>CM046657.1:122059582-123524582 GCA_025594165.1 Tamias sibiricus | reverse complement strand
ACAAGAAAGTTACAAAATGCTCTAATATAGAAAAGCATGGATTATTTTGGGTTTATGGGGTTGAGAGGATATCCAGGGAGCTTTGAAGGACAGATAAAAATTTGAGTTAAAACTATGGATGATGGCATTTCATGGGGCTTGTGAGAAAAGAAAGTGGGAAATAAAGCATATCTCAAGTAGATATGGTATGGAAGGTTGAGGAGAGAGAATCCTCATAGTGTGATGGTTTGATTGACAAGTTGAGGAATTTTTATTTTATTCATGTGACATTGCTAAGTGAAGGCTCTTTTGACAAGAACTAGTTTTAGGAAGATTGAATAACTTCAGAGTGGTTTGGTGAAGGTAGCTAAGATGGGGAGTGGGAAGACTATGTTCGTTCTTTCCTTCGTTCCTTCGTTCGTTCGTTCCTTCCTTTCTTCCTTCCTTCCATATTTCAAAAAACATTTGTTGGGATGGGGATGTAGCTCAGTGGTAGAGTACTTACCTTGCATGCATGAGACTCTAGGTTCCAGCTCTAACACTGAAAAATTTTTTTTTGCATACTGAGTGCCTCTTTGTCTCACCCTAATCATGGCCCTATGTGTAAAACAAGTGTAATAGTAAACTTTCTTTTATAATCACTTTGTATTTTTTGTCAGCCAAATCATAAATGTAATTTTATAAAGCAGTAGTACTGTAAGACTTTTAGAGGAAACTGCAGCCTCCTGAGCCTGTCTTCATCTTATCTAACATAGCCATATTTTGCTTCCTATTTCTGTCTGTAGAAGTAACCATTTTCATAGTTCTTTTAGCTTTTCTCCACTGATAATTATCACCTTGTTTCTAAATGTGATGTTTTCAATGGGTTTATTTAACATAAGTTTATTTATGGGTTTATTTAAACATAAGTTAAGTTCATTAAGACGTCATTGAATACTTTTTCTAAAGAGGCCATACTTTTTTTTGGTTTTGTTACTGGCTCTTAAAAAAAAAAAAAAAAAAAAAAAAAAAAAATATATATATATATATATATATATATGCAATATATGTGTATATATATGTATGTATGTATATGTATTTTTTAGATGTTGATGGACCTTTATTTTATTCATTTATTTATATGCAGTTGCTCAGAATTGAACCCAGTGCCTCACACATGTTAGGCAAGTGCTCTACCACTGAGCCACAACCCCAGCCCCTGTTACTGGCTCTTTTCATTGTTGAGTAATTTAGACAAAATTATTGTGTTCTGTCTTTGAATGGTCTTTATGTAAGAGCTTGTTACATAGGCTTTATATTTCACTAAATTAATCAGAATATTTAATTTGTTTAACACATACAGTATCAAAATTGACTATTTTAACACATTCTGGAGATGTCATTTTTTTTCTTGCTTTTCCATGCAAAAGAAAATCTAATGATATTTTAATGAAGTAAAATTACCATGTGCCTATATCCCTTAACTAAAATGTTTAAGAAAATGTTTTTCTTAAGTTCCTTTAATGAATATATACATCAGGTATTGACATGCTTTTTGTGCACATGATCTCATTTATTCCTTACAATTTAGAGGTGCCAGGATTCCATGGTGTGGAAAAGCTAGAGAAATTAAATAATTTGCCCAAAGTCACAATGTGGGTAAACAGTGGAACAAGAATTTACTTAGGAGTGTCTCCCATGTTCTGAACCACTAAGTTAAGCTATATGCTGCCCTGTCATTTGGTTTCCCAGATTTCTGCAGGAATGCTTCTTTTAGATACTGTCATTAAAATTTACACAAAGTTGGCTTTTACAGACTCAAACTTTTTAATTAACTCATGTTAAAGATAGAAAAGATTTGCATAATAGTTTCTTTTAAAAACTAAAACCAGGGGATGGGGTGTGTAGCTTAGTGGTAGAGTGCTTGTGTAGCATGCACAAGAACCTGGGTTAGATCCCCAGCAAACCCTCCCCTCTCCTGCGCGTGTGCATGCACACACACATGTATGTGTAAATATCAAAGAAAATATAGATTTCATGCTTTAGCATTTGGGACCTGGGAGAAGGAAGAGAAATCCAAATAATCAAATTATTTACACAAATCTTTAACACTTAAGGGCCTATGGCATGTATTTTCAAGGAATTTGTAGATAAATAGCATAGTCTTGGCCCTTAAGAATACTTCAAGTGAAGGTAAATAGGCCATAAAGTAATACAAATGTCCTGTGAGAAGAGTAAGTTAGATAACTGTGAGAATTTATGGAAGACACCAGGAAGACTTATAGAAAAGTAAAATGACAGGGCTCAAGGAAGGATAGAACAATTATGGAAGGGTCATTTCAGTGGGAATTTACAGGAAAATTTGGGGGTGTGTTTGTTGAACAGCATGTAGGTTAGTTTGACTAGAAGTGTCCCCCCAAGTTCACATAGCTAGTAAGTGCTAGAATTGGAAATGGAATCCCTGGCAGTCAGCCTCCAGAGTCTGCAGTAATAACTGTCATTCAAAACAACTGTATAGTTAACAAGAGTCTTGTCTGTCTTGTCACCCCTAAGGCCAGAGTGGGGTGGATTCTGTGAGGAAGCTGAGAACATAGGGGAAATTATTTGCGTTGTAACACGATTCTTGGGGGAATCACTGGGAAGAGATTAGAGAGGAGGGGCAGTAATGGGGAAGGAATGTGATGGATTTGTTGAAGGATTAGTGCCCTCCAGGTTCCTAGTGGAGCTGCTTTGCTTCTCTTTATTAAAGGAAGCATTTGAATTATGCCATGAACATTCTTCTGTCATAAATTTTAAAAAATGTTACTTTTGGTACAATCTTAGTGGTTTCAAGGTTAGTACTATGTTAACATAATAAAAACTAGTATTATTAAAAAGACAAATTGCTATTATTGTAGCTCCTGTCTTTAAACAGAGTTGCACAGCTGTGTTTTCAAGAAGGTTCATACAGGGAAAGATAGAAAACATAAGGATTTGTAGAGATGTTTCAGGAAATAGTGTTCATGTATTTCCACTGAGTGATGCTGGTATATACTCGCTCTGAATAGAAAAGAGTTTGATTCTGTTAATTTTACCTGTTTTTGGCCACAAATAGGGGAAATTCAGTTGTAGGTTAGGGCTTAAATAACTTGGTTTAAGTTATATGATGTGCTTTAGAACCCTGAAAGTCAAAATTTATGATAAAATCCTTAATAAACAGAATTGGGAAGTGTGATACAGACATTAAAAACTTAATGTTTATGCTTAGACTTAATTCTGCAAATAAGTTATATGCAGTTAATTTGTAGGAAATGAAGATTACAAACAATGGTCCCTTCCTTGGACTTTATGAGGTGAGAGAAGAAATTTTTACAGACAAGATAGAATTACAGTGATCTGAGAAATTAAAAAAAATGTTATGGGATCTTTCATGGGAAGAAGCTATCTTAAAAATAACTGTGTGTCAATACTAGACCTTAAATTATACTACAGAGCTATAGTTTAAAAAAAAAAAAAAAAGGCATGGTATTGGCACAAAAATAGACTTGAAGACCAGTGGAACAGAACACAGATACAGAGACACACCCACATAAATACACTTACCTCATACTAGACAAAGGCACCATAAACACACACGTTGGAGGAAAGATAGCCTCTTCAACAAATGGTGCTGGGAAAACTGGAAATCCATATACAGTAGATTGCAATTGAACCCCTGTATCTCACCTTGGACAAAACTCAACTCAAAGTGGATCAAGGACCTAGGCATTAGACCAGAGACCCTGTGCCTACTAGAAGAAAAATTTGGCTCAATTCTCCATCATGTTGGCTCAGAAATGGACTTCCTCAATAAGACTCCTAAAGCACAAGAAGTAAAATTAAGAATTAATAAATGGAATGGTATCAATCAAACTAAAAAGTTTCTTCAAAGCAAAGGGAAAAAAATCAAGAATGTGAATAGAGAGCCTACAGAATGGGAAAAAAATCTTTACCACCTGCACTTCAGATAGAGCATTAATCTCCAGGATATACAAAGAACTCAAAAGACTTAACACCAAAAGAAACAAACAAACAAACAAACAACCCCCTAAACAACCCAATCAATAAATGAGCAAAGGAATTGAACAGGCACTTCACAGAAGAAATATGAATGGTCAAAAAATATATGAAAAAATGTTCAACATCTCTAGCAATTAGAGAAATGCAAATTAAAACTATACTGAGATGCCATCTCACTCCAGTCAGAATGGCATTTATTAAGAATACAAGTAACAATAAATGTTGGCGAGGATGTAGGGAAAAGGTGGTTCACTCATACGTTGCTGGTGGGACTGCAAATTGGTACAACCACTCTGGAAAGTAGTATGGAGAGTCCTTAGAAAATTTGGAATGGAACCACCATTTATTTGTCCCAGTTATTTCACTCTTCAGCTTATACCCAGAAAACTTAAAATCAGAATACTAAGGTGATCTAGCCACATCAATGTTTATACCAGCTCAGTTCATTATTGCCAAGCTGTGGAACCAACCTAAGTGCCCTTCAACAGATGAATGCCCTTCAACAGATGAATGGATAAAAAAAATATGGTACATATATACACAGTGGAACATTAGCCATAAAGAAGAATGAATTATGGCATTTGCCAGTAAATGGATGGAGCCAGAGACTATCATGCTAAGTGAAATAAGCCAGTCCCCCCAAACCAAAGGCTGAATATTCTCTCTGATATGTGGATGCTAACCCATAACAAGGAAGGGTAGAGAGGGGAAGTATAAAAGTTTATTGGATTAGACAAAGGGAAATGAAGGGAAGGGGGGGATGGGAATAGGAAAGACAGTAGAATGAATTGGACATAGCTTTCCTGTGCTTATATGTGAATACATGACCAGTGTAACTCCACATTGTGTACAACCACGAGAATGGGATCCTAACTGGAATGGGTTTCACTCCATGTATGCATGTCAAAATATACCCTACTGTCATGATATCTACAAACAACAAATAAAAAGTAACTCTGTGTGCATTCCTCTTAATTCCAGTGTCTTGGGAGGCTGAGGCAGGAGGATTGCGAGTTTGAGGCTAACCATGGCAACTCAATGAGATCCTTAGCAACTTAGGAAGACCCTGCCTGAATGTAGAGTGCCCCTTGGTTTAATCCCTAGTACCACAAAAAACAATTGTGAGTATGTGTTATAGGTGTTTGGAAAAAATTTCTTGAAGAGTGACATTTGAGTTGATTTTAGAGAGATGACTGTTTTCAGCTGATCAAGGATGGAAGGAAGGGTTTTGATGGGTTAATATAAGTAGACACAGGTGAAATAGTATAGAACATATTTGGATGATGACTGGAAGTCTAGTTTAATAATGTGGGATGAGAGAACTTAATTGGAGATGATACTATGCCTAATGTGTAAAGGAATTTGGACTCTTATTTTGTGAGTGGTTGAAAGCACTTGAGGTCATTTTATTTTGGCAGAGCTGATATCATCCAATTTGTATTTTCAGGAGGTTATCCTAGGTTGACTAAGAAGTGCTTGGTGTGGTGGTAGTTAGGAGCATGAGATTGGGAGTCTTTTCACCTGGGTCACCTCCTGGCTCTCTCACCTTGGCTAATTTAGGTAATCTGACCAATCCTGAGATTACTCATCTGCAAAATGAGTGTAATGATAATACCTATCTTGTAGACCTGCTCTTAGGAATAAACAAGGTTATGCAGTGGATTGCTGATCTCTTAACACAGAGTAAGGGCTCACAAAAAGATGCTAACTATAAAAGAATATCATTCTGGGCTGGGGTTGTGGCTCAGTGGTAGGAATGCTTGCCTAGCATGTGTGAGGCACTGGGATAGATTCTCAGTACCACGTATAAATAAATGAATAAAATAAAGTTCATCAACAACTGAAAAAAAAAAAAAGAATATCATTCTGGTAAAGGGCAAAGGCTGGAGTTAGAAGGACCACACAGGAAGTAGAAAAGTCATCTTTTACTATTTAATAAGCCATATGATATTCTAGAACTTTAAAAATTTGTAAAAATAATAATTTATTGTAATATAAAATTTTTAATTGTTTAGTGTGTGTGTTTAAAATATAGTCTACATATAAAAAGGCAATGAGTTGTTTTGTAGCCCTCTGGTTAATATTGTGGTCTTAGTCTCATATATTTCTTTTCAAGTTACAAGTTTTAAGCCATATAGTATTTATTTAGAAGTTTCAGTCTCTAAGCAGATTTTGTGTGGACCAAGTTTTGACACGTGTTCAGAATCTCAGTTCCAAGTATCAGAGAACTATATGAATGTGGTTGAAAAATAAACATAGCATATAAGAGTGATCATTGTTGTCATTACATACATTTGAATTCCGGCTCCTTTTTTTAAAAAGATAGTGTCATGGGGCTGGGGTTGTGGCTCAGTGGTAGAGTGCTCGCCTGGCATGCATGGGGCACTCGGTTTGATCCTCAGCACCACATAAAAGCAAAATAAAGATGCTATGTCTACCTACAATTTAAAAAAAAAAAAAAAGATAGTGCCATGATTTTTTAACAACTTACTTAATCTTTTTTGAGTCAGTTTTCCTAATGAGTAAAATGGGAATGATGTTACCTGGCTACCATACAGTGTTAGTATGTGAATTAAATTATGAACATATATGTATCATATGGTTGGTATATAATAAATGGGGCATAGTATTTATATGCATGGAGTGCATGTGTTTTTATAATTTGATAATTGTGACATATTACTTCTAATTTTCCAAAGGTATTTAGCAATATTAGTTTACATTTAAGAATTCATTCAGTTTTCATGAAATCTAGCTACTAGGGATTGAACAGGGCCTCACCCATGCTATCCAGGTACTCTACCACTGTGTATGTACATCCTCAGCCCTTTTTAAATTTTATTTGAGGCAAGGTCTTGTTAATTTGTGGGGGCTGGTCCTCCTTGCCTTAGCCTCCCAAGTAGCCAGAATTTTAGGTGTAAGCCACTGTACTCAGCCTTAGTAATTTCTTCGTAAATAATTAATGTACATTAGGAATTCAGTGATTCTTTTTTTTATTAGTCTTTGTTCTTATTTTGGGAAATTAACTGTACAAAGTTTATTTTAAAGCCAAATTTGTTTTGCATTTCTAATTTTTAGTAAGCATGTATATTTTGTATTCATGAGTCATCTAAAACATTACGTATTAATATGAGAAAGTGACACTATTCTGCTTTTAAAAATTACAAAAAAATTTAAGTTGTACATTTTTGAAGTTCTATAACTTCACACATGCTAGGCCTCACACATGTTAGGCAAGTGCTCTACCACCGAGCTATATCCCCAGTCCCTGTCTCATCCACTTTTTGAGACAGGGTCTGGTTAAGTCGCCCAAGTTGACCGCGAACTTTATTTATATGCCTTCTGCCTCAGCCTCTAAAGTTACAGGGACCTACCACCATACCTCAGCCTGTAACTGCATTTTTTTTTTTTTTTTTTTTTAACCAGGGATTGAATCCAGGGATGTTTAACCACTGAGTTTCATCCCTAGCCCTGTTTTATTTTTGAGACTGTCCCACTCAGTTGCTTACAGCCTCACTAAGATGCTGAGGCTGGCTTTGAACTTGCAGTCCTCCTGCCTCAGGTGCCTGAGTTGCTGGGATTATAGGCATGCACCACCAAGCCTGGTGAACTGTAACTGCATTTAAAAAGTTATACTATGGTTGTGTTTGAATATCTTATGGATCTTAGTGTGAGCTAAACACACAATATGGTTTAGTGAATTGTAGATATCATCTTTATTAGGTAATCTTTCACATTTCTTAAGGGTTTTATTTTATTTATTTGTTTATTTTTTTTGGTGTAGTTATATTCCTTAGATGCTTTTATAGTGTTGTGTCTCTCAGGTGAGATAACTAGCTTTATTGCATGAAATACAGATTTTAATGAACCAAGAGGCAACAATAAGGGAAAAAAAAAACATTATTTCTCCTGAGTCTTCTGAATATGAATTAAGAGGCAGTAAGATGTACATAGTTACCTTATGAAAACAATGCTGCAATAATGACAGATAAGTTGTTGTTTACAACTTATTTGATATAATAACACTTAATAGCAGTATTCTGGTAATTACCTATAGAAAAGGCTCTACTTAGAAACTTCCATTGACTCTTAAAGTTTCTTTATAATCCTCATATCTTTTATAATTCATGTATCATAATATATTCATTTTATGTAAATATAACCATGTTTAAAATTGACCTTCCAGGAAGATGTTCCATTTGAGCAGAAATTACAGATGATTTGACAGATAAATACTTGACTGTCTAACACCAAGCATCCCTGTCTCCCACCCACCCAAGTTCTTCATTAGATAGCAAGTGGAGACTCTATAATCCAAAAAACAAATAAGGCTGATTTGTAAAAAACAAGTCCTACTAGGGATTCAGAAGTTGGATATGGAATGCTCTAGATTGGTTGTATGGTTTTGGTAATATGAGTAAATATTTTTTAAGCTGAAATAGATAAAATTTATATATAGGTAAGAAATATTGCCTCCTAATGTGAAAAGAGTTAACTCACTTGTTGAAATCTAATTTAAAATTCTTAAAAAGCTTCAAGTAAGATTTGTAAGAGGGGCTGGGGTTGCGGCTCAATGGTAGAGCGCTCGCCTAGCACATGTGCAGCCCAGGTTCAGTCCTCAGCACCACGTAAAAATAAAGGCATTGTGTACAACTAAAGCAAATAAATAAATATTTTTTTAAAAAAAGATTTGTCAGAACCACTGAACAATACATTCTTTTTCTGCTGACAGTATTTTTGTCATCCAGATTGTGAGTGTACAAAATTAAGATGGTAAGAATATTTGCCTTTTAGTGGTTTCTCTTTGGAAAAATACATTGAGAATTATTGGTACTCTTCAGAATACATGTTTTTCATAATACTCTTATTATTTTCTAATTTAAGATTATTTTTGAATAGTTGAAATATTCAGATGATCCAAAATTCAAAAGATTTAATTGATTAAAGTATCTAGAGATATTTTAAGTATTGGCAAGTATGTGTATATAATTATTATATGTTTCCTTTACCTCCTTAAAATATAGAAATCGTAACTTATTATATATATTTTGAGGAAGAGATGAGCTTTTAATTTTTGTTTTGTACCTTGGAATAAAAAATTTTTATATGATACAGAATTCACAATCTGTATGTAAAGTACCTCCATCATCTTTTTTTTAGGACTGCTTGGTATTCTGTTGAGTTTAGATCCCCCCCCCCTTTTTTTTTTTGTTGGTACCAGGGATTCAACCCAGGGGTGCTTACCCATTGAGCCAGTGCCTCAGCTTTTCAAGCTACTGTGATTACAGGTGTATGCCACTGTGCCTGGCATGTTCCCATTTTTTTCCCCCCAGCCAATGGTTGGTATTAGACTTCTAGGTCGTTGCATAATAGTCTTGACTTCATAAAATATCTCAGTGTTGAGAATCATTTGTTTCTTATTCAGCCAGAAATGTTATAGAGTTATGAAAAAAATGAAGACACGTTTTGGGGAGCTGATTGAGGAAGTGTAGTCTAGAGGCGCTTTCTAATGATTAGAGGTAAGGAATGACTGGCTAGTAGTTAGGAAGAGTTGTTTGTGTTGTCAGGCAAGGCCTCAGGGAGGGAAGACATGTAAGCTGACTTGGATGAAGAGGCTTCTGGATAAAAATCAGGGTCTTCAGGTGAGGGAATACTGAACACAGAGTCCCTGGAGAAGGAGTGAATGAGGTCTGTAGTAGAACTGGACAGGAGAACCCTTGTGTTTGGAATGCAGTGACTGGGGAGGAAAGTGAGAGGAGACAGGCAGGCACCAGAGCACCTCCATGCTTGGAGCAATTGAAACAGGTGAGTGATAAGATCTTCCTTAGAGTTTGAAAATATCCCTCTCTCTGCCAGGAAATCAGGAGTTCAAGTAGAAGCTGTTGCTAATTTAGACCAAAAACAAACAAAAACACCCTACGTCTTGGACTGTGGTGGTAACAGTGGAAAGGAGAGAATCAAATTTGGGGTATGTTTTATAAGTAGAGCAGTTGGGATTTGATGAGCTTTCAGTTTTTTGTTTTTTTAAATTTACTTATTTACTTTAGTTGTACACAATGCAATGCATTTATGTTTACGTGGTGCTGAGGATCGAACCCAGGCCACGCATGTGCGAGGCGAGCGCTCTGCCGCTGAGCCACAACCCCAGCCTAAGAGCTTTCAGTTTTGAAGACATGCTCTGTAATGGCAAAAAGCAGAATATTCTTAATTTGTAAACATTTTGCTCTATGATTTTAGTAGTGTTGACTGAAGGTCACTTGTACACTTGAGTTGATTATCTTGAATGTTGCAGCAAATATAGAAGCTGGCTCTTGAATTTCCAGTCCTTTCCTATATGGTTTCCACCACTGCTTTTTTCTGTGGCAGAAACCCTGGTTCTCCCATTGCCTGTCTTCTTGTAGGCCCTATTCTAGCCTCTATCTGGGAACATCTACCCTTGTTCCTTTAGCTATTTCTTGCTGTTTGTTTCTGCATTATTGTCCTGTGTTTCCGATGTCGGGATGTGCAGATGCTTCTTTATCAGTAGAGTAAGAACATTGCTGCCCATCCTGAACTTTGGTTAGTGGGTCATGTCACAACTCCCAAGGATCTTGGAGATTTGGGTTGCTGAAAGCAGTGGAGTATCAGCTGTCTGAATTTCTGCATAATCCTATTATTTCTGATTTAGTGTAGTTAGATAAGGTAAGCAACCCATTTGTGAACTGATCTTAGGTTTATAAACATCTTTTAATATAACCACCACATTTCAACTAGATTAATTTTTATAATGACATCATGTTATATTTCCACTCAAAAGTCTGTAATTTCTCTTAACCAGAGACTGTACTCTAATAGTATCACTTATTCTTGGGTTTCTTCATTATTAATTACTGCCCAAGGGCACTGTGTGTTTGTGTATGTGTGTGTTTCCTTTTTCTTATTGGAAGAGCAAGCTCAGTAGTGGTTGTCTTCTCACTCATACACTGTAATTGTGTGCATGGTG
Source organism: Tamias sibiricus (assembly GCA_025594165.1). Lineage (NCBI taxonomy): Eukaryota > Metazoa > Chordata > Mammalia > Rodentia > Sciuridae > Tamias > Tamias sibiricus. Next base: position 123,513,604 of record CM046657.1, on the reverse strand, counting down.
CTCTTTTATCCACTCCTGAATTCTGGTAGATAACAGCAAAAATGGTATAAACTCACTTTTATGGTAGAACATTGAAGTTTCAGAACAGATTATACATATTTACACACATAGCCTCTAAAGGTAGGGACTCAGGAAAGAGTATAGGAGGAGCTCAGTGGATGTGGGAGGAAATTTTGGAGCACGTGAAGTCTGTAGCAGGTGCTATATATGGGTAGTTAGTTGAATTAGTGGGGGAGTGTTTGGGAAGGTGCCATAACCAGTGATCACAAGATTGGCCATTTAAAGCCACAAAGTTTATTCTTTTAGAGTTCTAGAGGCAGAAGTCTGAAATGAAGATGTTTTCAGGGCTATATTAGAATTGACAAAAGGAGATATATTAGAATTGACTCACATGATCAGAAGCTGGATAGTCCACAATGGCAGTCTGTAGGCTAGAAACCCAAAGGAACCAGTAGCTGCTCAGTTCAAGAAGCTGGAGCCTCAGAACAAGAGGGAGCAATAAAGCAGCCCATGTCTGAACTGAAGGCCTGAAAAGTCCCTGAAGCATTGTTGGTTAGAGGCTACATTAGAAAAGTGAAGGAGCTAGAGTCTGATGTCCTCAATCAATGGTAGTAGCAGTAGACATACCCGCTCAAGAAGAATTGAACTTGCATCTGCCATAGCTTCCTCTTTTTCTGATTGTGTTGTCTCCTCACCTCACAGCCTATTAGATGGTGCCACCCACAATTAAGGCTGATCTCCCCGCTCAGTTTGCTGTCCCACATGCGGGTGATTGGTCTCTGGAAACCGTATACAAACTTAGAATTCTTTTAATCCTAGGCATCTCCCAATGCAATCAAGTTGACCATCCAGATTAACCATCAAAAATGTTCTTTGCCTCTTATATCTCCTGGGTGTTCCACGTATCCTTTGACTTGTGACTGTATCTCTCCATCAACACCTCTGTCTCTACATGGCTTCTCTTTTTTATGTCTATGCCTTTTTCTCTGTCTCTTTTAAGGATGCTTCTCATTGAATTTAGAACCTATCTGGAACTCGGGAAGATTTCATCCCAAGATCCATAACTTAAATCTGTAGAGATCCTTTTTCCAAATAAAATAATATTCATAGGTGCCAGGTATTAGGGCACAATGTTGACACCACATTTTTGGATTTAGTTATTCATATTTGTGTAATACATATTGTTGGTATTGTCACAGGACTTTGTTTTTTTGTGTCTTTTTAAATTCCAATTTGTTATACATGTTTGCAGAGTACATTTCATTTTATATTACATATAAAGAGCACAATTTTTCAAGTTGCTGGTTTTATATAAAGTATTTTTACAACAGTTGTGTCTTCATACATGTATTTAGGGTAATTATGGATAACTCACTGTACAACTGTGTATTTTGAAGTCAGATAGTTTACAGTTACGAAATAGTGTGGATCAACTAGGTAACATTTGAAAAGTAAAAGAAAATCTTACCTAAACACTTCAGTATTAGAGAACTTGTCAGTAATTTCTCCTGATTGTTTTCTTTTTGAAATATTTTTGAAATATTCAGACAAACAGGAAAGAACAGAGAAGAACATAAATCAGCATGCCAGCTCCATTCTTTGTTTTGCAATTTTCACATTTTGTTTAAAGAACAAAACATTACATACATAGTTGAATCCTGATATTATTTTCCTTGCTTCTTACCTACAAGTAACCGTTATCCTGAATTTGATACATTTTCACACTCATTTATGATACTCTGTCCATTAAGTACATAGGTCTATCCATGAACAATATATAGCAGTGTATAGCATGTATTAAAACTGTATATTGTGCAGTATTAGGTTATGAATACACACATACATACACAGATACACAAACATGTTTGGGTATGTGTGTATGTACATTTTTTTTTTTTTTTTTTTTTTTTTTTGGTACTGGGGATTGAACTCAGCGGCACTAGACCACTGGGCCACATCCCCAGCCCTTTTTTGTATTTTATTAGAGACAGGGTCTCACTGAGTTGCTAAGTGCCTCGCCATTGCTGAGGCTGGCTTTGAACTCGCGATCCTCCTGACTCAGCCTCCCAAAGTGCTGGGATTACAGGCGTGCGCCACCGCGCCCGGCTGTATGTACAATTTTTAAAAACGTTTTAAAATTTAGAGCATTATATTGATACATAGTATCTAGGTTCCTTTTGACATTATTATACATATAGGGAATTTGATTTCAGTCCCCATTTATCCTCCCCTTTCTTCCACCCTTACCTCCTTCTCTTTTCCCTCAACTACCCCACTGATCTTCCTTTTACACCTTTATTTATTTATTTATTTATTTATTTATTTATTTATTTTTTTTTTGTGGTACCGGGGATTGAACTCAGGGGCACTCGACCACTGGGTCACATCCCCAGACCTTTTTTGTATTTTATTTAGAGACAGGGTCTCACTGAGTTGCTAAGTGCCTCGCCGTTGCTGAGGCTGGCTTTGAACTCGCGATCCTCCTGCCTCAGCCTCCCAAAGTGCTGGGATTACAGGCGTGTGCGCCACCGCGCCCGGCTTATTTATTTATTTTTGATTGGTACTTTTTACATGTACATAAAAGATACACCTTTAGGTACATTTATCTATGTACATAACATGATTCTGTTAGATTCATTCCATATTTATCTCTCATTCCTTCCTCCCTTTCTCCTATTCTCTTTTACTCCACTGATCTCTATATCTTTATGATATCAGATCCCTTCCTCTACTACCTTCTTTCTCTTATTTTTGAGCTACATCCCCAGGCAATTTTTATTTAGAGGCAGGGTCTTGCTGAGTTGGTTAAGGCCTTGCTAAGTTGTTGAGGCTAGCTTTGAATTTGTGATCCTCCTGTCTCAGCCCCCTGGGCTTTGGGATTATAGGTGTGCACCACCATGCCCAGTTGGCATTGAGGTTTTTCAATTTTTTAATGTATTCTGGATATTAACCTTGTCAGAGGAGTATCTGGCAAGATTTTTTCCCATTCTGTTGGCTTTCTTCATCCTTGTGTTTTCTTTGTGGTACAGAAGCTTGTTAATTTAATGGCATCCTACATATTGATTCTTGGTTTTATTTCTTGAGCTTTAGGAGTCTTGTTGAGGCAGTCGGTGCCAGCACCAATACGATGGAGTATTGACCCTTTTTTCTTCTAGCACTTGTGAGATTTCTGGTCTAACTTCTAAATCTTTGATCCATTTGATTTGGTTTTTGTGCAGGTGAAAGATAGGGATCTAATTTCATTATTCTACTTACAGATATCCACTTTTCCCAGCACCAATTGTTAAAAAGTCTGTTTTTTCTCCAGTATGTTGTTTTAGTTCACTTTTTCGCTGTTATGACCAAAAAACCTGACAAGAACAATTAGAGGAGGAAAAGTTTATTTTGGGGCTTAGGGTTTCAGAGGTCTCAATCCATAGATGGCTGATTCTGTTGGTCTGGGCCCAAGGTGAGGCAGAAAATTATGGTGAAAAAGTGGTGGAGGAGGAAAGTGGCTCAGGACATCCCACCAGGGACCAGGGGAGGGGAGGGGGAATCCTGCACATGCGTTCCCCTCACCATGGACAAAATATAAATCCAAAGGGTATGCCCTCATCATCCCAGCTTCTCCAGCCACACTCTACCTACCCACAGTTCCCACACTGTTACTCCCAATCAGGATTAATGTTCTAGTTAGGTTAAGACTTTAATAACCCATTCATTTTGCCTCTAAACTTTCTTGCATTGTTTCTTGCATTGTTTCACACATGAGCTTTTGAGAAATACCTCATAACTAAACCAGACATATTTTTTGCACCTTTGTCAAGTACCAGATGACTCTGTGTATGTGGCTTTGCCCCTGTGTCTTCTGTTCCATTGGTCTTCATATCTACTTTGATACCAATATTATTGCTGTTTTTGTTATTATGAGATTGGGTATTGTGATGCCTCCTACATCATTTTTCTTATTCAGAATTGCTTTGACTATTCTGGGTCTCTTATTCTTCCCAATGAATTGAAGGATTTTTTTTTTTCTTTTTTCTCTCAATGTTTTGGTGAAGAATGTCATTGGTTTTTTGACGGAAATTGCATTGAATCTGTATATTGATTTTGGTAGTCTGGCCATTTTGACAATATTAATTCTGCCTCTCCAAGAACATGGGAGATCTTTCCATCTTCTGAGGTCTTCAATTTCTTTCTTCAGTGTTCTTTAGCTTTCATTGTAGATATCTTTTACTTTCTGTTAGATTGATTCCCAAGTATTTTTTAAAATTTTTTTTATAAAATTGTGAAGGGAATATTTTTCCTGATTTTTTCTCAGCTGGATCGTATTAGAGTATAGAAAAGTGTTGATTTTTAAAATTTTTTTTAGTTGTAGTTGGACACAATACCTTCATTTTACTTATTTATTTTTATGTGGTGCTGAGGATCAAACCCAGCGCCTCGCGTGTGCTAGGCGAGCGTTCTAGTGCCTGAGCCACAACCCCAGCCCCAGAAAAGCGCTGATCTTTGAATGTTGATCTTATATCCTACTACTTTGCTAAATTCTTTTATCAGCTCTAGGAGTCTTCTGATGGAATTTTTTGGCTCTTCTAGGTATAGGATCATGTCATTGGCAAATAGTAATAGTTTGACTTCCTTCTTTTCCTATTTGTATCCTTTTAATTTCCTTCTCTTTTTTTAATATTTATTTATTTGCTTTTAGTTGTACACAATGTGTTTATTTCTGTGTGGTGCTGAGGATCGAACCCGGGCCATGCACCGTGCTAGGTGAGCGCTCTACCGCTAAGCCACAACCCCAGCCCCTAATTTCCTTCTCTTACTTGATTGCTCTGGCCTGAGTTTCAAGGACTATATTGAATAGAACTGATGAGAGTGTACATCCTTGTCAGCTTCCTGATTTGAAAGGAAATGCTTTTAGTTTTTCTCCATTTGGTATGATGTTGGCTTTGGGTTTGTCATATATAGTCTGTATAATGTTAAGGTAAGTTCCTTCTATCCCTAGTTTCTCCAGGATAGTTTTAGTTTCTTTTTTATGTTGCTGAGTATTGAACCCAGTGCTTTGCACTTGCTAGACAAGCAATTTACCATTGAGTTACAATCCCAGCCTCTTTATATTTTTGTACAGTATTATATAGTGTATTTTAGAACTTTATAAATCTCATTTATCATTCTCAGTGTTTTTTTTTTTTTTTTTTTGTACTGGGGATTGAATCCCAGGGCTTTGTGCATGCTAGGCAAATGTTGTGCCACTGGGCTATATCCCCAGCCCTTCTCAGCACTTTAAAAAATTTAACCAGGTGAGGTCTGGCACATGCCTGTAATCCCTGCAGCTCAGGAGGCTGAGACAAGAGGATCTCGCGTTCAAAGCTAGCCTCAGCAAAAGTGAGGCACTAAGCAACTCAATGAGATCCTGTCTCTAAATAAAATACAAAATAGGGATGGGGTTGTGGTTCAGTGGTTGAGTGGCCTGAATTCAATCCCTGGTACTTCCCCCACCCCTGAAAATTTAAATTAAGTTCATTTTAACTGATACATAAAAACATAAAAAACATTTTTCTTGGCGAACATGTGATATTTCAATACATGTATAATTTGTGTAATGTTTAAATTCATTTAAAAATCTACTCAAACATTGAGTTTTCTTTTTGTGGGCGCACATACTCCACCACTAAGTTACACCTCTCCCCTTGCTTACTACTTCTTTTTTTTTTTTTTTTGGTACTGGGTATTGAACTCAGGAGCCCTTGACCACTGGGCCATATCCCCAGCCCTTTTTTGTATTTTATTAGAGACAGGGTCTCACTGAGTTGCTAAGTGCCTCGCCATTGCTGAGGCTGGCTTTGAACTCACGATCCTCCTGCCTCAGCCTCCCAAGTGCTGAGATTACAGGCGTGCTCCACCGCGCCCGGCTGCTTACTACTTCTTTATGGTAAAAATATATAAATTCTCTCCTAGCTCTTTGAAATATACAGTATAGTATTGTTATCTAGGGTCACCCTACTATGCAAAAACAGCATACCAGAACTTCTTATTCTTAATAATAACTTAGAAACCATTGTTTAACTTCTCCTTCCCTTTTCCCTTTTCTCCCCAACCTCTGGTAACCACCGTTCTATTCTAAACTTCTCTTTGAGATCAACTTTTTTTTTAATTCCACATATGAGTGACATTATACAGTACTTGTTTTTCTGTGTCTGGCGTATTTCACTTAGCACAGTGATCTTCAGTTCCATCCATGTTGATACAAATGATAAGATTTCGGTATTTTTTTTAAATTGTGAAATAGTATTCTGTGGTATGTATGTACTGCATTAACTTTACCCATTCATTACCTGATGGATGCTTAGGTTGTTTCTGCTTCTTGACTACTGTGAATAGCATTGCAGTAAACATGTCTCTTTGACATACCAATTTTATTTCCTTTGAATATATATCCAGTAGTGCAATTACTAGACCATATGGTAGTTCTGTTTTTAATTTTTTGAGAAATAGTCATATTGTTTTTTTAATGTCTATACTAAGTTACATTTCCATCAACAATATGGGTTCTCTTTTTTTCATTCCCTTGCCACCATTTATTTTTAGTGTTTTAATAATAGTCATTCTTACTGGAGTGAGAACTTCATTGTGATTTTGATGTGTATTTTTCTGATGATTAGTGATGTTGAGCATTTTTTCGTATACCTGTTGTCCGTTTGTGTGTTGGCTTTTTTAAAAAAAATACTTGCTTTTAGTTGTACACAATGTGTTTATTTTACGTGGTGCTGAGGATTGAACCCAGGCCACGCACGTGCTAGGTGAGCACTGTACTGCTGAGCCACAAGCCCAGTCCCTGTGTGTGGGCTTTTGAGAACGGTCTACGAGGGTCTGTTGCTAAGTTTTTAATAAGTTATGTCACTTTTGCTTTGAGGTTTTGAATTTCTTATCTGTTCTGGACATTATCCCTTTGAAAGATAAATAATTTCTAAATATTTACCCTCATTTTCTAAGTTGTCTTTGTACTCTGCTGATTTTTTTCCTTTGCTATGCAGAAGCTTTTTAGTTTGATGTAATATCATTTGTCTGTGATTTTGTTTCATGTACTTCAGGGTTTTGTCCAAAAAATTACTGCCTTGCGTAGATCTAAGAGGGCAGGTTAGATGAAGTCTGAATTTCCAGTTGCTCCATGGCTTAGGATTCAAGCAGCAGGAGTACTGCTCTTCAGCAAGGTGGTTGACAGAGGGATTTCACTAAATTACTAAAATTCAGTATTGGACAGAGAATCTCAGACACTCAGAAATTTTGGTGCATCGAACAAAGAACAAGAATGAATGCTGGTTGTGGCAAGCAGGAGTGGTTCTGGTCTTCCATAGAGGGTAGGGATAACAGAGAGAAACAATGAATAGATTTGGCACATAAAAATTTGTAGATCAGCTGGGTGCAGTGGCATATGCCTGTAATCCCAGCATTTGGGAGGCTGAGGCAGGAGGATTGCAAGTTCAAAGCCAGCCTCAGCAATGGCGAGTCACTTAGCAACTCAGTGAGACCCTGTCTCTAATGAAATACAAAAATGTGCTGGGGATGTGGCCCAGTGATTGAGTGCCCCTGAGTTCAATCCCTGGTGCCAAAAAAAAAAAAAAAAAAAAAAAAAAATTTGTAGATCAGAAAAGCTGCTGTGAACTTAACTGATCCAGAGGCTATACACAAACTGGTATTTGAAATGTGCTCTGTTTTCTTAACTAGAAAATGGAGAGCTGAGTGGGAAGCTATCGTGAGGTAGCCATACTCCAGCTGCTGCTGTGGGAACCTGGAAGAAATACAAAAACAGACATTCCCATACTGCACCAGCAGGTGCTTACTCTGTGGCGCAGGTGGACCTAGCAGAACTTGAGTGAAACAGTCATAGAGAGATTGTACCCATTGGGATTCAGGTTAGAAAAATGAAGGGAGTCCAGCTTGCTTTTCTCGTTGAGTCTGGCAGCTCACATGATCAGCTGAAGAGGGTTGGGAAAGTGAACAGGTGGATATGAATACACTTGGGGACTAAACTTGCGAAGATTGTGTTCATGGGTAGCGGAGTGTGGAGGATTGGTTCCCTTGCCCTGTGAGCCTCTTGGGAGTCGCCTCAGATCCATACTTTCAACAGGGATTGATACCTGCTTGGGCTTAGGAGTGTGTTGATCTTATCTGTCCAGAGCAGATTTCACAAAACAAAGCTCCTAAATCCCAGTGGGAATGTATTGATATGGTCTGTGCAGACAAAACTCAAAATTGACAGTAGTACACATTCCATCCTACCTTATACTGATGAGAATGGAAGGTGAGAGCCATTTCAACTAGCTCCAGTCTTAGGTCACTCTGTTAACTTGGTGAGCAACACAAAGAGAGAAAGGATTTAATAACATTCTGGTAGACTGTTTTGACCACCTCTGTGGAGACAATTCCTTCATTTTTCATTAAAATGAAATGAAATTTTGTTGTTCTTGCTGTGTTGATTGGTATTTGTTTCTTTTTTCCTCATTTTTAGCATTTAAACACTGTAGTTGTTTTTCCTTGCCTTGTATTTTGAGGGTTAGAGATTTTGGTTTATTTTGGTTTTGTTTTGTTTGTCTCTCTTTCCTTTCTTCTCCTGCTAACAGACAAATTTCCTTGTTCTTTCCCTTTCCATTTGTTTTTCCTCCTCCTCCTTTGTAACCATCATCTGCTACATCTCTTCTTCATTCCTTCTGTTTACATTTTGAACATTATAAACCCTGTTCTACCTTCCTATCATTTTCTTTTCACTTAGTGAACTGTTTTTACCATCTTTTTTTGGTACTGGGGATTGAACTCAGGGGTACTCGATCACTGGGCCAAATCCCAAGCCCTTTTTTGTATTTTATTAGAGACAGGGTCTCACTGAGTTGCGAAGTACCTCGCCATTGCTGAGGCTGGCTTTGAACTCTCGATCCTCCTGCCTCAGCCTCCCAAGTGCTGGGATTACAGGTGTGTGCCACTGTGCCCGGCTTGTTTTTACCATCTTTTAGGACTAGTTTATGTAAATCCTGCTCTCACCATTTATGTTGCAATTATTACTGCTGTGGAAGACATAGTTGACACCTTCTGTGTGCTTTTAGGCTAGATAAAGTTCATGGTATTTTTTTTGTTTTTGTTTTTGGCAATTGGTAACCTACCATTCCTGCTTTTGTGGTAATTAGTGTTATAGATGTTATAGTGGGAACTGGGAATTTATTTTAATGCTGTATATTGTTTACATCAGTTGTTGCCTACTGTTTGTTTCCCCCTTTTCTGTGTGGTGCTGGAAGCCTGTAGAGACACTGTAAGTTCACACCAATTATGTGAATAAACTTCCTAGGAGGTTTCAATCTAGATTGCTGTAGAGCACTTTGGCAAGAGAAGACTGTGTCCTCAAAAGGCTCACACATAAGAGTGGAAGAGAAATTCATCCCAAAAGATGCAGCAAACATCTGACTCCAAAGATATTAAAGTGGATGAAACATTAATAAAGAATTCAGAAGAATGATTATAAAAATGACAAATGAATTCCAGGAGAACACAGAAAAATAGCCAAATGCATTAAGGAAATCAGTACAGGATATGAATTTGAAATTTAATAAAAAGATAATGATTGAAAAAGAGAAATCTTGGAAATGAAAGACACAATAAATCAAATAACATGTCAGTTGAAAAATCACTCTAATAGAGTAAACCATGCTGAAGAAAGAATCTCAGTACTGGAAGACAAATGGCCAGCCTTGAACACTCAGACTGTATTTTTAAAAAATAATATCCATGATTAGAATATATAAGAACTCTGGTGCAACATTAAGAGACCAAATTTTACAATCACTGGAATTGAAGAAAGTCATGAGATGCAGGCTTATGGAAAAGATAACCTCTCCAGGAAAATAATAACAGAAAAATTTCCAAACATGGAAAATGAGATGGCCATCTGGATAAATGAGGCAATCAGAACTCCATATTGACAAGATCAAAAAAGAACCTTTCCACAACACATTATAATTGAAATACCTAAGATATAGAACATGGATATAATTTTGAAAGCCTCAAGAAAAATGTGAGGTCACATGAAGAGGCAAGCCAATCACAATTGCTTCTAATTTCTTAGCACAAACTTTAAAACCAAACAGGCTTGGAATGATGTGTTTAAAGTCCTGGAAGAAAATAACTATCAATTAAGACTTCTGTGTCCAGTAAAACTGTTTTCAACATTGAAGAAGAAATAAAAATGTTCCAAGATAAGAAGAAAGTAAAGGAATTTCTCACTACTAAACTGGCACTACAGAACTTAATGAAGTAGTTCACACATTAGAAATAAAAAACAAACTGCAACTCTCACAAATGAACAAATGTCATTTGAAGAATAGCTAAACAAATGAGAAACAGGGTCAAATTAAACATTAGAAATTAATAAAAATTGCAGGAATTAATGAACATCTCTATAATAACATTGAGTGTAAATGGTCTCAACTCTAATAAAAGACACAGATTGGCAGAATGCATTTAAAAAACAAGACCCAACTATATGTTGTTTGCACTTCACAGGCAAAGACAGACTGAAAATGAAAGGATGGAAGTTGATATACCATGTGAATGGGACTCCAAAACAAGCAGTAGAAGCTCCTCTTGTATCTGTCAAAGCAGAATTCAAATCAAAATTAATCAGAGTCAAAGAAGATCACATCATATTGGTAAAGGGAACAATCCAACAAGAAGATATACCTATAGTAAATATTTATGCAACAAACATGGGTACATCTAATTACATAGAAGAGACACTACTTGAATTAAAGCCTCAGAGACCCCAGTACAAAAATAGTGGATGATTTTAACATACTTCTGTCACCAATATGTGATCTAGAAATGAGCTCCATAAATTCAGTAAAGACTCTTTGGAACTGAAAAATATTTTAAACCAAATGGACCTACCAGACATCTGTGGAATATTTCAACAACAGCTAAATACACCTTCTTGTCAGTGACTCATGGACCCTTCCCCTAAGTAGACCATATTTTAGGCCACAAAGCAATGCTTAACAAATACAGAAAGACTGATACAATTCCTTGTGTCTTATCAGAACATAATGGAATGAAATTAGAAATCAATTCCAAACAGCCCAACAGAGGCTGTAGAAACAAATGGAGACTCAATGATACACTTTTTTCCCCCCCTCCCCTTTGGTACTGGGGATTGAACTCAGGGACACTCAACCACTGAGCCACATCCCCAGCCCTATTTTGTATTTTATTTAGAGACAGGGTTTCACTGAGTTTAGTGCCTCAAAGACCCAAATTGATAAAATTATAGAATGAAAAAAGGAGAAATCACCACAGACATCAAAGAAATTCAGATGATCATTAGGGACTATTTTGAAAACTTATACTCCAATAAATTGGAAAGCCTAGAAGAAATGCATACATTTCTAAACAAATACAGCCTACCAAAATTGGATCAAGAAGACATAGAAAACTTAAGCAGACCATAACTAGCATGAGATAGAAGCAGTAATAAAAAGTCTTCCAACAAAGAACAGCCTAGGGCCAGATGGATTCTCAGCTGAATTCTACCAGACCTTTAAAGATGAACTAATGCCAATGCTCTTCAGATTATTCCATGAAATAGAAAGGGATGGAACAGTTCAAATTTGTTATATGAAGCCAGTATCACATTGATATGAAAGCCAGATAAGGATGCATCAAGGGAAGAAAACTATAGACTGTATTCCTAATGAGATTAGATATAAAAATCTTTAAAATATGAGCAAATCATATTCACCAACATATAAGAAGATCGTACATCATGACCAAGTTGGTTTTAACCCAGGGATGTAAACATATGCAAATCAATAAATGTAATTCCTCACATAAATACAATTAAGGACAAAATTCACTCAGGCATCTCAACAGATGGAGAGAAAATCTTCAACAACATTCACTACCCATTCATGTTAAAAACACTGGCTAGGGATAGAAGGAATCTATCTCAACATCTTAAGGCTATGTATGAAACACCCAAAGCCAATATCATAGTGCATTAGGGAAAAACTGAATGTGTTTTCTTTAAAATCTGGAACAAGACAAGGATGTTTACTCTTGCCACTCCTATTTAATATGGTACTAGATATTTTAACCAGAGAACTTGGGTAAGAGAAGGAAATAAAAGGGCTAAATATAGGAAAGAAAGACACGAAATTATCACTGTTTGTAGATGAAAGACATGAAATTATTCCTTCTATTCAGTGCCAATAAATTCAGCAAAGTAGGAGGTTACAAAATCAACATACAAAAATCAATGGCTTTACTATATACCAATAATGAATTTGTTGTGAAAGATCAGGAAAACAATTCCATTCACAATTGTCTAAAAACATACAAAAAAGAACAGAAAGAAAAGGCAAGACAAAAATCTAGGAATAAATCTAACCAAGGAGGTGAAAGAACTCTACAATGAAAACTATAGAACACTGAAGAAAGAAATTGAAGAAGACACAAGATGGAAAGACCTCCCATGTTCATGGGTAGGCAGAAAAAATACTGTTAAAATGTCCATATCACAAAAATCAACATAAAGATTAAATACAATTCTCATAAAAACATAATGACGGGGCTGGATATGTAGCTCACTTGGTAGAGTGCTTGCCTCACATGCACAGGCCCTGGGTTCAATCCCCAGCATCCCCCCCCAAACAAAATAAAACAAAACAAAAACAGTGACGTTCTTCACAGAACTAGAAAAAACAGCCCTCAAATTTGAAAGAATAAAAGACCCAGAATAGCCAAGGCAATTTTCAACCAAAAAAGCAGTGCTGGAGGCATTACAATATCTGAGGCAAAATTATTCTGTATTAGTAATAAAATTAGTAATAAAACTGTATGGAACTGGAATATAAACAGATTTATAGACCAATCGTACAGAAGTCACAGGACAAACCCTCTCAGATGCAGTTACCTGATCTTTTACAGTGGTCTCAAAAACATACATTGGAGAAAAGACAGTCTTCTTAAGAAATAGTGCTGGGAAAACTGATTATCTGTATAGAAGAATGAGACCAGACCCTTAACTCTCATCCTGCACAAACATAAACTCAAAGTGGATCAAAGACCTAGGAATTAGACCAGAAGCTCTGCAACTCCTAGAAGAAAACATAATATCAACTCTACAAATATGGGTACAGGCAATGACTTTCTCAAGAGGACTTCTGAAGCTCAGGAAGTAATACCAAAAGTTAATAAATGGATCGTGTCAAACTAAAAAGCTTCTGCATAGCAAACAAACAAACAAACAAACAAACAAAAACAGTTAAGAATGTGAAGAGAGAATCTGCAGAATGGCAGAAAATCTTGGTAGCTACACTAATGACATGATTAATATCTAGAATATATAAAGAACTCAAAAAACACTTAAAAAAAAAAAAAAAAAGCCTGTAATACCAGTGACTTGGGAGGCTAAGGCAGGAGGATTGTGACTTCCAAGCCAGACTCAGCAACAGCGAGGTGCTAAGCAACTCAGTGAGACCCTGTCTCTAAATAAAATACAAAATAGGACTGGGGATGTGGCTCAGTGGTCAAGTGCCCCTGAGTTCAATCCCTGATACTCCCCATTCCCACCCCCAAAATGAGTAAATGGACATATGAATTAAATATTGACTTCTCAAATGAAGGGAGTACAAATGGCAAATATATGAAGAAATGTTCATTAGCATTTACGGAAATGCAAATCAAAATTACACTGAAATTTTAGTTAGAATGGCAGCTATCAAGAATATAAATAATAGGGGTTTTTAAAGATGTCAGAATAGAGGAGGTTGCTTTCCTGGCTGCTTCATGGAATGAAACCAAGAAAGCAGACAGGTAGCCTTTTAATAAGTGAGGTACTGGAAACCTTCAGGGACGCTAAGTCCACAGGGTAGAAACTCTATTGCCTCAGATCCAAACTATTAGATGGGTGGACACACAACATGAAAATGCAAAGGAACAAATTGCTCCAACAAACCAAGATACTCCAATAAAAGAATCCATTGACACCACAGTGGAAGAAATGTCAGAGAAGGAGTTTAGAATGTACATAGTTAAAATTGATCTGTGATGTAAAGGACAGTATAAGAAATGATATCAGAAAATCTAAGAAGTGAAAGATCTCTTCAATAAAAAGGCAGAAATTCAGAAAAAAAAAAGAAAAAAAAAAACTAGCAGAAATCCTCAAAATGAAGGAAACAATAAACCAAATTAAAAATTCAATAGAAAGCATCATGAACAGACTAGACTACTTGGAAGACAGAGCCTCATAGACAAAATATATAATCTTGAAAATAGAGTTGACCATGGAGAGAAGATATTAAGAAACCATAAACAGAACTTCTAAGAACTGTGGGATAACATGGAAAGACCAAATTTAAGATTTATTGGGATAGATGAAAGCATGGAGATACAAATCAAAGTAATGCACAATCTTTTAAATGAAATAATATCAGAAAACTTTCCAAACCTAAAGAATAAAATGGAAAATAAAATACAAAAGGCTTACAGGAGCCCAAATTACAACATACCAAGGCTCATTATAATGAAAATGCCTTACATGAAGGATAAGGATAGAATTTTAAAGGCTGTGAGAAAAAAATATCAGATTACATGTAGAGGGTAACATTTAACATTTGGATCTCAGCTGATTTCTCAACATAGACCCTCAAAGCTAGGAGGTCTTGGAAGAACATATTCCAAGCTCTGAAAGAAAATGGATGCCAACCAAGAATCCTATTTCCAGCAAAATTAAGCTTCTTATTTGAAGATGAAATAAAAACCTTTCATGACAAATAAAAGAATTTACAACTAGAAAATCCTTGCCACAGAACATTCTCAACAAAATATTCCATGAAGATGAAATGAAAAAAAAAAAAGCAAAAGAAGGAACCTACACTAAAGGAATAGTCAATCAAAGAAGAAAGTAATTCGAATTAAAAACTAGGAACTAAATGACTGGGAATGCAAATCATATCTCAGTAATAACCTTGAACATGAAAGGCCTAAACTCATCAATCAAAAGACTCAGACTGACAGATTGGATTAAAAGACAAGACCCAACAATCTGTTGTCTCTAAGAGACTCACCTCATAGGCAAAGGTATCCAGACTGAAGGTGAAAGGATGGGAAAAAATATATCACTCACATGGACCACTTAAACAAGCAAAGAGATTCCATCCTCATATCAGATAAAGTGGACTTCAAACTTTTCCAAAGTTTGTGAAAAATTATAAAAATGGACATTTCATACTACTTAAGGTAATTATACATCAACAAGATGTAAGAATTGTAAATATTTATGCCCCCAACAATGGAGCATGTGTGTACATTAACAGAGCCTTCTCAATTTCAGGAAACAAATAGATCATAATATAATAATACTGCATAACTTTAACATGCCTCTATCACCACTGGATAGATCCTCCAAACAAAAACTAAAGAAGTGATAGAAGCAAAAAATACAATTGATCATTTAGACTTAACAGACATATAGAATATTTCATCCATTGATGACTGATTACACTTTCTTCTCAGCACCACACGGATCCTTTTCTAACATAGACCATATTATATAAGCTATCATGTATTTTGGCATATAATTATAATATTACCTTAATATATTTTTAACATCTGTGGAGTTATTTTGATAGCTCCCCCTTTCCATTGATATTAATTTTTGTGTTCGTGCTTTTTTCTTGATTAGACTTGTTTGATTTTTATCAAATTTATCTATATTATTTCTTCTCTATTTTATATATTTCTGCTTCTATTCTTTATTTTTTCACTTTCTGCTACATAATTTGAAAATAATTTTATTGTTCTAGCTTTTTTTTGATACAGGTAATTTAAGTTATAAATGTTCACCTGAGTACAGTTTCATTTCAGAGATCCCGATATTTTAAGCTTTTATTATCAGTTCAAAGCACTTCTTATTTACTTTTCTTGTGCTTTCTTCCTTGACCTCTGAGATATTTATAAATGTGTCATTTATGTTTGAAATAGTTGACCTGTAGGGGTGGAATTCTCTCTCTCTCTTTACACACACACACACACACACACACACACACCACACATCTTAAGGTAATTGATTTCTAATGTAGTAAATCACGCAGGAAACTCAGTCTGCATGATTTCACATAAAGAAAAAGTAATGGAAATGCTTTTTGTGTTGATTTATTGGTTACATACATATTAAAACTGATCAAATTGCATACTTCAAATATATGCATTTTATTGTAATTCAGTTTTCAATAAAGCTATGAGGAAAGAAAAGAGTACAAATAATAATAAATGGTGAAGAGAATGGAGAAAAACACTTTTATACTGTTGGCGGAACTGCAAATTAGGAATTGTAAATTAGTACAACTACTATGGAAATCAATCAGTATGGTGTTTTGCAGAAGACTAGGCATGGAACTACCATATGATCCAGCTATACCATTCCTTGGTATCATCATAGTATAGTGATACACGCATATCCACGTTTATAGCTTACTTATGGAACCAAACCAACCTAGGTGTCCTTCAGTGGATGAATGGATAAAGGAAATATGGTGTATATACACACAATGGAGTTTTATTCATCTATAAAGAAAAACAAAGTTTTGTTATTTGCAGGAAAATGGATGTAACTTGAGAATATTATGTTAAGTGAAATCAGTGAAGGTCATGTTTTTGCTTATATGTGGAAGCTAGAGTGGATGAAGGAAAAGAAAGGTGTGTGTGTAGGTTAATTGGATGAAAATTGAAGTAGAGCAAAAGAAAGGGACCAGGGAAAAGGAGGAAAAGAGGGAAAGGGAAAATACCGGGGAATGATATTGGTCAAACTGTATTGTTAACTTGTGTGCATGTAAGAATATGTAACAACAAATCCCACCTTTCTGTATAACTATAATGGATTATAAAAGATATAAAAAAAAGTAATCTTACCTTTTCCATTGCTCCAAAGTAGTTCCCCTATATTTTCTTCTATTAGTTTTCATAGTTTCAGATCTTACATGTAAGTTTTTAATTCATTTTGAGTCGATTTTTGTAACTGATGAGAGAGAGTTTTGTGGTTTCATTTTTTTGCATGTATATATCTGATTTTGATGTTTTTGCATTTTTTTTAATGTTCCTGGTGTCTTTTACTGATAAGACTGTTTACTGCAATGTGTGTTCTTAGTTCTTTTGTCAAAATTCAGTTGGCTGTAGTTGTGACTGATCATCTTAAAAATATTCTTCCATGTTAATCTTTGAAGCTGTAATTTGCTTTAATTAGTGCATATATTTTCATAGTTGGAATATTCTGCACTTACTTTATTCATTATCCCATTTAAAGACATTTAGATTTTTGCAATGTTTTTTTCATTGCATTGAGCAGTCTCTTATAGGTATTTCCTTGTACATGTATGCATGACTTCTCTGGAGGATTCTAATAGTGAGTTTGTGAGTTGAAAGGTGTGGGCAATTTCATCATTGCCAATTTTACACAGTGCGATTTATAAAGTTTGGTTGTACCAAATTGTAGTTAACAATGTGTATTAGTGAATGGTAAAAAAAAAATTTTTTTGTCATTGTGTTTTCACTTCCAGAAGTTGGTTAGGTCACAGATCTTTTAATTATGGAAACCTTCAAATATATACAAAAGTAAAGTTAGAATATAATGAGTTCCCATGTATTCCTCACCTTCAATGGTCTTTATTACGTAACCATTTTTGTTTTATTCAAAGCCACTCCCACTATGCAGAAAATTTTTAAGCAAATCTCTGATATAACATCATTTCATCCTATTTCAATGCACATCCCTAAAAAAATAAGGGCTCCTTTCTTACATTGATATTTATTTAGCATTTTTTATTGTAATATAATTTTCATATAGTAAAGTACATGTCTGTCTTATACATGTACAGTTTGATAAGTAAAGTTTGACAGATGAATATTTTTGAGTTATCTGTATCTCAGTCAAGATATACAACACTTTGATCACTCCAACTGGAAGAGATCTGTGCAAATCTCGCCCCTGTGAAAGAGAGAGGATGTGAAGAAGATTATATAGGAAAATTATATATGGTGCAGCTTCTGAAAGTTTTGCTGAAGCTGATGGGGAATCTGTGAGAGAACCCACATGCTTCCCCCAAGCAGTCTTGCCTTTATATTCTCATGACTTTCAGTTTTTGACCAATAACAACTTGTGATAAGTGTGGTAGGAAACTGAGGATATCCCCTGCCATTCTGTCTCCTTGTTATTCAAACACTAATCTAGGTACTGCTGCAAAGGGATTTTTCAAGGTATAATTAAAGTCCCAAATCAGTTGGCCTTAAGAAGATTATCTGGGTAGACCAAATTTAATGACACGGACCTTCCAAAAGGAAAAAAAAAAAAAAAAAAAAATATGGTAGAATGAGATGGATATCATTACCCCAAGTGCATGTATGAACACACGAATGGTGTGAATATACTTTGTGTACAACCAGAGATATGTAAAAATGTGCTCTATATGTGTAGTATGAATTGTAATGCATTCTGCTGTCATATATAACAACTTTGAATAAAAAAGAAGTGCTCTTACAAAGGGGCTGGGGCTGTAGCTCAGTGGCAAAGCACTTGCCTAGCATGCGTGAGGCACTGGGTTTGATCCTCAGCACCACATAAAAATAAACAAATAAAATAAAAGTATTCTGCCCATCTACAACTACAGAAAAAATTTTTAAAAAAGTGATCTCACAAAAATAGAAGGGGCTCAGTAGAGAGAGGTTGGAGAAGTGATGGGAGGAAAAGGGGAAGAGCTGAGGAATGACTATGAAATAATGAAACTATTATTTTTATAGTTTTCACCCTATTTATTTTATTTCAATTGCAAATCTCAAATCATTCTTTTTTTAAAAAAAACTTGTTTTAGTTGTTGATGGTTTTTTATTCTATTCATTAGTTATATGCGGTGCTGAGGTTTGAACCCAGTGCCTCACATATGCTAGCAAGTGCTCTACAACTGAGCCACAATCCCAGTCCCTCAAATCATTCTTATCATTGAACAAAATATACTATGTTCATCTGTGCATCTATCACAATTTTATATATAACTATAATGCATGAACTAAAAAATAAACAGTAGAAGAATATAGGAAGAGTATGAGGGGGAGGAAGAAGGAAAGGGAAAGGGGAAGTACTGTGGATTGAAGCAGAGCAAACTATGTTATATGCATTTGTGAATATGTCACAATGAACCCATTGTTATGTGTAACTATAAGGCATAACAAAAACATCAAAAACAGTAAGCAAAATAAAAAAATAAAAAAGAAAAAAGGAAATATTCTGAGCTTGTTTGCAGAATGGTCATGCACACTGGCTCCAAGGGATATGTGATAAGGAATGCCAGTGCCTTTTGGAAGTGTAGTGTTCCCTGGCTGACAGCCTGTAAGGAACCTCCAGCCTAAACTACAAAGGATTGAATTTCTGCAACAGCCTGGATACACTTGGAAACAAATATTTTTCAGAGCCTTCAGATCCAGTGCCAGGACTGATTGATACCTTGATTTTGGCCTGTTAGATCTTTTATTAATATCATTAATACAGTCAGTAAGCTTATTACAGAGTCATGGCATCAGATAAAAATTTTTCAAAATTTTAACTTTTACCTGAAAGTTCAAATTTTATTGTTTGTAATGAATAGTGACAATTGTTTTCCTTTAATGACAGACTCACTTCATTCATTTTTGAGAAAATATCTGCCATGTATCATTATTTGAGAAACCCTAATTGGTCTGTCCTCCTGTCAAATAAAAATGGCATTTCATGAAAATGGAGCTAGTTCATCTTGTATGTCAGTCACTCAAGTGCTTTGCTTTGAGGTAATCTTCTGTTGTACACTCTCGTATAACAAAAGTAGTATATGTATACTTCCTGTTTCATCACACAGGACATCAAAGACTTACATGTATTCAGAGGTCAATATGGGAATAAAACTAATAATTTATTGCTTAATTAAAAAACTAGATTTTGTGTTTTGAAAGTGTTGGTGACTTACTAGTACTGTTTAATATATTGCCTTTATTCATGTTTGCACCAATATTTTTACACTTTTGTTTTTGTTCCATGAGTACAAATAACAATACAGTAGTAAAGGTTGGAGTTTTTATGAAAAGAGTTTTTAGGGAGGGAGGGGAAGGAAGGGAGCAAGGGGGGATGGAGGGAAAAAAGAAAAGGTGGATGAATAAGATGGATATCATTATCCTAAATGCATGACTGAAGATTTGAATGGTATGAATATACTTTGTATACAAACAGTGTTATGTAAAAAGATGCTCTATATGTTTATTATGAATTGTAATGCATACTACTATTAATAATACACCACTTTGAGTAAAAAAAAAAAAAAAAGTTTTACCTTGGCAGACCCTTGAAGGGTCTTGGGGATCCTGAACTATACTTTGAGAACTGCTGCCCTGCATCTTTGCCAGCATTCATACTGTAATTTTTCTGTTTTAACTTTTATAGAAAGTGTACAGTTGTATTTTGTGGTTTAATTTGCATTTCTTAGATGACTAATTGAATTCCATTTTATTTTATTTGCTCTGTTTAGATACACATGACAGTAGAATGTATTTTGACATTATGTATATATGGAGTATAACTTAGGATCCCATTCTTGAGGTTGTACATGATGTGGAGTTACAGTGGTCATTTATTCATATATGAACCATAGGAAAGCTGTATCTGATTGATTCTACTGTTTTTCCTATTTCCATCCTCTCTCCCTTCCCTTTATTCCCCTTTGTCTAATCCAATGAACTTCTGTACTTCCCTCCCTCCACTTATTGAGTGTCAGCATCCACATATCAGAGCGAACTTTCGGCTTTTGGTTTTTTGGGATTGCCTTATTTCACTTAGCATGGTAATCTCCAGTTCCATCCATTTACTGACAAATACCATAATTTCATTCATCTTATGGCTGAATAATATTCCATTGTCATTGTACACACACACATATATGTATATATCACATTTTAAAATATCTGTTCATCTGTTGAAGACCACCTAGGTTGTTTCCTTAGCTATTGTGAGTTGAGCTGCTATAAACTTTGATGTGGCTGTGTCACTTTAGTATGCTGATTTTAAGTCCTTTGGGTATATGCTGAGGAGTGGTATAACTGAGTGGTTCCATTCCAAGATTTCTGAGGACTCTCCATACCGCTTTCCAGAGTGGTCGCACCAATTTGCAGCCCCCACCAGCAATGTATAAGTGAACCACCTTCTCCCCACATCCTTACCAACACCCACCAGCAGTATGTGAATGAACCTTTTTCCCTACATGCTCACCAACATTTATTGTTACTTGTGTACTCGATTGTTGTATTCACTATAATTTATTTGAGTGAGATGAAATGTCAGAGTAAGCTGGGCGCAGTGGCGCATGCCTGTAATCCCAGCACTTTGGGAGGCTGAGGCAGGAGGATCGAGAGTTCAAAGCCAGCCTCAGCAACGGCAACTTAGTGAGACCCTGTCTCTAAATAAAATACAAACAACAACAACAACAACAACAACAACAAAAGGGCTGGGGATGTGACCTAGTGGTCGAGTAGTGCCCCTGAATTCAATCCCTGGTACCACCCAAAAAAAAAAAAAAAAAAAAGTGTAGTTTTGATTTGTGTTTCTCCAGTTTCTAGAGATGATGAACATTTTTTCATATATATATTTTGACCAATTGAATGCCATTTTATAGTGTTATTGATTATTTGGATGTCCTCTTTTTAAAGTGTCAGTATGTTTTTAAGTGCCTTTTCTGAACTCTGATGGAAGTAGTCCTGAAGAGCCTAGTTTCAGACTCAGTGCTCTTATTATATTCAATGGGCATCTGTAAATCAGTTAGGAAAAAATCATTTTAAATAATCACAAATAAAATTATAATTTTTGTAAAAAAAATTCTATTGATGTATATAGTCCAGCTAGGTGCTTTTCATTGTTATTATTTTTTAAGTTTACTCATTTTCCATTTCATTACCACCCCTCCCCTTCCATGTGCCTCCCGTTTTTTTGTGTGGTGCTGGAAATTGAACCCACAGCTTTATATAGGCAAGACAAGTCCTCTACCACTGAGCTACATCCTAAGCTCTCTTTTCTTCCCCACTTAGTTTGATTTTGGTTTGTCTTCCTTCCTCTTAGGTTATATATTGAAATTTAGATGACTGATTTTAATGCATTTTCTTTTAAAATTTCAGCAATGAAAGAAACAAATTTCCCTCTACACAGTTTTAGCTGCATCCTACACATTGTGATAGAGTGTAGTTTTGTTATTATTTTAAAATATTTTAAAATTTTCTTTTATTTTTTGATCCATTGGTTATTTATGGTCTTTTCTAGATATCTTACTGTTATTGATTCCTAATTTAATTATGTTGTTATCACATATTTTACTTTGTAAAAATTCAGTGTTTTGAAATTTGAGAGCTGGTTTTTATAGCACAATGTATGCTTTACTTTGGTGAACATTCATGTGCTTTTGAAAAAAATGTGCTGAAATTGGGTGTAGTGTTCATTGATGTTTGTGAAAGCAAGTAGATTTAATATTCTACTCTTCTATATCCTTAATTCTTTTTTGTCTAGAATTTTCTAGAGCGGGAGAGTAGGGTTAAATTTCCTGGGCATGGTGTAATATTATTTCTCTTTAATTTCTATCAGTATTTGCTTTAATGTCTTGAATTTATTTGGAGTACTTACATTTATGATTGTTATATTTTCTTGAGGAGTTAACATTTTATTATTTCCAAGTATCCTTTTTACCTTCTGTAATACTTTTTTTTCTTGAAGTCTTTCTACTTTGTTTTATACTGATAATATTAACATAGTCAAATAGCTTTTCTGTGTTGATTATATTTTTCTGTTTTAAGATGTATTGCTTGTTAACAGCATATCTGTTGGATACTGCTTTTTTAATCAAGTCTGGTGACCTCTGTATTTTAATTAGTGTGTAGTTTACTTTTTTTTTCATTCTTATAATGACTTTAATAGTCATGATTTTGATAGTCATTTCTTTTTTTATTTTAATGAAATTCTTTTTTTATTCTAATTTGTTATACATTTTTGCAGAGTACATTTCATTTCATATTACATATAAAGAGCACAATTTTTCAAGTTGCTGGTTTTATATAAAGTATTTTTACAACAATTGTGTCTTTATACATGTATTTAGGGTAATCATGGATAACTCAGTCTGCTATTATTCCTATCCCCTTGCCCCCCCCCCCCCCTTTGTTCTATTTAAAGTTCTTTCATTCCTCTCATCCCCACTCCCTTGCCTTTATAAGTTAGTATCTCATATCAAAGAGATCATTCGACCTTTGGTTTTTTGGGATTGGCTAACTTTACTTAGCATTATTTTCTCTAACTCCATCCATTTACCTGCAAATGCTATGATTTTATTCTCTTTTAGTGCTGAGTAGTGTTCCATTGTGTATATATACCAAAGTTTCCCTATCTATTCATCTGCTGATGGGCATCGGGGTTGGTTCCACAATCTAGCTATTGTGAATTGTGCTGCTATAAACATTGATGTGGCTGTGTCCCTGTAGTAAGTTGTTTTTAAGTCCTTTGGGAATAGACCAAGGAGTGGGATAGCTGAGTCAAATGGTGGTTCCATTCCCAGTTTTCCTAGGAATCTCTATACTGCTTTCCAGATTGGCTTTACCAGTTTGCAGTTCCACCAGCAATGTAAGAGTGTGCCTTTTCCTCCACATCCTCACCAGCATTTGTTGTTGTTTGTTTTTTTTTTTTTTTTGATAGCTGCCATTCTGACTGGAGTAAGGTGAAATCTTAGAGTTGTTTTGATTTGCATTTCTCTAATCGCTAGAGATGTTGAACATTTTTTCATATATTTGTTGATTGATTGTATATCATCTTCTGAGAAGTGTCTGTTGTAGTTTACTTTTGTTTATAGGAGTTGTTAATTCCAACTTCAAGTCATTGCATAGTTTGTTTCTGTTGACAGTATTTTATGTTTAATGTGGCTTAGTAATTTTTTTTATTATAAACTAGTCATTGTAGATGATGTATTGTGTAGACCCTATCTTTTGTTATCTTTCTTGGAGTATTAATTTTGGGTCTAGCGAGTAGTTAAGTTTCTGAGTGTTTATATTAAACATATAGTATTGGTTTTATACGGTGCCATTATGGATTAATTTTGCCCTATTCTTTTAGTTTTGGAACATAGTCCTAATTCCTAAGGTATACAGTGTAAAGCCTGAAGTTTTACCCAACAGTTTCATTTTTCTTGACTCAAATTAAACACTATTTTCCCTGCAGTAGGCAGCCACTGAGATACTGCTTGACTTTTTTCATTGATTTTTGCTGGCTTTTCATTGTCCTTGCAGGTTTGAAGCAAACCTTTATGGAACTAAGATTAATATGAAGGAAGTTGGATATAATGATATTGGTATCAACACCTGTGGACAGGAAGGAGGAAATGGGTAGAGAAAAATGTTCACAGCCTTAAGAAAGGCCTTTCTCTGCTGCCTCTGCAGAGAATTCTGAAATAGGGTGGTCCTTCAAAATTGTCTGTAGTGGGCATATGGGCCAAATCTTTGTCCCTTCATTAGATGTATAGTCACATGCCACTTAATGATGGGAATACATTTTGAGAAATGTGTTCTTACATAATTTTGTCCTGTGCAAACATTATAGGGTTTATTTAAGCAAACCTTGGTAATATAGCTTGTATAGTTTACTACACACCTAGTGTACAGAATTGTATATGCTGTACTTTTATGTGACTGGCAGTGCAGTAGGTTTGTTTGCATCAGCAGCACCACAAACACATAAGAACTGCATTGTATTATAATTTTTTTAATGGTTATGACATCATTAGGTGATAGGAGGTTTTCAGCTACATGATAACCTTTTGAGACCACCATCATATTGCTGCCTGTTGTTGACTGAAATGCCATTATGCTTATGACTGTACTACAACTTCTGTAGTCACTCTTCAGTCTTTTCAAGTAGTTGTCTTATGTTTTGTCTAGTCAATAGTTTTTAAGGTTTAGAGATACAGAGTCTGTTATAGAAGTAGGAGCTCTTCCACCATTAACAAAACAAAGACTTTCCCTAGGTTTTTTAAAAATTTAAAGTTATATATAATTTAAAGTTATTTATATTTGATTGTGTGAAGATATTCCAGGTATTGTGCATTTACTTAAATTACTTTTTTCATAGTGTATTTAACAGAAAAGTTCCTCTGTACTGAGACTTCATCTGTAATCAGAAAACAAAATTGTTGACTACATGTTTATTAGTTGTCAGAAATAGGGCAGGACAATAATAATGATAATGATAACACACAAAAACTATAAAGTATTAATGTGACATTTAAGTATGAAAACTTTTATTTCATTGTCTTGGTTGTATGTTAAATTTTAATATCTTAATTTGATAGATTTTTACATTTCCCAAGTTAGCCAATCATTGAATTAATTTGATATAATATAGTATTTGATACAGTTCCTATTGAAATAATTTACCCCAAAGATACACACACACACACACACACACACACACACACACACACACACATATGTACATACATATATATCCATTACTGGGAATCAAACCCAGGCCATTTAACCTCTGAGCTACATTTTCAGTTTTTTTTTTTTTTTTTTTTTCTCTTTTTGGGAGACAGGGTCTTTCTCAGTTACCCAGGCTGGCCTTGAACTTGTCATCCTCTTGCCTCAGCCTCCTGAGTAGCTGGAATCACTGACATGTACCATTGTGCCTGGCTACCCAAAGATATTTCAGTCTTTTTTATTTTTTATTTTTTTAACAGATTTTACTCTCAGATATGAGAAAAATAGTATAGAAACATATTCTACTTTAATTTGATGTAACAAATTTAGAGAAGACAGAATGCCTATATGAACCAATTGTGTGTTTTCCTGCCATATTCTAACAAAAATGCCTTATATTTTATAACCAAATTAAAAAAATAAATAGAACAAACCAGTAAATATATTATAGACTACAATTGCATTATATGTTTTTGCTTGTGTTCTTATTGTAAACTCAAAAATGAAAGCATTTTGGGAGAGAGAAGGTAAAGCTTCCTTTTATCCAGGTTCAGAAACAACTACTTTTTTCAGTAGCATCTGAAACATTTCCTTAAAGATATGGATTATGGATTTGGAAAAAAAATTAGTAATTTATTTAAAGAAGGTTTTCTAAGACAATATGGATTGGTCAAGCAGCTTAATGTTAAACTTTAGGCTTATTTCCTCAGCTTTGTGTTAAAGTAATTATTTCCTTTAGCAGAGTGCCACCTTACGTTCCAATTCTTTAGTAGCAGTGAGCTGCATATTATTTCATTTAGCAGTTTAAAACTATTTTGTTGCTTGGTATCTGGCCACATTATTGTTATACCTATGTATCTCTTAATATTCAGACGACCTGTTCTAGCAAAGTTGATAAAAATTAAAATATTCTGGTAACATAAAATTTTACTCTTGGGGCTGGGGTTGTGGCTCAGCAGTAGAGTGTTTGCCTAGCACGTGCGCGGCCCGGGTTTGAGCCTCAGCACCACGTAAACATAAATGCATTGCATTGTGTACAACTAAAGCAAATAAATAAATATTAAAAAAAAATTTTACTCTTACCCTGAAATTTCTGGTACTATTCCTTGTGTCTTTAGCTAGAGAGTTGAATTAACATTTTGTTTTGTTGTAAATCAGCTTTTACTCCTTTAGCTAGTTTTTTAAAAAATGAATGTTTGATTATTATTATTATTATTTTTAAATTTTATTTATTTGTTTTAGTTGTACACAATGCCCCTATTTTTACGTGGTGCTGAGGATCAAACCCAGGCCACGCATGTGCTAGACAAGCACTCTACCACTGAGCCCCAGCCCCAGCCCCAACATTTAATTATTAATCGAGTCTTTGTTAGATTTTTTTAAAGGTCAGTAAAGAAGTCTTTATTCATAAAAGTAGGACTATATCTTCCCCCCTAAGTTATGCCTGGATTATATCTTTAAAATGTCACTTTCCTTTTCCCACTATCATTTCTTTCTTTACCCAGCTTTCCATGTCTTCCTTTTGTATATTCTAAAGTTTTGACTGATTTTAATATGTTCTTCCTGTGCTTCAGCACTCAGTCATGGATTGTTTGGGATAAAAGGAAAATGTAAGAATAAAAAACAAGCACTCTTCTATTCCACTGATAGCACAGATAAATGACTAAGCTTTTATGAAGTTGGCTAATGGTAAATTTTTAGCACTTAAATATTCTAACCAAGCTAGAGATACAGAATAGTTGAAATTGAATATACTAGAGCTGTTCTTTCAGTAAGGTCCCCATGAGCCATATGATGACCTTATGAACCCTTGGGTTGTGGCTGCTCAAAATTAGGATGTGTACTGTGAGAGGAAAATTCATGCTGGATTTAAAAGACTTAGTATGGTAAAATAATGTAAAGTATTGTTAATTTTAAAATACTGATTTCTTGTTGAACTTGTAATGGCTTGAATTTTTTTATTATTTTGGGTTATATCACGAAAATTAATTTTACCTGCTTTAAGAAGTTTTATTAATGTGGCTACTAGGACATTAAAAATAATATGTCACTTGCATTGTTTCTGTAGGACAACATAGTGCTACACTAGACTCTTGATAATTAAAAAGATACTGTAGTTTCCTTCAGGTTTTTGTTTAAAATGCAGAATCTTTCTCCTTTCCATCATACTGAATCAGACTGCATTTAAACAAAATCCCCATGTGATTAGTTTGTACATTAAAGTTTGCAAAGAAGAAGCATTACACTATTAGATTGTTAAAGGATAAGTAGATATCCTGGTTGAAATGATGTTTTGTATAGAATCAGTTGCCAAAGGTGTTGCATTCAAAGAATGTTAAAATGTAGCTTGTGAATGATAACATTAACAACATATTTTCTCATGTGCATTTTTATTTAAATGTATGGACATTAGAAATGAGGCTAGGCAGTCCCTCATCCCTGCCTTCCCTCCCCCTTTCCCCTTTGCCCCAACTTTTTTGTGGGACTGGGGATTAAACCCAGGGATGCTTTATAATTCAGCTACATCCTCCGTCTTTTTTATTGTTCGTTTTGAGATGGGTCTTGTTAAGTTACTGAGGTTCTCACTAATTTGTCGAGACTGGACTTGAATTTATGACTGTCCTGTCTCAGTCTCCCTAGTCACTGGGATTTCAGGTGTGTGCTATTGTTACCAGCTCGTCTTCCCCCTTTTATTAAAATTGTATTCCCTGGATATAGCCATTCTGGACCATGCAGAAATCTCTTTTCTTTGAGATAGTGTTACATGTCACACATCATAGAACTTGGTGTATTTCTGTTTTAAATTGAAGGAAGTTTCTTGTGTCTTTTTGGTGTAGTAGTGCATAGCATTTGGAATTAAAAGATCAAGATTTAAGTTCTCTCTTACTTAGTAGCAGTGTTTCATTGGGAAAATTGTTCAATCTGTTTGAACCTGAATACTGAAGAAAAGATTAAGATGTCAGCTTTCATATACTTACTAGTAAAATTTGACCAAGTATATTACCACACTATATTAAGTCCCCTCTGAGCCTTCTGTAACTCCTGGGTTCACTTGTTGTTGCTGCCTGAAGCGGAAACCGCTTGGAGCAACGAACGCCGCAGGAAAATTTGGAGGCAGGATGAAAATGAAAAAAAGTCTTTTCTTCTTCTTCTCTCTCCGGCTCCAGCAATCACTCCAAACTCTCTAACTCCAACCACCACCTTCTTCTTCTTCCCACACACACTAACCAAACTCACCCAGTTATATACATATAGCTTTAACAAGGACACGTGCTTACAGCTCGAGCTTACAGGTGCGTCACGCAGTGTTCACGGGCATACAAAGATTCTTTGGATAATGTATTACTATCAGATGGAAACTAGAACATCTTTTATGGCTCTCAGCTAACCGCAATCTTTAGCTATCTCCTTGATTATAGGCTCCTTCAACTTGTCATATTTCTTGATAGTAGCAAGGGGGAATATGCTGTTGAGTAGCAGAAAGCCATATAAAAGAGACCATGGCTACTTAACATATTTGATTAATGCTGATAGTAAATGTGTGCTACAAATGGTGACATTTTTTTCCTCTTCTTGCTCTATAAACTCTGCCAGTAGCTGTAGTTGTCAGTATTCCAGAAGTCATTGATACCACAATGCCCATCAATAGGATCCTTTGGGTCATGAATCTAGGGCAGAGAAGGCTAGTGACTCTGTGGGATCATGGAAGGAAAGAGGAGATATCAGGGTCTGCAGCAAAACTGGGCACATCTAGAAGGAGCAGAAGGGAGTGGTTTAGGAGCGCAGGGTCTTTTGTGCACTCCACTGTTGATGCCAGCTTTAGGCTGAGGCTCTCCTGCCTGCTCTTCCTTTTTCTCCATTCTCCTAGAATTCATCCATGTAGGATAAGTACAGAGATTCCCCAGAGCTGAAAAAAGCATGCACATACACACATGCACTCACATGCATACAAATGCACACATGCATGCACACATAGTAACAATTCAAAACCTTATTCTGGTTTTAGTAGGGTTTTAGGAGGGAGGAAAATTAAAATGTATTTTCAACTCATCCTCTTCCATGTAGAAATCAAGTTCATTTTCTGACTACTTTAAAATTTTTTTACTAAATGGAAATTTGTGGTGTATTATTGAAATTTCAATTCCTTAAATAGTACTTCATGGTTTTGCATAGATGTATGTATATGTGTCTGTGTGTGTGACAGCAATGTATTTTATAATTTTCTTTATATCGTAGTGGGAAAATTGTGTGTACATCACTGTCTTCAGTTTCTAGGCTCTTTTTTCTTTCTATTTCTTTTTTATTCTGTAAACTTTCTCCTTAGTAGAATGTATAGCATCTTCTGAGTGAGTGGTCTCAAGACATGGCCTCACCTTCAATCACTTGGGTAACTTTTAATACATACTGATGCCATCTGCCTGTCCTGGAAAATCTTATTTAGTTGGTAAGTCTTAGGTTTTGGTCTGTTTTAAAAGCATGTTAGGTAATTTTTAACTTGTGGTTAGGCTTCAGAACTGTTGTAACATTAATTCAGATATGTTACTTAACAGTTATGTTAAGTAGTTATTGTAGAAAATGAATATAACTTGGAGTAAATATATTACCTTTCCAAATTCTACACAGAAACAGTTGTTAGACTGTAACCTGTGAAGGAATCATCTAGGAGTTATTCAACGATGCAAAATTCTGAGGTTTAATTAATTTTCTAGTTCTAGTGTTGATCTGAGAAACCTGCATTTTTAGTGGCTTTGAAGGTTATAATGATGCAGATGGTCCATAAGCCATTGCATTATATCATCCTGGATTCTTATCAGAGCAAATATGTTTACTGAGGAGTCTGTATCTTCCTATGCTGAGAAAACCTACGGCGAGGTAAAAATTTAAATATATACATATATATATACATATACATATATATATATTTTTTCTTCTCACTTTGCTAGTGTTTGGATTATTTTTTATTTAAATTTTCTGTAATGGTTTCTTTACACATTAATTATTAAAAAAAACTGGAAAATTTGATAATGCTTTGCTATTTCTATTAGTATAAATACTAAGTTTTCTATAATGGTTTTTTTCTATATTAATTATTTAAAAAACTGGAGAATTTGATAATGTTTTGCTATTTCTATTAAATACTAAGTGATGGGATATGAAGGACTGAGTTGGGGTGTGATTGTAGTTTAGAATTTACAATTCCATTTTAATTAAATATTCCTAGTATTCTTATTTGGGGCCAGAGAGTAACTTTTACATCATCCTAAGTGGAACACTTAACCCAATAACATTTGGGCTTTCCTGTTAAGAAAGCTATACACATTTTTAAGTTAATAAACCCCTTCTAGAAGTAGCATTTTAAAATTTTGACTAGAAGTGAGAGATGACCTTTTATTTTATTTTTTTTTGGTACCGGGGATTGAACTCAGGGGCACTCGACCACTGGGCCACATCCCCAGCCCTTTTTTGTATTTTATTAGAAACAGGGTCTCACTGAGTTACTAAGTGCCTCGCCATTGCTGAGGCTGGCTTTGAACTCGCGATCCTCCTGCCTCAGCCTCCCAAAGTGCTGGGATTACAGGTGTGCGCCACCGCGCCCGGCTTGACCTTTTATTTTTTGACCAAATTGTTTTTCTCCTCTTTCCTTTGTTCCCAATGCTCATTCATGTATCTTCTTGTGAGTTTCATAGTTCTCAAAACTCCTGATCCCATGCTGTACAAGGACCCTTCCTTTTGCCTTAAAATTCAACTTCATTGTTACTATTTTGTTTTGTTCATTTTATGTTCTCCTGCATAAGCGAAATGGCATGTAAACATCCTAGAGGGATTTAAGCTATTATCTCAGTTAATGATACTCTGGTTTTAAATGTTAATCCATTTTAGACAATATTCCAGATACAGGAAAAACATATTCATTGTTAAACAATCCGGTATGTCTGGTCCAGTTTTCTTAAGCAATTTATGCAAGTGCTATAGCTGTAAAATCTTCACTTGTCCAGAACATAATTCCTTTTTACTGTTTGCTCATGAGCTTTAGGGTAAAGAGATGTGACTGAAAGCAGGCTTGTCAGGCTTTAATTTTTCATGGCAAAGTGTGATGGAGTGTAAGAGCCCTATTAAGGAGATAGCTAAGATGGCAGCTAGCTGAGAGCCATAAGAAGTGTTTAAGTATTTTCACCAGATATTCATGCATTTATCTAAGAATCTTTCTATGCCCATGAACACTATGTGACGCACCTGTAAGTTTGAACTATTAACACGTGTATACTTGTTAAGGCAAAAAGTATTTAACCGGGTGAGGTTGGCTAGAGGGTGTGGTTGGGGTTGGAGAGGTTGTTGGAGCCGGAGAGAGAAGTTAGAAGAAGGAAGAATAAAGAACCTATTCATTTCCAGTCTGCCTCCGAATTCTTTCCCGTGGTATCATTGCTGCAGGCGGCAACAATGGAGCCATCTGTTTGAACCCTAAATTTGAAGCCTATATTATGTGGGATTTAGAATGAACATTGTATATGTGGGTTCTTAATATGAATATTAATAATATCTGGATTTTAGAATCTTTTTATTTATAAGTGGGAACATGTCTCTTTTCATTCTGGGAGACTGAATGTTAATTATTATATGGCAGAAAATAAAGCTGTGGTCTGGTCTGTAAGAACTTGAGGTTAGGGGTCTTACTGCCTATCTTTACAAATAATATGCTAATGTTATTGAAGTTATCCATCAAAAATTAGAAAGTTTGAAAGCTTTTGAAGAAATAATATTTCCAGCCCAGATGAATTAATTAGACTAAGAGGTTGCCTGATTTCTGCTGCTGGGTGACTTGAACTCTCTTTTGTACTTAGTGTGAAACATACATTACATTGCAGATTTCAGAAAAAGCCAAAAGATAGGTTTAAGCTTTCTTATTTATCATTTGTGAGGATAAAAATACTAGAAAATTTACAGAAAGGATGCCATAGCCTACATTCAGTAAAACAATAAGAACTGATGGAAAAGATATGCTTTATAAGTTCAAACCATTTTTATAGTAGTTAATTACAACTACCTCAACATTATGGATTAAGTATGAGAAAATAATTTTTGTATCTATGTTCCCAGTATAGAGAAATGAAATTTCTATTCATTTCTGGTAGGAAAATACAATTTCCAAAATAAAACCATTTCTTTTGAAAATAATGGTCTAAATAGAAAAGGTAAAGAATCTAAAAAATTCAGTTATCACTTCAAGTGTGTGATCTGCATTTGAGATCTAGTTAGTGTGTTTGTGAATGCAGCCCAGTGTGGATGACAATGAGTTGATGTGAGATATAAAGGGCCTGTTCTTGCTGTGGTCAGTTCTGAGGGTCACACTAACTCCAGGGCTCCCTGAGGGTTTATTTGTGTCTCTTTATAGTGTGCAATGAAATCCAACTAATTTCTTTGTTCAGTTTTGATTTCTTCTCCTTCCTACCAGAGATGTTCTTCTCACATGGCACTCCCCAATAAGCATTCCACATGCCTGTATGACAGCTTCCTGGAGGCTCCAAAGTGCTGCACCCACCTTGTTTTATCATCAGGTCTTAAATTTCGTTGCCTGGACATTGTAATCCTGAAAAGTGCTTAAAAAATTAAAAAAAAAATTTTTTTGACATGAAATGAGGGTTCTTCCTGTGCTTATGTGCATACATTCAGAGAATATTTTCCTCCGTCCCCTTCATTCCAATCTGTCTTCCTTTGATAGTTTTCCCTGTCTTTTTTCTGTCTCATCTATCTTGCCTCATTTTATAGTTCAGACATTGGTTGCCATTTGTTAAATAAATTTATATCTGAGGGAAGTCTTCTCAGTATTGATGATACTGAGCTAATTTAGAAGGACAGATAGAATTTTTAAAAAAAATATTTATTTATTTGTTTTAGTTGTACATAATGTGTTTATTTTTACGTGGTGCTGAGGATCGAACCTGGGCTGCGCACGTGCTAGGCGAGCGCTCTACCGCTGAGCCACAATCCCAGCCCGACAGATAGAATTTTGTATAGGGTCTCTCTCTTTCTCTCTCTCTTTCTCACTAAAGAGTGAGATATTAATTGTGATGGAGGATGGAGCATATGAAAGGTATAAAGAATTATCACTATAAGGAACAAGAAATGGCATGGTAAGGGTGGAGAATTATAAGCAGTTGCTATGGCTGATTGACAGAAGGTGTAAACATGGAAGGACCAGGTCATGCATACCATATAAGGAAGTTTGTATTTTATTCTTTTGCAGTGGGGTACCATCATTAAATTTGTGTACGTTCTTAGTACTAGCTTTATAACAAGTAGATGTTATTTAATACGCTAAATACTCCACATATTTAAAGCCATGTAATGGTAGCATTCAAATTTTGAATTTATTGTTGGCAGGTTTTAAAAGTAGATGTCAGAATTGGTTTTGATATTTTATGTAAGAGTCTGCACAGTAACAAGAAAATTTTATTTTAGTACTGTGTTGTAGGTACAATTCCAAGTCCATTGTACACATTGTCACATTTAATTCTTCCAATGTCTTTTTTTTTTTTTTTGTGGTGTGTTTGTCCAGTTTTGCAGATAAAGAAATTGAGGCTTAGCTTAAATAGTCTGCCCAATGCTCTACAGTAATCAGTAAGATTGGATTTAATTCAGGTTTGACTCCCAAGCTAATTTCTTTTAGCTACTTTGCAAAGCTGACTGCAGTGATATCTATGTGTTTATCTATATGTATATCGACATATGCTTTTTTCTCTTGACTGGAATAGTTATTTCAAAAGTGAGACTAATCCTCCATGACTGCAGGACTTATTTTACTAGTCATTTTTAAAGTTAAAGTTTTCAGATATGAGAAATGGATAATAGTATTGAATTTGTTCCTTCCTTTTTTTTTTGACTGTTTTTCTTGGGAAGGTGGAAAGATATCTCAGAAACATGTCTTATGTGATTGATGAAATTTAAATTGCAGAGCATTTATGTCATATGGTTATAAAGGAAGATACTTCTAGAAAATGTTCACAGAAGGGAAATACCTTTTATATTGAACTTAAGCAGTAGTGCTCGGGATTTAACATTTTCCTACCCTGGGTGCAATACAGACCTTGGCTGACTTGGCCCCAAGAGTACCTATCATCAGTTTCTTTATTGACTTTTTATATGCTTACTGCTAGTTTTTCATGGCAGTTTTATTGTTAGAGCAGAGAAGAAAGTTTTTTGGATTAATTAAAGCAATAGCTAAGAAGAAAGGAGGAGTATAAGGTTTAGATATCAGACATGGTTGATATTAGTGGACAAAAATATCAGAATTCAGAGAAAAATTTGGTTAACATAAAGTTAATCTAATTAAAACATGTAGCATTATTCTTAATAACAGAACACACCTTCTTTTCAAATTCTCTTGGAATGCTATAAAAACTGATTGTATACTTGGTTCACAAAAAAAGATCTTCAGTAAGTTCCCCCAAACAGAAATAGCTGAGGTAGTATTCTATATTATAATATAGAAATTAATAATCATGAAAAAAACTATAAAACAAAAAAAATCACTATCACCTGGAAGTTTAAATGATAATCTTTGGACTAAAGAGGAAATAAAAAGATAGGAAATTATAAAAAACAAAATGTATTAGAACCTGTAGGGATCTGGCTAAACCATATGTATAGAAACATAATTTGCATTAAATAATGCTTACTAATGTAAGCAAAAAAAAAAAAAAAAAAAATAGAAGAAAATGAAATACCCATCAAACTCAAGGAGAGAGAAAAAGAATACTAAAATATACCTAAAGATATATAGGAGGAAATTAATAGCAACTGGTAGGCTGAATAACAGCTCCTCAATATGTTCACCTCCTGATATCTAGATCCTGTGAACTTTACATGGTGTATTAGTTTACTGCAACAATGACCACTAATATGGTGACTATTTACATTAACTAGTATGGTTCAGTTGTCACATATCATGAACTAGTATTGATATATCAGTGTTAACTAAAGTCTGCATTTGAAATTCTTTAGTTTTTTAATACTCTTTCTGTTTCTCTTGGGGCCAAGTAGTATTCTTTTTCTCATCCTGGTACCATTATTTTTTGCTGTCCTGTCTCCATTTGCTTGGGGTGGTTTCTCAGGTTTTACTTAGTTTTGTTGACCTTGACAATTTTGACTAGTCCTGAACCATTATCTTACAGAATGTTCTTGAGTTTGGTTTTGGCTTTTTTTCCCCCCCTCAGGGTTATGTAACCAAATAATGGTTTTGCCACTTGGTGAGTACAAAACCAAGAAGCACAACCACGAATAAAAGAGAGAAATGAAGAGTTTGGGGTGCAATTCAGTGGTAAATCCTTTGGCTAGCATGTGGGAGGCCCTGGGTGCAATCCCCAGTACCACCAAAAAAGAGGATGAAAAGTTTATTGCTTGTATGAATATGAATAAGAAGTAAGAAGAGCTGCGCTGGGGATCAATTCCCAAATCCTTGTCTCTCTGAACAGAAAGCCAGAGAATTTTATTGGGGCAACTTATGCATATTCATACTGGATAGACTTGTTATGACAGGTAGAGGTGGGCGCATACTCCTCAGCATGCTAAAAAATGGCAGGTGGGAATGCCTACTAGGTAGAGAATTTTGCATTTTAATGAGATTCAAATGAGCAAAGTTCA
Source organism: Tamias sibiricus (assembly GCA_025594165.1). Classification (NCBI taxonomy): domain Eukaryota; kingdom Metazoa; phylum Chordata; class Mammalia; order Rodentia; family Sciuridae; genus Tamias; species Tamias sibiricus. The sequence continues at coordinate 123,477,433 of CM046657.1, read as the reverse complement.
CTGCAGGTCACCTACTAGAGTGAGTAGAGTGACTCAGGGATTTGGCTCGTTTCCTGTGGGTTGCTCCAGAGGTCTGAAGCAGCAGAGCAACTTGAAAGGAGTGCTAGCAATCATAAAAGGGGCAGCAGTTTTTCTTCTGCTGCTTTTCCCCCTAAAAGTGCCTGCCTGGCAGCTAACGTTTAGAGTAGAGTTAGGGATTTTGGGAGAATTATGATTCTGTTTTAAAAATTGCTTCTTGAGGTACAAGCGTGTAACAAGATAAATATTCTTACTCTTAATCATTTTATAATTTTTATTTGAAAACTCATTTAAAACATACTTACCCATTTTCCCTTCACAGAACTGTAAACTATTCTTCCTTCTCTTTCCTGTTCTTATTTAATGCTCGAATTCATCATCCTCATAATGTCAATTAAGATTTGTCATTTTGGCTCCCATAGTGCATTATATCTTTCTGAAATAAATCTGTTTTTAAATGGTTTATGTAACATTATGAAAATGTTACATTGTTAAGAATGTTATCTACATCATGAAAGTTAATTTTGGATAAGGGGAATATTTTTAGAACTTTTAGTTCACTATTTCAGTAATGCAGAATTCATTTAATGCAGTTGAGAGGCCTGCAGTACTTTATTAGGGTGCTGTGAAGACATCTTGGATTTCTGGCTAAGTCACTTTTTCCCATTAGCTACTACTGCACCTGCTGCCAGGTACAGGGAATTTTATTACTACATGATGTCCTTTGCCTTTGGCACATTGTTCTGACAAATTGAAGATTAAAACTTAGCTGCTATATGTGCGAAACCACATCCTTTATATCAGTTAAAATACCTAATGGGCTTTTTTTCTGATTTAACTGAAGAAGCAGTGATTTCGTCCATTTTCAGTGAAATGTGAATCTCATGGAGCACAACAGCATATAAGTGCCTTAGGGACCTCTCTTGATTACTCAGTCATCATTTAAATTTCAAGCAGTAGAAAGACGGAGTGATGAAAAATATTTGAAATTCAGACACCAAAAACATATAGATTCTTTAATTATACCATATTGTATTTTAATATAGTGTTATAAAATATGGTTTATGGGGCTTGGGGAATAAAAATTAAAACATTATATATTTTTGTGGACAACTAGGTAAAGGTAAGATTAAAACTGAGGTCCAAATTAATCATTTTACAGCTCAAATAAGGTTTCTTTATATGTAAATTGAACAATGATTTTGCCACCAAATTAAAACTTTGTTGTTGCCTTCTAGGGATTTTGGATCACCATTATTTATGTACATGTGAGACCTATAGCATTTTGTTTGAATAAGCTTATCATACTTTTATTGCCACCTAGAATATTCCAGTTGTACTATGCTATGATGGACTGTAGTAGTGATAACATTTGCCAACTGTGGAAGATTTATGTCATTTAAATAGCAAATGTTAATAAAGAAATAAGTGTAAATTATCCTGAGTTAAATTAAGCAGTCTGGTTAGCAATGGTATAAATTATATTAATGCAAATTTAGTGAGAATAATTCACCTCAGAAGTCCTGGTGAATTGACTTCTTTCAGATTGCTAGAGCTTTGTGCCAAGAAAATAGAATTTGTTGCATGTGTAATGTATTACAAACATCAAGAAATTTGCTCTCATTTCCCATAGTGAGAGCTCTACTTACATATTAGGCAACTAGTGGGAGGGGATAGCTGATAGTCATGTTGCTGTTTCCACTCATTCAAGTATCTTAATAATCATGTATGGCTAATGAACAGTCCTTCTATTTTTGAGTTGATCATTTTTGAGATACATGATTAAAAAATGGCTATTTATGTATTTTTAAATACTCATTATTTAGGAATGCTATTTCGTTCACTGTGTATTGATCATTGCAGAGATTAAAAGTAAGTTTAGGAGCCAATCTTAGTGTGATTGTGTACTTCTCTTACATATATTCTGAGGAACTTTTGACTTTTGATATATGTAGACATCATTGAGATGAATAGGGAATGAGTTACTTCTGTTGTGCTAGATGCTCAAAATTTTTGATGGTAGGCATTTTATTCTGTAAAAAGATTTGAAAGGTTTGACTGGCCATAGGAATATATAGCAAATATTCATAAGTGTTTTTTAAAGTTGAGAGTTTGGAGTGATGTGAGGAAGTGACCATGAGCCAAGGAATGAAAATGGCCTCTAGAAACTGAAAAAGGCAGGGAAACAAATGGATTTTCCATTCCACAAAAGCAGCCAGCCCTGTTCACACCTCAGCCTTGATTTCTGACCTCCAGAACTGTGAGATAAGTTTGTGTTGTCTTTTTTTTTTTTTTTTTAAGTATTTTTCTTTAGTTGTAGGTGGACACAATAACTATTTTATTTATTTATTTTTATGTGATGCTGAGGATCAAACCCAGTGCCTCACACATGCTAGGGGAGCATTCTAACACTGAGCCACAACTGCAACCCAGAACCACAACCCCAGCCCTTGTGTTGTCTTAAGCCATTAAGTTTGCAATGATTTGTTAAAACAGCAAGTGGAAACGTAATACATCAATCAAAGCAGAAATTCATACACATAGAAAGAACTGAGTATTAGGATGTGTTCTAAGTGCTTTTGTATGTATGAATTCATTTAAGTTTTCACAATAATTTATAAGGTAGGAACTCTGATAGCTAAACTGAGGCACTGAAACCCTAACTTTAACCAGACCCCAAGGAAACCTAAGCCTTGGGTTAGGAAAGAGAGTAAAATCAGAGAGGAGGGCTTGGGGTTATAGCCACCTTTTGGTAAGAAGGACAGCAGCTTGTGCATTGGGATTTTTAAAACTTTTTTTTTTTAATACAGTTGTTTTTGGTATAATGTGATAATCTGATACACATCTGAATAATTTGTGTCTTTACAAATTATTCACTAAAAATAAAAGGTCTGAGAAAATATAGTTGTACAAATCACTTAAAATCTATGTATCTTTGCATATAGGTGCATATAGAGTATTAATAAGGGTGTAGTTAAAAAACATGCCAATATTACTATTACCAATAAGCAGAGAAACATTGCACTCAATATAGAATTTTATCTTTAAACGTGAAGGTTGCTCAATGGAAAGGGGTGTAATGAAGGAGTGAGGCTGTGATAACAGACAAAGGAATAAAGATATAATAACAAGGAAGTACCAGTCAAAAGCAGCAAAGTGGCATGAATGTGCATTGTACAGTATTTGGTTTATGTTAGTGAACTTTGTTAAAGTGGGTGCACAGTAACGTGTGAGAAAGATTGTCGTAATTTTAGTTTCATTGACATTATTCCCCTATTTATTGGCCTTGTGTGAACTCATTCACATTACAGAAGAGATCATACTTGGTTAGGGATCAATTTGGGAAATAATTTAGTGGGTCAGTGCATATTCTCTGGAGTCAGACCTCCAGCTCTGCCTATATCCTTGGGGCAAATCAACTTTTACATGTTTCTTTTGTATTTTTCAAAATATTTTTAAAGTGTTTGAAAACAGTGTTTTTGAAAGTATGTAGGAAAGTAGAAAGAAGAATGCTTTAGATTGGCGAATAATTTGAAAATTTCTCAGTGAAGAAAATAGGTTAGGTGTTCCTTCACAAGTAACCTAATAGGTAAATATCAGTTGTTAATTGTGTAACCTCAATCAAGCATCAGTTTTCTCTTATATAATACATAAACAATTTATATAATACATAAATTCTCTTATATAATACGTAAACAATATAATACATAAACATATAATACATTATCATATCACTGGCTTCTTATGGGTACCAGAATTAAAATGAAATTTGATGTGAAAATTCACTGTAGAATGTTGATAGAAAGGGAAATATGTGAATTTGTAGGGTTTAATTTTCTTGTTGACTTCAGAATAGATGATTTCCAAAGTCTCTTCGAACTTTGAAAATGTGCGAATCTATGAAATCACAGTAAGTGTTAACCATTGTTTAAAGTTCTTTGGGTTCTCTGACACAAATGTTTCTCTGGCCCTACATTGTTTTCAGTGGTAGGTAGTTACTGTCTGTCATATGCATCAGATAGGGAAATATTCCATTTAAATTTTTTTTTTAAAAAAAATAATTGAGATGGAGTCTCACTGTGATGTCCAGACTGATCTTGAACACTTGGATTCAAGAGATTCCCCTACCTTAGTTTCTTGAGTAGCTAGGCCTAAAGGCATATGCTATTAAACCTGACTGCAGTGTTCCTAATTTCAGAAATGATAGTCTAGCAAAAATTTCAATAATAGCATAAGAATTACCTCCATATTGACTCACAACTGGGTCTGTGCAGTTGAGCATCCAGTCACCTTGGTGTTATTTCCAGAATGTTTGGGGAAGAATATTGGTATCCTTACTTATATTCCAGACATTCTGGTTAATGATTTATGTCTGTTTCACCTGTGAATTTTCAAAGAATTATACAAAAATCTTTTCAGTTTATAGGTGGTATCTCATTTTCTAAAAAATACATATTTGATTCAATTTAATTGTCTTCATCCAATAAATTGATTTTGTGGTCTTCAGTTTCACGCTTTTAGAAGTTGCTATTAGAGAAGAAAAATAATTCTTACTTTTCTTTGCTGTCACTTCTTTTGCTTTTTTCACAACTTTTTATAGATTTATTCTTTCTTTCATGAGATTTGTAAATCACAAATAGAATCAGTGTTTCAGTTTTGAAAATCTGTGGTTTTGACCTGTGGATATTTTTTGTTTGCAGCTTTCTAACCCATTTCTAACCTAAGAATTCAGGTCCTGCCCAGGCCTGTACAACAAAGAATGTCTGGATATATTTAGTGTCCTACTTCCTTTTGTCTCAATTCTACTTCCCTTTTTTATGCACTCATATTGATTGCCCTTAGCTGACCAGAGACTCCATGTCATCCTGCCCCATCTCCCCTAGTCTCTACCTCCTTTTGTGCTGCTGAATTGAACTGAATTAAGTTCTAATTAATTTTCATCTTGAGATTTGAATGTTCAATAAGCTTGACACCCTCAAAGATAATTTGCTTTATAAAAATTGTTAGTCAAAATAAACTTCTAAGTAGGTTTTGAGTCATTGTTACTAATAAGAGTATCCTTAAACTCTTGGGGCAGGAAGATAAAAAGGCTGAGAGTCTCTGTTCTAAAGCCATCTTTTTTGGGAAAACTGTGTTAGTTTCTTCCTTTGACAACATACAATACAGTATGTATGGCAACACATTTTCTTGTGGCATACTTATTTTTTGGAATGGTTTGTACCTGTTTATTTTTTATTTTTTAATTTTTAATTATTTTTTATTCTAAGATGTTATAAATGACAGCAGAATACATTACATTTCATATTACACATATATAGAGCACTTTTTTACAAATCTCTGGTTGTATGCAAAGTATATTCACACCATTCGTGACTTCATATATGCATTTAGGGTAATGATATCCATCTCATTCTGCCATCTTTTTTTTTTTTTTTTCCTTCACCCTTTTGCCCCCTCCCTTCCCCTCCCTCCCCATTGGCCATTCTAGTGTTCCTCTAATCCTCCTATGCTTTGGCTTTTTGGGATTGGCTAACTTAACTTAGTATTATATTCTCTAACTCCATCCATTTACCTGCAAATGCCATGATTTTATTCTCTCTTATTGCTGAGTAATATTCCATTGTATGTATAAACCACATTTTCTTTATCCATTCATCTACTGAAGGGCATCTAGGTTGGTTCCACAGTTTAGCTATTGTGAATTGTGCTGCTATAAACATTGATGTGGCTGTATCCTGTAGTATGCTGTTTTCAGGTCTTTTGGGTAAAGACCAAGGAGTGGGATAGCTGGGTCATAAGGTGGTTCCATTCCAAGTTTTCCAAGGTATCGCCATACTGCTTTCCATATTGGCTGCACCATTTTGCAGTCCCACCAACAATGTATGAGTGTGCCTTTTTCTCCACATCCTCTCCAACATTTATTGTTGTTTGTGTTCTTAATAGCTGCCATTCTGACTGGTGTGAGATGAAATCTTAGAATGGTTTTGATTTGCATTTCTCTAATTGCCAGAGAGGTTGAGCATTTTTTTCATGTATTTATTGATTGATTGTATATCTTCTTCTGAGAAGTGTCTGTTCAGTTTCTTGGCCCATTTATTGATTGGGTTATTTGTTTTTTTGGTGTTTTGATTTTTGAGTTCTTTATATATGCTAGAGATTAGTGCTCTATCTGACGTGCATGTGGTAAAAATTTGTTCCCAATTAGTAGGCTCTCTGTTCACCTCACTGATTGTTTCTTTTGCTGAGAAGAAGCTTTGTAATTTGAGTCTATCCCATTTATTGATTCTTGGTATTAATTCTTGTGCTACAGGATTCTTATTAAGGAACTTGGGACCTAATCCAAACATGTTGGAGATTAGAGCTTACTTTTTCTTCTACTAGGTGTAGTGTCTCTGGTTTAATTTCTAGATCCTTGATCCACTTTGAGTTGAATTTTGTGCATGGTGAGAGATATAGGTTTAATTTCCTTTTATTGCATATGGATTTCCAGTTTTCCCAGCACCATTTGTTGAAGAGGCTATCTTTTCTCCAATGTACATTTTTGGCACCTTTGTCTAATATAAGATAACTGAAATTATATGTGTTAGTCTCTGTGTCCTCTATTCTGTACCATTGGTCTACTGGCCTATTTTGGTGCCAATACCATGCTGTTTTTGTTACTATTGCTCTGTAATATAATTTAAGATCTGGTATAGTGATGCCACCTGCTTCACTCCTCTTACTAAGGATTGCTTTAGCTATTCTGGGTCTCTTATTTTTCCAGATGAATTTCATGACTGCTTTTTCTATTTCTATGAGGAATGTCATTGGGATTTTGATTGGCATTGCATTAAATCTGTATAGTGCTTTTGGTAGTATGGTCATTTTGATAATATTAGTTCTGCCTATCCAAGAACAGGGTAGATCTTTCCATTTTCTAAGGTCTTCCATAATTTCTTTCTTTAGTGTTCTGTAGTTTTCATTGTAGAGGTCTTTCACGTCTTTGGTTAAGCTGATTCCCAAGTATTTTTTTTGTTTGATGCTATTATAAACGGGGTAGTTTTCCTCATTTCCCTTTCAGAGGATTTGTCACTGATATATAGAAATGCCTTAGATTTATGGGTGTTGATTTTGTATCCTGCCACTTTGCTGAATTCATTTATGAGTTCTAGAAGTTTTCTGGTGGAATTTTTTGGGTCTTCTAGGTATAAAATCATATCATCAGCAAATAATGATAATTTGAGTTCTACTTTACCTATCTGTATCCCTTTAATTACTTTCGTCTATCTTATTGCTCTGGCCAGCATTTCAATTACTATGTTGAATAGAAGTGGTGAAAGAGGGCATCCCTGTCTTGTTCCAGTTTTTAAAGGGAATGCTTTCTTTTTCTCCATTTAGAATAATTTTGGCCTGGGGATTAGCAGATATAGCTTTTGTGATGTTGAGATATGTTCCAGTTATCCCTAGTTTTTCTAGTGTTTTGAGCATGAAGGGGTGTTGTATTTTGTCAAATGCTTTTTCTGCATCTATTGAGATAATCATATGGTTCTTATCTTTGAGTCTATTGGCATGGTGAATTACATTTATTGTTTTCCGTATGTTGAACCATCCTTGCATCCCTGGAATGAACCCCACTTGATCGTGGTGTATTACATTTTTGGTATGTTTCTGTATCCGTATTGCTAGAATTTTATTGAGAATTTTTGCATCTTTGTTCATTGAAGATATGGGTCTGAAGTTTTCTTTTTTGGATGTGTCTCTGCCTGGTTTGGGGATCAGGATGATGTTGGCCTCATAGAATGAGTTTGGAAGTACTCCCTCTTTTTCTATTTCCTGAAATAAATTGAAGAGTATTGGTATCAGTTCTTCTTTGAACTCAGCTGTGTATCCATCTGGTCCTGGGCTTTTCTTGGTTGGTAGGCTTATGATGGCATCTTCTATTTCGTCGCTTGAAATTGGTCTGTTCAAATTATGTATATCCTCCTGCTTAAGTTTTGGCACATCATACAACTCTAGAAATTTGTCGATGCCTTCGTTGTTTCCTATTTTGTTGGAGTACAGGTTTTCAAAATAATTTTGAATTATTTCCTGTATTTCCATAGTGTTTATTGTGATATTTCTTTTTTCATCACATATATTAGTAATTTGAGTTATCTCTCTCCTTCTCATTGTTAGCCTGGACAAGGGTCTTTCAATTTTATTTATTTTTTCAAAGAACCGACTTTTTGTTTTGTCAGTTTTTTCAGTTGTTTCTTTGGTTTCAATTTCATTAATTTCAGCTCTGATTTTAATTATTTCCTGTCTTCTACCACTTTTGGTGTTGGATTGTTCTTCTTTTTCTAGAGCTTTGAGATGTAATTTTAAGTCATTTATTTGTTGGCTTTTTCTTCTTTTGAGGAATGAACTCAATGCAATGAACTTTCCTCTTAGAACTGCCTTCATAGTGTCCCAGAGATTTTGATATGTTGTGTCTGTGTTCTCATTCACCTCTAAGAATTTTTTAATCTCCTCTTTGATGTCATCTGCAACCCATTGTTCATTCAGTAGCATATTATTTAGTCTCCAGGTGTTGGAGTAGCTTTTATTTCTTATTTTATTGATTTCTAATTTCATTTCATTGTGGTCGGATAGAATGCAGGGTAGAATCTCAACTTTTTTGTATTTGCTCAGAGTTGTTTTGTGGCCTAGTATATGGTCTATTATAGAGAAGGTTCCATGTGCTGCTGAGAAGAAAGTATATTCACTCGTTGAAGGATGAAATATTCTATATAAGTCAGTTAAGTCTAAGTTGTTTATTGTATTTTTGAGTTCTATAGTTTCTTTGTTCAGCTTTTGTGTGGAAGATCTATCCAGTGGTGAAAGGGGTGTGTTAAAGTCACCCAGAATTATTGTGTTGTGGTCAATTTGACTCTTAAACTTAAGGAGAGTTTGTTTGATGAACATGGATGCTCCATTGTTTGGGGCATATATATTTATAATTGTTAAGTCTTGTTGGTGTATGGTTCCCTTGAGCAGTATATAGTGTCCTTCTTTATCCCTTTTGATTGACTTTAGCTTGAAGTCTACTTTATTTGATATGAGGATGGAAACCCCAGCTTGTTTCCGCTGTCCATATGAGTGGTAGGATTTTTCCCAACCTTTTGCCCTCAGCCTGTGGATGTCTTTTCCTATGAGATGAGTCTCTTGGAGGCAGCATATTGTTGGGTCTGTTTTTTTGATCCAATCTAATCTATGTCTTTTGATTGGTGAGTTTAGGCCATTAACATTCAGAGTTATTTTTGAGATGTGTTTTGTATTCCCAGCCATTTTTATTTCTGGTATTTACCTTAACGTGGTTTCTCTTCTAATTGTTTTTCCTTTAGTGTAATACCTCCCTCTGTTGATTTTCATCATTGTTTTTCTTTTCCTCTTCATGTAATCTTTTGCCGAGGATGTTCTGTAGTGCTGGCTTTCTACTTGTAAATTCTCTTATCTTTTGTTTATCATGGAAGGTTTTTATTTCGTTCTCAAATCTAAAGCTTAATTTTGCTGGGTATAAGATTCTTGGTTGGCATCCCTTTTCCTTCAGAGCTTGGAATATGTTGTTCCATGATCTCCTAGTTTTGAGTGTCTGAATTGAAAAATCTGCTGTGATACGAATTGGTCTTCCTCTATATGTGATCTGATTCCTCTCTTTTGTGGCCTTTAAAATTCTATCTTTGTTCTGTATGCTAGGCATTTTCATTATAATGTGTCTTTGTGTAGATCTGTTGTAATTTTGTACATTTGGTGTCCTATAAGCCTCTTGTATTTGGTTTTCCAATTCATTCTTCGTGCTTGGGAAATTTTCTGATATTATCTCATTAAAGAGGTTGTGCATTCCTTTGTTTTGAAACTCTTTGCCTTCCTCTATCCCAATTATTCTTAGATTTGGTCTTTTGATGCTGTTTCATACTTCTTGAATGTTCTCTTCATGGTTTCTTACTATGTTCATTGTGTGGTCAACTTTATTTTTAAGATTATATACTTTGTCTTCATTGTCTGAGGTTTTTTTCTTCCAGTTGATCTAGTCTGTTGGTGATGCCTTCAATTGTGTTTTTTATTTGGTTAATTGTTTCCTTCATTTCAAGGATTTCTGTTTTTTTTTTTTTTTTTTTCAGAGTTTCAGTCTCTTTTTTGAAGTAATCTTTTGCTACCTGTATTTGCTCTCTTATATCTTTGTTGTAGTGGTCAATTTTTGCCTGTATTTGCTTATTTAGATCATTCTTTGATTCACAGATCATTTTAATTATGAACCTTCTGAACTCTTTCTCTGACATTTCGTCAACTTCGCTGAGCATGGGTTCTGTTATTGTAGAATCCTGGTTTGTTTGGGGTATTTTCCTCCCCTGTTTTTTCATGATGTCTATTTGCTTTACTTTTTGCAGTGTAGATCTGAGTTATTACAGATTCTTCCCTGTATTTTTTAATACCCTTGCAGGTTGTCTGTGCCTCCCTTTAGCACTGGACTATGAGAACCTGCCACTGACCCTCAAAGTATGCTACCTGAAGCTGGGTTCACACTGGTTGGCGCGGGCCGAACTGGTTGAGTCTGAGCTCCTGTGGTGGTCTGGGGCTAACCGCAATGGGGTGAAGGTCAGTGGGACTGCCATGGGCCGGTCTGTTCTTGCTGTCTCCTGCTCTGGGGAGGAGGCCAGTGGGACTGGATGGAGCCTGGGCCTGGTGGCACTCTGATGCGGGACCCCGGGACTGCCCCGCGGCCTGCACTCTAAGCAGAGTTGGCGGGTCTGTCTGTGCTGTCTTCTGCTCTGGGGCGGAGGTCAGCGGGGCTGGCTGGAGGCTGGTCTCACACCAGCGGGCGTTGGTGGGACTGACCTGGGTCTGGCCATGCTCGGGTGAAGGTCCGCAGGACTACCCTGGGCCGGCTTGGGCTCAGGCAGTGTTGGCAGGTCTGTCCTTGCTGTCTCCTGGTCTGGGGCAGAGGTTGGCAGCTGAAAGATACATCCTGATGAACTGGGGTTGAAAGACTAAAGGCCAGGACAGTCAGACAAGGCTAGAAGAGAGCTCTTTCCCTGGCTTTCCTTTGAGAGGTCTTACAAATCATTCTTCATTTTTCAGAAAGGATCAGAAGCTGAGTAGTTCCACGATGGCCATTTGTAGGTCAGAAGGTGGAGAAACCAGTAGCTGCTCAGTCCAAGAAGCAGAAAGTCTCAGAACAAGAGAGACCTATGGTTCAGCCACAATCTGAGGCAAAAGGCTTGGAAGCTCCTTGGAGAGTCACTGTACCTGTTTTATTATTAAGCTCTTTAATGTTAGACTGTAGTTATTGAAGGATTATAGTAAATCCAATTCTGAATGCTTCTTGTTCCCTTAAAAATTTAGTTTCCTAAAATCTGTTTTAGATGCAAAATTCCCACCCTTCCTTTGGTTTTGTTTCTTTTTTGTCACTTGTCATTTGTTTTCAAAGGGGAGAGTGCCTTGAAAATAATAAGCTGCTGTACTAGTCTAAGGTGATATTTTTATTATTCTGGTATATATTTTGTATTTTATAGTTCATATTTGATTTTTTGGTGGTAGGGGTACCGGGATTAAACCACAGGCACTTAACCACTGAGCCATATCCCCGGTCCTTTTTAAAAAAATATTTTGAGACAGGGTCTTATTAAGTTGCTGAAGCTGGCTTTGAACTTGCGATCCTCCTGCTTTAGACTACTAAGCCACCGAGATTACAGGCTTGTGCCACTGTACCCGCCTATATTTCATATTCAAAAACAACAGAATGTGTGGTGGTGATCACTGGCTGGTGTTTAAGAGGTAAACTAGTCCATTGAATTGTCTTTGCTATCTGCTCACTGAAGAACTGATTGTTAGTTTGTGAATACTAACAATGTTCACATTGTGTAATAAATAGAATTTTGCATCTAATATTCTGAAACTTCCAGGATCTATTACCATTGTAACTTTCTGGTACTCTCTAAAGCATAGCCAAATAATAACAGTTTTCTTCTTGGAGTGAGGAACAAGAAAAGGACTGGCTCTCCTTGGCAAAACTATGTTACTTGGGTCTCTTAGGTTGGATTTATAGGGTCATGAAGGTTTTTAATGTTTATTCCTCTGCTTTATATCACAAATTCATGTGTTCTTAGATATGTAGCCTGTTATGTTAAATCTTTCTTTGGCCTCTTGATTCCTACTAGTCATTTAATCTCTAGCATTTAAGAGTAAATACAAGTCTGGCATGGTGACGCATGCCTGTAACCCAGCGGCTTGCTTGGGAGGTTGAGGCAGGAGGATCGCGAGTTCAAAGCCAGCCTCAGCAAAAGCAAGGTGCTAAGCAACTCAGCGAGACCCTTTCTCTCAATAAAAATAGGGCTGGGGATGTGGCTAAGTGGTCGATACCCCTGAGTTCAATCCCTGGTACCACCCACCAAAGGGGGAAAAAAAAAGAAGTTAGTGCAAGATGATATTTTAGTTATGTTTAAAAAGAGTTTCTTGCCGGGCGTGGTGGCGCACGCCTGTAATCCCAGCACTTGGGAGGCTGAGGCAGGAAGATCGCGAGTTCAAAGCCAGCCTCAGCAATGGTGAGGTACTTAGCAACTCAGTGAGACCCTGTCTCTAATAAAATACAAAAAAGGGCTGGGGATGTGGCCCAGTGGTTGAGTGCCCCTGAGTTCAATCCCCGGTACAAAAAACAAAAAGAGAGTTTCTTGTTTACAGATACATGCTGAATTATTATAAGGGTAACATATTTGTGATTTGCTTATATAAAATCCAGCAAGATGGCAGAATGGGAGTAGAGATGAGATTTGCCATTGTTAATTTTTAAAGCCGGATAATGGACACCTGTTTGTCTATAATTCTGTTACTTGTACTTTTGTATGTAGTTGAAAATTCCACAATAAAAACTTAATATTTAAGTTAAATGGCATTTGAGTACATAACTGAGTTTTAAGGAGTGTAGTCATTGCTATGAAGGAAAACATCAGAATATTTAGCACATACCTGAAAAGATAAAGTATTGAGTTAAATAAATGAAGATTTTGATTCCTTTTCCAAAGGAGTTAAATTTTCTTAGTAGATTCATGAAGTATCTTTCTTTTATTACACCCCCCCACGCTCCCAACCGTTTGGCCCTGGGGATTGAACTCAGGGGCTTGCACATGCTAGGTAAGTGTCCTACCACTGAGTGTACATCCTTAGCCCTTTTTAATATTGAGACAGAGTCTTGCTAAGTTGCGAAGTTTGGCCTTGAACTTGTAATCCTCCTGTCTCAGCTATGTGAGTAGCTGGAATTTCAGGTGTGTGTCACTGTGCCTTATACAGCTTTTTTTTTTATCACATACTTTTTACAGATTGTGTCTTAGGTGCTCTAAATGTATTTTTTCATTTAATCATTTGAACAATATGGGAGATATGATTATTAAGAAAATTAAAGAGATCTTAAATAATTTCCCCAAGTTTATAAAGGTAGTATGTTGTACATAAGAAATTTAAATCACAAGCTCAAATTCATTACGCCAAAAATCTAGTATTTTTTTTCTAGAATGGAAACCATGGCTATTCAAGAGTAGTACTATTGTTTTCAATTGCTACATAAGTCATTTGAATATCATCTGTAATAGTGAAACAGTAACTAAATGAATTGCATATCACTAAATAATATTAGTTCCTTTAAACAATTTTTTTTAAGTTGTTGTTGGACACAATACATTTATTTACCTATTTTTATGTGGTGCTGAGGATGGAACCCAGTGCCTCTCATGTGCTAGGCGAGTGCTCTACCACTGAGCCACAAACCCAGCTCCTCAGTTCCCTTTAAAAACATGTTTTTCTTACCACAAGAGAATTATGACAAAACTTGAAGATTTTGAATTGACATATAAAAACAAAACATTTCTTTGCAAGTACTATTTGAGATTATCAGAAAAGGTGCTTTGCATTCATTTTTCTTTTTGGAAACATCAGAAGAAAAGCACCACATATAATAATATTGATGTCTGGTTCTACCAAACTCAGAAGAAATAGGCAGATATTCAATTCCTAACTTTTGTATCATTAAATATAAATACAAATCTGTTTTTTTTTTTTTGAGAACTGTCTATATTAACTTCTTCCTTTCTATTTTATTCAATGAGGTACCTTATTAGTATTTTTGCAGTTGATAAAATCAAATTTCTATAAGAAGGAAAATGGGAGAAGTGCCTCTCTGTTTCCAGAAACAAATGAGCAGATAGTAACTTAATTTTCCTTTTTATGAAAATAAAATTAAAGAATTATTGATCCAAACAGAAACAGTATACTTATTTTTAAAGCAGAGTAATAACATACCTCAAATTAATGTTTAGAAATATAACGATTTTAGTTTGTTTTACTTGAGGATAGGATGATTATGATTTGAGAAAACCACCTGTACTTTTTTAAAAAAATTCAAAGTTGTTGTATATAACAGTAGAATGCATTGCAATTCGTAATGCACATATAGAATACATTTTTACATATCACTGTTTGTATACAAACAGTGATATGTAAATGTCTTTATACATGCACTTAGGGTAATGATATCCATCTCATTCTACCATCTTTTTTTTCCCCTTTATACCCCCTTGCCCCCTTCCCACCCCTCCCTCCCCATTGACCTTTCTAGTGTTCCTCTAATTCTCCTATGCTCCCCGTCCTGCCTATACTTTTATAAGTAGCTAAATGTTCTCTAATAATTCAAGTAACTAGTTACTGTTGACTTCCATCTTTACCCCTGCCACCCTTTCTGGGTAATTTCAGAGGAGCAGGCAGAATAAGTTAAAAAGAGGCTGCTAAAATGCTTCTATCTTAAATCAACTTACAGGAGAGTGAATTATCCATGGAAGGATGCTGGTAGGTAAAACAGTAGGCTGAAAAAGATTTGATTTACTGGTATTTCTTTGGCTACTTGGGTAGGAAAACTCTAATAAATTTTATGCAATACCCTGAGCTTTTTAAGGTGTGTAGCCTTAATTTATTTTGCCAGTTTTTTATCCTGACCCTCCCTGACATTTCCTTAGCGGAAGTGGGTCAGCTTAGAGAATTTGCTTTCCCCCCTGATTATTATTAAGTTTACATCACTATTTTTCATTGCCGTAACATTGGGAGGAGATCCAGTTGCAGCAGTGAACAGGAGTATTATATGTACAGTTCAGTTTTTGCCTAGACCACTATTTTCAGGAGCCCTAATTTTCTGAAAGTAATGAAGCCTTCTCAGAGTATGGCATTTTTCAATAAAAATTTTTAGCTTAGAAAATATTATTTTCAGCCAGGTGTGGTGGCAACACTCCTGTAATCCCAGCGGCTGGGGAGGTTTAGACAGGAGGATCGCAAGTTCAAAGCCAGCCTCAGCAAAAGTGAGGTGCTAAGCCATTTAGTGAGACCCTGTCTCTAAATCAAATACAAAATGTGGCTCACTGGTTGGGTACCCCTGAGTTCAATCCCAGGTACCGGGATGGGGGGGGGGTGAGACACACTGGTATTTTCTTTAGTTCAACATTATATTCAAGAATATTCAACCTTCATTATACTTACAAAATCTTTGAGTAAATCACTTGTGACATAATTAGTCCCTAATTTTCTATACTAATATATTAATTAATTGTGTCTTCCTTTGATTCTGTAGATTTCCTTTCAGATAGAAATACTGTTTTGTTATCCAGTGGGCATTCAAAAAAAAAAAATGACTGATTCTGTTGAGGTTTATTTATTAATGCTTTACTAGTGTTTTTGTTATTTTTACTTAATCACTACATATAAATGTTGTATTTTAGTAACGTTAAACCCATTGCTAGAAAAATCATAACTTGTTTCAGATTATACTAACAATTATATCATTTTGATTTGCTTTATCTGTAGATTGAGGTAAAAATGGGTAGTCTCAGACTGAGGAGACAGTTGCTCAGACAGTGAGAAGGATTTCCTAAGATATCTCAAAACTTTATTGTATTTTTGGCATGAGGGATTGAACCCAGGGCACTCTACCACTGAGTTACAACACCAGTCCCAAAAGCATAAATAATTTTAAAGAAGGAAATAAAAATCATCCAATAATCTTTGTTTTTAGCTTCCCAAACTTTTAAAAATGTACATGGATACTAAAAATACTGTTTTTCTTAAAAAAGGAAATCACACTCTTTATAGTGTTTTCTCATTTTTTTTCCCATTTACTAAATACACTATAGAACAGAGGTTAAAATTATGTTGAGGGAATCTATTTATATTGATTGTCATAGTATTTTTCTTCAATATTTTTATGACCATGATTTTTTTGGTGGTGCTGGAGATTGAACTCAGGGCCTTGTACATGCATGGCAAGCACTCTACCAAATGAGCTATATTGCCAGCCCATGACATAATTCTTGAATGTGTAATAGTTGAGCATAGTTAATCTGTGATCTAATAGAAGAATATCCTGAATTATGTATTTATTGAGAGTAATTTCCTAAATCAATAATAAACATTATATACTTTTCAAACTTGAATACCAGAAGTTATGCTTTAATTTTTGCTTATTGAGTTGAAAGGTGTCTTAAAAACAAAAGACCATTTCAGTTGGATATTCAGACAACTTACTCATACAGTTGTGATGTTTTTGCCTAATACTGCTTATTAAGAAAACTAGAAATGTTATGCTGAATTGTCTGAAGTTTCAGTTCCTTGTGGTCAGCCAAGGTCTGAAAATATTTCACAGACATTTCCAGAAATAATTTGTAAGCTCTAAATTGTGTGTAGTTCTGAGGAGTATAATGGAGTCTCTGGCCATCTTGCTCCTGGGGGACATGAATTGTCTCTTTCTACAGTGTATCCACACCTTATATACCATCTGTCTGTTAGTCACCTAGTAGCCATCTTGGTTATAAAATTGGCACTGTGGTATAGGAGTGCTTATGTTCAAGTAACCCTTATTTTATTTAATAATGACCTTAGAGCACAAGAGTAATGATGTAGGCAATTTGGATATGCAAAAAAAAACAAACAAACAAAAAAAACCCAAACAACAACAAAACTGTAATAGGCTTCCTTTAAGTGAGAAGGTAAAAATTCGTAAGGAGAGAAATACACCACAGTCTAAAGTTATTAAGATCTATGGTAAGTTGTTGTTAATCTCTCACTATGCTTAGTTTATAAATTAAACTTTATCATAGGTATGTATGTATAGAAAAAACATAGTATATGTGGGTTTTGGTACTCTCAGTTTTAGACATCTATTGGGGTCTTGGAACCCATGCAAATAAGGGCCACTACTGTACTTTGTAAGCTTTGCAGTAAGGGTAGAATATGAGTTTTTTGTTGTAATTGTTTGTCTCCTTTACAATTATTAAAGTGTTTAAATAATTAGAAAACATGTTAACTTAGTTGGGATTTGTTTCCTTTTATTTTTTAGATTACTATTCTCTTGTAAATTAATGGCTAAAAATTAGTATTTTAAAAAGCCAAAGATTTATAGATTAGATATTTCTAAGTTGTTATATAACCACAATAATGAAAAGATTTTATGGTTTTAGTCATGTTGATTATGATCATGGCTGTCATGTATTGAGGATTTCTGTTGTGCCATATGACAATTTTATTATATGTGTTGTTTCTCACCCGTATCTTAACCTTACTAGGTTGTTATTTTTCATGAGACTAAATTTAAGTTACTGAGACTATAGTATTTATAAATGGCATAGTTGAGTTTTGAGCCCAAGTCCATTTGGCTTTAAATTATGTCCTTTTCTATGGAATTTTTTTTCATGGATTTATAAATAGCTTTTTGAAATTAAACATATTTTTAAGGCATATATTCCTTCAGTGGGGATGGTGTATTGTTAAGGTAGCCATTCAGAAAATTTATTTAGCTATTTGAATAGTTCAAAGTTAGGTCTGTTTTTCAATATATGTATGTAAAAGAGCAAAATCTTCTCTAGTATAAAATGTTCCATTATCTCATCAGGTAGACCTTTTCTCTTACGTATAAAGTGACCAGTAGAGGATTGTGTTAAATCAGTTAGATTATTTATGATATTTTATGAAATACATTTGCCATAGTGTACATAAGAATTGTTTACCCTTTAGATACAGCTGTGAATTAAAGCAAAGATTGAATCCAGCATACATGATTATTCTATAAAAATAAGGAAATGTTCTTTCAAATTTAATTATTCCAATGTAGAAAATACCTACAAAGATGATTGTTAGAAAAATAAAGACATAAATAATCTAACATTTACAGTGAATATTTAGCTAGTATAAAAATGGTTAATGAAAGATGATATTTGTGCATTATGAATTGTTTTGTATATTTGTAGGAAAATGATTAATCAGAAATATTTAGAAGGTTCTAAAATATTTGGAATATAATAGAAACGTAAATTAATAGAAATTATTCCTATATGATTTTTCTTTCCAATTCAGTTACTTGGTATATATCTACATTACACACAGTGCACATTGTTCACATTTAGAATATAACTTCTGAGGACTGTATTTGTTATATCTCTGTCATAGTTGGGGAGCATTCTGTGGATAAAGTCTGGTGCCATTTAAAGAGACATTTACTGACCATGCACCACGGACTATATTGAATAATTTTGATAAAAACTGTTCCTGTATTATGGTGGGAAAAGAGGAACACTGAAATGAGAGTATCAAGGGTTCTACTCCTGCTTGGCTGCTGCATTGCTGTGTGATCTCCTTTGTGTGCTTCTTCCTAGTAGTAAATCTAATGCATACTGTGTTCAGCCACATCTGTATAGATGAGGGATGGGATAAAGAATTGAATGTAAGTCTGCAGCATCACCCCCTTACTCCCAAACCCCCAACAGAATAAAATAACTGAGACCAGGGACGGTCAGGGTAATCAGCTGAATGTGGAACAAAATGGAAATCATGGTCTTTCAACAGAAATAATAATAATATTCTATATGGTGGTTTTGGACCAATTTTTGAAAAGTATTTTTGTTTTTGTTTTAGATCTGGGGATCAAACCCAGCTCTGCACATGCCAGGCAAACATTCTGCCATTGACTGAGCCACATCCCCAGCTCTTCAAAAGTATTTTCAATGCAAATTTATGAGCCGGATAACCGTGAACAAGTAATTATGCTAAGCTTTAGTTTCTTCACCTATAATATGAGGATCATGATGGCTCCTACCTCATAAGGTGCATGTGAGAATTATGTAATCATCATGAAAAGGGCTTGGTACATACAGTAAGTGCTCAGTACTTGCTGCTGTTATTATTGCTTTACTACTGCTACTAGAAAGCTTGAAGCCACTTTCAATCCAAATTTCTTTTGAAAACAATTCCTTTTTAGATGGGGTTCTTAAACCACTGCTAAGAATTCTTCCCTCCCTGCCACCACAGGGTTCTTCACCTTTTTTACCTCATGGGTGGAGGAGGCAAGAATCAACTGGTTCTAAATGACTGCTGGTGACTCCTGTGGCTTAAGTCAGAAATTACTCTCTACCAAAGCTTATTGGAGAAGTGAAGCTTGCTCAGTGTTTAAACAAATCAGGAATAAAGAGGTTCAGACCCATCCTGTGGTCTTCAGGAGTATCTGGTCTACTGACACTTTGGTAGCAAGTTAGGTGTTTTTTGCTGCTCTGTTTTGCTATTGTCACATGTACTACAATGAATGTTCATGTTTATCTCATATCTACCTGTGAAAGTAAGATAATTTCCTAGAAGAGAAGATTGCTGAGCTAAAAAGATGTGCTTTTTATATCTTGGTAGATTTTGCAAATTTGACCTACACAGAGGTTGTGCCAGTTTAAACTCACACCAACATTGCATTTTTATTTTCCCATATTTTCTTCCAGTTTGTTGAAAACTTTTGTTTATAATAATCTTGATAGTTTGATAACTTTTTTTTAAAACATTTCTGCCATAGTGAAGTTTTTTTTATATGTTTTAAAATTCTTGTGCGCATATATATTTTGGTTCTTTTTTATGCTTTGCCTATTTATCTTTTGGCTTATTGTATCTTAAGAGATTTGTAGGAACTCTACATAATTTTAAGCAATTAACCCTTTGTGATATGTTCTTATATTTTTCTTAGCGTGTTTGAATTTTGACTTTTCTCATAGTGTTTGTTTTTGTTAAGGAAGATTTGAAAATTGTCATATAGTAAGATGTATTTTATGGTTTAAGGGCTTTATAAAATTATTCTTAGAACTTTACCACTGTGAGATAAGACAAAAGCTTACCCATGATATTTTTAAAAAAAATTGTATTAGTTGTTGATGGATCTTTATTTTATTTATTTATATGCGGTACTGAGAATCGAACCCAGTGCCTCATACTTGCTAGGCAAGTGCTTTACCACTGAGCTACAACCCCAGCCCTCTCATGATATTCTTTTTTTTTTTTAATATTTATTATTTATTTGCTTTAGTTGTACACAATGCAATGCATTTATGTTTATGTGGTGCTGAGGATTGAACCCGGGCCGCACACGTGCGAGGCGAGCGCTCTACCGCTGAGTCACAATCCCAGCCCCTCATGATATTCTTTTATGGTTTAAATTTTACATTTAAATTTCTGACCTATTGAACATTTATTTTAATGGACATAGTAAGGAAAGATTAAATTTAATTCCTGTCCAGCATCTTTGGAAGATGATGAGGGATTTATAAGATAGAACTTAGTGGTACTTTCATTTTTGAAATGATTTCAGGTCACAGTTTGCAATGGATTTGTTTTCGGTAGGAATTATCAGACTATTTTACAATATGTTTCCATGTAAAATGTTCAGAAAAATTTTCAAATCACTTGCCACCAAGAACAATTTGTTTTCTAAATCTGTTTCTGGCCTTGATAGTAAATTTTACTTCCTAACAAGACTAAATCGATATAAAATTTCAAAACAGCATAGTACATATTATGTAAGTTGCAATTTTATGGAAATTTAAGGATGTTGTATAAGCAAAGTTAGCTTGAAGTTCATTTTCAAGTGTGAAAATTTGAAGATAGCCCAACTCGCTGTTATTTTTTTCCTTTTTTTTTAAAAAAATGGACAATCAGGACTCAAATTGCTGCTCAGTTAAAGACAAATAACCTTGACTACATGACATATCAGTGGTTGGCACCAACATGCCAACATTTGTGTTGTAGACAGTGTCATAGATGCTATAATTTTTATTTGTTTCCCAGTTAGTCATTTTATTGCCACCATTGATGCCTATACCTTAGATATATAAAATTTTTGCTTGTTTTTATTTTATGTAATTATCAGCATATTTCAACTTGTGACATTTATGTTTTTCTTTACTGGACTATGAATAAGCTGGGCTTTTCTGTCTTCTTCTGGATACCTGAGCAGAGGTGAACATGGCAGTTATTATGAAAGGAAGGAAGGACTGGTGTAACATTTGGAGGCATGAATGAAGTGGACAGATCTCTAGTCAATGCATGTCTCTATTAATTGTGATCCTCTCTGAGATCTGTAACTGTGCCTCTTATTGTGCCTGGTCCAAGAGGCCTTTATGTGTAGTTGTTCTTTCTAGTTTTCTATTTAACTTTCTCTAGTGTGAGATCACAAAAGAATACAAATGAAAGTGTCTCTTTGAAAACACCTGTTTTTACCTTACCAACTAAAAACTTTGAGAAGAGAAAAATAGTTATTTAAAGTGAATAATTAGTGGAAACCCACCTTCATTCCGACTCTGCTTTTGGGTATCTAGGTCACAGAGCCTTAGGCAGTGGGAGGGTCTGAGGTGTGACAGGTGCGCAGCCAGACGCAGTGAGTGTGCTGCACAGGATTTCCTGTCTTACTCTGACTGTAATGAAGCCAGCAACATAACCTACCACTGGTGTGGCAGCCACATATCTGAGTGTGCATCAACAGAGCTGAACCACCTTTATCCCATGATCTGAGGATTAAAATTTTAAATATAAGATGGAGATGGAAAGTGAGAGTAGTACTTCAGGGGATGATAATGTCTTTTGGTTGGATTCTGAAGTTATAACTCAACTGATGGATGGTGAAGAGGGAGAAAGGGAAGAGATTTTCAGGTAATTAGAAATTTGTGTTTCTCACTCTCTTGCTCTCACTGCTTGTCCCTTTGCCCGCCCCCTCTTTCTATCTTCTGCATTTTAGTCTGTTTTTCTTTCTTTGGGGGAAGGTTTGGGGTGAAGCGGACAGGTTTCAAGTTGTATCTAGCATTCTTCATTCTATAACTTGCCCTGAGCTTGTAAAATGCAGTTTCAATGACTTGTTAGAACACCAGGAAGAGAAGGTGTTAGACAGGTTTTGTAGTAGCATTTCAGGAATTTCAAGTAGAGACTCATAATGAACAACTGCCCCTTCCTGTGTTTGATTTGTATCTAACAGATTTGATCTGAATTTGTATCTGATAGATTTTTTATCATCTCTTTCTTAGAATGTGTTCCTCTGTGTGTGTGTGTGTGTTTCGTGTGTGTGTGTGTGTGTGTGTGTGTGTGTGTCTGCCTGCCTGCCTGCCTACCTGCCTGCCTGCTAGAGGTTGTTGCCTTTTGTATATGTGTGAAACATTTTGGTTAAGTACAATTTGGCTTTTATGGTTTTGATCCTTCCTCCTGTCTCTGACCTGATATCTCATTCCCTTATTACTCTACTTACAAGTCTTTCTGTATTTGTTTTTTAAAAACCCTAGTAGTAATTTACAATTAAAGTTTTCAAGTATGCCTCCTAGGTAAGCAGCCCTCAGAGTTTAGTGGCATTGGTTAGCAAAGAGGTTTTACCATCTTGTAGAAATAGTGCCAGTTTATTATTTCTGTTGTACTGTTAAAGATTTTAGGAGGCATTTTTCTTGCTCTTCTTTTTCATACTTGATGCTTTCAGAGGCATTAAAACAAATCTCTGGATGAAATTTAAAGTTTGTGCTACATATTATCACTGCCACCCAAGTGGGCAATTAAAAATCTTTTATAATTTTATGATGACTGCTCAGGTAGGTGAACATATCATTTTCATCAGATACGGTCTTTATGTTTATTGTTCAAAAAGAGTCTCAAGTTCAAGGATTACATAATTCAGAGTCTATCTTTTAAAGTCTGTTTTTAATGATAGGATGGAATAAATATTAGGAACTCTTGGTAACTGCATTGAATTTTTTAATTAGGGGTTAAAATAAATGAGAAGTATATTTTAAATTTTAAAAGAATAAATTACTGTTCAAAGTATGGAAGTGAACTGTTTATTGGTACATTTTTTGGTCTCAGGGTTCTTATTCTCCCATAATTTCAATTAGCCTTTCTTATTTGATCAAATCTTGAATCTCCCAAGACATCTGATGTTATACATAATTCCCATTTTTTAATATGGTGTCTCACTAGCAGTATTTGTTTTGTTTTATTTGTATTGAAACTGTTTAACCTGATTTGTTTAAGTTATTTTGGGATATTTGTCAAAGGAAAAAACAACTTGGAACTTAACTTTGTTGCTTCTTTACCACAGGTTTGGTACTGTAATGCTAGATTTATTTGTGAGGCAGCTTCAGTCTCTCTGGGATTTTCTTTTGACAATTAAAAGCAAATCTGCATAAGGTTGAGTCTGTCTTTTCCTGGGGAGTATGTAACAGCATATTCATTCTGAGAAACTGAGCTAGCATTTGCATTGTTTTAGGAAATTATGACACCACAAGGATTTGTTTTCTGTTTACAATTATATTTCCTCCCACCATAACTCTCCCAAATCAAATATGTCTTTTAGATTTGATCTTATTTTATGTACAAATGCCAGAGAGAGATGTGGATAAGGCCTGATTTCATGCAGTGTTTCTCACCTATTCATCAGTAAGGACTTTCACAACATCTACAGTGCATCCAGCTGAAATGCCCAACAGAAAAATGCACGTGGGTGTAGAAGGTGAAGGGTTGGATAGGAGGAGCTGCATTTCTAACTTGGGAAAACTAAATAGTAGACTCTGTGTTGTATGAGAGCTATTTTTATAAAATTATTTTAATTAAAAGATGTACACCAGAATTTTACTGTGTCTTTAAAATTTGTGCTAGTTACCTATTAATCCAAACTGTTATGTTGGTTGTATTTCTGCACACGCACATGTGCGCACGCATACAATTAATGAAGTGAGGACAAAAATTGTGCACTCTTTTTTCCTGAATAGCTTCTAAGCTAGGTTTTAAATTTACTTGTAAAAGTATAGTACCATGTCACATAGCTAGGAGAGGGAGGTCATCTTGCACATAGAAAGAATGTAGTTTCCTGTAGCACCAGCCTTTACTGCTTTAGGAGGAAGGTATATTATTATTTAATTAATATTTGTCCATTAGCTTTTAGAATATCTTTTATTTTTAGACATAATTGCAGCAGAAGATATTTTTTCTTACTTCTAGCACTGTAAGACATTACCTAGTTTCCTTTATGGCAGTCATTCAAACTTGTTTACTACTGACTAACAGACATCTCATTTTTTTGATTTCTCATGCATACTATGAAGTTAATAATTTGTTCTTATCACTGTGGTAGAATAGTTCTTAGACTATTTAGACTCCTTAAAATGTAATAAGTAGTCTTCAAGAACATTAGAAGAATCCTCTAAACAGGAACAGACAATAAAGTAGAAAATAAAAAAGAAATATTAATTCTTTAAAAGAGGAACAGTTTCTCCCCTTCCATCCCTCTCCTCACCCCAGGAAAGAATCTTGCTGAATATCCCAGACAGGCCTTGAAATTGTGATCATCCCACATCAGTCTTCTAAGTAGCTAGGTGGTACACATGTGTACCACCATGACTGGCTTAGAAATAAAACCTGCTTTTAGGGGTTATTACATGCCAAATATGGTAAATGCATTGATTTATCTGTTAGCTGCTTATCAAGCTTATAAAGTAAATATTTTTCTATTTTCCAGATGAGGAATTTATGGCTTAGAGAGTCACATAGTCCTTATTGTCATAGTAGAGTCAAATTTTAGTATCTTAGATATCTTAATTTTCTTTTCTTTTTCCCCTCTTATTTAGTTTTTTAATTTGTTCTTTTTAGATACACATGACAAGAGAGTGTATTTTGACATATTATACATAGAAGGAGTATAACTTATCCTAGTTAGGATCCCATTCGTGTGGTTGTACACGATGTGGAATTAAACTGGTTGTGGATTCTTACATGAACAAGGAAAGTTATGTCTGATTCATTCTATTTTCTTTTCTTACTCCCGTGCATTCCCTTCCCTTCATTCCTCTTTGTCTAATCCAGTGAGCTTGTGTTCTTCCTCTCCCTACACTATCTTGTTGTGTGTTAGCATTCACAATATCAGAGAGAACATTTACCCTTTGGTTTTTGGGGACTGGCTTATTTCACTTAGCATGCGATTCTCCAGTTCCATCCATTTCCTGGCAAATGCCATAATTTCATTTTTCTGTATGGCTGAGTAATATTCCATTTTGTTCATAAACCACATTTTCTTTATCCATTCATCTGGTGTAGGGCACCTAGTTTGGTTCCATAGCTTGATATCTTGGTTTTGAAATTCTTTCTTTGGGGCTTTTCTTTGCACCAGTGATGTATAGAATATGTTGACAACATAAAAGTCATGAACACAATATGTGGCCTTAATTTTAAAGATGCAATTTCTAGATCTGATTCCTAATACCATCAAGTTTATAATATCATCTTGTATAATGTTCTTTAATATCATGTTATTGGTAGATGGACAACATGTCATTTGAAACAGTTACAGGGATGATATAGTGCATAATTAAAGTGCATTTTTACAATTTGTACATTATTTATTATTTAAAAAAATTTTTTTAGTTGTATGTGGACACAATACCTTTATTTTATTTGTGTGGTGCTGAGGATCGAACCCAGAGCCTCACACATATGAGATGAGCACTCTACTGCTGAGCCATAGCCCCAGTCCCACAATTTATGTACTTTTAATCTATAGAGGCCCAAATCCCTCAGTCATGTTTTCACTTGTATCTGCATTAAGACAATCAATTTTAAGTGAGAAGAGAAACTTCTGACTCCAGTTAAGCAGGATGATTTGGTGATGAGCATGCTTTAAATTATGGGGGAATGCCTTTAATGGTTTGTAGCATTATAGGACTAATATTTCATGCACTTGATTGACTGAATTCTTTATTCCTTCTCTTCTTACTTGGAATGATGCAACAAGTTAGAGGATACTACCCAATCCAAATAGGTAGTAAGGGCCTGGAGAATAGTATTAACATTTCTTGTAGGTTCTTGATTTTATCTTAGATCTAGGATGATTTACTTTAATGGTTAATTCACCTGGAAACTCATGAAGCTCTTTCATATTTCCCTGCTTTTATTACTGTGACTCTTTTGTCTTCTGCAGAAATTCTTGATTTGCAGATTCCTAACCAGTTTTTATGAGCCTGGAGAAATGGAGAGGTAGTATTAACACTTAACCATTTACATATATATATTTAACAGTACCACACCCAGGCCTATTTGTATGTGGTATTATTCTTCATGGGCATTTCATCCTTAATAATCAGTTATGTACAATGTCAAAAAAGGTGTGTACTTTGCCCAAAGATATTTATATTGCTTTGTAACCTTGAAGATAAGATCTGGGGGTTAGTTTTGTTAAATAGTTTTTAGTTTTATTAAATATTCTTTTTAACATTACGTGCAGCTTTCACTCAGTATACCCTTATTACTGTTAGAAAAATAATGATTTTAATTGTAATCAACACAGTTGGATGGGAATGTCCCTTAATCTCTGAAAATTTTATGCAGTATTGGAGTTTAGCCATTGGTCTTTATAATTTGTGAAATGAATCTGTCTTAACCATGAAGCATGCTCGTACAAGACTTTCTTGGTATTTCAGTAGTTAAGCCCTGTGGGATGGAGTCCAATGTGGACCTTTCTTAGATCTGTCTATGTGATTTTTTTGATGTTCATAAGGGTCTTGGAACACAGCAACTGTATTAAACCATGTATGAGTTCCTGGTTCATTAAGTTGTTTATTTAAATTTAAAACCCTTAAAAACCTGCTTTTTCTTGATCTTTGCATTCAGCTTAAATATTGAAGTTTCCCTTAAGTGGTCAATTGTACTTTCAACATTATTAAATTAAAATCTCTGACACATTTTTTTAAAAAATTTTCTTTTAGTTATAGATGGACACAATACCTTTACTTTATTTATTTTTTTTATGTGGTGCTGAGGATCAAACCCAGTGCCTCATATGTGCGAGGCAAGCGCTTTGCCACTGAGCCACAATTCCAGCCCAAAATCTCTGACACATTTGAAGCTCTATTTATAAATATGACATAGTCTATTTTCTCTTTTTAAAATTAAATTCATCAAGTGACTAGCTTAGCAAGGTTATCATCAGAACAAGTAAAACCTTAGATACTTAATTTTTAGAAGTTCTGTTATATGTTTACTTTTTATTGATGATTAATTTTCTTTTCCATGTTCATTTGAATTTTTTCTATTATTATTTGGAATCAAATAATTATTCTACTCTCGCTTTTCCCATCATAACTCTCTTTTCTCCTCTCTCCCCTTCTTCATCAAGTAAGATCTTTAGAGTATTTTACTTTCATTGTTTCTCAGTTCTGTCCCCTAAGATGAGACATTTGAAACTCTTGCTTCTCCCCATTCAAGCCCACCCACAACCCTTAGTTTTTTGCTGAGATAGTATAGTATTTTCTTTTATCATTCATTTAGATATAATTATATATATCATCATTTAGCACTTACTGTTATTTCTTTTCATCCTCAGCACATCCTATCTTAAGGTGTCTGTTCTAGAACATTTGTTTCTAGGTTGATATTTTGTTGAATTTTTTTTGTAGATAAGTTCTATGGGTGATGTCCTCTGACTTCTTGTATACACTCAAATATCAATTTGTTTCTTCTTTTCCTTTGTGTATTAGCTTTACATTGCTCTAACAAATATCTGAAATAAAAATGATCTTAAAAGGAGGAAAGGTTTATTTTGGCTCAAGGTTTCAGAGATTTCAGTCCATGGTCAGCTGACCTGCTGCCTTTGGGTCAGTGATGAGGAAGTACATCATGGTGGGGAATAGGTGGTAGAGAAGGCTGCTTACCTAATGGCAGCTGGGAAGCAAAAAGGGAGACAGGAAGGGCTAGGGGGTCTTAATATCCCCTTCAAGAGCACAACCCCAGAGACCTAAATTCCTTCTACTGGGCCCCACCTTCTAAAGGTTCCACCACCTCCCAGTAGTGCCACAGCTGGGGACAAGTCTTCAACCTCTGGGTCTTTGGGGATGTTTAAGATCCAAATTAGCAGTTTGTAGCTTGTTCTTTCTGCCTGGATATGTGTATTTGTTAAATTTATATTACATTTACCCCAAAGTGCTTAACCACTGAGCCATATCCCCAGGTTTTTATTTTTTTAAATTTAATTTAATTTGTTATACATCCTTTTAGAGTGCAATTCCTTTCATATTACGTATAAAGAGCAGTTTTCCAAGTCATTGGTTTTACACAAAGTATTTTCATACTATTTGAGCTTTTATACATGCACTTAGTATATTGATGTTCAACTCCTTCTGCCATTATTTCTATCCCCTTGCCCCCTCCCCTACCCCTCCCTTCTCTTTGTTTTATTTAACATTCCTTCATTCCTTTCATCTCCCCTCCCTTGCCATTATAATTCAGTATCATCATAGCAAAGGAATCAGTCGACCTTTGGTTTTTTGGGATTGGCTGACTTCATTTAGCATTACTTTCTCCAACTCCATCCATTTACCTGCAAATGCCATGATTTTATTCTCTTTTAATGCTGAGTAGTGTTCCATTGTGTATATATACCAAAGTTTCCCTATCCATTCATCTATTGATGGGCATTGGGGTTTGTTCCACAATCTAGCTATTGTGAATTGTGTGGCTATAAATTGATGTCTCTGTGTCCCTGTAGTAAGCTGTTTTTAAGTCCTTTGGGTATAGACCAAGGAGTGGGATAGCTGGGTCAAATGGTGGTTCCATTCCAAGTTTTCCTAAGAATTTCCATACTGCTTTCCAGATTGCCTGCACCAGGTTGCAACCCCACCAGCAATGTATGAGTGTTCCCTTTTCCCTACAACCTCACCAGCATTTATTGTTGTTTGTGTTTTTGATAGCTGCCATTCTGACTGGTGTGAGATGAAATCTTAGAGTAGATTTTATTTGCATTTCTCTAATTGCTAGAGATGTTGAACATTTTTTCATATATTTGCTGATTGATTGTATATCATCTTCTGAGAAGTGTCTGTTCAGTTCCTTAG
The DNA here is from genome assembly GCA_025594165.1 of Tamias sibiricus. Taxonomy (NCBI): domain Eukaryota; kingdom Metazoa; phylum Chordata; class Mammalia; order Rodentia; family Sciuridae; genus Tamias; species Tamias sibiricus. Next base: position 123,448,238 of record CM046657.1, on the reverse strand, counting down.
TCCATTTATTGATTGGGTTGTTTTGTTTTTTTGGTGTAAAGGTTTTTGAGCACTTTATATATCCTTGAAGTTAATGTTCTGTCTCATGTGCATGTGGTAGAGATTTGCTCCCGTTCTGTAGGTTCTCTGTTCACATCACTGATTGTTTCTTTTGTTGAGAAGAAGCTTTTTAGTTTGAATCCATCCCATTTATTAATTCTTGGTTTTAGTTCTTGCACTATAGGGGTCTTATTGAGGAAGTTGGGGCCTAATCCAACATGTTGGAGATTTGGGCCTACTTTTTCCTCTATTAGGTGTAAGGTCTCTGGTTTAATTCCTAGGTCCTTGAGCCACTTTGAGTTGAGTTTTGTGCATGGACAAAGATAGAGGTTTAATTTCATCTTATTACATAAGGATTCCCAGTTTTCCCAGCACCATTTGTTGAAGAGGCTGTCTTCAATGTATGTTTTTGGTACCTTTGTCTAATATAAGATAAGTGTAGATGTGTGGGTTATTCTCTGTGTCTTCTGTTCTGTACCATTGGTCTACTGGTCTATTTTGGTGCCAATACCATGCTGTTTTAGTTATATTGCTTTGTAATACAATTAAGGTCTGGAACAGTAATGCCACCAGCTTCGCTTTTCTTGCTAAGAATTGCTTTGGCAATTCTGGATCTTTTATTTTTCCAGATGAATTTCATGATTTCTTTTTCTATTTTTATGAGGAATGATATTGGGATTGCATTGAAATTGTATAGTGCTTTTGGTAGAATAGTCATTTTTGACAATATTAGTTCTACCTATCCATGAACAAGGTAGATCTTTCCATCTTCTAAGATCTTCCTTGATTTCTTTCTTTAGTGTTCTGTAGTTTTCATTGTACAGGTCTTTCATTTCTTTTGTTAGGTTGATTCCCAAGTATTTTATTTTTTTTTTGAGGTTATAGTAAATGGGGTGGATTTCCTACTTTCTCTTTCTGAAGATTTGTCACTGATATACAGAAATGCCTTAGATTTGTGGGTATTGATTTTATATCCAGCCACTTTGCTGAATTTGTTTATTAGGTCTAGGAGATTTCTGGTGGAATTTTTTGGATCTTCTATGTATTGAATCATATCTTCTGCAAATAGTGATAATTTGAGTTCTTCTTTTCCTATTTATATCCCTTTTATTTCTTTCGTCTAATTGCAGTAGCTAGGGTTTCAAGAACTATGTTAAATAATAGTGGCGAAAGAGGGCATCCCTGTCTTGTACCAGTTTTTAGAGGGAATGCTTTTAGCTTTTCTCCATTTAGGATGATGTTGGCCTGGGGCTTAGCATAGATGGCCTTTATGATGTTGAGGTATGTTCCTGTTATCCCTATTTTTTCTAGCGTTTTGAACATGAAGGGGTGCTATATCTTGTCAAATGCTTTCTCTGCATCAATTGAGATGATCATATGATTTTTATCTTTGAGTCTATTGATATGTCGAATTACATTTATTGATTTTCTTATGTTGAACCAACCTTGCATTCCTGGAATGAATCCCACTTGATTGTGAAGTGTATTTTTTTGATATATTTTTTTTGTTTTCCGATTTTCCAAAATTTTATTGAGAATTTTTGTATCTGTATTCATTAGTGATATTGGTCTGAAGTTTTCTTTCTTTGATTTGTCTCTGCCTAGTTTTGGAATTAGGGTGATATTGGCCTCATAGAATGAGTCTGGAAGGGTTCCCTCCTTTTCTACTTCATAGAATAGTTTGAGAAGTATTGGTGTTAGTTCTTCTTTAAAGGTCTTGTAGAACTTGATTGTGTATCCATTTGGACCTGGGCTTTTCTTGCTTGGTAGGTTTTTGATGGTGTCCTCAATTTCTTTGCTTGAAATTAATCTATTTAAATTTTGTATGTCATCCTGGTTTAGTTTGGGCATATCGTATGTTTCTAGAAATTTGTCGATGTTGTCATTATTTTCTATTTTGTTGGAGTATAGATTTTCAAAATAATTTCTAATTATCTTCTGTATTTCTGTAGTTACTGTCGTGATGTTTCCTTTTTCATCATAGATATTGGTAATTTGAGTTTTTTCTCTCCTTAGTTAGCATAGCTAATGGTTTATCAATTTTATTTATTTTTTCAAAGAACCAACTTTTGGTTCTGTCAATTTTTCAATTGTGTTTTTTTGTTTCAATTTCATTGATTTCGGCTCTGGTTTTAATTATTTCCTGTCTTCTACTGCTTTGGGGGTTGTTTTGTTCTTTTTTCTAGGGCTTTCAAGGTGTAATGTTAATTCATTTATTTGTTGACCTTTTCTTCTTAGAAGGAATGAACTCCATGCAATGAATTTTCCTCTTAGTACTGCCTTCATAGTGTCCCAGAGATTTAAATGTGTTGTATCGGTGTTCTCATTTGCCTCTAAGAATTTTTAAATCTGCTTTTTTTTTTTTTTTTTTTTTTTGTGGTACCGGGGATTGAACTCAGGGGCACTTAACCACTGGGCCACATCCCCAGCCCTTTTTTGTATTTTATTTTTTAGAGACAGGGTCTCACTGAGTTGCTAAGTGCCTCGCCATTGCTGAGGCTGGCTTTGAACTCGCGATCCTCCTGTCTCAGCCTCCCAAAGTGCTGGGATTACAGGCATGCGCCACCACGCCCGGCTAAATCTGCTTTTTAATGTCTTCTGTAACCCATTATTCATTTCAGTAGCATATTATTTAGTCTCCAGGTGTTAGAGTAGGTTTTGTTTCTTATTTTTTCATTGATTTCTAATTTCATTCCATTATGATCTGATAGGATGCAGGGTAGTATCTCTACTTTTTTATATTTGCTTAGAGTTGCTTTATGGCATAATATATGGTCTGTTTTAGGGAATGATCCATGTGCTGCTGAGAAGAAAGTGTACTAGCCGGGCGAGGTGGCGCGCGCCTGTAATCCCAGCACTTTGGGAGGCTGAGGCAGGAGGATCGCGAGTTCAAAGCCAGCCTCAGCAATGGCGAGGCACTTAGCAACTCAGTGAGACCCTGTCTCTAAATAAAATACAAAAAAGGGCTGGGGATGTGGCCCAGAGGTCGAGTGCCCCTGAGTTCAATCCCCGGTACCAAAAAAAAAAAAAAAAAAAAAAAAAAAAAAAAAAAAAAAAAAAAAAAAAAAAAAAAAAGAAAGTGTACTAACTCGTTGATGGATAATATACTCTCTATATATCAGTTAAATATAAGCTATTGATTGTATTATTGAGTTCTACAGTTTCTTTGTTTAGCTTTTGTTTGGAAGATCTATCCAGTGGTGAAAGGGGTGTGTTAAAGTCACCTAGAATTATTGTGTTGTGGTCTATTTGGCTCTTGAACTCGTGAAGAGTTTGTTTGATGAGGCTGGATGCTCCATTATTTGGGGCATTATATATTTATGACAATTATTTCTTGTTGATGTATGATTCCCTTAAGGATACTTATCTCTTTTGATTACCTTTGACTTAAAGTATACTTTTTTTGATATGAGGATGAAAACCCCTGCTTGCTTACATAGTCCATGTGAGTGGTATATTTTATCCCATTTTTTCACTTTCAGTCTGTGGGTGTCTTTTCCTATGAGATGTGTCTCTTGAAGGCAGCATATTGTTGGGTCTTTTTAAAAAATCCAATCTATCAGCCTATGTCTCTTAATTGGTGCGTTTAGGCCATTAACGTTCAGGGTTATTATTGAGATATGATTTGTATTACCAGTCATTTTAAATTTAACTTAATTTTATTTTATTTTTGGTATTTAGTTTGATTTGATTTCTCCTATGGTTAGTTTTCCTTTATTGTAGTTCTTCCCTTTATAGGTTTTCATTATTGTTTTTCAATTCCCTTTCGTGGAATATTTTGCCAAGAATGTTCTGTAGTGCAGGCTTTCTTGTTGTAAATTCTTTTATCTTTTGTTTATCATGGAAGGTTTTTATTTCATCATCAAATCTAAAATTTATAAAAAATTTTGAGACAGAGTCTTACCTAGTTTCTTAGGGCCTTGCTCCATCTTCTTTTTGAATCTTCCAAATTCAAATGGATGGAATAATCATTTTTAAGACTTCTTCATATTTGAGTACATACACCCAAACACACACACATACACATATATAATAAATTTAGGTTATTTATTTTTTAGCTTTCAATGTACTTTATTCTTTCATTGTTCACGTTCTGTTTGTTCTGGCTGACCAAAGCATGTGCTTTTATCTGCTGAGTAAAACGTATTTGCACTCTGTGCGCCTGCCCAATGTTTCTTCATAACCCCATGTTGTATAATAGCTTTTGCTTTGCTTCTTTTAGATACACGCATCCACCTTAGACCCCTTAGTTGGCAGTCAAATTTTAAATTTCCCTGTTTTTATTAATACCTTGCAAGCAAGCTTCTCTTTTGTTGTGGGGAGGGTTGAGGTGTAGCCTACTTGAACCTCTGTTTTTCTTTACGTGATCCCCACTTGCTTTTGATCTTCGAGAAGTTTATCCGTCTTTGGTTTCCTGAGGCCAGCCATATCATTCTGTTAAGGATTTATTTACCCTTTTTTAAAACCTTACTAATTTTTCAGAGACGTTGAAGAGAGAACTGTCTTGTGGTGGAAGTTTCATTGCTGAGTTTTTTCTGGCATTTGAGATGAGAATTCTCTGAAGGAAATATTCTGTGAGGCAGAATCTTAATACAATTCCTGTCTAGTGGGTCTCTAGGAAAATGAATGGCTGCTTTGTGGTCCTCTTCAGGCTGGAAAGTGGAATCTTCCAGGAAAAATTGTCTACTACACCAGACATTGACTGAGAAGTGATAATGCAAAATGGGGCTAATTACAGTGTATTGAACAATAACCAGTTAGAAGATATACTATAAAAAAATGTGCCAAACCAAAAAGATAGAATATCAGAAGGATCTTTAAAATCTATGTAAAAAAATAAATTCATGTTAAAGAACATACAAGAAGCTAGGAGCAAATGAAAAATATACCTTCATCATAGCTGAAACTATATGACACCATAATGGTATTAGTTCAAACTAATTTGAAAATTTCATGTGATAATAAGAATCCTTTTTTAAAAAGCCTAGATAAATTGATCTTGAAATAAATTGGTAGAGGTAAAGAAAAGAAATCGAGGGTAGGAATAGAGACTTGGTAGTATAAAGTCACAGTAATTAAAACCTGTGGTGCTGGGACATGGGGAGAAGTCACTTGAGGTAGAATGGAAAGCACATACATACTCACATCCATAGGAAAATTTAACTATGGTACATTGCCCTAAACCGATGGAAACATTAAGTACTATTCATTAAGTGGGGGGAGGAGGAAATTAGATACACATCTGTGGAAAATTAAGAAACCTAGAATTCTATCTCATACCTAGGACAAATGATAAATGATCAGAGACTTAAGTGTATTAAATGACACCAAAACATTTTTAAAATAGAACTTGGAGCCGGGCACGGTGGCGCACTCCTGTAATCCCAGCACTTTGGGAGGCTGAGGCAGGAGGATCGCGAGTTCAAAGCCAGCCTCAGCAATGGCGAGGCACTTAGCAACTCAGTGAGACCCTGTCTCTAAATAAAATACAAAAAAGGGCTGGGGATGTGGCCCAGAGGTCGAGTGCCCCTGAGTTCAATCCCCGGTACCACAAAAAAAAAAAAAAAAAAAAAAAAAAAAAGAACTTGGAAGAATTAAAAAAAATATATTTTATACACACACGTCGTATATATATACATATATATTTTCATAGTACTGGGGATTGAAAATAAAAGAGTTGGGGATGTAGCTCAGTGATTCAGTGCCGCTGGGTTCAATCCCTAATACCACTGAAAACAAAAAAACCACCCCAAACCAGCAAAGCAGCTCTCCATGTTGATGGAAAATTCTCCAGGAAATATTAGAAAGAAGCAAGCTCCCAAGAATATGTAAACACAATAAGGAGTAGCATATTTGCACATTGCTTTTAGGCTTTTCTTTGTATTGATATTTTCTTTCATATATATGTAAAATTTGGAGTATAAGAAACTGATTACCTTGGGAAGAGGAAATTTAATGGGAAGGTCAAGGACAGATTGAAGATTAGAATGGGATGAGCTTTTTACACTATACACCTTCTTATGTCTTTTTGATTTTTCTTTCTTTCTTTTTTTTGGTGGTACTGAGGATTGAACTCAGGGGCACTTGACCACTGGGCCACATTCCCAGCCCTTTTTTGTGTTTTTATTAGAGACAGGGTCTCACTGAGTTGCTCAGTGCCTCGCCATTGCTGAGGCTGGCTTTGAACTCGCGATCCTCCTGCCTCAGCCTCCCAAAGTGCTGGGATTACAGGCGGTGCACCACCGCGCCCAGCTGTATTTGATTTTTGTTGCTAAAATTGTAATGCCTACTAAGAATTATAGTATATCACACATTTTCAGTTCAAAGTGACCAAAATGCACTTCCAACTGGCTTCAGCAAACATTTTTGTCTTTTCACCACAAATACAGCTGCTCCCAGTGTTTTATAAGTTCTGTTTCTTTATTTTCTAGGCATACTGGAAATATTAGGTTTATGTAAACACCCTTTAACCTGTATTAGCTAGCCAGAACAGAGCACCTATATTTTAAAATGCTTTGCAGTCTAATTTACTAATATATTCTGAGGTTAGCATATTAGTAGTGTACATTCTATGATGTCAGGTAATGGCTTTTACCAGTTACAAGCACACTGACACACACAGAAACTTTGCAGCTTGAGTTTTACTACTTCAATCATAGGCAAAACCAGCAGAGAACACCAAGCTCACCAAGTAGACTACATTGCAAAGAGCTATTCCTCTCGCTAGTGAATTGGAGACACTCTTTATGCAGTCCAAAAGTGACTAACAAATCAAACTCTCTATTGTCTCTGACAGAGAACAAATGCCTGTCTGTAACTGCCAAGCATCCCAGACCCTAAACCAGGCTTTGACTCATTGTTGCCACTAGTGGTGAATAGCTTATTGGCCCCAACTGTCACAGGAGCAGAAGCAAACTTGACAAAGAACAAGAAATACACAAAACACAGATTGGGAGAATAAAAAAGAGGAAGGTAAAATTCTATTGCTGCTTGTAATTTACTCTAAAGATTAAGAAAAAATGTGCCTGGGATGTATAGTCATTGAGGTACAATTCTGAGCAGTGTGGTATATTTCTTCAAAAGGGAATTCACTTGGATGTCTTTGTGGAATGTCAAAACTGTCAAGCATATAAGTTTTCAAAAGATATGAGCAAGAATCTCATACAAATAAAATGAATGTGTATCAAAGATTCAATCGTTTAAATTTTTTAACAGGGAAGCTGCAAGATGGAAAGGACCATGATCTTTGTGTTTGAGGGAAGTGTTTTTGTTTTCTGTTTGATTCAATATATCCACCAGGTTCAAGTATGAAGATGTCTTATAGAAAAGTTCTATAAAAAAATATAGTATTAGGTTCTTCATTTTTTATGGTTGGCAATTCTTATTGTGGCCTTTGTTAGATATGAAACTATAGGGCTAAAATTTGTCCTTAATTATAAAAGCATAGAACAAAAGAGACAATAAATAGATACTAAGTTTTTGTGGAGTTGATACATTATTTCATGGCACCATATATGTAAACATAATTTTATAACTATTAAACTAATGGGTAGCATTTACCAATAAACGTTTACTTTATACTTATTGAAATATAACTTGCATACAATAAAGTCTACCAATTATAAGTGTATAGATTGATAAATTTATACATATGTATATACCCAAGTAATAACAACACAATTAAGATAATTTTTCTAGCTTGCCACAAGACTCTTGTCCCTCCTAGTTAGTACCTCTATCAAAAGAAACCATTATTCTCACTTCTGTCATGATGATTGATTTTGCCTGTTCTTGAATTTAATGTAAATAAAATTATAGCACATACTTATGTCTGGCTTCTGTTGCTCAACAACTGTGAAATTTAGCTGTTTATTACAAGTACAGCAATAGTTCTGTGTATTTTGTGAAGAATAGTAAAAGTTATGTATTGATGGACATAGTTGTTGCTATAATATGTAATTTCATGTATTACTATCTAAGAATGTGTTTAATTCTTTTTCCATATTGACAGATAACCAGTGATCTTGTTTAATTATTTTATTAATTCTATGTTGTTTGTAAAGTCTTAGATTGTGTACAAATCATGTCATTTTTAAATAATGAGAATTTTTATTTTTCCTATTTCATTTATATGTCTTTTATCTTTCTTTTCCTTGGTCTTTTTTGTTTTTTAAACTTAGTAGGACCTTAAGTACAGTGTTGTGTGGAAGACATTTTTTTCTTATTCATGATTCAGTTGTAAAGCATTCAGTATTTCACCTTTAAATATGTTAACTATGTTTTTAAAATAATGTTCATTGAAATACTTTTAAAATTCATGCACAGTTATTAAATCTTACCTATTTAAATGATATGTAATTTTTTTCACTTTTAATAGTGTGGTCAGTTACAAGGATTGATTTTAGAATGTTAAGCTAACTTGTATTTTCGACCAAAACTCATAGGGTCAATATTATATCCTTTTTGAATACTACTGAGTTTGATTTACCAATACTTTTCTTAGGAGTTTCTTAGCTATGTTTATGATACCAACCTGTAATTTTCTGTCCTAGTAATATCTTTATCAGCTTTCATTATAAAGATTGGCTTGCTATTTTAGTCAGCCTTTTGATACTATGATCAAAATACCCAATAAGAACAATTCAGAGAAGGAAAAGTTAATTTGAGTCTCATGGTTTCAGAGGTACCAGGTCCATAGATGCCAACTCTTTTTCTCTGGGCTCAAGGTGAGGCAGCACATCATGGGGTAAGTGCCCAGTGGAGGAAAGCTGCTCAGCTTATAATGGTGTAAGGCAGTAGAGAGGGGGAAGGGACTTCATGGAAGATGCACCCTTCCAGGACATGCCCCCAGTGACCCAGTTCTTCCAGCCACACCCTACCTGCCTATAGTTATCACCCAGTCCATTCAAACAAGGATGATTAGGTTACAACTTGCATAATCCAATCATTTTACATCTAAATATTGCTGCATTAGCAGGAGCTTTTGGGGGACACCTCAAATCCAAACCATAATACTTGACTTCATTGAATGGGTTGATAAGTGTTTATTTTTATGTTCCAGAAGAATATATGTAAGCATGTCAGTACTTATTCCTTCAATGTTTTAAACAATTCACTAGTGAATCCAGTTGGGCCTGGAGTTTCTTACAGGTTTGATTTTTTTCACAGTTATGAGAGTGAAACTTTTTTGTTTTGTTTCTTGTTTCAGTTTTGGTGAATTGTGTTTGTCAGGTAATTTGTCCATTCTCTACTGCATTGAAATAAAATTGCTCATAATTTCCTGAGAATCTTTAATGTTCATAGACTGTTATCTTTTTATGTCTGTAGACTTTGTAGCTATAATTCTTCTATTTTTTCTTGATCAGTCTTGTTAGGGATTATTTATTTTATTAGTCTTTCAAAGAATCAACTTTTGTCTTTCTTTGTTTTCTCTATTGTATATCTGCTATTTCATTATTAATTAAAATTTTTCTTTTCATTTTCCTTGAATTAGTTTACTATTTTTTTTTTCTAGCTTCTTGTCATGGAAACAGCATACATTATTTTTTTAAAACTTGAGTTATTTTCAGTGTTATGCATTTAGAGGTATGAATTTTGCTCTAAACAGTGCTTTAGTTGTATCCCACACATTTGTGTCTGTTCTATTTTCAGTATCATTCAGATGAAAATATTTTCTCATTTCCTTTGTGATATAATATATTTAATATGAGTAATTCAGAATTATGTTTCTTCAGTTCCAGACATTGGGGGCATATCTAGTTGTCTTCCAGTACTTGATTTTTAGTGTGATTTGTGGTGGTTACAAAGTATGTAATTCATGGTTTAAATTCTTTGTATTTGTTGAGAGTTGCATTGTCTAGCATTTAATCTCCTGGTAAATGTTTTATGTGTGCTTAAAAAGAAGTATATTCTCTAGTTGTTGGATTTAGTATTCTATTGGAAATTTTGAAATTGGAAAATTATCTGCATCTGTATACCATGATTGTTTTTGCTTATTCTACCAGTTATTGAGAAGGATTTGTTAAAATTATCAGCTGTGAGTATGGATTTATCTACTTTTCTTTTAGTTTTTTCAGATTTTGCTTTATGTATTTTAAAACTGTTATTTGTTGCAGTACTGGGGATTGAATCCAGGGTCAGATGCTAGACAAGTGCCCTACTACTGAGCTACATCCCCAGTCCTTTATTTTGAGACAGTGTCTCACTAAGTTGCCCAAGCTGGCCTCAAACTTGTGATCCTTCTGCCTCAGCCTCCCGAGTAGCTGGGATTATAGGAATGTGCTATCATGCCTGGCTCTTTTATTTTTTAAATACTGCTTTTGTCTCTGTCTCTATTTCAACATCTCATTTATTCTGCATCAACAATTTAGACACATGAGACATTTCACTCAAGTCACTTTTATGTGGTCTTGTACAGTTTCTCTCTTTTTTTTCGCTTTATAGTTTAGTGTAATTATTTCTACTATCTTTCAGTTTACTAACCTCCCTTTAACCATGTCCATTTAACTCCATCTAAAGAGTTAATTTCAAATGTTTTTCAGTTTTAGAACATTTGTTTTTAACAGATTCCAATTTTCTTGTTGAAATTCTTCATCTTTTTATCTGTTTTTACTGATTTTCATATTTTTAAATCTATTTTTCTCTTTCATTTTATCGAATACATCAATCATAAATGTTTTAAATTTAACTGAAATCTTATTACCAGCTTGTGTATCTCTTTTTTCCCCTTATTTGCCCTGGCAAATAATTACTTGTGATCCATCTGATCTTGGTGAGGGCTTTCTTTTTATAGAGCTTAGGCTAGTTGGTTGCCTGCCCTGAGACTTCAGTTATGTGATGTATTCTCAACAAATTATGATTTTTGCCTTTTCTTCTTGTTGTACTGGGATGATTCTGTTTATAACTTAGTACATCATAAATAGAAGCTGCATTATAAATATAACAAGTAACAATAAATGTTGGTGAGGATGTGGGGAGAAAGGTATTGTCATACATTGCTGGTGGGACTGCAAATTGGTGCAACCACTATAGAAAGCAGCATGGAGATTCCTTAGAAAGCTTGGGTGCAGTTTTCCCACTGTTCGGTTTATACTCAAAGGACCTAAAATCAGCATACTACAGTGATGCAGCCACATCCATGTTTATATTTAAAACTCACAATAGCCATGCTATGGAAAAACCTAGGTGTCCTTCAACAGATGAATGGATAAAAAAAAAAAAATGGTATATATACACAATGGGATATTACTCAGCCATAAAGAAGAATGAAATTATGGCATTTGCTAAGAAATGAATGAAACTGGAAAACATCATGCTAAGTGAAATAAACCAATCCCAAAAAACCAAAGGCCAAATGTTCTCTCTAATTTGTGGATGCTAACCTCAAACAAGGCAGGTTGGGAGGGGAATAATAGAAATCTATGGGACTAGACAAAGGGAAATGAAGGGAAGGGAGGATGGAAAAGAATAGAAAAGGCAATAGAATTAATTGGACATAACTTCGCTAGCCTTGTATTTCTATACATGACTAGGGTAACTCCACATCATCCTAGATAGAATAAGTTATACTGTATGTGTGTATATTGTGCCAAAATACATTCTACTGTCATGTATATAAAAAAATATTTAAAAAAATAGACCCTGCAAATGCACCATAGCCATTTTAACATCCCCTTCTGGTAACTCTCACATCTGAATTAAATGTATATGTCACTGTTTTGCTTTTGTTTCCCCAATTTTCTCCCCCCCCCCTTTTTTTGTTAAAGCATGACTCATAATGTTTATTGGATACTCATAATGTTATTGGATAATGTAGATGAAAATTTTGCAGAGTCTGGGGAATATTGTTTCATCTAAAGAGAGCTAATTTTTCCTCTAGAACTTCTGATCCTGTCATGGCTTGGTTTTAGACTCATTATTAGAGTTTTTTTCTATTTCTCTTTGTCCTTACTCCTAAGACACTGCTTTTGTGGAGCCTGAGTTGAGAGCACAGGGTTTTTAGTGCTTTTCAGTCTTGGCAGTGCTTGTTAACTTCTGTCTTCTCAATGTTGCTGGGCTGTTATGTCTACTAGACTTTTTATTTAGTTTCTTATGGTGTTTTTGACTATAAACTTGTAAATTTAGGAAGCTGTTAATGATTTAAGGGGTTCTTTTTCTACAAGTCTTTTTTGGGGGGTATTTTATACCAAGTGTCCATCTGCTTTGATTAACCCTATGTATAATTTATACCTCCTCAGCCTGCTTAAGATTATTTTACTATGCTTGGTTGTCTTTCCTATCATTGATTCAGAATTTTTTTTAAATACAAAATAATCATTAAATGTGGAATTTACACTGGGCTTTCATGCTTTTAAAGATTGTAATCTTGGGCTGGGTGCCCAGCACCTCAGGAGGCTGAGGCAGGAGGATTGTGAGTTCAAAGCCAGCCCCAGCAACTTAGCAACTCAGTAGGACCCTGTCTCTAAATAAAATATAAAAAAGGGCTGGGGATATAGCTCAGTGGTTGAACACCCCTGGGTTCAATACTCAGTACCCAAAAAAAGGATTGTAATCTTGGGAATCTCGCTTGGATTGATTGCTTTCCTATACCTTCAGAAAAGTAGTTTTATGTGTTGTCCAGCACATCATAGTTATTCTCATTGAGAGTGCTGGTTTAATACTCTCTGCTCTATAGATTAGAACTGGAATTACTTTATTTCTTATTCATCTAAGCTTAGCACAGCTCTGTAGGTATTGATGTCAAGTAAATAGTAGCTGTTGCAAATTTTTTCTTGCTTTATATTGTGTTTAACAGATAAAAATCAATCTATATATATATAAATTACCATCTATCATAGAAGTTAAATAGCTCTATGCCTTATTTTTATCTCCTGGAGTAAAATCAGGTATTTGGTACATCATAAAAGATCTCTGAAAGCCATAGTAGGAATGTAGGGTCGGTGCTAGCCACTTTAAGTTGCTCCTCCTCCTTCTCATCCTCCTCTTCCTCCTTCTTCCTCTGCCTCTGCCTCCTTCTTCCTCCACTCTTCTTACTCCTCCTCTTCTTCCTCCTCCTCCTTCTTCCCCTTCTTCTCCTTCTCTCCTCCTTCCCCTCCTTTTCCTCCTCCTTCCCTTTCTTCCTCTCCTTTCCCTCCTCCTCCTCCTCTTGTTATTTTTAGTTATACATGACAGTAGAATCTATTTTGACATATTTATATCAACATGGAATATATCTTATTCTAAGTAGGATCCCAGTCTTGTGGATATACATGATGTTGAGGTTTTAAGTTCTTTTAAGTAAGTTAAAATGAAACATAATTTTTCTTCTCTTGGAATTGTGTTCATTGGAAAGATTTTATATCATTGAAAATTCTTATTAGCCTCTCTCTTGTTTTGATCTCCAGGAAGATGAAGTCCTCAGTACATTCTGAAGAGGATGATTTTGTTCCAGAACTACATAGAAATGTTCACCCTCGAGAGCGGCCTGATTGGGAAGAAACACTTAGTGCAATGGTAAATCAGTTTTATACATATGTACACTGTACTTACATAAGTAAAAGGAACTGGGGAAGCATACTCACAGAAGAAAGTGCAGTTTATTTATTTTTTGCTTGTTCATTTATTCAGGAAATACTTTTTGAACAAATACATGAATCCAAATCCAGGCACTGCTCTAGTGGGAGAGTAATAGGGTTACAGAGTGGTAGGATATAGTGTGAAAGAATATTTGCTGGTTACATAGGGTGGGCACAGATTGCCTCTATGAGGAGGTGAGATTTTAGCAGAGACCTGAAGGATGTGAGGGAGTAAGTAGTGTGTTATTTGGGACCACATAATTTTAAGCGGTAGAAGAATGAGTTTAAGACTATGGCATAGGATTAAAAAATAAGGTTGAAGAAACACAAGTAACACAGTATAGCTGAAATTGAATGCTCCAGGGTAAGAACAGGAGGAGATGAGGTTGAAGAAATGGTTTAAGTAGGTAGAGAGCAGATCCTGTGGTTTCTTACAGTCTACTGATAAGGACTTTGCTGTGTGTGCACGATTTTAGCCAGTTTTTGTGAAACCATGACCAAAATACCTGAGAAGAACAACTTACAGGAGGAAAAGTTTATTTGGGACTCATGGTTTCTGTCCATAGACTGTTGACTCCATTGCTTTGGCCCAAGTTAAGGCAGCACATGGGAAGGACCCAGGAAAGGGAAGCTGCTCATTTCATGTGGGTTCAGGAAGCAGAGAGAGACGAGAGAGGGAAGGGGCTGCAGGGAAGATGCACCTTTTCAGGACATGCTGTCAGTGGCCCATCTCCTCTAGTCAATCCTACCTGACTACAGTTACTACCAAGTCCATTTAAACTAGGATGGACTGATTAGGTTACAGCTCTCACAGTACAATCATTTGAACTCTGAATATTCCTTTTGAAACACAGAAGTTTTGCGGGGGGAATACCTTATATTAAAACTGTAACACTGAGATGGAAGCTATTTAGGGTTTTTGGCTGAGGAGTAACATGATCTGGCTTGAAATTTTAAAGGAAATCTTAGGTTGCATTAAGTTCAGGGAGGCAAAAGAGGAAGTAAGGAGACCACTTAGAAAGGTTGTTATGGTAGGTAAACACTGGTGGTAGCTTGAATCAGAATGGTAGTAGATGTGGTTAGAGTTGTTTAGATTCTACATATATTTTAATGGATAAAAAAAAGTGAGCAAAGAATGTGAGATAAATAGATGTCAAGGATGACTTTAAAAAAATGTTTTGGACATTATTAGCCAGAAGAATGGAATATACATTTACTGAGTTGCTAGAAAAGTGCTTTTATTAAGGATTTTTTTTTTTTTTTTTTTTTTTTTTTTTTTTTTTTTTTTGGTACCAGGGATTGAACTCAGGGGCACTTGTCCACTGGGTCACATCCCCAGCCCTTTTTTGTATTTTATTTAGAGACAGGGTCTCACTGAGTTGTTAAGTGCCTCGCCACTGCTGAGGCTGGCTTTGAACTCGCGATCCTCCTGCCTCAGCCTCCCAAAGTGCTGGGATTACAGGCGCGAGCCACCGCGCCCGGCTTATTAAGGATTTTTTGAAAAAGTCAATGGTGTTATTTTCCACAAGATATGTTTACGCTATCTATTTAATTTCTTAAAACTTTCTGTCATTTAGGTCTATTAATAATAATAATTTTTTGTGGGAGATAACATTTACATAATTTTGGTTCAAAGTTAGTATCTCTGTCATCAAAATTTAATGTAAATGTTCATCTATCATGCTAATCTAAGAGATTTTATATATTTCATTTTCTTTTCATTCTGATAGGTTCTATAAATACTGATATCAGGTCATAAGCATATGATTTTAATTGAGCATTTTCATCACTTGGAAGGCATCTATAGGGTTCTGTTAGAGTCTCCTCTTTGTATTTGCCTTTTTGCATTAATCACTTCCAATTGAAGGTTAAATGGAAACTCCTTGATTACACAATTAACTGGAGTTTGCAATATGGAAATTTACTTTGTATTTGTATTGTGGTCTGGAAAAATCCTACTGTGCCTGTAGTTAAGATTGAAAAATATAATCATGGCAAATTTGTGTGGGAATGAAAAATCTCCCTTCTTATTTTAACATTTGATAGCTTGGTAAGTATGTACAGTAGCTTATGATTACTTATAATTCTAAGAATACTACTTGTCATTCAGATAACTTGATCACAGTATTTCTTATATAAGCTATGTTTTACCTTGCAATTTTAGGTTAAGTTCATTGGGAAATGTAAAATTTGTAGCAAAAAGTAGTTACCAAAGCACTTCAGTGTTCAGTAGTAGAAGTTGAAAATGTATCAAATTAAGCCATTATCTGCTCCATACATATTTTCATCAAAATCAGTTATAGTGTATCTTAGTAGATTCCAGTCCAGGTTGTACTGAATTAATGTTTGTTCATGTTGTTTGTGAATGTTCTCTTCTGTAGATGTACCATGTTCCTAGGGGGCTAACTCTTCAACCACTTCAAACTCAGCATTGCCTCCTCACTAACAACTGAACTCATTAAGAGTCAATGAAAACCATATGAAATCATTTACCCTGTTTTTCTAGTTGGCTTTTGATGTTACTACCAACGTCTTCAACCTTTTGAGCAACTACTCTCACCAAAAGCCTTATATAGTTAAACCAGTTTGGTTTTTCTGGATACATTTCTTTGGCTGCTGCTATAAAACATGATTTAATGGATTCACCATTTGTAAATGGCTTTCCTTTCTTGGCTACTGAATGAGTTACTTAGAAATTTACTTAGGTTGTAATCTTATTATTTTGTGCTTTTGTGAAGAATTCTGTATAGTGATGTACTCTGAATTAGAATTAAAAATTTTTTTTTCTGAGTGTTGCTTTCCTGTGAGTGGAGAATATTGTGATGAGTGCATAATTTAGTAATGTTGATGTGCCGGGCGCTGTGGCGCACGCCTGTAATCCCAGCACTTTGGGAGGCTGAGGCAGGAGGATCGCAAGTTCAAAGCCAGCCTCAGCAATGGCGAGGCACTTAGCAACTCAGTGAGACCCTGTCTCTAAAATACGAAAAAGGGCTGGGGATGTGACCCAGTGGTCGAGTGCCCCTGAGTTCAATCCCTGGTACACACACACACACACACACACACACACACACACACACACACACAAAGTAATGTTGATGTATCTTCTATTCTTTTAGCATTCCTGTAATGTCACTTGATAATAAATACAGTGCTTTGTCACCTAATTTGATAACAGGATAATTGATATTACTCTATTCATTACAACTGTGACATTTAAAGTCCACTTATCTCTTCTTATTTTTACTTAATGTGTTTGTATTATTAATTTTTAAAAATGTGGTACAGCAATACATGTGGAAACTGAAATGTTGAGTTATGATTTAATACTGCAGTTTATAGTGTGCCAGGCAGCAGTGTGAATTGATGAGAGTGACACATATGGTCTTTTTGCACCTACTCATCTTTCTCATTATAGCATGAAAGTGGCCATAAATATATATTAAAAAATGAGCGTGACTGTGTTCCAATAAAACTTTATTTATGGACACTTGATATTTGAGTTTCATGTAATTTTCACATGCCACGAGATAATCATTCTTCTTTTGACTCCCCCTCCCCCCCGCCCCCCAAATTTAAAAATGTAAAACTGCTTTTAGCTTGAGGGCTGTATGATGAGGACAGGTGGTAGGCTGGATTGCCCTAGTTATTTGGTCTCTTCTTTGTCATATATTGTAACTTAAGAGGTAAGCTTAAAATAAAAGGCTTCCCTAAACCTTCCAGGGAGAAATTAGTTTTATTTTTTTTCTCATAGTATGCTGTTCATATCTGTAATATAATACTTAACTCATTGTATTAATATAATCAATCATGAATATGTCCATCTTCCCACTTGCCCTTTGGGGAAGGGTAAAGATCATTTTGTATTCATTTTATTCTATTAAAAAGAGGATATAACCATGTCTTTTATACAAATGTAGAATGAATACATGCCAAAGATATTTAATTCATTCATTAATAAAGGAATCACTCAGGTGTTAAAACTGGTTCAGAGATCCAAAGCACCTTTTATAGACCTATATGCTAAAATACATGCAAATGGATGCAAGACTGGTCAGTTCCATTGAAAATAATTTGCGTTTCTTATGTACAGATATTATTTGGGTTATTATCAGTTTTCTGTAGCTCAACTTCCATCTCCACAGAGTTGTAAATAATCAAAAGACAAACAAAATCCCATACCCTTATCGATTCAGGTAATCCCTGAAGCTGCCACCATTACACGAAAGGATATTCAGAATATTTTTTTGCCCACTTAAAATCTTTCACAATTTTTCCCTATAAATTTTATAATCTTTGCCAAATCTATACTGAATTTGTAGAATGAAAAGAAACTTCACACTAGTTTTTATGTGGTGGTCTGTTCTCTTTGTATTAAAAATGTCACATGCAGTATACATGTGATATTATTGAATTCTCTTTTTTAGAGTAAATACTGACTTATCTAAAGCAGCTATGGAAATTACTGTTTATATCATTTTTTTTAGCCTTTTGACTTTTTATTACTCAAAGAAGCTTCATTTTTTTATTTAGCTTTCTGACTGTGCTTGTGCCTTCAACACTTTCACAACGATTTTCTGTTCCTCAATAAGGAAAGCATGCTTGATCCTGTCACAAACACATTTAGCACACATGGAACCACCATAGGCCCTGCTGACATGTTTTTTTGTTTTAGACAATCTCATAAGGACTTTAGGTCTCACAGCACGAACCCCTCGAAGTCTGCCTGGGCACACACCACATGCAGATTTTGGTCCTTTCCCAACCTTCTTTGTATAAAGGTAAACAATTCTATTACCAGGGGTTCGAGACAGTCTGGTTTTGTTAGAGGCTGTGTTGTAGGAAAGCCTACGATGGTATGTCAAATGCTGAACCATCCTGAGTGCCTCTAAGCACTGTTCCTAGAAGAGCTATATCATGTTTTAATGCCTTGCTATCTTCTTATTTTATATTGTAATTTCTTCATGTGTAAGCTCCTTTTGTGGAGGTACTGTCATCTTTCTTTCATTATAAAAGAAGTATCACACTCAATAAATAATGCATTCTCAGATTACAGAAAGTGTACAGGAAAGGAAGGAAATGATATAAATGAGATTATAAGCCACTGTTTTATTAACCAATCTCTATAAAGTTGTGTTCATTTTAAACACTAAGCAATAGCAGAGAAAGTTTGGGACCATTCTGTGAATAATAATCTAAGTGAAATATCACTTTGAGAAGAAATTAATTTTTAAGAGAAACTCACATAAAATGTTTCCCCAAAACAATTCCATGAAGTTAATTTTTGTAGTAAAGTTATATAAAAGTACTTAAGATGGGCATGGTGGGGCATGCCTGTAATCCCAGTGGTCTGGGAAGTTCAAAGCCAGCCTCAGTAATTTAGGCCCTAACTCACTCAGTGAGACCCTGTCTCTAAATAAAATACAAAAAAGGCTAGGGATATGGCTCAGTGGTTAAGCACCCCTATATTTACTCCCCAGGACCAAATACATATATACATATATAGGACTTAAATGTCAAATTTTTATTGGTTTATCTGGTATAGCTAGAATATTAGTTTTTATATACATAATTAAAATAGTACTAGAAATTTTGAATTTTAAGTGTGTGAAGAATTTTATATACAACCATATTAAAAATCAAAACAGCAATAAAATCCTAAAATAGGTCTCTGCCTTTTTGTGGTTTATATTTAAGTATTCTTCACATATCTGTAACTAAATAAGTATTTTAAGAAATCTAAGATGGGTGTAGTGCTGCATTGCATGCCTATAGTTTCATCTACTCCCGTGGCAGAGGCAGGAGGAACACTTGAATCCAGAAGTTTGGGCCAACCTGGGCAACATCATGAGAACCTGTTTCTAAAACAAAACAACAAAACAAAACACAAAACCAAAACAAACAGTTTTTTTAAATTACAAAAAAAGTAAATTATTTGCAACTATTTAACATTGAAGTCATTCAGTAAGTACATAGTAGGATTTTTTTTTTTTTTAAAGTACGAGGGACTGAACACCAGTGGCACTCAACCACTGAACCATATCATATCCCCAGACTTTCTTTTAAAAAAATTTTTTTTAATGACAGAGTCTCAATAAGTTGCTCATGGCCTCACATCGTAGGATCTTTTAAACAGTAATGTAAAAAATCTGAAAAGTATATGTGTCTAAGGCTCTTTCATGTTTTCATCATTAGGGCCATCATATTGGTGTTTCTGTATTCACTTTATTTTCAATATCGAAATGATTTAGTAAAAGACTGAGTTGCACGATGTGTGTATGCATTGGTGTATCATAATATGTGTGGAAACTTATATTCTATTGAATTGTGATTTAATAGTGCAGTTTGTGGTGTGCCAAGCAGCAGTGTGATTTATGTGAGTTCTTTTCAATGTTCTCAGTATAGATCCTGCTAATTCTCAAAAAAAAAAAAAAAAAATTTTTTTTTTAAAATTTTGGTTTGGTGCAGTTTCCTTTTTTATAATTAAATTTAGTATGTGGTCAGGGTTCAGGTCTAAAACCCAATCATGTTTGAGCACATACAATTATTGATAAATGGTTCTGGCTGCAAATGTTTAATATGCTAATAACTGGAGTCATAGAAACAAGTGATAAAATTTCAACTTCCAGATTATCAAAGATTTTTTATTAAGTATGGAAATTGCCACTGCTCAGCTTTGTCAACTCTGTCTTGCAAGGGCTTCCCCCTCCCATACACATGCACACATGCCCACACTCAAACTCAGTTACGTCTGAAGATTACCTCCTGAAGATTTTCAACTCTGCTTCTCATCTTCCCTCCTCAACTGGTGTGTGTACTCTATCTTTATGCTTATTTCCTCCCAGTTATTTGCTGTTTTCTTTGCAAATGATGTTCATATTCATCATATTCTTAGTTCTAGCTTTATGAGCATTCATTTACTACTTAGAGGTTCCAGAACAACTATGAACTACAGATTTTCACTAATCTCATTTTTGCTGTTCCCTGAAATAAGTTTCCTCTTATTTAACTTTACAGTTAAAATTTTTGTTTTCTGAAATATGCCAAGTATTCTTTCTCATCAGGGCTTTAGTATTTGTGTTCCTTTGCCTAGAAAATGCTTTTCCCATATCATCTGCAAGGCTAGCTCCCTAACTTTTAATGGGTTTCTGTTCAGATATTAAGTGCTGCCTTTACTCACCATCTTAAATGAACTAATAACCTGCCTTTCTTTCTCTTTCATACTCTGCTCTAATTTTCTCCATAGTATTTACATATACTGAATATTTGTGTGATTATTGTCTTTTCCATTATGGTGTAAGCTCCATCAGGACAGAGACTGTCATTTCTGGTTCATTACTACTTTTCGTCTCTGTGCCTGTCACAGTAAATTCTCAGTAAATATTTGTTGAATAAGTGAAATTTTCATTCTTCATACAGACTGAATGACTTCCTTTTCCTTGAAAATATCTTAACTTTTCCTGCTTCTTTATTTTATTTGTTGGACAGTAATATGAACTTTCTAATTTCTTTTCCCTTTAATTTTTTCACAAAAGTGAGACAGTTTGTACATTTTTCTCAGACTGTCACAAGTGGCCCTTTTTATTTGGGCCATTTCCCACTGTGTTGCTTACCTTCAAAAGAGGAACAGAAGTTGATAAAACATGGATTATTTCTTCCTAAATAATCTTGAAGAAATATTTTGTTTGTTGCTTCTTGGACAGATAAGTGTCCACACTCTATAGTACTTAGATTGATTCCTTCTACCTATCAACTTATAAAAACATTCATATTTTGCATAAAAGAAAAAAATCTTTGCAAATGTTCTGAAAATGAGTATCTTTAGACTTATTACAGTGTGATGTGTAACAGTTTATTTTTGATTGATGGGTGATTTTTAATTCAGATAAATTGATGATGTTTTATAGTCTATGAAAGCTGAATGTTTTATGTACTGTTGCTTAGTGAATAGTCACAAATGCAATCATTGCTTAATATACAAAGTCTGGGTTTTGGACATTTGCCAGTACACTTAGAGTTCTTCAGTAAACAACTACAAACCTTATTGTACCCCATCCTCTTCCATGGTGCGTCCTATTCTGGCTGAAGATTGTGGAAATCCTCTGGTGTGACTCAAGTAGTGTTGATTATTGAAAATAATTAATGTCATATTGAGAGTTCTGGAGTGTATGTTAAGTGAATTGAATGAAATTGCTAATTTTACAGGTCAAAAAGTTTTGGAAAGTAATGGTTCCATACAGTTAAGCTTAAAATCTGTTGAACTGTTGATGCAGTGCTTAAACTTATTGTCACTTAGAACTACATTTCACATATTATGCTATATAAGGCTTAGGTTTTCTGCATGTTACATGTATGAGAGAATTCATTGCATAGCTTTAAAAATTATTTTTAAACTTACAAAATATTCAAGAAAAAAAACTGCATAAAATATGCAGTTGGAGGAATATTGCTTCATATAAGTCTTGAACAACTAGGGTTAGTTTAGAATCTATTTCTTTTTTTTAAAAAATTTTTTATTCTCAGATGTTATAAATGACAGCAGAATGCATTACATTTCTTATTACACATATAGAGTACTTTTTTTACAAATCTCTGGTTGTATGCAGAGTATATTCACACCATTCGTGACTTCATACATGCACTTAGGGTAATGATATTCATCTCATTCTACCATCTTTTTTTTTTTTTCCTTCACCCTTTTGCTCCCTCCCTTCCCCTCCTCCCCATTGGCCATTCTAGTGTTCCTCTAATCCTCCTATGCTCCCCATCCCAACCCGACTGTGAATTGGCCTCCTTATATCAGAGAAAACATTTGGCATTTGGTTTTTTGGGATTGGCTAACTTCACTTAGCATTATATTCTCTAACTCCATCCATTTTCCTGCAAATGCCATGATTTTATTCTCTCTTATTGCTGAGTAATATTCCATTGTGTATATATACCACATTTTCTTTATCCATTCATCTACTGAAGGGCATCTAGGTTGGTTCCACAGTTTAGCTATTGTGAATTGTGCTGCTATAAACACTGATGTGGCTGTGTCCCTGTAGTATGCTGTTTTCATGTCTTTTGGGTATACAATCAATTAATAAATACATGAAAAAATGCTCAACCTTTCTGGCAATTAGAGAAATGCAAATCAAAACCACTCTAAGATTTCATCTCACACCAGTCAGAATAGCAGCTGTTAAGAACACAAACAACAATAAATGTTGGAGAGGATGTGGAGAAAAAGGCACACTCATGCATTGTTGGTGGGACTGCAAAATGGTGCAGCCAATATGGAAAGCAGTATGGGATACCTTGGAAAACTTGGAATAGAACCACCTTATGACCCAGCTATCCCACTCCTTGGTCTTCACTATTTCTTTAATAGAAATTTTGCCAATTAAACATCTCATTTGTGGTTCTTTCTCTTTCTGTTCATACTTTTATTTCAGAATTTATATTTTATAGTATATAAGTATTATGCAGATTTTTATTAATAGATCTAGTGTATAAAATCATGCAGTTGTAAATACTGATTGGTATCATTTTCTAGCAGCATTGAAGAGTGACAGTAATCTACCGTAATAAAGTTCCTATAAAGGTAATAGTACACTATTCTTAAATTTTCCTAGGAACCTTTCTATAAAATGCGTGATAAAATCACAAGCATTATTGGAACCAGATATTTTCTGAACAAATGGAATTCTTTAATGATCAGGGCAAATGGGAATGAGGTGAAGAAAAGGATGAATCTCAGTTATAGAAAACTATTTATTTCTGAATATTAAAAAGCTTTGCTACCTGGGCACAGTGGTATATGCCTGTAATTGAAGCCTCCTGTAGAGATTTGCAGTCTGGAACAGCGGCGCTGAAGGAAGAAACCCGGAAACAGGATGGAAACGAAAAGGTTCTTTTATTCTTCTCCCTCTGTCTCCTGTAACTTCTAACACCACTCACACACACTCACAAGAAACCACGGCACACACACAATAGCGTTGATCTAGCACGCTTTCTCCTGGGCACAGTCTCACGTGCTCAACCAAAATGGTGCCGGCGTAAGTCTATTTAGATCCTGCGCCAAGTCCCCCGAGATTCTGGGCTAAGTCCTGCGGGGGAGATTCTGGGCCAAGTCCCGCGAGCGAGATTTTGGGCCAAGTCCCATGAACAATTAGGGCTTCTGCATTTCCCCCTTTTTCGTTTTAAAAGAGGGGTTTTGTTGACGAGCTAAATTGTATATCAAATTTTTTAAACAAATCAGCTGTTCTGAGTTCCATCAAGCAACACACTGAGTCTTGTAGGCAAATATCAGCAAGGCATTGTCCCGCAAAGTCACAAACAAATGAAAGACCAAATTGTCCACTTGTCACAACACGTTGATCTAGGAGGCCCCATGCATGTAGAGCAGAGGCCACACTGTTGGTGAAGTTGTCTGATGTCTGAGCAGCAGGGATGTTTGGAGCGACTGGATCCCTGTCGTCGTAGCGGCAGCTGTGTTTTTAATGTCTAGACAATACCCCCGGCAAATCTTCAGGGACCGCTACCTAGAAACTGAAGCATTTATTATTGAAGGAAAGGCAGTGTTATTCCAGCACTGAGTCAAAAGGCGAGTTGTCAAGCTAAAAAACAGAACTATTAAATTAGAAAATTAAAGTTGATTTGTGTTCACACACATTGTTGTTTGAGCTGTCACAGGCATAAGCTGGCAAAATATCATATTTAGAACAAAACAAAGAAGGACTGAGGGTATTTGCTGCTTTAAAGATAGAGTAAAGAAAAGTTAAAGGCACTTTGTAAAAATAATTTGTTAGCTGGAACCCTCGAGTCTCTGTAACCTTGTATGAGATTATCTGTTGAAATAACTCAAATTAATCAGTTATAAAACAAATAAAGTTAATTACAAATAAACATCAGTATGTCAAAACACCAAAACATCAGGCTACACAGCACTAGTCATATTTTTTGGTAAAAAGAAATCTCTGGGACACCTATAAATCAAAATTGAAGGTACCTTCACTTATTAAATTATTTACCTAAATTGAATATTGTCAAACTTATATGAATTAAAGTTATTTGGATCCATATATATATTTTTATAAGCGTTTAGTTATCTGTGACATCATGCTGGACACACAAATGTAGAAACATATATTTGTGACATCACAATTACATGGAATTTAGACAAATGTACAGACATAAAGACATATAAAAAGAGAAAAAATACAATTGTGTGCACACTAAAGAGAGATCTCTTTTTCTCGGCCGGGAGGAATGACACTTAAGTTGTGAAATATTTTGAAGGACTCTTTTAAGGGAATCATTCCATGTCTTCATCTTAGTCTTCTTGATTTTGTGTCTTTTTTATTAATCTTGATTGTTCAACAACTTTATTTTTATCCTTTTGATTTGGTACCTGTTTTATTAATCTAGATGGTATCCATATTGGAGAAAATTCGTGCTTTGGAAAAACACAAACAGATCCTCTCCCCCCAAATTAATACTGGATCTGGACCCTTCCATGTACCTGAAAGAACATCTTTCCAGTAAACCAAAGGTTTATGTTGTTGATGTGGTTTCCAATGTCTATCTCCAGCAGAATAACCATTAGAGTCTAAAGTTAAAAAATTTAAAGTAAACAGGGCAACTGCCAATCTGTCCCTAGGATTTTTCCAATTTCCTTCTTTTTGTTTTAATAACATAACTTTTAGTGTGCGGTTTGCTCTTTCAATAATGCCCTAACCCTGAGGATTGTATGGGATGCCTGTTTTATGGGATATATTGAATTTTGCGCGAAACTATTTGGAAGATGAGGACGTATATGCAGGGCCGTTATCTGTTTTAAGCATTTTGGGGATGCCCAATGCAGCAAAAGCTTGTAAACAATGAGATGTAACATCTTTAACTTTTTCTCCAGAATGTAAGGAAGCAAAAATCATGCCTGAGCATGTATCTATGGTCACATGAATAAATCGCAATTTTTCAAAACTTGGCTCATGAGTAACATCCATCTACCACAAATGATTGGGCATTAATTCTCTAGGGTTAAGACCAAAATGAGGATTGGGCAAATGTGTCATACAAGATTTACAATCTTTTACAATTGTTCTGGCTTGCTCCTTTGTGATTTTAAACCTACGCTGCAAGGTGGTGCTGTTGACGTGAAACTGGGAGTGAAATAAAGTAGCTTGTTGGAGCGCTGAAAGTATAAATATTGTTTTTGTAAGTTCATCAGCCTTTTGATTACCTTCATGGAGGGACCAGGCAAGTTAGTATGTGCTCTAATATGGCCTATGAATAGAGGTTTTTATCTTGCCCACAGAAGTTTTTGTATTTGATAAAACAATTTAAAGGCTGGAGTATGAGGTGGTATTAGTCCTGCTAGCTCTAATTTTGGGATGGCATGTACAATATAGTGGCTGTCTGAAAAAATGTTTAAGGGCTGGTCTCTAAAGTTTTCCAGAGCTCTTACCACAGCTTCCAATTCCACTAGTTGAGCTGATTTGTGTGAAGTTATGTAAGTCATATTTTCTTTTTTAGTGACTATTTGCAGCAGTACCATTTGAGGACCCATCTATAAATATATTAAATGCCTTAGGAATAGGTTGATTTTTTTAATTACCTGTGGAAATATAATAGGATGATTAATACAAAAAGATAATATAGGAGACTTAGGAAAATGATTATCAAAATTTGCGGAAGTAGAGCATCTAGCTATAGCCCAATCATTATCATTGAAGCATAAATATTCAATTTGTGACGATGAATAGGGAGTAATAATAGTAGCAGGGTGAATGCCAAATATTTTAGTAGAAGTCTTAAGTCCTTGAAGAATAAGTTTAGCCACCATGGAGGTATAAGACTCAATTATACTTTTAGGAGAGACGGGCAAATGTATCCATAATAAAGGCCCTTGTTGCCAAAATACTCCTGTGGGTGTATATTATGAAGAAATAATAATCAATATCAGCTGTTGAGTTAAATCAAATCTGTCACAATGAGCTCCTTCGATGGCTTTTTCTACTAACTTTAAAGCTTTCCTAGCATCAGGAGTCAATGTTCGCAGTGAGGATGGATCAGGGTTCCCGCGAAGGATGTCAAATAAAGGTTTTAGTTGGCCAGTAGTGAGGTTTAGTGTAGGGTGAAGCCAATTAATGTCTCCCAGTAGTTTTTGGAAATCATTGAGGGTGGTCAAATGTTCTTTATTTATTAAACTTTTTTTGGGTCTAACAAAGGTATCTATGATTTTAAATCCTAAATATAATATGGGAGATCTGGTTTGAACTTTATCTTCTGCTATATATAATCCGTATTTTTTTAAATTTTCTGCCATGTCACTGAATATATTAAATAAGATTTTTTGATTAGGGTGTGCCAGTAAAACATCATCCATGTAATGTAGACACATGAGGTTTGGATATTTATTTTTAATGGGTTGGATAGCCTTGTCCACATATATTTGGCATATGGTGGGGCTATTAGCCATTCCCTGTGGCAAAACCTTCCATTGATATCTCTGATCAGGGCCATTATTGTTAATAGAAGGAACTGAAAAAGCAAACCTGGGGGCATCCAGAGGATGTAGGGGAATAGAAAAGAAGCAATCCTTTATATCAAGAGTAATAAGATGGAAATTTTTTGGAATAGCTACAGGATTAGGAAGTCCAGGTTGAGTAGGGCCCATGATTTGCATGGTTTTATTAATTTGTCTAAGATCATGTATAACAATTGCTATTTTCCTGATTTTTTTCTTGATCACAAATATGGGGGAATTCTAGGGAGAGGTGGAAGGTTCTATATGTCCTGCTTCTAATTGTTCCTGAACTAGTAGGTGGGCCGCTTGTAATTTCTCTTTAGATAGGGGCCACTGAGGGACTCACACTGGCTTATCGGAAAGCCATGGTATTTTCAAAATTATTTTCTCAGTTGTCCCGAAGAAAAATGTCTTTTTCCTTTATGATAATGATTACTTTTAGGGTTAAGATTACTCTGTACTTTTTGATAATGATTTCTTTTAGGGTTGAGATTACCCTGTAGATTTTCACATTTAACACCTGCAGGCTTGGTTGCAAGGTGTGCTCCCATTTGTTATAAAATATCTCTTCCCCATAAAGTAACCGGTAGGTTAGGTAAAACATAAGGCTGAAACGTTCCTTTATGTCCTTCATCATCCTCCCATTTAAAAATTACCGCACTTTTTTCTGGGAGGTTATTATATCCCAAGCCTCTTAAACTGGTTGAAGCTTTTTGCAGAGACCAGTGTTTGGGCCATTGACGTAAATTAATGACGGAAGAATCAGCTCCAGTATCTATTAGTCCCTCCATTTCTATTCCTTGGATTTTTATTTTACACATATGCCTCCTTGAACAGTCTCGAACCCAGCAAGCCATGGGTCTCGAGTCAGTGGAACAAAATCCTCCATTGTTCCTTTTTTGAGACATACTCATTTTAAATGAGTTATGTAAATTTGGAAGGAGAAGCAGCTGAGCAATTCTATCTCCTTGATTAACAGAACTTATACTTTGGGGTGAGCTAAGCATTATTTTTATTTCCCCTTTGTAGTCTTGAGTTTATTACACCTGGGGTCACTTGCAAACCTAATAAGCTTTCAGGACTTCTTCCGAGAATAAGTCCTACAGTCCCTGAGGGAAGAGGTCCCCAGACTCCTGTGGGAATTAATTGAACCCCATTTCAGGTGTTAACACTATTTGGGTGGTGGAACAGAGGTCTAATCCTGCATTTCCTCCTGTTCCTCTGGCGGGGGAGTGGATGGGTAGTAGGGATTGTGTCAGGGAAGCATCTGAGTGGATGCTTGAGGATACTCCTCCTCCAATGCCTCGTACATTTGTGGGCCCCGGGGCATTGGGCCCTGTGCCCCATTTTTTGAATTCCTGGAAAAATTATTTCCATGGATGTCAAATTTTGAATAGCATTTATTGGCCCAATGATTTCCCTTTTTACACCTGGGGCAGTGGCCTGGGGCACCGTATGAGCTTGGTCTTATTTTTTGGGGGGCATTTTGTCTAGAATAGCCTGATTGATTATGATAATTTTGCCTGGAATATCCTGACTGATTATAATGTCTAGGTTGAGCCCTTGTGAAATTTTGAGGGTCAGCATCTCTCATAGCTGCTGCAATGAAATTTCCTGTAACAAAGGCATCGTTTTTATATCTTTACATAGTTGTATATATATGGAAAGATCCTTTTTATTTCTCCATGGCCTGATGGCTTCCTGGCAATATTTATTAGCATTTTTGTATGCTAATTGAACAACTAATGGCATAGCTTGTTCGACTTCTCCAATCAATCTACCTGCAGTTCTCAAAAGTCGATAAGGAAATTCAGAATATGGTTCATTAGGTCCTTGAATTACTTTTGACAAGCTACCTTCCAGATTGCCAGGGCCTTGTAATGTTTTCCATGCCTGTAATGCAGCTGCATAGATTTGGGCATATATGCCTGGCACATAATATTTTTGAGCCTGTGAGTCTGTGAACTGCCCTTCTCCTGTGAGCATGTCTACATTATGATCTCCAAACCCTGCAGCTGCGTTTCTTTTAGCTGTTTCTATACACAGTTCTTGAAATTGTGATCGCCAAACCAAGTATTGCCCCCCACTTAATACAGCTTTACATAGACTTTTCCAGTCTGAGGGGGTTAAATTAAAGGTGTTAAGGGCCTCTAGCATACTCAGCGTGAAAGGAGCTTGTGGTCCATATGTCATTACTGCCTCTTTGAGATTTTTTATTGTTTTGAAATCTATTGAGTAGTGGACCCTCTGTCCACTATTTTCAAATACTGGCAGTTCCCAATTTATCTGTGAGTTACCCTCGAGAGCACATAAGCGCTCAGAAAGACCTTTTGTTTCTGTTTCTAGGGCTTGCAAACACCTAGTAATTCCCTTCATATTTTCTGTAATGGATTCCACCCATGGGGGAGTAGAGGACACAGATGGTTCCTCTCCTTGACGGTCTTTTCTTCTTTTTAATTTCTTTTTGTTGTTTTTATTGGAGACTCTGCTCCCGGAATCACTAGATTCCCCTTCACTATTATCACCTTTACTGGTATCCTGAATTTCAGCTTCTGAGGAGAGTACATATTCTTCGGCTAATTTCGATAAGTTTCTGATGGCTTTTGCAGCTCTTGCTTTTGAATTTACACCACTACTCTTCTCACTGGTATTAACTGACTCAGAGGCTATGCTTTCTTGATCGCTATCCAGTGAGTCCGTGTTATCGAAAAACTCATCCATCGCTTTTATTATCCGACCTTTGGTTATTTTCGCTCCCATTTTTAGTCAGCTCTTACCTGCCGGCCGAATTGCCGTGCGGGCCACCACCTGAAGCCGCCTGTAGCGATTTGCAGTCCGGAACGGTGGCGCCGCGGGAAGAAACCCAGAGACAGGATGGAAACGAAAAGGTTCTTTTATTCTTCTCCCTCTGTCTCCTGTAACTTCTAACACCACTCACACACATTCACAAGAAACCATGGCACACACTTTTATAAAGAACCATAACACACAATAGTGTTGATCTAGCACGCTTTCTCCCGGGCACAGTCTCACGCGCTCAACCAGAATGGCACTGGCGAGCTTTTTCTCCAGCGTAAGTCTATTTAGATCCCGTGCCAAGTCCCGCGAGATTCTGGGCCAAGTCCCGTGGGCGAGATTCTGGGCCAAGTCCCGTGAACAATTAGGGCTTCTGCATGTAATCCCAGCAGCTCAGGAAGGTGAGACAGGAGTCTTAGCAATTTAGCAAAGCCCTAAACAACATAGTGAGTTGAAACCCTATCTCCAAACAAAACAAAACAAAACAAAACAAAACAAAACAAAACAAAACAAAACAAAAAGGGTTAGGGATGTGGCTCAATGTTAAAGACTCCTGAGTTCAATCCCCAATATCCCCTGCCCCCAAAAGGTTTTGCTTATAATGTGTGTTTCTTTTGGTTGGTAATCCAGCTATCATTGCCTAGCAGAGGAGCTGTGGTAATCATACTAATGGTGCTTACTAATAAGTTTTTCCAAATTATTTTAAGCATTGCCCCTGAATAATTCCTCCCTGCTGTTAATTGGTCTCTCTGAGGAGATATTGTCTTGTAGAAGTAAACTTGAAGGTAACTCTTTTGCTGCAAAAGAGCTAGTTTTTAAATCACTTTTAGAAATTTGTTAGTTTTTTTTTATTCTGATCGTCTTACCTTTTGTTCCTCGTCAAAATAGAGAATTGGATAGCAATAACTATATAGTTAACTTATGGCTATTTGTATACTTTCTGAATTATTCGGGGATTTAAATCTACTTGCCACTTTCTTTGATTCCTATTTCTTGTTTTTAGCACTTCCACATTGGTGATCCTGGGTAACTCAATGGAGGATGTGTTCCTGCGCCCAGTCTCTAGTGCTCAGACATTAAGACAAGAAATATACCCCTTTTTACCACTTTTTTTTAGTGCAGAAATTTTGAGTTTTTTCATATATTTGAAGCATTTTTTAGTAAAATTACTAATTTTGTTATCAAGGATGATATAGTCAATAATGCTGAAAAAAACGTGTCACAAAGACACTCTTTAAGGTTCATTTTAGTGATACTGCTACTTACAGTGATGAACTATAGGTTTAGGAATTTTCTCTTTTCTATGGTATTGAGATAATTATTATTAAAAATGTCCCCCATTTGTCTCTTCCTTGGTAAGGAAGGAGAAGATTCTTAGACCCAATTATAATTTGAAAGCTTCCATAAACATAGGGCATGTCAGAGATTCCTTGATGTGTTTCCTATGGTTAAATTGGTTGAGTATGGAAATGGGTGGTCCTGTTGTCTTGTCGTGATAGCACAGATTTTGTTTAAAAACCTCACTTATCTGGTTGATCATGTGTATGTGTGCAATACTATCAGCATAGAGACAGCTCATGCAATTTTTTTTTCCCTGTTGTTGTTTATTGTGGCTTGGTGGTTTAAGAGGCCAGAAAATTCCCTGTATCTTTACATTCTAGGCAGAAATGTCACTTGTCATCATATTACCAAGAAATATACTGTATGATACTAGTCTTAAAATGCTTTGCCCTCTGTCAAATGTTGAATACAAGTGATACAGATAATGCAATAAATGAAAATTGAATCTGCTGAAGAGAATAAAAGTGAAAAGTGACAAAAAGTCACCATTTTCCCCCTGTGGCTTATTTTAAGATGTTGTTTGCTAGTTTCATATATGAAGACTACTTTGAGAATGCTTTTCCCCCATGCATATTGTAATGGAGCTTTCTGTTCCTTGAAGAACAGGACGTTCCTGGACCACTCTGGTAGTAGTATATTTTTAAATTGATTGATTTAGGTGGTCTTTGTGAATGGTTGTTCCAGGATGTTATTGTTGATTTTCTGTAGCAATTTCAGATCTCTCTTAAATGCTCTTAAAAAACACTCATTTTGGAGAAAGGGGGGGGGATGTGTATATGTTATTTGGGTAATATTCCTTATCAAAATATGAGGATATTTTACATAAATTAAACTGTGTTATATATGTAATATTTCTTCAGGTTTTAATAATGGATGTCATGGATCTGGGGTTAGCATTTTCTGCAATCCTGCTCTGTTTTTTACTGCAGGAAGCTGATCCCTACATTTCTGATTTAAATCTTTATATTTTGGAATCTGTTGTCAGTGACTTATGGTGAGGTTTGGCAAATAGGAGATGCTGGTGGAAGATTGCAGGGTAGTAAGAGGAGAAGAGCTAGGGTATTTTTCCTTCTTTTTTTTTTTTTTCTGATTGAGAAGAGTCTCTAGGGTGGTTCTGGCTTCCTCAAGTTACTGATAATTTGGCTTGGTGATTAACAAAACATCTCTCTTACTAATTAACATGGGTACATTTCATCATGGAAGCTTTTGTATTCTTGTTCTTTCCTAAATTTGACTATAAATGTGAATATGCAGTTTTGCATATTGGAGTCATGTAGACTTATTTATTTGTGACAAATTGTTAGGCATTACAAATAGTTTCTGTAAGGTAATCAATCTGCAAAGAAAAAGAGGCTAGCTAGCTAGCTTGCTTTTTCTTTCTTTTACTCTTCCCTTTCCTCTCTCTTTTTGTCTCGGACTTTCTTTAGCTGTCCTTCTTTATCAAAACAAACATAGAATATGCGGAAAAGTGAAAAAGAGTCACCCATATAATTCCATTTCCTACAGTGATGACATTACATTGGTATATTTCCTTTAAGGCTTCATATAATGCAGAGTTTTAAAGATAGATAAGCATGTTTTTCTTATACAGATGTCTTCATATTATTAGTTTCTTTGTTTGTGTTGCTTTGTTGCTATATACCCTTTTCCCATTATGTCTGGGAATATGACTTTGTGTGTGTGTGTGTGTGTGTGTGGTACAGGGTATTGAACCCAGGGGTGCTTTACCACTTGGCTATATCCACAGCCCTGTTTATTTTTTATTTCAAGACAGTTCTTGCTAAGTTGCTCAGGCTGTCCTTGTGCTTGTGAATCCTTCTGCCTCAGCCTCCAGAGTAGCTGGGATTACCTGTGTGTGCTGGAATACAGGCATATTATGAATGGTGAATATGATTATTTTATGATTGGAACAATGTACAGTGTACATCCTTCCTTTCTACTTATCATAAGCATTCTACCTTATTATTAAGGTGCTCTAGTAAAGAGAAGACTGAGTATTCTCCTGTGTGCATCATGGAATGTGTCATACTTAGGTAAAGGAGTCAGTGGATTCACTGGAAGGAAGAGTTTTCTGGAGAAGACTGGCTGGTGGACATAGTATAAGGACACCTTAGAAAGGGAATAGCAAATTATATTTCCATTGAGAAGAGAATTCTGCTTTCCTCCCCTTAAAGGATAAGAACAATGGTGTTGAGAGTTGCAAAGTGAGATATAGAACAGCTTGTCGCTTGTATGCTTGGAATACAAGGTTGCAAGAGAGAGAGAAGAGCTGGCTGTTATACTGAGTCAGCTCTGGATCCTTTGCACTGGTGACCTATCCCTATCCCACCTGCAGAATTTGCACTTTCTTCCAGGTTTTGTCTTCAAATGTGAGCAGCTATATCTCTGCAGGAGGTTTGGGAGCCTGAAGTCAGTGCATTCAAGTGGAGTGCTGGAGGCAAGAGCTTCCAAGGTGTGGCATCATGGTCCTGGGAAAAGAGTTCTGATTGCATGAGAGGTAAAGGAGCATTCGAAGTCTCAGATCACTACAGGAATTCCTGTGGTCTTAGAGGTAGACCTTGATAATACTTGTTTTCTGTTGCTATATAAGAAATTACAAATTTAGGGGCTAAAAACAATATTTGTTCATTATCTCTGTAGTCTGAACAGGCTGAACTGGGTTCTTTTCTCAGGGTCTCGTAAGGCAAAAATTAAAAGTGTCACAGCACTGTGTTGGGGTCTGTGGAAGGATCTGCTTCCTGCTTCATTCGGATGGTGAATGTAGTTCCTTGTGATTGAAGGTCTGAGATGCCTGTTTCTTTGCTGGCTCTCAGTGGTGACCCATTCTTTGTCCTAGAAGTGACCTAAATTTCTGCTCAGATGGCCCTCTCAGTCTTCAAAGCCAGTAGTTTTATCATGCTTTATATCTTTGACTTTCTTTTCTGTTACTAGCTGGAGAAAACTACTTACGAAGTTCTCGTATGATTAGAGTAGGCCCACCCAAGTAAAATTTGTATTATAAGAGATTTGAATTACATATGCAGAATTACTTCATAGTAATACTTCGATTGATTGCATAATGGGGCTTGAGAGAGAATATGCTTTAGAATTTTACTAATGAGTGTTATATGTTTTTTTTTCTGGATTTTATGCTTCATAATATACCTTAATAGTTTGTGTTGACATTGGTTGGTAGAAATTAGAGAGATTTCAGACACTTTAGATTCATTAATAGTTCATGAAACTGATTGCTCGGTAGAGGTGGGGTGACCAATTTATGTATGCAGTGTATTGTTATTGATATTAAATGAAAAACAGTAATAAACATTTAATGATTATACAACACCATATCAAATAGGACATTTACTTGCTGTTCCTTTAATTAATAGGATCCTGAATTTGTTATATATTTTTCAATTTGATGAATATCTTTATGATGAGGTTTACTTTTTCTTTTTACTATTATCCTACATGGAATTACTCAGAGTATGGAGATCCCCAAATTACTTGCCCAAAGGATTTAGTAATTCATATTCATATCAGAAATGTTTATATTGTCTTTTGTGCCATATTTTCTCAGTCTTAGAAGTTTTTAGTCTCTACTTATCAAAACATATCTTTCATTGCTCTTTTTTTTACTTTTTAATTTCATTATCTTTGTTTATGTGTCTACATTAGACATAGTAGCTTTAGTGATAAAAATTCAATTTAATTCAAACACTGTGACTAATATACTGTGAAAATTGGTATTTATTTCTTGGTCTGTGTTGTCTTTTGACAGTGAAATGGCTGAATCACATGTCTTGCAGTGCTATGATTATTCATTAACCATGCCGCATGCCTCATTTTTTTTCCTTAGTTAAAAATCTGTAACGCTTGCTGGTATTCTGCTAATACCTGTCAATATGGAGTTTATAATATTTTGAAGGAGATAGTCACATGCATAGATAATATGGAGGGGCTGAGGACTGTGGGGGTACTGACCGTAGAGGTTGCCAGCTTTATGTTCTGTATCAGAACACCAAGCATTATATTACTGCTATATCACTTTGTAGTTACCCAGTCAGTGTCAGTGCTTTACTTGAATATGGGATCAAGTGGATAAGTTATTGGAGATTCTTCATGGCTATTAAAATATTCCCTTTAGCAGTGTGCTCATTTAGGTCTTTACCTTTTTCTTTTGTTGGGTTGTTAGTTTTTTTTTTTTTTTTTTTTTTTTAAAGTCGATGTTTAGAAGGTATTTTTTTTTTAAATAATTGTAGATACTTATCCATCATCTAATATTTATGTTTTCAGTTTCTTCTTCTAGACTCTGATTTGTCTTTTCATTTGATTAATGACTTAATTTAGTAAACACAAATTCTTAGCTTTAGTGAAATACAGTTTATTAATATACTTTTTTGATCATGGTTTATTTTTGTGTGTATACATTTAAAAAATAATGTGGGTCCTGGGGTTGTAGCTCAGTGGAAGAGTGCTTCCTAGCATGTATGAGGCCTCGCACGGGGTTCAATTTTTTTTTTTCTTTTATTCTGAGTTGTTATATATGACAGCAGAATGCATTACAATTCATAATACACATATAGAGCACATTTTTACATATCTCTGGTTGTATACAAAGTATATTCACACCATTGGTGTCTTCATACATGCACTTAGGGTAATGATATCCATCTCATTCTACCATCTCTTTCTCTCTTTTTTTTTTAAACCCTTTTGCTTCCTCCTTCCCCATTGTCCTTTCTAGTGTTCCTCTAATCCGTCCCAACCCCACTGTGAATCAGCCATCTTATATCAGAGAAAACATTTGGCATTTGGATTTTGGGGATTGGCTAACTTCACTTAGCATTATATTCTCCAACTTCATTCATTTACTTGCAAATGCCATTATTTTATTTTCTTTTTTTTGCTGAGTAATACACACACACACACACACACACACACACCACATTTTCATCCATCTACTGAAGGGCATCTAGGTGGGTTCCATAGTTTAGCTATTGTGAATTGTGCTGCTATAAACATTGATGTGGTTTTGTCCCTGTAGTATTCTGTTTTTAATTCCTTTGGGTATAGACTGAGGAGTGGGATAGCCGGGTCAAATGGTGGCTCCATTCCTAGTTTTCCAAGGAATCTCCATACTGCTTTCCATATTGGCTGCACCAATTTGCAGTCCCACCAGCAATGTGTGAGTGTGCCTTTTCCCCCACATCCTCTCCAACATTTATTGTTATTTGTGTTCTTACTAGCTGCCATTCTGACTGGAATGAAATGGGGTTCAATTCTCAGTACCACATATAAGTAAATAAAAATAAAGGTCCATGAAAAACTAAATATATAGCAATTTATGTGTAACCCAGTGTTATTAAGGTATTTTATAGAAAAACAGGTTTACCTCTATTTGGATCCAATGTGTATGACGTGAGGGTGGGACAAAATTCATTTTGTTTCCCATATAGAAATCTGAATTTACATTTACTGAAATGACTGTCTTTTTTCCCTGACAATTGTAGTGATTTCTTTTGTCATAAATCAAATAACCACATTATTGATTGCTATCTGAATGTTCTCTTAATTGGTCCCTTTGTCTAGATTTAGGCCAAAGCTCTGCTATTTTAATTATTATGATTTTATAGCAACTCTTGACATCTGGTAGATAGAGTTTTCCAACTTTGCTCTGTCTTTTGATATATCTGTGTAATTCCCCCCCCCCACTTTTCTATATAAATTTTGAGAATGAGTGTGCCAATTTCACAGATGAATCTGTTGATAATTTTGAAGGAGAATTCGATTCCCTGACATAATTGTATTTTCTAATCTATGCTAGTCATGCATGTACATATTATATATTCATTTAGAGTTCTTAAAAATTTTTAACAACATTTGAAATTTTTAGTGAAGAGGTCTATTTTACTTGTTTAGACTGGTGTTACAAAATACCTTATACTAGGTAATTTATAAATAACAAAAATATTGTTCATAGTTCAGGAGGTTGGGAAGTCCAAGATCCAGGTGTTAGCAGATTTGATGTGTGATGGGCCCTGTTTCTGATGGATGGTGCATTTTATGTGTCCTCACATGATAGGAGGAGCCAAGGAGAACCCTGGAGCCTCTTGTTTTAAGGACTGCATTCATGAATGCAGAGTGCTTATGATCTTATCACTTCATAAAGGCCTTACCTCTTCCTACAAACCATTTCCTCAGAATTAGGTTTTACTATGTGAATTTTGGGGGGACACACACATTTAGACCATAGTGAGGTCTTTCATAAATTTTTTACATATATTTCTTGTTATTTGATATTGTCTTCAATACTGTCACAATTGATTTTGTTCTAAAATTTTATTTTTTGCTTGTTTGTTAATTATATAGAAATGTGCTTCGTTTTTGTATATTACCTTATGTTTAGTGACCTCAACATATTATTCAATTAATTCTATGAGTTTGTGATTTCTTTTGTATTTTATGTGTACCTAATCTTTAGTTTCTTTTAATTTTCTGATCGTGTTAGCTAAGCACTCCAAAATAATGTTGGTTAGATGTGGCAGTTACATGCATCCTTCTTTTTCTTGATATCAAGACAAAACTTTTATGTATTTAGTGTTTTTTTTTTCTTTTGGTACCAGGGATTGAATCCAGGGTTGCTCAACCACTGAGCCACATCTCAGCCTTTTTGTTTGTTTGATGTTTGAGGCAGGAGCTAAGTTGCTGAGGGTGGCTTTGAACTTGCAATCCTCCTGCCTCAGCTTCCCTAGCCACTGGGATTACAAGTATGCGCCACTGTGCCTGGCCCTTTAGTGTTTTTTGTTTTTTTTTTTTTAAATCACATTAAAGATATTCTCTCCTAGCTGGGTGCGGTGGCGCACGCCTGTAATCCCAGCACTTTGGGAGGCTGAGGCAGGAGGATCGCAAGTTCAAAGCCAGCCTCACCAATGGCGAGGCACTTAGCAACTCAGTGAGACCCTGTCTCTAATAAAATACAAAAAAGGGCTGGGGATGTGATCCAGTGGTCGAGTGCCCCTGAGTTCAATCCCCAGTACCACACACACACACACACACACACACAAAGGATATTCTCTCCTTGTTTTAGTTTGTTGATTTTTAATTTTTTCATAAAGAGGGTTTGAAATTTATTCATTTTTTTCAGATATAATCACATGTTTATTTTTTCCCTTTTGGTTAATGTGAAAAGCTACATTGATTTGTTGTTAGATGTTAAACCAGCCTTGTATTTCTAGGATAATCTGTTTGGTCATAATGTTTTATCTTTTTTATATATTCTGGTGTCAATTTGCTAACTTTTCATATTCTACTTAAAAATTTTTTACGCCTCAAGTGGAATATAGGAACCTTACCACTATTTCAGTTTCATTATCTACCTCTTTTATGTTATTTTTAAAAATCTGTGGTGTCATAATTTTTGCATTCAACCAGTACATATATTTTAAAGGCTTTAAGATTATTAATCTCTTACAATTACCTAATTATTTGCCATTTCTCTTGTTCTTCTTATATATTGGAAGGTTCAAGTTTTACTTTATCCAGAATATTATTTTTTTTTCCAAAGAACTTCTTTTAATATTTCTTTCTTTTTAAAAATATTTTTTATAGTAGATGGACATGATACCTTTATTTTATTTTATTTTTTATGTGGTGCTGAGAAGTGAACTCAGTGCCTCACACATGCTAGGCAAACATTCTACCAAGTGAGTTACAGCCCTAGCCCAGTATTTTCTTTTTAGAGGCAATCTACTAAGGACAAATTCTCCTCTAATTGTCTTATTCTGAGTATGTACTTCATTTCTTTTGTTGTTGTTGTATGTTTGTTTTTATTGGTTCTTTTTAGTTATATATGACAGTAGAATCCATTTTGACATAATTATAAAATCATGGAATATATCTTGTTCTAATTCAGTCCCAGTACCTCTCATGATATATTTTTATAATGTCCTATTTGTGTTTCTAATACCAAATGCTCCTTTTCAAATCACCTAATATAAACACACACTATAAACACACACGTATAGGTACAGCAAGTATACATGAAATGGCCAAAATTATTTCATATGAAAACTCTCAGATGGTTCAGAACTCCCCTTTCATTTCTTTTTTTCTTTATTCAAAGTTGTATATATGACAGTAGCATGCATTACAATTCATAATAAACATATAGAGCACCTTTTTACATAACACTGTATACAAAGTATATTCATACTATTCATGTCTTCAATCATGCATTTAGGATAATGATATCCATCTTTTTCTATCACCTTCTTTTTTTCCCCCTTTCATATCCCCTCCCTTCCCCTCCCTCCCCATTGAACTTTCTAGTGTTCCTCTAATCCTCCTATGTTCTCTGACCCAACTTTACTGTGAATCAGCCTCCTTATATCAGAGAAAACATTTGGTATTTGGATTTTTGAGATTGGCTAACTTCACTTAGCATTATATTCTCCAACTTCATCCATTTACCTGCGAATGCCATAATTTTATTCTCTTTTATTGCTGAGTAATATTCCATTGTGTTCATACATATATATGTACTTCATTTCTGAAGGATATTTTCTCTGAATTCAGTTTTCTGTGTGGAGAGTTCTCTCAGCATTTTATAGATGTTCTACTGTTTTTCTGGTCTTCTGGTTTGTGGTGTGAAATCCATGGTCATTTATATCTTCACTATCCTATAGCTATAATGTAATGTGTTTCTGGATGTTTTTATGATACTTCTTTTATATTTGGTTTTTAGGAGCTTGATTATGATGTTTGAGTTAATTTTCTTCTTGCTAACCTTCTCAAACCTGTAAATATATATCTTTCAACAATTTGTGAATGTTTTTAGGAATTATTTCTTCAAAAGTCTTTTCCTGTACCCATGTGTCTCTTCTCACTTTTAGAGACTTCAAAGACATGAATATTAGATTGTTTCCTGTTGTTCCATAGATATCTGTAAGTCTGTTCATATTTTTAAATTTTTTAAGAAAAATTTAACTGTCAGTTGTTCAGGTTGGATAATTTCATTTTGTCTATTGTCAGGTTCATGGACTCCTTTTTTCTTTGCTCAGTTTTGCAGTTGATCCATGACCACATTTTTATTTATATTTTTCATTTCTAAAAACTTCATTTGGTGTTTATTTATGGTTTTATTTTTCGTAAGAGTATTCTAATCTTTGCTTTCAATACCTAATGCAGCAAGTTTATGGTATCTATTTTAAAGTCTTTGTCTGACTAGTTCAATATCTATTTTACCTCAAATTTGGCATTTCTCAATTGTCTTTTCCTTTGGCAGTTTCTCCTTTTTTTAATTTTTTATTTTTTTATTTTTTGGTATTGCTAGTAAATTTGGATTGTGAATTAGTCCATGTTTTGTTAGTATAGTAAAATAACTGAGACAGGCTAACTTTAAAAAGAAAAGAGGTTTATTTAGCTCATAATTTTGAATGCTAAAGGTCCAAACAGCATGACACAGGTATTGGCTAGGATCCTCCCTTGACTGCATCACTTCATGGAAGGTGGCAGTTTGTGAGAGCACCTGTGGGAGTAAGAGATGACATCTTTAACACAGGAAGCCAAAGAGGTTGGGATCCCACAGTCTTTTTTAAGGGTATGCCCCCATGATCTGTGATCCTTCCTCTAGACTCCACCTCTTAAAGGTTCCATTCTACCTCTATACCACAAAATTGAGGACTAATTTTTCAGACATGAGCCTTGTGTGACACACCACATCTAAACCATAGCAGATCATGTTGTGGATATTCTGATTATTATGTTGTAAGACTTTGATTTCTGTAGAAATACTCTGGGGAAATATTGACTTTTGTTTTACTGAGCATCAGCCTGCTTAGGTTCAGATTGAAGTTTCTGGATATTTTTAAGTGGTGGTACTGTAGTTTGGGTGTTGAATGTCCCCCAAAGGCCAATGTGTTGATGGCTTAGATCCTAGCATGTGGCACTGTTAGGATGTGGTAGAAACTTTAAGAGGTACCTGTGGCCTAGTGGGAGGAAGTTAGGTCTTTAAGGCTGTGTCCTTGAAGGGGATATTGGGACCCCAGCCTGTTATTTTCTCTTTCTTTATTTCCCAGCCATCATGAGATGAGCATTTTTTTCCACCACATGTTCCCACCATGATGCTCTCCCTTACCACAGGCACCAAAAAAAAAAAAAAAAAAAAAAAAAAAAAAAAAAAATAGGGCCAATCAGCCATGGGCTCAAACCTCTGGAATCATGAAGCAAAATAACACTATCCTCCTTAAAATTATATTATCTCAGGCATTTTGTCAAAGTAACAAAACAGACTAACACACTGGTTTCAACATTAATTCAGTTTTATACTGCTTGTTGTGGTCTTATCAAGCTCTTTCTTGGTGGCAATTTTGCACACATTCTTTGGCTCCCCAAGGTTACTTTTCTGTTTTCTCTGGCTGGGAAGATGGGGATTTTCCTCTTTCACTGCACATATTTTTTGCTGATTGAGCTCTGTCAGGTCTATGAGAGGAGATAAAATAAATACCAATAGTTCTCCCTACAGTAATATAACAGGGTTTTCTTTCATTGTTTCTCTGTTCTGAAGAGTGATTCTGCTTCCAAGTTTGTTCTGGCACCAGTCTAGATGAAAACAAAGAGGGAAAAACCCTCTTGTCTGTTTTCCAACACTCAAGGGCCATTTTTTTTGGTCTACTGGATAGAAAGTTGAATGTCCGTAAGAATTTTGCTGACCATGCCTGCTACCCTTATCCCTTTGCAGCCTGTCCTTTGATCAATTCTGGAAAGTAATGGTGGTGGTGGTGGTGGTGGGGCATCCAGTAATAGTAATAGCAACAGTAATAGTAATAGTAATAGTAATAGTAATAGTAATAGCAATAGCAATAGCAACAGCAATAGTAATAGTATAGTGGTGGGGGGATACCTAGGAAACACACTGTCATTGTATTAAGCACATCATCTTTCCATTGTGCTGCCTTTAAGGTTTGATTTTGCTCCCCAACACATCTGATTTATTTGTTTTAGAGTTTGCAGGTAGTTGTGTGTTTTTATTTTGTTTCATTTTTTTTCTCCAATTTTTAATTGTAATTAGTGGAATAGCCTTTTTGAAATAAACTTCTCTGGGTATAGAATTCTTTGCTGACAAAATTTGAAAAGTACTTGCAAGAACTCAGTTCACCTCTTCTCCTTTTTATTCCCCTTAACATAATTGCATCCCTTTTTTAAAATGTGATTAAGATTTTCCTCTTATGAGTAGTTTTTAGCCATCTGATTATGATATATATTGGTGTGATTTTGTAAATGTTAATTATGTCTTGTGTTTACTGAGTTTTCTGGATCATTGTGTTTATAATTTTCATGAAATTCGGAAGCTTTATCCATTTTTTCCCTCTACGTATAGCTTTGTGTTCCTTTTTTCCTTCTGTGCACCCTGGCATCCCCCCACCTGTTTTTTTTTTTTTTTTTTTCTTCAGTAACACACATCAATACTATTTCTATAGATATTGTATTTTCATTTTTAGTAGTCCTACCAATTTTTAAAATAATTTTCTTTCTTCATTCTGTTTGTTTTCTCTTTCCCGTTAATGAGTCTATTGAACATACTAAATGTTTCAACATTTTTCCTGCTAATTCCAATACTTTTGTTATTTGTGGGTGTCTTCTTAGTTAATGGAGTTCCTCTTGGTTATGCTTTTTATTGGCTAGGTTTCTTAGGCTTCTCTTTGTTGTGTGCTGATCACTCAGAAAACACTCTCAGTCCAAATTTTGTCCAAATTAGAGTTATTTAAATTTTTTTTTAAATTTAGCCAGCTGGCGTCTGCTCCCCTGCAGGACCTGAATTGTCTCTGCCAGGAACAGTGCTGGGTCCGAGTTATATAGGGTTTATTAATGGGAAAAAAACACATCCTTGAAAATGTAGGTGCAGGCAAGCAAGCAGGATACAAGGGCTGAGAAAGTTAGCAGAGCAAAAACAGACAACCATATCCTGGGTTCCAGCACATTTGTGTACATATGAAGTACAGAAAAACAATTTTTAACATTTTAGAAAAAGCTTAACATTATTTATTCTGTGACACTTATCACATAATCTTTTTATCCTAATCTATAACTTATAATCTGTAATCTATATCGATTAAGCTCAGACCATAACAACTCTTGTGTGTAAGTAATAGGTAGTTATTTGAGGTTTATTTTTATATAAATATTTTTGTTTGCCTCACTTCTGTGGGATTTTCCCATAAAACCTATTCTACTCTTGTGAGAGAGTATTAATCTCTTCCAAGGATGGTGCTCCCAAGTGACCTAATCCCTTCCCACTAGGTGCCACCTTTTTAAAGTTTCCACCACATTTCAATGCTGTTACATTAGGGACAGCCCTCCAGTTCATGAACTCTGAAGGACATACCATATCCAAATCATAGCAAGGTGTAAGAACTTCAACACAACGTTTATAATTTTTTTTTTGGGGGGGGGTACCAGGGATTGAACTCAGGGGCACTCGTCCACTGGGTCACATCCCCAGCCCTTTTTTGTATTTTATTAGAGACAGGGTCTCACTGAGTTGCTGAGTGCCTCGCCATTGCTGAGGCTGGCTTTGAACTTGAGATCCTCCTGCCTCAGCCTCCCAAAGTGCTGGGATTACAGGCGTGCGCCACCGTGCCCGGCTACAATGTTTATAATTTTAATGGCAACTTTTATCTTGGGAAGGATTATAATTTTAATGTCAACTTTTATATTCCATCTATGTCAGATGGAATATAATAAAATATATTGTACAAAATAATGAATACAGATACTTAAAGTTTGAAATTATGTTCAACTCATTTGCCTTGTTAATTATAAAAGAAAGGTGAAGAAGTAAATTTATCAGAAAAAGATAAAGATTAATAATACTCAGTGTTTGTGAAATTAAGATAAAATAGGTACTCATATATAGTAGGTGGCAGTATAAATTAGATCAAGATTTTTAGAGCATTTTATAGCGTATACATTAAGATAACAAGGGTAAAGTATTTTTAAAAAAAAATATTTTTTAGTTGTAGGTGGACATATT
Source organism: Tamias sibiricus (assembly GCA_025594165.1). NCBI lineage: Eukaryota > Metazoa > Chordata > Mammalia > Rodentia > Sciuridae > Tamias > Tamias sibiricus. The sequence continues at coordinate 123,403,984 of CM046657.1, read as the reverse complement.
ACCTTTATTTTCTTTATGTGGTTCTGAGGATAAAACCCAGGGCCTCATATATGAGAGATGTGTGCTCCACCACTGAGCCATAGCCCCAGCCCCAGGGTAAAGTATTTTTAATCATAAAAGTAAAGCTATTAAAATGAAGAAATTCATTTTTTTTTATTATCCAGAGCAATTTAAAAATGAAAGATAAAATCTGTATTTGCTTTTCTAGTGTAGTTAATAGTAATGAATTTCTGTGACCATTTTCTTTGAAAGGAGCCAAACTTTAAGGTTATAATGGGGATTGGGATGTTAGATACTAATAAAACATGTACACATTATTTCATGGGTTCTTGCACAAGGAATTTGTTGTATTAATGAATGGAAAATTCTTTGGAGGTTGGCATAAGACAATTTGCTAGAAGATATGAATGAAAATATAAAGTGTTCCTATGTACTATACAAATGATGAATCCTGTGAAAAATTAATCAAGGAAAATACCAACAATTGACACAGTTATTGACATGGACTTAAATTGAGTAAGTATATTTTAATTAGATTCTGTAGATAGTGTTGTGTAGATAGGGAAATGAACATATTAGTTTAATTGCGTAGTGAAAAGGAGAGATATAAAAGTAAATGAGAAGAAGGGTGAGGAAACAAAAATCATTTCATCTATTAATTCCCTTAAACTTTCTGCAGCACATTTTTTGTGTCTGATGTTTGTAATTCAATGGTGATGCTATCTAATCTTCTAGGAAATCATTTTATTGATGGATATAGATAAGTGGGGGAGTTAAATGTAAATGATTTATGCTTCAATGTGTTCAATGTGTGGCTGATTACCTTCTTTTGTCTTTTTTTTCTATTGATGAATGGTGCTGCTTCTGTGTGGCTGTTATTACAAATTCTGTTTTGGAAGCATAATTAAGTAATGATCGTAAAATGAATAAATAGAGGGAAATTGTGTATTTTCTATGCATGAATATCACTTAATGAACTATTTTCTGAAAGATAACTTTTAATCTTTGGAAACAACAGAACAAAATGACTTAAACTATGCCTTTCAGTAGAAACTTACGATAGTTTTATGTTTTAAAGTATGTAGGCAAAAATATTAGTTTACTAGGTGATTGAGTAATAGAGAACTATATTTCAAAGAATAAATTATATAACTTTGTTATGTTAAAGTGGATTACATTTATTTATTCATTCACAAAAAAATATATATACTGAGTGGCCAGGATATGCTTGGAACATCTTGGGCTAAGAAAAAATATTATGGACAAAACATACCTCATAACAGATGTGTTGAATGATTGTTCAAAAATACTTTCCTGGGTCCTCTAAAAGCCTCCTGGACTATTATTTAGTCTGTTGTCTTAGTTATCACCATTTTGTCTTAGGCAGAGGTTTCCCCATCAGGTTCCTTTGCGTAGCCTGTTGATTGACCTTTGGGTTACATTTCTACCTACAGTCCAGTCAGTTGTGGTTGTAGGTGCATAGTCCATGATATGTTTGCCTTGGATGGATTATATATAGGCTAGACAGGTTTCTCTCATTCTCCCTTGAGATATGTATTAGGGACAGTGGCTTTTTCAGCATGAGTAGCTTATTTTCAAATGAAAGTTAATGTTTTAACTTTTAGTCTCTAAATAGAATCATCACTGTTTACCAACCCAGTCCAGTGGGGCCTTTTTTATTCTTTGTTTTTAGACAAAAGAAAAATAATACAGATCCTATCTTATATTTATAAAAACATCCAGTATAATCTACATGGAAGATGTGAGATAGGGTTTTATTCCATCTCTAAACAATATAGTACATATTCTTTTCCATTGGAAGACATCTAAAAGAATAAAATACTTTTAAGAAGGATTAAATCATGAACTATCAACTCTTAGATAAAGTTGTTAAGGGAAAAAAAAACCCTCAAAAACAAAAATTCTATTGTGACTCAACAATTAATTATATTGTGATAGCAAGGGTTAATTCATATAAGTTCATAATTGCTACCTCATATCTTTGAAAAGTCTTCTTTTTTAAAAAAAAATGCTTATTCAAACTAGTTTGGTTATTTATTTTTTCCCAAAAAGTGCTTTTGGGTTTGGGATGTAACTCTATGGTAGAATGCTTACCTAGTATGCACCTGGTCTTCATCCGTGTGTCTGTTCCATGCACACAAACTCTCTCTCTCTCTCTCTCTCTCTCTCTCACACACACACACACACACACACACACACCCCCTCTAAAGAAAATATTTTTAAAAATTCAGTTAAGGTGATTCTCTCAACTCAATCCAAGTGCTTATCCCATGTTATTCTTCCCATTGAATCATGGGGCATGGGTTGTAATAATTCAGTGTCAATTTTTCTGTTCTAAATCAGAGGTATTATGGCAAATTAATTTAAGATAGATGTTTGGACTTGATTTTTATTCTGTCTAGACTGTTAAGAACATTTTGATTTTTCAGGTCTAAAAAAAATGGTGCAGCTGAATATGTCACTGAAATTAAAAATTCACATCCACAAACTTTGGCAGAATAAGGAGTAAGTTGGAAGTATTATAACATGTCTCTTTTAGATTTTGAGATATGTATGTTGTGATGTGCTGATGATTTTTGTATTACTACATACTCTTTATTTATCATTGTAATCAAGACTATTTTATTCCAACAACTCCCAGGGGAGTTTAGTTTGTACTCAGACTCATAATGACTGATTTTCAAATTTTTGATTGCATTATTTTCTCAGGATGTTTTCCTTTACATGGTGAAGCCAGATATTTCAATTAGATCTTTATTTTTCACATTCTTAATAATTAAAACCCTGGAAGATTGTAATTTTAAGAAGAGATTATGAAGTCACAGTGTATTTCTATAAGTACAAAGTCAGCAGAACCACTAAAATAAACTACAATCCGTTTTTTAAAAAGTATTGATACTAAAGGAATCCTCATAAGTCGTTTGTGTTTATTTTTTGAAGGCACGAGGAGCAGATGTTCCAGAGATTCCTGGAGACCTTACTCTTAAGACGTGTGGCAATACAGCAAGTATGAAAGTTAAACATGTGAAAAAGTAAGTATAACTTTAGAGTGGGTTCTAAATGAATTCCTATAAATGGAAGTCAGTTCTGTAATTCTGCTAAAGCTTTTATTTAGATTCCTATAAATAAGCTCTTACTGTGCATATGTTAAATTATACTGTTAAGCCTTAAATTGTGACTCAACAATTAATGGAAATAGGCTTGCAGATTATCTACTTTTCTAAAAATATATTTTATTTTTTATCTTGAAATGTCATTGTCTATTAGGTTGAATTTGTTTAATAGGAACAATCCAGGCATGCCCTTTTTGGTACCTTTAATGTGTGCGGTCATTCACTTAGAAAAATTAGCTCTGTATGAGTTATAGTATCATTAGATGTCAGGTTTGCCTGATAGATGCTGCCAGTTGACTGTTTAGTGAAATACCTGAATCTTTCCCATGCAGCTTTAAAGAGGGAAACCACTTTTCACTTGGTAAAGGAGAGTTAGGTAGCTAGCTATGCTTCATGTGTAAGTAGAGGAAAGATCAGGATAAAAATGTTCATTCTGCATTCAGGTCTACTACTCCAGAACTGATGGGCTGTGACAACATTCACAGGTAAAATCCAGTTTTGCACTTGATGTTGTGAATGCTGCTTCTGGTTAGAAGCTGACAGTTCACAGTTAGTTTCCATAACATTTACCTAAAGTAGTTTTTTCTATAGGCATTGACTTGGGTCAAGATTAGGAGAGGATAGTGATTTAATTTTAATTTTTAATTTTTGGTTTAGATCTATGGCTAAATGCAATATTTTTTGATTCAGTGTCTCTCGGAGAAGATTTGTGTGGATGTATATGGCTCATACGCATGTGCTTATTATTTTTGCTTGCATGAACTCTTTAACCTATTGTGTGTTCCTGAGACTTGGTAATTTTGACTCTCCCACTGTCTGATTTCATATTTATTTTCATTTACTTCAGGTTACCCTTCACTAAGGGTCACTTTCCGAAGATGGCTGAATGTGCACATTTCCATTATGAGAATGTTGAATTCGGCAGCATACAGGTATATTTGAAATATTTCTTACATTGTGAATTAGGATAACTGGTGACACTTTGAAATAGTTTTTCTAATGATGTCTTATTGATTCTTTTCTATTGACTAATCCTTGATGTCAAGTTGATACCTAATATGAACTGTCAAAATAACATATATCAGTTAAGGAAAATCAATCCTTTCTAATTTTTAAAAAAAAATCATTTAGCATGTTTATATGTAGTAATTTTCCATTCTGAAATGGTATAATTTTGCTAATACTACCTTTTCTTAATTAATTTCAATTTCACTAAGTTTTGATATTGGGCTAATTAAAGTATGTCCATTGATTCTTCATTTTCAAAAGTGCCTTGTCTATTTCTAACCTTTACATTTACATGTAATTATAGAATCTAAATCATTGGCATGAAGCTAAATACTTTGCTTATTATAAGTCATTGATATCTTAATGTGAAAAATTATGAGAAAATTTAAAAATTAGGCAAATTGTGGTTACTTGAGAAATTATTTGCTCAGGGGAACAAAAGCCATTCTTTATGTTATTTTTGTTTTCCAAAATAGGCTAATAGGAAAAAAATCTTGATTTCTACACATTATGGATAGGTTTCTGTCTACCTTCTACCAGTTTCCCTAACTCCAACCTCTCTCCAAATGGAAACATACAAGTAATTACAGCATGCTATTTTTTGGTAATTTTATTTCATAAACAAATTAAATGAATTTGCTTTACAGGATTTATGAAATGGAGGACTTTTCTATTTCAGATAAATTGACAGTTTAAAAAAGCATTAGAGATTTATCTACTCAAAAAAAGTGCTCTTATTTCTTAATGTGTATATCCTTGAGATGGTTGTTATAATGATAAATATGTTAAGTTAGGGCTAATTAAGAAAATGCTTATGAATGTAGTTTTCATTTTGTGACTGAAATATTTGAGTGTTTTAGTTTATACAGCTCACAATTCATGTAAATTATTTCCCAGTAAATTTGCTTTGCATGTGTTTTTTTATCTTTATAAGGTTGAATGAGCTATTTTGGAAGCAGTAAACATAGCAAGGAGTTATAGGGAACATCATGAAGAGAAATGGGAGAATAGAAATCTAAAGCCAAATGAGAAAAGTATTTAAAATGTTGACATTAGGTCAGGAACTCTTTAACAAATCTAATTTAAAATAAAGCCAAAGCTATTAATGGTAAGTGTGGTATAATGGAATAGAGAAAGTACTAATTTTAGTTAGCAAATATAGATTCTAATTTCTGTAGTGCTTCTTAGGAAGTTTGTGACCCTGGGCAAGCAACTCAGCCTTTCTGTGTTTCATTTTCTTTTTTTCTGATGTGAATGAGGTTGTACTATACAATGTATTTCTAAACTTTCATTCTTTTATCTTTAAAGGATCTGTATTATTGTGTTTAGTGTTTACTGTGTTGAAATTGTGGGAGGGGAATAGACATTCTGAATGGGGTTTGGCTGTCTTCTGAGATTGTGTTAAATGCTTATTATTAGGGCTCAGTCCTCTTAATCAGAGGGCTGTGTCTAATTCTTATGGGGGAGTACATCAGGTATGCTACCAGTGAACAGATCTGTAATCATTTTTCACCTTTCCCTTTGTACTCACTTCTACTTTTTAAACATTATTACAGTTTCTTAGGCAAAAGAGAAAAAATACCTGACACAAACTTAGTTTGTGACCCTCCAAAATGAGACATGTAAGATGTTTCAGGATTGTGTTGACTGAACAGGAGACTTCTGGAGTATGGGAGCACTAGTGATTCACAGGAAACTAGCCCAGCTGCTCCTTGCCAGTTCACTTCAGAATCTTCTGTCTTGGCCATACCCTGGCACAAATCTCCTGAGAAATCCACTCTCCAGCCAGTTTTGCACTGCCATCTGCTCTGTATTTGGAGCCTGGCCTCTCCATACCACATCTCCCAGTTCTGTTGCCTTCTGCTTCTGGTTGAGTTTAGCCTATGTCAGATTCCATCAGGAAGAAAACGCTAGTTTCTATGAACTGAATTGTGTAGTAAAAGAACTATAAGAACAACCTGGCTTGATTTACATGTTTATATTCTTAATTTGTGTTGCAATTTTTGCTTTAGCTAACATTTGATTTTATATTTTATGGCCTGATTGGATGCCATTTCAGGAAAAATCAAAACTGGTAAGACTACCCTCCAAACAATTCTATATTTTGTCTAGTATAAGCAGTTAAAATAAGGTTCATGTCTCAGTTCATATTCTTTATCATGTCGTATTATAGATAAATCCTAGCATGTTTGATTCCAAACTTGTTTGTGGAAAATGAATCCTATACCACTCACTTATTTTCCATACAAGATTGGAAGTATATTCTGAGGAGGAAACAAGTAAGAAAACTTCATAATATATGTTTAGAATAGGTCATTATTCTTTTCCTAGGGAGCTCTGTTATACACCAGTAGATTATTAATGCTGTCAGTTGGCCAACTCAGTTGCACTTTTTAAGCCAGCAAAAATCATTTATTTTATCCCTAAATTTAGAATATAAGCATGGTATAATAGGAAAGGCTTGTGTCTGCTTCCCTTGGTGCTTCACCTGGGAGATTTGAAAGTCCTCTCCCACCTCTCCAGATGATCTTCATCATCATCATCATCATCATCATCATCATCACTAGGAATCCCACATTTTTATTTTAAACTGGGCGTCTTCCTCTTCCTCCTCCTCCTCTTTATCATCATCATCATCATTACAGGAATCCCACTTTTTTATTTTAAATTGGTCCATGCTGACCTAATGGAAGCTCTGTGGAAGGTATTCTTAGAGTAAGCATTCACTTTACAATTCAGACCTCCTTCTTAACACTCAAGGGATATTCAATGCTCCTGTGAAACTGTTCTTTTCAATATGGTTATTGATGACATTTGCTCAATTTTCCCTAGTTGTTAGGCTCAGCACTTCTAACACTGTTTTTTGATCTTTCCTCAAAATTCTTTCTCTCTTAGCTGTCATGACACATAACTTCTGCCGCTTCTTGATTTGATGTTCTTTATTTTATTTTATTTTTTAAATTTTAATTTCTTATATATGACAACAGAAGGCATTACAATTCATATTAGACATAAAGAGCACAATTTTTCATATCTCTGGTTGTATACAAAGTAGAATCACATCATTCATGTCTTCATTTACTTAGGATAATGATGACCATTGTATTCCACTGTCTTTCCTACCCCCACCACCTCCCTCCCCTCCCCTCCCCTTTTCAAACCCCTTTCCCTATATAGAGTTCATCTAACCCCTTTTCAAACCCTTTTCCCTATTTAGAGTTCATCTAATCCTCCCATACGCCCCCCCCCCCCGCCCCCAGCACATTATGAGTCAGCATCCTTAAATCAGAGAAAACATTCGGCATTTGTTTTTTTGGGATTAGCTAACTTCACTTAGCATTATGTTCTCCACCTCCATCCATTTATTGGCAAATGCCATGATTTTATTCTCTTTTAATGCTGAATAATATTCCATTATTTAATGCTGAATAATATTCCAATATTATTCCACTATTCCATAGTGTTGATTTTGTATCCTGCTCTTTTGCTGAATTTATTTACTAGTTCATTGTGTATATATTCCACATTTTCTTTATCCATTCATCTACTGAAGGGTATCTAGGTTGGTTCCACAGTTAGGTATTGTGAATTGTGCTGCTATAAATATTGATGTGGCTGTGTCCCTGTAGTATGCTGTTTTTAAGTCCTTTGGGTATAGACCAAGGAGTGGTATAGCTGGGTCAAATGGTGGTTCCATTCCTAGTTTTCCAAGGATTCTCCATACTGCTTTTCATATTGGCTGTACCATTTTGCAGTTCCACAAGCAATGTATGAGTGTGCCTTTCCCCCCACATCCTCTCCAACATTTATTGTTGTTTGTATTCTTAAAAGCTGCCATTCTGACTGGAGTGAGATGAAATCTTAGAGTAGTTTTGATTTGTGTTTCTCTAATTGCTAGAGATGTTGAACATTTTCTCATATATTTGTTGATTGATTGTATATCTGCTTCTGACAACTGTCTGTTTAGTTCCCTGGCCAATTTATTGATTGGGTTATTTGTTTTTATGGTATTAAGATTTTTGAGTTCTTTATATATCCTGGAGATTAGTGCTCTATCTGATGTGCATGTGGTAAAAATTTGTTCCCAATTAGTAGGCTTTCTATTTACCTCATTGATTGTTTCTTTTGCTGAGAAGAAGTTTTTTAGTTTGAATCCATCCAACTTATCGATTCTTGATATTAATTCTTATACTAAAGGAGTCTTATTAAGGAAGTTGGGCCTAAACTGACATGATGGAGATTTGGGCCTACTTTTTCTTTTAAAAAGTGAAGTGTCTCTGGTTTAATTTCTAAGTCCTTGATCCACTTTGAGTTGAGTTTTGTGCATGGTGAGAGGGGTTTAATTTCATTTTGTTACATATGGATTTCCAGTTTTCCCAGCACCATTTGTTGAAGAGGCTGTCTTTTCTCCAATGTACATTTTTGGCACCTTTGTCTAATATAAGATAACTGTAATTATGTGGGTTAGTCTCTGTATCCTCTATTCTACACCATTTCTACAAATCTATTTTGGTGCCAATACCATGCTGTTTTTGTTACTATTGCTCTGTTGTATAGTTTAAGGTCAGGTATAGCGATGCCACCTACTTCACTCTTCTTGCTAAGGATTGCTTTAGCTATTCTGGGTCTCTTATTTTTCCAGATGAATTTCATGACTTCCTTTTCTATTTCTATGAGGAATGTCATTGGGATTTTGATTGGAATTGCATTAAATCTGTATAGTGCTTTTGGTAGTATGGTCATTTTGACAATATTAGTTCTGCCTATCCAAGAACAAGGTAGATCTTTCCATCTTCTAAGGTCTTTTTAAATTTCTTTCTTGAGTGTTCTGTAGTTTTTGTTGTAGAGGTCTTTCACCTCTTTTGTTAAGTTGATTTCCAAGTTTTTTTTTTTTTTTTTTTTGAGGCTATTTTAAATGGCGTAGTTTTTCCTGTTTCCCTTTAAGAGGATTTGTCACTGATATACAGAAATGCCTTTGATTTATGGGTGTTGATTTTGTATCCTGCTAGTTTGCTGAATTTATTTACTAGTTCTAGAAGTTTTCTGGTGGAATTTTTTGGGTTTTCCAAGTAGAGAATCATATTATTGGCAAATAATGCTAATTTGAGTTCTTCTTTACCTATTCGTATTCCTTTAATTTTTTTTTTTTTTTTTTTTTTTTTTTTTTTTTTTTTGCCTAATTGCTCTGGCCAGTGTTTCAAGAACTATGTTAAATAGAAGTGGTAAAAGAGGGCATCTCTGTCTTGTTCCAGTTTTTAGAGGGAATGCTTTTAATTTTTCTCCATTTAGAATGAGAATGGGGCTTAGCATAGATAGGTTTTACGATGTTGAGATATGTTCCTGTTATCCCTAATTTTTCTAGTATTTTGAACATGAATGGGTGCTATATTTTGTCAAGTGCTTTTTCTGCATCTATTGAGATGATCATGTGGTTCTTATCTTTAAGTCTATTGATGTGATGAATTACATTTATTGATTTCCATATATTGAACCAACCTTGCATCCCTGGAATGAACTCCACTTGATTGTGGTGTACTATCTTTTTGATATGTTTTTGTATTCGATGTGCCAAAATTTTATAGAGAATTTTTGCATCTATGTTCATTAGAGATATTGGTGTGAAGTTTTCTTTCTTTGATGTGTCTTTGCCTGGTTTTGAAATCAAGCTGATATTAGCCTCATAGAATGAGTTTGGAAGTGCTCCCTCTTTTTCTATTTCCTGAAATAAATTGAAGAGTATTGATATTAGTTCTTCTTTAAAGGTCTTGCAGAACTTGGCTGTGAATCCATCCAGTCCTGGGCTTTTCTTTGTTCATAGACTTCTGATGGCATCTTCTATTTCATCACTTGAAATTGATCTGTTTAAATTGTGTATATCATCCTGATTCAATTTGAGCAAATCACATGACTCTAGAAATTTGTCGAGGCTTTCGATATTTTCTATTTTATTGGAGTACAAGTTTTCAAAATAATTTCTAATTACCTTCTGTATTTCTGTAGTCTGTTGTGATATTTCCTTTTTCATCACGTATGTTACTAATTTGAGTTTTCTCTCTCCTTCTCTTTGTTAGCATGGCTAAGCATCCGTCAACTTTATTTATTTTTTCAAAGAACCAACTTTTTGTTTTGTCAATTTTTTCAGTTGTTTATTTTGTTTCAATTTCATTGATTTCAGCTCTGATTTTAATTATTTCCTGTTTTCTACTGCTTTTGGTGTTGATTTGTTCTTCTTTTTCTAGGTATTTGAGATGTAATGTTAAGTCATTTAGTTGTTGACTTTTTCTTCTTTTGAGGAATGAAGTCCATGCAAGGAACTTTCCTCTTAGAACTGCCTTCATAGTGTCACAGAGATTTTGATATGTCCTATCTGTGTTCTCATTCACCTCTAAAAATTTTTTAATCTCCTCCTTGATTGTTCATTCAGTAGCATATTATTTAGTCTCCAGGTGTTGGAGTAGCTTTTATTTCCTATTTTGTCATTGATTTCTAATTCCCTTCCATTATGATCTGATAGAATGCAGGGTAGTATCTCTACTTTTTTTTTTTTTTTTTTTAATCTTTGCTAAGAGTTGTTTTGTGGCATAATATATGGTCTGTTTTAGAGAAGGATCCATGTGCTGCTGAGAAGAAAGTGTATTAGCTCACTGAAGGATGAAATATTCTATATGTTAGTTAAGTCTAAGTTATTTATTGTATTTTTGAGTTCTATAGTTTATTTTTTCAGCTTTTGTTTGGAAGATCTCTCCAGTGGTGAAAGATGTATGTTAAAAGTCACCCAAAATTATTTTGTTGTGGTCTGTTTGACTCTTGAACTTGAGAAGAGTTTGTTTGATGAACATAGATGCTCCATTGTTTGGGGCGTATATATTTGTAATTGTTAAGTCTTGTTGGCATATGGTTCCCTTGAGCAGTATGTAGTGTTCTTCTTTATCCCTTTTGATTAACTTTATCTTGAAGTCTACTTTGATATGAGGATGGAAATCCCTGCTTCTTGCTTCCATGTGAATGGGATGATTTCTCCCAGCCTTTCACATTCAGCCTGTGCATGTCTTTTCCTGTGAGATGAGTCTGGGAGTCTCTTGGAGACGCAGTATATTGTTAGGTTTTTTTTTTTTTTTTTTAATCCAATTTGCTAGTCTATGTCTTTTGATTGGTGAGTTTAGGCCATTAACATTCAGAGTAATCATTGAGACATGATTTGTATTCCCAGGCATTTTTGTTTATTTTTGGTATTTAACTTGACTTGGTTTCTGCTTTGATTAGTTTTTCCTATAGTGTAATACCTCCCTCTGCTGATTTTCATCATTGTTTTTCATTTCCTCTTCATGGAATATTTTGCTGAGGATGTTCTGTAGTACAGGCTTTCTAGTTGTAAATTCACTTAACTTTTGTTGATTACAGAAAGCTTTCATTTCATCATCAAATCTTAGCTTAATTTTGCTGCACATAAGATTCTTGGTTGGCATCCATTTTCTTTCAGAGCTTGGTATATGTTGTTCCATGATCTCCTGGCTTTGAGGGTCTGGGTTGAAAAATCTACCATGATATGAATTGGTCTCTCGCTATATGTGATTTGATTCCTCTTGCGTCCTTTAGGAGTCTATCCTTATTCTGTGTACTAGGCATTTTCATTATAATGTATCTTGGTATAGATGTGTTGTAATTTTGTACATTTGGTGTCCTGTAAGCCTCTTGTATTTGGTTTTCCAATTTCTTCTTCATGCTTGGGAAATTTTCTGATATTATCTCAATGAATAGATTGTGCATTCCTTTGGTTTGAAACTCTGTGCCTTCCTCTATCCCAATAACTCTTAGGTTTGGTCTTTTGATGCTGTCTCATAATTCTTGGATGGTCTGTTCATGGTATCTTACTGTCTTCACTGTGTGGTCAACTTTATTTTTTAGATTGTATACTTTGTCTTCATTATCTGACATTCTTTGTTGGAATTCATCTAGTCTGTTGGTGATGGTTTCTATTGAGTTTTTTTATTTGGTTTAATGTTTCCTGCATTTCAAGGATTTCTGACTTTTTTTTTTTTTTTTTTTTTTTTTTGAGTCTCTACCTCTTTTTTTAATCTTTTGCTACCTGTATTTGCTCTCTTATCACTTTGTTGGAGTGATCAATTTTTGCATGTATTTGCTCATTTAGGTCAGTCTTTTAATTCTCAGATCATTTTAATTATGAACCTTATGAACTCCTTCTCTGACATTTTAGTCAGCTTCGCTGTCCATGGGTTCTGTTGTTGTAGTATCCTGGTTTGTTTGGGGCACTTTCCTCCCTCGTTTTTTCATGTTGTCTATGTGTCTTCCTTTCTTGCAGTGTGGATCTGAGATACTATAGTTCTGTAGTATCCGTGCAGATTATCTGTATCTCACCTTGATGTTGGGCTTCCAGACCCTGTAGGTGTCCCTCAGTGTATGCTACTGCAACTAAAGGTGGTGGCAGCAACAGCAGAGGTAACTTGAGATAACAGTGGAGATGCCCCAAGATGGATGCAATGTCTTACAGAGATGGGGTTGAAAGGGTGGGCCTTACACTGTCTTTGGGATGCCTTCTCTGAGATGCAGCTGCTTTTAGGCACTGTCTATTGTCAGAAGGTAGAAGCTACTATATGGGGAAGGCTATGGTGATGTCTGCAGTGTCCCAAGATGGAAGTGGGTTAGGCCTGGGCACCCAGGTAGGGGTGGAGGTGGCACTCTGACCTACCCTGGGCCTGGATCCCGTGCAGGTTTGTGTGGGCGGATCTGGGCTGGGCCTGAGCTTTCGCAGGGTGTCTGCTTGTAGGAAGAGGTAGTCCTGTGCTGGAGCTCAGGCTCTGGTGGGTGTCTGCTGGTGACGGGATGAACCTGGGCCTACCCTGGGCCTGGTTCCCATGCAGGTCAGTGTGGGGGAATCTGTTGCCTTTTTATATGTCCTAATTCTGGCACTTTTTCTTTCCTTCCTTGGTGCTGAGGATTGAACTCAGGTCTTCATGCATGCTAGACAAGGACTCTACCTTTGAGCTACATCCCCAGCCCTGGGACATTTTTCATTCATATAAATTCTCTTGGTTTTAACTCTCATCTTAGGAATTTCCTTTCAACTTACAGATTTCTTTATATTTATGGCTCTTCCTTTTTCTCAGATCTTAAAAATTTTCATTGCATTTGGCCATCATACTATCGTATGACAGAGGCGCCAATATCTATTAAATATAACAATATAGACAAAATAATTTTTAAAATAGGGGTTTTCAGTTGTAAAGTAAAAAAATAATATTCTTAATCATAAGTTTTCAATTTTCAATCCACAAATTTATTTAGACTGAAAGATAATATTGCTTATTTAAAAAAAACTAGATATTAAGTATTTGGGGTCAGTACTGTCATTATTATATAACATACAAAGAGCATTTTCTTGACTTCCTCTTTGAATTCTAGCCTTGTATATCCAGCCAACATCCTTGCATCTTTACTTGGTTGCCTAATAAGCATCATAAACTTAGCATGCCTGGAGCAGTATCCTCTCAGACCTGCTCCTCCTGCTGTCCTCCTTCTTTTTACAATTGCAACCCTATCTTTTCAGCTCCTAGGGCTAGCCAAGGAACCTAAATATATCTTGAGCATTTCTTTTTTGTCAGTCATTATGATTTAAGTCTGAAATGTGACCCCAAAAGTTAATGGGTTGAAAGCATGGTCTCCAGTGCAGTGAGTTTCAGAGGTGGAGCTTTTAAGCAATGTTTAGATCATAAGGGCTCTGATCCTATCAGTCTCTGACCTCATCAGCAGGTTAATCAATTGATAGCTGAATAGACTACTGGAAAGTGGGACTGAGGAAGTAGGTCATGGGGGCATGCCCTGGAAAGGCTTATCTTCTCCTTTCCTCTTTCTCTCTGCTTTATGGCTGCCATGTGCTAATAAGCAGCTTTTTTCTGCCATGCCCTTTTGCTGTGATGTTTCTCCCATGGAGCCAGCCAGTCATCTAGGGACCAAATCCTCTGAAACTGTGAGCCAAAATAAATCTTTTCTCCTCTAACCTGTTTTTGTCAGGTATCTGAGTCATAGTGATGAAAAACTGACTAACACATCAGTCCTCATATCCAAGCCCTCATCAAATTTCTTATCTCTGTCTTTAAGGTATATTCAGGGTCTGATCATGGCTACCTACCTGCTTCCTACTCTCATTTTAGGGCAAGGTATTTTCATTTTGGGAGAATTGTTTCAATAGCGTTCTGTAGTGGGTATAGTACCAAGAAAGATTCTTTTCAAATGAAAACCAGCCCATGTCACTTTTTCAAAAAGTTACTTTTCATTTTACTCAAAATAAAAGTCAAATTTCTTACTTAAAATTTCTGACCAGGATTTGTAAGAGCCTTACCTTTCTCACCTTATCTCTTCCTCATCCTCCAGGTAGAATCTTCAGCCCCCTGGCCTCTTTGCAATTCCTCCATATGTATACCCTCTCTTTAGGGCCTTTGTATTTTATTTTCTCAGCTCCCCCTGTATAGCCACGTTTTGCTGCTTCTCCTTTAAAAATATTTGTTCTAGTGCTGTATTTTTAGAGGCACCTTTCCTACTAAAGATTGTAACTTCATCACCAGCATTCTTCATCCCCTCCCATTCCTTTCCCCTCAGGTTTATACCATTTAGCTTGTTAAATATTTTATTTATTATTTATTCTCTCCCCTTTCCCATCTAGGACAGTGCCACCCTTAAAAGTCATATTATTTTTTGGAATGGATGAAAAGTCATAAATATTTTTTGGAATGGATGAATGAATTCATATTTAAAGAATAGACGGAAATGACTTTAAAAATGTTCTTTTTATCATTTCATCATTTAAAATTTGCTCTTGTATAATAAGAACATATGTTACTTGTATTGTGAGTATTTACTATAAAACACTAAATGTGGGGTGATATATTTCCAAAATATATAGCATAATCTATAGATATAGCTCTGGTAATACTATGTATCTAGCTATATTCTTCAAAAACTGTGGCTGAAATTCTGCATACACAGCCTTAAAAACTTGCTTTTTTACTTTAAATTATATTTTGTGTATATTTTGTCATTTCAGCAACTTGGAATTACCTCTTTTTTCACACTACCTGGTATTTCATTTTTTATCATACCAATTTAATAGATATCCCAGGTTTTATTGATATGACTATATTCATTAAATAAACTCCTGTAAAAGAGTTTCTGGGTTGAAGAGTATGTACATTTAAATGTTGGCATTTGTTGTTAAGGTTTTTATTACTGTTATTATTAATCTAGTAGTCTCTGTTATCCACTGGAAATATGTTTTAAGACTCCCAGTGGATATATGAATAGTCCAGAACTCTGTATATACTGTTTTTCCTATATATTTGTTAGTATTAGGTAGTCATCTAGAGATGAGCAGGAATGAGAGAAGATGGGGGAGGCATATAGGAGAAGAGACTGTAAAAAACAATTTCTAACATGCTCTTGTAGATTTATGGACACAAATCATGTTCCCAAGGTCATGCATATACCCACAAGATGCTGTTAGGTTCACTTGACCATTATATGAGTGTCCACTGGTGGCAATAGACCAGGAAAGGCAAAATGACCCAAGCATGCAGGTGCATTCCCTCAATTTTAACACTGCATAGTCATATGACTTCCCCAAATAGGCAGCAGCTATACAAAGAATCGTGCCTTATCGATAAAAGTTCCCACCTGGTATATTGACAAAAGCAGAGAGCTTAAACATTTTAATACATTTTGGCCCCTACCTGATCAGCCCATCCTCCGTCAGGGTGACTCTCATTTTCTCTTGCCTATCCATCTCTTGTTAATAAACTTGCCCTAAATATCATTTATGTCTGCCATGTGCACTTCTGTGTCTGTACCAGGGTAATTGTCTAATCTTGGACAGTTGCATCCAAGTACTGAGTAACAAAATCCTAGCACTCCACAGTTGATTCTTAACCTCTTGTAAGACATGTATACCTATAATAAAGTTTAATGTAGAAATTAGTAAGAGATTAATAACAAAAATATTAGAATATTTAAAATAAAAATAAAATACAATTACAGCAATATACTGTAATAAAATTACCAGCACACTATTCTTGTGCTTTGTGACCATTATTAGGGAAAATAAGAATTACTTAAACACAGGCACTGCCATACCATGACAGTTGATCTGATAACTGACAGCTACTAAGTGACTAATGGGTGGGTGCCCTATATTGTGTGAATATGCTACACAAAGGAATGATTCACATCCTGGGTGGGCAGGACAGCGTGAGATTTCATTGCATTACTCAAAATGTCATGCAATTTAAAACTTAAAAATTGTTTATATCTGGAATTTTCCAGTTAACATTTTTGAACCTTGGTAGACCATGGGTAACTGAAACTGTGGAAAGTAAAACCTCAGACAAGAGGTGGGGGACTATTGTATGCAGTTTAGTGAGACAATATCTTTCTTTACATTCTTATCAGTAACAGGTTTTGTTGATCTTTTTTTTTTTTGGTCCATATAATATGTGAAATATGACATTTATTGTAATTTATATTTCTTAGTTATGAGTGAAACATCATTTTATGTTTATAGACCATTTGTCTTACTCGTTTTGTTATTTGCTTGTTATATCCTTTGCTCATGTTTTTGTTTAAGTTATTATTTTTGCAGTTTTCTCTCTCCTTAGGACTAAACAAACCAATAAACTAAAGGCTGGAAACATAAACACATGTATATCCACATTTAATATATGGCAAGATTATCATTTTTGTATTTATTGTGGAAGCTGGATTGTTTAGTATGTGTTGGTCAACAGACCATCTGTTTGAAAAAAGTAAAGCATGATCATGCCTTATAAAGATCTCAGGGTCTCTAATCCCCCAGTTTAGAAAGATGGATATTTTGAGTGATGAAGGGAGCCAGCAAGGGTCACACAGATAATAATAGAAGAGCTGGAATTTGAAAACAAGCAGTCAGTCTCTAAAGTACCCCAAAGCCTGCCCTTTTTTCTAACTTAATACCTGATACAAGGATTCTCAAGCCTGTGTATATTTTATGGAGAGATTGGCAGCACAACAAATGTGTTCAAATCCTATTTTTGCTCCTCTCTTTTAGTGAACTCAGGCGAATCATCTAATCATCCTGTTAAAAATCTCAGTTCAGGACCTTCTGTGTTAAAATGTGGTGTGAGGTGGCATTATCATGCTGGTGCACTGTTGAACCTGTGGGTAGTATATTCTCATTGTGC
Organism: Tamias sibiricus; assembly: GCA_025594165.1. Classification (NCBI taxonomy): domain Eukaryota; kingdom Metazoa; phylum Chordata; class Mammalia; order Rodentia; family Sciuridae; genus Tamias; species Tamias sibiricus. The sequence continues at coordinate 123,386,619 of CM046657.1, read as the reverse complement.
CATACTTTCTTGACCACAGGGAAGATGGTCAGTTAGTTTTGGTCTTCCCACTGAAAATACACTGCAATTCTAGGCTACACAGGAATACTAGGTAACAGTTACTGTTTCTTCTAGCTGAGAAATTCTAGCAGAATTGTGAACTCTGAGGTTGTGACATGGTGAAGAGGAAAAAGGATATAATAGCAGGGAGAAGACAGTTGTTCTTATTTTAGTCAATTTCCAAAGAGCATGAATGAGCTATCTTTAAAAATTAGTACAAATAAAAAGAATTGCTCTTACCATGGAAATAGATTGTTACATCTGTTGTTAGATCTTTACATCCCTTTGACACATTTTTATGTGATATGTATATTAGGTATAAATTCTTGTTTTACTAAGATTTTATAATTGTTGCATCTGTGTAGTGATACTGATCTGTATGCTGTATTTGTCCGCTAACCTGAGTTTGTAGTTTTCACTGCTTCCTCCTCTCCTCCTCTCCTCTCCTCTCCTCTCCTCTCCTCTCCTCTCCTCTCCTCTCCTTTCCCCTTTCCTTTCCCCTTTCCTTTCCTTTCCTTTTTCTGGAATAGTCTGTAAAAATTATAATTACCTGTTTTTTGAAGGTTTAGTAGAATTTTCCTATTAAACCCTTTGGGGCCTGGTTCTTAATTGGGAATTTAATCTTTACCATTTCGGCTTATGATTTGATTATTGGTATAGTTAGGCTCTTTCTTATCTCCTTAGGTCAATTTTTATCATTTATATTAAGAAGATTATCTCTTCAGTGTAGCCTTTCAGGTTTATGGGTTATAAGCAAAAGATATTCTTAAAATTAAATCTTGCCAGATTTTGTAGTTTTATTGATTGACCTAACTTTTTTGTCTTCATTTTTCATACATTTAATAACTAAGCATATTGTTTTCTATTTTTCTTGTTTAGTTTTTCTTGTGAAATTTAAAGTTTAGTTCTTTTCTTTTTCCTGGAAGAGAATTGAGAATGACAAATATGTATGTAACTACTGAAAGCAGCCTATCAAAAACTAGACTTCTCATAAGCCAACTCTGTCTAGTATTTTATTAAGCTGCTTATTTGCTATAGGTATTACTAATAGTTTATTTGTTTTCAGCTGCTAGTGTGTGTGTGTGTGTGTGTGTGTGTGTGTGTGTTCATGTGCACATGCTGGGTATTGAACCCATGAGCTCATTCTTGGTAAGCAGCATATACTCTAACACTGAGCTATATCTGAAGCTCCTGAGTTCTAATAAGTACATTTAAGTTTGGATAGTTTCCTCCAAATAGTACTTTAGCCAAACCCTACAGATTTTGATGTATAAATTTATTATGTTTTGTTTAGAGAAGTTAAAGCGTCCAAAAAATATTATTAGAAAAGATTTTTGCCTTCAAAAATTATTTTTATATCAGGGATTAAACAGAGGGGACACTTAACCACTGAGCCAGATCCCTAGATTTTAAAATTTGTTTTTACTTTGAGACAGGATCTCACTAAGTTACTAGGGCTACCCTGGAACTTGAGATCCTCCTGCCTCAGCCTCCTGAGCCGCTGGGATTACAGGTGTGGGCCACTGTGCCAGACTGCATTTATTGAACTTCTCCCTGTTATATTGTTTTTATTATCCAGAAAACAGAGATTTATTCACATTTTATAAAATGTTTTTCAATAAGAAAAGGGAAAACAACAACAACAACAAAGAAAAAAGCAAAAAAAAGCCCTACATCTGTTGTAACACACAGAGAAATGGCTAGTTTATTCAGCTTCATCTTTGCAGCCTTAATCTCTTCTTGCTATGTTTTATGTTGTACTGCCATCTAGTGTGTAGGATAGCAAAATGAAGATGTTTGATTTACATTTGCTTTATCCTCTGGTTGGTTATCTGAAGCCATCAATTAGTGTCTTTCTTTTTATCCAGTTTCATATAAAGCATTAAGTTAAATTAACCAGAATGTAATAACTCTACTTTTGATAGAAATAAGGCAGAGGAAAAGCATCAATTTAATACCCACATCATATTTAAATAAAGCAATCAGAATTATTAAAAAACAAATTATCAGCCAGTACTTAACTAAATGCTTTCTGTGAGCCAAGCATTGTAGTAAATACTGTTTTTGTACATTGCCCAAACAACAATTTCGGGTAAAGAAATTGAGGTAAAATGTGTTTAAGAACTTCCTCTAGGTGGTAGGTAGCTGGTGTGTGGTGGCCTGTATTCGAATCAGGGTAATCTGATCCTAGAGTCACTTCTAAATGTGCTTTTGTTGTGCTACAAATGAATAAACGGACAGAATTATTATTTTAATAATGACAAGAAGGACTAAACCTTAGTTTTGAAATATCCTGCATCTTTAAATGTAGTTAAAAGTTAAAAATAATGTATATGTAATATTGCACTGTAACCTGTGTCATTTTAAGTAAATTCTGTAACATCTCTATGGTCCTCAGTTTTCTCATTTGTCATATAGAAATTAATAGATGTATTCCAGATATGTTACAGAGCACTGTGAGAATTAAGTGGTTATAACTAAAAAATAAACCATATGTTTTAGTAAATTTTAAAATATTTAGAGAAAGGAGGAAATTCTCAGGTAGCAAGCACTTTAGTAAAGTGAAATCATCACCTGTCCAATGTGGAAAGTTACACTTGACCTGGTAACCTGAGGGTAATGTCAGGACTGAGCAACGGAGATGTCTTCACCAAGCTCTCTCTCTCAGTGAAGCTTTCCATCATAAATAAAAATGAATTAATGAATGAAAAGGTTATTTCCCTCCATTTGTTGAATTAAAGTTTGCTGGGCATGGTGGCACCCATCTGTAATCCCAGCTATGTGGAAAGTTGAGGCAGGAGGATTGCCAATTCAAGACCAGCCCAGGAAATTTAGCAAGACCCTTCCCATAATAAAAATTAAAAAGTGATAGGGATGTAGCTCAGTGGCCAAAAGCCCCTGGGTTCAATTCCCAGTACCCTGGGGTGGGAGAGGAGGAGAAGATAATTGCAGCAAGATTTATTTGTAGACATTTTTAGTTAAAAAAAAAACTTAGATAGTACATAAATGTACAGCTATTTGAAACAAAAACCATCCTAATATTTCACTATTCTCACACTGAACAAAAAGTTTAGTTTTCCTCAAAATTTAAAGAAAAAATTTTCAGCCCTAATTTTCTTTACATTCTGTAGTGATCCTCTTGGTGGGAAATTGTTGGCATTTGAGGAAAGTACTTGTAATGAAAAGTTCAGGTAGTGAGTTATCAGTGTTGCTATCATCCAAGTACTGGATTTTTAACTGTGTCTCATTTGAGATTCCCCAGTTCAGGAGTTAGGGGTATAAAAGTAGTTGAACTATGAAAAAATTTACCTACAGTGGAGTCATAATCACAAATACAGATCACTTATAGAAATTTAACTGAATAGCCTTGAAAAATAGTGTTATTAAGTCTGAAACTGAAGGATCTGAGCTGTTAGCCTACTTATAAGTTAGCAAATTGGCTTGCTGTAGTTATAGATAGATGCAAACCCCCTTTCCATTCCTCCCAACAGAAACAGTGGTCATGGATCAGGCCTTATATTTACTCACAGAGGATTTCATGTTGGTATCGTAGGTCCCAGATCTCCGTGGAATAATGTGGTGAGAATAACATATAACCTGTATGTATGGTAAAATTTTGCACTATAGGAGAGAATTCTGCAGTTATGAAACTTTGGAGTTTATTTAGGATAGCTGACAGTTCTGCCTATTCTTCTTTCCCAAAATGAAGAGAGGGCAGTTTGTTCTGGAAAGTGTATAGATTGTCTCTGGAGAAAAGAAATAAAGATCTCTTTTTATACATACCTTGGAATATAAACATATGGCTTGGGGTAGAGATTGAAGACTTTATATCTATGTGGAAGACTCCCTTAGGTTGCTATTCAATCATCCTTTATACCAGTGACTGCTGAGAAGCCCTGAAATGCAGAATCGTGAAGATACTCATGAAGCACTGTTTCCTAACAAGTATATGCTCTGGTGTGAGCATCAATAAGATGATAGATGTGATTCTGCTGTTGTGTCATTTAATCTCATTTTCTATGTATTCTTTATACTGTGGGTGCCACACTGAGCTGAAAGTGTTTCTAGTGTTTAAAGATGAGCAGATCAGACACTTCATCTGGTATTCAGCCGAGGAACACTATTCTGTTTCAGTTCTGGAAGGAAAAACTAACCATTGAGTTTATTAAAATGCTCATATCCAAACCTTAAAAGGTTGTAAGCCTGTCTCCTCAGGACACTGAGGCAGGAGAATCACACATTCAAGCCCAACCTGAGCAACTTAGTGAGACCCTGTCTCAAAATAAAAAGGCTGGGATGCACCTCAGTGGTAGAGTGCTTGTCTATAATGTTTGAAGCCCTTGGTTCAATCACCAGTATGTAAAAAACAACAAACAACCACACACAACACAGTGAGCTTGAGGGAATGAGTTCAATCCTTCTGTCCCTTCCATTATGTTAGGATACAGCACAAAGTGCTTTCACTTTGAACTTGCCAGTCTACAGAACTGGGAGAAGTTAATTTCTGTTAATAAATTACCCAGCCTAAGGTATTTTCGTACAGCAGACTGAAGGGATCCTAGTCATCTGGGAATGCCTCCATTTTTTCCCTCTATGGGAAGGATACTTCTGCTGGTACTAGAATTCTTGGCTTCCACGTTTTCTCCTTTATCACTTTGTATGTATCAACCCATTGTGTTTTGAATTCCAGGGTTTTTAATGTGAAGTCTGATGAGGACCATGTGGGGAAATTATGGTGAACCCTTTCTCCCTTTCAATCTCCAAAGTGTAAATACCATGCTTTACAGTGTTTCATGGAATAGAGAAGTTTGTTATAGTATCACAGTGTGTATGATGTGCTGCCATCCTTTTGACACCAATTGTTGGAGGTGGAGAAAGGAATTGAATAACTTGAGCATAGAGATATGATGAGGTCTTTCAAAGCCAAAAGTTATTATAGATTTTTAGACTTGAAAAGTCCCTTGAAATTTTAATGTTAATTTCTAAACAAGTAAATATCAGTCTCCATACCCACAGAAGGAAAAAGCTTTTAGGAATCATTTTTTATTCTTAAAGTGAAAAAGGTCTTGGAGCTCCAAAAGAGAGATGACCACTGAAGGTTATTCCCAGGTGTAGCTAGGCCATTTCTTTTTTCTTTTTTTGGTACCGGGGATTGAATTCAGGGGCACTCAACCACTGGACCACATCCCAGCCTTTTTTTGTATTTTATTTAGAGACAGGGTCTCACTGAGTTGCTAAGTGCCTCACAATTGCTGAGGCTGGTTTTGAACTCGCAATCCTCCTGCTTTAGCCTCCCAAGTGCTGGGATTACAGGCGTGCACCAGTGCTCCTGGCTAGGCCATTTCTTGTTTTGACTTCACAAAGAGCCATTTTGAGAAATTTTCAAACACTGGATGATATATATTAGGGTGATTACAGCTGGGTTTTTGTCTATAAGTATAGGAAGCTCTTGGTGGTGACCTGTCAGACTCCCAGATGGGGTGTTTGGTGGTTGGCAGTTGGTGGTTGTGGTCTTTGGATATTGGTGTTTTAAATTTTTTTTTTTAAAATCTTGTTTTAGTTTTTTATTTTGGTTTATTGTTTTGGTTATTTATTTATTTTTTTAAGCTAGCATCTGTAGTTGGTGTTCCTGCTTAGGATGTGTAGCAAGAGTAGTCAGACTACTATAGTGTTTCAGGGACCCAGCTCCTGTGATGAGATGGACCATTATGAGGTCCTGGGGGCCATTGGACATGGTGGGTTTGGCCTGGTGAAACTAGCCTATCATCTCCTCATTGGGGCCGAGGTGCACAGTTAAAGTCCTGCCAAAGATAGAAAGGAACTTCCTTGTCTTCACCAAACCAGATATAATGATGACCCTGAGCCATCCAAATGTGATCCAGCTGTTTCAAATTATTGAAACTCTTGAAAATATCTATGTCATGATGGAGCATGCAGGTGGGGGACAGCTGCTTCTATCTCACCTGGTGGCATGCAGGAGGAGGAGAATTGGAGATTGTTCAGGCAGATTGCATGTGTTGTGTGCTACTGCCACCAGAAGGTCATCATGCACCGAGACCTGAAACTAGAGAGCATCATGGTAGATGCCAGAAGCAACATCAAATTCATTGACTTGGGCCTAAACATCTGGTTCACTCCTGGGAAGAAGCTAAACAGGTTTAGACTTTGCTTAAAATCATGTGGCAGAAAGTATATAAGGTCCCCCCCCCAGTGGAAACTGGAAGGATCCATGGAGCATGGGTGAGGCCCAACCCTTGGATACACAGGCTTCATCTGGAACATGCAGCCTGTCCCTTGGCATATCTGGTGCTAGAGTATCAGGTATATAGCTGTTGCTACATTGAACTTTCTATTGACCAGAGACACCCAGGTATGGGTCATAATACAAGTCAAACAGGATTGTCATTATTATGGGGCCTAGGTGTTTGGAGTGGCTCACTATAATGATGAGGTGAATAATCTTCACCTTGACTCAGCCACAAATCCATGATTTCCTCTACCATGAACTTTTCTATGGTATCCACAGTCAGTAATTCCCTGATGAGGCTCTGTGCTTGGGTGATAACATGGTGAGGCATGTTGTACTTTGTAAACATGATCCCCTTCACCCCCTCCTTAGTAGTGGTCCCCATAAATGGGTGTCTCCCTGTCAACATAAAATACAGAATGACACCCAGGCTCCAGATGTCCACTGAAATGAAAGGAAATAGGCTTGACCAATAAATTTGCAACCATTATAGAACTACAGTAAAGATGAATGAAAATAAAATTTCCTGTGTCCCTTTGCAGTCTGTTGATTAGGCTTTGATGAATGGTTTTTGCTGTAGGTGGGGTGGTGTATTTTTACTCTGCTCTATGCTACTGATTTTCATTTTCCATGTAGAGAAAGGACTTTTAAGCACATTTGAAGGCTTTCTGAACAGAGTTGTTTTTAAAGATTGCAATGTTAGTTATGATTGGTTTCCACGGTGATAGAAAAATGAAGTCAATACATGGAACATAACTCCAAAGATAGATTTGGAAGAAATTCAGAATATGGTTGTAAAAGTCCAACTTGAAGGAAGTGACAGTTACTTCAATTATTGAGTTTATGTCACAAATTTCTACAGGCAAATGTAAGCTCAGTCTTCCATCGTATACTCTTTTCTGTCACGTGTGGTTCAGGTACTGCATAAAGCATATCAATATTCAGATTTGTATATAGGGTCAACACATTGTATTTCATGATTCCTTGGGTTGATTCAGATGGGCAGTTTGCCATTGATCTCATTTGGGAGGTGAGGCAGGAAGATATCAAGTTTGTAAGAGGCCCTACACACCTTAATAAGATCTTGTCTCAAAATAAAAATGAAAAGGGTTGGGGAGGTGGCTCAGTGGTAAAGTGCTTCTGGAGTCAATTCCCAGTACAAAAAAAAAAAAGAAAAAAAATTGAGAGCTGTTAAACCTTTTAGTGACTAATTTTAGAAGCTCCAGGACTTGCTTTCTTCACAGTGTGTTGTTTTCTCCTATGATATTGGTTCAAATAGTCACAAGCATAGCATGCATTGAAAAGGTGGGAGTCTAAGTTCTTTTTTTTTTAGGAGGGGGGTGGGTACCAGGGATTGAACTCAGGGGCACTCGACCACTAAGCCACATCTCACATCCCTACCCCTGTTTTGTATTTTATTTAGAGAAAGGGTCTTGCTGAGTTGCTAAGTGCCTTACTTATCTGCTGAGTCTGGCTTTGAACTTGTGATCCTCTTGCCTCAGCCTCCCGATCTGCTGGAATTACCAGTGTGTGCCAATGTGCCTGGCCAGGGCCTAAGTTCTGATGGGAGGAACAGCATGTACATATAGAGAGGCACTATATTGAAGTTCATAGTAAGTCTTGATATCTTGTAGGGTAAGTCTCTTGACTTCAGAAAAATGATTGTGGTTATTTTTTGCCAAATGAAGTATTAGCCAAATAAAAATATTGGTATATTCTTTTTCCATATAAATTTTAGATTTCCATGCAGAAATTCTGTTGGTGGGGAAAACCTTTTGAAATTTTTATAGGAATTGCATTTAACTTATAATTAATGTATAGCTGAGGGATAATTACTGCTTTTACCATACTGAGTTTTCAAATCCATCTGCATTTAGTTATATTTTCCTTCATATCTTTCAGTGATGTTTGATAATTTCCTTTGATATTCTGCATACCTTTTACTTAGTTTATTTTAAGGTATCTTATGTTTTTTTTTAAATTTTTTAAATTCTAATTTTTTTATACATGTTTGCAGAGTACATTTCATTTCATATTACATATAAAGAGTATCTTATGTTTTTTATTGCTAATTTAGATCTAATTTTTTTTCAGTTGCACTTTAAAATTAGATTTTACTGGCAATAGGAGTGATATTTTACCTTTAAGAATTCATTTGTAAAATAGCATTATTGAATTTTAATTCATATACCATAAAATCTATCTATTTAAAGTATACCATTCACTGGTTTTTAGTATACTCATAGTGTTTTGTAACCATAACCAAAGTTTAATTTTAGATTATTTCATAACTTCAGAAAGAAAACTGTACCATTAGTAGTCATATTCCATTCTCCTGTTGACCCTATCCTTTTTTCCTCCAGCCCTAGGCAGCCACTAATCTACTTTCAGTCTCTGGATTTATCTATTCTGGAACTTTCCTATAAATGAAATCTTACAGTGTGTGTACTTTTGTGACTGGCTTCTTTTACTGAGCATAATGTGAGTTTATCTATGTTACAGCATGTGTCAGTACTTTATTGCTTTTTTATCATGGGATGATGTTCTATTGTATGGATACGTACCACATATTATGCATTTAAAATTTAACATTTCTGAGAGACTTCTATTTTAGAGAAGATGAACTAGACAGTGCTGAGTTTCTTTCTCTCTGGCTATTGCTTCACCCCCGCCCCCCTTGGTACTGGGGATTGAACACAGAGGCACTTCACCTCTGAGCTATAACCCCAGACCTTTTTATTTTTGCTTTGAGACAAGGTCTCACTAACTTGCAGAGGCTGGCCTCAAACTTGGAATTCTGTCTCAGACTCCCAAGTTGGAATTACAGAAGTATGCAGCTAGACCCACCATTTCATCTACTTTTTTCCCTCCACTCTGGTGCTAGGGATCAAACCCAGGGCCTCATGCATGGTAGGCAAACATTCTACTACCGAGCCACATCCCCAGCCCCATTTCATTCACTCTAAATGAACCATTTAGTGAAATGGCTATGGGAAACATTGATGTGCATCTACCCAAATTAGCCATCTTCAGAACTTTTCCAAGAGATGCAGAAGATGGTTCAACACTTGACAATCAATCAATGTAATATGCCATATTAACAGAAGGAAGGGGAAAAGACTAAATGATCTTCTCAATTGAAAAGCATTTGACAGAATTCAATAACTTTTCAAGATAAAAATACCCAACAAAATAGGAATAGAAAAAAATCCTCAATGAAATAAAAATCATACATGAAAAACCTATAGGTAGCATCTACTCAGTGATTGAAAATGGAAATCATTTCCCCTTAATCAGGAACAAGATAAGCATGGCTGCTTTTTTACCACGTTGGATAGTAATTTACAGAGCCAGTGCAATCCCCTTTAAAACCCCATTGTCAGTTTTTTAATAAATTTTAAAAAATTCTGAAATTCATATGACTTCTCAAGGAATCTTGAATATCTAGAACAATCTTATAAAAAAACAAAGTGGAAGGACTCATACTTACTGCTTTCAAAACTTACTGAAAAACTACAGTAATCAAAGCAATGTGATATTGGCATAAAGACAGACATTTACACTACTAGAAGTGAGAGCACTAAAACAAAACCTTACATATATGGTCAATTGAATTTCAGTGATGTTGTCAGCATCCCTCTGGAGACAGTGTTTTAGCAAATGGTAGTGGGAAAACTGTGTATCCACACATGCAGAAGAATGAAGTTGGAGTTTTACCTTACATGATGAGCAAAAATTAAAATGGATCTATAACCTAAATGTAAGAACTAAAACTATAAAATTTAGAAGAAAACATAGAGTCAGATCTTTATGACGTTGGGTTCAGCAATAACTTCTTAGGTGAAACATCAAAAACAAAAGGGACAAAAGAAAAAATTTGAATTGAAGAATTTGAATCGTAATATCTTCTGAGTTAAAATCTGTTTTGTCTGATATTAGTATAACCACTCTGATCTCTTTGATTAGTCTTTACATGAAATATATTTTTTCATCTTTTCACTTTTATTTGTGTCTTTGGATCTAAAGCGACTCTTGCACACAGTGTCCAGTTGAACTGCTTATTTTTTAATTCTTCTCCAGTCTTTTCTGTATTATTATAGAAATTAATCCATTCACATTTGTAGTAATTACTCTAAAAGAAGGATTTACTTTACTTCTCTTTACTGTTTTCTGTATGTCGAATAGTTTTTATATCTCATTTCCTCCATTACTACTTTCTTTCATATTTCTTGGAAGTTTTTAATGACATGTTTTGATTTCTCTTCTTGTTTGCTTCCATGTACCTTTTTTACATGTTCTTTGTGGTCACCATGATGATTACATATAACACCCTAAAGTTTTAAGTCTCTTGAATTCATACTGACTCAACTTTAATTCCATACAAAAGACCCAATTCTGTCTGATTCTTTCGGTTATGGGTGTTACAAGTTATATCTTTATACCTTATGTACCCAATTATTTTTATGTCTTTTAAATCATTTGAGTGTTGTGGTTTGGACCTTTGATGTCTGTGGGAAACATGAAATCATGTTCCTCAATGTAGCAAGGTTCAGAAGTAGGGCTTTTAGGCAATGATTAGATCATGGGACTATAACCTCATCAGTTGGAGCATTACTGGAGGAAGTAAGTCTCTGCCTTTGGCTGATTATATTTTGTCCCTTGCTCCTGGGGCTTTCTTTTTGTTTTCGTGCCTCCATGAGCTGATCAGCTTTCCTTTACCACGTCCTTTGGCTTGGTGTTCTGCCTCACCTTCGGTCCAGAGCCATGGAGTTGGCCAACTGTGAGCCAAACTAAACTTCTCCTCCTCTTAAGTTGTCCTTGTCAAGTATTTTGGGCCCGTTGAAGAAAAGCTAACACAGGGAGAAAACAAAAAGTGGAGTTCCGTGCCAAAAATTTTAATAAAACTGGTGTATGTATTTGCCCAAGTGTTTACCTTAATTGGATATTTTTATATCTTCATAGGGATTCAGCTTACTCTCTAGTTCCTTTCACACCAACCTTTGAGACTCAGTTTAGTTTTTCTTGTAGGATAGGTCTAGTGTTAGTCAACTCCCTTAACTTGTTTTTTCTTTTTTTTTTTTTTTTTTTAATGTTTTTTGGTTTTTAATTGTCAGTGGACCTTTATTTTATTTATATGTGGTGCTGAGAATCCAACCCAGAGCCTCACTCATGCTAGGCAAGCACTCTACCACTGAGCCACAACCCCAGCCCCAACTTGTTTTTTCTGAATGTCTTAATTTCTTCTTTATTATTTTTTAAAAATATTTTTTAGTTGTCAATGGACCTTTATTTTATTTATTTATATGTGGTGCTGAGAATCAAACCCAGTGCCTTACACATGCTAGACAAGTGCTCTACCACTGAGCCACAACCCCAGCCTCTCTTTATTTTTAAAGGACAATTTTGACAGATATGGAATTCTCAGTTGACAATGTTTTTCTTTCAGCATTTAAAATATACCATCCCATTGCCTTCTTGTTTCCAGGGTTTCTGGTGAGAAGTTCACTGTCAATTTTTTTTGTACCAAGGATTGAACCCACTTAACCACAGAGCTACACCCCCAGCCCTTTTTTATTTTAAAACAGTCTAAGTTAATTTTTTTTGGTATTTATTTATTTATTTATTTATTTATTTATTATTTATAATATTAGTATGTATTACAATTCATAATGCACATATATAGCATCTTTTTACATACAACTGTTTGTATACAAAGTATTTTTTAAAAAGTTTCTTTTTGTTATTCAGATTGTATAATTTTAGTTGTCCCATCTTTAAGTTGGCTGATTCTTCTTCTTGCCAAAATCTGGTGTTGAGCCTTCTAATGGAATTTTCATTTTTTTTATTGTACTTTTCGGCCCCATAATTTCTGTTCAGTTTAGTTTTTTTTTTTTTTTTTAATACTTTCTGTATCTGTTTTGGTATTCTCATTTGCTTTTTTTTTTTTTTTTTTTTGGTACCAGGGATTGAACTCAGGGGCACTCGACCACTGGGCCACATCCTCAGCCCTTTTTTGTATTTTATTTAGAGACAGGGTCTCACTGAGTTGCTAAGTGCCTCTCCATTGCTGAGACTGGCTTTGAACTCCCGATCTTCCTGCCTCAGCCTCCCAAAGTGCTGGGATTACAGGCTTGAACCACCGCACCCAGCTTCCTTGAGCTTTTTGAGTGTTTTTAATACAATTCTTTTAAAGTCTTATTAAGTCCAATATTGGGATTTCTCAGGAATGGTTTCCTTTGACTCAATCTTTTTCCTGTGAATTGCCCATGGTGTTTGTTTCCTTGTATACTTTGTGACTTTTTGTTGCAAACAGGATATTTGAATATTATAATATGGTAATTCTAGAAATCAGATTCCCTCTCTTCCTCAGAATTTGCTGGTTTTGATTGTTGAAGGCTGCAGTTGTCTGGTAGCTTAGTGATTTTTAAAACTGCTTTTGGGAAGACTATTGTTCTTGTCACTGACGTCTCTTTTTCAGCTTTTGTTCAGGTAGTATTTTTTTTAGGGATTGTCTTGAATTCTAGGAGCTAAAGAACAAACAAATGGCAACTTCTTACAGACTTTGCATGTTATTTCTGTGCTGGGGTACTCATTTAGCAATTAGCCATGCTGTTTACAGCTCTGCCTTAGCCTTCACTTCCTGTTGCACTTATCCTTAAGGACAACTAGAGGTTGAAAGCATAGGGACTCATCAGCTCTATAGTGAGCATGCATCTTACCCTACTCATGTACATGACTTTCTAAACATTCCTGTATACTCAGGCACTTTCAGATGCCTCAGTTTCTCACAGAACATCTTTTCTCAGCTTTTACTTCCATACTTTAGGTTTGGTAAAGGCTCTCTACTACGTATCTGAATAGCAATTCTTTGCTCCAGATGGCTGCATATATTTTTTTCACTTTACTGTGTTTTGGAGCAATATTTGTTTCTTTTACTCTCTGAAGGAATTCCTTATCAGGTAAAAGAAAGGCAAGCACCTTGTCTCAATCCTTCAGGGAGCCCCTACACAGATGGAAGAGACAAGCACAGGGGTTTGTGAATAAGTCTACAACTTCTACACCCATGAACAAGAGCCCTACTCTGGGAATGTGGGCTGCCATCATTGAGGCTACTGTGGAGACCCAGAGTAGTTAGGGTAAGGGCAAGTGAAAACACACAAAGCTTTTCTATCTTCTTGAAGTTGGCTTTTTCTTGACTCAGTGCTCTCTTAGTATAACTAAGAAACTTGGTTCTTAGAGATTTTGTTTTCTTCATGCTTCTATGGAGGGACTGGAGCTGCCAATTCACCATTTTGCGGACACCATTGGACCATCTTCTTTTGCTCTTAGTTGTATGTGTGTGGTGTGACATAATTTTATCCTCCTCCTTCTGGTTTGAAAGTTTTATATATATATATATATTTTTTTTTTTTTCTATTTTAATGGCTACCATTAAAATTTTAGCTTGAATAACCAATTTAAAGTTGAAACCATATCAATATCTTTGCTGCTTTTGTCATGGAGTCCCAGCACTTTTATTTTATGTACGATCAGTCTTTCTTGTCTTCTATATTAGTGTTGCCCCTGATGATAACATCAGGTTATCTCCCTGAATTAATTGTTTATTGTAGTTATACAGATAAAATTTATTTAGAGTATAGTTATTTGCTGAATTCTTTGCTCAGTATTTCTGCTTTACATCCTTATTTGTTCTCTTAGAATCCTTTTTCTTCTTCTCAAGCACATATTTTAGAAATTCTTTCATCAAGGTTTTATTGGTAGGAACTCTGTTTTTGTTCATCAGAAAATGCTTTTTTTGGCTCTTATTTTTGCATGGTAGTTTAAGTATGAACAAACTTGGTAAATTTCTTTTCTCAGAACTTGAAGATATTCTTAACCTGTTTCATCTGTTATTGTTGAGAAGTTGGATATTTTATATTTACTTAGATATTTACCATTTTTAGTGCTGTTAATTCCTTCCTGCAGTCCTCATTTTTATCTGGTGTCATTTCCCTTTAGCTTGAAAAACTTCTTTAGTTTTTGTTGTTGGAATAGTCTATTGGAGACAAATTCTCTTGGCTTTTGTTGTTTGTGAATGTCTTCAGTTTGCTTAAATTTCTGAAGGTTATTTTATGGGACATATTGACAGCTTTTCTTTTAGCACTTTAAAGATCTTTTCCATTTGTCATCTCCTCTCTCATGTTTCTGGTGAAAATTCCACTGTCATTGTTTTTCACTTTAGTAATATGGTTTCTTCTTTGAAGATTGAAAGATTTTTCTCTTTAGGATTGTTGTTTAAAAGTATGATTATGACATTTTAATACTGAATTATTTATCATATTTGGGGCTTACTGAATTTTTTGAATTTGAGTTTGATATATTCATGAATATCTCATAAATAGTACTTCTGCCCCATTCATCTTTTATGTCCTTTTACTACTCCAGTTATACCTATGTTTGTCTGGTATTCTTGGAGATCTGAACTATCCTGTTATTTTTGTTTATTATTTTTTCTCTTTGTGTTTCAGTTTGTGTACTTCTACTGATCTGTTTTCAAATATACTTTGTTCAGTTTGCTGTTAATTACTGATATAATAATTTTAATTTCTTTTGAATTTAACTAAGTTTCAACCTCTGTTGAATTCCCATGTGTTCTTTAGACTAGTACCTTATAAATGTGGAATCCTACCATATTTGTCTTGTGACTGGCTTATTTAGTATTAGCATGGCGTTCTTCAGCTTGACCAGGTTGTAGCATATCTCTTGAGTTTCCATTCTTTTTGGTTCACAGTTTTGTTTAGCGCTTTGAATATATTGACTCACTACCTTCTGGCCTCCAGAGTTTGTGATGGGAAGTCTGTTGATGATCTAATTGAAGACCCCTCTTAGATGTTGAGTTGCTTTTCTTTTAGTCCTTTCAAGATTTTCTTGTTCACTTTTGAAGTTTGATTATTACATGTCTTGTGATGGATCTCTGAGTTAATCTTACTTGGGATTCATTGTGATTGTTGGATGTTTATGTTCTTGTCTCTCATTAAATCTAGGAAGTTTTGGGTTGTTGTTTGCTTGTATCCTATAGCCCCCTTTTGTTCTCTATTCTTTTCTTGGGACTCCCACAAATGTATGTTGATCCACTTGATGGTGTACCATGGGTCCATTAGGCTCTCTCTTTTTCTTTCTGCCCCTCAGATTTTATCATTTTGATTGTCCTCTTTTCAAGTTTACTGTTTTTGTTTTCTATTTGCTTCATCTACTTTCCTTCTTGTGAATTTTTCATTTCAGTTATTGTATTTTTCAGGTACAAAATTTGTTTTTGGCTTCTTTTTATGTTTTTTTTTTTTTTTTTAAAATCTCTTTATTGATAATTTTATTTTGTTTACATAGTGTTTCTTGACTTTTACCACATCTTTCTTTAGTTTTTTGAGCATCGTTGAGACAGTTGTTTGTTTAGTATATTTGCCATCAGGTCTTTTTCAGGGAAGGGACAGTTTCTATCAATTCACTTACTTTGTTTTTATGGATCTTAATTTTCCTGTTTTTATATGGCTTGTGATTTATTAATTAATTTATTTTTTGCAAAATGGAAAATTTAATAATGCAGTGACTCTAGAAATCAGACCCCCACCTCCAGGTTTGCTGGGTTTTTTTTTTTTTTTTTTTTTGGTTATTATTTTTATTTGATTGTGCAGGTTTTTTGGCTGTATGCCAAGGATCAACCCAAGGTATAAATATAATATCTAGTTATTTTCTAACTCTGTATTTTTGTCTGGGCATGTACAGTCACTTTGTAATGTTCCCCATGTAAACAGTTGCTTTTGAATGTTATAGTCTTTTCTGTCTGCTTCTCATAAGGGGCAAAAAGAGAACCGTAAAGGGAGGTGGAGAAGAGAAATGATGATGGTCCTTTAAATCTCCCAGAAGTCACTTTAGCCAGAATGATGGGAGATGAGGAGAGGCAAAGCAATGATGGCCACACACTCTTGTTCCTACCGCTGTGATAAGAAGCAGTGGTCAGTAATCACAGCATTGGTCCCTATATTTGGAAGAAGGTCTTTTTTTTTTTTCCTCCCTTTTTTTGCCTATCCTGGCTCCTGTAAGATATGTGTAGGCTGCTCCAGAAATATGTGCACAGCTGCTGCAACTGGGCTAGGAGTGGGTGATAGGTAGCTGCTAGTGTGTTAAAGAGCTGATTTTGACAAAAATGAACCACAATTTCCCCTCCAAGCCTTCCCATGGAATTTGCAAGCCTTCAGAGTTCCAAAATAGTTTTTATCAGACAGATTCTGCTAGTGTACTGTTGCCCAGCTGAGGAGACAGATTTTTGATGCTTCCTACTCTACCGTTTTTCCAGTATCTTCTCCTTCCCATGTGTTCTTGCATATTGTGTACCTTTTCATCTAGACTTTAAAATCTCTGTCATAATTAATTTACATTCTCTTACTGTTTTTGTATCTGGCCCATTTCTATGTCTTCTTTATCTTACTGTTTTATCTTGTGATCACGGGGTCACATTTTCTTGCTTCTATTTGTGTTTTGTAATTTTTTTTTAATGCAAAATGTCTGGTGTGAAAACTAGTTTGAGACTAAATTCCATGATATTTATTTCTAGAAAAGGGTTTATCCCTTCCTCTGGTCTTCAAATGGGGGCACTGAATCAGATCTATTCTTTGTGGCAGCTTTAATTTAAGTGAGTTCATCACTACCTTTAAATATTTTGAGGATAAGGTCTGGAAATTGTGTTCACAGGGAAAATTGAAGACAGGTGAAGATGCTGAAGGCATCTTTGTGTTTTACCATGAGGCCACAGTACTCTTACTCTGAGACTTATGTCCTACCTGTGTGCTTTGCAGTCTGGTTGCTTCTATTCTAGTCCTTTCTCTAGTTTTCTGTGGAGGGTGGCTGCATTACACTCTGTGAAGGTCTGGAATGTCTCCCTGGGGGTTTTCTCAGCTTTTCTGTGCCTTCCTTCAGCCTTTAGCTGTTGATTGTCCTGAAGGCCTCAGGGGAAGATCTCTCAGTTCTTCTGTCTTCTAGTTTTACCATTCTGCTCCCAGTCTATGGAGATCATCTGCCTTCATTTAGGGGAGGCTCCCCACAGTTTATTGGTTCCTTTTTCTCCATTCTCCTGTTCTTCCTTAGCCTTTGATATACTGCAGCTGGTCAGTACCTGTGGGAATCAATTGATAGGTGGGTGTCAATACTGCATCAAGGTGCTTTGGGTAATTTTATTTTGTCACTTTAGTCTGTACAGAGTCACTCAGGATTTGGCTGGTTTTTCCTTACCCTAAGGTAGATTCTTTGTCCTGTGGCATCTATGCCTGGAATTCAGGCCCATGCATGAATCTCTTCTGTCTCATGAAAACTTTGTTTCTTTCTGAAACATAGGCCATTTATAGGTTTGTTTTCATCTTTAATTCTTTGATTTTTTTTAAAAAGTAGGGTTTTTTTAGTTAATATGGCTTATTTTGGTTACTATGAGAATGACCGTTATTCTGTGAACTTCTACTTAATATCTGAAGTTTTAAAAAATACCTTTCAATGATACTGCTTTCCTAAATACAGAAGGTATCTTTATTAACCTTGCTTTTCTTTTAGTTTTAACAATAGTGATATGTTACATTTATGAAGTACTTATTGAGTACCAGTTACCTTGGTGAATACTTTCTAACATCATCATTTTTAATACTCATAAGTTTGAGAATAGGCATTATTATGTCATTCCCATTTTCCAGTTGAGAGACTGAATAGGTAGGTCAGTATAATAGTGAATATCTACAGGCGCTTTTGAACTCGGGGTGTCCCTCTCTGGAACAGATTTGCAAAGTCATATCCAAAGATAAGGCAGCTATGTAACAAATGAATAAAGCAAGTGGGTGTATATGCAAAATAACAAAGCAGGTGGCATGATGAATGATAGTTAAGACCCAGCCAAGATGCTGGCACAAAATAGAGAATAATCAGTTCTGTGGCAGATTCTGTTGGAGAGTATATGGCTTATTTTAAGGTGATGGTCACTTCTCAGCTGTAGCTAGTTTTTACCCATGTGAGAATGCAGACCCATTCCACATTTTTCAGTAGAAGACAGAAATCTGTATTTTTTACATGAGGACCCTTAGCTTCTATATGTTGGCTACTCTTTCAAATAAAAAATAAAATCCAATGTGCAGACCCACATGCTGAGTCCAAAATTAAGTAACATCTGAAGGCTCAACCTGTTCTTTCGGCAGCCAGTTAGCAGTCCCTGTAACAGAGTCTCAGGTCTTTTAAACTGTTAAGTCATGCTGCTTCTCATTGCCCAGTTTAATACCTTCTTTCATGTGTGCATTAAATGAATTGAGGAAGTGAAGACCTGCTCTTTAGCTAATGTGTTTTATTCACTGCAAATGTATTTTATTTACTGCTGTTATGCAGTTGTACCCATTTGGATAAAAACTGCAAAGACAATTCCTACAAGTGCAATGTTTGGAAATCCTGAATTCTTCATTTATCTGCCTTGAGTGGTAGAGTTCTGATATAAGGCTAAGTTGATGTGAGGATCCAGGTATTATTGAATACTTAGTTTATTAATCATGACCTTCTCTCCCTTTCTTTTGTAACATAGCTTTCACTCTCAGAAGAACAGAATGAAATAATGAAAAATGGCTGTGAATCTAAAGAGCTGGTCTACCTCGTGCAGATCGCTTGTCAGGTAACTCTGAATTTGTCCTCCATTGCATATAAAGTTAATAAGAATTATTTTGAGAGATTACTAAATTCCTTACTATACTGTTTCTCACATTGCCTTAAGGATTATAATCTATAGAAAGATACTTATATTGAAATAAAATTGGGCTATAGATGAAAGAAAATAAGATGGTATTCTTTTTAAAAAGAGAGAGAAGCTTGTTCATACAATAATACATGGAATGCTCAATTTAGGTTGCAACTTGCATATCTTCTCTTTGTATTTTTTGAAGGTTCCTAAAGTTTTGGACACTTATAAGTAAGTAATAGAAATTTTGGGAATATAGATGTTGTTTTATTCTTTCCCCAGTCATATCAGCATTTCTACATGTACCCAGTTGAAGCAGTCACTTCAGTAGAATCAGTTTAGTAGAATCAGAGTACAATCATTTAAGAATGATGTCATTTATTGATCACTATGTTAATTGAGTTAACTTTTGATCACATATCATGATGGGAGATTTGACCATTTGAATCTGACTCACCTGCTCCCTGTTCTGACCAGGACAGTAAGTTTCTCTATGGTGTCACAGGAAGAAAGTGCACATGATTCTCACAACTTTATTTTTGAGGGTAATTATCGTGACTTTTTCTTAATGAGATTTAAAAATTCATCATTTGCAGGATTATTTCCATCAATAAGCACTGGGATAATTCTTTTAGTTATTTATTCTACATTTATTGAACTGTTTACATACTAATGAATTGGTCATCATGAAACAAGTGATTGTGAGGAAAATTTTCTTCTGTACAAAGGCTTTAGTTTTCTTTGGGCAAGAGTAAACAGAGGCATTTATGGGTTTTTGTCAAAGAGTATTAATCATGTTTTTTAAGTTAAAAGTTAAATAATCTATAAGAGTCTGATGCTTATATCATATGGGAAATCCTTAAATTCTTAGTTCTAGTGACTTTAAGGAAAATCTTTCAGAAATAAGTGCTTTTATTTTTAGGTGCCAGAATTTGGGATTGGAAATCGAATTTAGCTTGAATATAGATTAGACAGTCAAAGTCACATATTTTTCATATATGTTTTGTTGCATGTCATCTCAGTTTGAGGGAGCAGGCAACACTGAATCACTAAATTTCATGTCATATTTCATAAAATGCTGTATTTAGTGAGTTAATTTTTAATTGTGAAATTTTAATAACAGGACTGTAAACTTACATCTTATGAATTTTCTCTTTGCTGTAGAAGCAATGAAAATTGGTGATACTATAAATTCAATACCTTCATTACTTTACTCTTTCATTTTAGTAGATGGGTGACAGGCCCCTTTAGTCTTGGTGATTTGTGTACCTTTGAGCAGGAAATTTAATTCTAGGAGTGGATAGGCTGAATGTGAATGAAAGATCTGGTGATTAATGAGACCTGAGGGAAAAGAAGTAAGGAAATAAAAGTCATGGAAGAATCTCAAATAGGTCCTTGCTGACTAGAAGGATGGTTCTATTAAGAGAATGAGAATTGTGGACATTGGTGAATTGATTTTTTTAGGTGAAAATACTGAAAAGTCCTTTCCTGATAAACTATTGCTAATAGATGAATGGAACTCTTTTTCTAGAGTACATGTTTGGTATGTCAGGACTGAATTTATTAATTCCTGTTAACACATTTTAGCATCTCTTCTCACCATTAATTTCCATATGCTCAGAGAATGCAGATATTTTTATTCTCATTAGTAAAACATAATCTTAAAAATATCTATGCTATTTCATTTAAAAGGCAAACATGCTGTTTGGGGCATACATTAGAATTTATAATTGTTACTCAATTGTACTTCCTTATATTAGTGACCTAGATGTTAGATAGTTTCCTGGTTGTAAATATCCTGTTTAGCTGCTTAAAAAATTGCAGATTGCTTGGTGTACTATTTATTACATCAAAGTAGTAATTTACTACATTATAATAATGTTATTGCATTTCTTTCTTACCTTACTACGTAATCTTTGAAGCATTCTGATATATATATCATCAGTCATAAGCCATATTATAAGCCCAAGTCATTTATTTAATAGCTAAGACTCACACACAAACCCTTTAATTTTGCAAATGAGGAAAATGAGGTCTAAAGTCCTGCAGTAGCTATCCTAAGATGCTAATATGGCATATTAGCAGCAGGAGCTTCTAAGGACTTCATTTTCCTGCCTGCCAGTTTTTTCTGTCTCATTGGAATTTTCAGTCTAGAATAGATTTGAAAAATTGCTTAGTCTCCAGTTAAGAAAAGATGGCCATTACACACTGATGTTATTTATCTCTTCTAGAAGCTATTAACATATTTTCTCTCTGCTGACTTCTAATTTTTAGTAATGTGTACAGTTAACATTCTTTTTATTTAACCAAACTTCTTTTTCCTTCATCTTAATCTCCTCTTTTCTTGTTCTGTTAGTTTAGATGGGAACACATTAAATGTTCTAAGACCTTTTTTCCTTCTGGAGGATAAGTGACTCCACTTTCAATAGACCTTATTTTTGAACCTTTCATTTTTATCTTTTTGTCTGCCCTTTAAATTTTTTCTTCTTTCTAAATTGTGAACCCAGAAATGTAAAGTTGTGTCTTCCACACTGAATGGACCCAAATTCAATAGCCACTTTTTGATCATCTGTGTATCTGGCACACAGATATTATGACATGCAGCACACCCTTTTAATTCTTAAAACAACTCTGTGAGGCAAATAGTCTGGTTTCCATTTTGCAGAACATGAACTAAAGACAACAAATGTTAATACCTTCCACAAGGTCATGAAATTAAAGAGAAGGGCCAGGATTTGAACACAGCTGTAATGTTTTTTCTACTCTTCCACCATTTTCTAATAATATGATTTATACCTGGTTGGCTGCTCTAAAATCTTTATATCCCAAATATTAATGAAGACTTATAGAAATGTACATAACTGACAAATCTAGTTTCTTTGCATGACTTCAGTAGACAGGATCTCCGCCCCTCCCACCCCCCCACCTTTCAGTGGAACCTTACATTCTAGAGGCTCTGAAGGAGCTAGTTCAGGCCAACTGGTTATAATTCCAGGCCATGAAACTACAATCTTAGAAATACAAAAATATTTAACAACTGGTACAGCACAAGTCCAAAGCATTAGAACAGATACTAGGCACACAAATCTAATTTAGCTGTATAGGGTGTGTCTCAGCTGAATATTAACCATGGATAAAGCACTGTTAGATGTCTTAAGGAATAGATCATTAATGCCCTGAGTGATCAACTCCTTCCCTCTCCTACTAATCATTATTTAGAATAAGTTGTCTTCACTAATATAGGCATCATAAAATACCCTCAGTTATTTCCTCTTTAATCTTTTCATTCTACTTATAAGTATCTGCTGTGTCAAAAAAAAACCCCAACTTCTATGGATGAAGAAACACTATCTAGTTTGTGTCTTGGTGTGGCATTCTGGGTAGTAGTCCTTTTCGTTCCATTCACTTTTCTGAAAATCATGCTATTTTCTCTGCATATCCTGTACTTCTCAAGAAATGATGTGTTTAGTTTAAAATTAGTGAAAATTACTAAAAGTCCTGGAAAATTCAAGAATATGTCATGAGAGAGATTTCTACCATTTTTATCTTTCAAAAATAAGTAAACATGAGCTTTTAAGTATTAATTTTAAAGTGGCAAATTTAAACCTGTTTATTTAAACACATGCCCTAATGAAAATCCTGTTTTGATCTCTTCTTCTCTGAGTATAGTTTTTTTGTTATATGAGTAATTGTTGTTTAATAAAATAATACTTTATTATTTCATTGTCAGCTTTAGATTAATTGACATTAATTTTCCTTATTCAAGTTGGTGTGTATTTACTACCTTTATATTTTAATCAGAATTCATCAATATTTAAGAGTTTATTTTTTCTGTAGATCAAGTATTTTTTAAGTATTTACAGTAATCTCAAGGTTCTTTTATGCGATGGTAGATGGGGAAAACAGTTGGTTTCAAGGGAATGCTTCCTTGTCTCAAAATATCTCCCATACTCTAATGTTCCCATGCTTGAAATTCCACTATCAGAAATGCATTCCTTGGTATTAAATCTTTCCTTCTCTACTGATTCCATTTAGAAATTACTTTTACTTCAGGAACAGGGAAACTGTTAATATTTGTACACCCTCTGTATATGAGCAAAATACATATTGCCAGCATTCTTATTTAAAGTTTATAAAGCTTCTGTGAAAATATAGATGTTACTCCCATTTCACAGATGAGTAAACTGTTGCTCACAGATGTTGAATAATTTGCATAAGATTCTGCATTTAGGTTAGACAAGGTTAGGATTCGAATTGGTTCTCTTTTTCTCTCTTTTCACTGAACATTTAAGGAGATAACAGAGCATTAGTTATTATTCAGGTAACTTCCCTAAGACAAAAGAGATTTCTGAGGACAAAGACAAAAGACTGTTCTCAGAAAGCATAGCAGGTGGTTCCTTTTTTCTCACCTTTATTCCTCAGCCTTGTCTAGAATGATGTTTGCTTATCATGCTAAGTGAAATAAGTCAATCCCCCCAAAATCAAAAGCCGATGTTCTCTCTGATAATGCAGATGCTAAATAAAACACAATAAAGGGTGTGTGTGTGTGTGTGTGTGTGTGTGTGTGAGAGTGTGTGAAGAATAAAAGTTCATTGGATTAGACAAAGGAGACTAAAGGGAAAAGAGAGGGGATGGGACTAGAAAAAACAATAGAATGAACTGGACATAACTTTCCTATGTTTTTATATGAATATACTACCAGTGAAACTCCTATCATGTACAAACACAAGAATGGAAAATTATACTTCATGTATATATAATATGTCAAAATACACTCTGCTGTTATTTACATCTAAAAAGAACAAATTGGGAAAAAAAGAATGATTTTTGTTATCCTTGGATATAGTACTTGGTAGTAATAATTAATGTTAAAAATTCATAACAAATAAAATTGAGGCAGGTGTACATATTAAAGAGTTTTGTTTCTTTACAAAGTTATTAATCATCTAAAACACTCTGATTTACTTTATTTGAGCTATTTAGAAATTGGTTAATTAAGGGTGTATTTTTACATTTGAAATTTGAAGTTAGATGCTAAAAAAATAAAGTTAGATGCTTAAATCACAAGGTGTTTATTTTTAGAATTTTACTAGGTAAATTTAATGCATTTTAAATAATTTACAAATAATATAATAAGGTTTTAACTTCGTAAGTGAAAATCTGTATAAGAACAGACTTTTTTTACTGGCACAAAAATATTTTTAAGAAGTTGAAAGAAGTCCATTCATGGTTTATATGAAGAAATACATTTTGAAATCTAATCCCCACCATTTATTTTTGAAGCTCTGAAGGCATTCGCATGGTTAGTTATTTATGTTTATTCTTTGAGTAAGACTGCTTGGATGAAGGAAAGGATGCTATTTTTTTTAAGTTAATATATTTTAGAGCAGTTTTACATTCACAATAAAATTAAGCATAATGTACAGAGAGTTCCCATGAATTCCATGCCCTGACACACTTACCAGTTAACATCCCACACAACAGTGTTTGAATCTACACTGACACATTATTATCACCCAGAGTTCATATCTTACATTAGGGTTCACTCTTTGAGTTGTCTACTCCATGGGTTTGGACAAATATACAATGACATGTATCCATTGTTGTAGCCTCACACAGAAGAGTATCTTGCCCTAAAAATCCTCAGTGCTCTGTTTGCTCATCCCCACAAACCCCTGGCAATCACTGGTCTTTCTATTGTGTCCATAGTTTTGTCTTTGCTAGAATGTCACATAGTTGAAATCATATGATATGTAGCCTTTTCATATAGGCTTCTTTACTAAGTAATGGTATTTAAGATTCCTCCATTGTCTTTTTGTGGCTTGATTGCTCATTTCCAATTATTAGCACTGAAACTGGCCCATTGTCTGGATATACTACAATTTATTTATCCATTTACCTACTGAAGGACATCTTGATTGCTTTCAGGTTTTGGCAATTACGAATAAAGTTGCATTAACTGCATACAGGATTTTGTACTAACATAAGTTTCCAGTTCATTTTGGTAAATATCAAGGATTCCAATTGCTGGTATGCATGGGAAGAGTATGTTTAGTTTTCTACAAAGCCAACAAGTGGTCTTCAAATTAGCTATACTATTTTGCATTCCTATCATCGATGAATGAGGACTTCTGTTGCTCCATATCCTTGCCAGTATTTGTTATTGTCAGTGTTTTGTATTTTACCCATTCTAAAAGGTATCTTGTTGTTTTAATATGCAATTCCCTAATTTAATAGAATGTTGAGCAATTTTTGTATGCTTATTTATTTGCCATCTCTATATTGTCTTTGGTGAGAACACCTCACCAATTTTTTTAAAATTGAGTTCTCTTTCTTACTGTTGAGTTTTAAGAGTTCTCTGCATATTTTGGATACTAGGCTTTTTATCTGTCTGGTTTTGTAATAAGGGTAATGTTGGCCTTGCACAATGAGTTAGAAAGTATTTTCTTTGCTTTCTTCTGAAAGAGATTGTAGATAATTGATATATTTCTTCCTTAGATATTTGGTAGAATTTATTAGTGAACCCATCAGAGTTTGTTGCTTTCTGTTTGGGAAATCTATTAATTGTTGATTCCATTTATTAAATAGAAAAAGACCTATTTAGATTGTCTTATTTCTTCTTGTATGAGTGTCGGCATGTTTGTGTCTTTCAAAGAATCGGTCCATTTCTTCCACATCATAAAATTTCCAGGTATAGAGTTGTTCATAATATTGTTTCCTTTTTAATGTAATCTGTAGTGATGTCCTCTCATTTCTGCTATTTTTAATCTCCTTCCTTTTTAGTTAACTTGGCTATAAGTGTGTCAATTTTATCAGTATTCAGCTTTTGGTTTTGTTAATTTTCTCTATTGATTTTCTATTTTCAGTTTTACTGATTTCCGCTCTAATATTTGCATTTTTATTTTCTTCAGCTTACTTTGGATTTAATTTGCTTTTCTTTTTCTAGTTTCCTTATGTGAAGCTGAAAAGGTTTATTTTAGATGTTTCTTCTTCTAATATATGCATTCAGTGTTATACATTTCCCTTTAAGCATTGCTTTCACTGCATCACACAAATTTGGATAATTTGGATATATTTTTGTGTTCTTTAGTTCAAAATGTTTAGTAGTTTCTCTGGAGATTTCTTCTTTTCTCATATTTTATTAAGAAGTGTGTTGGAATTTTCCAACTATCCTCTTGTTACTTATTTCTAGTTTAGTTCCATGTAGTCTGACAGTGGACATTCTATATTCCAATTCTTTTAAATTTTCATAGTGTGTTTTATACCCTAGAATATGGTCTGTCTTCATGAATATTCCAGGTGAATCTGAGGTGCATGTGTAATCTTCTGCTGTTAAGTAGTCCACAGATGTCAAGTATGTCCTGTTGATTGATGGTGCTATTGAGTCAACTAGGTCCTTGCAGAGTTTCTTCTTGCTAGATCTATCCATTTCTGACACAGTATTGGTAAAGTCTTCAACTGTGATAGTGGAATTATCTATTTCCCCTTGCAATTCTATCAGGTTTGGCCTCATAGTATTTTTATGCTGTGCTTTAAGGCACATACACAATAAGGATTGTTATCCTGGAATGTTGATACTTTTATCATTATCTAATACCTATTTTTGTTCCTCATAATTTTTCTGTTCTGAAGACTGCTGTGTCTAAGATATATACAGCTACTCTTGCTTTTTAAAATTAGTGTTAGCATGGTATACCTTTATCCATTCCTTTCTTTCAGTCTATTTGTGTGATTGATTGATTGATTGATTGCAGTACTGGGGATCAAATCCAGGCGTGATCTACCACTGAACTACATCCTCTGCTCTTTTTATTTTATTCATTTTTAAAAAATATTTTTTAGTTGTAGATGGACACAGTATCTTTATTTTATTTACTTTTATGTGGTGCTGAGGATTGAATCCAGTGCCTCACACATGCTAGACGAGTACTCTACCACTGAGCTACAAACCCAGCCCCTGCTCTTTTTGTATTTTGAGGCCGGGTCTCCCTAATTGCTAAGACTTGCCTCAAACTTGCATTCCTTCTGCTTCACCCTCCCAAGTAGCTGAATAAGTGTGCCCCACTGCATTGGGCTGTGTCTCATATTTAAAATGGACTTCTTGTGGATAACATGTGGTTTGGTGTTGTTTTTGATCCACTCTGACAATCTCAGTATTTTAATTGATGTGGTAGACCATTAATATTTAAAATGGTTATTGATATAGCTGGATTAATATCTACCATATTTATTATTGTTTTCTATTTGTTGCCCTTGTCCTATGCTTTTTTCTGCTCTCTTCCCCATCTTTTCTGTGGTATGATGGGCAAATAAAAATTGTGTATATTTAAGATGTAGAACATGTTTTGATGTACATGTGCATTCTTAAATGATTATCACAATCGAGGTAGTTAACATATACATTACCTTACGTTGTTTATGTGTGTGGTGAGAATATCTGTTCCAGTTTCATGTTTATAAAAATGTGAGCAATTTATATGATTTCATTACTTCTCCTTACTTAACATTATCAATTATATATTTTAAAAACTTTCTTTAGTGGTTTCCCAGGAATTTTCAATGTACACTTACAGCTAATCCAAATTTGCTTTCAAATTATTCTATACTGCTTTACAGGTTGTACAAGTACTTCATAATTAAAATTATTCCTAATCCCTCTCTCCCATCCCTTCTATCATCACTGTCATTATTTCAGTTTTATAAAGCATGTACACATAAGCCTATACACATGCAACCCATACATATATACATAAGTGAATACATTACTTTTATTATTTTGAACAGATTCTTACCTGTTAGCTCACTTAAGAATAAATAAAACAAAAATTTATTTTACTTCTACTTATACATTCTCCAGTATCTTTTTTTTACGTAACACAGAATTCTTACTTATATAATATTCCTTCTGTCTGAAGAACTTCTTCTAGCATTTCTTGCAAGGCATGTATACTGTCTGGAACTTATCTCAAATTTTTGTTTGATGAAATCTTTTCTCCAGTTTTGAAGGATAATTTGATAGGATATAGAATTCTTGGTGGGTTTTTTTCTCTCAACTCTTTAAATATTTTATGCCACAGTATTTTTGTTTCCGTGGTTTTTGAGGATAAATTAGATGTTATTCCTGTCTTTGCTCCTTTAGGTAAGGTGGATTTCTCTTCTGACTTATTTCAGAAATTTTTCTTTATCTTGGATTTTCTCAGGTTTGAATTTGATATGCCTAGGTCGACATTTGTCCTACTTTGTATTCTCTGAGATTCCAGGGTCTGTGGTTTGATGTCTACATTAGTTGGGAGAAATACTTAGTCATGATTGCTTCAAATATTACTTTTGCTCCTTTCTGTATTTCTTCTGTGTCTGATTTTTCCATGATACAATTTTTACACCTTTTGTAGTTTCCCTACCATCTCTGCATAGTATGTTTTTTCCTGCCAATCTTTTCCCCTTTTGCCTCTCAGTTTTGGATATCTTCAAGCACAGAAATTCTTTCCTTACCTGTGTCCAGTCTCAAAGATGTTACAAGTATCTTAAAGATGTTCTTTATTTCTGTTACAGTATTTTTGATCTCAAGCATTTCTTCTTGATTCTTTGCTAGAATTTCCCATTTTCTGCTTATATTAGTAATCTGTTTCTGCATTTTGGCCTACTTTTTCCATTAAAGCCCCTAGCATATTAATCATAGTTCTTTTAAATTCCTGGTCTGATAATTACAGCATTTCTTCCATATCTGATTCTTGTTGATGCTTGTTCATTCTCTTGAAACTTTTTCCCCCTTTTCATTTACTTTGCACTTCTTTGTTGAAAGGTGGACATTATGTACTAGATGAAAGGAATTACAGTAATGAAACCTTTAGTGCCATGGTGGTAAGGTGTAGAGGGGAGGAAAAGCATTCTACAGTCCTGTGGTTAGGTCTCATTCTTTTAGTGAGCGTGTGCTCATGAACTGTGGTCCTGTGCTGATCAGTTCCCTTCTCAGCAAGTGGACAGTATTACTAGAGTGAGCTGTAGTTCAGTATTCCCTACTCCCAAGTGCAAGGCTTGAAACAGATAGAGTTGGGATTTACCTTTCTTCCAAGTAATTTAGGCACTGATAAAACCCCAACAGATCACGCTGCAGAAAGATAGTTTCTCCAGAGGGCAGGCCTTGTTGAAAAGAATGTAAATACTCTGGCATCTTCCAAAAGTTCTTTTCCCTCCCCTTACTGGAAGCATGAGGAGAATTTTCTCTGATATTTACTGTGAGGACCTGGTAGAGCTTCTGAAGGTAAAATTCACAAAGGTATATGATTCCTCCCAGAGACCGGACTCCCTGGAGTTTTGACTCTCAGTCTTGTCATCTCTGAGCCTCCAGAAACTTATCAATTACAGTTTAAGTTCTCCTACTCCATCTCTGGTAAAAGTCTATCCATAGATTTTTATGCTGGTGAATTTCTACTCCAGTTATAATGGTTATGATTCTCTGTATTCACCTGTCTTTCCCCAATTTGAGGGACAGCAGTTTGCCCTGTAATGCATCTAAGATTTGTTGGTTTTCAGTTTTTTTTAAGCTTTTATTTGTTAGGATAGAATGGTGACTTTTAAGCTTCTTTTATGCCAGATCAGAAAACAGAAATCCAACATGATTTTGCAGTCTGACAAACATGATCATTTCTGAAATGTAACTGAACCAATAATATTATTTTCATGGAACTTCACATTTTCATGTGATACTTGCTAAGACAAAGCCAAAATGAGCTAAAAGTTGATTGGTCAAATAAATACAAAGCACAAAACAATATATTTTAATACCTTTTTTAAAAAAATTATTTTAAATATCTGTATAGAAGGAATGTCCCAAGGAAACAAGACCAACTTTTTTTTTTTTAATGACTGAGTTTTTTGTTTATTTCACCCTAAATACTTAGCATTTATTCCTCTTGCCTAGCTATAACTTTTCCCTTTTCAAATATCTCTCCATTCTTTCTAAAACCTCTCTCCCTTCAGTCTCTGATAATCACCAATCTATTCCCTGTTTCTATGAGTTTCATTGTTTTATATTCCATAGTGAGAACATGTGGTGTTTTTTTTTTTCCTTTTGGCCTGGCTTATTTCTCTTAGCATAATGTTCTCCAAGTTCATACTTACTGTTGCAAATGACAGAATGTTCTTCTCTTGTAAGACTGAATTGACCTTCAACTGTGTGTGTGTGTGTGTGTGTATATATATATATATATATACACAATACATTTTAAAAAATCCATTCATCCATGGATGGACACTTAAATTGTTTCCAGAATGTTACTATTGTGCATAGTGCTGCAAAGGAACATGGGAATGCAGATATTTCTTTGACATTTTGACATGTATATGAAATATATAGGACAATGTCTACAAGGTCAGGGCCCATCCTAAAGAATGTCAATGAGGCAGTTCCCAGTAAACAGATGGTAATGAACTTGCCCTGGGCCCACCTGTGTCACACACTTTTGCTTTTACTGTCCCCCCCCTCCCGCCGCCGGACAGAGAAAGATAGACAAAACAGCAAAGAAACTTCAGATATAAAAGGGAGAAGGCCTCTCTCCCTTTGGATTCCTGGTTTCCGGGTCCACTTCTCCCTCTGGGGGAAGTCTTTTTCCGCTCTCCTTTAAACAAAGCCTTCCAATTTTCTGCTGTAAAATAAAGTAAAGTAAAATAAAATAAAATATAAAATAAAAATACCATATAGGACACAGGAATGTCAAACCATATAGTAAATCTATTTTTAATTTTTTGAGGAACCTCCATAGTTTTCTATAAGGCTATACTAATTATATTCCCACCAACAATATACAAGTGTCCCCTTTTCTCCAAATCTTTACCAGAACTTCTTGTCTTTTGTCTTTATAATAATAGGCATTCTAATGGAATTGATGTATCTTTTAATAGTTTTTATTTATATTTCCCTGATGATTATTGATATTGATCATTTCTTTATAAACCTGTTGGCCAGTTGTATATCTTCTTTTTGAGAAATGTCTGTTTAGTCTGTTGCCCATTTTAAAATCAGGTTATTATTCTTTTTATTCTTTTGTATTAAATTACTTGATAATCCTATGTAATCCAGAAATTAATGCCTTGTTAGAAGTATAGTTTTATAGTTTCGATTTTGAGTATGTTTCCAGTCTCAGTAATAGAAATTTTTGTAATAACTAGTCAATCAACTGATTTTATTTTTCTTTAATTTTAGGAGGTATTCTTTGATCCAGAGTTATTTTATGGTTTTTCCCATAGGTTTATAGTCATGTTCTATTTCTCTATCTAGTAATTATTCTCAAAGAGAGGCTGTGGACTTTGACTAGTAGTAGGAAGAGGGTTAACGGAAAATTCTACCTTATTTTCCATTATTGAGTTTTCAGTACCTTATTTTCCATTATTGAGTTTTCAGTATAATATAATTCACTAGAGTGTTTTGGAGTTTAACTGTTTACTATCAAGTTAATAGAAACTTCTCATTAGAAAGTATAAAGTCTCAGGAATAAACTACATTATAAAATAAGGCCTGATACCAAAGCATTTCCAGATAAAGATAGATTATAAGAGTGTTTCTTCCCTACCCATAGGGTAAAAGTTGGGTTGTTAAAAGAAGTTATGAAGATTTTCGGGTACTTGATAAACATCTTCATCTCTGTATTTATGACCGACGATTCTCCCAGCTCTCAGAGCTTCCCCGTTCTGACAGTCTTAAGGACAGTCCAGAGGTAAGCAGAAGTGATCACTACATATGAGTTAGTAGAAATTTTTGTCTGTATACTAAATAAAAGTTTATGTTAAGCTCTAAGAGTCATTCCTGGGATTACATATCATATCTATTTCATAACAGAAACAGTAGTAGGATATTTAGAATTAAAGTAGGTTCAGTATATAATTTTATAAGAGAGAAAGTCCTCATAATGATAATATGTAAACAGGCACTATATGTTAGCAAACCATTCTTCAAATAGGGTATGAGAACATGAAAACAAAACTATTAAAAATGTTCACTTCCTAGTAAACAAAATCTACATTCAAACAGTGCTGTTTGATTAGTTTGCAATGGCAGGTTGTGTGTTTGTGTACGTGTTTCCATTCCTGCTAAATATTCCTAGCCAAAAAAAAAGAAAAAATTAAATGAAAGTAATTTTTAATTTAAAAAGAAAAATTCTTTAAAAAATTTTTTTTTTAATATTTATTTATTTTTTTTAGTTGTACACAATGCCTTTATTTATTTTTACATGGTGCTGAGGATCGAACCCAGGCTGCGCACGTGCTAGGTGAGCGCTCTACCGCTGAGCCACAATCCCAGCCCCTAAAAGGAAAAATTCTTTATAGCATTAGTCAACAAAAAGTTCTGTTGGGAGCCAAAAATTGGGAGGAGTCTTTGAAAGTAGGTGGGATAAGATTTATGGTAAAAGAAAATATAGCTTAAAAACCATACAGGATGATTCTAAAAGACAGTGAATTAGAAGTTTTACATGCAAATATCAAGTGAACAAAATATAACTGAGAAGAATGTACATCAGAAGGCCTTTGAATGTATGATTGCTGTCCTCTGAGGGGCAGTGAGTTATCATATACATGAAATGAGAGTAGATATTTGTAAAATAAGATAACCAGAAACTTTGGAAGTGAACATATGATCTTTTAATTTTAATAATAACAAATCTGAATAACTGAACTCCATATAAAATGAACATATCTAAAGAGAGAATTAGTGAGCTTGAGTTCAAGTCATTTATAAGAATATGATCCTGACAAGGGAATTTTAAAGTGGTAACAATGTGTATAAAGAATTGGATTTGTTTGAACAGAAAGCTGTTTTGGGGGTAGAACAGAAAGAGGTACTATTGATTGGGAATATGGAGTTAGGGCTGTTAAAGTACAACTTTCCAAATGCAAAATTCTAAACTTTATCTAAAACCTAAACTAAATAAAATGAAATTTTTTAAACTGATTTGTTAACATGAAAAACATTACAAACAATAGACATTTTATAAAGTTGTTATTATTATTATTATTATTATTATTATTATTATTTTGGTACCAGGGATTGAACTCAGGGGTACTTGACCACTGGGCCACATCCCCAGCCATTTTTTGTATTTTATTAGAGACAGGGTCTCACTGAGTTGCTAAGTGCCTCGCCATTGCTGAGGCTGGCTTTGAACTCACGATCCTCCTGACTCAGCCTCCCAAAGTGCTGGGATTACAGGTGTGCGCCACTGTGCCCGGCTCTATAAAGTACTTATTATTAAAAGAATATTAGGTTAAGATGGCTGGATTAGTTTTAAAAAACTGATCAATGTCAAAAAGGGCAATAACTATAAGTCTTGATTATCTGTTCCTTTAGCTGTAAATTATTTGGATCTGTACTAAACAAAAATAAAACTAACATTTAACTCAAAAAATAAAAAAAGAATATGGTTCTGAAAGGGACAAAAAGTTAAAAAGTTTTGAGAGTATAGTTGAAAATTGTGGAGAATGGATCCAGAAACAGTTCCTACTCATAGGGATTATAGGAGAAGAAATTGGATGGGAAGAAATAAAAATAAAATAAAAACTAATATAAAAACTTCCCTATAGGTAAAGAAAACAATATTTTTAGATTCAGAGGGCCCATGAGTGCTACCATATAGTGAGCAAAAGGACACACACACCAAGAAACACTGTAGTGAAATTTCAAACTATCAAAACGTAGAGAAAAATCATATAACTATCCATAGATTTTTTATTCTCAAAAAAAAAAAAAAAAGCGTTAGAGTTCTCAGCTGTAGTTGACTTGAAAACAATGCAGCAATATTTTCTAAATCATGAGGGGAAGTCCTTTTAAATTTAAAATTAATTCCAAGGCAGTTTAAGTAGATAGGACAAAGAAGAGTCATCATGTAGGGACCGATCCTGCATTAGAGGCTTAGGGATGTCTTAAAATCAGAAAGATTCCTTCTTACATTGGAAAACCAAGAAGTCTCATATTCATTTCCCATCTCTGCTTATTTCTTCATTTTTCTCAGACTCTCAAATTTCATGGACAATGTACTGTTCCATGGGGTAGGATCATGCACGAACGTGGCTGCTCCTGCCTGGCCATGGGCATAGAAGATTATAGAGAGTCTTGGAGAACAAGCTTTCTGGGAATCAGGGGAAAGCTAGGCAAAATAGTTAAATATAGATTTGTAATAAACTTCTTTTTACATTTTCAATACAAAAATAGTGCAGTAAATAATTTCTAATGTTGTAGAATGGCATAACCATCGATGATAAGGGGTAATAAGTTAAAGCCCCACATGAGACAGGGTTTGAATCATTATGTCAGTGCCCATAGTTTCAGTGGCAGTCCTCTGGGAAGATCCTCTCTAACCATTAAAATGCTTCAAGGTCTGTAAATCTACAACCCCCAACCAGTTCACCTCAGAGTTTCTCTACCAGAGAGTGCAGTATCTTTCCTCTGAGTTACACTGAACTCTCTCTCTGCAGTCAGTCACTCAGATGCTCGTGGCTTACCTGTCGCGCCTTTCAGCTATTGCTGGTAACAAGATCAACTGTGGGCCTGCTCTTACTTGGATGGAGGTATTACTTAATTCACTTCTTATGAAAATTTATTTTAAAATTATTTACTTAAGAAATTTAATATTAATTTCATAGTTGAATGTCAGTAATCAAAGAAGTGGAGTTCTCATTTGGGAGGATAGAAACATGATACATAAAATGTTTTTCATCTCAACTCTCCTTTGATAATTTGTGAAATGAATTTTAATATATTTCATGAATCTACTTTCTTGGTATTCAGTGTATTAATGTATATACACTGAGCGAATTATATATTTTTCAGTTTACTTAATAATTGAATTTTTAAATTTATAGTACAGGGAATTGAAACTGGGGTGCTTTACCACTAAGCTACATCCCTAACCCATTTTATTTTTTATTTTGAGACAAAATCTTGTTAAGTTACTGAGGCTGGCTTTGAACTTGCTATCTTGCCTTAGCTTCTCAAGTTGCTGGGGTTACAGATGAACACTACCTTGCCCAGCTAATAATTGAAAATGTTTTTTAGTTATTTACAAATGAGTAACAACCTATTTTAAAGCATCTAATTTAAGAGTATGTTGAGTGAAACATTATCCTGTAAATATGTTAGATATTTGTTCTTAATTTGCATATAGTTATGTATTCTGTACTCCCAATGGAATTTGGGAAGACAAGAAGGAAAGTAGAAAGCATATTGAACTGTGAGCCAAGTCAATTTGCACTCTTGACCTTGACTTTTCCATTACATACTATGTGGTTTTGTAATTTATGTTTTCTAATCTTAGAAAGATTAAATTACTTTTACTTTGCTTAGCCTCTTCCAACTTTAGCATTGAAATAGTGTTAAAATTATGTATGTTAATGCCATAGCATGATGACTGTCATACATTAACTAGCCAATAGATGGTATTTGTGTTTTTTTAAAAGACTATTAATTATTATTTGTGTAAATTAAATTGAATTATATTTTATAGGTAGTCAAAGAAACTTGTGCAGGTTCCATGTCTTTAACCATCTCATAGTATGTGTGCTTCATTACAGATTGATAATAAGGGAAATCACCTTCTAGTTCATGAGGAATCATCTATCAACACTCCTGCTGTTGGTGCTGCCCATGTTATCAAGAGGTACACTGCTCGAGCTCCAGATGAATTGACATTAGAGGTAAATAATTAAAGAGTGCTGTTTTTTCTCTTGCCCTGTTACCTTTCTAGCCTCATGCTTAAGTATTTTAATCATTTACTTAATTTTAACAAATTAAAAGCACCAGGTGTTTCTGTAGTCCTTTATATTTTGGCCTGGAAAAATTTTCTATTTTTGTTTAAATGATCATTCCCATCCTTTAACGTTCAGCTTCAGCATCTCTCATTTCTTCTAGAAAGCCATCCTTGGTATCCCTCACCTTACTGCATGCAGATAACATCCCCCAAAACTAGAGTGAATGCCATTCAGAATTGCTTTCATGGCTTATCTGTGACACATCACTTATTACATTTAATCATAGTTTTTCTCCTGTTTGTTTCAGTGGATCTCTTGAAAGCAAGATCTTTCTTTGTGCTTTCAGTGCATAAAAATAGTGATACTCAGTGATACCTTCTAAAACATGCTGTTTAAAGAGTGAGTTAAAGAACAGATGGAGGGTGAATGAATATTTCTTGCTATCATATGCAAAAGGAGAGGGGAATTACATTTCTTCCTCTAAAATTATGTCTCAGGTGGTGAAAGACAAATGCTAACAGTTATTCAGTTTAAGATAGAAGAGTGTCAGTTTTTACTGTGTAGCTTCTGAATCATTTTCAAACTACACTCTTAGGTTCTGTACAGAAAGAAATGCAGGTCTTCAAAGATATATCTCTTAGCAAATATGACTGTGAAGATGGCTTAGTCATGACTTCAGTGTGAATATGTAGGTTCCTAAAAATGTGTTCTATATTAATAATAGTGCTCTCAAGTATTTAACTGTGTTTTTTCATAGATAACAGCACTTGTTTTGGTTGAGGAATATAACTCCTATAAGATATATTATTTAGTTATTATAATTAAAATTATTAAAATATTCATGTAAACTCAGTAGTTTGCTTTTTACAATGAAGAAAGTTAGGTCTATAGTGGAGTGTTGGACTACAGTGGATTGTTGAAAGAAGTAGAATTGTCATCACATTTCACACTTACTAAGAATAATCCATCTTGACCCTTTCCTATATGATTAAATAAGGTATATCAGTATAATGGCTTGCACATGGTAATATAGTATTAATAAATGGTATTATTGTTTTAAATATGAGTATTTGAAAACTTCTGTAAGTGAATCTCATTACTTCTAGTGACAGTGGTCACAGAGTACAGAAGCTCCACAACTTAGCATGGTGTTAATTCCCCACTAAACCCATTTCAAATGGAAAATACTGTTAAGTTAAAAATATACCAAGCATGCCTAACCTACTGAACATCTTGTCGTGGCAGCAGGGCACTATAGTTTCTCAGGTGTCTGCCCTTGTGACGTAACTGATTGGAGCTGTGGCTCCATGTTGCCCAGCATCACAGGAAGAGGATTATGCATATTTTTAGCCTGGGAAAAGATCAAAATTCAAAATTTGAAGCACAGTTTCTACTGAGAGCACATCACTTTTGCACCATGGTAAAGTCCAACTCATCATAGGTTGGAGACAGTATTTTAAAGCATAACTGATGATAATGGCATGATACTTAGCATTAAAAAAAATCTTCATTTAAATCTAGCTTTCTGAAGTTACTGCACATGAGTTACTGAGATCACAATTTTTGTGTTGCTAAACATTTTTTTAGAACTTTCCTTAGCAAAAGGTAAGATTATTAAATTATTTTAAAAGAGGTAATATGTTTTCCCAGAAATTATTAGCCAGAGCATAAAATAGTACTTTGTCCTTTTGTGCAGTTCAAATTTAAATTCTAGGTATAGCAATTGATTTAAAATTGAACTAAAACAATTTTACTAAAATTTTGATTGTTTTAGGTGGGAGACATTGTTTCCGTTATTGATATGCCCCCCAAAGTGTTAAGCACATGGTGGAGAGGCAAGCATGGATTTCAGGTAAGCAACAAAAATTAGGTGTGGAAAAATTCTAAGAACGCTTATTTGTATGTCATTAAGAATCCTATTTCTAAGGTGTACTGCAAGTGGACTTTGTCATCAGAAATGTTGTCTGCAGAGACAGAAATATATAAATGATAATGGCATTAAACTTGGATTTCCTTGTCCAGTTGCTTTTGTGGAGGGTGAATAAATATTTCTCGCTATCAGCTGCAAAAGGAGAGGGGAATTACGTTTCTTCCTCTAAAACTATGTCTCAGGTGGTGAAAGACAAATGCTAACAGTGATTCAGTTTAAGATAGAAGAGTGTCAGTTTTGTTTTCTCCCCCTTCTTTATCATTCTGCCAGTGTGAGCAGGGTCTCAGGCCTGAGAGCTGCTTTCCGACTCTTAGACGTGTGACTCTTCCTTGCTTTAAGTATTAATATTTTTTTCCTGGGGCGGGCGGGGGGTGTGGGTGTCCAAGGGAGTGAACTCAGGGGCACTCAACCAACTGAGCCATATCCCTAGCCCTGTTTTGTATTTTTATTTAGAGACAGGGTCTCACTGAGTTGCTTAGTGCCTCGCTTTTGCTGAGTCTAGCTTTGAACTCGCAATCCTTCTGCCTCAGCCTCCCAAGCTACTGGGATTACAGGCATGTGCCATGGCGCCCACCTTAATATTAGTTTTTAAATCATGATTCATGTATATTTTCTTTTTAAAAATAAGTCAGTTTGATCAATTTTTTTCTGTAAAAATCATTATAAATGTTATTAGAAACTTATTGTATTGCAGAACAATAGTAGAATCTAAAGTCTTTTCATTTATATTTCCACAAACATGTAAATTGTTTAATTTAAGCCTTACAATGGCATCTTTTAAATTAACTTGGGACTAATTTTCATAGGGTGTATAGGGTTTCTTTTATTTTTTAAAATTGTCCATAAAGGAGCCTCTGAAAATGCCTTAAAATTATGTTCTTAATCCATGGTGTGTGTGTATATGTGTGTGGGTGGGTGGGGTTCCTTATAAAAGTGTTGTGAAATGCCACACAAGTAAAACTATTTGCACTACATAGTTAGAAATTTGATTATTAGTATATAAATATTTTGAGCTTTACATATTTAAAAATCCTGATTATTAACTGTTTATCAAATGTATTTTATAAACAAATGTTATTACCATTTTAAACAGTATAGTGTAGGAGTTAATTGTGGGGTCCAGAGCCAGATATCCTAGACTTTAATCCTGTATTGGGTAAATTATTTAATGATCTATGTCTCCATTTCCCCATTTGTAAAATGGGATTGCAGGACAATATTTTTTCACATAGGCTTTATCATGAAGGTTAAAAGTGTGAAGATGAAAGCATAAAGTACTTGGACCAGGCCTGGTGTGTGTGTGTGTGTGTGTGTGTGTGTGTGTGTGTGTGTGTTGCTCAATAAATGTTGATATAAAATTTGAATAATTCTGTTTTTATTTTAAAAATTTAACTTTATACATTTCTAATAAAAAAGCATATATAATAATTCAACAGGTTATTTGCTGTCTTTGGAATTGCATTTTTCTTAAAACCAGAAGGTTCTACTTAAAATCTCTCTATTCCTTTTCAACATTTTAATTTTTTGATTGTAAAAATAGTAGCAAGTTTGTCCTTTATTTGTATAATAGTTATTTATTGATCAATGACTGAATGCTAGGTATAGAATATCTTCCTAATTATTAGACCCACACAAGTAAGTCCATTACCTAAACAAACTAATTCTCTTAAAGTCATAAATTAAGTATTCTAAAACTGTTATAACTTAGTTTATTGCCAAAACACATTATTTAAAATAAAAACAAGTGTTTTAAATTCAAGGAGATTTGTCATTGATAATAAAACTTGCTCCTGTAGGAATGTTATTTTCTGTCTAAAATAAACTAGTAAGGTTTCAGAAAGGCAATGTGTTTGTGTAGATCCAGATGGAGTGTGCCTGTGAGAGGAGCAGTTGATGTGGGGTACCTATGAAACCAGCAGCAAGACTTTAAATGTCACTGTCAAAACTTTTTTTTTTTTTTTTTTTTTAAACAACAAGGAGTCCTGCTGGGCGCGGTGGCGCACGCCTGTAATCCCAGCACTTGGGAGGCTGAGGCAGGAGGATCGCAAGTTCAAAGCCAGCCTCAGTAATGGCGAGGCACTTAGCAACTCAGTGAGACTCTGTCTCTAATAAAATTAAAAAAAAAAGGGGGGGGGGCTAGGGATGTGGCCCAGTGATCGAGTGTCCCTGAGTTCAATCCCCAGTACCCCCCCCCCAAAAAAAAAAAACCAAACAAGTCCAGTATTTTAAGGAAAGAATCCACATGGTTCCCTATGCCTTGCTGTTCCTACACACTAGTCCATTTGTAAGAGTGCCCATGGTTAATTGCAGGGGAAGGTGGGAGTTGGGAGATTAGTTGAGCATCTGCAACACAGGAAGCATTTGACATTTTACACGCAGTGTGTTCTTTAATTTCAAGAAACTTCCAGGTAGTTTTTATCTCCTATTTTTATGGAAAGAAGACAGTTTTTGAGAGGTTTAATAAATAGTCAGGATGTTAAATCAGTAAGCAATGGGTGGAGGAGGGATTAACTCCAAGTGTGCTCTGTCCCATTGCCTGAAGAGCACTGAGCATGATTTCTACATTCACTCTCAAATTATTAACTCTCTTCACTTCAGTTTTCTGTGCTGTAGAAAAGAACGTCTTTCCTTCCCAACCAGCAAGGAATGTGGTAAAGATTAACCAGCTGAGGGCTACAAAGCATACCTGTTTAGTGGTAGAAACATTGCTGTCACTGTGTGTTAGTTAGGTTTTTATGCAATGATTAATAAATTGTATCCTGGGGAAAAGCTCCTCCTCAGGCAACTCATGAAATTCTCTACCCTTGATAGGTATTTGAAAATTCTGAGAATGTGTCCCTTCTGAGATATCCTGTGAAAGTGGAAGATAATCTTAATTATCCATGTACATGATAACTGTAATCTGCAGCCCTTTTATGTCCTGATTTTCAAGTTTAAAATCAGTGGACTTATAGCTTATTCTGATGATTTTCATACTTTTAATTTTTTAACTAGTAGGATGGTTAATCAAAGAGAGTCTCACATATAACCCCAGCATGAGAAGAGGTGACAGTATAACTGCCCTGATTAGTTTAAGTCAGCCCACTGGACCTCTAGCCCCATGGTGCTTGCCTAGGTGGATTCCCTGAGGCCTTCTGTAATATCTCAGAGGACCTCAGCAGAGCTAAAAACCACACTTTAGGCATAGTGGGCATTACCTTTATATAGTAAATGTATTCTATCAAAAGCTACTTTAAATTTTAAATTTTTAAAAGCTAACAGTGAAAGTATTAGAGAAACATGTTCTTTAAAGGGGCATTTTTATGTGACCCCTTTCAGAAGGTCAATATTAAATTTTTCTAAATTATATCTTAATTCTTGGTGTTTCATAAATTCTGAGGTAGGTGGGTCATATAAATTCAGAATACAGTCATGCTTATTTTATAAATATGTGTGTGAAATTTTGTTTTTCTTGTTATTGGGCATGGCTGTTCCTAACATTCTTTCATTTGTCTGTTAGGTTCTGTTATAGTTTGCTAGG
The DNA here is from genome assembly GCA_025594165.1 of Tamias sibiricus. Lineage (NCBI taxonomy): Eukaryota > Metazoa > Chordata > Mammalia > Rodentia > Sciuridae > Tamias > Tamias sibiricus. The sequence goes on along the minus strand of CM046657.1, from coordinate 123,345,416 downwards.
CCTGCTATAATAAAATACCACAGACTGGGTGGCTTAAATAACAGAAATTTATTTTTGCACAGTTTTGAAAGTTAGAAGTTCAAAATCAAGGTATTGGCAGGGTTGGTTTCTTCTGAGGCCTTTATCCTTGGCTTGCAGAGGGCTGTCTTATTGCTGTGTCCTCTCATGGCATTTGTCTATGCAGGTGGGTGTCTTTGAGTCCTTATCACCTCTTCTTATAAGGACAGCAGTCCAATTAGATCAGGGTCCACCCAATATGACCTCATTTAACCCTCACTAAAAGCCTTATCTCTAAATATAGCCATAGTTTTGAACTATGGAAGTTAGGAATTCAGCAAAAGAATTTGGGATGGATACAATTTAGCTCATGATAGGTGCCATTCAATGTGGATAGAAAGGTGGGTTGAGCCACGTTTAGGGTTGGGCTGAAGTTCCTTGAGGAGCTTCAGGGACCAGTTGGACTCTCCTTGGAGGTTGTGGAGGGGTTTCTGGAGGAGTACAGTCTTATGTATGTGTCTTCTGGGGAGAGGATCTCCAGGTGACTCACTGACACCTCTCTCAGTGGGTGCAGGTTGACTGGCATGGAAGAGCACACTTCAGTCAGCCTGCTTCACTGACTCTGGTTACATGCCAATTCTGCAAACTGGGCTCTGACTGCAGACCACAGAGAAGGATGCACAGTGGTGCAGACTGTCTTACCTCGTGGTGCAGAGGAGATGAGGGGCTTATTTGGCATGGGGTGGCCAGGACAATGGTCTTCCTGGGGATCAAGATCATTGGGTGCCTATTGGGAGAAAATAGCATGGGCTGCTGCTTCCTATGGTAGAGGCAGAGTCCACTGAGGTGTTGCATTCTGAGCATGATGAGAAGCTTTCTGAAATGTCTGCATTTGCAGCTCTGCTCAGCCTCACAGGTTATGACCTGTTACCTGGACACTACTTTTTCTTTCAGCAAGGTTCCACACATGTGTTGTCTCCTTTCTGGCTTGCCATCAAGGCCTGGCAGGGTTCAGTTCTCCTTTTGGAAGCCTTTCCTTTATATTGCTATGAACCAGTGTTGTGCAGTTGCTGTGTTGTGACTTTCTTTAGTATTTAAAGATATTTATTAGTATTTTAAAAAATAATAAATAGACCTGATTTTTAGTATAGTTTGAGATTTACAAAATAATTGAGCAGATAATTCATAGAGTTTCATAGAGTTACTCCTCCTACAATTTTCCTATATTCACATCTTACTTTACAATGCAATGAATAGAATTGGCAAATGCTGACCTTTTTCTCATGTCAGCTGTTGGCTGTGTTTACCTGAAGTTTGTGGTAAGCAGTGTTTCTAGAAAAGTGGTCTGAGGAACACCTAGGCCAGAGACATAGATAATAAAAATTCAACCTCAAATCCTACCCACAGTTATTAGAACAGTTTTTGGTCTTGCTTTTTATTATAATTAATGAACCAGTACCAATATATTGTTATTAACTATGGACCATCATTTACATTAGTCTTAATTCTTGGTGTTGCATATTCTGTGCATTTTGACAAGTGCCTAATGACCTGTATCCACCATTTTATTTTCATACAGAATTGTTTAGCCATCCTTCAGTTACTCTCCCATACTTCACCTGTTCATCCCTCCCTCTCTCTGATCTCTGGTAAACACTGATCTTTTACTATCTCTATAGTTTTGCCTTTCTCAGAATGTCATGTGTTTGTCATATGGTCTTTTCAGATTAGCTTCTTTCACTTAGTAATTTGTGTTTAAGATTCTTCCATGTCTTTCCATGGTTCTGTAGCTCCTTTTTTTCTAATCACTATCCAATATTTAGTGTTAAGGATGTACCACTGTTTATTTATCTAATCACCTATGGAAGGAATCTTGATTGCTCGCATGTTTTTGGCAATTATGAATAAAGCTGTTGTAAACACCCATGTGTAAGTTTTCATGTGAACATAAGTTTTTATATCCTTTGGGTAAATGCCAAGGAGTATGATTGCTTATCATGTAGTAAGAATATGTGCCGTTTTATAAGAAACCATCAAACTGTGTTCCAGAATAGTTGTACTATTCCACATTCCCACTAGCAATGAATAAAGAGTTCTTGCTACCTGGCACACCCTCACTGGCATTTGGTAACTGTCAAGTTTTTGAGCAGGGATGGGTTTAGCTATGTTAAAAGGGTTTAAAGGAGTTGCAGTGTTGATTTAAATTACAAATAAAGTTAGTCCATGAAATAGCATTTGCTGAATATGCTTAAGGATACAGTTGTGTTATCTTCATTATTTTGTTACCAATAATTCATAATATTTTCTACCACTGATTCTTAAATTGTCGTGTGCATGAGAATCAACAGGGTAACATACTAGAAAGAGTAAATGTCAACCTGGGGCTGTAGCACAGTGGTAAAGTGTTTGCCTAGCATGCATGAGGCTCTGGGCCCATCCCTAGTAATTAACACACAAACATACACACCATGGGGGTGGGTATTAAATCTCAGGGCCTAAACCCTGAAATTTCTGTTTAGGTAGTTTTGGGGTAGGATGTGAGACCTTCTTTGTAATTTTATCTCTGTGTGCTCTAGGTAAACTGCTAGTTGACTGGTGGTTGGTAAAGATCAGCATTTTGCTAAGTTCTATTCAATGTATTGTCCTATCCCAGACCATAATTTAGCTGTGGGAACAGAAGGATAAGTTCATCCATATGTTTAAATTATACCCTAACTCTCTTTCTTAAGCTTCTGGGAGTAGGAAGTGTGAAATTATATTAACTACAGTAATTTGAAATTCTGAAATCTGTATAATTGTCTCTTAAGAAGTATATTGACTCTTTTATCTTTGTTTTTTGAGATGTTTCATTATATGATAAACTGAGGAGCGGAAAAACCCTCTTCACTTTATTTTCTTTGTTTTGAAAACCACTCGCATCACTCTCAGACTTCTGTTTCTGTGTGTAGACTGTGGTTGGGAATGTGAGGTAAGGCCTCCGAGAGCCATTTTTTCTTAGGTTAAAGGCATTATACAAATATAATGTTAATGTTTTTGAACATTATTTATTTCTCTGGTGCAGTTTTATGAGTTTCATTTGGGAACCACTGGCATTGGAATGACCTATGAAATGTGTTAAAACTGGATATTTATCATCAGAATCTTAGAGGATGGGACAGAGTCTAAATTTTAACCAAGTTCCTTGGATGATTCTCACGTATGAAATGTGGGAACCATTGACTCAGCCTCCTGTTGTCTATCCTTTGCAGATAGAGTGAGTAGGTAACAGTACAGCAGTTGTTCTGTTGCCCCTACTCACAGAAAGTCCTCCTTAAAACACATTTGCCAACAAGTTAATCTAGTGGCTAAAATCCCACTTGGAGATTAACAGAATTGATACAGGTCATGTTTTGTGGATTCTCCACAAGATGATCAAGATCAACTATTTTACTTTTCATAGTTAACTCAGAATGTCATGTGTTGTTTTTTTTTTAATAAGTTTCAAAGAAGCAATTCATGAATAATAAAAATATCCTTACCACAGGAGTTAAATATGGTTAAAAGTCTTCTTTATTCAAAAGAGCAGATAGCTGGGACTCTTTTGCCCCTAATATCCAGGAATACAAAGCTATATCTTTTCATTGCTTAAAATCAAGTAGAGCAAAATATTTTCTCTCCAGTTAAGTAATGGGAAATTTTCATAATGTTGCATAAATTGAAGAAAAGAGGGAATGTGTGACACTAAAAATAAAATTGATTACAAACACTTCTTGAGTGCTTCTTACATGTGCTATTCTATGTGCTTTCCATTAACTTTTTATTCTCAAGCTTCATGAAGAAAGTGCTGTTATCTCATTTATGAATGGAGGAAACTGTAGCATGGAGGGGTCAAATAGCTAGCTCATTATTACCCTGCTCTTTAGTGCAGAGCTTACATTGAAACAGGCATTCTGGCCAAAAATCAGATCACAGTAGTAATTTAATCAACACTATTGAAACTTCTGCTTGTATGACTTATAGATTTCAATAGTAGAAAAGATGATAGTGGTCCATCTGGTTATAATCTGTCATTTTACAATGATAGAAATCTAGAAACAAAGAAATTTAGATAAATTGTTTGGTTTCACAAAAACAGTAACTAGATATTATAACCAGGATGAATTCCAGTTTTGTGATTTTTTTTTTCCTTCTATAGATCATAGACATGTGTACATTTTATTTATTGTTGCTGATGTTTTAATTTTTCTTTTAGTGCCATTAGTAATGGGTGTTTAGAGATAAATTTCCTAATGGATAGCTTTTTGTTAACTGGTAGCGTCAGGATATATCACACCTTAAACATGGAATGTCATAAAATCAGTTGACAGGATGGCTGGACACAGTAGCTTTTAATATCATCAGACTGTATACTTCCTCTTCATGATAAATACTTTCTGAAATCCCTTCTTGTGATTCTGAAATAAAACCTACAAATAATATAATTACCTATATACATATACAATTTTGTAAAAGTCTGTATGTAAATTTTCACATGTAATATAAAGGAGAAGTAAAAAGAAAGTAATTTTTGTCCTTAAAATATGTGAAGCCAGGCATGGTGGTGCACTCCTGTAATCCCAGCACTTGAGAGGCTGAGGCAGGAGGATCACGAGTTCAAAGCCAGCCTCAGCAATGGCGAGGCACTTAGCAATCCAGTGAGACCCTGTCTCTAAATAAAATACAAAAAAGGGCTGGGGATGTGGCCCAGTGGTCAAGTGCCCCTGAGTTCAATCCCCAGTACCAAAAAAAAAAAAAAAAAAAAAAAAAAAAAAAAAAAGTGACATGTAGTTAGATATAAGTATTTGAGACAACTACTTGAGAACCTTGTTACTCTCAAGGCAAACTGACAACATTAACATCAATCAGACAATAAAATATACCCATTTATAATAGCACAAAAATGTGAAATACTTAGGAATATATCTCCCAGAACCTTTCTGGGAGAAATTAACGAAGACCCAAACAAATGGAGAGATATATTGTGTTTATGGGTTGGAAGACTATGTTGTTAAGATGTGTTTCTTCCCAAATTGATTCCAGTCAGAATCCTAGCAGACTCTTGTAGAAATTTACATATGAATTTAATCGATAATTCATATGGAAATGCAAAGGACCTAGAATAAAGGAGATAAAACAAATTTGAAGAACAAAAGTTGGAGAGCTAGCAGTAATTGAAGATTTATTGTAAAGCTATAGCTTAAGTAAAGTGTAGGATCAGTGGAAATAGAGATAAGTAGATTAATGAAACAGAATGGAGTCTAGACATATACCCATATATACATAGACAACTGATTTTCAACAAATGTATAAAGTCAGTTCAGTGAAGAAGATAGTTTGTTTTTGCTTTCAAAGTAAACTTTATTTCTTGCAGCATCTGCAAAAATTAACTCACAATGGATCATATGCCCCTGTGTAAAGCACAAAAAAGAAAATAGTTGTGGTTTTGGATTAGGCAAAGATTTCTAAACTGCAACATCAAAAGATAAATTCTTTAAGAATGTGTGGGAAGTGGGAAAAAAGTAGTTGGCTTTTATAGACAATAGATTGAATTTGCATTAGTTTGAATCTCAGCAATGTGATTTTTCTCCAGAAACATCACATGCAATGTCATATGTCACTTTTACCAATGGACACTTTGAGTTTTTCAGGATTGTTTATATTTGGCAAAATTTTAGGTTAAATATTCAGCATTAAAGTATATGTATTCATTAACTGCATTTTTAGGGTTAGCTACATTCTTATATGATATCTTCAACAGAACACAGTTTTATTGTTTATGATGGAAATTTTATAAAAGGGAATCTGTTTGCCTTTCACAAGTTTTAAAAAACTGTTTTAAGTAAACAACCCCTTGACTGTTAACAGTGCTTTTGGTTTCAAGAAATAGAAAAGTGAAGAGAAAAGGTAGCTATTGCTACTGATGTCAGCAGCTTAATAATAATAAGCAAAAGTCTTAGAGATCATCTTGGCCTTTCATTGTGATCAAATGATGACTGCTGCAGACCCAGTCATGACACCTGTATTTACAGCAAAAAGACACAAGGTAGGAGTCTAGAGTTGTGCCTATGTGTGTCTTGAAGTCATCTAAATGCATAGAGTTTAGGAAACTGGATATTTGATTTAATTAACATTTAGTAATATTTTATAAGAAAGAGAGAGACAAGAGAGCAGGGATTGGGGTTAGGTACTGGATATGCCTATAGCAGAACTCCATGAAGTATACAATAGCATCTTTCCTACATATCTAAATATAATGCATTGAGACAATTTAAAAGGTGAGAATATAACTAATGTATATGATATAATTCTTTGAATAAGTTCATTAAGCTTTGTTCAGTCTTTGTGAGGGACTGGTGGAAAACTAGTTTTTATTTCCTGAAAGGTATTTGAATTTATAAACTGGTCTGTGTGCTTTCACATAAACTTTTGAGGTGTAGGTAAGAGTTACTCCTGATGTGACAGATTAGGAAATGAAACATTTTCCTCCAGATCACAAAGTCTAAAAAACATGGGTGAGGCAAGTTTGCACCTAACCTTTTGTCTGTGGAAAATTTCAGTTTTTCATAAATTGAAATGAATTAGAATTTTATGGAAAGAATGACATTTGAGAGTGAGGAAACTTAAGGACACACATGTGTTATGTGTCACTTACCTGTGTATAATATTTCATACCCATTTGATGGAGCAGCTAGAGCATTCTAGGTCTTCAGTAGCTAACATACTGGCATAATAACAGATAACATTTGATGAGTGCTTACTACATGCATTCATCAAATGCATTTTACTTATGCTAATCACTTAATTATCATAAAACATGTATAAGTATTATCATTATCATGTATAGATGGAAAAACAATCACAGAGAGTCTGAGTTACACATCTAGCCTACTAAGTGGTAGATTTAGGACTAAACCCAGGCCCTTTACCTTGAGATGACGCTGTTAACCAGTGCACCACATACCTTCTCACAGAACTCTTTCAAGAGAAAATGAGAAGGAATTTTCATTCTTACCTGGTTCCAACCAATCTTGGAAGCATTCCACATGTTTATTGAAATAGAAATGTGAATAGAATGTATTACAGAATTTTATCAATAAAGCAAATACTTAAAGCATCATTTTGGAAGGCAGTGCATATAGGGGGTTTAAGAATCCCAAATACAAATCTTGCAAGCAAATCTGATAATCTGTTAATAACCCCTTTTCAGCTCATGATAACTAGTTACATCCTCATAATTTTAAGAAGTACCATAGAATATTGATCCTGAAATTGAAATAAGAATGCTGCAAATGAGTGTATGAAAATAATCCCACACAGATGGAAATTATACAGCTCAGAACTTCATGATGAGTCACGCTCTTGGAAGACTGTTCTATTCTTCCCAGAGTCTGTCAACAGAGGGAGATACAACGTGATGTAGTTTTCATGTTTCAGCTTTAACATCTGCTGCATGGCAGCCCATTTATATCCCTATCTAAGGAAACATCTATAAATATTGGTAAAGATTTCCTTCTTACTTTTTTTTCCAGACTGTTTATCTCTATTTATTCTATTAGCTGCACAGTATCTCTGGATGCTCTGAAACTCAGAATTTTCTTAGTACAACTTATTAGGATCCTACCAAAAGCAGTAGGCAATTCTGTCATAAGGTCAATGTGGTATGTTTTTGGAAGCCAGAGTATCTGGCTGCTGAGATTCTTCTCTCTCACTTTCTGTCTTACCCATGTACTTCTGGCTCTTTACCAGCAGTGAATACTAAGATTTTAAATGAGTGTTTCAGAATCCATTTAAAAAAAAAAATTGCATTGTTTTATTTCATGAAACATGTATGAAAGTGAAGAGAAATTTCACAAAAAATTGGGTTAGTGTTAAATTTTAAAAAACTTATAAAGAAGACAATAAACCCAGTGAGTTGGCAACAGAAGTGTCAGCACAACTAGATTTGAGATTTCAGCAAAGTGAATTATTAAACAGTAAAAAATTTTACCTGCTGCCTCTATAGCATTTTAATAGGCTTAGGAGAAGTTTGGGGAATTAAGCTAACACTAAAAAAGCAGACTTAGATATTTGGATAGAGAACATAACTCTGTATACTCATAGCAACAGATTGTTTTATTATTTGTTTGTGTAATTGGCATCATCTGCTGTTCAGAATCTTGGAATAATACAATCATTTGGGAGGGACTGTGGAGTACATTACTGGAACTGAGTTGGCAATGTTCGTTCACATACTGTTCTGTTTGCTAGTTTGGAATCCTTTCTTTGTTGCTTTTCTTTAGGTGGGACTCTTCCCTGGACATTGTGTTGAGTTAATTAACCAGAAAGTTCCCCCATCAGTGACCAATTCAGTGCCAAAACCAGGTGAGTACACATTTTCATTGGTTTGGTATGACCAGCTGCTCACAGGTACAGATGTTCCCTTCCGGTCAAGTACGTGGCTTGTTCGGCTGTTCTTCACATTCATTTATATAATATGTGTTCTTAATTTTACATGATTTTACTTTTAAACATTTCCTAATTTCTGTTGATCTTTTCACGAAGGTGTTTACGTGCAAATGTTTAGACAATTTTAAAGAATTGTGTGTTCCACTAAGCTTTGTCATTACTTGCTTTTGTAGTTACCTTAGGAGGCATTATTTATTAATGAATAAAGTGATTTTTAAAAATAAGTTTAAAGATCTAACATGGGCATCATGGGCTTGGTGTGATCATTTGGAAATTAACAGTTGAAGAGCATGTATATTTTATCAGTGCCTGTGAACATCAACACTATTTCCAGCAGCAGTTTTTATTACTTATATAATTTATAGTGCTATATAAATATGTGGAATATTTTACAAGTAAGTAAAGCAGTGTTTCAGGGGATAAAAAAATCTTCAAGCCGGGCGCGGTGGCGCATGCCTGTAATCCCAGCACTTTGGGAGGCTGAGGCAGGAGGATCGCGCGTTCAAAGCCAGCCTCAGCCATGGTGAGGCACTTAGCAACTCAGTGAGACCCTGTCTCCAAATAAAATACAAAAAAGGGCTGGGGATATGGCCCAGTGGGTGAGTGCCCCTGAGTTCAATCCCTGGTACCACAAAAAAAAAAAAAAAAAAAAAAAAAAAAAATCTTCAAGAAAATTGGGATTTTTGTATGTGTTGCGATGATTTAATCTGGGCAAGATTCTACAGAATATCTTGTCTGAAAGTATTTGATCCAATGTAAATTTTAAAAAAATAAAAATAGACTCAAAGATTTTAAAACAAAGAAGTAATCAAGTTTATTTTTCCTAGTTACATTACATTTCTCCTGTCCTTTCCCTCCCTCTCTCCCCATGAAAGGAGAAGATTTCTAAGCCTCAGGGTTTTGTAAAGACCTATATGTAAGAATTAGGGGGAAAAAGTTTATTCTTTCCTTATTTTGTGTTTTCTTACTTCTAGTCACAAATCATAAAGTTGTCAATCTTTGTAAAGTATTTAGGTAAATGTGAAGTGTAGTAACTAACCCCTTTCAAAGCTTATTTCTTCATTGAAGGTAAGGGAGTCATTATTCCAATTTCTCTCATAGGAATTTATAGGCAGATTAACTTTATTGCTTAGTAAAGAAAACACTTCAAAATAGTGTTCTCTACACTTCTACTTGACCCAGGATTCTCATTTGTTTTCAAGGCACTTTTATCCTGCTTTGGCATATTTATTAAAAGACTATGCATCTTGCTCAGTAAACATTCCTTCGTAATTGTGATGAGTGTAAGTTTCTTTTCTTTTCTTTTTTTTTAAATACAGCATTAGTCACTTAAAAATAACAGTTTGGGGGAAATATAATTCACATACCATGCAATTCACTTTTTTAAAGTGTATAATTCAGTGGTTTTTGGTATATTCACATAATTGTACATCTATTATCACAGTTTAGAACATTTTTATTACTCCAAGAAGAAATCCTGTATTGATTAGCAGACACTTCTTCCCTATTCCTCTTTTCCCTCATAGTCCAAGCAACCACTAATTTACTTTCAGTCTCTATAGCTTTCCCTATTTTGGATTTTTTAAAAGGTGGAGTATACAATATATGGTGTTTTGTGTCTGGCTCAAAAGACCACTTAGCATAATGTTTTCAGGGTTCATTCATGCTTTAGCATATAATAGTACTTCATTCCTTCTTTTAAATGGCTAAATGAATGTACCATAGTTTATTTGTCTGTTCGTTGTTCATTTGTGGTTGTCTCATTTTTGGATGCTGTCCCTCTTGGGTACATGTCCTACTAGAAGTGGAATTGCTGGGTTGTGTTTAACCTTCAGTTGCACTTTTACACCATTTTACAGTTCCACCACCAACATATAAGAATTTTAGTTGTTCCATATCCTTGCCATGTTCTCCCCCACCCCCCACCCCTGCCTCTCTTTTGGTGGTGCTGGCGATTGTTCTTCCACTGAGTTATATCCCCAAACCTTTTCCTTTTGAGACAGAGTCTCACTAAGTTGAACAGACTGGCCTTAAATTTACAATCTTTCCTGCCTTAGCCTCCCGAGTGGCTGGGATTATAGGCATGTTCTACTGCTCCTGCTCTCAGCTGCCAGCACGTGCTATTATTTGCATTTTTTTTCACTTTTGCTATATTTTCAGGTGTAAAGTAGTATCTCATTGTGGTTTTGATTTGCATTTTTTTGTTGGCTAATAATGTCAAGCATCTTTGTAAGTGTTTATTGGCTTAGTATATCTTTTTTGGAGAAATGTCTGTTCAGATCCCTTGCCTATTTTTTAATTGGGTTATTTGTCTTTTCATTATTGAGTTGTGAGTATATTTTGTACAGTCCAGGTACAAGTCAGTTATCAGTTAATAGTGATTTACAAGTCCTTTCTCCCATTTTTTGGATCATCTTTCACTTTTTCTTTTTTAAAAATTTACTTATTTTAATTTGGTATATATGACAGCAGAATGCATTTGATTCATTGTACACAATTGTAGCACAACTTTTCATTTCTCTGGTTATACATGATGTAGCATCGAATCATATGTGCAGTCATACATGTACCTAGGGTAATAATGTCCATCTCATTCCACCATCTTTCTTTCCCCAATACCCCCTCCTCTCTCTCCTCTTTGCCCAAAGTTTCTCCATTTTTCCCATGCCCTGCCCCATTATGGATCAGCATCTACTTATCAGAGAGAACATTCATCCTTTGCTTTTTTGGGGATTGGCTTACTTCACTGAGCATGATATTCTCCAATTCCATCCATTTACCTGCAAATGCCATAATTTTATTCTCTTTTAATGCTGACTAATATTCCATTGTGTATACATACCACAATTTCTTTATCCACTCACCCATTGAAGGGCATCTAGGTTGGTTCCACAGTTGAGCTATTGTGAATTGAGCTTCTATAAACATTGATGTGGGTGCTTTACTATAGTATGCTGATTTTAAGTCCTTTGGGTTAGACCAAGGAGTGGGATAGCTGAGTCAAATGGTGGTTCCATTGCAAGTTTTCTAAGGAATCTCCATACTGCTTTCCAGAGTGGTCGCACCAATTTGCAGTCCCACCAGCAATGTATGAGTGTGCCTTTCCCCCCACGTCCTTCCCAACACTTATTGTTGTTTGTATTCTTGATAACTGCTATTCTGACTGGAGTGAGACAAAATCTTTTTTTTTAATTTATTTTTTATTCTAAGTTGTTATAAATGACAGCAGAATGCTTTACATTTCATATTACACATATAGAGCACATTTTTACATATCTCTGGTTGTATGCAAAGTATATTCACACCATTCGTGACGTGACTTTATACATGCACTTAGGGTAATGGTATCCATCTCATTCTACCATCTTTTTTTTTTTCCTTCACCCTTTTGCCCCCTCCCTTCTCCTCCCTCCCCATTGGCCATTCTAGTGTTCCTCTAATCCTCCTATGCTCCCCATCCCAACCCGACTGTGAATTGGCCTCCTTATATCAGAGAAAACATTTGGCATTGAAATCTTAGAGTAGTTTTGATTTGCATTTCATCTTTCAATTCTTGATGGTATCCATTGAAGCATAAAAGTTTGGTAAAGTACAGTTTAATTTTTCTTTTGGTTCTTATAATTTTGGTATATTTTTAAAAGTTTTTGAATAACCCAGTGGTTTTAGATTTTCAATGTAAGTCAAGTTTTTGGAGTTAATTATCATATATGTTGTGAGGCAGGGATTCAATGTCATATGGATATCTGATTGTTCCAACACTGCTTATTGAAAAGATTATTTATTCTCCATTGAATTGTCTTGCCACCCTTGTAGAAAATCAATTGACCTTAAATACATGACTTTATTTCTGGACTTTCAGTTGTGTTCCATTGCTCTGTATGTCTTTTCTTACGCCAAGAACTACCCTATATTGATTGTTGTGGCTTTGCAGTAAGTTTTGTAATCAAAATATATTAAGTTCTAATTAATTCTTCTTTTTAAGGGTTGATTATTTTTCTTCTGAGTCCCTTGCAGTTATGTATGAATTTTAGCAATCAGCTTATCAAGTTCTGCAATGATAACTGGGATTCTGATAGGAATTTTATTGAATCTGTAGATCAGTTTGTGAAGTTTTATCATTTTAATAATTAGTTGTCCAATCCTTGAACTGTTTTTCTGTTTATTTAGATATTCTCTAATATCTTTCAGTGTTTTATAGTTTTCAGAGTATAGATTTTGCATATCTTTTATTAAATTTATTTTTAAATATTCTTTTTGATGCTGTTGTAAATGGAATTATTTTTAATTTAATTTACTTATTGTTCTTTGCAGATGCATAGAAATGCAGTTTTGCATAAGTAGCCTTGTATCCTGAAACCTTGCTGAATTGCTTATTTCTAATAGTTACTTAGTGGATTCATTGTGATTTTCTATATACAGAATCATGTCATCCATGAATAGTGATCTTTTTATTTCTTTCATTCCACTCTGAATGCCTTGTATTTATTTATTTATTTCCCCCCTAGTTTCCCTTCTGAGAACCTTTAATACAATGTTGAACAGAAGTCTCAGGTGCCAGCAACCTTAGTGTCTGCCTGATCATAGAGGAAATTGTCTAGTCCCTCACCATTGAGTAAGGTGTTAGCTGTGGAGTTTCATGGATATTCTTTTGTTAGACTGAGGAAGTTACTTTCTATTTCTATTTTGTTGAGCGTTGTTATAAGAATAGTGTTGGATTTCTTTCAAAGGCAGTGTACTTATTGAAATCGTCCTGGGATTTTATGGTCACTATTTTGATGTTACTAAAATTAGACATCAAAATTTTTTGTGATTTCTTTTGCATTGTTTTAATCTATTTTCCCCTGGGGGTAAGTTTATTAGTCATTACATATCATCTTTGCCATCTTTTACTCAGAGATATCCTATAAACTGAGTTTTTAAAGCTTAGTTTAATATTGTCATTAAAATTTACTGTATCAGGAGCTGAGGTTATGGCTAGGTGGTATAGTGCTTGCCTAGCATATGCAAGGCACTGGGTTCAGTTTTCAGCACTGCATATAAGTAAATAAAATAAAGGTCCATTGACAACTTAAAAATTTAAAAATAATTTCCTGTTACCAATCAAATGCTTTTTCTTATTTTGAATGGGGAATTGACACTTAAAATAATAACCTCAGAAGCTTTAACATTGGGAGACTTATTTCCCTTAGAGATAAGTCTCCTAATATTATTGATAATATTAGAAAGTTATTGATATTATTAGAAAATAGGTTTCAATTTGTAGACCTACAAGTGTTCATTAATTCCAAGTTAGCAATTAGTATAAAAAAACAAGCACTCCTTCAAAAGCTATTTTTTTTTTTTTTTTTGTGAACAGTATTGTCGAGTTGGCACAAGGAAATGTGCATTCTTAATACATTTTGAAAAGGATGATGTAAATCCAATCAGCCTTGGGCTTGTTTCACACTTTAAAACTGTCTTTGCCTACAGTATAAACAACTTGAATGTCCTATTTATTTTTAACATTGCCATCTGTCACTGTTAGATGCCAAATCTAGAAGATGCAGCTATAGTTTGAGACTGAAAACTTAAAGCTCCCGTACTATTACACAACAAGGGTAATAAGAAAAATTTTCCTTTTAAAGCTGTTCTTTATGTTCTCAATATGTTCAATTATTTGTGTATATGAAAATAAAATTTGAGTCACCATGTCCTGACCAAGATAGCAAGTATCCATGGTGCTTTAAGAATAAAGGTGAAAGAGAATAGGAAAGAAAAGCAGAAGAAAGGTAGCAGCTCATGCATAAGAAATTGACATTTTATTCAGTTACCATAGGGCATGGTAGGAGAATGTGAGGTTGAGGTTGTGGTAGAAGAATGTGAAGTTGAGGAAGGTAAAAGGGGAAGGGATAACATACGTTTTTCTTTGTGTTTATATTGCTTGGAGTTTACTGAGGACCTGTTTATTGATATCTTTCTTTAGGTTTTGAATGTCCTCAGCTATGATCTCTTCAAATATTTCTGTTTTTCTTTTTATTTTGGGAGGGCGGGTAACCTGGGATTGAACTCAGAGGCACTCGACTCGACCTTGGAGCCATATCCCTAGCCCTATTTTGTATTTTATTTAGTAACAGGGTCTCACTGAGTTGCTTAGCACCTTGCTTTTGCTGAGGCTGGCTTTGAACTTGTAATCCTCCTGCCTCAGCCTCCCAAACCACTGGGATTACAGGCATGTACTACCACGCCTGGCTCAAATATTTCACTTTGTCCAGTTGTTGTACTCTTCTCCATTACATATCAATTATTTTCTTTAATATTGTCTCACAGATCTTGGACTCTGTTCTGCTTCTTTATTTTCACTATTTTCTCCCAATCTTTTCTTCTTCTCAGTTAATATACTTTTTGTTGACCTTTCTTCTAGGACAGTGATTCTTCCCTCTGCTGTGTATAATCCTCTCTTAAGCCCATGTAATGAATTCCTCAATTCTCATATCATAATTTTCATTGCTAGGATCAACATTTGTTCTTTTCAAATAATTTCCATGCTGGCATTCTATATCTTTCTATATCATCTAAGACATGAGAGGGGTAGGAGATATGAAAGGGAGGGAGAAGAAAAGGAGAAAACTAAACTTACTTTTGAGACAGGAACTTCTGGAAATGAAAGACTAAGGATTTAGATAAATCTTTCTCTGAGAACACGTGAAAATGTTTGACAGAAGTAGAAAAATATCTTTGAAGCACTAGAAAGTTAATAAACAATAAATAATTACTGAACTAAGGTGAAGCAGAAGAAAAATCCTGGGGGTGGGATGACCCCAGCATTTGGGGACATCATTCCCTTGTAATATCTGCTGATGGAGGAGAAGAAGTCACAGTGCTAGGGAAAGGGAAATTGGGGTTTAGAGCCCAGTGGGGCAGAGTTACTGATAAATGCCCCAAGCATTGCATTGGGATTTTTGTGGAAATTGACCACTGAGTCTAAACTGATTCTTAAATATATATGGAAATGCAGAGCTGAGAATACTCAAGAACAAAAGGTTGGAAACTTTAATATATATTAAGACTTACTGTGAAAACTTCACTAAGACACTGATATAAATGTGAGGATGCACATCTATTTTTTTTAAATATATATATTTATTTATTTGCTTTAGCTGTGCACAATGCATTTATTTGTATGTGGTGCTGAGGATCGAACCCGGGCTGTGCACATGCTAGGCAAGCGCTCTACCACTGAGCCACAACCCCAGCCCCAGGATGCACATCTATTGATCAGTGAAACAGAACAGTGTCAAGGAACAACCCTGTGTATATGTAGACACCTGATTTATGGTAAAGGTGGCATTGCAGGGCAGTATCATTTCCATCAAGGGTACTGAGATCAGTGGACAACTGAGTATAAATAAAATAGAAGCCTGAATTTAACCCCATACACAACAATCCTTTCCAGGAGAATTACAGATATGCATCTGAAAGGCAAACAATAAAATGTTTGAAAGATGATGTAGTAGAGCTGGGTGAAGTGGCACATGCCTATAATCCCAGCAACTTGGGAAGTTGAGGCAGGAGGATCACAAGTTCCAGGCCAACCTTGGCAATTTAATGAAACTCTGTCTCAAAATAAAAAGAGCTTGGATGTAGCTCAGTGCTAAAGTGCCCCTGGGTTCAATCCCCAGTATCACAACAACAAGAAAAAAAAATTTGTTTTTCATTTATTTGTTTGTGGTGCTAGGGATCAAATCTAGTGCCTTGCATATGCTAGTTAAGTACTGTATCCCTGGGCTACATCCCAGCACTGTAATGTTCCTTTAAGGGGGAAAAAAAATTTTCGTAGCATTCTTTTAAGAAATCTGTGTTCCAATACCTTACTTTCTTTGTCATTTTATGTGCAATTTTTATAATTATGATATTTTTTTTTAATTTTTATTTGCTTACTTCTGGGTTGTTTCTCTTTCCTTTGTGTTTTAGTTTCCAGCCCTTTGCTGCCTTCTACCCATGTTCTTTGCATGTAACTACAGTGTGAAATGCACACATTTATATAGCCAGTGAAAGAGGTCCAAGTTTTTACTTATTCTACATGGATTGTTGATACTGAATATTCTTCCAATGTGAACTTGTGTTCTGGAGGCTGTTATCTGTAAGAATCAGATACTGGAATCAGTACCCTAGGAAGTCATAGGAATTAAAGAATACCAGTCACTGAACCAAGCACTTAACATAAATAACCCAGGTGCAATGAACTTGAAACTCAGAATTCTTTTTTTTAATATTTTTTTTATTTATAGTAATAGTATATATTACAATTCATACTGCACATATAGAGCATCATTTTACACAAAACAGTTTGTATACAAAGTATGTTCGTAGCATTCAAGTCTTCAATCATGCATTTAGAATAATGATATCCATCTTATTCAACCACTTTTTCTTTTTTTCCCCTCCATCTCTCCTTGTTCCCTCTCTTCCCTTTGACCATTATAATGTTCCTCTAATCTTCCTATGTACCCCGACCCAACAATACTGTGAACCAGCCTCCTTATATCAGAGGAAACATTCGGTATTTGGATTTTTGAGATTGACTGATTTCACTTAGCATTATATTCTCTAACTTCATCCATTTACCAGCGAATGCCATTATTTTATTCTCTTTTATTGCTGAATAAAATTCCATTGTGTATATATACCACATTTTCTTTATCCACTCATCTACCGAGGGACATCTAGGTTGGTTCCACAACCTAGCTATTGTGAATTGTGCTGCTATAAACATTGAAGTGGCTGTGTCACTGTAATATGCTGTTTCTAAGTCCTTTGGGAATAGACCCAGGAGTGGGATGGCTGGGTCATAGGGTGGTTCCATTCCCATTTTTCTAATAAATCTCCATACTGCTTTCCATAATGGTTGCACCATTTTGCAGTCCCACCAGCAATGTATGAGTGTGCCTTTTCCCCCACATTCTCTCCAACATTTATTGTTGTTTGTGTTCTTGATAGCTGCCATTCTGACTGGAGTGAAATGAAATCTTAGAGTGGTTTTGATTTGTATTTCTCTAATTGCCAGCAATGTTTAGCATTTTTTCATGTATTTGTTGATTGTGTATCTTCGAAGTGTCTTTTCAACTCCTTAGCCCATTTAGTGATTGGGTTATTTGTTTTTTTGGAGTTAAGTTTTTTGAGTTCTTTATATATTCTAGAAATTAGTGCTCTTTCTGATGTGCATGTATTAAATATTTGTTCCCAATTAGTTGGCTCTCTATTCACCTCACTGATTGTTTCTTTTGCTGAGAAGAAGCTTTTTAGCTTAAGTCTATCCCATTCATTAATTCTTGATATTAATTCTTGCGCTACAGGATTCTTATTAAGGAACTTGGGGCCTAATCCGACATGTTGGAAATTGTAGCTTACTTTTTCTTCTAAAAGTGTATTGTCTCTGGCCTAATTCCTAAGTCTTTGATCCACTTTGAATTGATTTTGTGCATGGTGAGAGATGAGGGCTTAATTTCATTTTGTTGCATATGGATTTCCAGTTTTCCCAGCACCATTTGTTGAAGAGGCTATCCTTTTCTCCACTGTACATTTTTGGCACTTTTGTCTAATATAAGATAACTGTAATTATGTGGGTTAGTCTCTGTATCCTCTATTCTACACCATTTCTACAAATCTATTTTGGTGCCAATACCATGCTGTTTTTGTTACTATTGCTCTGTTGTATAGTTTAAGGTCAGGTATAGCGATGCCACCTACTTCACTCTTCTTGCTAAGGATTGCTTTAGCTATTCTGGGTCTCTTATTTTTCCAGATGAATTTCATGACTTCCTTTTCTATTTCTATGAGGAATGTCATTGGGATTTTGATTGGAATTGCATTAAATCTGTATAGTGCTTTTGGTAGTATGGTCATTTTGACAATATTAGTTCTGCCTATCCAAGAACAAGGTAGATCTTTCCATCTTCTAAGGTCTTTTTAAATTTCTTTCTTGAGTGTTCTGTAGTTTTTGTTGTAGAGGTCTTTCACCTCTTTTGTTAAGTTGATTTCCAAGTTTTTTTTTTTTTTTTTTTTGAGGCTATTTTAAATGGCGTAGTTTTTCCTGTTTCCCTTTAAGAGGATTTGTCACTGATATACAGAAATGCCTTTGATTTATGGGTGTTGATTTTGTATCCTGCTAGTTTGCTGAATTTATTTACTAGTTCTAGAAGTTTTCTGGTGGAATTTTTTGGGTTTTCCAAGTAGAGAATCATATTATTGGCAAATAATGCTAATTTGAGTTCTTCTTTACCTATTCGTATTCCTTTAATTTTTTTTTTTTTTTTTTTTTTTTTTTTTGCCTAATTGCTCTGGACCAGTGTTTCAAGAACTATGTTAAATAGAAGTGGTAAAAGAGGGCATCTCTGTCTTGTTCCAGTTTTTAGAGGGAATGCTTTTAATTTTTCTCCATTTAGAATGAGAATGGGGCTTAGCATAGATAGGTTTTACGATGTTGAGATATGTTCCTGTTATCCCTAATTTTTCTAGTATTTTGAACATGAATGGGTGCTATATTTTGTCAAGTGCTTTTTCTGCATCTATTGAGATGATCATGTGGTTCTTATCTTTAAGTCTATTGATGTGATGAATTACATTTATTGATTTCCATATATTGAACCAACCTTGCATCCCTGGAATGAACTCCACTTGATTGTGGTGTACTATCTTTTTGATATGTTTTTGTATTCGATGTGCCAAAATTTTATAGAGAATTTTTGCATCTATGTTCATTAGAGATATTGGTGTGAAGTTTTCTTTCTTTGATGTGTCTTTGCCTGGTTTTGAAATCAAGCTGATATTAGCCTCATAGAATGAGTTTGGAAGTGCTCCCTCTTTTTCTATTTCCTGAAATAAATTGAAGAGTATTGATATTAGTTCTTCTTTAAAGGTCTTGCAGAACTTGGCTGTGAATCCATCCAGTCCTGGGCTTTTCTTTGTTCATAGACTTCTGATGGCATCTTCTATTTCATCACTTGAAATTGATCTGTTTAAATTGTGTATATCATCCTGATTCAATTTGAGCAAATCACATGACTCTAGAAATTTGATCATCCTTCCTAGTGTCTCTTTAATTAAAAAAAAAATTTCAATCTTTCCTCACTAGGTACAAAGCATAACTTCAAACTGTAGTACTTCTAGCCATCCTTCCCTTCCATTTTCAGTTATAATCAGTCTCCCTACATATTCATCTAGAATCTACTTGTTTCTTGAAAAAAATGTTACTTGGGTTCAAAGTTTTCCTTTTGTTCCTTCTGTTTGTGCAGCCTGAAATGCCCTTCCCCTACCTTTTTGTTTTGTTTTCCTACTAGGGATCGAACCCAGGGCCTCATGCATGTTAAGCAAGCATTCTACCAGTGAGCCACATCCCTAGCTCTTTTATGTATTATTTTGAGACATGATCTTGCTAAGTTGCCCAGGCTAGCCTCAAATTTGCAATCTCCTGCCTCAGCCTCCAGAGTAGCTGGGATTACTGGAGTGTGCCACAATGCCCACTTCTTCCAATGCCAAAGATTGAATTCCCCCATATGTTTCAGGACTTAGGCCATGATCCACTTCTTCCACAGGAGCTTCTATGACTTTTCTCTCTCTAACCCTCATCAAATCCAATAGCCGTTATTTTATTGTTCACTGAAATATGCTTTCTCCTCACAAGTGCCAAATATGTTTCATTTTTTATTTCTCCACAGGAGGTATATTCAGTGAATTCACAATTACTGCCTGTTGAATCAATCCATCCTAATATTTACTATTACACTTTTAGAGTACAACTTATATAACCCTTCAGAAAACTTTAGTGATTTCCCTCTGTTCCAGAATTACTTACAAATCTCTACTCTAGAATTGAAAGCACCACAAACACTGGAACTAATTTATCCTGTGATCTATTTCCTCCCATTTCTTGCCTATATTCAGGTCCAATAATGTGTTTACTTACTCTTCTCCCAGAATGCTTTGGGCTTCCAAGTTCTTGCTCATGGTTTTTCTCCTGCCTAAAATGTCTGACCATGCCCTTAGTGGAGGCTCCCAAGGGCCTCTACTTCACACACTTGAGTATGCATTTAGTTCACCAGAGAGATCTTGTTAAACTATAGATCATGATTCAGTAGATCTAGGATGGGGTCTGAAGTTCTGCATTTCTGATAAACTCCTAGGAAGTGTCAATGATATTGGTCCTAACTGTGGTTTGGCCTACAGTAGCCATTGTTTATATCACTCATTTGGAAATAATGTATGGCAAAAAGTTATCTCATTTTGAGTTCAATAATTTACTTCCAGTGTGTCTTTTGTCTGTACCAACATTCTTTTGCTTGTGGGCAGATATTCCATTTCATACAAATTTGTACCCTTTATGCATGATGAATGCTCCCAAACAATTCTGATTGGTAAATAATTATAAACATGGTGATTTCCATTATAGTTATCACAAATGCTTCCTAATCCCCCATCTACCTTTTGATCAGTTCTAGGAGCAGGCCCCAAATCAGTCTTCTCCTGGCTTAAAGTAAAGAGACTTCCATCTTTGGTCATTTCCAGTGTTTGTGCATTCATTAATCAAATTATTTATCTATTTTTAATTTTGATTTTTTCAGTGCTGTGTATTAAACCCAGGGCCTCATAATATACTAGGCAAGTGCTCTTCTGTTGAGCTACATCCCAGCCCTCTGATCAGGAATTTATTGAATGCATACTAAGTGCTATGGCTAAAATAGTGAATATAACAGACAGAAATTCTGCTATTTTGGTGTTTATATTGCAGTGTGAAGAGAGGAAGAGAGGTATATAAATAAATTAAATAGATGGTATGATTGTCAAGTACTATGCAGAAAAATAAAGCCAAGAATGGGGTAAAAACTGGGATGTGCTAGAATGTGGGTCATGTGGGGTTATCATTTCAGGAGGGCATTGTGGTTAAGGAAGGGCTCATTAGAAGGTTACTTTTGAGCAAAGACCCGAAGAAGATGATAGGGAATAGACACATATACCTTGGGGAATGGCTTTCCGGAGAGGGATCCCATAAATATTAAGATACTAAGCTGGATATATGTCCAGCTTGTTATGGGACCAGCAGGAAGGCCAGATTGGCTAGAGAGAAATGATATATATATATAGTCATAAGGAGAGATGGACCAGTTCCTTTCTGGGGCCTCAGTATTTCTGTAGGGGTTTTGGCTTTTATTTGGAATTACATGGGAAAGCAGTGAAGATGGTGAGCAGAGTTGTTGCTTAATATTATTTACCTTAAAAGGATCACTTTGAGTGCTAAGAATAGGCAAGGATGAAGATGTAACAAGAGAGACTGGCAGTGGCTCTTAAAATGAGCCAGGCAAGAAGTGACAGTGGCTCAGACCAGTATGGGAGCCAGGAAACCCTTGAGAAGTGATCTGATTCTGTATATATTTGGCTATGAAACTAGAAGAATTTGCAGACATAGTATAAAGGGTTTAAATCCTTCAGGTAATTTTTATAATAAAATGACTAGAATATAGCCATTGCCTTTCCAGTGAATTATGTTGCCCCTGGTACCCAACAGAGATACTTTTTAGTCGTTCACAGGTGGTAGCTTACATTTTATTAAATATGAGAGAAAAATGACAAATGATTCCTCTCTGCCGTAAACAGTCACAAGATGACACGGCACAATGCTTTTTAAGTCTGACATATTTTTTAATATTTTATTTTGAAATAATTAGTCTCAGAAGAAGTTGCAGAAATAATGAAGGTCTCCTGTAATCATCTTTCTCCTTCCCCCTGATTTTACAACTTACATAATCATATAGTATGTTATCAAAGCCAAGAAATTGACATTGTCACCATATACTTAAACTAGGATATAGACCTTATTGCAAATTCATCAATTTTTGCATGTACTCGATTTCTTAGTGTGTATTTTTATGTGACATAAAGAATAGTCTTAAAAGTTTTAGGTGAGAATTATTGTTAAATAATTATGCAGTTCTCCCACACCCAGGCAAATTATTGTGGAATTTAGTTGTTCCTATCCATGTTTACACCTTATATAATATGAGGGGCTTATGCATTTTACTAAGCATTCCCAAAGTAGCTTTTCTACATTATGTACATTTTCCTTCTTCATCTCTCTGTTTATTCTTTTCTCTTTTCTTTCTCCCTTGCCTTCTCTTGCCTGTATTTAGTGTTGGCCAAGGGAATGGTTGGGAAGTAGTGGTATTTTTAGCTTGAAATTAAATAACAGTGGATTTGCCTTCTCTACCATGAATAAATTTTAAGACCTTTGTTTCCTATTCAACAAAAACAATAAATCCAAAGCTGTTCCATTGGTGAAAAATTAGCATGTTTTGTTCTTGCCACATATTAGAATTTTCCATGGTCTTTAAAAATCAGATTTATTCATTGTTTTCCTTATTGTGGCCTACCATTTAGCAACAATTTTATGTTCAGAGCTGTGATCAGAGAGGAAGGAAAGAATACATTCAATCAACAAGGTAAAATTTTGGCTGGGTATGATGAATACTCCCTGATTCTCCCAGTTCTGCCAGTTACCAATTGTGTTGCCTTGGCAGATTGCTTACCCTCTCTGACTTGTTTTTTTCATCAGTAAGATGGGATAATAATAGAATCAACTTCATAGGGTTATGATGAAGAATTTTTTAAGTACTTAGAATTGTCCAGCATATAACATTATAACAATAATGATACAATATCATTTTGCTAATTAAAAGCAAATAGTATCTGAAGATAAAATTTACATTGAGATTAGTAACAAGTCATTTGGAACAGGAAATATGTCAGTGTTTTCCAGTTTATTTATTTAATTCTAATAGAGTTAGCACAATCTATTAGTGTTTTTGTTTAGGTATTGAATCTCTTCAACATACTGCATTTATGCAGATAAAAACTGTTTTAAAAAGCAACAAATTAAGATTAATTGAATACTAATTTGGTACTATTTGCCCATAATTTTCTCTCTTGCTGAGAAATAGCTCTTTTAGAGTAAAAGAAGTTCTTTGGGACCCCACAAGTGAAGTTCAGATACACACTTACCACCTGGACAGTGGACAAAGGATGAGTTCACACTCAGGAAAATTTATTTAATTCTGGATTTTTAGTACTGAAAAAAAAATTACTTTTTTCCCTTTAGTGGATGCACAAGAAATTGTCCTCAGAATTTTTCACACAGAGACTGTAAATTGATACTAAAAAAAAGTGTTAGTGGAATAACAATCACAGCTCAATATCAGCAAAGGCATAAAAATGTTTGCTTTCGTTACCTGTTGCTGTTAGTTTCATCCTATTACTAGCAATACTTCCTACTTGATCACTCTCTTTTAGTTTTGGGGAGACCTAATATGCCATAATTTTTTCAGATTTTTTTCTGTCTCCTACCTACTTAGCAAATACAAACAACTGAACAGTGTAAGCCACTTTGCAAAAGACGAAGGACATAGTTACAGGTCAATTTCATAGGAGTGTTTTCTGAACAGCAAACATTCACCTGTGTGAGGTGGATGGGTGGAGCCACACTGGTGAAGCCTGTTCTGCAAGGACAGCTTACTCTGGGGCGTGTCTACAGTGTTGCAGAGCAGTATGTGCTGAGAGAGGAGGAGTGAGCTCCTGAAGGCAGAGCCCTCATGAGGCTGGCTCAAACACAGGCTGGGATCAGGGCAAGGAAAAGTGCTACTGAAAGGGGGCCTGAAAAGAAAGCTGGCACCTGCAAGTGCTGTGGGGACCTGCCTTGGAGCCAACCCATGACCTGCCTTGGAGCCATCTGTGCTGGCTGAGGTTTGATCCTTTGTGATTGTGATTCTTTTTCTCTGCTTTTACATGGAATGCAGAGCTGTGGTATCCTGTTGAGTTTACTGCTAAATACAGTCACTTGGAATAATTTTAAGATTTGGTCCTAAACTTGTACCACAGCAAGAGGTAAGAAGATCTCAATCACTTATACAGATACTTGATTGAGACAACATTTGGGATATTTCACTGAGAGCTATTTTTAGATTATATTAGGGCACATGTTACCTTGGTGATCCTGGTGAGTGGTTCATTATTTGATTATCTAGAAATTGTATAATTAAGGATTAATATTTGTCTTGCTTGTAGAGAGTTGATCACTTCTTTAAGTAGGATCTTATTAATTGTACCACGTAGCTATTATTTTCCTGGTCACTTTTAGGAAATGCCTGTTTTGCTATTTCCAGTCAGCGTATTTCTTAGACCTGAGGTTAATATAACAAGAGTTTTCATGAGTAAAAGAACATACCTTTTTCCCTTAAGTGTGTGTATCATGTTTAAATTTTTTTTTCCTGGTGGGTTAATGATATTTTAATGATTGATTAATAGAAAATAGGCAGTGCTGATTTACTTAAAAAAAGAGTTTGGCCAACTCTGTGAAGAGCCTGCTCCAATTAGCATAAGGAAGTAACCCTTGTGCTTTTTTTCTTCAAGTATAAGGCTCCTCTATCCCTGGCCTGCCCCATAGGCATTGGCAAGTGTAGCCATCTCCATCCTTAAAAGATTTTTTATAAACTCGGAGATTTTACTCCTAGGATAGGATTTCATGTTTATGTGGTGCTTCTATATATAGAACTTGGTATTAATTGCTTTTCATTATATTATTTCATTAAAATAACATTGAGATGAGTATCTTCTTTGAATCACAGATTAGCCCTTTTACAAAGTTCAATGTTTTTTCTTTTCAAGATTGTTGTACTATTGTTTAAATGATAAGTAGTATTTTTATCTTTAAAACCATCCATGAGGGAATTTCAGAATTTAGAGTCCTTTTTTCATAGGCAACTTTCTTTTTTAAAGCACCCATCACTTATATGATAATGTTCTGAAGCCATCATTTTTTTAAAGTAATACTCTATGATATTCAATAGAAAACAGCAGAAACCTAAAATTACTTAGGTTAAGTTTACATGTGAGGAGATTATAGGAGGAAAAACTAGAAATGATCCTGTGTCTGTCTGTATGCTTCCTAGTGAGCTCAGGTCTGAATTTGGGATGGATAGCTAAATTAGATAAACTTGGTCTCTAAAGCTGAGTCAGAATCATGGTTAGCCCAATACCAAAGGGGATTCTCCAAGTTTTCAGAGCAAAAGTGAAAAGAGAAATTCCTGTGGTAAAAATAGTTCTTATTTCCTGACACTTACAGAATTAAGTGCTTGGTATATATCATTTCATGTAAGCATGATAGGAACCATGAGTGATAGTTGTTATTCCCATTGGGTAGTAAAGTACTTGAGATTTCAATAGGTAATTTGCTCAAGATCTTGGCAACTGGAAAGTGATTAAGGACTGGATTCTAACCCCCAGGTGTATCTGACATCAAAGTCTGTGTCCTATTCACCATGCTAAAGGTCAGGTCTTTGGTTGAGCCTGGTTGCAGGACTTTTACCTTTAAAGCAACTGCATTATCAGTCTTGTACTCTAAAATATAGAACCTCTGCCCTCCACTTTCTGCCAAAATAATCCCCCAAAGCAAACAGGAAAACCCCCCGTATAAAAACCATTGTGATCATATCAGTGTTCCACATCAAGCTTTATAGCTTAATAAAGTGCAGAGGATTATGTGATATTAAAGTGAATATGATTACATTTTAATCTAATGAAAAATAAGTGTATCTCCAGAAAGGGAGTTTTCACACCATTAAGATTAAGGTTGTAAATTTTCATATTTCTAGAACGTAATGTAGTATTTTGCTAGCCCTGTTACCTTTGATATACCTGAATATCTACGTGGTTGCTATACTTTAATTTTTAAGAGAAAATGCAAACAAATGTCCTGAAATAGTACTACTTCTTAAGCTTCTTATCATATAGTACTGTCTCATGGAAAAACAAAAGCTCGAACAATTTAAAAAAACTTCTAGCGAATTTAAAAATCTGTAACCTGTATATTATATCCCACTAGAGTGCTAAAATACTTTTAGCGTCAGGAATTTATATCCACCTCATGTTTCCTCCTACTCGCCTCTGGCAAAATGCAAATCTTCCTTTTGTTCTGTTTTTAGAAATGAAATTAGTCATAGTCTTTTATATAATAACTGAGTTGGTAAAATCACCAAGTTACAAAAAACAACCCTTACTTTGTTTTTGCAGAGTTGAGGAACAAAACCTCTTTCATGTGTATTTTAATTTGTAGTTCAAAATCTTAAATAAAAATCAGTGATATCATTTTGAGCAGGAAAAAAGTAAAGCTTATTTATATCAATCTAAAATCATATACTCTAAATTTGAGGCTTCTTTGATATTTGCATCAGGAATATGTACCTGTAGAAAAATAAGTATGTAATGTAGATCAATAACAGTCTTATTTTATTAACCATATGACCATTTTCTCAAGGAACACAGTTTTTAAATCTCTAGCACATGCCAGTTCTGTGTGGTCACTGTTTGTATACTCCACTGGGAAGGGTAGCAGCATGATGTTGCTTTGCTTTCATTCTTAACCCTGAAGAAAAGATACTGTTTTATCCAAATATTTTTAGGCATGTTATTCAGCATGATTTGTGCTAGATATTCTGAAGAAGTCTAATGTCTGTTTTCTGCTTCTCTTTTTCCAAGTGAATTGTTCTTAATCTTTTCTGTGTATGGAAATTTCTTTTCTAAAATTTTACTACAGATTTACTTTCTAGACCTCTTAATATTAAGTCATTCATTTGCATTCTGGTCAGTAATGTCTTTTGAAATGGCTCCTCTTTTTCCTCAACAGTAAATGGAGGCCTATTTGAGTTATGTAACTGTTAATAGCATTCCTATTATTTAATCAAGAGCCATTACTGTCAATGCCACTTTAAATTTAGCATCCAGTGAACATGGCATTTCTCAGATACCTGGTTTCCTCCCTTTAAAGTTGGAATGTTCAGATATCAAATGGTTATAGTCATCCACATTCCAGAATCTCATTCCTGGGCTGGTCATAGATATTTTCTCTGTGGCAGTCTCTTGCAGCTGTTACCTGCATCAGTTAGAGAACTGTGTTTATTTGTTTTTTCCCTTTCTTACTTACAAAATTGCAAAAGTGATTCTGTACTTTCTTATTCCACAATAATTTCAATGGCATGTTAAAATTGGAGTGCTAGTTTATTTAAAGAATATTTTGGACATATGCTTGAGAAATAAGGGAATGGAATCCAAAGTTGAACAATAGTTGTATCCCTGATTTAAAAATTAGAAGCTAAATTCATTGGTTCCTAAGAAGAGAGTGAGAATTTTGATTTTTGAGTATTAACCCAATAGAATATAAGTTGTTACAAGTTCAGAATTTTATAGATAAAATACACCTTGTTTTCCTTTTACTACAGGAATTCCTAAAACCTAGATTAAAAATTGATGTTTATATTGTATCAGGCATTTATTAATAAAAACAATATTATAAACAATTATTGTATTGTTGCCTAAGAACTTGCAAGTAAATAAACCAAAGGAATAAATGACAGTATATCATATGGCACAGTTAACAACTGTGAATGTCTTTTACTATTAAAGATAGTTCAGTTATGCATCAAGTTCTGGAAATAGTTATGTTATTAAATGTTATGTAAAAACTCCTTATTGGGTTACGAGGACTAGAAGAACACTAAATGGTCTCAAGGGGGGAGGGAGAGGGAGAAAAGGAAAAAGAAAAGAAAAGGTGTTTGAATTATATCACTTTTTTGAAGACCTGAAGCATTGCAAGCATGCTAAAAAAAAAAAAAAAAAAAGCTTATTACTTTTTTAAAATGAAGCAAAATAAATGTATAAAAATATAAAAAGTTCTAAACCTAATGTACTATACATTATACAATAACCCTTAATTATGATTTTTTTAATCTTAAATTCTTATACCAGCTTTTGCCAAGATAATTTGGAAAGCCAGATTTTTGTGTGTGTGTGTGTGTGTGTGTGTGTGTTTGTGTGTGTATGTATGTATTAAATGGATGCCTCTTTCACCCTCCTGATACGTTGTTATAAAGAAAATACATTTTCCACAGACTTAGAGCTTTCTGTGCACTTGAACTTCATATTTCCTTAGAGTACTTAATGATTTCTCAGGTATTTTCATTGAAATCTGGAATCTATATTGCCTAGTTAAGCTTCTCATTGTTCATATTATTAAATAAGGTCTAAACTGGTTTCATTTCCTTGTCTAAAACATTCTAGTGAATTATTGACAGAATCAGAACTAAAACTATATTTTCACTTTCTGCTTTTTCACTAGCACATACCTAGCCAACAGAAGCCATAAGTGTATCGATGGTTTTCATCACACTATAGGTTAAATATCTCTGATCTGAAATGTTCCGAAACCTAAGACTTTCTGAGCACCAAAATAATGCCACAGTGGAAAATTCTACACCAGAGTTCATATGACAAGTTGCAATTAAAGTGCAAGTGCATTATAATATTGTATAAAATAACCTTCAGGTTCTATGTATAAGGGGTACATGAAACATAATGAATTTTATGTGTAGGCCTGGGTCCCATCCCCCAAATCTCTCACTAAATATATATGTATTTTAGAATCTAAAACAATCTAAAAGCTAAAACACCTTTGGTCCCTAGCATTTTGGATAAGGAACATTCAACCTATATTTGTCTTTTTATTGGAAAGTCATAAAAGCTTTCAAATACCAGGTCATTGGCAGAGGTATGTATTTTTAAATCTTCAAATAGAACTACTGAAAGTCCTATCTTGGGCAGGAAGGAACACTTTGCGAAGGGTAGGCAGGGAGTTAGGCTGTGGGTGTCCAGAGCTCTGGAAGAGATAGGTAGACAGAAGACTGAAAAAGTGCCAGAAATCATTTTTTCCCCCAGTGCTTTCTTTAGTCAAAATACCATTTATTACCAGATGGAAAACTTACAGATGCAATTTAGTATGTGTGAGTTCTTAGGCAGACCATGCTCCTGGCAGTATAAGAAGGTCCAGCTTTGAACAAAAATACTCCAGTGTATTGGAAAAAACGAGGGACTCACTGAGGATCCATATGAAAACTCATGAATGTGTGGGTAAAACAATATGAGCTTCTATCTCTCCCCAAATACACAATTCAGGTTGAAATTTATTAGAGCTCATTATGAAGCTTAGAAAAAGTATATGGCATTCAAAAGAATTATTTAAGAGTACAGTGAGGTTGTGTTTACATCCAAAGATAGATTTCTAATTTTGACTAGATTGGCTAGACTGACAATTTCATATATAAATCTTTAATCATACCATTTGTTAGACTAGTTATGTGATGCCTTTTGGATTTTTGTCCCCCTCAACTGACTTGACTGATCAGTATGATGAATACAGTGACTATAGTGACACTGGTTTTTGTACCAAAGAAACACCCAAAGAATAAAATTGATTTTATACACACATGCACGTGTGTAAACCCACAAACACACACAAAAAAATTACTGACATTTTATGCCTACCATACTTTTTAAAAAACCCTATACAAATTTTATGTTTACATATCATAGGATAGTACCAAATAAACTAAATAAAAGGATTGAAATATGGTTATTAGGAGATAATTCTAGTGACTGAAGACTCTCTTATATTTTGAACTTAAATCATTTAGATTGTGATGTCAACACAAACCGAGATTAAATTTATTAATACATATAAAGCCCTGGCACATAAAAAGCACTCAATAAACATTAGCCATACTATAATTATTGTTGTGATATTACCATACTGTATAGATTTTCTTTCAATTTTTGTTGGATATCTGGTTTGGGATTTGATCATTTTCTTTATATTGCATTTTTAGGACTGGGAATAGGCCAAATGGGGGGAGCTAGAGAGAGGACAGCTCTCTTCACCAAATAGACCAGAAATTTTAGAGAGATAAGAATAGAGTCAGTGATGGAATTGCTGGGGTATGTCCTATTTCATCAAAATAAAACTTATTTTAGTTCAGTGTGCAAAAAAAACTCCTTTATTCTGATTTGGAGGGTACTTTTTTTGAAAACAAAAAAAGCACATCATCAAAATTATTCATGTGTATTTTCATTCATTGGCTGAAAAATTGTATCAGGAATTTGTTATATCATTCGTTTTAGAAGGTTTATTTTTATCAAAGCCTTTAATATTATAAAAGAGAAAAAGTCCTAAGAAGTTCTACATTTTAGTTACTGGAAAAGTGTTTTTGTTTCACTTCCTTTAACTAATATTTGAGTAACATATTGGAATCTTGCTCAGCTATCTAGAAATTTTGCCTTAAAAGATTTGTAGAGTTACTATTCAAGTGAACCACAGTGTAACTTATGAGTCCATTTATTTGCAAGTGAAAGTTTTGTTTGTTAAATTTAAACTAGTTTAGGGGCTGGGGTTGTGGCTCAGTGGTAGAGCCCTTGCCTCGCATATGTGAGGCACTGGGTTCGATCCTTAGTACCATATTTTAAAGAAAAAAAAAAAAGAATAAATAAATAAAATAAAGATATTTTAAAAATTTTAAGCTAATTTGTATATTCAAGAGTATAGACTACATAATAATTGTAGGCAGTTTTCCCAGCTTAAGTTCTAACCAAGCTTGTTCAATAGCTTTATTTTTCAGTTTCCTTCAAATCTTTTCAGCTCATATGACCAATACATGCTAAAAATAAGTTAATTTTTATATCTTTTGCCAATATTCCTTTTAATAAGTTTGAAAATATTAATATTTTAGTTATTTAAGACTCTAAATGTAAATGTTATTTTTTCCTTGCTGCTATTTAATACTTTAGCAACCTATCCTAGTTTTCTCATTTTTTTTAGACTTCTTTGTCTATGCTTACATGCTGTGGAGTTATTCTGTATTTGACTTCCTTTATAAGAAATTCATTCCTAATGTTTAAGTTTATTTCTAATGTTTACAATTTCTCAGAGGGAATTTTACCTGGACTTGCAACTTTTGTTTAAACCTCCTCCCTACCCCCACCCGTACTGGGGATTTAACTAGGTCTCACTAAATTTCTGAGGCTCGTTCCTTGAACTTGGGATCCTCCTGTCCCAGTTTCCTCAATCACTGGGATTATAGGTGTGTACCACCATGCCTAGCCTTTGTTAAATTGCCATGAACCTTCTCAAGCCTCTTGCATTCATTGAGACTCATTGAATAAGTATAAAAGGAAGATTTCTAAAGTAGGTATAAATTTACCACATCCCAAAACTTAAAAAGTGAGTGGGGTTGGGGTAGGAGGATTATGAATTCAAGAATAGCCTGGGCAACTTGCTGAAGCCCTGCCTCAAAATACAAAAATTAGAAGGCCTGGGCATGTAGCTCAGTGTTAAAGTGCCTCCAGGTTCAATCCCCAGTACTGATGTGTATGAGGGAGAATGACTTAAAAATTAAGCAAGATAAACTAAAAAATTGTATTAATACATGAAAATAAACTACTTGGTAAAGATCAACACTTGTCCTTTGTATATATCTTACCAATTGTGAATAGAGATTTTGTTTATATTTAAGGTTTTTATTCCCAAACATATTCTTAACGGTGAGATGTAGTAAACAATCTTTTTGTTGAGGGTGGGGGGTTACTGGCAATTGAACACAGAGTTACTTAAACACTGAGCCACATCCCCAGCCTTTTCTTATACTTTATTTAGAGACAGTTTCTCAGGGCCTTGCTAAATTGCTAAGGCTGACTTTGAACTCAAGATCCTGTCTCAGCCTCCTGAACTGCTGGGATTACAGGTGTGCGCCACCTTGCCTGGCAATAAACACAATCTTTTAAAAGTCAGGAACAAGGTAAATATTTTTTGGAGATCCAGTGAAGTCAGATAAAAAGAAACAGATGGGTTGGAAATGAAGAATGAAATCTGTTTTCTTTGCACATCTATTAATCCAAAAGAATCGGAAATCTAATTGTAAGTTATAATTACATGGGTCTGCAAAGGTTCTAAGTAAAATATAAGTAATAAACAATAATAGCCACTAACATTTATAAAGTGTTTCTCACACTAAATGCTGTAGACTTTTAACTCATTTAATTATGACCACAATTCTATTGAGTAGTTACTGTTTTTAACTTTTCATAGATGAGGAAATGAAGTACTAAGAATTTAAGAACTTTGTCCACAATTGCACAGCTAGAAGCTGCAGGGGTAAGATTAGAAGCCTGGAAACCTGACTCCTGAGTATACTCTTTACTACAATGTTCATTGCATTTCTCTGTACTAGTAGTAAGTTAATAGAAAATGTATAATATTTATAATAGCAACAGAAGTCATAAAGTTCCTAAGACTAGCACTAACAAAACTATATAAAACCTTTACAGGAAGAAAATTAGATTAATTGAAGAACTAAAAGAATCTTGAACAAGTGGAGATGCATATATATATATATGTTCATGGATGTGGATGCTTAATATTATGAAGAATTCCATTGTCCTGCAAAATAATCTATAATTCAGGGCAGCTTCAGTGACATTTCCAAAAGTTTTTCCTCCCTATAATTTGATAAACTGATGTTGAATTTCATATGAAATAATAAGGGCTAAAAATATGAAGACAGTTTTGAAGAATAAGTGGAGGGACTCATCTTTCCAGATACTATTATAAATGCTAGAAATTGAGAAAGTAAAATATTGATAGAGAGAAACTGATAGAATTGAGAGAACTCACAAATGAACCTCTTTCATACTGTATATTTTTCACTTAAAACAGGAACACTTTTAAATATCAGTAGAGAAAGGATTGTTCATTTAAAGGTGATGGAATAATTGGCTATACATATGGGAAAATAATAAAATTATTTCTCTGTACTTAATACATAAAAACGTTCTAAGTCAGCAAAAAAAACACTTTAAATAGAACATGAAAAGGGGGCTGGGGTTATAGCTCAGTGGTAGAGCGCTTGCCTTGTACATGTGAGGCACTGGGTTTGATCCTCATCACCACATAAAAATATATAAAATAAATAAAGATATTGTGTCCATCTTAAAAAAAAGAGCATGAAAAGGCAGAATTTTAGAAAAAAATGAGAAACATTTATGACTTTGGGTTAAGGAAAATATTTTAACACATAGAAATCATACCTAAAGACATTTTTAAATTTGTGTAATGAAAGATAAGCCACTGGCTTGGAGAAGATTTTTAAAGTGTGTTAACTGACAAAGGATTCATTTCCCAAGGAAGCACTTATTAGCTCAATGCAATGTTGGCTGAAATAACAAAATCCTGGAAAGTTTAAGAGATAGTACATCAGAAATATAAATGATATCATATACTTATAAGGGAAAACTTAAATGGAGTTAACATGAATATCCTGAGGCACAAGTGCCATTGATAAATCTCAAATACATAATGTTGCAGAAAATTTGATATCATATGAGTCCATTTCTGTAAATTATTTTTTTTTTGGTACCGGGGATTGAACTCAGGGGCACTCGACCACTGGGCCACATCCCCAGCCCTTTTTTGTATTTTATTAGAGACAGGGTCTCACTGAGTTACTAAGTGCCTCACCATTGCTGAGGCTGGCTTTGAACTCGTGATCCTCCTGCCTCAGCCTCCCAACGTGCTGAGATTACAGGCGTGCGCCACCGCACCTGGCTCATTTCTGTAAATTTTAAAAACACAAAAATGATAACCTGTATTTCATATTGTTTATGGCTACATATGCATATATGTGGTTACAATTTAAAAACATGAGTGGGGATGATAAATACTAAATTGAAGATAAAGAGTCTCTGTAAGAAGAATAGGATTAAAGAAGAGATGCACAGTGACTTCAAATTACATCTACTGTGGTTTACTTTTTAAATAAAAAAATATGTAGGGGGAATAAATCTGGTTAATAACATGGCAAATGTTAAGGTTTTGAAGAACTAGATAATTGGGTACATTGATAATCATATTATTTTCTTGAACTTTTCTATATACAATTCTGTATACAATGTATGAAAATCTACTGGATGTTAAACATTACGAACATTATACTCATGCTTTATATCTTCGGTTTAATCAGAACAATCTCTACAGGTTTATATGTCCTCACCTTAATTTTGTCTACTTGACTTTCTGAATTTATTGTAGATCTCACAACTCCATGCATATAATCAAATAAACTTAATGCTGAGGCCATTATCTAGGCACAAACCACCTTCCTTAGTACCCATAGAAATTAATTCAAGCCCAGACTTGTCCTAATTTAGTCTAGCAGATTTCTGAGAACTAATTTAGAGAACTCTAGGGAAAGTAGTACCAGAATGCAAGACTATTTAGGGGTTGCTGGAGAAATATTATGCTCATATAACTAAAAAAACCCCAGTGTCCCACCTCCATGTCAAGGTTCACTGGTTTACGGAGTTGTGTGTTTTTAGTTATCTCCCTATAAAGTGGTTATTGGTATCATAAAGATTTTCCTTGAAGATATTATGTTGTGTGTCATACTGCTAAAGCTTGTAACTGCCAGAAAAACTGGTCTGGGAGGGTTTGTATCAGGTCTATAAAAAGACTGCAGATATAAAATCTATCATGGCTCAATAACATGAAAGAAGTATCATGGCACATGTTTCATTTTAAGTCTAGAATAGAAAATTTGGATCTAAAATTAGTGCATTTTGTACTTCATTATTGATTTCCTTTATCTGTAGAATACCATAGTTATTGTTTTATTGTCTTGAATTCAGCACATTTGATGGACCTTAACCCTCACAGCCTATCTTCCCACACTGCATGTTCTGTTTCTACATAGAAATGGGTTTGTAGGTACTTAACTACCTAAAACCAAACTTCAGCTTCTTCAGTAGAAATTTTCTAACAGAATTGAGAGTTTCTGTGTTTCTGCTCCTCAAACAGTAGTAACAAGTAATATTGAACAAGAAGGCAGCCAAAGCTGGCAGTGCCCCTGTTCAAAATTTCTTTCTTTTCTTTTTCTTTTTTTTTTTTTTTTTTTGTTGTTGTACTGGGGATTGAACCCAGGGCCTTGCGCATGCAAGGCAAACACTCTACCAACTGAGTTATATCCCCAGACCTCATTTTGGACATTTTTTTTTTTGGTATATTTATTTTTTTGTATATTTATTTTTTTATTTCTTCTTTTTTCTTTTTTTTTTTTTCATTTTTTCAAATTCTTTTTTTTAATTTATTTTTTATTCTAAGTTGTTATAAGTGACAGCAGAATGCATTACATTTCATATTACACACATAGAGTACATTTTTACATATCTCTGGTTGTATGCAAAGTATATTCACACCATTCCTGACTTCATGCATGCACTTAGATGATATCCATTTCATTCTACCGTCTTTTTTTTTTTCTTCACCCTTTTGCCCCCTCCCTTCCCCTCCTTCCCCATTGGCAATTCTAGTGTTCCTCTAATCCTTCTATGCTCCCCATCCCAACCTGACTGTGAATTGGCCTCCTTATATCAGAGAAAACATTTGGCATTTGGCTTTTTGGGATTGGCTAACTTCACTTAGCATTATATTCTCTAACTCCATCCATTTACCTTCAAATGCTATGATTTTATTCTCTCTTATTGCTGAGTAATACTCCATTGTGTGTATATACCACATTTTCTTTATCCATTCATCTACTGAAGGGCATCTAGGTTGGTTCCACAGTTTAGCTATTGTGAATTGTGCTGCTATAAACATTGATGTGGCTGTGTCCCTGTAGTATGCTGTTTTTAATTCTTTTGCGTAAAGACCAAGGAGTGGGATAGCTGGGTCATAAAGTGGTTCCATTCCAAGTTTTCCAAGGTATCTCCATGTTGCTTTCCATATTGGCTGCATCATTTTGCAGTCCCACCAACAATATATGAGTGTGCCTTTTTCTCCACATCCTCTCCAACATTTATTGTTGTTTGTGTTCTTAATAGCTGCCATTTTGACAGGTGTGAGATGAAATCTTAGAGTGGTTTTGATTTGCATTTCTCTAATTGCCAGAGAGGTTGAGCATTTTTTCATGTATGAATTACTAGATTCTCCAATTTAATAATAACTAAATTTGAACATTTTATTAGTATAGATTTTCAATGCAATGAATTAATCTGTCTTAAGGATAATTGTTTATTTAGTTTCAGATACCAGAGCCTCTCTATCACAGTGAGAGTGCCAATTATAACATCAGTAATAGCAACTCCAAAACTATGCTGAACAGAACATGGTTTAATTTTTCTCAACCATAGACTTTATAGATAATCACCATCATGAATATCTGTAATTTTATTGTCTCAGAATTGGATATGAGTTAGTAGCAAAGAATCCTATCCATCACTCTCACTCCAACTCCAAGTTTGATTGTTTTTTGGGGGGAATATGGTGGGGGTGGGAGGTAGAAGTAAACAGGAGTAGGATCCAGGTGCTCATATTTATCAGCACTGTTTCCCAGAGCCCTTGAGTACCAAATGGAGGCAATTCTTCCTGGTGACATCCTCCACTGTCTTTAATTTTGTGCTTTCTTGCAGCTCTTAATTAATTAGGTCTTGTGTCACTATCAGAAAAATAAATGTGAGTAGTCATTACCCTAAGAGGGAAAGATAGCCAACTTTCTTTGTTCTTGGGCCAAGAAGCAGAGTTAAGGCAATCTAATATCCTGGAAAGACCAGTTGTACACAGCCTACCCTCTGACTAATGGCATTTTATCGCACATAAGAATTTTGTTCGATGATCATAATTAGAAATCTGTTTTCATCCAATTATTCTGAATTGTGAAGATCAAAGTATAATTAATTCCAGTGGATAATTCCAAATTTAATATTGCTAATTGATGTGAATAAAATATGAATCTATCCTTTTCTACTGTTGAGAAACCCAGTTCAATATGGCAGACTACTCTTGCAGTTTTTCCCAATGTATTAGCTGTATTTGTGCTAAAAATTGTGACTTCTTTCTTTTGGGGAATGTTGCTATGGACTCATGGATTTTTATTTATTTGATGTTTTATAATGAAATATATTTATTCTTTATGATGATTGAATTGTCTCAAGTCTGACCAGGGGATCTGCCTGCCTTGACCCTTTGGCGTGGTATACCAGTCTATGGGGTCACCTTGCTTTCTGTCATAACAAGGTTTCCCATTCACGTTTTGTGCTTTGCCTGCTGCTGACTTGGAGTTAGGCATTACTCCTAGTAGTCTGGGTTAATTTTGGTCAGGAATGAGTTAGAAACCCAGATCTGAGACATATGTCTCAGACATATCATTGTTGCTGAGTCTTTTCAATGGATAGAGTTCAGGGGAAGTGTGTGAACTTTCATTTTTAATTCATGTTAACATTTATAAGTCAAGTTAACATTAAAGAGTTTTGTTCCCCTTCTTTGATTTTATTATTCTGTCTTTATCTTCAATTTAATATTTATCATCCCCACTCTCTCTCACATTGGAAAATCTTCGTTTCTAATAATATTTTTTGGTTTATAGTGTGTGTGTGTGTGTGTGTGTGTGTGTGTGTGTGTGTGTGTATGTGTGTGTGTTTATTTTAGAATTGCATTCAATAGTAAAACAGTTGAATGAAGTTAAATATGACTGTACTTCATTTGTCTTTTATCCCATAAGCATGTTGTCAATTGACTATATACATGTATTTAAAATACTTTATCTCTGTCGACTATGCTTTCAATTTGATATTATCTGGTACATATTTTCAATAGTAGAATTTGCTTTTTTAATGTTTTTAATTTTTTATTTTTGAACATGTAGTAGAAGCAGTTACATAATTCAAAAGCCAGAGTATTAAAAAAAAAAAAAAAACCAAACCACACACTCAGCAATGTCTTGCTCTACCTTCCATTCTTTCCCCATACATTTTACCCTTTATATTAGTTTCTTTTTGCAAAAATTAGCTCTTAGGTGTATACATACATGTGTGTAAAATTGTGTGTTTGGTGTATGTACTCCTCATCCTTTTATATGTTAAATATACTTTTATCTCTCTTGCTTTTTGGACTTAATGTATCCTGAAGATTATTCCATATCACAGTATAGATTCTGTTTTAAAACAACAATAAGAAACAAAAGGAAATCGGTAATCCTTCGTGTGAATGTGTTATACTTTATTTAGTCAATTCCTAATTAATATACTTTTGGGTTTCTAATGCATATATTGGGTTATTTTTTTAAAATATTTATTTATTTGCTTTAGTTGTACACAATGGGTTTATTTGTACGTGGTGCTGAGGATCGAACCCGGGCCGCGCACGTGCTAGGCGAGCGCTCTACCGCTGAGCCACAATCCCAGCCCCATATTGGGTTATTTTTAAAGTAACTGTTTTTAAACCAACTGCTTAAACTGTTTGGTGTGTTCTCATTGCATAAAATCCAAACTCTTTATATACTCTCCTGGAGTCTGTAGAAAAGGTACTTCTGTCTGCAAATGGTGTTTACTATGAGATAAAAAGAAAAGAAATGGATGGCAAACGTCTGATCTGATCTGTATTTATACAGCCAGTAGCCATTCTAGGCCATAAGTTATGGTAGGCACACAGGGTTCCCTCAGAGTCTTCATCTAGTCAGGAGATTTAAGCTTTGGATTTACTCAGCAATCTACAGTAGGCTTAAATAAGACTCTAGTAATCATTTGCAGATTGAATAGAAGGAATGAGGCCACCTGGCGTACTCCTCAATCCTGAAACTGATCTCTGAGCTCATGGTATTTGTTGTGGGTTGACTTTTAGAATTACTTTCCCTGTAGTCTGCATTTATCAGTAAAAGTCATTTTTCCCAACAACGTTTGCTTTTAATTCTTGTACTATTGTCTTTCTATTAATCATTGCAAATATTTTCCCAAATATTAACTTGCTTATCTCTTTTCTTGACCTACAAAGGACTTAAGGTGATACATTTAGTGTACTATAGAAATTGACTAGAAATACAAACCATCTTTACACCCTTTCAAGTCTTACTTATTATGAAGATCTCCAAAGCAATATGTTATGTAAAACTCAGGTCCTTTTTGGAATTCTGTCACATCTTTTAAGTATGCACAGGAAAATGGCTGATTTATTAAACTTGATTGAAAGATCATGGATTGTAACACTTAAATTTGCTCACAATCCCATCAATTAAGACCACAAGCTGATGAGAAAAAAGTGCAAAACTATGAAACTTTTAATAACACAGCTGTGAACTAAAATGCTGAAATTTTCCTGCAAGTTATAAAGTGTATATGTAATAGATTGTTTTGTAGCCAGCATATGAAGATGTCTGTTTTTTTTTCACACTAAGAAAATGTAATTTCTTAATAACATCGCATTCTTGTGATTGTACATGATGTGGAGTTTCACTGGTGGTGTATTCATATATGAACTTAGGAAAGTTATGTCTGACTCATTCTACTGTCTTTCCTATGTCCATCCCCACTTCCCTTCCCTTCATTCCTCTTTGTCTAATCGACATCATGTATAACCACAAGAATGGGATCTTAATTAGAATAATATGTCAAACTACACTCTACTGTCATGTATATCTAGAAGGAACAAATTTTAAAAAAGAAAGTGTAATTTCTTGCCACTACTAAAATATTTTCCCTTTATTATTATTTTTTAGTGTCTAAAAAGCACGGCAAGCTCATTACTTTCTTACGAACATTCATGAAGTCTCGTCCAACAAAACAGAAGCTAAAGCAGCGAGGGATTTTGAAAGAGCGGGTATTTGGTTGTGATCTGGGGGAGCACCTTCTGAATTCTGGCTTTGAAGGTAAACATAAAAGTCTATAAGCTCATAATATTAGTTCCAGATCTCTCCATATTAGTTTCTTACAACCAGTTACAGAATAGATTAGGCAAGTGGTGTGGGTTCATTTTAGTTCAGCAGTGAGCACTGAGCTTTCTCAGGGACTTTTATCAGTTTGGGGTAAGAGTGGAAAAGTCCAAGCATGCACCTTGGCATTAGTGGGGCTTGCGATCTTCTTAGGAGGAGTGTTACCTGCACACAAAGGACACAGCAACATTGTCACTTTGCATTATTTCTTGTGTCTGTCCAGATAGCTTCATTAGCCAGTTTTCCTGCTCGTATGCTAAAACAAACAAACAAACAAACAAACAAACAAACAAACAAAAAACTTTAATCCTCCTATGTACCCCCATCCAACAACACTGTGAACCATCCTCTTTATATCAGCGAAAACATTCAGTATTTGGATTTTTGAGATTGACTAATTTCACTTAGCATTATATTCTCCAACTTCATCCATTTACCTGCAAATGCCATTGTTTTATTCTCTTTTATTGCTGAGTAAAATATATATACCTCATTTTCTTTATTCACTCATCTACTGAGGGACACCTAAGTTGGTTCCACAACCTAGCTATTGTGAATTGTGCTGCTGTATCCTAAATGCATGATTGAAGACCTGAATGGTATGAATATACTTTGTATACAAGCAGTTGTATGTAAAAAGATGCTATATATGTGCACTATGAATTGTAATACATACTACTATTATAAATTTTAAAAAAAAACTTTAAAAAACCCCTTGATTTTCTTTATAGAAAAAACAGGCATACTTTTGAGACTATAAAATACCAAAACCAGCCTTCCAACTTTGATACCTAAAAATTTATATACTTTTCTCTATAAATTAAATTCTGAATTAAGACTTTAGTTGGGTGAATGGATGGAGGAGGTGGATGGGTAGGAGGGGAGAAAAAAAAGGGAATTTTCTTTGGGTATTTAAAAATAGCATTCTCCTACATTTTCCTGTTTAGCCAGCATATTAAGGAAATATTTACCTGTGCTGTTGATGAGTACCAGAAATAGATTATTTGTGAGATTCTGAACCCTTATGAGACCACTAGTGGAAACCTGTGGTAAATACCTTTAGTAATATCAATTCCAAATTAAATTCTTATTCACTTCTTAAAGAATTCCAATGGACTTAAAAGATTTAATACAAAACTATACCATGTTTTGTGAGAGAATAGACAAAATATTATTTTAAACAGATCTTATTCCCACATTAATGTCAATATAGTTCTCTAAAAAAAACAAAACAAAAAAAAAACCCTGCTGATTATTTTTGCAACTAGTCAAAATGCACATGGGAAAATCAACCAGTGAAACTATCAGAGAACATTGTGAGGGGAAAAAATAAAAAAAAATATGGAGACATTGAGCTTTACTAGATACTAAAACAGTATTCAAAACTAGAAGGAGGAGTTTTGTGAAGAGAATGAAATATGAGTGAAATAGCTGAGAATATTCAGAAATAGTTACTACTATAGGTAAAGAATCCATTATGATTAAGTATGGTTTTAGAGCTGTGTTATGAAGAAGGGTTATTTATAATAACATTAAAATAATAATAATATATCTGAAAAAATTAATTCCTACACTAAGTCACTGGGGAAAAAAAAAAACTCCAAATGTTTAAGAGAGTTAATTACTTTAAAATGTATGGAATTGCCAATGTGAATTGATTTTGTTTTGAGGTTAAAAAAGAAAAAAGATTTCTCAGATTTAAACAAAAAACATAAGGGAAGAAGGGGCTTCAAACATACATATACATTTTTCATGTAATGAAAAATAGCAAGTGTAGAAGAAAGGCACTATGAATTATGAAAAACAACTGCTTTATGGATATGATGAAGTGCTGTTATCATAATGTGTGAGAATATCATTAGATTTTTAATTTAAATCCCTGAGAAAAAGGAGAAAAACAGCATATGGCTATCACAGGGTGATAGAAAGTAAACAAAAGACAGAAGCATATCTACCCTCATTTGTAATCACAGAAATGTTCTTAAGCAATTTTGAAACACCATTTTACATTGACAAACATTATTAAAATAGCAGAGCTGGTTTTTTTCCTGAATTATGATATTTAGGGCCATTAAAGATAGCAGCGATTTTTATCAATATATAAAAATTGTTGGCTTCCAGTAGCTCTAAATTAACACAACCTTTTTTTTTTTTGGTGGCACTTCATAGCAAGAAAATTAATGGATTTTATAATTTTCCTTTCATCTAGCAATTCTACTTCTTAGAGATTTATCCTAATATAATAATTAAATAGGAAAAAAAGTGTTACTATATAACATTATGAATGAAAGCAACAAATATTGAATACACAATCTTGGGGGAAATTTTTCTATAAATTGTGAAGCCATTAAAAATTATAAGTTTAATAGTGTAGAAAAATGAAATGTTATGTATAAACAGTAGATAAAACTTTTCAAACTATGAATATTTGGGGATTATGTAAAATGTTAAAGTATTATAGTCAGAGGTTATCTTTGTGATTTTTTTCCCTTAATTGTCTTTTCAATTAAAAAGGAAAAAAAAAAACTAGAAGAAATTAGAAATGAATTAAATAGTCTTGGAAGATAAAATTTCCTGCTCATGGCCTGACCAAGAGAAAGCCTATTATTAAAAAAGAAAAAATTGTAACACTAGTATATAATTGAATTTTGTTAAACCTTAAAGAGGCAAAAACTTTGAAGACTGAAGTAAGATATACATATTAAAATTATTTCCTGTTTCACCAGGGGTGATGAAAAATAAAGAATAAATATTCATATAATATTCAAATGAGGACTAACTTAGCAGGAAAAGAGAAATCTTTGATGTGTATTAACTAAAATCTTAATTAGGAAAGAAAATGGTTTTTCATATCAAAATTAACTTTGATTTAATAAGTATGTCAGGAATTATCATAAGATTTTGAGGCGTCACATATATTATATATAGTTTGTACCTACAGTTACATTGTGTGTATGTTTACACACACACACACACACACACACACACAGACTTTTTTTGTGCTGGGGAGGGATTGAACTCAGGGGCACTCAACCACTGAGCCACATCCCCAGCCCTGTTTTGTATTTTATTTAGAGATAGGGTCTCTAAACACTTCACTTTTTCTGAGGCTGGCTTTGAACTTGCGATCCTACTGCCTCGGATTTCCGAGCCACTGGGATTATAGGCATGCGCCACCACGCCTGGAACATAGAGATTATTTTAAAGTCTAAAAATAATTAGAATTTAACATACATTATGTATATTATTTTAAACTCTAGAATAATCATGGGGAAGAATAATACATATTATATACATTATATATATAATTATATAATGTGTATAATCATTCTCAAAATTGTTGTTTTAATTTAGACTTCAAAATATAGTCAAATGCTACATACTGGCATTTTGATCAGTGATGGACCACACTGATAACAGTGGTTCCATAAGATTATAATGCAGCTAAAAAATTCCTATCATTTAGTAGTGATATGTAGATTTCCAAAAGTTTAACTAAAGGCAGGGAAGGTAACTCAGTGGTGGGGTACCTCCTTAACATGCACAAAGCCTGGGTTCAATCCCAGCACCACCAAAACAAAACAAAACTTCTGGTGCAACATGTTACTCTTGTGTTTTTGGTGATGCTGGTATAAACAAATCTACTATACTGACAATTGTATAAAAATATAGTACATACAGTTATAATTATGTACATAATAATAATGATAATAAATGACTGTTACTGGTTTATGTATTTATTACACTGTACTTTTTTAAATATTTATTTATTTGTTTTTAGTTGTAATACAATGTGGTTTTAGTTTTACGTGGTGCTGAGAATCGAACCCGGGCCGCACGCGTGCTAGGCGAGCGCTCTACCACTGAGCCACAATCTCAGCCCCTACACTGTACTTTTATTATCATTTTAAAGTGTGTTCCTTCTACTTATAAAAAAAGGTTTACTGTAAAACAGTGTGCTTTATTGTGTGTTATTCCAGCAGCAGCCTTAT
Organism: Tamias sibiricus; assembly: GCA_025594165.1. NCBI lineage: Eukaryota > Metazoa > Chordata > Mammalia > Rodentia > Sciuridae > Tamias > Tamias sibiricus. The sequence goes on along the minus strand of CM046657.1, from coordinate 123,301,312 downwards.
GCATCTCACATTGACTTTGTCTCTTGATTGTTTCATTTTCTCTTGTGCTTGATGTAATCTCATGTTGTTTTGTTCATCGTGTTTCCTAAGTGTAAAATAACCACTGCTTATGACAGTAAGAGGCTACATTGATTGACTTGGAAAAAGATTGAGTGATGAAGGACTATGAAGGTGGTACATCAGTGATGTATTGCTCACCAGTTAGATATATCCCATCCCACTGTAGCTGCCATCTTGAAGAACAAGAGCAAGTTGATGGAAGCTGTTAGAAGATCTGCTTCAATGAAGGGAAAGAGACTAACAAAAATTTAAGATGGGCCAGGATCAAATATGGAGAAACTTCTAGCGACCTAGATTAAAGACCAGGCACACAGAAGTATATCTCTTTTAGCACCATGACAGTCATGGCCCAAGCGGTTTGTTTGCAATGTTGAAGGAAAAGGTTGGACCCCCACTACAATGTTGAACTAACTGGTAGTGCTGGGTAGTTTGAGCAAATCATGCCTTACATAATATGAAAGTGGCACATCTGTGAATGCTGATGTTAAAGCAGCTGAAGAATTTTTGGAGATTCTAGATAAGCTGATTGTAGAGGAAAACTACTTGTTAGAGCAAGTGTTCAACATAGAAAAAATTTCACTGTTCTGGAACCCATACCTGAAGGACTTTCATCCATGAGAAGCCCAAGTCAGTGCCAGGTTTCAAGGCTTGTAAGAAGGGGACGACAATTGTGTTTGGGGATGGTGTTACAGGCTACAAATTGAAAACCTTTCTGATCTGGCATGGCAATATGCCCAGGGTTCTCAGGCATATCAACAAACCCACACTGTCAGCACACTTCAGGAGCAGTAAGTTGTCATTGCACAGTCCAGATGGCCTCATGAAGTGCTATATTAGGGAAGTACAAAAGCACTGTTTAGAAAATCACACACCTTTCAAAATGTAACTTATTGTTGGTAGTGCTCAAGCACATCCTCTTTTATTGCTGATCTTCATCCTAATATCAAAGTAATGATTTTTGCTCTAAATGCCACCTCTTTGTTCCAACCAATGGATCAAGGAGTTATAGCAGCTTTCAAGGTCTACTACTTGAGGAAGACCTTGAGGCCAGGCTATTGCTGCAACTGAGGAAGATACTGATGCTGTTCTGGAAGGATTATAGCTTCTATGAGTGTTTCAAGACCTTGTTTGGGCTTGAGGTGATGTCAGTGAGGAGTGTAAAAATGGCACCTGGAAGAAGACACTCAAAAAGTTCATTCTGACTTCGAAGAATTCAATAAGGATGAGGAGTTGCAAAAATCAACAAGGCTGTGGTTGAGCTAGGAAACACCTTTCTTCTGGGTGTGAATGAGAATGATGTTGAGGAGCTCTTGGAGGTGGTTCCTAAATAATTGGCAATCAATGAGGAGTTGTTGGAACTGGGTCAGGTGTGCACAGCTGTAGAAAAGGCAAGAGAGAAGGAAACTGCAGAGTGCCCAACAAAGTTCACAATGAAGGATTTAGAAGAAGCTTTTGTAGACTCCTTATAAAACTTGAATCCATGAATCCCAATAAAAGGGTTTTTTTTTTTTTTTTTCATTAACAAAAAAGGAGCATCACATGCTTTATCTGCTTATGAGCAAAACTATGATGGGGGAATATCCAAGGAAATAACATGAACATACTTATGAAAAAAATGATACCTGCTCAAGAGGACCCCCAAGCAGGTCCTTCCAGAGGGATTCCAGAAGGCCTCAATATCATAGGGAGATGATGTCTCATGAGTGTTGTTGTCCCAGAACAACTTCTAGTGAGACAAGATGGGGCCTACGCTAATGTGTGTGTTTATGTCTTTATTTTTAACAGGAAAGTTTAAAAACTAAAAAATATGTAAAAATAAAATTTTTAAATAAAAAAACATAATAAGAATATAAAGAGAAATATTTTATACAGTAATGTAATGTATTGGTGTTTTTAGCTAAGTGTTACTGTACAATTGAGGGAGTTTAAAAAATTTAAAGTTTATAGAGTGAAAAGTTACTCTAATCTAAGGTTAATTTATCAGTGAAGAAAGAAAAGTTACTTTTATAAATCTCAGGTACAGTGTTTATAGTCTTCAGTAGTGTACTCTAGTGCCTGTAGCCTTCACATTTACTTCCTGCTTACTCACTGACTCACCCAGAGCAATTTCTAGTCTTGTAAACTCCATGCATGTAAATGTCCTCTAATAGATACACCATTTATACCATATTTTAACCTTTTTTTTGTGTAGACACATAAGTATTCACCCTTGTGCTACAGTTGCCTATAGAATTCAGTATGGTAACATGCTGGGCAGTTTTGTCGACAAGGAGCACTAGGTTATATATAACCTAGGTATTTAGTAAGCTGTCCCATCTAGATCTGTGTATTAAGTATACTCTGTTGGCAAAAAAAGGAAATCACCTAACTTTGCATTTCTCAAAATGTGCCCCTATTTTTAAGCTACAAATGACTTGTGATATCTTTACCCTAAACAAGATAGACTTTTCAGCAGATTTTTCTGAAAAGGAAGCACATTCAGAATAATGTTTTTCTCAAGTGACTCATTCTCTGAATTGTATTCCTAGTGAATGATTGACTTTATGGTGAGATTACTTTGTTACACTTTCTAAAGTTTTGAGCACCTCTCAGTTGGAGCAAGAGACAAACTTGACCTGTTTCTTCTACATAAGATGTTGTAAGAAGTGGGGCACGATGGTGCACACCTGTAATCCCAGAGGCTTGGGAGGCTGAGAGAGAAGAATTGCGAGTTCAAACCAGCCTCAGCAAGGGCAAGGCACTAAGCAACTCACTGAGACCCTGTCTCTAAATAAAATACAAAATAGGGCTGGGGATGTGGCTCAGTGGTTGAGTATCCCTGAGTTCAATCCCTGGTACTAAAACAAACAAACAAAAAAAGATGTTGTAAGAAATCACCTACAAGCCTGACAAGGCAGTTTTCTTTTTATTCTTTAATTTGTGATACCTGGTGCCAGGGTTCACTCAGAATGATCTCACAGAGTTTCACTTGAACTGATTAAAGATAGAACTGTTTTTTTTTTTTTTTTTTAAATTGCCCACAGAATATTTTTATGCATAGATTAGACTAATTTGTCTTCTGCATGGGCATTCTTAATTATAGAATCAAAATTTTTTTGTAATATTGATGTTTTGTATCTTTTGCTGTTGGGCATCCTTGCCTAGGTAGATCATTGATATGAGCCCACATTTTCCAAGTTGTTCTGCCATGCGCTGTCTTTCAAAGATGAGTCAGCAAATTTCAGTTGGACCTTAGAAATTTCATGTATGTTTCCACTCTTAATAAGAATGATAAATGAGGACAGATGCCAATATCTCATTTCTTCTCAACAAATGAAAGGCTTAACTACAGTGTTTGCTTATCCCCTAATTATGGTAGAATCTGTTCCAGTGGAACAATGTTTTAAGTATTATTAACTTTTGTTCATAAGACTTGTTTTATTTGCTGCACATATTTAAAACAGGATTTCCTTAAAAGTTTGAAATAAGATTACTAATAAAAAATAGAACTTTGGAGAAAATAGGTTAAGTTAGATTTGTTATAAAAGATATTTTAAAACCAAAGAAGAGGAAACTCTGTTTGCCTGCACATATATCTGCTGCTGCTGCTTCTTCTTCTTCTTCTTTTTTTTTTTTTTTTTTGGTACCAGGAATTGAACTCAGGAGCACTCAACCACTGAGCCACATCCCCAGCCCTTTTTTTGTATTTTTTATGTAGAGACAGGGTCTCACTGAGTTGGAAGTGCCTCGCTATTGCTGAGGCTGGCTTTGAACTCATGATCCTCCTGCCTCAACCTCCCAAGTGCTGGGATTACAGGTGTGTGCCACCACACCCGGCATATATATCTGCTTCTGTTTGAAGTTATTCATTCCTTTCAGCAAGAGAGAGACCTTTTGAAACTGTTGTACATATGCAAGAATTTTATAGTCAGAACATAGTAGAAAGAAACGAGGCCCAAAATCACCCCGAAGTTAATCCTTTAGTGAGTCATAATTTGTTAACCAAGAATCATGATGCTTGTTCTAGGTTACACTTCCTTTTGTGCTCTTACCCTGGAAGCCACCCCCCTACAAATAAAGCTGGGCTTTTTAATCTGTTCTGGCAAAACCTACTTGATGCCTAGCAGACAGAAGTGACTTAAGTACACAACTGGTGAGTGAGCAAGTGAATGAATGAATGAATGAATGAATGAAGAGAAAAGAACAATGAAACCATGACTATCAAGAAAAATTAAAGGCCAATTTTTGTTATACTTATTTTTTACTTCTATAAGCCACAATTCTAATCTTAAGGATCACTAGTTTTTATTTAAACATTTCTTCTTATTCGGTTGTCATGTGATCATATATAAAAACAAGATTGTATTATTAGGTATGCATGGGAATATTTTTAAAATTTGTTATATATGACACCAGAGTGTATTATAATTCATATTACACAAATACACCACAATTTTTCATATCTCTGGTTGTACACAAAGTGGAGTCACACCATTCATGTCTTCATACATGTACCTAGGGTAATGATGACCATCTCATTACACCATCTTTCCTACCCCTTTGCCCCCTCCTTTCACTTCCCTCCCTTTTCCCCTTTTACCCTATCTAGAGTTCATTTAATCCTCCCATGTTCCCCCACCGCATTATGAATCAGCATCCTTAAACCAGAGAAAACATTCTGCATTTGGATTTTTGGGATTGGCTAACTTCACTTAGCATTATATTCTCCAACTCCTGCATGGGAATAATTTTTAAAGTCATATTATCTCTTGGAGGTTTCTGTTCTATTTTGACTGCATCATTATTTCATGTTCATTCAGCTCATTTGTTAAATGCTTGTGGGTGGGAATGGCTAATAAGTTGCCTTTTTGAACTAGGATCTTTCCCAAGAGAATAATATATTGGATTCTTATTTTGCTTTTCTGCATGTTAATGAAAAACACAACCAAATCTCTTTTATCTTCTGACACCTTTTTTGTTTCCTTCAAAACTAAATGTTTTACTTTTCTCTCTCAGTTTGCCACTGATTTTAATTGGATCATCTGTCTTGCTTAAAATTTTAAGTAGTTACCATGCAATTTTATTAAGTTTTATGTGATTGCTTTGTAGGCATTTCAGTTCTTTTAGTTAAGGAACATGAAATGTAAAGAAGCAATGCAGAGAGTGGTGCACCCCTCTAATCCCAGCAGCTCTGGAGAGGAGACAGAAGGATTGGGAGTTCAAAGCCAGCCTCAGCAATTTAGTGAGGCACTAAGCAATTCAATGAGACCCTGTCTCTGAATAAAATACAAAATAGGGCTGGGGATGTGGCTCAGTGGTCGAGTACCCTTGAGTTCAATCTCTGGCACACCTCCCTTCCCCTCCAAAAAAGCAATGCAGACATTTCCCATGAAGTATTATGTCCATAGGGGTTTTCACATTATACAGGGAAAGATCTTTTATCCTCTATGCTTTCAAGTTTTCCTACTTATTTGGGAGAATATAAGCAGGTATGAATCTATTATCAAATGGATGTGGGAATCCAGTGAACATGATCCTTTTTCGTAAGTGGAAGCTTATTTTGATGAAAAAATTTTAAGGTATGCTAGGAGAGCCTAATAAATGGAAATAAAATCCTGTGCTTGTAGAATTTTCTCCCGAGGCCAATATTTGTGCACCTGGGTAAGTTAGCGTGCTAATTTGGAGCATGCATAAGAGAAGCATTTTTTAAAATTTATTTATTTTTTATTCTAAGTTGTTAGAAATGACAGCAGAATGCATTACATTTCATATTATACTTACAGAGCACATTTTTAAATATCTCTGGTTGTATACAAAGTATATTCACAGCGTTCGTGACTTCATGCATGCACTTAGGGTAATAATATCCATCTTATTCTACCATCTTTTTTTTTTTTCCTTCTTCATCCTTTTGCCCGCTCTCTTCCTCTCCCTCCCCATTGGCCATTCTAGTGTTCCTCTTATCCTCCCATGCTCCCCATCCCAACCCCACTGTGAATCGGCCTCCTCATATCAGAGAAAACATTCGGCATTTGGCTTTTTGGGATTGGCTAACTTCACTTAGCATTGTATTCTCCAACTTCATCCATTTACCTGCGAGTGCCATGATTTTATTCTCTTTTATTGCTGAGTAATACTCCATTGTGTATATATGCCACATTTTCTTTATCCATTCATCTACTGAAGGGCATCTTGGTTGGTTCTACAATTTAGTTATTGTGAATTGTGCTGCTATAAACATTGATGTGGCTGTGTCCCTGTAGTATGCTGTTTTTAAGTCCTTTGGGTATAGATCAAGGAGTGGGATAGCTGGGTCATAAGGTGGTTCTATTCCCAGTTTTCCAAGGAATCTCCATACTGCTTTCCATATTGGCTGTACAGTTTTGCAGTCCCACCAGCAATGTATGAGTGTGCCTTTCCCCCCACATCCTCTCCAACATTTATTGTTGTTTGTGTTATTAATAGCTGTCATTCTGACTGGAGTGAAATGAAATCTTAGAGTAATTTTGATTTGCATTTCTTTAATTGCCAGAGATGTTGAACATTTTTTCATGTATTTGTTGGTTGATTGTATATCTTCTGAGAAGTGTCTGTTCAGTTCCTTGGCCCACTTATTGATTGGGTTATTTTGTGTGTGTGTGTGTGTGTGTGTGTGTGTGTGTTAAGATTTTTGAGTTCTTAATATATTCTAGAGATTAGTGCTCTATCTCAAGTGCATGTGGTAAAAATTTGTTCCCAATTAGTAGATTCTCTATTCACCTCACTGATTGTTCCTTTTGTTGAGAAGAAGCTTTTTAGTTTGAATCTATCCCATTTATTGATTCTTGATATTAATTCTTGTGCTGCAGGAGTCTTATTAAGGAACTTGGGGCCTAATCCGACATGTTGGAGATTAGAGCTTACTTTTTCTTCTATTAGGCGTAGTGTCTCTGGTCTAATTCCTAGATCTTTGATCCACTTTGAGTTGAGTTTTGTGCATGGTGAGAGATAGAGATTTAATTGAATTTTGTTGCATATGGATTTCCAGTTTTCCCAGCACCATTTTTTGAAGAGGCTATCTTTTCTCCAATGTACATTTTTGGCACCTTTGTCTAGTATAAGATAACTGAAATTATATGCGTTAGTCTCTGTGTCCTCTATTCTGTACCACTGGTCTACCAGTCTATTTTGGTGCCGATGCCATGCTGTTTTTGTTACTATTGCTCTGTAGTATAATTTAAGGTCTGGTATAGTGATGCCACCTGCTAAGAGAAGCATTTTTTAAGAAAAATAATTAAAGTTCTGCTTTTGTCTTTCTTTAAGTAATTATTTTAATTACCCCACTAATCTCTAACTATATTTCATTTAAAGTAGGTGACAGGAAATATTTAACCTCGAGTTTTATTATTCTACTGCTAGTTTATAGAGTAGAAACCAAAGGCATTGAGGTTATCATTCATAGAACAATATCTGAAATAGGACCCAAGCTCTTATAAAGATACTTCATATTTAACATTTCATTTAGACGCAAATTTCTTATATCAAAGTCAGTCCACAAAAAAATACCCAACAGTTCTGCTGCTCTACATTGACTCTGTGCTTGGACTGCTTGAGTCAAGAGTCTTAATTCATCACCATTTCCTGTTTGCCCTTGGGTAAAAATGTCATCACAGAGGCAGTTTCTTTTCTGTAAAATGGGGATAATGATAGGACTTTGCCAATTAGAGCGTGTACATTATAAAAGCACTCTGCCTGACAGTATGAAGCAGTCTATACTAGGAACTGCTGTATTTTGTTTTTTTAATCGAAAAGAAGAAGCTTAAGTTTTAATGTAAGTTATAGGATCTGACAGGATTTAAAAATAGACTATAAGAAAGACAGCAAAAAATAAGGGCAAACCAAAGAAAAGTGTGTTATAATAATAAAGGAATGAGTTATGTACCGTTAAATAAATACATTAACTAAAATTATCATTAATTTTATTATATTAATTATCTCATTTGTTTTATTTGCCATTCTGAATGTTCCATCCTTAGTATAGTAGCTTTTTGCAGACCACATAATGTTCTTTGAAGTGTTTCTTCTCAGGAATTTTAACTAACATTATCAAATGACCATAGTTACCAATGCCTGTAAACTTCCTAGTCTGCAATACAAAATGAAGAATTTTCGCATCTCAGCTATTACAAAATTATGAATGGTTACGAAAATTTTTTATTATATACTCTGAAAGTTCTATTCCAGACCAGAGACCCCCAAAATAACCATTCATATATATATTCACTAAGCTAACCAGAAAATATTCTTCTTTCCTTTCTACTTACCTTTAGAGTGCTCTTTATGAAAACTAGATAATATCAAGTAAAAAAATAAGTAAATTTAGAGTAAAGATAAGCATGGAGTGAAAAGATTACATCTATTTGAAGTTGCTTTGACCTTTGCATTATATTGATATTTTGATTATTTAATAAAATTAGAATTAACATTAACTGTGAGAAATAAAACTTTTTAAGAGGCGAAACATTGTAGCACTTAAGAGTAACTTGTTGGAGTAAGCATTTGACTTTGTATATCCATTTGCTCTGTATAAAATTCAGCTGAACAGCTGTATTTTTATTTTAACCAGTCATGGTGTTAAGGCTGAACAGTTCACCTTTCTGTTGTTAACATGAGTAGATGAGTTTACTGCAGAAAGCTCTAGAGACTTTCCTATGGAGCTATGAACCAAGCCAGTCTTGATTATTTAGGAACTACTAATGTACTTTATATGTGAAGTTAAGTAAATATGCCCTCATCATTTTTATAATGGATTAATCCTTCCTCCCCTTTTATTATTAATTTACATATTTTATTTTGCTTATGAAGACTAGTATATTCTCATTTTTAGTGACTTTGCATTCCATGGAATACTACCAGTTTTATCTGTGTCTTTGAAATCTTTCTTTTAGTGCCCCAGGTTCTCCAAAGCTGCACAGCATTCATTGAGAGATATGGCATTGTGGATGGAATATATCGTCTTTCTGGAGTTGCCTCCAATATCCAGAGACTACGGTAATAACTGTCCATAACATTTTCATTTTTATTCCTGATTAGCTCATTAAAATGCAGTTATTTCAAACTGAGTAACTTACATTGATAACCATAATTTTGATAAGATAGTTGAGATAAAATAGGATGTAAAATCCATATTGTTCTCTGTATATTTTTCTAAATGGCATTTCTTTATTTGTAGTGTCAGAGAACCATGCACCTTAACCTCTTCAGTACTCGTATTTTTTTTTCCCTCTTTGTGATGTTTGAAGATATTAACAAATGAGTCTGAACCCATGACAAAAATGGGGGGTGAAATTTACATTATAATAAAATTATTCTTTGGTTCTTAATTAAAATTGATGTTTGAAACCTTTTCTAATCTCCTTTGACCCTAATTAGGTAATGTATGTTGGTATATGAGATGAAACTAGTGGTATTCTGTAGGAATTTTACCACTTTAATTAACCACAGAGCTCATCTTTGTTTTTAGGAATACATGTTAGAAAGTACTTAAATCAGCTTTTGTACTGAAGACAGTTCAGTCTTTTTTTTTTTTTTAATTATTATTTTTTTAAGTTGTAGATGGACACAATACCTTTATTTTATTTATTTGTTTATATGTGGTGCTGAGGATCAAGCCTAGGGCCTCACACATGCTAGGCAAGCGTTTTACCACTGAGCCACGATCAGACTAAAGAGTGAACTGTGTTCTGTACTGAAGACACAGTAAATCTCATATTCATATTCTCCACACACATTAATTCTTTAGATGATAAGTGGTTTCATGCCTATGGATTAATAGTAATTAACCTCCAGGAGATTAAGCTTAACTTGCGTTAGTGTTTAGAATACAGCTTTTATTTCAGTCACTCTAATACTATAGATTTTACTGTCTATTAAAATTTGATGTTTGCTAGGAATTGCTTTATTTGTTTCTGGCTTTCTTATCCTGCTTGAGCAAAATATTCCTGAACTATACTGCTAGTAGCTGAGGAATTTCTGTATCTAGTTGTTTGTAGACCAATTGCTACTCAACCCTGGATTCTGGGATTGCCAAAATATTAGATACTCAAACCATTAGAAATTTGGAATCCTGTTTTCAAATTGATGTCCTGAAAGAGCTAGTCATTTGTATGCATTTCAGAGGTTATTGTCCATTTTAATACTAAAGCTATGCCCTTAATTTCTGTGTAGAAATAATGCTTGTCTTATGATAAACATCCAGTTACTGCTGAAGTCCAGATATAACTTCTGTCAATTTTAATAATTTGAAGAAAATTGCAATTCACTGAGGTAAAGGTGAACCTTTTGGGCCAGAGGTTATTTCCATTTCAATATTAAAGCTATGCCTTAATTTCCACACAGATATATGTCTAATAATAATGTATCTGGTTACTGCTGAAATCCAAAGATAACTTAACATTAATTTTAATTTGAAGAAAACAATAACTCACTGAGATTAGAGGTGAACACTTTGGACTGTTGCTTTTAGGATTTAAGTCATGTATGTTTTTGTCAGTCAAATAATTTTGTTTTGTTCTCATCCATCTGGGTCAGCCATGAATTCGACTCTGAGCATGTCCCCGACCTGACGAAGGAACCTTATGTTCAAGACATCCATTCAGTGGGCTCCCTCTGTAAGCTGTACTTCCGAGAGCTCCCAAACCCTCTGCTTACCTACCAACTATATGAGAAATTTTCTGTGAGTAACAGTCATTCTTGACTCAAAGTCTTTGTGGAGCTCTGCTGTATTTTTGTTTAATGTATACAAAGTTTGGTTTGGTCCCATGTAAAAAATAGTTCTCTGACTGAAATAACTCCTTAAAACAAAACAAAACACCCACCAATTATTGCCAGCTTGTCTGTGGTGATTGCTATTTTCACATTATCATTCTTTTACTTCTGATTTTGAGCCACTGATCTTACCACCCATAGATACCAATTATCATGTTTTTAAGCATTATGATTGAGTAGATTCCAGTGTTGACATTGTGTGGAAACCAAGTGTGCATCCTTCAGGCTGTATTGTGTTTCCTTGTCATTTAGCATCAAAGAATAAAGTGAGTTAATTGTGTAATATCAGAGGAAAAATGGAATGATAAATGAAGAACTCTCATTTTTACCAGCAAAACCTACTGGTTTATTCTATGTTATGAACTGTTGCAGGATGCCGTTTCAGCAGCAACAGATGAAGAAAGGCTGATAAAAATTCATGACGTCATCCAGCAGCTCCCCCCACCACACTACAGGTGAATCACGTTGGTGAATGTCTACCAGAGGCATACATCAGTTGATGTGTAAAAATGTACCCCCCCTCCTTGGGTTTCTAACTATTTAAATTTCCTTGAAGTTCTACTTCTCTGGAATGAATTTTATTCATATATGTAATTGTTTATTTGTCTTTATATCCCCAGGCCCTAGTACAATGCTTAACATCCAGTAGGTAAATGTTAAATGAATGAATGAACGAACAAATAAATGGCTGACTAAACCTAAGGTTTTGTCTGTTTGTTTGTTCTGTTAGGTTTTATTGTATTCTGATTTTGTCTTACTTCTTTTTTTTCTTTCCTTTTCCTGGTAGTAGTGCTAGAGTTGAACTCTGGACCTTGCACATGTTAATAAGATGCCTTCTGCCACTGAACTAGATGCTCTTGTTGCTGCTACCTTTTAAAACCCAGTTTGATTTATATGTTAGTTTGAATTCTCAGGTATATTTTTGTTTACATCTGAGAAGACCAGAATAAAATTGAGGATTGCTTTGCTATTTAGTAAAAGAAAGAAAACAGTAGAAACTGTAGATTATAGTATGCAAAAAGAAATAAGACATTTTTAAAATTCAGTTGTTAAAAAGAAGTTAAATTTAGCACATTCTAGTACAATTAAGTAGTTTAATGCTGATTTATTTTCAAAATGATGTTGCTTATATATCTTTTTAAAAAAATATTTATATTTTAGTTGTAGTTGGATACAATACCTTCATTTTATTTATTTATTTTTACGTGGTGCTAAGGATCGAACCCAGGGTCGCGCATGTGCCAGGCTTTTCCGCTGAGCCACAACCCCAGCCCTATATATCTGTTTTTTAAATCAGTTCTATACTGAGCACTAAACCAACACTAACATTTTTAATCAATACTAAAATCAGTACTCTAAGTGCAAATGCATGATGGCCATGAGCGAGAAGGTAACCTAGTATTGACTTACTGTTCTGTTAATGTGTTAGGAGGAATGTGATAAAATTAAAGAGATCTAAGAATCCATTGAAAAGTGAAAAAGGAAAATTAAGGAGCTTTTATGACATAAACCAATGAAAATTGATTTATTTATTACTGTAAAGGAAAGCCAAGGAGATAAGTCTGATCAATACATAGTTATTTAAAGAATATTATTGAGGGAGGAGACATTCTTTATAAACTCATCAGTGAAAGAAACCTTGTATAATGTAAGGAATATTAGCTTTGATAGATTGGAATGAGTTTGGAATTTCCAAATCCATCCCTTACTACTGTGTAATCTCTCTAAACATCAGTCTTCATGTCTGTGAACAGAATACTGATAATTTCTTTTGCCCCTCCTCCCACTTTTTTTTTTTTTTTTTTTTTTTTTTTTTTGGTACCAGGGATTGAACTCAGGGGCACTCGACCACTGGGCCACATCCCCAGCCCTTTTTTTTGTATTTTATTAGAGACAGGGTCTCACTGAGTTGCTAAGTGCCTCGCCATTGCTGAGGCTGGCTTTGAACTTGCGATCCTCCTGCCTCAGCCTCCCAAAGTGCTGGGATTACAGGCATGCGCCACCGCGCCCGGCCCTCCCACTTCTCTTTTTCTTCTTTGTTTTTCTTCAGTACTGGGGTTTGAATCCAGGGACACTCTACCTCTGAGCTACATCCCCAGTCTTTTTTATTTTTTATTTTTTTTACTTTCTTTAAATTAGTTATACATGACAGTAGAATGCAATTTGATATATCATACATAGATGGGGTATAATTTCTCATTTTTCTGATTGTACATATTGTAGAATCATATCAATCATGCAGTCATATATGTATATAAGGTAATAATGTCTGTTTCATTCTACTGTCCTTCCTATTCCCATATCCCCTCCCCACTGCTCCCTCACTCCCCTCTACCTAAACTAAGGTAACTGTTCTTCCCTAGTACTCCCCCTTATTGTGAATTAGCATCCTCATATTAGAGAAAACATTGGGCCTTTGTTTTTTGGGAATTGGCTTATTTTTTGTAGCATGACATTCTCCAACTTCATTCATTTACCAGCAAATGCCATAATTTCATTATTCTTTAAAGCTGAGTAATATTCCATTGAATACATACACACCACATTTTCTTTATCCATTTATTTAATAGCTAAACTATTTTTTATTTTGAGACAGGGTCTCTCTAAGTTGCTGGGGCTGTCCTAAAAATAATGATCTTCCTGCCACAGCCTTCTGAGGCACTGGGATTATAGGAGTCTTCTACCCTGCCTAACCACTAGTACCTTCCTAAGTGGAATTTTTGGGTTTTGTTTTTTTTAATGATGAATGTATGAGGATGAGCCTGGCCCTTACTTTCCCTTTCTTTCTTTCTTCTCCTCCTCCTCCTCCTTCTTCTTTTTAAAATAAAGTATAGCAAGACGGGAGATCAGATTTAAGCCACCATATAGTACATGTACATCTTTTACTACATATGATATCTATCTATAGGCCTTATAATGTTGAGACTCTGGGGCCAAACAGACTGTACTACCTGTGTGACTTTGTGACCTTGGGCAAGATCTTTTGCTTCTCTAGACTGATTTTCATTATTTGTAGAACAGAGATAGTACTTTTCTTCTAGCATTGCTGGGATATTATAGAAAAAGGACTTAAAACTAGTTCTTTAAATAACAAGTACGACTATATAAATTTATTGTTATCATTAGTATATAGCCATCTATTTGTTATGTGTTAAGTCTGTATATACATACACATTTACCTTTGTGTGTATGTATCTTCTGTATTGATATGGATAGCTTTTCTTTTATTATGTTTACCTATTCTATTATAGTTATATTTATGTTCCCCCCACAATATTATATATTCTCTTATAATGTATAGATATAGATATTTCTCATACAATAGATACTACCCTTACTAATTATATATATTGCTTCCCTAGTATCTATGTAGTCTTTTCTATTAAACATTATGTATCTTTCCTTCTACATATTATATATTAGACATATGTCTGATTACATTTTTTATATATGCTTTATTACCTATTCAGATGTAACCTCTGTAAAACATGAACCTTGTGAGGTTATGAATTCTGTCTTATTTATCACTATATTCCCAGAATAGAGCCTTGAACATAATAAATGTTCAATAATATACATTGCATGTATATTTTATGTTTTGTACACTATATATTCAGTTGCTGAACAACATATATGTGTATGGTGTATATTGTAATATTACCCTCTTTACCTGAATATACATTACATTACCATATTAAGCCCAACCTGAATTATTATATATATTGTTTATTACATATATATATTCTACTCTATAATATATATAATTCTTTGTTACATACTTCCCATTAAGTAATATGTGTTATTATAGTTTCTTCTGTATAATTTATATGTATTTCTCCTACTTTATGTCTTTTGATTCAGGCTTCTTATATAAGATTCTAACACTTACATGTTTTAATTCCTTAAATGTTCTTGAAAAATATGATATTAAATGTTCTTTCACATTCCCCTAATTTGCATATTTGATCAACATATGTGCTGGGTTGTTTTCCCCAATTTTGAATATTAGTCTGAGGATCATGCATTTACATGGAATCTAGACATTTTTTAGGATAAAGAGCTGGCAGTGCAATTCTGAAAACCAAAGTATACTAACATTTTTATTCTCAATATAAAACAGTCCCCAGTTGTGTTCCAGGAAGGTTTATGCAGTTTCTGCTCTCATCTGCTGAATATGAAAGTGCTCACTTCGTGGGTCCCTGACTAAAATTCTGTATTAGCTTTTAAAAACATCTTTATAATCAGATGAACAAAATAGGTATCTTTGGTTATTTTAATTTTTTATTTCTTATATATTTTGAAGTTCTTTAACCTCTTCCCCATCAATAATTAACTTTTACATTGTCTTTTAGAAACATTTCTTAAAGTTTCCCACCTCTACATAATCTCCAGGCCAGATTACTTTTCTTTTGTTTTTCTGTTTTTTATTTTTTTTTTTTTTTTTTGTGTGTGTGTGTGTGTGTTTTTGTGTTTGTGTGTGTATGGATGCACATGCTGGGGATTAAATCCAGGGGTGCTTTACTATATCACTAGTCCTTTATTATTATTATTATTATTATTATTATTTATTTTGAGACAGAAACTCACAAAATTGCTGAGGGTCTTGCGAAGTTGTTGAGGCTGGCCTTGAACTGGTGATAAGTTGTTGAGGCTGGCCTTGAACTGGTGATACTTCTGCTTCAGCCTCATGAGCCAGTGGGATTTCAGGTGTACACTACTGTGTCCAGCTAGGCCAGCTGTCTGTTTTTTTTGTAATTGATTATGTACAGGAGGGACAGAAACTACCATAAATGCTGTTGAAGGAGCAGACACTTTCAAACCATGCTGACCTTGATCCTATCATTGCCACTGCTTGTCTGTATAACTTTGGGCCAGCCTTGACTTCTCCCTCCCTACAAAGGGGCTGGGAATACTGTATGTGATTAGATTATTGTGAGAATTGAATGAGATCCCCCCCAAACACGGTTCCTAGTCTCACAGCTATCTTCCTTCTCCTCCCAAGTCCTTGTTAGGCTCTCCAGAATCTTTGTGGCTCATATGTAGACCACAATTTAACTTTCATTGCTGTTTCTAATAATAGAATCTTATATTTGTGT
Source organism: Tamias sibiricus (assembly GCA_025594165.1). Lineage (NCBI taxonomy): Eukaryota > Metazoa > Chordata > Mammalia > Rodentia > Sciuridae > Tamias > Tamias sibiricus. The sequence continues at coordinate 123,285,371 of CM046657.1, read as the reverse complement.
CTCTCATTTGTTGTTTTTAATAGTTTTAATCCCTGTACGTTTAGATAGGGACACTGAGATGTGGTAACTGATAGATAATATTTGTGTGTGGTTGCTCAAATATTCTCCCCTTGACGTCTGTTGGAATTTTTATTTTAGGCCTTTGAAACATTATTTTTGTTCTTTCATAGAAGTATTTAAATCCTTTCTTATTAGTTGTCTATTGCAAGTTAATAGTATAACATCAAATTATCCTTTGTTCTAGAAAATAGCTTTTGTGGAGGATTCACTTCTAATAATATTTGAACTTAGTAGACAACAAAAAATGTACTTGGGTTTGTATGGTCTCTTTCTATTGAAAATTTACAAATCAGCTAGCGGCTTTTATGCTTCATAATGTCTTTGTCTGTTAATATGTTGTATTTCATTTTCTAGAACACTGGAGTTCCTGATGAGGCACTTGTCTCTTCTTGCGGACTACTGTTCCATCACAAATATGCATGCAAAAAACCTAGCAATTGTCTGGGCTCCAAACCTGCTTCGGTAATTTGCATTGACTTATGACCTTTAATAGAACTGATTATTTTAGTTCTATTACTAGGACCAAAAGTGTAATTAATCAGTGTTTGTTAAGGAAAAATTTAAAGAGGAAGGCAAATTATTCCTTTTATTAGCATCTCCCCAAAACAGGCACATGGGGCTTAGCTAAGTGACTGTAAAAGTATGATTTCTTTCTCTTATTGGTCTGTGATTTACACATTTTAAAAAATGTTCTTTATGACTATTCTCTTTGTGATTGATGGTAATGTTGTTTATCTCACAGATCAAAACAGATAGAGTCTGCCTGTTTCAGTGGAACAGCCGCTTTCATGGAAGTGAGAATTCAGTCTGTGGTTGTTGAGTTCATCCTCAATCATGTAGACGTGCTCTTCAGTGGCAAAATCAGTGCAGTCATGCAGGAAGGGGCAGGTATGACTCAGACAGATTTTTATTTGCTCCTGGGAACATGTATCTAAACTTAGAAAGAGATGGAAAACTTTGTATTGCTCATCTCAATTAAAATATGGCATTAGAAGACAGCTAATTTATGTCCGTTTTCCATAATGTACAAAATGACAATTATTTTGTGTGTATACAATGAACACTATGTATCAGACCTATTGTGATCTAAGTTCATGATGCATAAAACAAATCTTGGCACCTTTTATTATATTAAGGTACATTGTGGAGCTAAGAAGAAACATTTCTTCCAAAACTAAGAATGTCTGAATGATCTCCTTTTTGGTTATCTTTTAAGAAGGGAAAATAAATTATTAAAGAAGTTTTATGTGTGTATGTGGCTATGATCTGGTTATGTCACTTTGTGTTTCTCTCTGGATGTAAAGTGCTGTGATTATCACCATTTAAAAGACCTGAAGGGAATATGATACAACACTGATAGGTAGATAGAGGATAGACAGGTTGATACATGCTCAAATTGTTGACTGCATCATTTCTTTCTTTTTCTTTTTGAAGCTTCTCTTTCAAGGCCCAAATCCCTGCTGGTGTCCTCTCCATCCACTAAGCTGCTGACATTGGAGGAAGCCCAGGCACGAACACAGGCTCAGGTCAATTCTCCAATTGTGACTGAAAATAAATATATTGAAGTAGGAGAAGGACCTGCTGCACTTCAGGGGAAATTCCATACCATAATTGAGTTCCCACTTGAAAGGTAAAATTCATTAATTCCTAATTAAAAATGTGACTTTCATAGTCTTGTGCTGTTGCTTCCTTTTAGTTTTTTTTTTTTTTTTTTTTTCTTTTTTCTTCCCTGTATTTTTTGGAGGTGCTAGGGATCAACTCAGGGCTTTGCACATGCCAGGCAAACACTCTACCACTAAGCCACATTCCAGGCCTGTTTCACATTTAATTTTGTACTTTAGTATTCACATATAAAATTCTGGGCCAATTCCACAAACCCTGTTTATCTGAATGTGGGAATGATATCAATTAGTTTTGCAAAAGCATTACAGCATCATATCATTAAAAAGAAGTCATTTGGGAAAAATGATGCACTATTTATGTGGTGTGGATTTTTCTCTCCAAGATAAGTTATTTAGAAATTTGTTTAGAAGTAAGCTGTGTTGGAACAGTTTATTCAAAAAGTAAGTGGATAATGACTTGTTTGAAATTGGTTCCATGTTGAGGTTCAAGTAGGTCAATGATTCTTAAAGTGTTTTCTTCTGACCAGCAACACCAGTGTCCCCTAATAGCTGTAGTAATGTTTGTTGATCCTTCAGCCCTACTCCAAGCCTCCTGTTCCAGGAGCTCTAGGGTAAGTCCTTTATCAAGCTTTCCAGGCAGTTCTGATGTTTTCAAAAATTGGAGAACCACTGCATTGTGCCCTCTGAATGTCCTTTCCAGCTCTGAAATTCTCTGTACCTCTAAAGAAATGATAATAACATGGTTTCTGTATCTTCTTTACTAGATTATAGTAGGAAGACTAATGTATGTAAAAGTTATTTTTGATGTCTCTGCTACTCCTTTGGCTATTGCACATGTAAGGATCTCCCTTCTCTGGATGGGATTGTACTAATAATGCTTTAGAATGTCTTCTTTCCATATTTTATTATACTCCTCTAACTTCCTTTTGCTTCCCATGACTAAAAGAGCAAAAAGTTGAGACATACTCTTAGCATCTTGGTTTTATATTTTAGCTCCATAAATCTTTCTTATAGACTTGTGATTAAAATAGTAGATATTGGGATGTAGATAAGACTTGGGTTTCAAACCTGACTCCATCACTTTACTTGAATAACTAATTTCTCCAGCTGCACAATGAGAATATGATTATATCTTAATATGATTATATCTAGATACTCTATATAAGGTGTTTAGTGCAGTGTCTGGCATTAAATGTGTACTAGTTACTCTTTTTTTAATTATTTTTATGTACTAGTTACTCTTATTCATTCTTTTTTTCTTTTTTGTTCTTATTCTTTCTAATCATATCTAAAATCATTTTATTCAACTGTATGTTATTTTTGGAGGCTGAATAGTTAGTTCTTTTCACAGTTGTCTTATTCCCACTTTGTTGCAGTTTGTGAGGTTGGCTCTAAATATGAAGATATGCATAAGAATGATCTCTTTTTTAAAATACTTATTTTTAGTTGTAGTTGGACACAATATCTTTATTTTATTTATTTTTATGTGGTGCTGAGGATTGAACCCAGGGCCTCGCCCGTGCTAGATTAGCGCTCTACCGCTGAGCCACAACCTCAGCTCATAAAAATGATCTTTATGAAAGTGGTTACTAATATTCGAATCTGCACCTTTAAGTTCCATTTCATGCTTTAGCTACACTGTGTAACATGTACTCTGTAGAAGGAGGGGGCTTGTGTATTCTTTCAGCTGTGCCTCTCCATGTTGTTTGGTTTGTTTGGTTCTTTCTACTATTTGTTCATTTCTTTTTCTATAAGATAGACCCTTGACTGTCTTAACATTGATTAATTATTTTCTGTCTCATAGAAAGAGGCCTCAAAATAAGATGAAGAAATCTCCTGTAGGCAGCTGGCGTTCATTTTTCAACTTGGGAAAATCATCATCAGTCTCTAAGCGGAAGTTGCAGCGTAATGAGAGTGAGCCTTCAGAGATGAAAGCTATGGCTCTCAAAGGTCAGTGCCTTCCCACAGCACTGTCCTGTGGCTGGCAAAGCATTCTGTCTACTAAGTCCCCTCTGCTGCCTAGTGATGACCTTTGTTACTCTGGGCACATTCTCCATGCATTGTTATGACAGGCTGTCCTTTAATATGTGCACAGTTGTGTGGTCCAGGTGGATTGTCTTTGTGACCAATTCTTTATCAACAACTTGAAAGGTAATATAAATTATATATAAATACAAAGAGGGACCCAATTTCTTAAGGACACTGTGTAGATTATATGTAGCATGAAAGTGATTAAAAATTCAAGCATATTGTAACATAGCTTATATATCATTAGTAATAAACAAATACTGCTGTACTAGTTTTTTAATTGATATTTTTATAACTTTAAAAAGTTACCAAGCTATCTTTCAACGTGCCTTTTAGGTTTATATCTCTTATAATCAAAGAATATAGTTTAAAATCTATGTTCTGATAATAGCTTCTGAATCTAGAAATGATTATTTTCTTACATAATGTTGGAAGTACAATGTTCAGTTTATTTAATTCATCTTTCATTCAACTTGTAGTTGTGTACAAAGTGTGTGTTAGATGTTTTGATAGAATGCCCTACAGATAGAAAGAAAATTAAGGTAACATGCTGCCTACAGAGTCTTAATTGGAAAGTCCCATGTATAGGGAAATAAATTTCAGTGCATAGTCATCATATACAAAACTGTTTCAGTAGCTATATCTATGATAGGCATTGTCTGATCTTGTGGGGTAGGGGCTGGTGGTAAGAAAAATAACCTTGCATTTGAATATTGAAGAATAAGTAGGGATTCACCTAATCAACAAGAGTCTAAGAATTGTGTTTCAAGACATAGGTGTAAGGTGAGAAGAGAAGCAGATTACTGACAGAATTCTGAAGAAAAGCCATCTTTAAAGGGCTGTAAAAAGAAGAGTTGTCAGGAGAGTAGAGTGAAAAGTGGTCAGGAAGGTAGGCAAAGAACAGGAGGGTTGGGTGATATCTCCAGTAGGGAGAAGGGGCTGAAAATGGAAGTGCCCTCAGTGCCACTAATAGATGAGAGAGGATGGAGGTGTTTAGCAAATAAGATTCACCATATGTAACTGAAGTTACTATATGCATTTCCTAGGCCTACTGTAAAAGACTAGTACAAATCGAGTGACTTAAAACAACAGAAATACATTCTTTTACTGTTGTCAGCAGGGCTGTGCTCCAGGGAAGAATCCTTCTTTGCCTTCCTTGCCTCTTCCTGCTCCTGGTGGCTCCTGGCATTTCTTGGCTTGAGGCAGCATCACTCCGTCTCTGCATCCATCTTCACAGGGCTTTCCCTGTGTCTCTCTGTCTTCTCTTCTTATAAGGACACCAGTCACTAAGGGTGGGGCCACTGTAAGTCTAATGTGATATCATCTCTGGATATCATGTTGGTCTTTAGGAAATGCACAAGAAAAGTCTTTTAGTTAATTTCTATGTTCAAGTTCATAATCCTTTAGAAAAGAGAGTTGAACATGGGGACACCACTTGAGAATATTACAACACTTTATATAATAAGGTGGTAAATTGAATGTGACTCTTAAACTGTACAGCCAGTCACTCTTGAAAATTTAAGCATGTGTTAGGAAAAACACTGATCCTTTTAACTGTACAATATACAGCAATATTAAAACTAAACACTTTTCGGTTTTGATTCTTCAGGTAGCAGGGCAGAAGGAACCCTTCGCTCAGCAAAAAGTGAGGAGTCTCTTACTTCTCTCCATGCAGTTGATGGTAAGACTGAAAGAATCAATTGTTTTATTCCATGATAGATTGCATTAGAGAACATGAACATAGCAATTGGGTGTACTTTATAAATATATACTTAATAAATAGACTGCTGATTATCATTTCCAAGGATATGTTCAGATTACAATTCATTGCTGTTCTAATATGGCAGCAGTATTTTGCCAGGATTACTATTTATTTACATTAAAATGGCTAAAATGTTTTAAATTAACCATTTATATTTATTAATGCCTAGTAAAAACTGGGATTACTACAACTTCTTTAACTTTCACAAATGGAAGTATAATGTTTGTTACAAAGTATAAGGTGAAGCAGTTTTGATTTTAGACCAGTAATCTGTTGTCTTGAAAATCGCTTAACCTGACCTTAAATTTCATAGAGCAGATTGATTACAGCTGTTCTTCATTATCCCAGGATAAATAGCACTTGGGGAAGCTAAGTAAAGCGAATCTGCTTAAAATGGGGACCAAAATTTCATGGTAACAATGAAAAATGTTTGGTTGCAACATAACTTGAAAAACAAAAACTAAAATATGAAAATAAATGTGTATTATATTGTTTAGTGAAGTTGAATTATAGTTGTAAGTATTTATGAAACCAGGAATTATTCCAACATTGACTTGGAAGAAGGTACAATATATTTTGACAAATGTAAGAACACAGTACTTCATCCTTTATTTGATCTTTGGTTTGTACCACAGATTATAAAAAGGCCCTTTCTACAAAAGTAATTAAGAACTACATCAATTTTCCAAGGGCTTTTTAAAATCTGTTGATATTCAGATCATGTGCTTTTCAATTATCCCTGTGTCATCATCCTGGTCACTTTTCTCATCTGCATTTATTAATCCTTCTAACTGCCAGATCTTCACTGACCAATGACTTTCCTTGTGATTCATAGTGCTCTCACATTACTTTATCTGAGTGGCTGACATCTTAGAAGTTTTCCAAGATTTTCAATTAAACTGGAGTCAGCATAACCTGTGAAAGCAATGCAGTGGGCTGGGTATATGCTCATGTCAAGTGGAAAATATCAGGATTAAGTTTTTAAGTGGTAGATATATCAGTATATATATTTATGTTAAGATAGCTTCTCACTTTTTATGTTACATTTTCACTATGGTGATTATGACTCTCATAGAATAGAAAGTTTTATTTTTACCAGTTGGATATTTAGCAACATCATAAAATTGTCTAACACTACCACTCTCCAGGGCTCTGCTTGAGAAACTGAAGGCCTAGTCTTATAAAAGAAAAAGATGAAATTAAGTGTTCAAAAGGAATCATTTATTGAGTATATGTTAATGCTTTTTTAAAAATTTTTTATTTATTTGCTTTAGTTGTACACAATGCATTTTTTTTGTTGTTGTTGTTGTTTTGTTTTGTTTTTTTGTTCTTTTAATTTTTACGTGGTGCTGAGGATTGAACTGGGGCCCGCATACATGCTAGGTGAGCGCTCCACCGCTGAGCCACAACCCCAGCCCTGTGTTAATGCTTTTTAATCAAGAAAATGTTTTTTAGAAATTCGTGTAGCATAAGGATATTTTCCCCAAAGAAACAACACTTTTTTGCTATTGTATGTCCAAAGTGCTGTCTAAAGTGATTTATTTTACCTCACAAGTCATGTGTGAGACTAATGATAAGACACAAAGAAATGAAAAACTTGCCCAAAGTTACACCAAGAGTCAGTGTTGGACCAATAATAATTCAAGAATCCTGAGTCCTTTTTCTTATCAAAACCATGAAGCACTGCATTATCCCTCTGATTATATGAAGTGTACTTGCTATTTAGCATTTGGTTGGAAAGTTCTGTTATTGCAATGATCTATGTGTGTCTGGAGACAATTTACAGAAAGAAAATGAGAAGTTGCATTTTCTTGCTTAAGTGGTGAGTTACTGCTATACCAAGTAAGTGGCTTATCATGGCATTATATATCCTGTGACATTCATACTTTGACATTGTTGTCCATTTTTACCAGGTGATTCCAAGCTCTTCCGACCCAGAAGACCCCGATCTAGCAGTGATGCCCTGTCTGCCTCTTTTAATGGAGAAATGCTGGGGAACCGCTGTAATTCCTATGATAATCTACCCCATGACAATGAGAGTGAGGAGGAGGTAGGGCTGCTCCATATTCCAGCTCTCCTGTCTCCTCATTCAGCTGAGGATGTTGACCTGAGCCCACCAGACATTGGAGTAGCCAGCCTGGATTTTGATCCAATGTCATTTCAGTGTAGTCCCCCTAAGGCCGAATCAGAATGTCTGGAGAGTGGTGCTTCCTTTTTAGAATCATTAGGATACTCCAAGGATAAACCGTGTACCAGTAAAAAGGATATAGAACCAGGTGGTAGCCAGTCTCAGACTCCAGGAAGCACAGCAAGTTCTGAACCTGTTTCTCCAGTTCAGGAGAAATTGAGTCCATTCTTTACCCTGGACTTGAGCCCAACTGAAGAGAAATCATCCAAATCATCCTCATTTACTGAAAAGGTCGTCTATGCGTTCTCTCCGAAGATTGGACGAAAATTAAGCAAATCACCTTCTGTGAACATATCTGAGCCAATTTCAGTGACCCTTCCACCTCGGGTATCAGAAGTCATCAGTACTGGCTCAAATACTGTGGCTCAGAATGCATCATCTCCAACCTGGGACAAAAGCACAGAAGAAAGCGATGTCACAAATAGATCCCCTACCCAGATAGTAAAGATGAAAACAAATGAGAGAGAGGCTCAAGAAGGATGTGAACCTGAAATCCAGCCCCTGGACCAGGGGGCTGCCGAAGAAATAGAGTTGCCAGGGAAAGAGGAGCGGTCTGTCTCAAGCAGTCAGAGTAAGGCTGTAGCTTCTGGACAGACTCAGACAGGTACCTTTTGTTTTCCTCCATTCTTTCTTTAAATTAAAAGGGATCTTCAATCTTGTAAATCCATCTGTGCCTTTTAAGAGAGAATTTGCTCCACAGGTAGCCTTTAATCCAAGAGAATGCTTCTCTGAGCATTGGCAGATGGCTCAAAGCCCTACATTAAAGTTCAGTCAAACAAAACTCCCCAAAGAGCTTGTGGTCCTGCTTCAGACCATCACAAAAGTCTCTTACCTCTATGGACAGTGAGAATTCCTGGATAATTTTTTGTACAACTTCATAGTTCTTGATTCAATTGTCTCTTCTAATGAATATCTTTATTGTAGCCTTACAAGTTAAACAGCCTATACCATCCAGTGTAAAAACTAGCCTTAGTAACAATCCACAAGCCCTTAAAGCTTGTGTTCTAAGCAATCTTTTCTGGGCCAGGTGAGGAACTTGCTTCCTGCCCCCTCCCCATTTATGTAGCAACTCAAGAGGAGCTTGCAGCCTTTAAACACTCTTAGTTTTCCTTCCGAACCAGATGTGTTTTCTACAGCATTTGCATGTGGGATAGAAGATCATGGATTGCCATTTTGAAATATGGAAGGCACCTGTTCTTAAATAATCGAGTGGGGAGTGTTTGGCTTTCCATATAGGATAACATAAGCTACCTTTTCATTCTCATTTTTTTTCCCAATTTCCCACTAGGAGCAGTTACCCATGACCCCCCTCAGGAGCCTGTTCCTGTCAGTTCAGTCTCTCTTATCCCACCGCCACCGCCTCCGAAAAATGTCGCCCGAATGTTGGCGCTAGCGTTAGCTGAGTCGGCGCAGCAAGCCTCCACTCAGTCACTGAAGAGACCAGGGACTTCTCAGGCTGGGTACACAAATTATGGAGACATAGCAGGGGCTACAGCTGAAGATAAACTGCCCAGTCCCTACTCTAGTATTGCTGTAGATAAGGCCTATTTCCAAACAGATCGACCAGCAGAGCAGTTCCACCTCCAGAACAATGCACTGGGAAACTGCAACCAGCCTCTCCCAGAGACAACAGCTGTTGGGGATTCTACCCATTCCAAGGTAACTGAATCTGGGGAGCAACTCCACCAAGTAGACTTACCAGGAAACCATCCACATCGAAACTATTTATCTGGGGACCCAGAAAAGGCCAGAATTACTTCAGTTCCCTTAACAGACTCAGAAAAGTCTGATGATCATGTAGGTTTCCCTGAAGACCAGGCTGGGAAGACCACTGTGGCAGCCATCCCCTTTGTAGAGCAGGACCAGTCTGCACTCCATTTCTACGGTGGGGATCAGTCTCCTGCCTACCTTGGTGCAAGTGTGGAACAGCCCCATCACTCTTCAGAACTTGCAGACAAAACTTCCATGCCTTCAAATTTGCCTAGAGACAAAAGCTGTTCTCTTTCTGGGTCCCCTGAAGAGAATACCAGCACAGCCACCATGGCTTACATGACAGCGATTCCAGCAACAGCTGAAGTAAGCACCAGGGATGCCAGCTGGGCTGTGGGTGAACAGCCTGCTGCCACTGGGTTTGCTGTTGCCACCCTTCAGCGCTCACACCGAAGTCATCGCCCTCTCCCCCCGCCTCCTGCCCAGAGGACTGCAGAGCAGCTGCCAGTTGCGGGGCAAGTACAAGCTGCAACCAGTATAGGACTGAATAATTCCCACAAGGTAAGAAGGGGAGGAGGTTGGTGAGGTGAAATGTGCTTTTCCAACGGTATGTCATTTTTCAGCAGGGTGTGTTGTTATCTTTGATAACAACTTTATTTGAATTCAACATAATTTTTAAGACCTGTGGCAGGTTTTCATGAAATACTTCTGGTTTGAAGTTAGAGTTCTGCCTTTGCCTGGCTGCTGGAGCAATTACTAAGTGACTACAGTTTTATACTTGGTACCTTTTCTTCCTAAAGCATATAGATCATTTCTTTATGGTGATACAAAGGGATCACATGAGACAAACTGGGCTTTAGGTGTCAGGCATGTGGTTTTTTGTTTTTCCTTTTTGAACTCCATCACTGACTCACCGTGACTTTGGGCAAGTCATTTAACCACACTATGCCAATCATTCCCATCTACTCAATGAAAATGCCTCATTCTGAAGACATCTCTGACTTGTTTTAGAAGTGTAAAAGATTATAGTACATTAGGATTTTTTGTTATTTTTCTCAACCTTAACCAGCAGATTGTTCCATAGTCAAGTACCTATTTTGATGAGAAACTGTTATATGCAAAATGCTAAAAGTTGTTTCCCTCATTTTCTCACTTTTAAAAAAGAGTAACACAGGTTTTTTTTTTTTTTTTTTTTTTTTTTTGGTCACCTTCAATTAAAAGGACTTGAATTTCTGGTCTTTCCTTGGAGGATACTAGTTCTAGCAATTACTTTTCAGGGACAGCTTATTTGTATACTGCTGTGAGGATTGTATGTGGCCTGTGGGTCCACAAACAGGTTGGGGTGAGAGGTGGGGAGAGACGATAACCTCTGACTTGAGTGCCACAAGTCACTTTTGTGTCTTTCCCTGTATTAGTAGTTCAAAACTTCTCTCTGTGTCCAACTGTGAACCACTTCAGAAATCCTTCCAGATGATAGAATCAATTATATTTATTGAATAAAATGTTCTTGGTGTTGAGACAAAGCTAGAGCAATAGGGCAAATGTTTATTTTTAAGCTTGACACTGTTATTTTACTAAACCTCTTTCGGTCTTCACATTAAGATAACATTATAGACAACCTCCTCTCATATTTAAAACTCATCACAAATGGAGAAAACCCTGAACTGTTCTCCAAAGATGGTAATACACCAAGTAGCAGTATGGGCTCCTTTTCCTGCCAGTGGGAACAGATCCAGTGCAACTGCATGGCTTGGGAAGGTTCAAGCTGCTACAGCCTCAGTTTGCGAGTTACAAATGTAATAGCATTTGATTTTGTAAGGGGAGTGTAAAAAATGGACTCATAATATTATCATCTTTGAATAGGTTCACGGAGTAGTTCCAGCTCCAGAGAGGCCACCTGAACCTCGAGCCGTGGATGACCCTGCACCCATCTTTGTCAGTGATAGCTGTGCAGCTGCTCAGTGTCCCATGGCTACTACTGCTCTCCAGCCAGGACTGCCTGAGAAAGTTCGGGAGAGTACCAGGGCCCCACTGCTCCATGTGCGAGCCGAGTCCTTCCCTGGGCACTCCTGTGGCTTCCCTGCACCAATGCCCCCCACCAGAACAATGGAGAGTAAGATGGCTGCAGCCATGCACTCTAACAATGCAGATACCACTAGCAGTTCAAATTACCACTCCTTTGTCACTGCATCATCAGCCTCAGTGGATGATGTGTTGCCTTTGCCACTGCCTGTCCCACAACCTAAACATACTTCTCAGAAAATAGCTTACTCCTCCTTTGCTAGGCCTGATGTCACCACCGAGCCCTTTGGTCCAGAAAACTGTTTGCATTTCAATATGACTCCAAACTGCCAATTCCGTCCCCAGAGTGTACCTCCACATCACAATAAATTGGAGCAACACCAAGTGTATGGTGCCCGATCAGAGCCACCAGCCTCCATGGGTCCTCGTTATAACACCTATGTGGCCCCAGGAAGAAACACATCCGGACACCACTCCAAGCCGTGCAACCGGATGGAGTATGTTTCTTCTTTAAGCTCCTCAGTTAGGAATGCTTGCTATCCTGAAGATATTCCACCATACCCTACCATCCGGAGGGTACAATCTCTCCATGCTCCCCCATCTTCCATGATTCGCTCTGTTCCCATTTCACGGACGGAAGTTCCCCCAGATGATGAACCAGCCTACTGCCCAAGACCCCTGTACCAGTATAAGCCATATCAGTCCTCCCAGGCCCGCTCAGATTATCATGTAACTCAGCTTCAGCCTTACTTTGAGAATGGAAGGGTCCATTACCGTTATAGCCCATATTCCAGTTCCTCTAGTTCCTATTACAGTCCTGATGGGGCTCTGTGTGATGTGGATGCCTATAGCACAGTACAGTTGAGGCCCCTTCATCGTCTGCCCAGTCGTGATTTTGCTTTCTACAATCCCAGGCTACAAGGCAAGAACTTGTATAGTTACTCTGGTTTGCCTCCACGCCCGCGGACCAACATGACTGGCTATTTCTCTGGTAACGACCATAATGTAGTAAACATGCCTCCACCTGCTGATGTAAAGCACACCTATGCCTCGTGGGATCTTGAGGACATGGAAAAATACCGCATGCAGTCCATCCGGAGAGAGAGCCGTGCACGGCAGAAGGTGAAAGGGCCCGTTATGTCTCAGTATGACAACATGACCCCAGCTGTGCAGGATGACCTGGGTGGGATCTATGTCATCCATCTGCGCAGTAAATCAGATCCTGGGAAAACTGGACTTCTCTCAGTGGCAGAGGGAAAAGAGGGGCGACACCCAGCCAAGGCTGTGAGTCCTGAGGGAGACGACCGCTTCTATAGGAAGCATCCAGAGCCAGAGTTTGACAGAGCCCCCCACCATGGAGGGTATGGCAGTATGCAGGCAGAGAAGCCAACCCTCCCTCAGAAGCAAAGCAGCCTTAGGAACAGAAAGCTTCATGACATGGGTTGTAGTCTCCCAGAGCACAGGGTGCATCAGGAAGCAAGCCATAGGCAATTATGTGAATCAAAAAATGGGCCACCGTACCCCCAGGCAACTGGCCAGTTAGATTATGGGCCCAAAGCAATTCCAGACACTTCTGAGCCAGGCAGCTACCATAACTCTGGAGGGAAATACACAACAGGGCAGGAGTCCTTAAGATTGAACCACAAAGAGGTGAGGCTCTCCAAAGAGCTGGAGCGGCCCCGAGCCAGGCAGCCACCTGCCCCCGAGAAACACTCCAGAGACTGCTACAAAGAGGAGGAGCACCTCACTCAGTCAATGGTCCCACCCCCTAAGCCAGAGAGGAGCCATAGCCTAAAACTCCATCATACCCAGAACATGGAGAGGGACCCCAGTGTGCTGTACCAGTACCAAACGCACAGCAAGCGTCAGAGCAATATGACTGTTGTGTCCCAGTATGACAACCTGGAAGATTACCACTCCCTGCCCCAGCACCAGCGAGGAGGCTTTGGAGGTGGGGGCATGGGGACATTTGTGCCCTCTGGTTTTGCCCACCCACAGAGCAGGACATATGCTACAGCGTTGGGTCAAGGGGCTTTCCTGCCCACAGAGTTGTCCTTGCCACACCCTGACACACAGATTCATGCAGAATGAGCCCCGGGAGCAATAGAGTTGAAGCAGCCTCTGCTGGACAGTGGACTGTTCTATTTTTTTCAATAACCAAAAAAGATTAAAAAAAAAAAAAAAGCTACAAAACCCCTGACCACGTTAAAAAGAAAATATAATAAAAGTAAACAAAGCACCATCTTCCCTGCCCTTTCCTGCTTCATTACCACCTCTTTCATCTATAGACTGTGTCATTTTTGTCTTAAAAGAGATCTGAATGATTGTAAAGCACTGTGTTGAAAACCTAGTAAAGAAATTTGTCACAGACCGTACTTGCCATATAGGGCTAATTTGTAAGAGCCTGAGGACTGCCTTTAACTGAATTTAAATTTAACTTTGTCTTTTCTTCTTAGCACTTGCTACCTAGTTCAGAGCAGTTTACATCTATTTCCTGGTGGGCTTTTGCATTTACTGTCATGTTCCTACTTCTCCATCAGTAGCTACACAGCTTGCCCACGTGGACACTCCTTTCCATTCTCACTTCATTCACCCTGACCGAGAAGGGGCTTGTGTGTTAAATTAGAGTGAAAAAAACTAATTTATCTTTCAGATAAGTCACTCAGACAATTAGAGCATTATAATTAAAACATAAAGAAATTAAGACTTTAGATATTCAGTAGTCTCTTCACAGTTAGTGAGTAAGCTCATGTCACCACAGGAGGGATTTTTCAAGTTAGAATTTGAGGAAACTTCCCAGGTGGAATAATGTGAAATTCTTGCTGTCAATTAACTTTATTAACACCAGAAAACTGTATCATTGCTTTTAATTTGATGCCTGACTGCAGATTCTCCCCAACCAATAATATTTAGTAAATTGGAACTCCAGTAAAATGTTCACAGTATTTGTTTTCCTAAATTAGCAACCTTTTCCATTAAGAAAAAAATAAAACAGTGTGTTATGACTGTTTTTAGGAATATAGATTTATGTGATAATTTCTGCTTCTAAACCAGAGTATATGTTCCCTGGGAATTCTTACAGTAACTACAAATTATCTGTACTGCATGTCATGGTTGCAGTAACCACCAAGTACACAGCCCCATCTCACCGGTTGGAGTTTCAGCAGCTACCATAATGTTCTAAGGAGTCACTCGGTATTTGCTTACTCTGTATTTGTATGATCACAGTCTTACTGTAATTATCATCTACACCAGCATTTCAGGTATAGCTCTTTATAACTCTGTAGACATGTTAAACATGTTCAATACCTAGGACTTTCTTTTGAAAGTTCATTCCTTATCAGAGTAGGAACAGGAGATCTGTCTAGCCTAACTCTACTCTGTTTCCCAGCCCACCCACCACAGGTACACCAGGCTAGCAGGGCAGTCCTGTATTTACTGTGTGAGCTAATATTGTCATTCCATTCCATAACTTGTGATAATACTTGAGTTTTATACATTCACATATTTTAAATGTTCAGTTTATAGAAGACACAGGAGATTTCATTCCATTTACTGGATGGTTGCTGCTCTGGGTTTTTAGAACTTGGAATTATCTTTTATTTAGAGCAAAAGAAGAAATCTTTTAAGAGGCTAAAACTGTGCTGCTATTATTGCTGTGAAATTGTATAAAGATTAGGATTCATGCCAGTCCTCTTTTTTTAATTTAAAAACATGTGATTACATTTTAAGGGTTTATATTTAGAAAAAGAAAAATTTCAGAGCAACATATTTATATATGAAAATACTCTATAAGGTTTTCTTTTGTTCCCCAGAATTGATCAGAGGGATGCAATAAAGACCAGAGTAGAGATCTTGAAAAACCAATATGTGAAACTTTTGTAGAAGTTTAGGCCTCTACATTAAGAGTGCGGACCCAATTGATGGTAGAAAATGTTCATGTTAGGAAACCTGATAGGATGCTTCCATCTGGCACACAAACACATTGGGTGCTACATTGAAGAGTTGGATCTCTGGTGAATATGCAGTACTTTTTTTTTTTTTTTTTTTAACCTTATTCATCTGTTTGTCAAGTAGGCAATCCCTTGCTCCTTGGAGATCATACTAGCCCTGAAAGTTCTCACCAGCAACCTGGAGGTTACGAAGAGGGGACTGGTGTGACTAGGAGACAATGGCTTCAGTAACTGAGGGCCCAGAAAGAAGTAGTACATGAAGTCCAGGCTAACTTTAATATCTATGGATTTGTTGCCACACACGTTGTTTACTCCTGAAACTAAAATCAATTTTATAAGTATGACAGTTAATTCCTCAGAACAATTTCTTTATTAATAATGTTCTGTAGGTTTGGAAATATCAGGTAAATATTTTGAATACAGAATAATTATTCAGATTATTGGTATAAGTATGAAACACAAACTTTAGATAAAGTCTAGAGTTAGTTAATTATGTAGCAATAGCCTTAACTTTGGATTCAGTTATTTGAAAGAATTTTCCCACATTTTTCCCTTCCTAATACTGTGGGGTAGAAATCAGATGGCAAATCACTGTGAGCCAGGTTACCTCAGCATTGTTCACCTTTGTGTGTGACTTCACAAATACAGTAATTGAATGTTATTACTTTCAAACGTTGACATGGAGCATTATGATCAAGGAAGTGGAGCTACCTTATGCATTAAACTCCTAATTTATTGAGCCATGTCTCCAGATTTTACCTTTTTGGAAAAATTGTGATTTCACAATTCAGTTTGATTGAAATAAATATTCCCTGGATGTCTGGCTAGGGACTTTTATTTTAAGAGTCCCAGGGATGCCATATTCTTAATAAATTTAATCTGAGCCTTATTTCTTACTGTATTCAATTTCCTTTTAAACACACGTTCACGTATTTTAAATGCTCAGTTTGAAGAAATCCCTGGGATTGTCCCAAGGGTAGGACCTGCACAATTTCTTAGGAAGGCAAAGCATGTTTAAATATTTAGGTCAGGTTGGAAAATTCTAGAACTACTTCTGTGAAGAAGAGGGACCATGAACGTGAGTTGGGATAGAAGAGTGGGTATCACATTTGAAGCAGTAATAGATGCATATGGTGTATATTTGAAATTTGCCCCTTTAGTTTAAGAAGGAGCCTGTAAAATCCATTTCTCTGTTCCATCCCTATAGGTCACCCATTGAGTATGTTGGCAAAGTATGGTCTGAACAGAGAGTGCAAGGAAATGATAAAGAAAGTGAGAGTATGTCAGAAAGTTTCTTCCAAATGGTTAAAGGCATGTGATTGTCAGTACTGTGTGTAACGGAAACGTCAGGAATGATGTATTTTTAATATGTGCAAGATAATGTTGGTGTCCACAGAGGGTCTTTTTTTCCTTATCTAATTAGTACTGTTAATGTTCAAAGAATAAAAATGGTTGTTTTACAGTTTAGATTCTGAGATAGCAAAACCTGATTTTTCAACCATGACCTGCATGAGAGAAGCACCCTAGGAAGTCTTAGATCATGCTTTTGAGTTCTTTAATTTATAGAGTGTTTTTTTTTATGTTTTAATATTTTTGTGAACTGGTGTAAATTGTTAATGCATATAAGCTTGTGTATTTTTGTAAATAGTTTTGTGATTTATTTCTTGCCCCATATGTAAATATTTAGAGTCTCATTTCTTCCAAACTTATTTGAAGCTGAGTTGTGGGTTTGGGGTTTTGTTTGTTTCCTTGTTTGTTTGGGTGGGGGGTGGGGAGAAGGGATTTTGTACTTGGAGATGGAAATATCTTGTGGTTTAAAGCAAATGTCCCACTGAAAGCAATTCAAATATCAACAGAATTATTTCAGGTTAAAACAGACTTTCTTGTGTATGTGTTTCTTTTTTGATCTTACATGAATTATAATTGATTTGCGATTGATTGGGGATATTTGGACCAGAAGACAGATATTTGTATGACATAACCTCTTATACCAAATGGTAAATTGTTTGAGGAGGGATTAAACAGCTCCTATTTCTATCTGTGTGCCACAGTCCACTGCCTGGCTAAATTCCCCACAGCTCCAACACTTACCTCTTCAGAGCTGGAGAGGCTTCATGATCTGTCCTGGAAAGTCCAGGCAGATATGATGCCTCTAGGCCCCTGAGGAATATGTGCTTTGTTTCTGTGGGCTGGTACCCAGTGTGCTACGGCCCCAGGAGGTCGAATTGGCCTCTTACCTCAGAATCCTCTAGAAGGGGAATCTGAGTAAAAAACACTTTTGAATATTCTCATACAGCATCTTGATGTCCTGTCTTCAGAATGAAATAACCAAAAGTGAATGATCTTCTAGACTCAGCCATCTGTGGTAAGCTGCCTTATGGACATTTAGTAGAGACTGTATCCATGAGATGAGTTACTATAAATCTGAACCAAGTGGCAACCTATAACCCAGATGCCCAATAGGCTGTCCAGTCTTAGCCCTGTCCCAGTTCTCACATATTTTGATATCAACCAGGCTGTGGGGGCAGGGAGTGACAGCTCTCAAAATTTAGCTATTTAATACTGGTTTTCCTACTGGGAGTCAAAAGTTACAAATCGTTTTTCATTTGAAAGAATTAGGAAGCCATTCGTTTTTGTCAGCAATCAGGAAAGTGGCCTGTTTAGTTCAGATGCCCCTGGTAAGCCACCCATCTGTAACATGTCCACAAAGCCCCACTTCAGACCTAAGCAATGACACATCTGCTTTGGGAAATGCTCCCAGACTTGAATACGTATTCCCATAGAAATGGTTCAGGTGAGATTAAAGACCAGTGACATGTCCACCGGATTCTCCAATTTTATGGAACTCTGCTTGTCATTCCAACTATTTTATCACCAAATTTACTTCATACTGATGAGAATATAGTAACTATCTCCTAAAATATGTATGTATCACTAGGGAATTGGTGACAAATGACACTGTTGGTGTTCGAGATTTTAGTCACTTTTGTTGCTATAGTAAAATGCATTTTTAAAGTAATATTAACTCCTACTGCAGTAAAACCTTGGGAATCTGGAAACACCAAAACATCCTGTGTGTTTTATTCAGTTATGCCTTCCAACATACCTCTAGTGGGAAAAAACAAATGCTTAAGGTTTAAATTTTATTTTCAATGTTTTTAGTTAAAGTCTCTTCATAGCACATTTCAAGCCACAAACTTTGCTGCCAGTATACATCAAGAGTCATCATTTATGTCTCTAGATGACTGTAATTTAGTGATTCCCTCAGGGACACATTTAGGACAAATGGAGTGTTTGGTTTTATACTAAATGCTCTTACCACCAAAATATTTTTTATGTTCTTTGTCTTTTATTTTTATATATACCCTTCTTGGCATTTTTTTTTTTTTTTTTTTTTTTTTTTTTTTTTTTTTTACTATCTACACACTTTACACACTTCCTCTAAATCTTTCTCTCCCTCTTTGTTGTTCCACTCTGTCTTGGAAATCACAGTTAGGTCCTCAAAATGGCAAACAAAAGGAAGTTCTGAACTGGGCCCTTGAAAGGTTATCCTGACTGTGTGGCCTCTGTGTCATCTGTTTGTTTGTTATTCAAAGGCATGTTTTTTTCTTCTAACAATGTGCTTTGATAGCTGAGTTATAGAAAGTGAGATATTAACAGCTGTTTAGAAGGGAGAATGAAACAGACTATATTCTGTTGTGAGGCATTCAGTCTGGTTAGGGATTACATATAGTTGCTTTTAAGTCATGAGCTATTTCAAATACTGTATGTGTGAAAAGTAGAACTAGCTCTTGGAACGAAGCTATACTCCTTCCTATCTCTCCAAAGCTTTTGCAAGAACTTGTGTCACAAAATCAGCTTATTTGACTCTGTAGTTTTTATGTGTTTTATCAATTATAGGCAACAGCATAGCAATGTTTGTAAGAGCTGAGAATAACTCTGTGCTTACTGATAGTGCCAGACACCAGTAAGCTATTTTCATCTTCTAACTCAATGATTCCTCGTAACCCATTGGTTTACGGATGAAACCAAGGCACACAAAGATTGGTTGACTGTCACACACAAATAGTGATGTGGGGTTGAGACTTAGACTTGATACTCTGATGTAATTTATGCTCTGATAAAAGCAGATTTAGTGTTGGATAGTTGAATCCTGACTGCTAATTAGTAATTGTAACCCTCCTAATAAATTACTAACCCCTTCTGAAATGATTTCTAACATGCTCACTAAGCCATAGCTGTTTCATCTCTAAAATGGGAATGATGAGACTATAGTAGTACCTAAGGCTTGCTATGGGAATTAGATAATAGATGCTTCTAAATAGGAGAACAGGACTGAATAAAACTTAACCAGAATTTTTACTATGAATTAGTGCCAGACCGTACAACGGTTAAAAGGAAAAGGGTTATATTATGCTTATATAATTTTATCATTAAGAATTTATTCAGGGTCAACCTTTTTTTAAATTAGAGCTTTTTTGCTTATACACAGTATAACCATATGCTTCCGCATATGAGAAAACATTCTGACCTTTGAGTTTCTGAGTTTGCCTTATTTCACTTAGCATGATATTCTCTAATTCCAGTCATTTACCAGCAAAATGCCATAATTTCATTCTTTTTAATGCTGATAGAACTTCATTGTATGTATATACCAGTTTCCATTCATCTATTGATGGGTATCTGGGTTGACTACATAATTTAGGTATTGTGAATTGTGCTGCTATAAACAATGATGTCACTATGTCACTATAGTATGCCAATTTTAGATCTTTTGGGGAAAGACCCAGGAGCGGGTAGCTGGGTCATATGGTGGGTCCATCCCTGTTTGTTTGAGGAATCTCCAAACTGCTTTCCAGAGTGGTTGTACTAGTCTGCAGTCCCACCAACAATGTACAAGTGTTTCTTTCTCTCCACAACCTCTCCAGCATTTATGATTGTTTGTATTCTTTATCATTGCCATTCTGACTAGAGTGAGATGAAATCTTAATATAGCTTTGATTTGCATTTCACGTGTTTTCATGTATTTGTTGATCATTTTTGTCTCTTGTATTGCAGTTTCTGTTTAGTTCTTTTGTCCACTTATTGATTGCATTAGTTGAGGGTTTTGTTTGGTGTGTGTGTGTGTGTGTGTGTGTGTGTGTGTGTGTGTGTGTGAAGTCTTTTGAGTTCTTTGTATATTCTGGATATTAATCCCCTATTAGAGTAGTAGTTGGTCAAGATTTTCTCCCATTCTGTAGGTTCTCTCTTTATGCCCTAAATTGTGCAGAAGCTTTTTAGTTTAGTGACATCACACTTATTGATTGCTGGTTTTATTTCTTGTGCTTTGGGGGTCTTGTTAAGGATGTCTGTGCCAGCATCAATGTGATGGAGTGTTCAGGGTCAATGTTTTTGAGAGAAAGACATTGAAAGGTTTCATGTGGTTGACATATCTTAAAAGAAGCAAGTCTTGGTGGTTAGAGATGCAAGACATAATTTAGTGGTTGATGCTTGACAGTGAGTCTTGGTGTGGGATGTGATAGAGGAGAACACTCTTGCTTACCATAAGGTCCAAGTAAAAAAGGTTTTACAGTTCTTTAGTGGAAACCTTTATCCTGATGGCACTGATTATAAACTACTGAACATTCTGTATTAGAACTCTGTTATCCATTGATAAATTTGCATTTCAGGGAAATTATCTTAGGGACTTCTGAGCTGTGCCTTCTCTGCTAATGGGCATTAATGTCTTCATGCACCCACTTTCTTGTGTTGCCCTATTTGCTCATAGGCTTATCAACCACATAATGTGGCAGGAATAAGGAATTGCTGCAAAATAACAATAGTGAGAATAACAGATTGGACATTTTACAAAGCAGTTTCTAAAGAGAGATGGCTTTGACTATTCATTTGGGGATGCTCAACCTTGGTAAATAATGAGTCTTTTCCATTATTCTTAAATACATATACATTTTTCCTGATTCAACATTGGCTATAACAAAATGCCTTTTCAGAGAAGAGGCTATAGTGATTATACTGATAGTAGCTAGTAACCCTAAAAATTAATTGGTAGATGTACCATGTACCAGGCTATCAGTGTTTTGCATATATTAATATTAACTTATTAGTTTTCCTAACAGTTATGTGAGGTAGCGTTCTTACTTTTTAAATTCCCTTTACAAATAAAGAAGCTCAGGCCCAGAAATGTGCCTGAGCCCATACCTCCGAGGTTCAGTGGCATTTAAACACCAGCTCTCTGACTACAAAGCCTGCAGTTTCTATCACTGTTAAATGCTCCCTCAAAGTGTGTCTTCAAAGACCAGGAATCCATGAACAAAGGTGCCTGGAGGGACAAGACACTGCTGTTGATTTGCGGGTTATGCAATTCCTCCCCAAGTCAGTTAGGTTTATGCTGTAGTTAACACCACTGAAATCTCAGTACCTTGACACACAAAATAGGTGTTATTTCCTATTATGGGTCCTGGTGATTCCAGATAGGAGTCCTCCGTGCAGCCCCTTGCATCCCTTACCTCCTTCCCTGGAAACATCGTTGCTGGGACAATGTGGCAAGGGAGCAAAGCATTAGAGGGACTGGTGGGAGTAGTTAAAATGCAGTACAGAAGTGAGGCGAGTCTTTCCTGCTCCCAGTGCATTGGCCTATGAACTTCCAGGGCTTCTTCGACCAGAGGGACTGCATGCCTGCAAAGAGAGTCGAGCTGCATAGGTGTGTGCAGCGCTGCTATCTACCATGCCAACCCACTCTCTACTCAGATTGTCTCACTGATGTTGGTCATGAACAACTATAGTATTGTGTGGAAGAACAGTGCTTTAGCATTCTGCTAGCAGAGAGCAGTGATTAAAACCCAAGACAAGCTCAGCAAGTAATAGTTCTTTGGGCAATAGAAACTGAAGGGCAGTGTAGGTTATTTCTGACTGTTTGCTTGGAAAGGTGTCTCTTGGGGACCTTTGCCTTTTGGTACAAAGTTGACCTCACACCATAAATTTCGGGCCAAGGAAGGCTTGCTAAATCTGAATGCTGCCTGAGAGTCCAGTACCTCCACCCTCCCTCTGTTCCATCATCACAACCTCATGGATCTCCATGCTAATGTATGTGATCAGGAACACTTTGTATGAGGTACTGGAATATAGCAGATCATCTTCAGTAGAAAGAATGAATCCCATCATTTGTTTGGTATACTTTCATACATTACGAGCACATTTGGACTACTGGTATTGGTTGATGATCCCAGAAGGGAAGACAAATAGACTTAGACTATCCACAATTCAACAGCCAGAGTGACTGAATCCTGTAGCATCATATAATTTTTTAAAGGAATTCTGCTTTGAGAAATGTTTGGAAAGTTAGGGAAGACGAGTTACTTGGAGAAGAGGAAGGATGATGTTCAAGTATCCAGAAAAGACTTTCCCCCCCATATTCACACATACTCTATAAAACATCTTAGGATGTGGAACTGAAAAGATGTAATGGGAATGCTTTTTCTTCCAGGTCATAGCAACTTGGGAAGAGAAAATAGAATCAAAGGTTTAGATAGCTTTCAGCAAACCTATAGAACCTGTATACCCAGAAATGGTAAAATCTAGGAAACACAAATGAGCCAATTCCTAAATGATCTACTTCTCCAAGTTACATGAGTTTCAGAAGATAGCATTGATACTTTCCAGACCTTGCAGGATAAAGTTACTGAGAGTCCAAGGCCCTAAAGTACTCTTGAGTCCCAGGAATCACAAGAATTCCTTGGAAGTAGTTGTCACGACTGCATTTCATGATTGCCTGCTCGCCTATATGGATGCTCCCCTACATGGGTGTTTCCTCTCACTGCCACTGAGCAAGCATTTTATTCTGATTATGGTGGGAGATGGTTGTCTTCCTATCAGTGTTTATAATTATTTTAGTGTGCCAAAGGCTATGTTGGCTCTTTGGTTTTTATAATTCTAAAAAATATAACACAGGTAGAAATAGCTTCCTTGAGATTGTCAAAAGCATCTAATGTCGAAGTCAAAGCAGTTGTGGTATACTAAAATCACAAATGAATGATCCGGGATGATGTACTAATACCATCCTCTCCTACTTTAAAGTGAATCTCCTTACATAGATGGGCACCTTTGGTCCCCTATCTAAGAGAATGGGACTGATAGCTAGCCTAGTCCAATGACCTAGTGACCAAAGAAGATACCTGGTCATCTGCTCTGGCACCTCCTGAGTTCCCCAGCAGCACATTCAGCTACCCCGTAACACACACTGCAGTGAAAGACAAGAAATTTGGGAGGGTGCAGACAAGCATGAGAGTTGGCATAAGTGTGCACATGGCTCTCAGAAGAAAAGGACTCAGATTTGCACCAATATATCCTAAGTGGTGGAACTAATCCATGGATGATCACTGAGTAAGGATGTTACAGGAGGGACTGAAAACACTGGATAGGTAATTGTAGCAAACCTCCCAATGCTGAGTTTGTGTGATGGTTGTGGCATATAGCCTGTGCCTCCTGGAAGTCATTTGGGTGCCATCTGCCTGTCCAATGAATACACTGTTCCCCCCACCTGGAGCACTACGCTTCCCTCTCTCTTCCTGGCACCTGCACTCGCCAAAGATTTCCAGTAGCACATAAATTAAATCCAACCTGTTTGGCCCGGCCTATAGGATCCACCTCTAATTCATCTCTCAGGTTCCTTGTATAAGCCACAGCCCTGGTCTGGAAGGCTCCTTGTATGGGAGACCACCTCTTCACTGAGATCTCAAATCATCAGATGATCTTGACGACCCAATCTGAGGCAGCTACTTGATCACAGCACCTCTTAATTTCCCAGCACTTCTCAGAAGTTGTTTATTAGTCAACTGTCTATTTCTTCACTTGTTTGTAAGCTGCAGGAGAGCTTGACCTGAGGTATATACTTAAATGGATTTGTTAAATACATATATAAATTTAAGGAAGAAAGGGTATCACTGGAAACAACAAGATTTGTTTGTTTTTCTAAGCTCAACCCCATAAGAAAGAAATGTCTTGTAATCACAAGGAGTCCTTTCAGATAGATAGAGATGCAACTGCATAGAAATTGATATTTTAGAACGCCACCAGAGGGTGCTGTCCACACACGTTTTTATTCAGTATCCCAGTTGCTCAAAAAGATTCACTTAGCTTCCTGATTGGATAGGTGACTCAGTAGGTGATTCCCTGTGATTCTTCCTCTTCTCTTTCCACTCCACCTTTGCAAAAGCAGTTTTTTTTTTTTTTTTTTTTTTTGTGTGTGTGTGTGTGTGTGTGTGTGTGTGTGGTACCGGGGGTTGAACTCAGGGGCACTCGACCACTGGGTCACATCCCCAGCCCCCCTTTTTTTTTTTTTGTATTTTTATTTAGAGACAGGGTCTCACTGAGTTGCTAAGTGCCTCGCCATTGCTGAGGCTGGCTTTGAACTCGCGATCCTCCTGCCTCAGCCTCCCAAAGTGCTGGGATTACAGGCATGCGCCACCGCGCCCGGCTGCAAAAGCAGTTTTAAAAGCAACAACCAGGCAGTCAATACTGGGAACTGATAAGTGTTAGCTTTAAGCTACTTTCTTGGATCTAGCCCTAAAAAAAGAAGGGTAAATGAACAAGTTGCATAAAAATCTGAAGAACTCGGGTGGGACTTTGCTTTCAATGTGCAACTCCATAATCTCAAAGGACTATTTCTTGTATTTCAATTCTTAAATGTTCTTTATTACTGTTTTTAGAAAACAGCATAAAACATTTAGACACCAGTTTCTCTAGTTTTGTATGCTAGTCCATGCAGGACTCTGAGAACCCCAGTGTTTTCAGACTTGGATACACATGAGACTCCCCTGGGAGCTTTGTGAAAATACAGATTCCTATGCTTGCCCAACTGGACTGACTGTCCTCTTTATGGGTCACAGAACCTGTCGTGCTAACAAAACTTCCCAGGTGATTTCATTGCATCCATGATTTAGGAACTGTTCTTCCTGGAGAAGATCTATCCTTCCAGTCTCCCTTCTTGTACCTGTGCTTTAACTTGGCCCCAGAGTAGCATCATCCAAGTTTTGCTTCACAGCACTTCATTGTTCTAATAAGTGTGCACTATTGGACCACAGAACATGATTCACAGAGTGTTTCCTCAGAACACATTTCAGGAAACTGATTGGAAATTATCTAGTCTAGGTATCAGAAATGTTTGGTTTTGGTCATAGCTTTTTTTTTTTAAATAATCAAGTGACTTAATTTATTTATACCTACCTGGTTCCACATCAAATTTGGGAAGTACACCATGTAACTTTGATAACTCACTCTATCTCCTGAAGTCTTCATTGAACTGTAAGGGAGAGAGTGACTATAAATCACTACCACCCCCCAGGACCATTGAAGGAGAAAGAAAACAATATATGAGAAAATACTCTGAAAAGAGTGAAATATTATTGTTTTAGTTTGTTTTCTGTTGCTATAATGGAATACCTAAGACTAGACAATTTATAAAGGACCGGTTTATTGGCTCTGGAGGCTTGGAGGTCCAAGAGCACGGCGCTGTTGAGGGTCTCGTGCTGCTTCAACTCATGACAGAAGGAAGAGCAAGTGGGAACACATGGAAGAAGGAAATGCAAGAAGCATTCTGGTTTTATAATAAACACTCCTGCAGGAGCAAGTCTGGTCCCTCTGCAGAGAGAAGTCTCTTCCATAAAATGGTATTAATCCCTACATGGGGGTGAATCCCTCATGACCCAAATGCCTCTTACAGGCCCCACCAACTCACATACACTGGTAATGAGGCTTCAGCATGAGTTTTGCTGGTGACAAACCATATTCAAACTAGAGAAATCATATAAGAGAAAGGCAGTGGTATGTCTAGTGGGATGTGAGAATTAGTCTGCTAGCTCCACAGAATTGAAAGAATTTCAAACTGACATAGCTGCCATCTATAACACAATTTTTCAGTAATGAAGATAAAACAATTAGTTAGCTTTCAAAGTCAAATAAGACCACAAGGCTTATAAGAAAAGAGCAATTTCCACTCATTACCCAATTTTTACTGCCCAGAGTAAAAATTTCAACCTTTCAAGTAATTGCTTCTGATATTTTTACCAACCCATTTCTAAATAATGTGCTGTTCTTGAATTCTCCATCTTAGAAATTATATATTGACTTTCTAATAAAGAATATGTGGCAATATTCTCTTGGTAGTATAGTGCCAGGTC
Source organism: Tamias sibiricus (assembly GCA_025594165.1). Classification (NCBI taxonomy): domain Eukaryota; kingdom Metazoa; phylum Chordata; class Mammalia; order Rodentia; family Sciuridae; genus Tamias; species Tamias sibiricus. Next base: position 123,258,852 of record CM046657.1, on the reverse strand, counting down.
ATTACCCCAGCAATACACATATATGTTTTAATCAGTTTTCCATTACTGTAACAAATACATGAAATAATTTTGGCCCACAGTTTCAGATGTTTCAGACTATGATTGATTGATTGGCTGTGTTGCTTTGAGCCTGTGGCAACACATCATGGTAGGAGCTTGTGGCTGAGCAAAGCCATCCCCTCATGGCTGCGGAGTGAAAGAGAGGAAAAGGAAGAAACTGGGGTCCTACAATCCCCTTCCAGAGCACACAACGAATGATATAAAACCTTCTACTAGGCTCCACTTTTGAAAGTTTCCACCACCTCTCAGTAGCTCCAAGATGGGGACCAAGACTTTTACATGTGGGCCTTTGGGGACATTTCAGATCCAAACTATACCATTCACACACATGAAGCACACTTTTCTGTCTTCACTTTCCTATTCATGCCACAGTACAGAACCCTTTAATCAGTATTCAATATTTTCTATGTACCTGTTACTGCATCCTTAGTCTGCTGTGGAAAGTAAATTTCCTCTAAATGTCAGCTGCTCCCCATTTCTTTATTGTAAGCTTCCTGGTACCGAAAACCGGGAGGAAAAACTCTCGGAGGCAGAGTTAAGCTTTTACTACTTTTACTTCTACTTTCTTAGAGAGAGCTTAGAGAGGGAAAGAAAGATTTTTAGAGAGAAAGAGTAAAGCGAGCTTTTCTTCTTGTCTTCTTAGCTTAGAGTCTTAGAGAGAAAGAAAGATAGAGCTTAGCTTAGAGAAAGATTAGAGCTTCTTTCTTCTCTCTTCTTTCTTCCTTCTTCTTTCTTCTGTCTTCTGTCTTCCTCAGGAGCCTCGGCCTAACTCTGACCAGTCATTACTTCTTCTTCTATCTGGTTTCTCTTCTGTAACGCTCTGCCTACGTTCTGGCCGCTCTGATTCTTCTGACCGACCGAGTGACTGCCCGGCTGACTGAATTCTCCGTTCTCCTAACTCGGACCGCTTTCACCCGGTTATATACCTTCAGGTTTGCGGGTGCCTACAGGTGCGTCACATACATATCAGGTGGAACTTATGGCTTCCAGCTAGCTACAACAGCCCTTCCTAATTAGGGCTCCTTCACTTTATGCTTTTTTCACTGGAGGCAGGTAATTGTTCTAGGCCTTTATGTTATGTGTCTCAAATCCAGAGTGGCTGTCCTTTAGGCCTGCTTCACAGCTGCAAGCACTGTGAGCTCTTCTCTCAGGGACAGCCCCTTGTTTCCTGGATCTCATCTTCCTCTTATTCCTCTTATTTAATGAAAAAGGGTGCAAGGGAAGTAAATATTCCAACTTGTATGTCTGAAGAGAGATATAGATAGATATATTCCTGCACTCCTTGAAGGTTTGGCTTAATATAGAATTCTAAGTGAAATTAAATCCCTTCACAGTAATTGATGGTATTGCTTTTTTTAGGGGGGGGATGCTGGGGATTGAACTCAGGGACACTCAACCACTGAGCCACATCCCTAGTCCTATTTTTTTTTTTTTTTTTTTTTTTGAGACAGGGTCTCAATAAGTTGCTTAGTGCCTCACCATTGCTGAGGCTAGCTTTAAACTTGCAGTCGTCCTGTCTCAACCTCCCAAGCAGCTAGGATTACAGGTGTGTGCCTCCATGTCTGGTTGATGGTATTGCTTTTTGTACTCTGTGGCTAATCTAGCTGTTGAGAAGTCAGATGCCATTCTGTTTCTTTATCCTTATAAATTAATTGTTTTCCTCTTTGGAAACTTGTGAGCATCTCTTTTTTTCCTGATGTTCTGGATTTTAATGATGATGCACCTTGGTGTGAATCTTCTCCCTGAATATGTTGGTCACTCAGTGGTCCTTTGAGTCTGTAATTGTATGGTCTCCATTTCTGGAGATCTAAATAATTCTTTTTTTTTTAAATATTTATTTATTTACTTTAGTTGCACACAATGCAATGCATTTATGTTTACATGGTGCTGAGGATCGAACCTGGGCAGTACACATGCAAGGCGAGCGCTCTGCCGCTGAGCCACAACCCCAGCCCTCTTTTTTTATATATTTGCTGCTCAGTGATCTTTCAGATCACCTATTATTTGGATGTTGCAACTTCTTAATTGATCCTCAATTTCTCTTATGTTTTCTCTCCTTTTCTATGACATTTTGTGTAATTTCTGGGATATCTACTTATTTAGAAAACAATCCTGGAGCTGGGGCTATAGCTCAGTGGTAGAACACTCACCAAGCATGTGTGAGGCCCTGGGTTCAATCCCTCCCACTCTTCAAAAATCCTTATCCTGATTTTTTACTTGTTTGTTTTTAATTTCCAAGAGTTATTTCTTGTTCTTTGATCATTCCTTTCTTTTATATCTTCTTGTTTATTTAATGAACCCAGGTAGGACCTTTCTCTGAAACATTAGAGGGTATTATTATTATTCTATTCCCTGTATTTCTTTCTCCTTAATTTCCTTTCTTCTGTTTGCTTTTTGTTTTCATTCCTTATAATAGAAAGTTTCCTCCCATTACTGACTGAAGGGCAAAAATCACACTGGAGACAACCGTGCAGCCAAGAGATTTATTCACCAGCCTTTATGGCTGGTCAGAGGTAGAAGAAGTACGGGGAGAGAGGTGTCAGGGAGAGGGAAGTGTGCAAGATCTGGACAGAGGGTCAGTGCCTGTTGGCTGGAGCAGCTGCTGTTGGGCTGGAGGCTGGAGCTGTCTGCTGGAGCAGCTGCCATTGGGCTGGAGACGGTGAGTCTGGAGCTGTTGCAGCAGCTGCTTCCTCTCCACAGGGAGGAGCTGTTGTGTCTTGAGCTCCAGGCAGGCAGGGACTTAAGTAGGGTTTTCTGGTGGTGGTGGAGGGGTGTGCCTGAGTGACCTTTAACGCTATTGGCTCTTTTCCCAACAAACAGGGCGACCTTTAAGCCGATTGGCTCCTGCCTGGGGAACAGAGCAACCTTTAAGCTGATTGGCTCCTGCCTGGGTAAAATGAAACCAGGTTGCTCCTAATAGAAATTTCCATGGGGGGTGTGGCCTGTCGGCCCAAGCCTATCACTGACAATAACTGGCTACCAGTTCAAATTTGAAATGCTATGTGCATGCATGTTTGTGTGTGCACACACGTACATGTACATACACAGATACACGCACGCACACACACTCCTGATTTGAAGATGTTTTGAGTAGAAAGACTAGTTAGCTAATGAAGCTATGTTTAGGAGAATATTATCCCCCTAAAGATATGCATGCTTGGGCTAGGGCTGTGGCTCAGTGGTAGAGCACTCACCTAGCATGTTTGCTGCCTGGGTTCGATCCTCAGCACCACGTAAAAATAAAGGCATTGTGTACAACTAAAGCAAATAAATATTTTTTTAAAAAAGATATGCATGCTCTAATTACAGAATCTGTGAACTTATAGGTTATGTGGCAAAGGGTTGCAAATCAGTTAATCTTAAAATAGGAAGATTATCTGTGGGCCTGTGTCCTTAAAACTGGAAGACAGAGGTGGAAGAAGAGGGTCAAAGAAGAATATTTGAAATAGAAGCAGGCTCAGGGAAGCTATGTAGAAGAACTCAGCTCACCATTGCTGGCTTTTGGGGTAGAGGCAGGTGGCCATAAACCAGTAATGTGGGGCACCCCTGGAAACTGGAAAAGGCAAGGAAATGGATTCTCTCTACCTATTCAGGAAGGAGCACAGCACTGCTGATGACTTGATTTTAGCCAAAGGAGACTTATGTCCAGCTTCTGGAGTTTAGAACTGCAAGACAATGAATACATGTTCTTAAAACCACCAAACAGCTATAGAAAAAAAATACATTTGCAAGTTGGGGACCTGAAGTGTTATTGCTAAGAAAATAGAAAGAATCAAAGAAGGCAGGAAATTTTCTCAAGACTCAAGATGGGGAGAAAAAAGAGGCCTCTGGACTTTAGCCAGACCCAGACTAGATCTGGGGTACCTGCTGTGCCCAATTTTAATATGTGCTGCTTTCTCAACAGTACAAAGGGAACTCCAGTGGAGAGAATTTGAGGGTTCTGATCCTAATCCTGAACACACTTGATTGCTTTTTCCAATAATTTTTTCATGGCTTACCTCAGACCTTGCCCAAATCTGCAGGAAAAAGCAAGGGACCTTTAGGATCCACCTGTGTGCAGTTTCCTAACCTAACTGTTCCTATTAGTTTAGGTGGGATCTGAGCCAACTGACTGAAGCCCCTGTCCAACATCACCAGATTTCCCTGCACTGTTCTGAAGGGTTTGAATCAGGGAACAGAGTTTGCAGGATTTTCCATCTTGAATCATTTTCATGAAAGCAGATATATAAGAAAATATATAAAGCTGGGCGCAGTGGCGCACGCCTGTAATCCCAGCACTTGGGAGGCTGAGGCAGGAGGATCACGAGTTCAAAGCCAGCTTCAGCAATGGTGAGGCACTTAGCAACTCAGTGAGACCCTGTCTCTAATAAAATACAAAAAAGGGCTGGGGATATAGCCCAGTGGTTGAGTGCCCCTGAGTTCAGTCCCGGTACCAAAAAAAAAAAAAAAAAAAAAAAAAAGAAAGAAAAGAAAAGAAAATATATATTCCTAGGATTTTGACTTTTTTAAATTAATTTTTAAATTAAACAAATAATAGGTAATTTGCATACTTAAAATAAAATCATGAAAAGTAACTGAATGCTATAAATTTTTGTGCAATTATAAAAAGGACATTAACATTAAGAAATAATATTTTCTGTGAATATTTCTAAAAGCCCATCTTCTGAATCCCCACCATGACCCAGGATTTACCATTTTTCACTTCCACCCTTTTTAAAAATAAAGTCTTTTGTATTGTGAAATATTGCACATTGAAAAAGAGCCAAATAAGGTTTATTCCAAAGTTCATGCCCATGTGACCATCATCCAGGTCAACAGAAACATTGCCAGCAACACCAGGTGCCAATTTTGATCATCAGTCTCTTTTGTGAACTGCCTGGGACCCATTTTTGAGTGTTTGTCTGACCTCCCCCAGATTTTTCTTAATTTTGAGGAGTGCTTTGCATAAGAATATGCAGAGGATAGAATTTTTTTTTTTTTTAATTTAAGGTGTTGCAGGTATCCTTTCCAACTCTGTGACTTATCTTTTCCTCTCTGAATGGAATCTTTTTAAGTCTCAATTTTAATGTAGTTAGAGAAAAAAGGCAAAGTTAACCTAGGGCCGAGAACACCATTTAAGAAAAGGGAAGTTTATTAGGGGCCACACGGAAGGTAGGGAGAACAGGGACGAACAGGAACAGGGACAGGCGCGAACAGAGAGAAATTTCAGTACAGGGAAGGCTTAAATAGAGAACTGGTGGTCAGAGAGCCCCTGGAGCGAGTGTCTCCATAGGCTGCCGGAGGTCAGGAGGCAGTGGCCAGGGCACCTGCTGGCCAGGTTCACTGGCCAGGCTGAGGCACCTGGGAAATGTAGTCTTTTCACAAAGTACCTGGGAGGTATGGCTTCTACTGGGAGGTGCAGCCTCCCTGCCTGGAATCCAACATTCCCCCCTTTTTGTTTTCTTAGGAAGCGGGGCGTCGTGTTTCAATCTGGCTGCTTCGAGCTGAAGTGGGGTGACATGGGGTGCTATGAGGGGAGGAGATGTGGGCAGGTAGGTCAGGCTCGAGGGTGGAAGAAATTCCTAGGAGGTAGGCGTGGAAAAGATGAATCTGTCCAGGTATGGGATGGATGAAGTTTCCTTGAAGCCATAGATCAGTGAGGGTATCAAACCAGGCTTTTGCAGAAAGTCACTGAGGGAGTCAGCCGGCTATCCTCTAGAAGAGCATGTAGAAATTGTGGGCCTTGTGAGTTTGCAGGTAACACTATTATGGAAGCAACAAAGGGAAAGAAGGTGAGATGGATTATTGTCCATAGGCCTGTGTTCCACCAGGTGGGACTTATGGTGAAGAGGCCAATGGAGAGTGCAAAGCGCATCATAATGAACATCAGGTGGCAGCATAGGGGCAGGACTCGGCAGGACTCTCTGGTTGGAAAGTCATCCCTTGTTTTTTTTCAACAGTTGATAATCCCTGAGAAAAACTGGTTAAAGGTTCAAAACGAGAAAAAAAAAAAAAACAGAAAATATTATTTTGAGTCGGTATCAGGAACACAAGAGAAACGAATTTTTAGGGGATCAGTGGGACTGGGAGAGCAAGTATACTGAGGAAGTTGTTTGTCGTCCTTTTGTGGATCTTCAGTTGGTTGAGCAGCTGGTTTCAGTCTGGAAATATGAATCCAAGAAGTCAAATTCCCTGAGGTTTCACAAAGCTTAGCAGCCATGGGTGTGCACAGCACAACCTGGAAGGGGCCTGTTCACTTTGGGACAAGGGAGATTGATCTTGTGTCTTGGGGAGGGGAGAAATATACCCAAAAACCGGGTGTCAATGGAAATGAAGCATTATATCCCTGACTTGGGTATATATATATATATATATTATATATATATAATCTTGGCACGTCCATAGCTGATGTCTGATGAAGGAAAGATTTTACTTTGAAGTCTGGGAAAGGTTGTAAAGTCAACAGGGATGAGAGCTTTTATGAGAGAACACAAAAAAACATTAGTACTAAATAAATGTTGCAGCATCTGGAACATGTCAATGTATACCATGAAGATGATAATTTAAATTTTTAACATGTATAGAGTTATCGGGAATGTAAACACAACATTTAATGTTACAGATGTCTATCTAGATAAGATGGTAGTTAAGCTGCTTAATGTCTGATCTTATAAAATCTTTCTATTGGCATTACCTCTGTGTCTAGTAGAGGACCCTTTATTTCTGTCACTTAGGGCTAGGTAATCATACTACTGAATATTAAGCCTACCTGTGTAGGTTAGGAAGATCTGTAGGCCTTAAACTGACTAAAAACTTTTGCCTTGGCAGTTACTTAGTAGTTAAACTGTTTCTTTTATATAAGTGTATATCTGAGGTTACCTTTATTTCTTAAATGCCCAGGAATGGTTGTGTATCTGTTTCAACTGTTTACTAGGTGTTTAAGATGAAATTGGTCAAACTGACTTTTGCTTTTAACTATTGCTAAGAGTCAGCTGATTTCTGATGGGAATAACTCTTGGGGAAACTTGAGAGCAGATTTTCTGTTCTGCTTGGTGCCTTCTGCAAGGATGGGTCCAGGTCTTGCTTGACCTTGTGGCTTCCCTTGGAAGCATTAGGGATATCTCTCCCTTTTTTAAGGACCCTCCTTTTAGCAAGTGCATTGATTGGCTTTCTTTTCTCTATAGGTCTCATTTATCTCCCTTATCGGGAAATCATGTGGCCCAGAAATGCAAAGCTCTTTTAGAGAAGTTTCCTGTCCCCTGGACAGATTGACACTGGACAAGAACCAAATATTGGCTTTCTTGGCCCTTTTTGATTTAATTTACAGTCTTGATCTTAAACATCCAGTAAGCTAATCTTAAATTGAGAACACTGGGCTTTAACTTCAATGCTTATAAACTTATAGTAGCTGGGGTCTGTGGTACCTATCTGTCCTGATGGCTTAAATTAATTCAGGTTGTGTTCTTGAAGCGATACCTCTGCAAAACATTAATAGGCAAACTTTAAACAGTTAAAATTAACAAGAGTCTTAGGTCAGGTGTTTTACTTCTGAAGTTGATCTCTGTTTACATATATTGCTGCTTGAGCTCCCATGAACATTAGCTGTCAAAATATCACATTTAGAATGGATTAAAGAAAGGCTGAGAGCATTTAACTTTTTGTGGAAAAGTAATAATTTGAATTTAGAAGAATATTTTGTTATTTACAGTACTCTTAATTGGAGCAGTTGGAACTTTTGAGCCTCTGCATACACAGCAATCTTTTATGAACCCTTATATAGAATCACACACATCTGTTAACCACTTCATGAGAACACAATGTTCATGCATATAGAATTATACCTGTTGGAACTTTAACCTGTTTCACTGATGACAAAGACCAATTTATGAAAACAATCAATAATGTTACCCAATGGAATTTAAGGAGTTACCTGATGGCATATTTAACAGTGAGCATTTTAACCTTGTAAATTAATCAGCTGTTTAACAAAGTTAAAGGTACCTTCATTTTTTTATTTGTTTACCAAATTTGAATTGAACACTTTTGACTTAAGTGAATTAAAGGTACTTGGATCCATTTTTTAAAATTAATTTTCATGAGCACTCAGTTTTTACTTGCCAATCGTGATATCACATTTACATAGATATCTGGACACACGCACATGCACATAGACAAACGGAACACAATTGTGTGCACTTTGGGAGGGAAAGAAGGGAGGTGTTTGTGAGTTTGTTGAAGGAAAAGCACTCGACTTAAAAGTTTCTTAGCTGAAGAGGCAAAGGTGAGGTCAGCCGGGGAGTATAAAAAGTTTCCATTATCGGAAAAGAGACGTAATCACACAGGTGCAGTTTAGAGAGTGTTCCTCCCATCCTGAACCAGAGGAATGGGACTTATGTCCAGAGGCTGAGTGCACCACCACGGGGTGAGGGCACAGGGCTACCATGAGGCGCCATTATCGGAAAAGAGATGGACTCATGCAGATAAGGGGAGGGAAAAGCCTCCCGTGATAGGGAACCGAGTGAGGCTGCCCAGGCTCATGGGCAGCACGCAGCTGAAAGCAGGGGCGGCGCCGGCAGGCCTGTGACCAGTACTGGCAGGAGGGATGGAAGAGAAAGTGGGACCAGAGTCTCGCGGCTGCAGCTGCCACAAAGCAAGACACGGGCAAGCTGCTGCTTTGGCCATCCGAGGGCGCGGCAGCAGAGTTGCAGGGAGAGGAGCTGAATCAGTCGCAGGAGGTGAGGTAGGAGGGGGAGACGAAAGAGGAGGGCCTAAAGGCAAGGTCGGGGCGGAAGGAGCAGCGGAGGGAAAAGCCTCCCGTGATAGGGAACTAAGCGAGGCTGCCCAGGCTAGGGCAGAACAACATGGGGGATCCAGGAAGGAGGAGGGAGCTAAAGGGCAGAACCGGCTGATCAGAATGGGGAAAGAGAGTGACCAATAGCTAGTGACTGGGAGGCTAGATAAGAACTGAGCTAATGGGGCTGGGATTGTGGCTCAGCGGTAGAGCGCTCGCCTAGCACGTGCGCGACCCGGGTTCGATCCTCAGCACCACATACAAATAAACGCATTGTGTACAACTAAAAGCAAATAAATAAATATTTAAAAAAAAAAAAAAAAGAACTGAGCTAAAATGAAGAATGAAGAAGAAATAAGAGTCTCTGTATTTGGGATAGGGCGCAGAGTTGAGGATGAACTGAGGCGCTCAGCGTGGGGACACATATCCACGGTGCGCGCATGCACGGTGGGTGCAGATGGGCTGGAAAACTGCAGGTTTCCCTGCACAGAGGTTTCAGACCTAATTCTGAAGGCTGAGGTTCCCAGAAAAGGGAGAGGAAGAGAAAGAAAGCTGGAGAGAGAGAGAAAGAAAACTTCATGACTCTTACCCATCAGGATAACGGCGACCAGCGGTCCGAGAGTAGAGCATCAGCAGAGAAAGGAAAAGGCAATTCCCGAGGAACTTTGTCTTTTTGAATGCAGACCTATCCCACATTGGGTGCCATTTGTTAGAGAAAAAAGGCAAAGTTAACCTAGGGCTGGGAACGCCATTTAATAAAAGGGAAGTTTATTAGGGGCCAGTCGGAAGGTAGGGAGAAAAAGGGAGAACAAGCATGAACAGGAACAGGGACAGGCACGAACAAAGGGAGATTTCAGTCCGGGGCAGGCTTAAATAGCAAACTGGTGGTCAGAGAGCCCCTGGAGCGAGTGACTGCATAGGCTGCAGGAGGTCAGGAGGCAGTGGCCAGGGCACCTGCTGGCCAGGTTCACTGGCCAGGCTGAGGCACCTGGGAAATGTAGTCTTTTCACAAAGTACCTGGGAGGTGTGGCTTCTACCTGGGAGGTGCAGCCTCCCTGCCCAGAATCCAACAGTAGTCATATTTCATTTTTCCTTTTATGGTCTTTGGACTCCCATGTGGGATCTTTCCTTCTGGCTGAATAACATTTCTTAGTATGCCCCTCAGTGTGGGTCAGCTATTGATTACTTCCCTTAGATTCTATTTATTTGAATATGTTTTAATTCTACATTCATTCTTACAGGTCTTTTCACTGGGTGGTTATTGTTTTTTCCCCACTATCTTCTAACTTAGATTGTTTCTATGTAGAAGACAGCTGTACTCTTGGAAGAATTGTACCCTTGGAAGGTTTTTGTTTGTCTGTTTGTTTGTTTGTTACTACCACCACCCCAGGCTGCATTTAAGATTTTCTCTGTTTTTATTTTGTTTTTTAGCATTTCTACTATAATGTGTTTTAATGTGGAAAGGAAGTATTTACACATATACCTATATATTACATATATTATATATATTACATATATATCACATATTTTTAATGCTTAGAGTTAGAGAACTTCTTAAAAATATTTATGACTTAATATTTTCCAGCAATTTTATTGTTCTTAGCCATTATCTCTCTAAATATAATCTCTATTTCATTTTCATACCCCTCTCCTGAGATTTCAAAGTATATGAATGTTAGATTATCTTACTATATCATCTTTGTCTTACTCTGTCTTCTGTATATTCACTTTTTTTTTTATTTATCCAAGCTTCAATTGGGTATTTTCATACCAGTCCATAAGTTCAATAATTATCTTTTCAGTTTATCTAATCTATTATTAAACATTCAATTTTAAAAGTAGACTTATGTGATTTTCAACTCTGGAATATTCCTCTTAAAATATATTTCCAATATTTTGCCTAATTTCTCAATGTTGTCTTTTGTCATTTTACCCATATTAAATATTTTAAAGTCAATGTCCCATAATTTCTACTTCTGGAATCTCTGTAAATCTGTTTCTGTTGCTTAACTTTTCTCTTAGTTTTTTTTTTTTCTACCTGCATACTTCTTATTTTTTAAAAAATAATGATGAACATTATTTTTGAAAACTTGTTTGCTAAGATAATTTGAGGATTAGAATAATATTACCTATTTTCTGAGAGGATTTATGCATGTTTCTATTATGCATCTAAAAATGCCAGTACTTTGAGCTACCTTAACTTAATTTCAGAGACCATGGGCTTGAAGCTGAATTGCAGTCTCCTTGAGAGCAATCTATTTCTTCTCAGTCTGCTCCTAGGTGCACCCTGTAATGATCCCAATCCAAAAGGAAGTGGGGTCATCAGGCCCTCATCCTTGACTCACCCATCTGTGGTGAGTCTGCACTCTGATCCAGGTGCACCAAGCCCTGCTAATATGTCCCTCAGCTTCTCAACCAACTTCCCTCGAATCAACACTCCAAAGAGAGTGTCTTCAGTTGTGGAGAGTGGTTACGGAGAATGGGAGAACATCATCAGAGATTAGGGTCTCTGATGACCTCATGGCTGTGGTATGCCTGGTGCCTGGGAATGTTTCTGTGCAAAGGTGCAGGATGCCTAGCTGCTGTGGTAACACCCTGCATGAGGAGACTATGCTGGAGTCTTATCAGCCTTGACTTTGATCTCAGACACTGTTCTCCCATTCTCTGTCACTGCTCTCCACATTCAGATGCTGGAATCACCTCTGGGTCTCTGACCGCTCCTAAATATTTTCGTATTATTATACTGAGATTTTGTTAACTCACTAATAAGAGCTAACAATCCCCCTAAGAGCAGTATTGTTTTTTTAAATTTTGTTCTCACATGGGGCATTCTAAATTGTTAAATTCTCCATAATAAGCAGCAAAAGTCCTCTTAGGACTTAAGCAGAGGGGCTTAGCCACCAGCATTTTAAAACACTTTATATCACATATTATCTAGTAGATGGGAGTTATATCTGAGAATACCTGAAAGAGAGAAAGAGATAGAGACAGTGAGACACAGATAAGAGCAGGAGAGTTTGGGGTAACCACCCTCCAGTTGCAGACCTTTGGTTTCCGGCAAAAGATTTTGTTCTTTATATATTAAAGAAAAAAAAGTCCTTAATACTATGTCTCCTATAGGGTCCTTTCCCAAGGAATCATATCCATTTACTACATTTCTCATGAAATTATAAAAAAAATATATTTTTATTCTTCTAAAAGAGAAATAAACATTAAACCCTAAAACATTTGAGATTTAGATTTTCCAACTCAATTTGGAAAATAACTGGAAATATTTTTGGATCTAAAAGAAGTTCTTCTGAGTTCCCCTTCATTATCTGACTCATTCATTAAAAATGCGTCATTGGTCTTTCATTGGTTTCCTGTGCTAGGGCTTTGAATTTTGGGAATGTGCACTTCCTAACCTCAGAGAATTTATAATCTAGTTAAAACCAGACAGGTGAAAGCCATCTGAAGTGATAAATATGCACAGAACTGTGTAATGAAATGTACATATATTATAAAGCCCAAATCACCCAATAGCAAGAATGAACATTTATGAATTATTCTGCTTCACTGATTGTTTATTTATCAGAAAACTTCATGTCAGTTCATAGTTGTTGACTACCTTGGCTTCTTCTGAGAAATTAAAAAGTATAAAGCCTGTAAAATCTAAACAGTTCTATTTATTAACAACAAGTAGGTCCTATGACCTGAAAGTAGAATAAAGTAATAAGCAAGAAGAAAGCAGGTACAGAAGCCAGACTGGCTGGGGATGAATCCTGAGTTAAACACTTATTTGTTAGGTGACCTTGGTTAAGTCATTTGACTTTTCTCTCCCTCTGTTTATTGTTCTATTTTATAGAACATGGCTGTGAAGAACAAATGTGTTCATGTACATAATGCACTTAGAATAAGGTCTGGCACACAGTACAGCACTCAGTGTAAATTCTTATTTTTCTTAAGGTACAGCCATGGTTAAACATTTACTGGGAGAATTGAAGTACTGGATAAATAGAAAAATACTTTGTGAATTATTACCAACAACATACACATAGAGAGGGGAAGGGGAAAATCCATTCAATTCTCATTTGAAAAAACATTTGAAACAAATACCTCTCTGCCCCCACTCAAAATGTGAGGAACACAAAGCAGTTTCTACTTTGTCCTTCCAAAACACCTTTTTTGTTTTTATTATACTCACACTTGAAAAGGTCAGCTAGTGGCATTTCTTACCAAAGGCAATTTTACCAAAAGAATTTTTTTTAAACTTTCTTCATGTGCAGGATTTGAGCCTGTGAATAGGATCCAGTTATATCCACATCTGAATAATCGCTGATAATACACCTCTTCTTCCATTTAACTAGATCTTTCTTCCCTGACACTAACTAGGGCATTTAACTCTGAACATTGCATACATCTCATTATGATTATTGAGTACATTTGTTAAATTGCCTGGGATAACATTTGCATAGAGCCATATTTACCATCACTATCCACCAGAACACTCTGTCCTGTTAAAATATACATTTATTTAACATGGGCACCAAAAAAATTCTTTCTCAAATATTAAACCCCATCCATTGGACAATTTCCTTCTGCCTAGTCCTTTAATGCAGATATTCCTGAAGACTTTAACCTCAGACCTCTTTCTGTGTGTTCACAATCTTCCTGAGAAATTGCTACTGCTCCAAGTATTTCTTTTCTTATTTATTTTGATATTTGGCCTCAGAAGGGTCTCGTAGGCTCCATATCTGTCATTGCACCTTTCTCCTGGACAGCTCTCATCTGCATATCCTGCAGGCCCCTCAACCAACATGTTTAGAGAAACTAGTACTTTTTCTCCCCAAACTACTACTCCTTCCAAATTCCCTTATTATTATTCTTTATTTACTTAGTCACTGAATCCAGAAGGTATTGATTTCATATTGCTTTATCCCCACTACTAGTGTCTTAGTTCACACGCTCATCAGTTCTCACCTGGAGTCTGGTCTCCAGTGTTAAAAATGACTTAACCTGGTCATGTAATTCATCTGTTGATGTTCTTTAATCAATGGTGTCAGTGTTTTCAGACTAAAGTGTGTTTAAGATTCTCCCAGAGTATGAGTATGTGGATTTCTGGATCCCAACCATAAAAATTCTGATTCAGTAGATCTGGGATAGGAATCAAGAATCAATGGTTTTAAAATGTACATATCACACTGCTTTGAGGCAGGTGGTCTATGAACCACATTCTAAGAAGCACAGAATTGAGGATAATTCATTTCCCACATGCCGGCATAAATGCTCATTATTTTCTGGCATATATCTACCTCTCTAACCTCATCTATGCCTGTTCTCCTCTTCATATCATAAGTCCAGTATTCAAAGTCAAGGAATAGAATGGAATTTAACCAGGAGCCCAAGAATGCCTAGATTTCAATTGCTGCTCATTCATTTTAATTTTGAGGACCTATTTCAAGGAACTCTACCTCTCAAGCTATAATAGATTAAAAAAAGTTAAAGTACATTTTATTAATAAGCTCAGACCATGCCCAATACCCTTGAGTTCATGTTTCTTATAAAACTTGAAATGCTGAAAATGGCTTAGCAAAAGATATAGAGCAGCAAGAAAGATACCACACCTAGGTCAAAAGGTGGGATAGGCTAAGTCTACAAAGCCTACTCTGAATTCATTTGTTCAACTGGTGAGCCCAGCTGGCTGTTACAGTTTGGATCTAGAATGTCCCCAGAGGTTTGTATGTTGAAGACTTAGTCCCCAGCTGGTGGTGCTATTGGGAGGTGGTGGAAACTTTAGGAGGTAGGGACTAGTTGGAGAAAATAGGTCACTAGGTGTGTGTCCTTGAAGGTTATATCTTGTCCCTGGCACTGTCTCTACCCTCCCCCTTTCCTGGCTGCATGGGGTGAGCAACTCTGCTCCATCGCATATTCCCTGCCTTACTACAAATCCCAAAATAGTGGAGCCAAGTGACTATGGGCTAAAACCTCAGAAACTATGAACCAAAATAAATTTTTCCTCCATTAGGTTGATTTTTCTCACGTGTTTTGTCATAGTGGTAGAAATCTGACTAGCCCAATGACCTATTCCTAGGGGCAAGGACACATGAGAATAAAGAAGGATGGTGAGTCTGTCTAAAGAAAGGACCTTCTGAGAGGGTGCTTACTGTCCAGAATCCAACTTTTAAGAGAGTTACCTTTTGAAGCCACAGTAGCTGCTCTGTAATAAAATGTATCTGATCTTCCTCACTTTGAGGAAGGGACAAGCAAGGGAATGTTGGGAGAAGGCTGGAAGCCACGGAAGGAAGCAGAGTTCCTCTCCCTAACACTTGTTGCTGCCTGGTTGCTGGAGGCATAATGGCATCAGAGCCCCACACCCCACGCTGCTCTAGACTCTGGAATGCAAGGAAGAAGATGTGTTTGGACAAAATGTATTCTTTGCAAAATTATAACTTTTGATTTAGCAATGAGACCAGGAAAGATGGATTACATCTTTCAGAGAATATAAGTGAATTTTAAAACAATAAATGAGTCTGTTTTTCAGGGTGATGTGTCCTCTACAGTGTCATTAAAAGTCCACAATTCCTAATCAGTGAGTGTTCATCACATTAGGTCTTCATGCTCTGAAATAAAAACATAGTCAGGGGCTGGGGTTGTGGCTCAGCAGTAGAGCGTTCGCCTAGCACGTGCACGGCCCCGGTTCGATTCTCAGCACCACGTAAACATAAATGCATTGCATTGTGTACAACTAAAGAAAATAAATAAATATTTTAAAAAAACATAGTCACTGAGAAATTACTCAGTACTGGCAATAAGAGCTTCAAATGACTTTTGAGGATTTGGAGGTGTAAAAGGGAATGTACATATGAAAATCAGAAACACATAGGGGGCTTAAAAATGAATATTCTACCCTTAATACTACTGTCTTTAGTGAGTGATGCTTCATTCAAGATAGGATGTGTCTCCTGTTATGGTTTGGATATGTGGTGTCCCCCAAAAGCTCATGTGTGAGACAATGCATGATAGTTTAGAGGTGAAATGATTGCATTATGATAGTCTTAACTTAATCAGTGCATTAATCTTCTGATAAGGATTAACTGGGTGATAACTGTAGGAAGGTAGCGTGTGGTTGGAGGAGGTGGGTCATTGGGGGTGTGCCTTTGGGGTATATATTTTATCCTTGGTGAGGGGAGTATCTCCCCCCACCTTCCTGGTATGATGTCCTGAGCTATTTTCTTCTGCCACACTCTTCTTCCATGATATTCTGCCCTCACCTTGGGCTCCAAAGAAAGGAGTCAGCTGTCTATGGACTAAGACCTCTAAAACCATGAGCCCCCAAATAAATTTTTCTCCTTTAATTGTTCTTGTCAGGTCTTTTGGCCACAGCAGAAAACAAACAAACAAAAACCTGACTAAAAACATCTCCCTAAAACATCTCCCTTCCAGGTAGGAGTTGAAGTTCACTGGATAACCATGACCTACATTCAAATTGATCCAAAATTCTGGTTGACAAAACAAGGGACATTTCTGCCCTGAGAGAACTGACTGTACCTAACCTCATGCTGTCTTTTTCTTGGTCTTAGCCTCACAAGTCTTCCCCAGTCTTTTTTTTTTTTTTTTAATATTTTGTAATTGTAGATGAACACAATACCTTTATTTTATTCATTTATTTTTATGCAGTACCCCAGTCTTATGTTATGCGGGAATCTCTGTTATGTCTCTTGGTCAGTCCTGGCATTTAGGAAGAGATGAAGCAATCGGCTAGTGGCAGCTTCTGGGGAAGTTGGAGCGTTTGAGATAGAACAGGCAAAGCTGTAATAACCAACCTACAAAATAAACACATTAAAGCCAAGTATAAGAGGCTGACCAGAAACTGCCAAGCTCAAGGCACACCTGCCTTGGTGGTTATTATGATTTAGATATGAGGTGTCCCCCCAAAAGCTCATGTGTGAGACAATGCAAGAATGTTCAGAGGTGGATTAATCCACTGATATGAATTAACTGGGCATTAATTGTAGGCAGGTAGGGTGTGGCTAGAGGAGGTAGGTTATTGGGAGTGTGACTTTGGGGTTTATTTTTTGTCCATGGTGAGTGGAGCCCTCTCTTTGTGCCTCCTTGTTGCCATGTTCTAAGATGCTATCCTCTGCCATGCCCTTCTGCCATGATGTTCTGCCTCACCTTGGGCCCAGAGCTATGGAGTTAGTGGACCATGGACTAAACTCTGAAGCTGTGAACCAAAATAAAATTTTCCTCCTTTAAAGTTGTTGTTCTCAGGTCTTTTGGTCACAGCAATGCAAAAGCTGACTTAAAAATGGTCTTTGTATAACCTTAGGAATCTTGTGTTTTTGTAATATCACTTTTCCCTCAAGACAGACCTATACTAGGCTGAGCAGAGGGGTGAGGAGAGCTAAAATTAATTTTCTGTAGAGACTCTGGAATTGCATTACATGTGTAAAAGCAATCTGCACACACAGAACATGTGGAACAGGCTGGCTTCAGTCCTGCAGTGCAGTTAACTTTGTCCCTGCTCACCCACCACTGCCTCCCCAGTAGCACTGGGGTGGTAAATAGAAGACTGGTATGTCCAAGTCAGCCTGCACCATTGCCAACTTTTTCACCAATAGGCAGGGACCCAGCCATTCCTGCAAGGGGCCCAAGGGCATTTTAAGGAAGAGTTCCTGAGATTTCCATGTTCTTGGTCACCTTCCTCACTGCCCTCAGTGATTTAGATAGCATCTGATCTGATCATTTCCAGGGGTCTTGTAACTTCCAGAAAGGAGATGAGGGGAGAGAAAAAGAGAATGGACAAGCCCTGGAACCTTATTTATACCACAACTTTTGTTGATTCTTGCTTTGGCCAGGTGTTTTATATGTACCTCATTAAGTTCTTGCCACAATAGAGTGAGAAAGGTACAGTTATTACCATGTGTATATGCAGCCAAGAGAAATCAAATTAAATTGCTCTATATCAATCTTCCTCAAACCTTCCAGTGCATCAGATTGCAGAGTTCTGACTTAGTAGATCTGGAATGGCCCAAGAGTGTGCATTTCTAACCAGATCCCAGGCAATGCTGGTGCTGTTGGTCCAGGACACACAGCTAGGAGATGAACAAGCTGAGATTCAAACCTAGATCAATTCCATCCACATGCCAAGCTCATTTTATATAACTTTGTAATCAGGACATCATGCATATGGACTTCAACTTGGAGCCCTTGGTTTCATATGGGTATAGGGTAAAAGGAAGGACTCAGTTGTGGTAATTGGAGGCACTGGGTCTACTGGATATGCCATATCCCATGGGGTTTGATGGCCATTTCTAAGGAGTGACCTGTGGTTGGGTGAAATGTTTACTTGTTTATTCATTCATCATTGACTTGTTCCCTGAGCTTACTGTGTACCAGGATTGCAACAGGTGCCAGGGAGGCCAAGATGCCCACAGTTCAGTGGGAAACAGACGGAGAGGGTTATCTTGTGTTTGACGGTGGGCAACACACAGGCAGGGCTCCTGGAATTGATACAACTTCTAGAGGGTTCCTTCACATTCCAATCTATCTCAATGGCACCTCCTCCTCCCAGTTCTAATTTTGTAGAAAAACCTATGCAGGCATATTGGTCAGTATTCCCCCAGAGGCAGTAACCACAGGGTGATATGCACAGGGATAGTTTAATATAAAGTATCATTACTTACAGGGGATTAGCTATGGAAAGGTAATCAAACAGAACTCTAAAGAATATCCTTGGGCTCAGATAGAGTAGCGAGGGGAGAAATAAACTTGCCACGGGATACCCTTCTCCCAGTCTGGAATTCTGACCTCTGTAGAGCATGTGCCTGAAATGCCCCTACATGGTGGAGAGGCTGTCTGGGTTGTCCTGGGCCAGCTGTGGCAAGCAGGAAAATGCAGGTGGGGCTGGCACGCTGTAGGCTTCTCCCTTCATGTACCAGCAGACTAAGGTGGGAATCAGGGGCCAAAACCTGCAAACCCTCCTGGGGTTGGAGTCAGGGGCAGAAGCCAGGAATCCAGCAAGGACAGGCAACACTACTAGTTGCAACCTGAGCAGAAGTTCTGCATGCTCTCTCTTTTGGCAGCCACAGGCAAGCAGAAACAGAACCCAAGGGCAGAGGCCCCATCTTTCTGCACTATCCTTCTGTGCCTTCTCCCACAAAGTTGAACATCATGCCAGTCTGCAAAGGAGAAATGTTTACAGGGTCCAGCATTATTATTATAGAGTAAATCAATAAAAGGTCCTACCTTAGTCACCTTTTTCACTTCTGTGATCAAAGGACCTGACAAGAACAATTTTATGTAGGAAAAGTTTATTTTGGGGTTTCAGAGGTCTTAGTCCATAGAAGGCCAACTCCATTCCTCAGGGCCTGAGGTGAGACAGAACATCATGGCAGAAGAGTGTGGTAGAGGAAAGCAGATCTGGACATGGCCACCAAGAAGCAGAGAGACTCTACCAGCCAGATACAAAATATATACCCCAAAGGCATGCCCACAAATGTCCACCTCCTCTACTTACCTACAGTTACCATACCCTAACTACCTAGAGTTACCATCCAGTTTATCCCTATCATGGGATTAATTCACTGATAGGGTTAAGGCTCTCATAAATCATTTCACCTTTAAACTTTCTTGCCTTGTCTCACACAGGAGCTTTTCAGGGATGTCTTATATCTAAACTATGACGTTCTGTCTCTGGCCTGCAAAAGCTCATGGCCATCTCACAAAACCAAATATATTTAGTCCATTTCCAAGAGTCCCCATAGTCTCAACAGTTCAAGCACTGCACAAAAGTCCAAGTTCAAAGTCTCCTCTGAGACTCAAGGCAAACTCTTTGCATGATCCCCTGTAAAAATTAAAAAATAAGCTATATGTATTAAATATATAAAGGTATAGAGTAAACATTTCCATGTGGAGAAATAGGGGCATAGAAATAAGGGATCGGACCAAAGCAAGATAAAAATCTAGCTGGACAAGCAGAGTGAGACATTTACCTCCATTGGAAGGTGGTTAGGGAGTTTTCCATGAAATTCTTTCTATTCTTTCTTCAAGAACCCATAGAAACTGGTCTGAGGAAGGTGAGAAAAAGCACTTTAGGCAGAAATAATTCATACAAAGATGCAAAGTGGTAGAAGAAGAGGATGGCTTTCCCCCCAGAAGCTCTTCAGGAGTAAGAACTGGTGATATTGAGTTCTCCTCTCTCCAGGAGGAAGTTTCATTCAGTAGAGAACACCATGCCCTTAGGGAAAAATGGAAGACAGGAAGGTGCTACTTAAGCCAGTGTTACCCTCCTCTATCCTGCCACTGGGATCCTCTTGCTTCCTATCCTTCTGGTTGCCAATTCTTTCTTCTAGCTCTGCCTTCTCACGTCTCAGAAGTTCCAGGCCCTTTAATTTCTCCCTAGTGTAAAAGCCCTAATTGAGGATAGCTAAGATGGCGGTTAGCTGAGAGCCATAACGGTGTTCAAGTATTTTCACCTGATATTCATGCATTTATCTAAGAATCTTTTTATGCCCGTGAACATTGTGTGATGCACCTGTAAGCTCGAGCTGTTAGCACTTGTCCTTGTTAAGGCAAAATGTATTTAACCAGGGTGAGGTTAGTTAGAGGTGTGGTTGGAGTTGGAGAGGTTGTTGGAGCCGGAGAGAAAAGTTAGAAGAAAGAAGAATAAAAGAACTTTTTCATTTCCAGTCTGCCTCTGAGTTTTCTCCTGCGGTATCGTTGCTGCAAGTGGCAATTGCTGCAGGTGGCGACACCCTAGTAATTTCAGTCTCTAGGTGAGCTTAGTAGAAGGTGATTATCAGCACCTCCCCCTTCTGTCCTTTCTTGATTTGTGACTTGTTGTGATGAAATTCTGATGCTGCCAAAGCTAAAGCCAATGAAGACATGGAACAGGGACCCTCCACCATAGTGAATGGCCATGAGAGCTGTACTGATGCTGCTGGTACCTGCTCTCCAGGGCACTGGTGGAAACACACCCAATGTGACCACCATTGTGCCTGGAGGGTGTGGGTGGGTTGCAAATGCCCAAAATCATTCTATCTGTCTTAGTCTGTTTTGGTTACTATAGTGTCTACCAAGACTCGGCAATCTATAGAGATCAGAAATTTATTTATTTTCTTACAGTTCTTGAGTCCTGGAGACCCAGATAGATCAAGGTGCCAACAATTTCAGTGTCTGGCAAGGGGCCATTCTCTGATTCCAAGATGGTGCCTTGAATGCTGCCCAGGAGGACACTGTGTCTTCACATGGCAGGATGTAGAAGGGCATAAAGAGAACAAACTCCTTCCATCAGGAGCCTCTTAAAAGCAACTAACCCCATTCACAAGGGAGGTGCCCTATGACCTAATCACTTCTTAAAGGACCCATCTTCTAAAACTATTGCATTGGCAACACTTGCATTTTGGAGAGGATGCATTAAAACCAGATCACCAACTGAGGCTCTTTCTGCCTGAGAAAAGTGTATTCATGTCTACATCAGAGATGGGGCCAAACGAGCTTACTTTGTCTTGTCCTGAGGATGTCTGTCCCTTCTCTCCCAATACCACCTGTGTCTTAAGCAAAATTTATGCCCTCTAAAGAGTGAGTTCCCTTCCAGGAGGCTCTCAGTTTTCTTATGATAACAGACCAGGGATGGAAATGGGTCTTATCTCATAATGGGCCTCCAGACTTTTGGGGGTAGTTGCCCAGGGCACTGTATTAAGGATGCTATGTGCAGATCTGGAACAACTAGGAAAAGACACTATAATAAATTTGCATGAAATGAAAACATCCCTTGGAATTGGACCTTGATGCCCCTGCCTCAAATCATGTGTGTAATGAACTCAGCCAGGACCCTCCTATATGTAGTTGCTTTACTTTTCAAACAGGAAATAGAAGAAATATAAAGCTTATTTTTATATGAAAACTGCTTTTGTTTGCTTGTTGTTTGTTTGGTACTAGGGATTGAACCCAGGGGTGCTTTACCACTGAGCTACATCCCCGGTATTTGTTCTTGTTCTTTATTTTTTATTTTGAGACTGGGTCACACCAAGTTGCTAAGAGGGTTATGATTTTGAAGCTGGAGTATGAATCAGAATCATCACCCACTGCAGCCAACTGTAGGTGGGAGCATCCCAACTCTTCAGAGCAGCCGCTGCCTCTTCATTGCACTGAGGCATCATGGACCCAGAAGTTGCCTGGAGGGCTTTTCTCTGGGTTCCACTGCCTCCTACTACCACTGCCACTGCTGCCACTGACCCACCACACACTGCCAACACAGCTGATCCACTGCAGCTGCTGCTGACCCACTGCCCACTGCCACCGACCCCTACTACTGCCACCGTAACCAAGAGGTCTGCTTCCAGGGAGACTCCAAGTTTGACTCCATGAGGCCACATCTATTTTGGCCTGCCAGGACCTGGGGGGCTAGGGTGCCAGCAGGTTTGCTGCCAACAACATCTCAGGGCATAGCTGCATCTCTCTGGGGCTGCTAGACCTGGAGGTCCATTGTCGAGGTGCCTAGAGGTTTGGCTATGCCTGGGGTCTTCCTGCTGGGAGTGTTGGTGGTTGCCATATTGCTGCTGCTTCTCAGGGTTGTTTCTTTGTGTGAGTGTATCCCTGGTGGTCTCTCTGCAAATTGGATGGCATTGAGATCTTGGTACTGCAATGTGGCTGAGCCTGGGGTATCTGAAGCCCAGATCTGTGGGATAGTGACTGGGTCTGGGAGAGCTGGTCTGGGCCTAGCAATCATGTGAGAAGTCAGAGACAGGGCTGAGAAGCTTTGGAATGCCAATGGAGACAGGTGTTTAATTTTCCATCAAGATTTATTTTATTTTATTCTTCTCTAACATCTCTACCATATTTGGAGAAAGGCGTTTTTCATGCATTATTTTGTTGAAGACAGTGATACATGAATGGTGTTTTGCAGTTTTGTTTTTGTATTCTTATATTTTCAATTTATTTTCTTTGTATGTATTCTTCTTCTCACTCATCTGCCTTCTAGGATTCTCTTTCTACCTTTTCTCCAGACAACAGTGAATCTCTATTAGTTCCTCTTCATTCTTCCTGTGGATTTTTTACTTCTAGCTTCTCTCTTGCTCCCTCATAAACATCACATCCTTCACTACTTCTGTTCTCTCTTTGTACACCATTTGAAGTAGTAAACCCTTTTAGCAAATTTTCTGTTTATATTGTAGACAGTGATTGAATTCATCATTTCTATTTATTCCAAGAAAGCAGTTGATGCCTTAGTTTTAAGGCTATATATTGTTTTTGTTTTTGTTTAATATTTATTTATTTACTTTAGTTGTACACAATGCAATGCATTTATGTTTACGTGGTGCTGAGGATCGAACCCGGGCCGTGCACGTGGGAGGCGAGCGCTCTGCCGCTGAGCCACAACCCAAGCCCCAAGGCTATATATTGTTTACACTGGGTGGTGTTGATATTGGGATCCCCCTTCAAGGCAAGATACTGGAAACCTTCAGGGACAATATAAGTGTACAGGGTAGAATCTGTACTGTCTCAGATCTGTACTGCTATATGGAAAAACACACAAACAACATGAAAAAACAAGGGAAGAAAGTGCCCCAAACAACCCAAGATGCTCCAATAACAGAATCCACTGACAAGACAGTAGAAGAAATGTCTGAGAAGCAGTTTAGAATGTACATAGTTAAACTGAACTGTGAAGTAAAGAATGCTATAAAAAGTGAAATCAAAGAGAAAATACAGGAAGTTAAATATCACTTCAATTAAAATAAAAAGCAAAAATCCTTGAAATGAAGGAATCAATAAACCAAATTATAAATTCAGTGGAAAGCATCACCAACAGACTAGACCACTTGGAAGACAGAACCTCTGGCAATGAAGACAAAATATACAATCTTGAAAATAAAGTTGAATATGCAGAGAAGATGGTAAGAAACCATGAACAGAACTTTTAAGAATCATGGAATAACATGAAATGACCAAATTTAAGAGTTATTGGGATAGATGAAGGAACAGAGATACAAACTAAAAGAATGCACAATATTTTTAATGAAATAAAATCAGAAAATTTCCCAAAACTAAAGAATAAAATGAAAAATCAAATACAAGAGGCTTACAAGACCCCAAATGTACAAAATTAGAACATACCCACACCAAAAAACATATTATAGTGAGAATGAATAAAATGGAGAATAAGGATAAAATCTTAAAGGCTGTGAAAGGAAAAAATCAAGTGACATATAGGGGGAAACTAATTCAGATCTCAACTGATTTCTCAACCCAGACCCTCAAAGGTAGGAGGTTCTGGAATAATATATTTCAAGCTCTGAAAAAAAAAATGGATGCCAACCAGGAATTTTATATGCAGCAAAATTAAGTTGCAGATTTGAAGATGAAATAAAAGCTTTCCATGATAAACAAAAATTAAAAGCATTCACAACTAGAAACCTGAACTACAGAACATTCTTAACAAAATATTCCATGAGGCTGAAGTTAAAAAAAAAAAAAAAGTGAAAACCAGCAAAGGGAGGAACTACACTCAAAGAATAGTCAATCAAAGGAGAAACTAGATCAAATTAAAAATCAGATATAAACCAAAATGGCCAGGAATACAAATCATATCTCAATAATAACTTTGAATGTTAACATCCTAAACTCATCAATCAAAAGACACAGACTGGCAGATTGGATTAAAAAACAAGACCCAATAATATGCTGTTGCCAAGAGACTCACCTCATAGGCAAAGACTGTGGATACAGAGTGAAGGTGAAAGAGTGGGAAAAAAACATATCACTCATATGAATCAAGTAAACAAGCAGGGGTTTCCATCCTCATTCAGATAAAGTGGACTTCAAGCTAAAGTTAACCAGGAGGGACAAAAAAGGACATTTCATACTAGTTAAGGGAATTATATATCAGCAAGACATAACAGTTGTAAATATTTATGCCCCAAACAATGGAGCCTCTATATACATCAAACAAACTCTTCTCAATTTCAAGAATCAAATAGACTACAACACAATAATACTGGGTAACTTTAATATACTACTCTCACTACTACACAGATCTTCCAAACAAAAACTAAATAAAGAAGCTAAAGAACTAAATAATACAATCAATAATTTAGATTTAACAGACATATATAGAATATTCATCCATCAACAAGAAAATATACTTTCTTCTCAGCAGCACATGAATTCTTCTCTAAAAGAGAGCATATCTTATGACACAAAGCAACTCTTCATAAATAAAAAAATGGAGATAATACCCTGCACTTTATCAGATCATAATAATAGAATGAAATTAGAAATCAATAATAAAATAAAATAAATAGAAGCTACTTTAACACATGGAGACACTATTCAATATACACTATTGAATGAGGAATGGATAGTAGAAAAAATCAAGGATGAAATAAAAAAATTCTTAGAGGTAAATGAGAACACTGATATAACATATCAAAATCTCTGGGACTCTATGAAGGCAGTACTAAGAGGAAAGTTCATTGCATTGAGCTCATTCATTACAAGAATAAAAAGTCAACAAATAAATGGCCTAACACTACATCTAAAAGCTGTAGAAGCCCCCCAAACAGTAGAAGACAGGAAATAATTAAAATCAGAGCTGAAGTCGATGAAATTGAAACAAAAGAATCAATTGAAAAAACTGACAAAACAAAAAGTTGGTTCTTTGAAAAAACAAATAAAATAGATAAACCCCTAGCCATGCTAACAAAGAGAAAAAGAAAAATCAAATTACTAAAATACATGATGAAAAAGGAAATATCATAATGGACATGACTGAAATACAGAAGATAACTAGAAACTATTTTGAAAACTTACACTCCAATAAAATAGATAATATTGAAGACATCCACAAATTTCTATATATTTCTACCCAAGCTGAATCAGGAGGACACACACAAATTAAACAGATCACTTTCAAGTAATGAAATAGAAAATGTCATCAAAAGCCTACCAATCAAGAAAAGCCCAGAGGCCAGCCTACCTCCATGGAGCACGGGCAGGTCCAGATTAGCCCAGCCAAAATCTTCTGAGCACAGGCAGGCCCGACCTCTGTGCCTGGAACTAAAGTGGGCCTGGGTCCATCCCACCACCAGCAAAAACACACTGAGCTCAGGCTCTGCCAAAGGACCACCTCTTCTGACCAACAGACCACCGTGGTAGCTCACATTCAACCAGTTATGCCCACACCAACCTGTGTGGGGCCCAGGGTTGGGCCAGAGTCCACTACCCCCGCTCCCACCTGGGAGCACAAACCTATCCCACTTCCATCTTGAGACACTGCAGACATAGCCATAGCCTTCTCCACCCAGTAGCCCCTACTTTTTGACAACAAAAAGGGCCTAAAAGCAGCACATCTCAGAGCAGGCATCCCAAAGACATTGTAAGGCCAACCCTTTCAGCCCCATCTCTGGAAGACTTTGCATCCATCTTGGGGCACCTTCACTGTTATCTAGAGTTACCTCCGCTATTGCCGACACCATTTATTTATTTAGTTGCAGGGACACCTGCAGGGTCTGAAAGCCCAAGATTAAGGTGAGGTATAGACAATCTGCACGGATACTACAAGAATATAGGGTAGAAAATGTAATATCTCAGATCCACACTGCAAGGAAGGAAGACAAATAGACAATATGAAAAAACAAGGGAGGAAAGTGCCCCAAACAAACAAGGATACTACAATAACAGAATCCTTGCTCAGTGAAGTTGATTAAATGTCAGAGAATATAAAAATCTCTTTGACACTATGAAGGCAGTTCTAAGAGGGAAAGTTCATTGCATGGAATTCATTCCTCAAAAGAAGAAAAAGTCAACAACTAAATGACTTAACATTACATCTCAAAGCCATAGAAAAATAAGAACAAATCAACACCAAAAGCAGTAGAAGACAGGAAATAATTAAAATCAGAGCTGAAATCAAAGAAATTGAAACAAAAGAAACAATTGAAAAAAATGACAAAACAAAAAGTTGGTTCTTTGAAAAAATAAATAAAATTGACAGATGCTTAGCCATGCTAACAAAGAGAAGGAAAGAGAAAACTCAAATTACTAACATATGTGATGAAAAAGGAAATATCACAACACACACTACAGAAATACAGAAGATAATTAGAAATTACTTTGAAAACTTCTAATCCAATAACATACAAAATATTGAAGACACTGACAAATTTCTAGAGTTGTATGATTTGTCCAAATTGAATCAGGATGATACACACAATTTAAACAGACCAATTTCAAGTGATGAAATACAAGATGCCATCAGAAGCCTACCAACCAAGAAAAGCCCAGGACCAGATGGATACACAGCTGAGTTCTACAAGACCTTTAAAGAAGAACTAATATCAATACTCTTCAATTTATTTCAGGAAATAGAAAAAGAGGGAGTACTTCCAAACTCATTCTATGAGGCCAATATTAGCCTGGTTCCAAAACAAGACACATCAAGGAAAGAAAACTTCAGACCAATATCTCTATGAACATAGAAGGAAAAATTCTCAATAAAATTCTGGCAAATCAAATACAAAAACATATCAAAAAGAGAGTACACCACAATCAAGTTGGGTTCATTCCAGGGATGTAAGGTTGGTTCAACATATGGAAATCAATAAATGTAATTCATCACATCAATAGACTTAAAGATAAAAACCATATTATTATCTCAATAGATGCAGAAAAAGCATTCAACAAAATACAGTACCCCTTCATGTTCAAAACACTAGAAAAACTAGGGATAACAGAAACATATCTCAACATTGTAAAAGCTATCTATACTAAGCCCCAGGCCAACATCATTTCAAATGGAGAAAAATTAAAAGCATTCTCTCTAAAAACTGGAACAAGAGAGGGATGCCCTCTTTCATCACTTCTATTTAACATAGTTCTTGAAACATTGGTCAGAGCAATAAGACAGACAAAAGAAATTAAAGGGATACAGATAAGTAAAGTAGAACTCAAATTATCACAATTCGCCAACAATATGATTCTATACCTAGAAGACCCAAAAAAATTCCACCAGAAAACTTCTAGAACTCATAAATGAATTCAGCAAAGTAGCAGGATACAAAATCAACACCCATAAATCAAAGGCATTTCTATGTGTCAGTGACAAATCGTCTGAAAGGGAAACGAGGAAAACTACCCCATTTACAATAGCATCAAAAAAATAAAATAAAATACTTGGGAATCAAAAGACATGAAAGACCTCTATAATGAAAACTATAGAACACTAAAGAAAGAAATTAAAAAAGACCTTAGAAGATGAAAAGATCTACTTGTTCTTGGATAGGCAGAATTAATATTGTCAAAATGACCATACTACCAAAAACGTTATACAGATTTAATGCAATTCCAATCAAAATCCCAATGACATTCCTCATAGAAATAGAAAAGGAAGTCATGAAATTCATCTGGAAAAATAAGAGACCCAGAATAGCTAAAGCAATCCTTAGCAAGAAGAGTGAAGCAGGTGGCATTACTATACCAGACCTTAAATTATACTACAGAGCAATAGTAACAAAAACAGCATGGTATTGGCACCAAAATAGACTTATAGACCAATGGTACAGAATAGATGACACAGAGACTAATGCATATAATTACAGTTATCTTATACTAGACAAAGACGCCAAAAATATACATTGGAGAAAAGATAGCCTCTTCAACAAATGGTGCTGGGAAAACTGGAAATCCATATACAACAAAATGAAATTAAACCCCTATCTCTCACCATGCACAAAACTCAACTCAAAGTGATCAAGGACCTAGGAATTAGACCAGAGACACTATGCCTATTAGAAGCAAAAGTAAGCCCTAATCTCCAACATGTCGGATTAGGCCCCAGCTTCCTTAATAAGACTCCCATAGAGCAAGAATTAATATCAAGAATCAATAAATGGGATAGATTCAAACTAAAAAGTAAAAGAAACAATCAGTGAGGTGAATAGAGAGCCTACTAATTGGGAACAAATTTTTACCACATGCACATCAGATAGAGCACTAATCTCTAGAATATATAAAGAACTAAAAAATCTTAACATAAAAAAAAAAACCCAATCAATAAATGGGCCAAGGAATTGAACAGACACTTTTCAGAAGAAGATATACAATCAATCAACAAATACGTGAAAAAATGTTTAACATCTCTGGCAATTAGAGAAATGCAAATCAAAATTACTCTAAGATTTCATTTCACTCTAGTCAGAATGAGAGCTATTAATAACACAAACAACAATAAATGTTGGAGAGGATGTGGGGGAAAAAAGGCACACTCATACATTGCTGGTGGGACTGCAAAATGGTGCAGCCAATATGGAAAGTAGTATGGAGATTCCTTGAAAAACTGGGAATGGAACCACCTTATGACCCAGCTATCCCACTCTATACCCAAAGGAATTAAAAACAGCATACTACAGGGCACAGCCACATCAATGTTTATAGAATCACAATTCACAATAATTAAACTGTGGAACCTACCAAGATGCCCATTAGTAGATGAATGCATAAAGAAAATGTAGTATATATACACAATGGAATATTACTCAGCACTAAAAGAGAATAAAATAATGGCATTTGCAGGTAAATGGATGAAGTTGGAGAATATAATGCTAAGTGACGTTAGCCAATCCCAAAAAGCCAAATGCCGAATGTTTTCTCTGATATAAGGAGGCCGATTCACAGGGGGGTTGGGATGGGGAGCATGGGAGGATTAGAGGAACACTAGAAAGGCCAATGGGGAGGGAGGGAAAGGGAGGGGGCAAAAGGGTAAAACAAAACAAAACAAACAAACAAACAACAAAAAAACGTGGTAGAATGAGATGGATATCATTACTGAAGACACGAATGGTGTGGATATACTTTGTATACAACCAGAGATATGTAAAAATGTGCTCTATAATTGTAATATGAATTGTAATGCATTCTGCTGTCATATAGAACAACTTAGAAAAAAAATTAAAAAAAGAAAAGAAAATCCCAGGACCAGACAGATTCTCAGATGAGTTGTATAAGACCTTCAAAGAAGAATTAACACCAATATGCCTGAAAGTATTCCATGAAATAGAAAAGGAGGAAACCCTTCCAAACTCATTCTATGAGGCTACTATCACCCTGATACCAAAACCAGATAAAGACACATCAAGGAAAGAAAACTTCAGACCAATATCTCTGATGAACATAGATACAAAAATTCTCAATAAAATTCTGGTAAGTCACATAAAAACATATTTCAGCGATTTTGTACCATGATCAAGTAGGGTTCATTCCAGGGATGCAAGTTTGGTTCAATATACAGAAGTCAATAAACATAATTCACCATATCAATAGACTAAAAAACAAGAATCATATAATTTTCTCAATAGATGGAGAAAAAGCATTTGAGAAAATATAGCACCACTTCATGTTCAAAACACTAGGAAAACTAGGGGTAGTAGGAATATACCTCAACATCATAAAAGCTATATAAGCTAAACCCAAGGTCAACATAATTCTAAATGGAGAAAAATTGAAAGCATTCCCTCTAAAAACTGGAAGAAGACAGGGATGCCCTCTTTCACCACTTTTATTCAACATCATCCTTGAAATTCTAGTCAAAGCAATTAGACAGAAGAAAGAAATTAAATGGATACAAATAGGTAAAGAAGAACTCAAACTATCACTATTTGCCAATGACATGATTCTATATTTAGAAGATCCAAAAAATTACCTTTAATAAAAGAGTGAAATTATGGCATTTGCCAATAAATGGATGGAGTTGGAGAATATCATGCTAAGTGAAATAAGCCAATCCCCAAAAACCAAAGGCTGAATGTTTTCTCTGATATGTGGATGCTCATTCACAATGGATGAGGGGTGGGGCTAGGGAAGAATAGTTATTTTAAATTAGATAGAGGGGAGTGAAAGGAGGGGAGGGAGCATGGAGGTAGGAAGGATAGTAGAAACAGACATTATTACCTTATGTACACATATGACTGCATGAGCCATGTGATTCTACAACGTGTAAAATCAGAAAAATGAGAAATTATACTCCCTTTATGTATGATATATCAAAGTTCATAAATGCATCCTACTCTTACATATTAGAACAAACTAAAAATGCTAAAAAAAAAAAAAAAAAAAAAAAAAAAGACGAGTTATAGCTGCAGTTCTTACAGAACCAGACAGTTCAGGGCTGGAAAACAAATCCACTTTCAGTCAGGATGCTGAGGAAGGGCATCAGTGGGTCATTCCTGACATGGTGCTCTCTACCAACAGGTGCACTTTGCTACACTGCTCTTGGCTTGATGCCCACAAAATGCAGGCAGAGAAACAGATGCACATATGTGAACTGAAGTGAATTGTTTTCAGTGGCTGGAGGACAGAGGCGGAGGCACCAGATCAAACTCTTACCCTCCTACCTTCTACCTTCTATCCTGACCACACTAGGGAGGACAGCCATCCTGACCTCTGCAGTGACCGAGTAGTGGGCTTCTGGTGCTGATGTTCTGGGAGAGCTCTTCAGAGGGTGGATTTGCACTGCTGCTGAGCATCAGGAACTCTATGGCATGTGTCCTGCTGGGGGCTGCCAAGCTCCTCCCCAGAAGTAAGTGGAGAGAAAGAATATGACCTTTGGGCACATCTGGGCATTTAATTTCCTTTTCCCACATTCTCCTAATGTGCTACATTGGACAAACTCCTGAGTTTGGTAACTCCTTGTTAAGTTGGGAAATCTTGATGAGATTGTATGAAAACTATAAGAAATGATATATGTAGGCACTCCACATAGTCACAGGCACAGACTAATGTTCACCAAGACGGTTGAATTGATACATTGGCCTGACTAGAAATGAGGATGCGTGGAAGAATGAGATGTGTTATTCTACTGGCTTGAGCTTCCAGACTGTGATGGGTGTTTCCTACTGCTTTTGTTCAATGTTCTCCCCGTGTCTTTGTGTGAAAAATGACTTCCTCCCACCATCCTGTGGGTGACATGGGGGCACTGCCATGGCAACCTCTGGAGGACATGGACACTGAGTCAGAAGTTGTTAAAAGTGAGCCTGCCCCCCAGTGAACTCTCACCACCCCCGCTTGGGAAGAGATGTGGACATTGGCTTGGAACAATGCTCCTTCCCAGAAAATAGGGACAGGGCATGACTGAGCAGTTCCCAAGGTGGGAAGGGTTCACAGGAACCTGGAGGACAGAGAGCCATGGGGGACATGTGAGAGGATCAGCTTCCCTCGACAAAGGGATGTGACACCCAGGTAGGCAGAGAGGAGGCAAGGAGATAGCACAGCACTGGGTGCCAGGGAACCTCTAAGCAGAGGAAGTGGTAGAGAGGGGATAGAGCAGGGAAGGTCATGTCTTGCTCGGATTCATCTGGCCTGGGAGAGATGTGGAGCTTTCATGTGAGATGGGGCTTGTCTGTCAATCTGAGAGCTTAGTAAAGGAAAGCTGGGGACAGGGGTCAGAGCACAGAAGGAGCCTGGCTGGGGCTCACTTACCCTCCAGGGCTGGGGTGCTCCTCTGTTTCAAAAGACTTCAATTTCTAGTGTCAGGGACTAAAATATGTTAGGAATCCTTAAGGGAAATGATTTCAATGGTTTGGAGCAGGGCTTGCTTCTTGTTTACTGATGGCTTCATCTAAGTATCTCTAGGGGCTCCTGTCACTGTTGGTATCCATGGAGTTCCTGAAAGGAGAGACATCCACCATCCCCTCTCCTCTACCCCAAGCTGGAGCTGGGTGCTAGGGCCAGATCCTACACCATAGGGTCTTTGGAGAGTCAGGGAGAGTGGTGGGGACTGCCTTGATGCTCAAGCCCCTAGTCTTTGCCCAGCATCAGTGGAAGAAGCTGCAGGAGATAGAAGTGGGGAGGAGAGTGAAGGGATGCAGTCTGTCTCCCTGCAGTGTCCTGGGAGAGCTATGTTCCTCTGCAGATATCCCAAGTCATGGGGTGGGGTTTCTTTATCCAGGTCTCTGCAGGGCCAGGTTTTGGTAGTTCTTCCCTCAGGTTTGCACTTGGATTCAGAGACTGCACCATCTCCATGGCTTCTCTAAATCTAGCCCACACCGTTGCAAACATTCCTTTTATAAACTCTTATATCCCCATTTGAGGGTGTTTCCAGCTCAGACTATGACTAATAATGGGGTGATCCTTCTCCAGGATTATCAGAGATGTTTTGGGTTAAGTCCCTCTTGCAAGTATGGACTTCAGCAGACTGATCACAGTTGCGTCCCTGTACTGCCTAGCTGTGGCTCTGGGTACCTCCCATCACCTAAGCTTCACTTTCCTCATTTTTCTTTATAAAATGGGGACAGTAATGGCACCTCCTTTGTGATTTGTTATATGGGTTAAATGATGGGCAGGTGCCAAATGTTGACAAAGACCTGGCTCAGTGAACTTGACCTGGCTTTTGCTCACCTCCAACCCACCTCCTCTAAACCTTCTCCCACTGCCAGAAGGTGAAGTGGAACAGGCCTCTGTAGAGGCAGCTGTCAGCCTAGCCCAGGCACTGGTGAATGAATAAGTGTTAATCATTGATGTAGCTGGAAGCAGCCTCAGAGAATCAGCACAGCCCACGATGTGCCCACATGTGAACAGAGGATTGTTGCCTGTGAACTAGCACTATGGCTAAATGACAGTCCTCCTGAACCAAACCCCACCACCTCACTGCCTTTCCCAAAATTAAGTACAAATGGCTTTTAGTTTGAGCTTTTAGAAGTATCTCCTAAAATGTGTGATTATAGCCCAACCCTACTATTTCATGCTGTGTGGACAGGCCTCTCCCTTAGTGATTCAGGTCAAATTAAACAGGAATTCCCAGACAGACCCTAATAATAAAAAATTATCATTATTACCTCAGTGCTGCCACCACTACTTCTGTTTAGATTTTATTTATTTATTTTGCTTTTAATTCTCTTAAGCAATGAGAAGAAGCCAAATTCCCGATTTGAATTTCTAAACAGAGAGAGAGAAAGAGAGAGAGAGAGAGAGAGACAGACAGACAGACAGACAGACAGACATAGCTCTCTCAGGACACTGCAGAGAGATAGACAAGGTGGAGCCAAAGATCTGCTGGAGCATCAGATGGAGGAGTCTTATGATGGGTACCCTGGGAGAAATCCAGAGCCCTGTGTGATACTTCCACTAGGTCAGGTCCCCAAATGCCTCTGCCAGGCTGGAGGAAGCCCTGCACAATTTGGATCCTAGTTAATACCAAGATGAGAAAGAGTGAACTTGTTTATTGCTAGTTTCCAGGAGACACTTTGTCCTCACAGCAGGGTTGACAGTTTCTGAGTTCTGTACCTGGATTTCCAGACTCACCATAATGTGGTGCCAGGGTCCTGCTCATGGAAGTTGACTAGGGACTGTTTCCTAGCTCTGGGGACTATACCCAGCTGATAATGTTCAGCCCTGATAAACAGCTCAAAGGAAAACAGTAGCCTTGCTCCCCCAAATCCTGGGATTTTGGAAGGCAGAGGGTCTCTTCTTGAGAAACAGTCTGGCTTTTGGAAGGAAGGAAGAGTACCAGGAAGCAGAGCATAATGGAGAGGTTGTGTGGAGACCAGAGACCTATGGGAAAGCTGCGCAGAGGAGCCTGCGGACTAGGATACCCCAGTTCAGGCTCAGGGTTGGCTGCAGGTCAGGGAGCCAGCCACTTGTTATGCATCCAGCCCCAAGCTGCTTCTGTTCAGAAGGTCCTCCAGACAGCAGTCCCTGACTCCCAGAAGTCATTTCCTGAAGCTGATAATGAAGATGATGCACTTGGAGGCTTGGTAACTCGGGGTGGGGGGGTGGGAGTAGGACATGGGAGCAGTTCATTCATTCCAAATTCTGCAGCAGCGCTCATCTCCGGAACCAGACACAGGGTGGGGCGGAGGCAGCAAGGAACCGAGAGAGGCTGGCTGGTGGGGCCAAGGACTGCTGGAGAGATGAAGCCCTGTGCTGTGATCAACGGGAGCCAGCCCAGAAATCTGTCTTTGTCTCTGCTGTCCTTGGTACTGATGACCTTGAGGAGCCTCTGGTTTCTCCTGTCCCAGTTTGGTTTCCATGGGAACCAGAGTGGCAGCGTCACCACTTTGCTGAGGTGAAATGCCCCAGGATGCCATGAGTACCTAGGGGGAAATAAAACACCAGAAAAAAAGTAAAGCATCTAAGAAATTACCCTGCCGGGTGCTTCCTCATAGCAGGAACCATTTCCTCTTAAGTTTCAATTCTTTAATTGTGTGTCTCCAGGTCAGTTTAGGCTGCAAAGGATTCTCATAGTCCTCTGAATTTTTGCTATTTAAATAGTACTGTCTTGTGTCTGGTAGGTATATGATGATTACTTATTACATGAATTCATGGGCGAAGAGTGGTCCATGATAAAAGTAAGCAATTGTCCTCTTGATAAATCCAGGTAACAACATATGGCTTCTGAGTTGTGGTTTTTCTTTGGATTTGCCATCTGACAAAGTCACATCATGGCAGAGTCACAAACTGCTGTAGATACATTTTATTTGAATTTCTAATCAGAGAGAGAGAGAGAGAGAGAGAGAGAGAGAGAGAGAAAACATGCAAATGGCATAGTTGAGAGTGGTCACTTACAACTAAGCTGACTGACAGCCACTGAACTTTCTAGAGGGAACCATGGGCAATACAAAAGGATGCTGGACAATGGACACACTTGGAATGAGCAGTCTCTGAATTTTAGTTCCTACGGCTCTTTCAAGATCATGAAGCAAGACTACAGAGACAGGGTTCAAGTCCTGCCACTTGGAAACTGTGTGCATCTGTTCAGGGCGCCTGGCCTTTCTCAGTGTAAGTGGGAGAATAATAGATTCCATCTCACAGATTCAGTGTATTAAATGAATCAATATATGTGAAGTGCTAATAATAGCACTTGCACAGTGTAAGACTTAGGTATTTTATTGTTACCATTAATATACTTTGTTCATTTTGAGATACATTTTCCTCCATTTTGACATTCCTGAAGTCTAAAGTTCTTTTTCTGTCTTCTTGATATGCAGAACAATGCTGTTTACTATAATAGATTGTGTTTTAGATTCACTGAAATTCATTATTATTATTGGGAATATTTTCAGCATAATATTTAGTAAACAACAAGGATTCCATGCATTTTGAAAAGATTATATTCTTTCCTAGGTAAGGCCCAGGAGTGAGTCTCTCTAGGCTTTTCAATTCTTGAGTTCCATGACATCCTGAACATTAGTGTGGGCTTGGCCATGATCAAAATGGAAACTCAGTCTAGCAAATGACTTCGGACAGGTGATCATCTTGTTTCTTTAGCCATTAGGCCAGCTTGGGTAGGTAGATTGCCTCATTTTGCATCATTATGGCAATGAGAGAGAGTTTTGTGTCTGTATTGGTCAGAATTCTCCAGATAAACAGAATCAAAAGGATGTGCAAATCCAGACAGATTTATCTGAGGAAGTATCTCACATGACTGTGAAAGCTGGCAAGTCCAAAACCCATGGGAGATGGGGGATGGACATCAGGCTGGAGTTGGTGTTGCTGTTCAATCTGAGGACTGCCTGTTGCAGAATTCCCTTTTGATCAGGCCAGGTCAGACTCTTTCAGACCTTCTGTGGGGTGGATGAAACCCACCTGCTCTAGGGAGGACAATATGCTTCACTCAAAGTCTATTGATTGACATTTTAATCCCACCTGAAAAACATTTTCACAGAAAAATCTAGAACGTTTGACTACATATCTGGGCACCATGGTTGAGCTGAGTTGACCCAGATGTTGCACTGCTGAAGACCAGCCTTAGCTGGGGGAGCCCATGCCCTCCCCATTTGTGCAGTCTTGGGGGCTAGTTAAACTCTACAATGCCATCTTCATTATCCCCACCACAACCCTACACCATATTTAGGAGGGTCTTCAGTTTTTAGATGAAGAAACGAAAACCAGAGTTTCAATGACTTATTAGTAGATAACTCTGAGAAACTAGCTGGTGCACTGTTTGAATCCAGGTTTATCTGCCGTTCATGCTTTTGTAGGGTAGTAATAATTATTGTTCTTGCTCTTGTTTTATTACTGTATTTATCACTTACTCCTATTATGTTTCAGACACTGAAGGTAGATGTGATAAACAGGTCATTTGGAAGTGTGAAATGCTCTCAGTCAATCTTGCCTGGGCATAGCACCTCAGGAGGGCTCCAAGCTGCCTGGTGCTGGCTTTTTCTTCCACCTGCCAAACATCTTCCCTGTTATTTTTACTAAGCAACTGATGAATGTTTGCTCACAAGTGGACATGCCTGCTCTGCAGTGTTTGCACCTCATCTGCTCTTAGCACATTCTCACGCTTCCGAGATTAACACCTATTTTATCTTGACACGTTTGATGGGACAGGAACCAATGATGTCATCAATACCCCAGGCTCTCCTAAGCCCACCATCTTACATTCTTGCTTTGTGTCTTTTCTTGCCAGTGACCAAGGTTCAACCCTTCTGTCCTTGTCACCAAGGATCAGAGGTGTGGATCTCATTAGCAGGACCTCTGTCTTATACACTCAAGGGCCCACGTCCTGAAGTGATTTGGGAGCTGTGAGGTTTTCCTGCTTAGTCTGGCCCCAGTGAGGAGAAATCATCTCAGGCAAAGTGTATTTGTCTTGTCAGGTCAGAGCTAGGTGTTGAGGGAGTCACAAAAACAAACAGAAAACAAGGCCAGGCCAGTTGGTGAATAAAGCCTTCAGTAGATCCAGAGGACACAGGCCATTTTTTGGTGTAAAGAAAGACATGCGCCGGGCGCGGTGGCGCACGCCTGTAATCCCAGCACTTTGGGAGGCTGAGGCAGGAGGATCGCGAGTTCAAAGCCAGCCTCAGCAGTGGCGAGGCACTTAGCAACTTAGTGAAACCCTGTCTCTAAATAAAAATACAAAAAAAAAAAAAGGCTGGGGATGTGGCCCAGTGGTCGAGTGCCCCTGAGTTCAATCCCCGGTACCACAAAAAAAAAAAAAAAAAGAAAGACATGCAGTGGGACAAAG
Source organism: Tamias sibiricus (assembly GCA_025594165.1). Taxonomy (NCBI): domain Eukaryota; kingdom Metazoa; phylum Chordata; class Mammalia; order Rodentia; family Sciuridae; genus Tamias; species Tamias sibiricus. Next base: position 123,221,083 of record CM046657.1, on the reverse strand, counting down.
GAACAATGGCAGCTAGGTTGGGTAAGATGCCAAAGGGGATGGTGACTTTTTCTGGAAAATGGAAAATAAACTGGATTTTAAGAAAGTAGAGAGAAAAGAGAAGAACAGGCAATGAAGAAAATCAGGGACAGCAAAATATACCATGGAGAGGGGTTCTCCATTATGGTGCGGCCAATGAGCTCTCCATCTCCTTCCTCTTCCTTTGGGCCCTCACTTCTGATAATCTTTTACTGTTGTGTTTCTTCTACTTTCTCCTCTCTAGCAGATACAGTCACATATCACTTAACAATGAGGACACATTTCAAGAAATGTGTAGTTTACACCATTTTATCATTTTATAAATATTGTAGAGAGCACTGACACAAATTAAGATGGATATGATGTCACTAGTCAATATGATCTTATGGGAATATATATTATTAACCCATATATACACAAATATTTTTAACCCATATTTTAACACAAATATTATTAACCCATATATACACTGTCGGGCTTTATTGTCAGCCGAGGGAATGGAAACCTCTGGCTCTGGTTGCTTGCCACGCCTTGTTATGGACCTAGGCTAAGCAGGGGGCGTGGCTGTGACGTATCCTGAGAACTGGAACCACCCTGCTGTTCACTGATTGGCTATTGTCCATTATAAATCGCTGTCCACCCTTTCAATAAACGAGTTTTTGGCACCACTTCTGACCTAACTCCTTAACGCGGCTCTGAGTCCTTCTGAAGGTGGGGGAGGGGGCGTTAGCGACTCCTGTCCTCTCAGCCTTGCCTCCGCTGAGGTAAGCGCTCCCCACTGTTCCATTCGTTTGGGGCCCACGGGGGCGGGGAGGGGGGGTGGCTAGAGACCTCGGCCCATTACTGTAAGTTCGTTACAATACACAAATTATTAACCCATATGTACACATATGTATGTGTGTGTGTGTGTGTGTGTGTATGGTCTGCTGTTGACAGAAATGTCATTAAGGGGCTCACAAATGTACTTCCTTTCAGCAGTGAAACATGCTTCAGTCGCTCACATCTTAAAACAGTAGCATCCAATCAGAATCTTTTTTCCCCATCCCATTTCCCTTCAGACCCCCACTGTCCTAGTTCTCATGTTCACTTTCAGAGGCAATCTTCTGGAAGACAATGTGTATTAACTTTGCATTGCTGTGACCAAAAGACCTGAGAAGAAAAACTTAGAGGAAATTTGGCATGTGGTGCATGCCTGTAATCCCAGAGGCTCAGGATTACACTTTTGTTACTCTGGCCACGCCTGTCTCTTCCTTCAACATCCCAAGCTCTTATCATCTTCCTGTGCAAGCTGACCTCTAGGTCCAGGGCCTTTTTCTTCCAGATCTTTACTTAATTCACTCCTGTTCATTCTCAGAACTCAAACCTAATGCCATTTCCTTGAAGAATCTGTTGGGAAGTGCCCAGTTTGTTCTCCTGTTCTATATTCCCTCATGGGGCTTTGTTCAGAGTGGACCTCAAAATGCTAACTCAACACTAATTGCAGAATGACCTTTTGGTGCCTCCCCCAGCCTCCAGAATGAGAACTGCCATCTGTCTGCTGTCACTTCTGTGTTCTAGAATGTGCCCTGCACATTCTGGGCCCTCTGTGACTCCCCCAAATGTCCCAGCCCTTCTCTGCTGCCAGTGTCCCCTTGAAACCACAAATCTGGTCATTGCAATTTCTCACTTCAAAATCTTGGGAGACTTCATATTATTCACTGTTCCTCTTTGTCAATCTTTTCCACTTGGATGAAGGGGGCCCTAGGGAGGTCATACAAAGCAGCTGGTGTCAAGGATGAGGATTTTCTGAAGTTTCACATTTCGTTTTAAAAATTCATGGGATGTTTACAGTCTAGTCTATAATACTAACTTGCTAAAAAATAAAAACGCTTCCCCACAAAACTCTACAAGGATAACAAGTGCTCCCAGCACTGCCTCCCAGCCAGTGCCAGGCACTGGCATACCATTATGTCCACAGTGCACACCTGGAGGTATAAGTAACCAAGTTGAGAAGTGTAGGTTTGTTGTCACATAGGGCAGATGCTGCTGATGGTCTGGGCCTAATTGCAGTGAACAGGTTCTCCTCTTGATAACAAGTTCCTGCCTTTAGCCCTTGACTCTCTCTCTGCTTGTCTGCCTAAAGGCTTTTCTTCAATGCAGTAAGAGCTTGCTCAGATAGTATGCAGGGCTGGCTCACCTTGAAATGCTGGGACCTTACATTCCCCAGGGCAACAAAGGTGGGAAAACCAATGTGGGAAAAGAATGGTGATAAATATCCTACCTTCATTTGGTTGAGTAATTCTGAGCCATATTTTGCATCACACTTGGAAGGATCCCCACTGGGATAGACTTCAGTTGTTCTCATTCAACAGTACAGCCTGTATGGACTTTTCTCCCTTCCTTTGTCTATTCCTCCCTGTGTGTTCTGGGATCACCACCTGAAGAAACTATTGATGTGTACCCAAGGCTTATTCTCAGCCTCTGACTTTGGGGGAACCCAAACTAAAAGTTGGTACCTGAAGTAGACATAGGAATTGGCAGCTGAGGATAAAGTTCTTAAATGGAATCTTGGGCTGGCTAAGCAGTGAACTAGTTTTCTATCACTGTGACAAAATATCTGAGATAATCAACTTAAAAGGAGGAAAGGTTTATGTTGGCTCACAAACTGTTGGCTCACAGTTTCAGTCCATGGTCAGTTAGCCCTGTTGTTTTTGGGCCTGTAGTGAGGTAGAATATCATGGCAGGAAATACTTGATGGATCAAAGCTACTCACTTTAGGGCAACCAGGAAGGAGAGAGATGGGCGGGGGTGGGGGAGACCGGAGTTCCAATACTTCTTTCAAGGACACAATGAAAATGACCTAATTTCCTCCCACTAGGTCCCTCCTCCTAAAAGTTCAACACTTCCCAATAGTGTCACAGGCTGGGAACAAGCCTTGAACATAAGGGCCTTTGGGGAACATTCGGGATCCAAACTATAGCTGGGTGTCGTGGCACATGCCTGTAATCAATCCCAGCAGCTCAGAAGGTTGAGGCAGGAGGATCACAAGTTCACAACCAGCCCCAGCAATTTAGCAAAGCCCTAGGCAATTTAGCGAGATCCTCTCTCTAAATAAAAAAGGGATGGGGTTAAGTGGTTAAGTGCCCTTTGGGTTCAATCCCTAGTGCAAAAAAAAAAAAAAAAAAAAAAAAAATTTCAATCTATAACAGGTGGAAACACCACTTTGCAGGTGGCATGCAGGGTAGGAAGAGGTATGGACAGGAAGTGTGTGCCGTCTTGAGATGAGATACAAATGTAGAGGACTGCAGCAGCTCATGCAACAATTCTAGCATATAAAATATATGGAGGAGGGAGATGACAATGACTGTGGAGCTGGCTGTTTTTCTTCACCACACTAGGAATATTGACAATGGAGAATGATGGGTTTAAGCCTACCAACGCTCAACTCAGTTCAAAAATCAGTTCAGCAAGTCTCCATCGCAGTATTAAAAGAGCATTTCATCTTCTACTTCCAAGGGACAGGCTGAGCTAAAAATGAAGTCAGGATTTGATCATAAGGGTGAAGTTACCAGAGACTGAATGCACAGCCCCTGTGAATTCCTCATGCTAAAGTCCAAGCCCTGGTGTGGAAGGATAGAACCCTAAGACCTAGGATGGCTCATCAGGTGGGTCCTCCAGGAAGACTATGTCAAGACATAGTTAGACACACTAGAGATGTATGTGGGGGTAATGTCTGTGGACAAAGAGGGGGAACTAGGCAGAAATGGGTAGAGGGAGGCTTCAGTTATTATGCAATTTGACATTGATGAAAGAAGAGGGAGGAGGAAGTTGGGCCAGGTAGGAAGATCCTCAGACTGCAGGCAGCTCAGAAATCTCTCCGTGATCCCAGTCAGGGATCCAATCCTAGACTGATCCTAGAGGAGCCTCATCTGGGCATCATCTGGGCACTCCTGCAAAACCTGTGGACTTGCTTTCAAATCACCTTCAGCTGGAAGTTATCAGTCAACTTCATTCCTTGGGACTGGTTCTGTCATGGTAGGAGAACATTGCAGAGGTAGTTAGGTAAGTAGCATTAGGTCCTCAAGAAAGCTGCTGATCCAGGGATTGATTCCAAGTTATCTGCTCCAGGACACACTTCCTTAATCACTGACCTATATGGCATTGAAATAGTGTTGCTATTAGATATGATGAGCAAACACTGCAGGGCTGGGCTCTTGCTAATATAATAGTAGAGTTAGGATATACTGGAAGTTTTGGCTGTACCTGAGACAAGGTCAAAAGTCAGAAGAGTCCAGACTGACTCCTGATGGGGATGAGAACCACAAGAAATGACAAATTCCATGGTTGTGTTATTCAGGTTTTTATCACTGTGACCAAATATCTGACAAGAACAGCTTAGAGGAGGAAAAATTTGTTTTGGCTCACAGTTTCAGAGGACTCAGTCCATGGCAGGCTGGCTGTAAGGCAGAAACATCATGGTGGAAGGGTACAGTGAAGGAAAACTGCTCAGTTCATGTCAACTGGGAAGGAGGGAGGGGAGAGAGAGAGAGAGAGAGAGAGAGAGAGAAAGGGAGAAAGAGAGAGAGAGAGAGGGAGAGGTGAGGGGTGGGGGGATGGACACAGGAGAAGAAAAACCCTTGCAGGGCTAGGTCCCACCTCACTGTAGTCCATTTAGCTATCAATGGATTAATCTATTATATGGATTAGTTGACTGATGAAGTCAGATTCCCATGATTCAATCATTGCCAAAAAACCCCAACATCTCAGGATCATGCTTTCAACAAATGAGCTTTAGGGGAGGGGGTATATTCCAGATCCAAACATCTACAGTGGGCAAACTGAGGCCATCTGCAAAGGGGGAAATGCAGAGCTCTTTGAGCTCAAGGTGGTCTTTCCCAATACTGTGGCTCATAGTAATGGCCATGATCAATTCCAAGAGCCTGGGACCTCAGGGTTGTTGCAGCCCCATGTCATTTCCCCTAATTTGAAGACAGCATTGTGCTCCCAGAGCCAGGCTACTGTGTTGCTCCTGCCCACTCTCTTTTAGGACAGAGCTGAGTTTTCCTTCTGAGGCCACATCCTGCGCAGCTGTTGGCTGAGTTACCCCCTCTATGTGGTAAGACAGGGCACCCCTGCAAAGGTCCCCAGATGGTGGCAGTTGAGCAAACAAGGTGAAGTTCTGGGCATAACTGGCCTCATGATGGCTTCTGACTACTGAGGTTAGGTTGCATTTTTACCCTGTATATTTAAAAAATGAAGCAGTACCCACTTACCTACATGCACATACCCTGCCAAGAAGGATAACAGTAGACAACATTTCTCACACTATAGTCTTCAGATTCAACATCAGAAAGACATAAGATGTACTTTTAAAATGCATGCTCCTGGGCCCAGATCAGACTTATTGGGATTCTTGAAGACTGGATCTGCTCCTCTGCATTCAGCACATTCTCCAGGTAGCTCTCACACGTTCTGGAATATGATTATAGCTATGTGAGAAGACTCAGAATGTCAGCACCAAAGGGATACTAAAGGATCATCCAGCTAATGCCTCCATTTTACAGACAAAGGAACTGAGTGCTTGAGATGTAGTTTGACCTCTCTGAGCTCATGTTTCTTGATTACTAGTTCAGTGCATACAACAGAATCTTATGAGTTATTAACATTTTATGTATTTATCAACTTTTCATATCATTTCCCCCAACACATGGACAGCCAAAGAACCTAAACTATCATGACTACTTCTTCCAAGGTATCACATGGGCTGAATGAAGTGGGCATGAGTCCCAGTTTAGAAAATCAAAATACAGAACTCCTAGTTCAATTCAAATTTCAGATAAACAATAGAAAATGTTTTAGTATAAGTATATTCCAAATATTATGTGGGATATACTTATGGTATAAAATTATTTATTATTTATATGAAATTTAAGTTCACTAAGAATTCTTTATTTTTATTTATTAAATTTGGCAATCTTAGTTGGAGGAAGTTAGTGTTCCTCTTAATGCCATGAAAGGGGTTTGACCATCTTCTCTCAGGACTGTCCTTGTGACTGTCTTTTGAAAGTGTCTAAGTCAGCTTGAGATGCTATAGCAGAACACCATAGACTAGTATAACTAGGTATTTCAAAAAATAAACATTTATTTTTCTCATTTCTGGAGCCTGCTAAGTCCAAGACCAAGAGGTGCCAATAGACCCTGTGTCTGGTGTGGGCCAGTTTTCTAGTTTGCAGATGGCTGTCTTCTCCTTGTGTCCTCACAGAGTGGAAAGATGGATCTTTTAAATTTCATCTCTCTCTCTTTTTATGCAGATATGAATCCCACACTAAGAACCTTACCTCCTGACCTCACCTCCTAAAGACCCTGAAGGGCAAGAACCACACCGGGACTGCCTTGTAGAAAAGAAGGGGGGGTTTATTGATTCACCAAAGGGACACGTGGAGGGGATGGGGGTGAACCGCGAAGGGAACGAGTGGGAGGAGGAAAAAGAAAGGAAAAGAGGCAGTTTATTAGGGGAAGGGGGGAAGGGAGAAAGGGGAACGGGGAAGGGGAGAGCTAGTGAGAAGATGATGGCGAAAAGAGAGAGAGAGTTCTGGACAAGCCAGGGCTTAAGTACAGAGGGGTGGGAGCGTGACTTGTATGGTCCGGATTGGCTCAGAAAGGGAGAGCCTGCCCTGGGTTGAATTCCCGCGAGAGGAGAGTATTCCCAGGATCAGGAAGGGTGGGGAGTCAGAGCCCACCAAAGGTGAATTCTCGCGAGAGTTGGGCACTTCCGGGAAGGCGCCTGGGGGTATGGTCTGCCAGCCTGAATCTTATCCAACAGACCCCACCTCCAAATACCATCATTCTCAGGTTTAGGGTTTCAACATATATATTTTGGGGGGAAGCTAACATTAAGCCTACAGCAGAATGCAAACATCCAACCAAACATAAATGGAGGAGGAAAGCAAGGAGGAGAGGGAAGTAAAGTCAACTTACTATGAGAGAGAAAGTAATGCTAAGAAGCAGAGAGGAGGAGGGGTTGGGGAGTGGGGAGCAGCACAGGGTCTTCAACCAATAGCCTCCATCTCGGTGGCCATCAACATCCTTGTTCACCATGGGGCAGCAGGAGGAGGAGAAGGAGGTGATGGGGTGCAAAGTGATTATCTAGACAGCCAAATCCAAACATCATGTCAAATTCACTCTCTTGATTCCCACTCTCCTGGGAAAGGGGTTCAGATGTACAGTCCTGCTGGCCCTCTGCAGAGCCTGTTCAACAATTAAGATATACTACTGGTCTGCTCAGTGTGCATGTCTGCCAGGCTTGCAATAGTCTGGGGGCTGAGGTCATTGTTTTGCACCATGACCATGGCAAACAATTTTCTGGAGGCTGTTTTGCTTTAGAAAATTTATTATATCCTTCTCTTGTGGCTAATTTCCATGTGTTCCCTCATCTTTGAAGAGTGTATCCATCACTGTAAAGTAGCTGTCCAATTCATGGGCTGAGTGCTCACAGGAGTAGAAAGAGAATCCATTCCTAAAGGCCCCTGTTGGTCCCACTCCCAATGAAATTAGAACCCCACTCTTGACCTCACAAACTAAAGGGGAAGGGGGGGCTACTTATTTTTCTAGAAAGAATGCTTCTAGACTTTCCTCTGTCCCGTGTCCAGGAGTAATAGGGGAGCTGAGCTTGTGAGCCAAGATGGGCCCTCAGCCCCAGCACCCTGCCTGCACACTGAGTGTGAAATGTGACTGGCTTCTGTAGCAAAAGGCCCACCTTAAAACCTTGAGTAGACCAAGTATATGGTACATGCTCAGTAAATGATGGCAGAATAAGTGAACGAATGAAAGGCCAGGGCTTGCTGGGAAGGAGGAAGGAGGAGAAGGAAGAAACATACTAGGAAGGAAGAGGGTAGGGGGCTCTCCCAATCAGGGGAGTGTCCTGCTTGGAGGAACAGCTGAAAGCTCAAGGCTGTCAGGGCAGGAGACACCCAACTTGCTGACCCAAGAAGTTCTTAGAAAATCAGTCGTAATGGGAGAAACACTGGTGAAGCCAGAATCTGATAGGCAGTCAGTATAGATAGGTAAATCAAGTCAGGTTGGATCAAGAAAGCCAATTTTGAGTGAGTCCATGGAAGTTAAAGACTGTTGGGAGACAGTCCCCTGAAGGATTGAAATGTTAATTCCTTCAGAGCCCTTCCTCCACCCTTATCAAGAAACTGCCCCTGCCCCAACCTGTTGCCAAGGTAACCTGTCCCAGGAATTGCCCCTCCCTTCAGGGAGCTACACAGTTGTTAATTCATGTGTCCTGAGATGCTCCATCCTGCCCTTCCCCCTTCAGCCCATCTGCTTCTCACCTTTTGGCCAGCCCACCAGGCCTTGTCACATAGCAGGAAGGAGAGCGAAAGGGGAAGAGAGCGAAAGTTTAAAACAAAGGAAGCCCTGGGACACAAAAAAAGACAGACTTGCCTGGCTTCTTGTGATATGAAGATACCAGAAATGGCCCCCTTCTCCCTCCTGGGAGAAGTCTATGTTACCCCTTTTAAATAAACCCTGCTTTATATGCTTGCCTCGGCGTGGTTCTCTAATGTTCAAACTTCAACATTTGGGGGAGCAGAACTCGTCACCAGTAAACAGCAGTATCACTGGCATGGAGTGAAGGGGGGACAAGAGGGACCAAAAATGAGGGGGAATGGGCAGGGACATCTTTGTCTGTGGCTAGTTACTGGGGAGAGCAAACCTGTGGGAGGGTAAGGTGGAGAGAGAAACCGCCCATCTCTGCACATGGTCCCCAAGTTAAAGGGGAGAGAAGCTCATATTTGTCACAGACAGACCACTGAATGAGACCTTTTCCTTGAGCTCTCAGTTAATTCTTTGACATTCCATGAAGTAGTTTGCTTTGTTCTTCAGCACAGAAAGAGACTCAGGATGATTCTGGGCCTGTCAGACTGAAAGTATTTTTCTCCTTTCAAGATGGAGTGGACACTCAAAGTGCAGATGAAATGCTTCCTGCTATGCACCTGGGTGGTGTTTGAAGAAAGGGTGATGTGTTATCGCAGTGTGGGATGTTTGTGTTGGGCACATGGTTTTCTATTTATAATTGATTGAAAATTAGTAAGTAAGGCAAGGGTACTTGTAATCAACTTAAAGGTCAGCAAGGACAAGTGAGGTAAAGAATTGTAAAGATTGCTGTGACTCTTGGAAGATGGTGTGTGCCTTGGTGTCAATGTCATAAACATGGGAGTGAAAATGTTACCATCTGTTGTACCCGTCTGTGAAGCCGGCAGAATTTTTGCTACTGAAACCTTACGCACAACTGTCCTAGCTTTCATGAGGAGGGCAGGGTGATTAGTGATGGGCTCCGTAGAAGTGAAAAGCATTGACTTAAGAGATACAAAGGTCATCTTTTAGCAAATAAAATGAATGAAGTGGAACTATTTGAGATATATTTTTCACTGAAACTCCAACTGAAGCAACTCCTGGCTTATCTTCCAGAATAAGCACTTCTAGGCATAGTAACTTTAAACTATGGTGAATGGGACAGTGATATAGGAATCAAATTTTACATTAACTATTAATAATTAAGTTCTCTCCCCAGGGCTAGCTTCTTAAACTTTCCTGCCTTAGATCTCATATTGCAAATGGAGCCAGTACTTTCATTTGATACACCTTGGTGCCCACCAGCTATCTCCTTGGATTCAACTGTCTTTTCTGCAGTTGAAATGGAAATGCAAATCTGTAAGGAGAATATGGAAATTTACTCTTTTAAGCTAGCTACATGTCAGACATTACAATAGAAACCAATGAGGTGACATGGAGTTTAAAAGGAATGCTTCAGAAATGAAAATAAGGCTTTTAAATGGGCAGTGGAAATCAAGAGAAATTGCAAAGTTACCATGTAAAAAGAACTAATTAGGAGAAAAAGTCAGAACAGCCAAATGATGTGACATGCAGGAAGAAAGAAACTTCAGCTGTATTCAGAGTGGGGTGGGGGTTGGGGGACCAAGAGTGGCTGTCTTTGTGGCCAGCCTAGGGATTGGAAGCAGTGGTTGTGTTGGTTGGTACCTTGGGGGGTGGGGTGGGGAGGAGTTCTTTCTAGCTTATCATCCTAGAAAATGCTAGAAGGTGATGGTCCTATAGACATTCTCTTCTGGTTCCCCTACAGACTCATCCTCCTCTCCAGTTGAACCACTGAATGAGAGAGCTCCTTGAGGGTCCATCCTAGATCAACCTCTGTCCATTTTCTACTTTCTACTAGGACAATCTCATTTCAATTCAACTTCAAGTCCAACTTACATGTCAATGACTCCCAAACTTGGCTCTTCCCATTCTCATCCTTGGAGGTCTAGATGTGTACATTTAAATATTTAATTTTGAATGTCCTCAAATGCAAACATACAAATTCAGGAGTTTGATTTGAAGCCAAACTCATGCTACTCTCCCCGCCCCAAATTAGATTCTATTTTAGGTTCAGTACCCATTGGATTCTGCAAGCCAGGGTTCCTGGGCATCCTTCCTGATACCCCATCTCCCTGTCTGCTCATTACTTTTCTTACATTTTCTCAAATTCATTGACATCTCTTTAACTCCACTGACATTTTACTCCAAATTATCATTTCTTGACCTTTCCAATTCATTCTCCCTAATCAACCAGAGTAATTATTGTAAAACAATGAAAATCTTTCAGTGGTGTTCCACTGCTTTTAAGGTAACTATCAAAATCTGCATGGTGCTATGACAACTCCTGGTGGCCCAGACTGCAGTCCTCCAGCTGTCTCCCCAACCTTTCCCTTTGGTCCATCCCTACAGTCCAGCTACACCCCCACCTGTACTCCAGCCACACCCTCTCCAGTGCATCATTCTTCTAAGCAAGTGGGAGACTTTCTCGAAGTTATTCAGGCACTTAGGGGGCTGCCTTCACCCCATCAGCCCTTATCCTTCAGATCTCATCTCAAACACCATATCCCCAGCCCAGATAAGATCCCTACAGTATTCTTTCATTGTAGTGTGTGTTCTTCCATTCATAGGGCTGGTCAAAGGCTAAGCCAACACTGTGAATTCACTTTGTGTCAGTTTCCTCAGGTCTCCTCAATGGTCTCTCAGGTCTCCTCGGGTCTCTTCTGCTCCCATCCCAGCCACCGTGGCTGGACTTTATGTCCTCACCTCGCTGGGCCTGGGTGCTGCAGCAAGGTTGCTCAGTGGCGGTGTGCCAATGTGAGGACTGGACTCCCTGTTTCTGCAAAAATCCCCTCCCTGTGTCAGTTGGGAAATGCTGCCACTGTGGCAGCCACCTGTAGCCAGTAGCTAAGATAGGGCAGAGGGAGGCCTGTAGGTAGCAGGCTCAGGACAGCCCTCTCTCTATATATAGGTCTGTGGATTAATGGCTAATGACCACCATTTCTTTCTTTCTTTTCTTTTTTCAGTTGGAGAATGCAAAAGTCCTGGGAACTGTGTTCTGAGTTGTAACAAAAGAAAGAGGGACCCCTAGATACAGTCTCTACCTATACTTCAGCAGAGGTGCTCAGTAAACACTCTCAGAAGACTCAGAATGGTTTTCCTTACATGGGGACCTCCATGTAGAGTATGGACCAGGATGACTGAGAACACACAGGGCTAGTTGTCACCAGTTAAAAGCAGCTCCTCAGAGAATACAATGTAGACCATGGCATATTCTACTATGAAAGTGGCAGCAATAGGGCAGGTGGAAGTTTTGCCTGAAATTAGCCCTGTCTTTTGATGGCACATTTAAAATGTATCAATCATTAATATTGATTGCAGGGGGAATCATCAATTTTGGAGACTAAACCTGCATTCTGAGTCTTTTTTTTCCCCCCAATAATTATTCAGGAAGGTTTTCACTAATTCTTACCTGGTTCCTTCCTCTAATGACCAACAAAATAGGCATTTGTCCTTATCTATAAAACAATGATGTTCTAAACAAACAAACAACACAATTAGTCAATGAAATGAATCAGGGAAATCTGTGTGGAACCCTCCATGGAGCTTGGTACAGGCTCCCAAAGGGCAGGGATGGCATCTTTTTATTTTATTTTATTTTTCTGGAACTTGGCAAGATACTCTGAACAAAGGAAGAACTCAATGGATGTCTCCCCATTAAGCCAGTGAATTCAAGTTAAGTCTAGCCTGGATGGATGGCCTGGAAAGGCTTTGGAGATTCCACTTGTAAAGGACCATCCACCAGATTCTTCCGTCCTTGTTTGTTTGCTGGATTTTGACTTTTTAAAAAGAAACCGTCTTATTTTCTATGTGGAGAGCAACTTAAACCTGGCCATGGGCTGGTGTGCTGGAGGGGCCCTTCGAGGGGAAATCTAGCAGAAAATAGAACATTATGCATGGAAGGTAGGTGAAGCAGGAGGGCAGAGGGTAGCCAACAGGATGTGTGACTGACATTGGGACAGAAGAGTGACCATGAGGGGAAGGGCAGGAGACAGGAGTGGGGGGTTGGGGAGGTAGGGGGAGGAGTTGGATTTCCCTGAGCATCACACAGAGCCATCCAGCTTTCCAGATGTTGCACACATGTCACACAGAGTAGCAGTCCCTTGCAGAATGAGATTTCCCTTTGAAAGTGAATGCTTCAAGGTCCTTGGAAAGTTATTTGTTTGCTTGTTTTTTCTTTCAAATGCAGCTTATTCTAAATGGATGTGAAAGTATCTATCAAGATCAAGGCCATGTAGCTGGAAGGCTTTCTCTGTGTTCTTAAGTAGGCTTTGGGGAGTCTACTCTGTCGGTGCTAGTGGGAAGTGATGTAAATGGACATGGCCCATGGTTGGTGGCACTTGGGCTGGTGGGGGGGGCTCGAACCACCTGATCAGCATCTATGCATAAGGGGTGTGTGAAAAATACTTAGGATGAATTTATGCAGAGTAGCTCAGAAATACCCCTGAGTTGACCACTTGGAAATATTTTAAAAGTATTTAGAATTGTAAGTGGCATTGAGATCTTAAAGGACAAGGTTGAGTACAACTAAACTGCGCAATATAGAAAGTACCCCCATGTAACTGATGACCTCGGAGTCCCAGGTAAAGGGAAGGACCATGCATCTGAGCCCACACCATCTCAGAGTGAAATTGCATTTTGGTCATTCTCTGGGGAAAAAAACCCTCTATTGCTGTCCACTGTACTTCGGATGAAATCCAAACCCTACTCTGAGATTCCCAGCCATGGACTGAGTCCTCGCTTCCTTCTTTCCTTTCTCCCCAGGACTGCAACAGCATCCCTGGGCTAATTTCGGTTTTCAGATACACCCTGATTCTTCCACCTCAGACTTCTAAACACATGCTGCTCCCTCTGCCCAGAATTACTAGCCCTGGCCACTTTGCCCAGTGAGGACACTCCTCATATTTCAAGTCCTGTCAGGCCCTTGAGAGGGCTGGCCCCTCCCACGTGTCCTGCTCTTCTTGAGCTCAGTCCCCTGTCTGTGTCCTTCATAGCCTTTATTGTAAACTGTAATTCTTTCACTTGTTTTTCTGCCTCTGTCTCTCCCTGCTCCCCATCAGACAGTAAATTTCATGGAGGCAGGAAATTATATCATCTATGCTAGGGTCTAAATATCCCCCCTAAATTCATATGTTGAAACCAAACCCCTAACGTGATAGTGTTAGGAGATGGGGGACTTTGAGAAATGATTAGGTATTGGGGGTGGAAACCTCATGAATGAGATTATTGTTCTTATAACAGAGGCCTGAGGGAGGCTGTTTGTCCCTTTTGCCACACAAAGACATGAAGAAGTTAGCATCTGTGAGGAACTGGCCCTTGCTAGACACTGCGTCTGTTGGTGCCTTGATTTTGGACTTCTCAGACTTCAGAGGAGAGAGCAATATATTTCTGTTGTTTATAGTTTACCCAGGCTGAGTTATTTTGCTATAGCAACCCTAATGGACTAAGTCTTGATCACTACTGAATCTGCAGTGTCTTTTCCTGTTTCTGGAACATAGTAGGTACTCAATAAATATTTGTTAAATGGTGATATGTGTAGGAAAACTAAGCAATGGGATGTCAGAGATGTTTTGGACATTCTGTGGAATTGTCTATCTTCCCTTCCCTTCTTTTCCCATCCCCTGCCTCTGCTTCTCTTTTTAGTGCTGGGGATTGGACCCAGGGCCTTGCACATGCTAAGCACAAGCTCTACCACTGACCTACAACCCCGGCTGGTCCTCTGTTTCTGATGTATGGTTTTCAACCTCTACCACAGTGGAATGCCTGGCAGAGCTTCACTGGGCCCAAGGAAATTGTAGGCTATTAGAATGGCTGTTGGATTAATGCCCAGGTTCTTCTGTGGTGTGAGATTCTGGGAGACAGGTACACAGAAACAGCTCTCCTCAGAATTCCATCCTTATATACAAAAAGAATACGAGGACCCCTTAGGATGGGACAAGTTGGTGTGGAGTATTCTAGCCCAGGGGAAGAAGAGGGAAAGCTCTGCCAGTGCAGCTCTTGAATGAGAATGACCCAGGGAGCTGCAGGAGCCAGTTCTCACCCAGCAAGGTGCAGTCAGGGTGCAACCGCTTGCCCTTCTTTCCAAGCTGTCTCCTTGGACCAGAGCCAATGGGCTCTCCTCTGTGAGGGGAACAGATGGTAGGTGAATTCCTGAACGGCCATGGTTGCTCCCTTCTCCAGGTAATTACACAGTGAAGACATTACTACCTCCGAGGCTCAAGTCACACAGGGCTGACTGCAGTCTCTTCCATGAGCTTGTTTATATTTTAAGAGGCAATTTGGATTATAATGGTGGCAACCGGCAAGTACACACAGAAGGAACCTAAATCATGTACATGTCAACTACTTTCTTACTATTAGCAACCTCATCCCACTCAGCTCTGGCTCTCTCTACTTAGCTGTTGCCACTTGACAGAAGAATGAAGCTCAAAGCGCATGCTAAGGCGCCCAGATTCTCAGTCATTTCTCCCCTGGGATTTAGGCCATTTGCCTCTGCCACAGGAGCCAAGGTTATTTGAATAGCAGCTTCAGAGTAAAAGTAAATAGTCCCTTAGGGGGTAAAAATCTCTATTTCCAAAACTGCTTCCTAGGCATTTATTTATTACAAACAAGTCAACGTGCCTCATCACTGGATTCTAATAGTGTCTACAGAGACATCTGTGGTGAGCACATCAGTGCTGGCCTTCTCACTGGCACGACTGGAGCAGATCTTCTGGGTCTAGATGCATTTTCTGAGGATAATGTTCTGGTTTTTGCTTTTCATTAGATTTGTGTGTCTAGTTCTCCTTCCCCAAATTGAGATTCATGCTTGACTGGTGAATGTGTCCATTTGGGGTTTCCTCCAACCCCCAACTTCCAACATTATATGTCTCCATTCTGAGTTTCTGACCCTGAAAGGCATTTTCAGTGCAATCCCCAGGCAAGGCACAGCCCCACAGGGAGATGGCTGGCCACTCCCAGAGCTTCCTACGGATCCATGTATCTTGTGCTCTCTGTCACTTCCAGGAAGGCAGTTGTACCCTCAGTGTCACCTGGTGCTTTTCCCCTCTGCTGCTGACTGAGGGGCTGTGCACCTGCTGTTAGCTTGGTCACGTGTGCTGATTGCTTCTGGATGGTTACTATGGCAGGTGGATACTGGAGAGATGTGGAAGGCAGGACCACACTGGACCCTACCCCACCCCCGTCACTGGCAATATTACTTCTCATGCCAAATCAAAGCCTGGAGGGCTACTATATCTTTCCAGGGTAGTCTAAGTAAGGGACCTGTGGATAACCAATTTGTCCATCTGAACTCTTCAATATTGCCAGTGGGTGACTAGAGCAGAAAACCCCAGAAAAAAACTCTGCCAACGTCATTTTCAACAGAAAATTTTGGTCTTCCCTCAAGGTGTCCTGAAATCCTTTGCCAACCTTAACTATCACATCTTCCTCTGGCCCCTTCCTAGGGTTTGGCAATATCAATCATTTTGCCAACTTTTGCCAAGAATGTAGACCATTAGTCCAGGGGCTCCCTAAAGTGGATAGTTTGAAGTTACTCATTACTTAGGAAATGTGGATCATGAACATTTAACATTAAAGAACAGATTACAGTTATTTTGGGGCAGCTGGGAACAGTGGCGCATGCCTGTAATCCCAGCACTTGGGAGGCTGAGGCAGGAGGATCATGAGTTCAAAGCCAGCCTCAGCAATGGCTAGGCACTTAGCAACTCAGTGAGACCCTGTCTCTAAATAAAAATACAAAAAATGTGTGAGGATGTGGCCCAGTGGTCGAGTGCCCCCGGTACCAAAAAAAAAAAAAAAAAAAAAAAAAAAAAAAAAAGTTATTTTGGGGCAGAATGAATGACCTAATGCATGAACCCATACTGTTTGCACTGTCTGCATTTGCTGCCATCTTGAACTGTGTTTTCCTACAGAGAATAAGCCCTGACACCTGAGGCAGGAGTCTCAATCCAGGTCTGTCCTTTCTACCTTTGTCCATATATCTATCTCAATGCCAGTCCAGATGTTGACATTCCATTTTTAGATTAACAAAAACAAGAAGAACAAGTTTGCTCAAACTGGCAATGCATCTGGATGGGAAACCAGTGACCATTTATTTTAAATGAGAAAGTGTTCTATAAGGCCAAATCCTCTTTATTGGGCACTAAATATTTAGCATTAATTTTTTAGTAATGTAATGGTGTATGTGTGTGTGTGTGTGTTTTCCACAAGAAGATTGGCAAATGGTATACAAGGGGGGAAAAAAACTCGACAGCAATTTAAGGAGATGTCATTACTAAAAACCAAGCCAAGCAATGTAAGTGGCTTCTCCCTGAAAGCAATTCTTCCTCGTCTAATCTCTTTTCACAGCTCATTAGTTCTCTGGGAATCAGAAAAAGGTGTTTCCTAATTATCTTGCCACAGGAGAACTGAGGTGGTGTATGGAAGCCAGAGTTCTACAGCATGGCACAAATCTTTTGATGCCACTGGGAGAGGTGGGGCTTTCCTTACTGCTGTTGCTGGAGCTCAGTGAGTGGCCATAGACATGTGATATTTATGCAGGATAACCATCCTTCCACATTTATTTGGGAGATGCTTGGCACCAAGGCCCTGCCTCTCATCTCTGGCCTTAAGCAAACTTAGGAAACCTCTCTGAACCCCTTGGTAACAAGGGGCCACTGAGACCTCTGTAGTGTCTTGAGATTCAAGCATCCAGACAAAGTGCCACTGCTGGGCACTGGGTGCTCATTCAGTCATGCAAAGAAGTTTCCAGAGCACAGTTTTAGAAGACAATGGGCAACTTTTTCTTCTTTCTTTCTTTCTTTCTTTTTTTAATCAATATGAGCAATTTAAGTTTCTGTGGTTCTTGCCTCACACAAGAGACAGGAAGGCAGTCCATGATGTAAGAAGAGTGAATGAACGTGCCCCGTTGTTCTGGATAAGAAGCAGAGAAGGTGCTCCCCGGACATACAGAGGCTCTTCTCCTTCTCTTCAATCATAGTTAACTGCTTGAGCCAGGATCTCAAAGCAACAGAAGGAAATGGTAGAAGCAGGCTCCTTGGTTGTTCAGATGGCCAATGGGGGAAACGTCTGAATGAGAGAGGATGGGCAATGTCCTTTCTGCCCTGTCCCAGAAACAGAATCTTGTGGGCAAAGGTATCAACACCTAGAAGGGGTAAGATTGGTAGACAGAGAACCAGTGGGAACTTATGTTCTTCAGAGCTCCTCCCTTACAGAGGATCTTTTCAGAAAGGAAGGACATGGAAGTTAATGCAGGAAGTCAGCTTCCTGAATGTTCAGGATCTGACAAGTAAGCTATCATTTTGGGATTTTGGAGATACTAAGGTCAGTGGGAATTACCAGAGACCACATGTCAAAGCCTGGCTCAGCTCTCTGTGGTCCATCAATAATGACATGGGCTCAGAGCCAAGCAAAAAGGACCATGACCTATAAGTGGGTTCTATGCAGGAGCAGTGATTTGGAAATAACCAAATGAAACACTGGCCATCATTGGATTTTGTGTTGAATAAGTCCATATTTATTTAAGAATTTCCAGAAAATGTTTTGAAGAACTTTACAAATGTTAGTTAGATCATCTGGTCACCAAGAAGGGGATTTCCTTGGGATATGAAGTTCATTTTTCTTGCATGTAGGTGGCCATGATGGAAATCAGAATATACACATTGGAATTAGTATTTTATGAATCCCAGTGCACATCAGCTCTGATCTATCAGGGAGCTTTAGAATAGGAACATACTGAACACTTTGTCTTCAACAGACTCTTTAGCTTCTACATTGGCTGAGAGATATGAGTTGGCTCTGGTTCATGGAAGTCACTGGCAGAATTAGAGAACCCCAGAGAAAGGCTCTAATAGCCAGTTGGAGGATGTTTCAGAATTATAAATGGAGGCAAGAGCTAGGCCACTGTCTAGCCACGTGACCAGCTTCCCTGTGGCTTCCTTGCCTGCCAGCCTCATTGTGAGGTGTAATCTGGGGGTATTGAGTGGTTCTGACTAAGACACGCTTCATATCTGGCAAGCGGCTGTGGAAGTAGTCCTGATGTGCAAGCCTGAGATCTGGCTGGTCAGGGGTGAGTGCCAGCCCCTCCCAGAGAGTTCCAGCTAAAGGTCCCTCCACCCCAGACATCCAGTCTTGGCAAGTGGCTCCCTGCCTTGGATTCCTGAACCCCACTGGGGTTCTTTGGCAACTTTACTTCCCTTTCCCCTGAGTGGGGATCCGAGCCCTTTCCCCAGTCCCTGCAAGGTTTACTTTACCACAGAAGGATGCCAGCAACCACAACCCAGCCTCCTGTCCCTGGTGGGAAGATCCCTGCTTGCCTACTACTATGCTGGTCGACTGTTCTAGATCCAGCCCCAGTGCCAAGCTGAGTGTGGGTAGCCCATGAGATGTGATTTCTGACCCAGTCCACCTCCCTCCTCTTCTCACCAGCCTCAGACCTAGGACACCAGTGTGGGGGGACATGGGCCTGAGATCTTCAAGATGTCCCCTTGTTCTATCTTAACTTCTGTGGTTCCCAGGGAAGGTGCTTCAGTTCTGGAACAGGAATATGCTTCCACTCTCATAGACCAGTTGAGAGCTGTGAAGGCCAAGGGAGAATCCTGCAGAATTCTGTGTCTGGGAACATGTGAACTCCCTTTCCAATTAATCACAATCTTGTCTTTCTTAACACATGCTTGGTTGGCCTGACAATTTGTACTGTCTGCCCTCCAGACTGGAACAGAAAAGTCTCTGAACTTGTTGATTTTAAGGTTATTTTCTGCTTCTTTTTTCTTAACATTCATCCACTTCCCCAATTCTTCTAACAACTCCTTCACCTCCTGTTCCCAGGGTGGGAAGAGGCAGCCCATCCATTCCCCACTCCCCAGGCATCATAACCTCCCAGTCACCCTATTAGAGCCCAGCCTGTAGCAGTGAGGTCCAGGGGCTTCTCACACTAGCTCAAGACTTTGGTTCAGCCTGGACTTGACAGCAAAGCTGCCTCTACAGTCAACTGTCACTTTTGCTTCACATCCCATTATTCACCTTGATAGCCAAGGTGTGCTGAACCCTGAGGTCAGTATCTGGGCAAAAACACGGTAGATGCTTATTTAAAATCTTCAATGTTTTTCTCTCTGTTTTCTTTTCTTCTATGATTCCCTTTCTGGGGGGTGCTGAAGCTTTCTCTCAGAATCACATCAAAGGGTCTCTGAGATTGTGAAAGAGAACTAGAGTGAAGATTAGAATCACTTTGTAATTCTTGGGCCCTATAGTCCTATAGAAACCCCAGAGGCTGGGTTCTTCCTTGGGTGGAAAGTGCAGGGCACAGTGTGACTGGGAATGGGCCAGGCAGTTGTGATGCCAACTGTGCTTGTGCTCAGAGGTGCTGCAGCCCAGAGCCACTCTAACCAGCTCATTATCCAGTAGGCTGCAGTGGACACGCAGAGCACAGTGGAGGAAAACTCATGTACTTGGCAGATAATAACAGAGATGAATAAGGGCCTTGAACTCTGTAGCTCTTAATAAATGATTGTTGGTCTCATAGGCCTTAACCCACCAGAGATCTGTGAACTTATTTCTAGACTGGAGGTCTGAGCTTCCATCAGACAGATCTCTCTTTCCTGAACCCATAACAAACCTCAGTGTGGTAGGAATGATGGGCAGAGCTGACAGGCCTCTCTTGGTATCAGCCCCTGGAAGGGGCTGTGATATCCAAAGAGGGAAGTACCCTGGGACCTACTGGCAGAGAGATGACAGATGCCATTCTGTAACTTTCACTGTGGGGAAACCCATCTTGGCTTGGCCCTTAGTACTGACAGAAGCCACAAGAAAGAAGCAGCATCACTGTCTACGGGGCCTGTGCAGGAGGCCACTCACTCAGGGAGGCCTTGAGTCGGGAGACATGGGAGCTGGAAACACGGTTCCTCCCCACAGAGCCTTGACAGCTAAGCTTCCCAACAGCACACTCAGGTAGTTCTATCTGCCCTCCAGAGCTCTGAAGCATCTGTGCTCATGGAAGCTGGAGAGGGGAGACTGTGGCGAGAGCACAGCCCTCACACTGAGCTCCTGGTCTCCTGGGACATACTCAGCCCATCAGGCTTGTCCTCTTCTTCCTGCTCAGCCTCCACATCCTGCCCTGTCTCAGCATAGCTCCCCACTAGGGGAGGGCTGGGGAGGTACTGGTGGAGCCGGCCTTCCCGTTTCATTTCTGCCAGCTCTTTGGCACAGCAGCTGGGTGTGTTGGTCTCATAGGTGTCATGGAAGGTATTGTAGTCCACCTCATAGAAGCCCTTTTCCAAAGTGAGGACTGGTGTGAATCGGTGGCCCCAGAGTACCTCTGTATCCATGTAAGAGCTTCGTGCTTGGCAAGTCATGCCTGGAGAAAGAGAAGCCATACATATTAAGATGCAATAACTTATTGATCCATTGATCCATCCAATCATTCATCAAGCATTTCTTAAGCATCTGTTTTATGCTAAACATAACAGAGGTGTAAAGCTCAATAAGACATAATCCTTGTCCTGGAGGAACTTAAGATATGGTGGGGACAAAACTTTGGAAATAAACATGCAAGACTCTGGAGCACAATCCCGGACACAAGAATGAATATTTTTTTTTTTTTTTTTTTTTTTTGTATAGCTGGAGGCAACAACATGGTTCCTGAAAACAACATTCAGGTCTAGAAGATTGAGACAGGAAAAGAGGCAGAAAAAGGATTGAACAAAGATAAATCCAGAGTGAGGGGACACAGAGAAACTGACAGACATTTAGAACATATGGGGATTATTTCATGTAGACACATATGAATAGAAGCCTACACACTCATGCACACTCATGCACACAGGAACAACCATATGTGCACACATACACATGAGCACACATATACACACAGGAAGGGGAGAAGACACGTGCATGCATATGCAGCACTTGGCTTCCTGATGTGAGGATGCTCCAATGCCTCCACTCCCCTTCCATGCAGCCCTTGCCATGCCTCTGTTATTTTTAGGTGTTGCTTTCTCTCCAGAGAGGGAGGGCAGATTTGTTTATGGATGACAAGCCTCTGTGCTTAAGGGCACAGGAAGCAGCTTTCAATTCCATCTTCTGGCCCGGAAGGCACTAGTTCGTGTGCTTTGGGCACAGCAGGAAAAGCTTTCTCCAGATGCCCCACCTTGGACCTTCATTGTGAGGGTGTCATGCAAACCAGACACAGGGCCAAAGGCTGCATCCCACCCAAATATACTCTGCTTAGATCCCCCAGGGACCCCCCATATATGGCTAGGTTTTAGCCTACTTTCTGCTCTCAGGGGGACGCCAAGCTGGGCCAGATATCTCCATTCAGTCCATATCTCTCATTGCCTACCCTTTGGATTCAGCAGAGGTGTAGATGCCCAACTGGGCACTGACCAGCCTAGTCCCAGGCTAGATACTGAAGGCTCCCGGGGCCTTGGGGGTGACAGTGTGACAGGATTTCCACAGTAAAGCTTATGGAAAAGGCCCTTTGGGCTTTTCCCGCCCTCCTCCCATACCTCCTCTAGAGATGTGGCAATAGGCTGCCCTGAAGCTAGAGATACTGCCTGTGTCCCTGTCTGCTTGTGGTTCTGCCACCTTTCAATGTATTTGAAAGGACCCTTGGTATCTGGCCCTGTGCTTTACCTGGGGTGCTCCATGTAGTCATTCAGTCCTCCTAACAATCCAGCGAGATTAACTGTCCTCATTTTGTTGACAAGTCAAACAACTTTCCCAAACTCAAACAAGTAGCCTATGGTAGAGCTGTGCTACTCAAACCTAGGCCTGAATTCATGCCCAGGTTTGGCTCCATGAGTGTGACAGTCAAACCATTCGAGTTATCTTGAGATCAGAACAGAAATGAGTGTGGGAGTCTCCTTTTCTGATCTCCCTGGGTCTCCCCTACAGTCCCAACAGAGCACGGGTAGTCTAGATCTTGGGAGAAGGTCAAAGGGTAAGGGTAAGTTAATGTGGGCCACTAGTTTTGAGGGCAATGTGAGGGGAGGAAGCAGCTGGGCAGGGACAGTACCCATCCCCTCAGCTGACAGTGGCCCTTGTGCCCTCCCTACTGCAGTGGTGAAGACAGCTGCGGGTAATGGTAAGGCATGGCTTTGTTGTCTGTCCCCTGGTCTCTCACCTGATCCCTCTTTTGTGACTTTGGAGATGAGCTTTCCCCCCAGAAACCAAGCCTGTGTTCTAATCCTGACCCTGTCACCAAGGGCAGTGTTACCTGTAAACCCTCAGCTCTGCAGGAGGCAGCTCTCTGCATCCTGTCATTAGCTCCAGGGGCTTCTGTGGCGTCACCGTATGCTGCCAGGCCAGGTTCTGACCCCCAGCAGATGGCCATGAAGCTCCCTTTGGCACCAGTCCTTTGGGCTTGTTAGCACCCTCCTGCCTGATTCCACTGACTCTTAAATGGGAAGGCTTAGGGAGGCCCTGTCTGAGTCCCCCACCCAGCATTCAGCTTCCCTTGTGACAGGCCCTGGATGTTTTAGGAGGCCAATGTGGTATAATTGAAAAGGCTCTAGATTTGCAAGTGAAAGGTCTAAGTATGAACATTCATTGTCTGCATGATTCTTTTAAGCTTAAGCAACCACATCTGTAAAACGGGGTGGAAGCTAGCCCTACACTATTGTTTGCCAGAATTGGGGTGGGGAAAAAAACCCATGTGATCATTTTGAGCATGGAAGAGTTTTTTTTTTTTTTTTTTTTTTTTTTTTTTATGTCATCATTAAGGCCTTGGCTGTGGCTCAGTCTACTTGGTGGAAAAAAAGGAAGAAAAATGAAAGGAAGGATGGAAATAAGAAGCAAGGTGTAGGGTTTTGCTGGGGGCTAGTGTGCGGAGGATTGGGGTCTGTGGTTCTTAGCCAGAGCTCAGGCTTCCTTAGGCGTTGGGCTCTCTAGAGCCACCTCTAAGAGATCTACCATAGATGCATGGCAAAGGAGTATGGAGGCTCTCAGCGGTCAGCTGTGAGAGTTGGTAGCCAAGCAGGGGATTTCAAGCTGGCCATAGAGGGCATCTTCCTGGGCCTATGTAAATGTCGATGCCTCAGCATAGATGTGCTGTGTTCTGCATGGAAGGAGGCCCACACGCTTTGGGTCCACAGAACCAACCTCCTGGGGGAGAGCTGAGAGGCGCTGATCCAGAGAGGGGCTCCCCCAGGTGTGGGGTATAAGTATCTCTAAAGAAAAGTGCATCTGCTTGAGTTTAGGAAATGCTGCATACTACCCTCTCCTGGTGATGTGACTCACAGTATGTACGGAAAATAATTCTACTCTAGGAAACCCAGCTTGCCTTTGTGTCACTCCCAATCAATATCACCTCTTCCAGGACAGGGGTCACTGTGGCCTGTTGGAGACAACTGCCAGTTCTGGGGTCCTCTGGCTTGAGCTGTGTCCTGGATCTATGACTTAGTAGTGCTTGCTGTGTCTGTGCCTCTGTTTCTATATCTGTACCTTAATGAATACTATCTTACACGAGCATGGGAGGGCACTGAATGAGGTAATATTTGTTTAAAGTCTAGAACGGTGCCTGGAAGTTGGGAGGGGTTGATCAATGTCAGCTACTGTTAGTATTCCATCTTGAGTAACAATGCCCCTCCGGTCATGATTAGGAGCTGGACATACTGACTGTCCCAGCTCAGGATTATCACATACACACTTCCATCTTCTGGAGTCACAGTGGTCTAAGCTCCCAAGGGAGGTAAGAGGATCACGTGGCCAAGGAGGAAGAAATGTCTTACCTGTTGCTTCCACCATGCCTTCTAGAATGACCACGACTTCAAACTCCTCTTGATCCAGCTGAGCCCTAGACATCTCCCAGAAAGGGCTCTTCTCGTTGATCTCGTGGGAGATGATGAGCGGAGACACGAGGAAGAGACGGTCGTCGCCGGTGTCGAAGCCCACGTTGATGTCCGTCTGGTTCAGAGGGATGAACTCCCCTTCTTTGGTCTGGCGCGACTTGATGAGCTTGGCGCGGATGGAGGCCTCGACGATGTGGGAGTTGCGGAGGTCCCCCACGCGGAACATGAGGCACAGCTTCTCGTCTCGCATGGAGATGACCGCGTTGTTGGAAAACATGAGGGTCTCGGCCCTCTTCTTCGGCTGGCTGATCTTGACAAACATGCAGCCCACCATGAAGGCGTTGACGATGGAGCCCAGGATGGCCTGCACCAGGAGGAGGATGATCCCCTCTGGACACTTCTCTGTGATGACCCGGAAGCCATAGCCGATGGTCGTTTCGGTCTCAATGGAGAAAAGGAAAGCAGACACAAAACCGCTGAGGTTTTCGACACAAGGGATCCATTCCTGGTCACCTACGTGGTCCAGATCGCCCCGGATATAAGCAATGAGCCACCAGATGAAACCAAAGAACAGCCACGTGATGGTGTAGACCATGGTGAAGACGAGCAGGTTGAAGCGCCACTTGAGGTCCACCAGGGTGGTGAAGAGGTCGCTCAGGTACCGGTAGGTCTCCTGGACGTTGCCGTGGTGCACGTTGCACTTGCCGCTCTTCTCCATGTAGCGCTGCCGGGGCTTCTTGCCTTCGGCCAGCAGGCGGGTGCGGTCTGTGGCGATGGGCACGTAATCGCGGGCCTGTTTGGGAATCTTCTTGGGGTCCCGGGGAGTGACTCCAATCTCCATGTCCTGGTTCATAGCATTCCTAGAGTCACCAGCCATAACTGGGTTATATGGAGTTAAAAAATGACATCATAAGTGAAATGGACTCTGCTGATTCCCAGACACAAGACTGGAGAGACTCCCACCTGGGGGCTCTCATGGGCCTCTCCCCTAGTGAACAGTAGCTCAAACTGTAAAATTCTCAAAGGTAGGGACCACATATTCTTATAGGATTCCTTTGCCTCTCTGGGGCCTATTACAGATTCTAGCATATGC
Organism: Tamias sibiricus; assembly: GCA_025594165.1. NCBI lineage: Eukaryota > Metazoa > Chordata > Mammalia > Rodentia > Sciuridae > Tamias > Tamias sibiricus. The sequence goes on along the minus strand of CM046657.1, from coordinate 123,195,772 downwards.
TCAAGAGTTTGTTGAATGAATAAACTATAAGCAAAATATTTAAAGGATTTACAGAAATCTGGGAGTAATTTTACAAACAATGACTACAACAATATATTAAATGCCTACTATATTCCATGCAAGATATATGGATTGTCACTCATTACTAAGAGAACTTGCTGGAGTTAGAAGTTGTAATGCACATTATATACTATGTGCTTATGTATCACATTGATTTACTTTTTCTTTTTCTTTCTTTTTTAATTTTTGCTGGGTATTGAATCCAGGGTCTCATACATGGTAGATAAGTGCTCTACTGCTGAGCTCCATGCCCAGCCCTGTCATCATGTTGATTTCTAAGAGTCTGTCTCCCTCCATTAGCATGAAAGTTCCAAAGGGGCACAATTTTGAGTTTACTTTGTTCTCTGACACTTTGCAAGCACCTAGAGGATAGCCTGGCATGTACCATCTACTTGAAGGAAGGTAGTGAATAAAATGGAGGATAAATAAGAAAAATAAGATTGCAGAGTCCCAGTGAAGGTGTGTGACACCCAGGCTACCAAACAAAAAAGTGGTAAAGCCAGTATTTGGGTTGCTATTTACCTAGCCCAAAGTCTGTGCTCTTTCCTTTAGATCTCATTCTCTCCCTTCCTTTCATCTGGGAGCTTTTATCCGCAGACAGAGAGGAGAGGGCAGTGTGTGTCTGTTTGCCATGTGGTCACTCCTACTACTGTGGAGTCTGTGACTGAGCACTTACTAAAATGATGAATTGCTGTGGAGATGTCTAAAAAGAACAAATTTTAAAAATTGTTGTGGAGATACACTCTTTAAAATTGTGATCCATTTATTCCCTACAAAGTTGAGACAGAATATTTACACACCAAGGCTTTCAAAAAGACTGTTGGAGGACATGCCGTACTTCAAAGAGACATCAGACACCTGCAATATCCAATTGACTGTTTTTCTGATATTCTGTTCAAACCCATTTGAAATGCTTTAAGACTCTGATGAAATTAGGCAAGACTGTGAATATCTCTGCAATTAATAAAAGAGCTTAAATTTCTGAGCATAATAAGCCAGGCATTGCACCAAGAAATTTATATCCATTAGCTCATGTAATCCTACCATAAAGCTATTAGATAAATAGTTATTATCTGTTCATTTTTTAGAAGATGAAAATAAAGCTTGAGTAGCATGTGGCTAAGCCAGGTTTTGGATCTAGGTTTATCTGGCTCTAGCCCAAGGACTTAACTATAGCCCTTGCCCTACTGTGGCCTGCAGACATCAGTGTTTTATGGCTTAGACTTGAACTGATGAATTTTCCCTCCAGAAAGTTCTACAAGCGCTGATCCTGGGCAAGTCACCATAGGCCACACTTTAATTCAACACTTCTTCATTGTAACCACGATTTCCTGGGTTTCATAGGTACACTCCTCCCCAAGTGTAGGACTTGCCAGATCTCCCCAGTTTCTTTCTTTGTCCTGATTGATTGAGAACTACAGTGTGCCTTGACCCCTCTGCGACCTGACAAGTCACATGTTTTTTTCTCTTGCAGGCTTGAACCCAAGCCTTGAACATTCCCAGGCACTCTTGATGAACTGTTTAGGTTGTTGCTTGAAACACTGAAAGATCAAACATATTGCTAAATGCATAAGCTACCCTTGGCCTCGAGCCAAATTCCTTAAAAGCCCATTAGACTTCGTACCCTGATCTGTGCTGAGGACATCCCTAGGTAGAATATTCCTTTTTTCTATATACATTCCTCTGTAAATTCCCCTAAGAGATGTGTTGGACTGATCACCCTGAGGTTTAGTGCTTACTTCTTTGAAATCCCAACCAGCCCCATCTTGGGATGGTTTGGAGGCAGTCCCTTGTGGGAACTCCACCACTTTTGAGGCTACTCCAGGGGTTTGGCTGGACAGAACACCAGGAAACTATGCCCTGAAAAAGGAACCTTGTGTATGTTCTATAAGCCACTGAGCCAACTGACTTATTGACCAACCAAGGCAATTTTACACACCCTGGGAGGTCAGATGACCCTGACAGACCTCTTCCTTTGTTGCCTGGGTGATTGCAGCAGTTTCAAGGTAACCTCAAAAATATCATATTGGAGAGTCATTCAAAGGGCTATTTATCTCAGACATCCATTGGCCATTCTGCACAGAGCCACCTGCTCCCTCACATGGCAGTTAGAAAGATAAATGAAACACAGAGGGAAATGCTTGGGGTTTCTTGGCAGAATCCCAAGCAGGATTTTGCTCTAGGTCTAGGTAGGGGTCTTGTACTGAAAACCTGGTCAGAGACGCCCAGAGATGGTGAGATACACTGTTAACTCCATATGCTCCTAGGGACTCTAGCTCTTGAAATCCAGACAGGGTTCTGATAAGAGTGTTGCTGTGGACTGCCCCAGCCACTGATGTTGGGTGGGGCAGGCACAATGCCACAAGAATGAATCATGGGCCAGGGCACTTGGGAAAGCATATTCTCCTGCCCTCAGCTCTTGGGGGAGAACAGCTTTCTGCTGATTTTCTGCACTGTTTCCTTCTTTATTTTTAAACATATTCTCATATGTTCTTGTATGCTGTACTAGAAACAGAAAGATGTTTTCTAGGACACCTCAACCCACATCTGAAAACTTTTCATGTCTGGCAGACAGGAAAAGGAGGCTTACTTCTGATTTAAGATCAGTATACCTTCTCCATATGCACTGGAATCATAAGTTATTCCTGACTTGACCCCGGGTGAGATCTGCATTCTAGGTCAATATCCAACAAACTTGTTCTGTGGTCCACAGAAAAAATAGTCCTAACTTTCTTTGTCTCAGTTTCTTTGCTCAAAATCTTGGATAGCATTTTTTGCCCCTCCAGCCCTGGGAGCCATTACAGGGATCCATGGCAAGAATATATGATACAAACACAAATATAAGTATAAATGTACATTCAGCCATGCACTGCATAATGACACTTTGATCACATTAATGCATATAAAATGGTGGTCTCACAGATCATACGGCCTAGTGACATTGTAGACATCTTAATGTGTTTAAATATACTCTATGATGTTTCCACAACAATGAAATCACCTAATGATGCATTTTCCAGAATGCATTTCTATCACTGAGTTTGCACTGAGTTTAAATGTAATGCAAAGTTCCATTAACTCCATTTTAAAGATAAGGTCAGGAATATTTAAGCTAAGCATCTAATGCTCTAGTGGTGATTTGCAGGTGATTAAGCTGATTGGCATGGAGCCTCTACTATTTTAAGGGTAAGTAACATGCCTATCCTAGAACTCCTGTCCTGCAGTGCTGTCTGCCCATTAAGTCAAACAGATTTTCAGGAGCAATGAGATGGACTTCCTCAATAAGGTTTTCAAGATCCATTCTATTAATTATGCACCCATTCAGCAAGCAATGAGGAACTACGTATTAGTAGTCCTGTGCTTGGACCTGGCCGTAAAGCAATGAAGAGGGTAAATGCAGACCCAGCCCTCCTGGAGTTTATACTCTAGTACTGCCTCTTTGAACCTAGGGTTTGTGCAGAACTGCATGAAGAGAGAGAAGCAGGAAAACAAAGTCATGGGCCTGGCTGAGGGCAGCTGAGTAGCCCAGCTGCTCTCTGCAGAATGCAGGACAAAGCACCGACTTCAGCCAATCCTATTACACCTCATCAAGCCCGTTACTGCTCTTCATCTTCTGGCCTCCCCTGTGCCCATGGATGAAAAGCTTTGCCTAGACAGGATGAAAACACTTGGGAAAGACAGAGCTTCAAGTCCAGCAAAGAGGTTTAATCCCTTTGATATAAAGCATGAGTGGAGAGACTCAAAAAAGGTGAAATCAAAGGAGTTGTATTTTAGATGATGCATGCGTGAATCTGACATCCATTTAAGTGGAAGGAATTCTACAAACACCCACCACAGTGCAGAAAGCTCTGTGTCATGGGGAGGCCTAGAATGCCAGGAGCACAGCCACAGAGATATGTTACGAGCACACCCAGGGCTCTACAGGGCTTTCGGGAGAAAGCACTGGGCTGGGAGTCTTGTCTCAGACTTAGTTTCCCTATCTGTGAAAATGGGAGCCACAAATATCTCCATGGATTTCCTTCTCCCTCTCTGGGTTGACATCTTCCTTCTCTGAGATTTGAGACCTACAATAAGGCTGGAGGAAGAGTCATGGAGGAGGACATATTATGTTTGAATTCTACCCTCTATGAATCTATATGGCTGTACTGGTTGTTAAAATACAAAAATGCTCCAAACTGTTTAGTGGATAGGCTGGTCTGGTTGCCTCAAGAACTCTCAAGGTTAGCAGGATTAAAGCCACTATAAATTGAGTATATACTGTGTAGAGCATGTGTAAATCACAGAATTATAAGATGCCCTCATCATTCCTGCCCCACGGTATACACTCCCTGAATAATCTAGGGACTTGGGGATGCGACCACAATTAGAGTTGGCTTGAATAAAGGAAGGTCATATGGGTCAAATTAATCATATAAACCCTTAGAAGGGACTGGACTTTTCCTGAAGCAGGAAATTCATCACTAGAGGAGTTAAATGAGAGGGAGAGTGCTTATTTAATTTAAAGATCGAGGGGACCCTTTGGCAGAAAATGTGATAACTTCCAGGTGCTGAGACAGCCCCCAGGCAACAGCCAGTAGGGCAGCAGAGACCTCAGTCCTACAATTGCGAAGAACTGAATTCTGACAACCACAGGAACTTGGAGGAGGACCTGGGTCGATGAGAGCATCGACGCCACCAGCCACCTTGACTTTGGCCTGTGAGAACTGGGCAGAGAACAGTCACAACATGGGCTTCTGACCCACAGAACTGTGAACTAATAAACACATGTTGTTCTAAGCCATAGTCTGTGGTCACCAATTACAGCCAAAATGGAAATAGAGTATGGAAAGGAATACTGATGGTTTTCCTAAGTATCACGAATGTCCTGTTCTACCTCGAGCTGAGGCACTTTGGAAAAAGTTATTTGTGTAAGTCTCAGTTACTGCATCTGCAAAATGGGGATGAGAATAGTACTAATCACAGAAAGTTGCTGGGAAGATGTGGCTTATAGGAGCTCTTTCTTGGTAGCTACAGTGGGATTTCTGTATCTGTGAGCTCCACATCCATGGATTCAACCAGCCACAGATGGAAATTATTTGGGAAAAAAAATGTGTTTTTATTGAATGTATATAGACTACTTTTTCTTATCAGTTTTCCCTAAACAATATCATACAATAACTCTCCCCATAGTATTTACGTTGTACTAGGAAAATAAGTAATCTAGAGATGCCTAGATTGGACAGATTTAAAGTATACAGGAGAATGCAGTAGGGTGTGTGCAAGTATTGAGTCATTTTATACAAGGGACTGAGCCAATTTAGGTACCCCAGGGGGTCCTGGAACTTTGGGGACAGCATAAGGAGAGTTGGGGAAGGACAGGAGTGCTTCAAGCAATTTAAGGAAGGAGAACCTACAGTTCCCCAGGGCCTCGGAAGTGTCACACCAGGCTCCCATAGCTTCATTTCATTAACTCTGCAAGTGTGATTTTATCTTCATTTTACAAAAATGGAAACTAGGAGCTTAGGAATCTTGCCTAGGGCACACTGCCAGTGTGTAGTCCTCAGTGGCTGGACTTGGGCATAAATGCTCCTTGCAGAGGTCTTGGATCTCTCCAGTTTCTGTAGGATCCTATGCGGAAACCCCTGGCCTGCTGCCCCAATGAAGCTGTGCCTTCTAAGAACTGTTCCTTTTGGCTTCTTCATAACTAGGCAGAGCCTGTGCTGGCTCCCGGTTCCAAGTGTTTGCTTTGCAGGCCATCATCCCTGGCCCGCAGCTGCAGGCTTCTCGCTTCCTGGGTCTCCATCGCTCCCCCACCCCCCACCTCCGGCTCGGGCTGGTAGGGAGAGGTGGAGGGAAGCAGCTGCCAGACCGTGAGCTTGGGGACTCCGAAGCCCCAGGCGAGGCGGGGAAGCCCGGGGCTCAGTGCAGATGGGAGAGCCCTCAGCGTCGCCCCCATACCGGCAGCTCCAGAGCACAGCAGAGACCTGGCCTGACCCAGAGTGCGAGCCAGGACCCCAGAGCTTCCACCTGCTGGGCCTCAGGGAATGTGAGGCAGGAGGCTTTCTGTGATACCCTCCAGCAGGAGGTCCCAGACAACGTACATCCTTACTGGGTTTAGAAACTGAATTCTTGCCTTTGGTATTCTCTCTAGTACCGCTGGCAGCCAACCCTTAGTTCAGAGGCCACCAGGGAGACAAGCCACAGGGGCCCTCAGCCTCCTCCTACCAGATGCAGAAATAGCAGCTGAGAGAGGCCAGGAGGGGCCTACTGAGAGAGGAGACAGAGGCACTGTACCTCAGGAACTAGCCAGGTGGCCCAGGAACCCTAGCCAGGGAGAGAGCAGGCAAGGCCCAGACCCTGATTCATGGGTCCCTCATCCTCAAGAAGAGGTTAGCCCTCTCCAGCCTCCCTGAACCTGTGTCCTAACCACGCTGAAGGGCTGGCTCCTCCCAGGGGGCTAGTATTGGTTTCCTGGCTTTTCAAAATTACCATCCTTAAAACAAAACAAAATTCTTTTTGGTGCACTCTGAGGTTTAATGGCACAGAGCCCAGGAGTAATAAATCTTTTAAAAACCATCAGGTGTTTCGTTTAAAAACCTCATCATTTTGCAGCTAGCTATTCTATCAGTTTAAGTGCAGATCCATTCATGAATTCCTGGGTATTGAATCCAAATTAGTCTGGGTCATAGCACAGGAGGTAGTAGGTGTGAATGCTCAGGAGAAACTGACAAAAGTCTTCTTCATATCCATCCAATCAGTGAATTGCCACTGAATATGATAGGCCCTCAGGGTAGAAGTGGGTAGAACCTCACTTCACCAGCTTTCCATCCATGGGGGATCTTATTGAAATGTAGGTTTTGATTCATTAGATCTGGGGTTCCCCAAATTTGCATTTTATCTAAGGAGCTCCTAGTGATGTTGATTCTGCTGGTCCTGAGCCCGTATTGAGCAGCAAGGCCTCACCCTACGTGCACATTGCAATCAGCCCTGGACACAGGTGACTCTAACAGGCAAAGACATTGAGGACCACAATTATATTCTGTGTCCTGAAGGAGCTCATGAGTTGGTGGTGAACAAAAAGGCCAACAGATCAGCCCATAGACAGTGATAGAGAAACGGATGTGCAGTTCTTAATTTGGTTTGGCAGGGATGGGTGAGGAAGGGTCAGGAAAGCTATGGTGCAGAGGGTACCAGGAAAGTGGGTGAGGTAGGAAAGCTTTCTGATATGAGAACAGGGGGCCAAATAGGAAAAATAGCTCAGGTATTGAATGTCCATTATCTCTGTGCTGGGCGTTTTTTATGCATTGTATCATTTAATATTTGAATACATCTGTCAAGACAGTAGTCTTATTTTACAGTTCACAAAAGCACAGTGATTGGTGGCATGCTTACAGGCACAGAACTATGGAGGGGCAGGACAAGATTCTCAGAACAGGTTGCTTTTCTGCAGTCCTTGGGTTTGAGCAGGTTGCTCTAAGCCTCCACAAGGGTCAGGCTCAGGATGCAGCCAGACCAACAGATGCCTGAGCTGTACCAGGAAAGCAGTGTATTTTGTCTGGTGCACACCTGCTATGCAGAGGCTGTGCCCCTCTCAGCTGGGTCTCTGTTCTCTCTCCACCCTCTGGCTATCCTCTAGAGTGCCCCCTGCTCATCTGACAGTGCTCCTGGGCTTTTCAAACTACAACATTCTTGCCTCCAAATATCCGTAATTGCTCCAAGGAGATTGTGTATCCACATGGCCCGGGTAGCATTGGCTGTTCTGGCAGAATGACTAGGGGCATTCCCTTCCCTCTTGGAAATGTCTGCTTGAACAGTGGACTCCTGACAAGGAAAAGACCACTAGCTAGCAGCCACCGATTTTTACTCTTAAGGTCTGGATTTTCTCTCATCCACGGTGGGTCTGCTTCTGCCAGGAATGAGGGAAAATATGCCATTTTCCCTGGATTTCTCAGCTCAGTGGGCTGGACATCCCATAGTAACCAGAACCTTTGGGTTAGTGCTGAACTCTGCCTCCTACAAAATTCAGTGAATGTGGCTGCTGGATGGGATCTTTCAACATGGACACATTAAATTTGCTTATTGGTCATGTACAGATAGATAATAGGTTTTCTTCTTTTGTTTTCAAACGCAACTTCTTACATCTCATTATCACATTTTTGATAAATATTTAAGATATTTATTCTCTTTAGGAAAGTAATGATATGAATACATGGTAAATGCAACCAAAACTAGCTCTGGGCTAATGGGACATAATAAGGAGTGGTGGGGACTGTGGTGAACTGAGTACACAATAATACAAGAGGGCAATCTCTCCTTGGCTCTAGCTAATTATTGCCATGCCAGAATGTAGAGTTGGTACTGCAAGATCCTCCACTTTCTTTTTCCAGAAAATCTAGAAATAAAAACACTTGAACATGAAATTACTCCCCCCCCCCCCCATGATAAGGAATTCAACAATTTTGGAAATATTATGCAAGCCAAATAAAAGGCATCTGTGAATAGATTCACAGCTGCCAATTTATGTTTCTAGGCTACTGAGTCAGAGAAAGACCTTTTCTTCCCAGGGACACCTTGGATTGTACTTTGAGTTTTGCTCAGCATGGTGCTAAGAGCTGTGATAGTGCCAATAAAGTCTCCTCAAAGCTTTCTTCTTCGGGTCTGCCATGAATGCTGCCTGTCAATCTCCAGGACAAAGGAAGGCAGGAAACTGGGGGTGGGGGTGGGGGTGGAGGGAGAGGAGAGTTCACTCTGGGATGCACACCATAGCAAAGAGGGGGTCAAGGGTTTGCCTGTTCCATTCCCGCCAGTCTGAGTCCCATGGTCCTAACTAGCCCTGTCTGTTGTCCACTCCCCCGGCCCCTTCCAGCATGCAGATGGCTGCTAGGTCAGTCCCTGTTCTTAAAGTACATCTCCTGCCTGGCTACCTTCTCCTTCTTAACTGGCACCACTTGAAAGAGTGCCACAGAGAACAGCATGTTGGGTAATGGTGGTGGCCCTCTATGCCACTGTAGGTAGAAATGACTTTCGATGAGAAGAGATTTCTGACAATGCTATAAATACTCTCAGAGGAGAGCTCTAAGGACAGGAGGGTGGAGCATGTGACCTCAGTCCACTACAGTCCTGACCACTCCTTATTGTGTCCCATGAGCCCAGAGCTGGTTTCTGGCTCAGAAGTAACTGATGCTGATAACCAGTGGTTCAGGAATTGTGGCACAACAGGACGGCTCAGGTCTGTCACATGAGTGGAATTAGATCACAGATGCTGATGTTTATGCCCAGGCTGTTCCTTGGTCTCATGGGAGGCCTTCAGGAATGCATTGTCCTTTTAGCTCTGCCCCAAGCAGAAGGCCCAGGAAGGGGTTTCTTCTAAGTTCTCCCACCACCACTAGAGTGGATAAGTCTCCTGTGTCTGTGAGGGGGGCCATGTGCCAGGAGCAGGTCAAGGGGCTGTCAGTGGAATGTGGAGCCAGGGACAATGCGGATCTAGGAAGAGGTGGTGTTAGATAGGACACTTCATCACATAGAGCTGTCTCTGCACAGTGTTCTCTGATTGCAGGACTGCTGAGGCCTCTGCAAAAGGGAGCTGCTCATAAGGCAGCAAGGACTTCTCAGGGGGATGAAGGACCCACTGCATCAGCCTTGTTCAGACTTTCCTGTCCCTGGGGAGCTATCACAGACTCACATTCTCCCCTGTTCAGGGCATCCCTGTGGTCTGCATCCTGGGCTGTCCCTGCCTTTAGAGGGGAGCTCTTGAATCCAGTTCCTCAGCACAGATGGGATTACTGTTGAGAACAAAGTCAAGGTAGGGATCAGGATGCAGGACTGAGACTGCTGCCAGAGTCATGCAAACTCTGCCTCATTTTGATTCAGAGTCCTTTGGCCAGGGTGAGTCCTTTCGAAGCACCTAACCCATCTGTGGTATGTTCCCATGCTCTTTGCATTCTTTTTGCTTGTTTTAAATACAAGCTTAATTTACCTCCTGCAGTAGGTTGTACTTACTTCTTGTTTTTCTTTGCAAATTAGCTCTGAAAGTATGTCAATGAGTGTGTATGTGTGTGTGCATGATGTGCATGTGCGTGTGTGTGTGAGCGCATGCACACATGCACATGCAGGTGCTGCTCTGATCTAGTGCCTTACCTATGTTACCTGATCATCACAACGATGCTGTGAGTATGATGTGTCCATTATACAGATAAGGAGACTGAGGTTCAGAGCAGGGAAGGAACTTGCCAGAGGCCACATGGCTCTGAAGCAGCAGAGCCTGGCTTTGAACTGATCTTGGCCTGACTCCAGTCTCCTACTTTGTGTCCATCAGAATCCAGTCATCTTGGTTCTGAATTACAATCTTGACTCTCCTGGCCTCAACCTATGCCATGGATCCAAACGTCCTCATCCTGATTCTTTTTCTATATGAGAAATGAAAATATCCATGAGGATCATGAAGTTAAAGAAACATCTTCCATTTTATCAGGACAATTCTATCCTACCAAATTCTAGTACAATGTACTTGACCCACTTAATCCAAATTGGCATGGGTTAAGAGCAGATATAAGTATAAAATAATACCAGTATTGTTATTATTCACAATTATCATTATGGAATAATAATGGTAATTTGCATCTTTCTTGGGCTCTTTCAGAACTCTTGAATCAGCTCAAGAGAATCCTACAATTTCAGTCCCATTTTGCAGATGGATAGTATAGGTTGCCCAAGGGCACACAAATGCTAGTTAATTTGCTTCCAGGATGCTAGCATTGTAGATGCAGGAACAGTTGTGAAGTGTTTTGAAATACAAGCACTGAAAGACTTAACAGTAGGCCTAACAGGTGGTCCTGACTTCTAGCTGCACAGCAAAGGAGCCACTTAGTATCAAAGGGGTAACTGGAAGGTGAGCTTGGGGTTTTAGGTGCCTGGGCAGCCCAGACAAGGGGGATATAATTGGTTACTCAATCAGATTGCATCCTTGATGAATCCCCTACCACAAGTCTAAGGAAGCAATAAAACTTCCTGTGTAGTTTTCCTGCATCTGGGGAGAAACAAGTACCTTAATAGAAGTGCTGTGGACCACTCCCATGGTTGCTCTGTCACTAAAGAAGCAGCAATACTGTGAGTCTGTGAAAAAGATAATAAGGAGAGAGGAAAGGACTAAACGGTGTTTCACTTAAGGGTTTTTCAAGGAAGACAGCGTTCTTGTCTGAAATGACAGCAGGCAGATTTGGCAAATTTTGCTTGTGGAGTTCAATTCTTTGGAGAAAATAGAGACAAAAAGATGGGATTTAAAAGATCCATTTGAGCATATCTAAGTGAGTCCTAATATATTCAGCAGTTTTTAAAAGGACAGATATTAAGACTAATTTGAGGCATGCAATCTAGATTTGAAAGACTTAATCACATGTGAGTACGTTTCAAGTCATTAATTTTTGAGAGTACACCTATGGAGCAGGAAGGTAAGCTTGTGACAGAAGTTCCCAGCCTGCTTGGCTCCCATTTCTTTAAGAGGAATATCTCATTGCCCTCCCTGGCTGGCCACTTGGGGCTCATTACATACACTTGCTTTGATACTCAGTTTACCTGTACAATCTACATGTCTTCTGCAGAGGATATAGGGAAAATTGTCAGTAAAATGGCATGAAAATCAAATTAACTCATCTTACATTTCCCCTGCATTTGTATCTGTCTAGTATTTTTCCTTTGTAGGCCTACTATCTTTTTTAAAGCAAGCAGCATAGTTATAATACAATTTCTTCATTGTAATCCTACACCGTATGTATTCTGCATTAAGTAAGAAGGGGGATTAATAATTAAATCAAAATGAAAAACCACTTGTTTCCTTTCTACAACCCCAGGGATGGATTTCCTGGGCCAGTGCCAGTTTATCAGCAATGATTAGAGAATATGACAGGAATGCCGAGAAGATAAGAGCAATAAAGCAAGATGATATGAACATGAATATGTGTATATACAAGTAAAAAACGAGGCCTGGGAAGAGAAGGTAGATGGACCAGTGAGTGAAAAAGAACCAGGGAAACAGGGCATCATAGGTAAAATCCCAATGATCATAGCCGAACCCTGTCGGGGACACATCATACACCAGATTTTATTCTAAATGCTTTGTCTGTATTAATTCACTGAATCACTTCAGAGATGATGTGAGGCAGTTACTATTTGCCCCATTTTACAGCCAAGGATACTGAAGCAGAGGAAGGGGAGTGGCTGCCTTGGAGATAGTAAGTTGTTGATCTGGATTTAAATCCAGGCTGACTGGCCCAAGGAAAGCACCAGAAAAAGGGTGCCCCCAAAACCCAAGAAAGGGGAATATCCTAGGAGAATGAATGAAAAAGAAAAGCCAGTGAGACTAAAAACACAAAGTGAAGAGAACAGGGAAATTAGAGTATGGAGGTGAGGAAAAAAGAGGGATAAAAAAGTGAAGGATAAAAGCCGGGCGCGGTGGCTCGCGCCTGTAATCCCAGCACTTTGGGAGGCTGAGGCAGGAGGATCGCGAGTTCAAAGCCAGCCTCAGCAGTGGCAAGGCACTTAACAACTCAGTGAGACCCTGTCTCTAAATAAAATACAAAAAAGGGCTGGGGATGTGACCCAGTGGACAAGTGCCCCTGAGTTCAATCCCTGGTACCCAAAAAAAAAAAAAAAAAAAAAAAAAAAAAAAAAAAAAAAAAAAAAGTGAAGGATAAAAAGGAAAGATGAATGTGAAGGTGAATGTAGGTGTCAAATAAGAGCTGGGGAGAGAAAAAGAAAGAGCAGACAAGAGAACCAGTCAAGAGAACACGGGCATTGAAAACTCCCTGTGTGCACTTCCTATTTGCCATCTCACTTGACCTTTTCCATGCCATTTTGAGGTCATTGTTGTTGTAAGACCCACTTTCTGAAAAGTGAACGGAAGGTCTGAGAAACTAAATGGTGTTCAAGGTCACACAGTTTGTTCCTGGCAGAACAAAAAGAACTGCTGACAACTACAAAATGATGAAGAAAGAAATCAAAAGATAGCTAAATAGATGAATTGGATGACTCAAGATGGTAAAGATGTTGACTCTCCCCTTTCAGGTTTAATAAAATTCCTAGCAAAATCCCACGATATTTTCTTTTAGACATAGATAAAATTACCCTAAAATATATATGGAAAGACAAAGGAATTAACATAGATAAAATAATTTTGGAAAAGAATAAAGTAGAAGGAATCAGTCTACTCAATTTTAAGATTTATTATTGGCATTGGCAAAAGAACAGACATATAGATCAATGTGACAGAACAGAGAGCCCAAAATAGACCTTCAACAAAATAGACAACAAAAGTGCAAAAGAAATTCAATGGAAGAAAGAGCTTTTTCAACAAATAGCAAAGGAGTAATCTCATATCAGTAGGGAAAAACAAAATGAGCCTTGACATAAGTTTCAGAACTTATACAAAAATTAACCCCAAATGGATCATGGACTTCAATGTAAAAGACAAAACTATACAACTTTTAGAAAAAAAACTGATAAACTTCATCAGATTTGTAAACGTTTGCTTTGAAAAAGACCCTGTTAAGAAGACAAAAAACCAAATTATGCAATAGGAGAAAATGTTTGTACACTATGTATCAGACAAAGGAATAGTATCTAGAATATATAAAGAACTCTCAATATTCATATGAAACAACAACAACAAAAAATCAACCCAGTCTTAGAAAGTGGGCCTGACACATTTTGCTGAAGAAGCTATAGAGAGGGCAAACAAGCACACAAAAAGATTATCACCATCCTTAGCCATTAAAAACTGCAAATTAAAACCACAATGAGTTATCATTAGTTATCTGTCAGAAAGGTAAAAATGAAAAATAGCTATAACACCAAATGTTGGCAAGGATACAGAGAAACTGGCAGGAATGCAAAACTGTAGAGTCACTGTGTAAAAAATTGTTTGACAGCTTAAAAAAAAAAAAAAAAAAAAAAAAAAAAAACAAAAACGAAAAACCCTAAACATATAACTACCATATGACCCAGCAATTGCACTTCTGGGCATTTATCCCAGAGAAATGAACACTTACGTCCACACAAAAACTAGTAGACAAATATTTATAGAAGCTTCATTGGTAACAGTTCCAAATTGAGAACAACTCAAATGTCTTTCAATGGATAGATGGTTAAATAAACTATGATACATTCACGCTATGGACTAACACACGCAGGCATGTGCACACACACACACAAACACACACACATACACACACCTTGTTGAATCTCCAGGAAATTATGTTGAGTGAAGAAAGCCAATTCCAAAAGGTTACATGCTGTATAATTCTATTTATATAACATTTTTGAGATGACAAAAATTATAGAAATGGAGAACAGATTAGTGGTTGCCAGGGGTTGGGCAGGTGGGTGGGAAGTAGGGGTGGCAATAATAGGACAACATAAAAGATACTTGTGTGGATGAAAACGTTGTTCTATTATAAATTATTTATTACATTGGACATTGTAGTAGTATAATTTTGCAAGTTGTTGCCATTGAGAGCAACTGGGAAAAGAGTATGGTAGTTTTCTTTGTATTATTTCTTGAATCATATGCAAATCTACAATTATCTAAAAATAAAAAATGTTTAATAAAAGAAAAATGGGAGGATGGATGAAGTAGGAAGAGGAACAGAGCCAAAGAAGTACTAAAGGGCAGGTATGGTCAAGAGGAGAAAAAGACAAAGTAGAGGGGAGAAAGATGCAAACTGAGAGAGGGCAAGGATGGGGGAGGAAACAAAATGTGACTCAGTTTGAGTGCTTATGAGAAGGAGTTGGGGACACCCACAGATTCGAGGCAGGGGCAGGCTTCCCAGGACCATTTGTAAGGCCCAGGCCCAGGCCCAGGCTCCCATTCTCAGACTCTGCTCTTCCAGCCTCACTCCCCACTCCCCACTCCCCTCTATTTAACCTGTTCCCTGCCTCTTCAAGCTACTTGCTGGATCACCTGTCTCCACTCCACCACCAGCAGACCTTCCCTGTTTCCCCCTGGCCCCACCTCCTGTGGCCTTTGGGCATCTCTCTAGTGGTAACCAACACCCTGCTATCCAGGCTGTAATTTATTCCTGGGAAGGTATGCCTTCCCCCAAGGGGTTTGGGGGCAGACACAGTGTACAAATGACCCAGTCTTCTATTTCAGTTTCTTGTACAAGGTCTAGCCTGTGTAGAAGTGCTGTACACATTTTAAAAGAGATCTGAATGGCATTTTGAGTCCATCTGATAAAGGGCATTTTGCAAAGCAACCAAGGCTACCTAACTTGGACTGGGAAAGCCTTTATACCTAGGTATCCAATGGCATTGGGGCCTCCCTGATTGAGACTGGGAGTCTGGAATGTAAGGGGAAGTGTGTGTATGTGTGTGCACGTGCGCGGGCACTCTGCCTCCAACCAAATCAAGGGAAGAAGAGGAGACTACAACCTTGAGCTGATGCCACACCCCACCCCACCCACAACCTCCTGCCATCACCTGGGTTGGATCCCTGGTGACCAGGAAGTACTGTTGCCACCTGCCAACTGGTCAGATTACCCCTGACCTTTGCCCTCCAGCCAGCTCTAGTCTGGAATGAATATGGAACTTAACATTTAAGCCCCAGCCAGGATCTCCAGGGTCATGTGTTAAAGGTTTGGCTCTGACATTTAATTTAACACAGCTCTTGGCAAGGGTTACCGCCATCCTGGGCTCTGTTGACTAGAATAGCTCCCTTATCTGAATGTCAAGGTAGGAGGAACCAGATATGAAGCAGGGAAGGCAGGAGGGGCCCTGGCCAGCCACTCCATCCTTTAGTTTTGTGAAGGTGAAGCTGTCTGCTCTGTTTTAAAATAATTTCATAGAAAGCCACTTCACAAATCTTTTTGAAAAATACACTCAGGTATTTTTAATTAAATGCCTCCCTTCCATTCTTTGTATTGGAATTCCCAATTCTTCTTGTCTTTATTAAAAACAGAAAAATTCCCCCATGGCTGAAAACTGACATAGAAGTCATCTGATGTTGGGTCCTCTCTTACAACAATGCCAGCTTTCTGTGACCGGTTTGGTGTACAGTGCAAACACAATGAAAAGTGTAATTTAAAAATGGATTTTAGTCCCTTTGCATTCTCTCCATCATCCCTCCAACCCCAGCCTCAAAATTCAATCAGTATTGGCTCAGAAAATGCAAGCTTTTTAAAACATTCTCCCAAAAGGAAAGTATAACCCTGCCTGAGTGATCCCATTCCAAGGTCTTCAAAAACTTAATTATCCCTGGCACATGCCAGGTAATCAAATAAGTGGTTATTGAACTGATCTTAAAACAAAACAAAACAAAAATTAGACACACAAAAATGCCTAGTATACCCACTGGTGGCTTGTCCGCTGAAGGCCTGAAGAATCCTGTCATTTTAAAAGAAAACAGGAATTGGAGAATGGACACTCTGGTCATTTCCTCCCTAACCTGGGTTAATTTCATCATAGATGACCAGAGCACCTTAAGAGTCTCCCTAATTCCTAGACAAGAAGCCCAGTCAAGTGCTTGAGAAAGCCACAAGAGGATCTTGCTCTGCTGCCTGCATCAGGGGCAATGAGAATACTGTGACAAAGACACTGCTGTGTCTGCTGGCCCCACAGAGGATGTGTTCTGCACTGCCTAGGATATGTTGGCAGGCTCAGGGGAACCCATATTGGGCGATCCCACCGAGATCTGACTTCATGCAGAGAAGGCAGCTAAGCTTTGAGACAGCCCTGGGCCAGGTGAACAGCATGCCCCTTCTCCTGCCCACCCTTTGCCCCTGCCTCCTCCTCCTCCAGATATACAGCACTGGGTTTCTGTTTAATGCAGACATGCTCCTTGAGTATGAAATGCTGCCTGTGAGTGATGCCAGCAGTTTCTTGCAGTTTTTGGAGAGTCTTGTCTGAGTGTTTGGTCTCCTTTCTAATGGAGAGCTAGGTAGTGAGTCTGGGGAAGACTGCTGGGCATTGCAGAGTGTGCAGCAAGTTCTCTTACAATAGTGGCTCTGCTGCTGTGCTTCCAAGAAGTGTGGACCCTGTATACCAGGACCTCACTGAGTACATTATACCTCTAAGCAGAATGACATATCTTGGTTTAGCTCAATAGTCTACGATCCCAGTGAAGCTGACCAAATTTTGCATACCAGAGCCCAAAGCAGGGCTCTGCTCTCTTGACTCACACATCATTCCCTCTGCTCCGTTTATCTGCCAGATTCTAGGAAGCCAGTTGATGGGATTTACGTGGGCATCTAAGCAAAAGGCTACATCTGGGAAGGCAAGGACACCTTGTAGGGTTTGTGTTTGATAATAAAAAGACCCCAAATTCTAAATCAGAGGACAATAATAGCGCTGCCACTTAGTGCTCAGAATGCTGCTAGCTTTAGTCTCCTCTATAAAACAGGAGAACCAAGCTCTGCCTCACAGGGCTGGTGTCTGAATTAACTCATGTAAACGTGTCCTAGTTCAGTACCTTGGTTTCATAAATATCAGCTTCTTTTCACTACCTCTTTCTCACATGGGAAAGTGTTTTGTGAACCAGAAAGCCCTAGAACATATAGCTTGCTTGTGATAAGACAATGTACATTCTGGAGTCAGACCCAGGTGAGAATCTGCCTTTATAAGCTGTTTGCCTCAGACAAGTTATACAGCCTCTCTTGGCTGCCATATCTCACCTGTGGAGTGAGTACAATAATCTCTGCTTCATTAAGAGGATTAAAACAGAGTAAATTACTTGGCAAATAGTCATGTTCCCATTGATCATCTTTGGGTGTTTGAAAGGGCTCTTGGAATATATGCTGGACTGACTCCTCGCCTTGCCCATTTTGGGGTAGCCCCTGGAACTTTGGGGAGCAAACTAAATTGGAGGAGTCTGCACTGACCTAAGTCTGCTCAGTAGACCCAGGGACAGGAGAAGCTATTTGTGGGAAGGACAAACAGAACCAGGGGTCCCTGGAACATCTCTCTAGGCATATACACCAGTTTGAGGAGAAAGAAAATAAAGACAGCATGGATTTTTCCTTTTCCTCATTCCCTGCACTTGGTTCCTTGACCCCCAGGTCGGTCTTTCAGAACAGTTTGAAAGATGTCTAAAAAGAAAGAAGGAGGCAAGCAGGATGTGACCTAGTGGCCTGGGCAGAGGAGAGGGCAGAAATAACAAGGCCACATTCCCAATTTGCCCAAACTTAAAAGGGAAAGAGATTAAGCTGAGGATCTAAGGCTGAGGTAGCTGCCATCCCCACCTGGCCCTCTCTGTCCCCACTTAAAGGTCGAATCATTACCAAGGGTAGTGATGTCCCCTCACCCCACCCCTGTGCCCTAGCCTCTTTAAAACAATGGTAGGAGATTTCAGGCACCTCAGGTACCCAGTCTCCTACTGGAGCAGAGGTGGTCACAGCATTTTGGATGCTGGGCTCCCCAGGCCCAGGGCAGACCACTGCCTACTTCTGGGGCATCTCTCAAATTTCCTGACTGAACTTTGGACCAGCCCTGATCTTTTCCTTATCCCCCTGCCCCTTCTTCCCCCATCTGGCCATTTCTCTGTAACAGCTTGCTGCCAGGGGTGATAGGCACCCCCAGAGTGTCAGTTCTGCCTTTCAGAACCAGTGAACCCAGGTGAGAAATGGAGGAGGAAAAGAAGACAACTTACTTGTTGAGATCGGAGCTTCCAAGTCCCACTGATGGTAACTTCTGGGATGTCCCTTAAGGCGGTGCAGGCGGCTTTCAGGGCTTTTTAGGAGACTTTCCAGCCCCAGCCATTACCCAAGCGAGTGGCTGCAGCCTAGAGCCTCTCCCTTGTTGTGGGTCCTGTGGGCAGAGGCATGTAAATCCTCCTATCTCTGGTCCCTTCACTCACCGGCCTCTTCAGTCACTCCCTTCTAATAGCACGAGAGAGCAGCCAGAGGCGCTAGCTCTCTTCCTCTTTCCCTGCCTCCCTCCCCTCTCTCCTCCCTCTAGTCTCCCAGGGTTCTCCTCCCTCTACCCCCAACACAAATGAATCTCCGGATAATAACGAGATTTAAAGGGCCACCGGCAAAGGCCGCAGAGGGCGGGATAGGGTGGGGATGGGGCGGGAGACACGCCATCAGTTTGGAAGTTGCAAGGAGGAGGAAAGCAGAGAGAGAGAGAGAGAGAGAGAGAGAGAGAGAGAACCGGAGCCGGCTGGCAGGCCTCCTTTCTCTTCCTCGCTGCCTACTGTCCCTCCTGCCTGCGCTATCATCCTGCTACATCCCGGCAGGTGGAACTAGAGTGCTTTTGGCCATCCAGGCAGGTGCAAGGGTCAGTGACCTGTGCGCGCGGGAGGGCGTGTGTCTGAGTGCCGTGTGCATGTGTGGAAACGCCCCCGTGTGTGAACGTCCACGTGTGTGCGCGTGTACATGTGTGAGCGCCTGCATGCGCGCGCTTGTGTGCACGTGTGTGAGCATCTGTGTTGTGTGGTTTAGTGGGTGCGGTGGAACAGAGAGAAAGAAACTCAGGGTAGAAAAATCTTGGCTCAGAGCCTTGAAGGGGCAACTCAAGTCACAGCGGTGCGTGGAGAGGGCGGTTGGCAGTATTTTGGTGCCTTTCCTCAGATGGAACGCCACAGGTGGGGACTTCCCTTTGGAAAGTCGGGGCTCCTGTCTGGGCTCCACATTCACACGCAGATGGTGTTTCTTCTGTGGCTGGGGGTCAGGGTCTTGGGACCTGGCTGAGGGTGAAGGTCCAGATATAGGGAACAGGTATGTCCTCTCCGGACTCTGCTTAGCCCTGGACCTCCTCCCTATCCGCCCTGCAGCATATATGTCTTGTGGCTGGTGGGTAGAAATGGCAGGGAAAAGAGTCCTTCACTGAAAGACAAGGGGAAGCAGAATGTGTTCCTAGGCATGGGCAGGGCCTCTTCACCATCTCCCCGCCCCTCCCTTTTGGATTCCTTCCAGCATTGAAGAAAGATGATTGCATGAATCTATTTGATTCCTGTGAGATGTAGGAAAAGCAGGTGCAGACATCAGCCTGCAAAAGGGAGGGCTGCTGTCTGAGTTCTGGTCCCTTCAAGGTAGCCCTTCTTACCTCTGGCCCTTGTCTTGGCTTATTACCCAGTCTTTTTGAGTTCAATAACCCCCTTCCAGGCCCTGTGTATGTTTCTCCCCTCAGTGACAGACACATCTTGCTCCAGTGTACTGTATCTCCAGCACCTAGGCCCAGTGTTGGGTGGATTTTTATCATGTGAATGAAGACTACCAGGAAACTGGTTTATTCAATTGCAGTGAGAAAAATGCTTGTCATTGGGATTGGAGTGCACCAACTCTATCTTTGCTGTGGAGACCAGCATCCACATCCCACTGCCCTGTCCCTGTCCAGGGAACAGTACTCACAGCAGTCCCCTGGACACCCTCCTTTTCTGTCTGTAGAGAGACTGATCATTCAGTGTGGCTGCAATAGGCTCTGACTAAACCAGGAAATCTCTGTCTGTCTTGGAGCTCATCCATTGCATGCTGGTATATCTTATGGTTTAACAGAAAGTATTTAATTCTTTCATTTCCTGGTTCTTGGCAAAGGACTGAACTATGTAGCTCTGAGGTCTGGATAACACACTTGAAGCATTTACTGAGTCTGGAAGGGGTGCTCTGTCCTTGAGCAGCAATGGCCTTTGGATTGGGTATAAAGACCATGGTATTCATTTTGCCCTATGGAAGGGTCTGACTGACTTTGGAATGAAGCACAGGATGGTCTGGGAAATACTGCCTTGCAAATAGTCTGTCTGTGATTGGACCTTGGACCAAGAAGGAAAAAAAAAAAATCAGTATCTAGTTCTCAGCCCAAACCTGAAAGATGAGAAGTAAGAGTATTCTAGTGACTGGTTGTTGCAAACTTCAGATAGCCTGGACTTTTCCATGCCATGTTTCCCAAAGATTACAGATGACATTTGATGGTAGGTGACACAATTGCAGAACAACTCAGGGAGCTTTGGAAGGTGCTAAGTGTGTCTTTCATTGTCTGAAAATTGATGAGAAGATGCTACAAAGCAACAGAGAATTTATGTGTCTTACCACTGTTAATTAGAGTGCAGACCCACCTCCTCTGTCCCCTTTTATCTGCTTCTCTTGCCTTCTTTCATGGAGCAGGAAATGAATTCACAATTAAAGTTTTCTCTTTAGAACATGACACTTACAGGAAATTATTTTTTCTCCTATTTATAGAAATTCCATTTGCATTTATGAGGTTGGTAATGTCTCATAAATATTTCCTGCCAAATAAAATATTAATTAAAAGAGTTTGTTCAGTTATACTCTGAAATTCTAACTAAATCTCTTCTAAGACAAATATTTTAAGTTCATTCTTCTCATGTCAGGATAATTTCTCATACATTACTTGTGTATGTTAATAAGCTTATCTAGAACAGATATCCATCAATTTATGAAATATACTTTCTCAATATTTAACAAATCATCATGTGACTAGGACCCAGTTTGAAAAAACAAAATGAAACATTGCAAAACCATTAAATCCTCCCTCAATTACCTCTTTGGATCCCTTAGGAAAGAAGCAACAGTCTGAACTTGGTGTTTCTGTTTGCTAAGCCTTCTTTATACTAAAATTGCACATGCACATGTACACACGCACACACACACACACACACACACACACACACCTATTCAATCAGTGAACATTGACTACATACGTAGTAGGACTCCCTTACCTACTTAGGGTGCACTTTTCTGTTTCAGTTACCTGTAGTCAGCTGTGGTCTGAAAATATCAAGTGGAAATTTCAGAAATAGGCAATTCTTAAGTTTTATATTGTGTATCATTCTGAGTACATGACGAAATATCACCCCATCCCAGCACATGAATCATCCCTTTGTCCAGTGTATCCACACTTTATATGCTACCTACCCATTATTGACTTAGTAGCCATCTAGGTTGTCAAATTGATTGTAGTTTCTCATTGCTAATGTTCTGGTAATTTTTTGTTTTATTTCTGTTTAGTCAACTTTTTTACTGCTGTGACTAAAAGACCCAACCAGAACAATTATAGAGGAGGAAAAGTTTATTTGGGGGCTCAGAGTTTCAGTGGTCTCTGTCCATAGACAGCAGCTTCATTCTTCAGGGCTTCAGGCGAGGCAGGAACAACATGACAGAAGAGTGTGGCAGAGGGAAGCAGCTCACATGATGGTCAGAGAAGAGAGAGACTGCATTCTCCAGATATAAAAATATATAGCACATAGCCACACCCCCAATGAACCTCCAGCCACACCCCACCTGCCTCCACTTACCACTCAGTTAATTCCATCAGGGATTAATTCACTGATTAGATTAAGGCTGTAACCCAATAATTTCTCCTCCAAACCTTCTTGCATTTTCTTACATGTGAGCTTTTGGGGGATGCCACATCTAAACCATAACAAGTTCATAATAGTTTCAAAGCATAGAGTCATAGCAGCTATTCAGAAATACCTAAAAGAAACTGTAAAGTGCTTCTTTTAGCTGAGAAGATGAACGTTCTCAATTTAATAAAGAAAGAAAATATACCATATCATGGTGGTTATGGTCTACAGAAGAAAGGAAACTGCTATTAAATTGTGAACAAGGAACAAGAAATCTGTGCTAGTTTTGCTGTCACAACTAAAACTACAAAAGTTATTGTCCCATTATGTGAGGAATGCTTGGTTAAGAAGCAAAAGGCACTATTACATTTGTGTATGTTTGTATAGGAAAAAACATAGGGTATGTAAGGTTTGATACTCTCCTGATGTTAGACATTCTCTGGGGGTCTTGGAACATCTCCCCCACAGGCAAGGGAAGACAACTGTACATATTTTATATTTGCTTACTTTTTTGGGTTGATTAAGGTCTGCTATGTTAGACACTTCCACAGTTGCTGTAAGAGAAGCTATAAAGCATAATGGTGGACTTTGATCAAAAATGCCTCTCATCTAATAGGGAAGGTCAGCACATGTTCAGGAAAAGTAGCAGATACATTAACAGTGTGAGATTTTAATTCCTGGGTGATAATTAGGTGATGATGTTAAATCCACAGGAATGCTAACAAAGTTTGGAGAGAAGAGCTGAGGGTGGCCTCTGGCTGTCAGGCTGAACTGGAAGGGCAGCCAGGATTTGCATATAAAGACAGCAGCAAGGGTGTGAACCAGGGCTGGGCTAGACAAGGCTCCTCATGTTGGAGGACCACAAGTAAGAGAGGGATTGTGACTGGGGTTCTAGGGAAGATAGAGTGATTGATGACAGTGGCTATAATTAGTTGAGTGCCTACTATGCGTAGGCTACTAGAAGTGCCTACGATCTCTGCTAGGTGCTTCACAGGAGTAATTGCTTATAATTTTCTTAACAACTTTGTGAGGAAACAGGTTCAGACAAGTAAAATAGCCTTTCACTGGCAGTTATTATTAGTAGCGAATTTCAGAGCTTTTATCAGATCTCAATTTTATTAGGTTCTAAAATCCTGTTTCAAATTGTTAGAGGCTGCATTGTGTTTCTCCCAAATTCATGTGTTGAAATCCTAATCCCCAGTACCTCGGCATAGGACTGTATTTGGAGATGGCCTCTAAAGAGTTAATTAAATTGAAACCATTAGGGTAAACCCTCATCCAATTAGATACATGACCTTATAAGAAGAGGACATTTGGATACAAGGAGACACCAGGGATGCTCAGGCATAAAGAAAAGATCATGTGAAGGTCCTGTGCAAGCCCAGGAGAGAGGCCTCAGGAGAGCCCAGACCTGTCAACACTTTGATCCTGGACTTGCTGCCTCAAAACAGTGAGAAATAAATTTCAGTTGTTTAAGCATCTAGTCTGTGATACAATATTTAATTATGGCAGCCCTTAGCAAACTGATATTCTGTCTCTCAGAAGGGGTTTGTATCCCAAGCAATGGAATTTGGACTTTATTCTGCAGGTGGGAAGTACTTATTGTAGAGTTCCGGTTTGGTGAGATTTCCGTGGGAGTGGTTTGTATATTTTTTATTCATCTACCCATTCCAGTGATTAATTACAGAGTGCCTGTTTTGTGACTTCCATGACTGCAGGGACCATATTTGTCACATTCACCTCTGAGCACCACTTGCCCCCAGTGCCAAGCACAGCATCTGGTGTATAGTAGATGATCAACACATATTGTTGAATGGAAGAAAGAATGTGGGCTAAATTCCAGGGATCGAAAAAATAACAAGGCAATGCAGAGTTTGTCTCCCAGGAGTTCACAGTCTGGTGAGGATGGTAGTCAGTGTACAACTAGTTCCACAAAGGAATCTGCCTATGTGGGGCGGAGATTATCAAGCAGTGCCCTGCTATAGAGCTTTACAAAGGAAGAGACTGTTTATGACTGTTCTATATAATGTGGCACTGTGACAGTCAAACATGTGAAATGTGGCTACTGTGATGAAGGAATGGAATTTAAATTTTAGTTTCAAAAGGTGCCATGGCTGGTGGCAACCATATAGCACAGCCAGGAATTTTGATTGACTGGGTACTGGTGTTGGCCTGAGGTGATAGGGGTGTAAGAAGGGCACTGGAAGAAAGAACCTCATGAAGTACACAGTCCTACACAGTTTGGTAGCAACAGCGCCTCCCACTGGGAGTGTGTAAGAAATGCAGTCTCCCAGGCTCCATCCACTCTGCCTGTTCAAAGAAAATCTTCAATTTCACAAGATTCTCAAGGACAGGTATGCACACTGGAGTTTGGAAGAGTGCACTGCAAAAGGTACAGCTGAGAAAGACTCAATAGAACCAAGTTTCTGATAGCATCCAGGGATAAAAAGAGCAGAGGAATAAAACTGGACAATTTGGACCTGAACTGGGCTAAGCTCCCCTGAATCTTCAGGGATCTGGAGGTGTCCTTCCTTTGGGGATAGCTTGTCCCTTTGGCTTTCCTCCATTAGAACTCTGATTGTATGTGGTGGGGTTTCTATAACCTGTCTCTCTCTTACCTGCTACCTACAAATTCCTTGAGGGTGAGGATCTTGGCTTTTAAAATCCCTGAACTACCAGTGTCTGGCATCCTGCTTTTGGGTTAGTAAATGTGTCCAGAATGCATGGATTCTCATGACAAGAATAAGAAAACCAGGAGAAGTAGGTGGTGGTAAAGGAGAGCTGCAGAGTTTAGTTTTAGATGGGTAGCATGCTAGTTGAAGGCTGGGTGAGGCCCTGGGTGAATTGTATGAGAAGAGGAAAGAATGGATGTCTGGAGTTGAGGGAGCTAGGGACAGAGGTGTAGACTTTGGGATGTCGTCTGCACAGAGAGAAGACAGAAACTTTGAGAATAGTTTAGACACTTGGAGAAGGGTGGAGAAGAAAGGAGGAAGAGGCCAGACTGGGGGACATGTTCATGTCCTGCACAAAGGAGGAGGTGGAAGATGTGGAATGGGAGATGGAGAAATGGTCAAAATGGCCAGAGGATCCCCCAGCCAGGGTGGCAACAACATGTGGAATGGACATCAACAGCCAGTGGACCAGATTCATTCATTAATAAGAGATTGATTTGGTAGTATTTATCTCATGAAAGCTTGTACTCAGTACAGCAGGGGGCCAGAACATGAAGGCAGAGATCCAAAAAAGTTGAGGAAAAATGGGCCAAGGGGAGGGAAACCTTCACCTTTGATCATGCTGGCAAGTTGTCATTACTTACTTCCTAGAATGTGCTAAATATATCTCATATTCATCTAAAAAGAAAAATAAACGTGCTCTTTGGAAAAACAGCTGATATTTGGTTCTGGGCTTCTTCCAGTGGATAAACCTTCCCACTTGAGTATCCAAATGCATTTTTTTATTGAATTTCATTGAATTTGGACCAAAACTCCAATGGTAGCTTCTCCTTTCCTAAAACAAGCTTCCTCTTCCTGAATTTCCTTTCATTCATGAGCCCAGGGCATGTGCCAGAGAGACATTTTTCATAATTGGCTGCACTGTTGATTTTATTGAAAGGACAAAGGTGCTCCCTGGGGGACAGAGCCTTCACAGCGCCAAGACTCTGGTCGCTGTCCAACTGCATTGAGCTTTCTTTCACTTATTGCAATTATAGGGATGTATATTTTTCTTTCCATTCGGCAAAAGGGGATGCTATTTAGAAAGAAAATAAAATTCCTTCATATCTCTGTTGATAGGAATCTCAATTCTGTTTGGTGAAAACTCCGTAGAAATGCTAATTAGGAAACACAGGTCCTTTTGTGGTGGTGTTTCCACAAGGGGCCATTCGCGCCATCTCGTGGTTGAAAGAGATTCTACAGCAGGTAGAAAGCCTGTATTTCCCGTTCCTTTTGTGTTCTTCAGTTTTATTAAAGTAAACGGGCATTTATTGGAAGCATCACATTGTTATAAGCAGTTTGAAATGAAAGCAGTCGGGCCTCTTCCTCAACCTCCCAGTCTTCAGAGGCTACCGCTTTCATTTCTTTAGGCTACTGGTTCCTTTGGGTTTTACTGCATATCTCTAAATGACACACAGTAATTCTTCTACGTGCTTCTATTTTAAGGCCTATTACCTTTCCACTATTGAAGATAGAAGCTTAGCTCTCTCTTCTCTCTGGTCGTCCCTACCACACATCTGTGCCCTTCATCTTTCTCCTTCTGCAATGGAATTATTTCACGACGTTGTTTAGCTGAGCCATGCAGAAAACTCATTTTTCTTATCTTTTAGCTTCTACTTTCATCTCTTTGTATTTTTGCTCCGTGTCTCAACTCTCTCTTCCAATCCTTCCATTGGGATTTTTGGTTTTCCCATCATATTTTAACTTCCAAGAACTTTCCATTTTTTTTTTTTTTTTCAGTAAGATCCTTTCTATTTGAAGTTTTTTTTTTTTTTTTTTTTTTTTTTCTCCCTTGAACAGTTTCTGTTTTCCCCAAGATGCTTTTGTTGTGTCAGTATGTTTTTGTTCTGATTTTCTTCAGGTATCTGGTAACTTGGTAAGAGGAAGCTGTGGGCCTGTAGAAGGGATATGACACCTGTCAGGCTCCCTGGAGGATGCTCTGACTGAGCCATTTCATCACAGGACCTCTTGATGCTGGAGTTTTCTTTTGAGATATTCAGATTCTTCAGGTATAGCTCTTTTGATCTCTTCCCTCTTCCACCGGTAGACAGTGCTATAGACATCTGTATCTTTTGGGATTCTGAAGTGTCAGTGGTGCTTTTTTTTTTTTTTTTTTTTTTCCTTCTGTATGCTATAGTTGGATCTGGAATGTCCCCAAAGGCTCATGTGTTAAAGGCTTGGTCCCCAGCTTGATGCTGTTGGGAGCTGGTGCAAGTTTTAAGAGACGGGATCTAGCAGGAGGTCTTCATGTCTTGGGGGTATGCCTTTGAAGGGGACTATGGGACCTTACCCCCCTTTCTCTTTCTCTCTTTTGCTTCCTGGCCATAGCTTTACCCTGTCATGTGCTTCTACCATGATGTAGTGCCTCATCCCAGGCTCCGAAATCACAGGGCCAATTTATCATGGACTGGAACCTCCAAAACTGTTAGCCAAAATAAACCTTTTCTCTTTATAAGTTTATTATCTCAGGCATGTGTTACAGTGATGGAAAGTAGAATGTCATATTTTTTTTAAATGTCATTGTCAACTCTGCAGACCTTTTTACCCTTGAAGATTTATTTATTGTTACAGCTGCTATTTTATTAGAATTTCAGATGAGAGCAAAAGTAGAAGCATTTATTTCATTTACGATTTTTACGCTGAAGCCATTCATTCATTTTTAAATTGTCCATCCTACAAACATTTGTTGATCCCTTACTATGCAACAGGCTCCTGGGTGGATTCTGGACCTGCAGTGATCAATAAGTTCACATTCCCTGCCCCCACAAGGATGCCTACCCCATGTGGTTGTAGACAAATAGTTATATTAGTTCATCTAGAGTGGTGACACAGTTAATGGTGATGGTCAGTTGTCTCTACAGGGGTCGTGTTGGCTGTTTGCCAAGACAACCCAAAAGATGGCTTAACTTAGAGCATTTACTAAAGTCTCCTTGCAAGTTCAGATGCCTGATTTCCAGTGCAGCCATCTCCTGAGAACGCCCATCTCCACCATTTACAGTCTGGCTTCCTGGTGTCTAGATGAAAATGCAAATTCATTGATTAATGTATAGTGAGCTCCATTACTGTGCCAGGAGCTAGAATATGTAAGACGATTTGCTATGCACATCTCCCCCTGCAGGGAAGGAGCCGGATGAGAAGTCAAATCATGATGGGAACATTGCTGGCTGTACCTGGAATCCATCAAGGGTGTGAATTGTAGATGAATGAGTGGTTATTGGTCTTGGCTGTTGAGCAAGGAGGAAGGTGGTGTTAGACAGACTGGAATGTTGAAGTCTGCTGAGTGAGGCTTGCCCTTTCTGGAAAGTGCCTGATTCACATCAGATCCTGAGCTTTTCTTTATTTCTTTTTGTTTTCTTCAGATATATCAGTTTGCTCTTTGTACCAGGATACAAAGAGGGTGGCTTTTTCTGGAAGGGGTTCAGATTCCCTATTTTGGCTTTTCATCACTGTAACCAACAAAACATAAAAAGAACAACTTAGATAAGAAAAATAATCATTTGGGGCTCACAGTTTCAGAGGTCTGAGTTTACTGTCAGCGGGCCATTGCTCTGGGCTTGAGGTGAGGCAAAACATCATGGTGGAAGGATGCGACAAAAGAAAGCTGCTCAGCTCATGGCATCCAGGAAGCAGAGAGAAAAAGAAGAGAAAGTGTTGGGGGAGAAGATGAATCCTTCCAGGGCATGTGTCCAGTGACCTACGCCCTCCAACTAGGAACTACCTCCCAGTAGTCCATTCAGTCATTAATAGATTAATCCATTAAGTGGATTAATCCACTGATGAGGTCAGAGGTCCCATCATTCAATCATTGCCTAAAAGCCCCACTTCTGCTACTGCATTGGGGACCATATTTTCAATACATGAGCTTTTGGGGGACATTCCAGATCCAAACCATGGATGGTACTGTCCTACCCCACACAAACCTTAGCTGCCCAAGCTTCCCCTAGACACTCTGGCAAAAGGAGATTTGATTGAGTGAGGGGACATTGTCATTCACTAGAGTGAGATGCACTACATATGTCTGAAGTGAACACATCTGCTGAGGGGTTGGAGAATGACATGAGGGTGCTGATGGTCTCTAGAGGGTCACAGAAAGAGACCACCCAACCTCCCTTTTTAGTAATATCATAAAACACTCATTGGGCAAATATCTCCAGAGAATCACCTTCCTCAAAGAACATGGCAGTTTTTTACTCCCAGTGCCCATTTTAAAGGAAGAAACCAAGTCCCAAAGTTGTTAGTGAGAGAGAGAGGCTCACAGGGGATCTTCTGCTTCTACTAAGGATCTATATAGCACAAGGTCAGAGGGGACACTGGGATGGGTACTCACGCCTTTTGCTTACTGAGCCAGGGAGGGAGAGGTGAGGCTGGGGTGTAGGTTGTACAGGCTGGGGTGGGCCCTATGTCACTTCTGTTCTGAAACACCAGGGTGGCAGAGGCAATAGGGACAAGAATATTATCCTGACTGAGTGCCATGGCGTCGGAGTCAGCCCTTGTCCCTCTCTTCAGCTCCTTTTTCTTGCTTAAATGGCCACATAATAACATGGACATGCTGTGAAAAGGTCAGACAAAGGAAGGTTACTATGATGATTGTCCTAGAAGTAATTTCAGGACTCATTTAAAGAGCAAAGTTTCCTGTTGAGTTTTCTTGCTTGTAGGTGTAATGGACCAGCATCCTAAATCAGGACACATGTGTCTTCTCCAATCTTCTAAGAACATCCCAGCCACCCAGAACCTCCATTGCACACCCCCCTGTGGTCCCTTTCGGGTTGACTCTCTGC
The DNA here is from genome assembly GCA_025594165.1 of Tamias sibiricus. Lineage (NCBI taxonomy): Eukaryota > Metazoa > Chordata > Mammalia > Rodentia > Sciuridae > Tamias > Tamias sibiricus. Next base: position 123,165,956 of record CM046657.1, on the reverse strand, counting down.
TGATGTGGTAGCTGGGGAGGACACGGTGTGGCCTCTATTGTGCACGCATGTAGGACTCAGAACTAAAACCAGGACTTTGAGTCCCTGGTTATATTGGATTTGGATTTTAACATGTCACATAGTGATAGAAAGTGATGTGAGCACGGTGTGGTGGTGCATGCCTGTAATCTCAGAGACTCAGGAGGCTGAGGCTGGAGGATCCAAAGTTCAAGACCAGTCTCTGCAACTTCATCAGGCCTTGACTCAAAAAATTTAAAAAATTGGAGATGTAGCTCAGTGGTAAAGCACCCTGGGATTCAATCTCAAGTACAAAAACTTTAAAGAAAAGAAGAAGAAGGAAAAAAAAGGTGACCATATAGTATTTAGCACTTTGTACAATGTGTAAAGCAACTATAGTTCGTCCTGTTTTCAAGTGAGGAAGCTGAGACTCAGAAAGGTTATGTAAGTACCCCAAGGTCGAATTACTATGAAGTGGCAAAGTCAAACTTCAAGTCCAGATCTGCTGCCTCCGAGTTCAGTGATTTTCCTGCCACCCAAGCTCCCTGAGGCTCATGTGGGGCCCTTATTCTAACACACGTTTCCTACTCCTGACTGAAATCCTGTCCCACGGCATTAGTATGGGGGAATCTCTGAGCAATGTGGTAAGGTGTGGGGCAGGTCACCATGGCGGGGGGGACTGTTCACATCAGCCAACGTGGCCAAAGAGGCATCAAGTTCAAGGTTACTGGGCTGGACAGAGTGTTTATTTTTATTTTATTTTTTTTTTTAATCATTGCAGATGCTGACAATTTCCAGACAATTTCTGTGTGCTGGAGTCAAGAGGCTGGTCTTCATGAATTCGTGAGCCTGGCAGAGGTGACTACCTCTTGCGGCCTCCCCAAGCATTCAACATGACCACTTGGGGAAACTGAACTTATTTTTCTTGTCTTTTGATATTTTGGGGACATATGTGAGGTACCTGAGAATCTGGAACAAAGCATTTGAGATTTGGAAGTGAAAACGTCCAGGAAGAAACTGCAGGCCAGTGTTGTGGCAGTGCGGAGGGAAGTCTCTTTCTTGATCCCTTCTCTGTAGCTTTCTAAAAGTCCTGAGTGGGATTCTCTGGCCTCATGGTCTGCCACCTCCCCACCCTGGACCTTTTTTTTTTTTTTAAATAAACAGAGGTATTAGAAGAGTGGGCCATCCTAAGGGAGTGGTGAGTGGTCCTTCCTGAGCTATTGGCCATCAAGGGCACTGCAGTACTCAGGAAAGGTCCAAGTCAGACTCTCTTAACCAGTGACTACCCTTGGCCTTTGGAGTAGAGGCATGGTCACCAGCACAGTGTGGTGGAGGCCATTCGGCTTTGTCCCGCCCACCACCAATGTGTGTCTTGGTCTTGGAAAGGTCACCCTAGTAACTCTCCACTATGGAGAGACCTCCCAAATAGAAAGTGACTCCTCTGCTTATTTTTCCATAGGTGGGACAGTACAGTGAGCCCTCTGAATCCATGGACTCTGAGCCTTCAGATCCAACTGATCATGAGTCCAATCAACTGTGGATTGAAGTATGAAAAACACCAATTGCATCTGTGCTGAATATATACAGACTCTTCTTGTCATTATTCGCTAAACAATGCAGTATAACACCTATTTACGTAGCATTTACATTGTTTTAGATACTATAAGCAATCTAGAGTTGTTTTAAAGTATACAGGAAGATGTTCTTAAGTTCTGTAGAATTGTAACATTTCATATATGAGAGACTTGAGCACCATGGGGGTCCTGCACTCAATCCCCTTTGGAAGCCCAGGAACAAGACTATAAGGACTCATGCCTGTCATGGTAGCCTTTATGGAATGCTCATAGTGCTCAGTGGACATGGTGTCACTACTGGCAGCCAGGGCAGTGGGAAAAAAAAGAAATGCAAGATTCCTCATGGCAGCTTGAGTAACTTGGGCATTGATCTAAAGCACATGAGAGACAACAGCTGGCAACTCTTGAGAATAAACTTATTTGATGGCAGAACTTTGCCAGGGAGCAGGCAGCGTTGTGAGCAGGTTGTACAGCACTAACAGGAAACATAATTTTAGCCATTCCTTCATTCATTCTTTGGACAAGCCATCACTTTTGGCAGCCTAGGGCTCCAGGAACTTTGTAGGCTACAATGATGACTTAGAGGCGGAATCTATCTCCTGGAATTAGCAAACATGCCATATGAGCATAGACTGAGGATATATATTTACCTTTTGTAAACAAAACAAACGAAAACAAAATCACCTCCATCTCAACAGGAATCACCCTGTAAGTCCCAGGGGCCATTAGTAGGAGCATGATATTTAGGATGAAGGGTGTGATGGCCCTGTTCCACTTGGGCTGGTGGAAGTGCACCTCTGGGGTGCTGGGCCCCAAAGGCCAGATTTTAAAGAAGAATGGGAAGGTGTTGTTGAGGGAAAAAGCACAGGAAAAAGCAGAATTGACTTCTAAATTCCCTTTCAGTTCAGAGAGTGTGAGAAGCTATGCATTGCTATTTCCATTCCAAGAGGGCAACCGCCTGAGGAGATGGGGGTGCAAAGTTTTTCCGAATGCCAGTCTGTCATCTAGCTATCAAAAACGCTGGAATAGTCAAATTCACAGAGTTAGTGCCTGAGCTCCGTGATGCCAGGATCCTTTGTGAAGGGCATGCAAGGCCCTCCAAGGCTGATCATGCTAAGCCTGTGCCCTTGACTCTAAAATAAGGATTTAGAAAAATACCTCTGTATCTTTCCTAGCAGAAGAGACTCAGGTAAAAGGGTAACATTAAGATGTTTGTGAACTGCAGAGTGGAGAATAGCTAATCATCTTTACTTAAGTATCTCACCACCATGCCTCTCCTTTGTGTCTCATGAGAAAAGTTACCATGAAGCAGCCCCTCAGCAGAGAAATCAGTGGAGAAACACAACATAGAACCTGGGTCTGACTCCCATTTTTCTTGAACTCTATGGTGAATGTTTTCCTTTTGCCTTCAGACAATCTGAGGGCCTACAGGGTTAAAAATGCATGGCCTGGGGATAGTTCATTCCCAATCCAGTCCACCTGACTTGAAGGGAGGAACCCGCAGCAATCAGGAGATGGAAAAATATAACTGCTGCTTAGTATTAATGTAGGGAACTGCCTAAAATCTATTGCTTTAGGGAACTGCATAAAATCTATTGGTCTCTGGAGCATTTCTGTAAGGGATGAAGCTGCAAGGCACTGCTGAGAGATGGCATCCTTTTCTAGAAAGTGTGGCAGTGGGAAATGAGGCCAAGTGTGCAAGCTCCTACCCTTCCTCTTCTTTGCTTAAGTGCTCTTTATGACTGGCACGAGTGGCAGGGACTCATAAATATCAAGTTGTGAGTCTCTGTGTGTGAGGATGGGGCTTGTGGGATGTGCCCCCAAAATGTCCTAGAAAAGGAAAAATTTCATATCTGCCAAAGATGTACTAAAGATGTAAAAATAGGAAATAATATCTGTAAATATGAAATTCTGAGTGCAACATGGCCAAATTCCTTACGACAGAAAATAGAAAACAAAGAAAAATGGTAAGGATCAGCTTATGGAGAGACCCATTGCTGCTGAATTCCAGGAAGTTCTCTTCTCGTCAGAGGGACACAACAGGGCCTATGTCAGGGATTTCAAAGGTCAAAGTACCCACGGGTACAGGGTGTCCCTTCCACCATCTTGTCCCTGCCTGCTCTTCTGCCTCATCTATCAGCATGTCTTCTCTTGAATTGCCGTTCCTTACCATGGGTATTCTAGTTTTGCTCTCTGACCCATTGCTTCTTTTCCCACTCGCCACCTTCCAAGACTATCTGATGTAATTCTTGCTTCCTATAGTGCCTAATCTGAATGTGGTGGATTCCCAATTTTCCAACCCAAACCAATTTCCTCTTCTATGTATTCACCACACTTCCTATGCACTTACGCCTTATTTTGTTTATACTCTCTCCTCCTCTATAAAATGTTAAACTCTTGAAGGGCAAAGGCCATGTTGTACTCATCTTTGCAACTCCCAAAGTGGTTATCATGGTGTCTTTTATTTAATAAGGCCCTCAACAAATTCTGGACTAACAAAATGTAATCACCAAAATCCTCCCTTCGTGTGATCCTACCCACTTTTAAAAAGCCCCTTAACCTAGAATTTCCCACAAGGTGATATGCTTTCATCTTCAACGGCTATCAATAATAGAGGGAAAGCATTTTATTTCTTGCAAATGGCTTTCTCAAAACCTTTCAGTTATGAAACATGTAGAGTAGCAATGTTCCTTCCTTCCTATCATCTCAGTAGATTATCTGATCGTCTTCAGATTTTACTCTCACTCTTAACTAGATCCTGGCCCCCAGGAAAATCAAGGCTCAAGAATGAAAGAACCTATTCCAACAGAGTCCCTCTGTCCTCTCCCACTTAGGAGCTGGGAGACCTGTGGGTGATGTGTTTTGCCCACGGTGGAATCTCCATTGCTGCTTTCCCTAAATCAAATAAGGGACATTCACAGCGGTCTCCATCTGTAGAGGGTGGCAGCCTGGGAAATCTTGTTACAAATGGGAGACAGATTGTAGGTTTGTGGCTAGATGAAGTGAAGATTTCAACTCTAACTGTGCTTGAATAACTTGTCAATATGACAGTTTTGCAAAGTGCATGATACTGTAGTGATGCAGTCACACATCATTAAGTCTTGCTATGCATGTTGCTTGGCTCTTCCTGTCTGACTGTAAGACGTGGCTGCCAGAGATGTTTCCCACATCATGAAACAAAAACCACTGTCTCTCTCAGAGAGAGTTAAACAGAGAAAAAAAATGACACCTGTATGATTCAAATACTGAACATCAGTCTTAGCACCGTGTTTCTGAAAAAGAGCTCTACCTTTAGGCCAACTTTAGAAGGGTCATATGAGAGAAAATGGGGTGAGATGCCCAAAGATGAGTAATGATAGCAGCAGTAAGTTGAGGATTTGTCCAACTTTCTAACTACCAAAAAGAATATGTGAGACACTCATAGGTAGTTATGGCAACATTTTTATCTGGGGAAGGATGGTGACAGCTTCCTGGGAACTGAGAGTTGTGATTCAAGGGATGTCAGAGGTTCCTTTTGAATGACAGACATATTAGTTAGCTTTCCAATGCTATAACAAAATACCTAAGAAAAACAAAGGAAGAAAGATTTATTTTGGCTCATGGTTTCAGAGGTTTTTTTTCATAGCCAACTGGTTCCATTGCTTTTAGGTCTGTGTTGAAGCAGAATATCATGGTGGAGAGGGTGTGGTGGAGCAGAGCTACTCACCTCATAGCAGTGGGGAAGCAGAGATGAGAGACACAAAAAGGAGTTGGAGACAAGATATGCCATTCTAGATCATTCCTGCAATGACTACTTCCTCCAGCTAGGCTCCACCTCTTCCAGGTTCTGTCACCTCCATTCAACAGTCCATTCAATTATGAACCCATCAATGATCCATAAATGAGATCAGAGCCCTCATGAGCCACCCACTTCCCCAAATCACCACCTCTGAACATTGCTACATTGAAGACCAAACACATAAGCCTTTGTGGGGGACCTTCCAGATCTAAACCATAACAATAGAGATTCACTATCACTGTACTTTCTCCATCTTGCCTAATCTCATTCTAAATTCTTCAAAGACAAAAAGGGATTGTGTCTTTTAAATTCATTTCATTTATATTACAGTAATGTATGTACAAAGTTTGAAAATGCTCTCATTTGCCGCATTCATATGACAGTTCCCTTTTTTCCATCCTTCCTATATAGCTGTATCAAAAGTGTATTGGAAGACATGAATAATATGAATATACTTTGTATATAAACAGTGTTATGTAAAAAGGTGCTCTATATATGTACTATGAATTGTAATGCATGCTATTGTTATATATACAACAACTTCGAATAAAAAAAAAAGTCAAAATTACTGCACACTCCTTAACCTAATTTGGGTTGGTGATGTTGATATATTCTTCCAGAAAATAAACAGTGTTGCTACTGCCAAAAAAAAAAAAAAAATGTGTTGGATCAATACTTAATGTTTATTAGTATTATGACTCACTAAATAGTGTTCACAGCTGAATCAAGTTAGTGCATGATAAATATATTTTCTTTCCTTTATACATATTCATATTTAGTGAAGTTAACAATTTTCTCATTTTCCTAGTTCTCTGTGCATTTATTATTGATTCATCTTGGAAATCTTTAGAACCATAAATCTCCTTTTAACGTCATCACTGGAAACTTGATCGGGTCACCCCATTGTCCCTGAGAGGCAGCCCCTCCTCTGTACTGGCTGTCCTCAGGGCTGGCTGGCATATGTCCTCTGAGGTGGTCCTTCACCATCATGTAAGCAAGCCTCTTTGCTTCTCACCTCTATTGGGGTCCCTACACCTGGGATTTCTTGTATTCCATTTTCTGGATTTCTCTTTTTGGCAGATGCATCTTCTAGTAACTTCCTAGAAGAAGTAACATTTGAATCATGTATCTCTGAAATTGTCTTTAATCCACCTGCACATTTAGTTGAGGGTTTAGATTATGTATAGAATCAGTTTTCCTCACAATTTCAATTTAGAATACCTCCACTGGTTTTTGTAGTATCTTGTGTTGCTCCTAGGGATTCAGGTGCCCTTTGAGTTCATAATTGTTTCTAATAATGTATGTGCAATATATATCTCTTGCTTTGGCTCAAATGTTTTGAAATTTCATAAAATTTCCTTGAAGTGGGTGTTTTAATTTTTTTGATTGTTGTTCTGGGTTCTTAGTGGGACCTTTCCATTTATAATTCATGGATTTTAGTTCTGAGGATGTCAACACTTGTTCCCTCTGTCTTTTCAGTACTTCTAGAACTTGTAAGGACTATATTGGGTCCTCCAGGAAGCAGATGCCAGAGCAGGATGAAAGGATTTGGATAAGGAGGATGACTGTAATTGGATACTGGGTGGGACCTAGGAAACATTGGGGAATGGGGCAGCAAGTCTGAATCCTATGAAGAAGAAAGTGAGGGGAGGAAATTTGGAGTGGATACCTTCTAGTAGATTGCCATCCCTGAGCAAATTCAACTGTCACCTCTCCCAGAAACTGGCCTAACATGGTCCCCCTGCCTCACTTAGTGGCTGGAAGCAGCCCACAGGAGTATGGTCTCGGAACAGAGGCTGAGAAGGGTTCCACTGTTTCCATTTCGAGGTCTGCCTGTATCTGCATGCTAAATATCTTGCATTTACCTTGTTCTTTCCGTATCTCCTCTTTCTTACCGTTGGTCCTTAAAAAAGAATCCTGGAAAGTTTCTAGGCTTTTTACAATTATTTGTTTCTGTTCTTTCTCATTCTGTAAATTTTTTTGTCTAGCTTCCTGTTCTTGTTTCATGTCTATAATATCATATCTTCTGTGGAAAGATGTGTGGGTTTTAAAAATTCATTTTACTACCTGATTTGTTTCTGTTTACTCCAGATTCCCTATAATTCCCTATATATGTTTTTCTGGATTTTTCTCTTTCATGTTCTTTCCTCAAATGTCTAATGACCCTTGACTTCCTGCCATTTGAGAGAGTGGCACCAACAAACTCATTTGAAGTGGTGAGACAGAATGCTGCATTTGATCTTGCCAGATGGAGGGAACTTCAGGTATCAGAGGCCTTTCCTCTCTGCCATTGAGTTTTCCCAAACAGAACTTAGCCCTCCTCCTGCATGGCAATGATCAGGCACATGAGTGCAAGAAAGGAGCTATGAGTATCCCATTTAGTGGGTTCAGATTTTTATACAACCACCTTTGGTTTGCATTATAGTACCTTGCCACCCAAACCTACTATGTTTGAAGTACCCAAATTCACACCCTTTCAGATTTTCTCCAGAGTAAACTTCAAATTTTGGAAACCTGTTTTCTATGAAGAATTTCAACTAACTTTCCTGTTCCCAGCCCAACACATCAGTCCTGGTTTCAGAGGTGCCTGGTCCCTTCTACTCCTCAGCTTTTAAGAGCTTGCAGCTTGCTCTTGGCATCTCCCTTTCTCCATGGGCCCTGGGTTCAGTTTTTGCAGCTCTGATCTCTTTAATTGTTTTCCATTTTCCTAAAATCTCTTGACTGCTATTGTCTCTTTTCCTACTTTCTTTGTTTTGTGGATTTTTCTGTTTTAGTTTCCTTTTCTTCCATTTTTGTTGAACAAAAATAAATATTTGTTTAGTCCCCTACATTTTTATCTTAAGATTCTTTCAAATTTTCCCTGATTCCCAAAATGATGAGCCCAGGGCTTTGTATAGAAAATATATAGTACCACAAACTCTACAGTTAACACTGTTTATTAATTAACTGGAGCAGAGACAGGGCAAATACTCAGATCTCTGTCCCTTCACTCATGGGACATCTTGTTCAGCTTGTATATTATCATCTCTGTGAGGAAATGGTTGAATAATACTTCCTTATTATCATTAGGCTTGACTATGAACCCCAGCTTGATCACATACTGAATGAGTACACAGAAGCAAATTTTTTGCTCACCCCTCTGTTTGCACATTGGTTAAAATGATGCACATTCCAAAAGTGACTAGGATGAACCATTAGGCTGTGTGTAAAGTCCTAGCTTACTCCTTATGAATTTCTCCCCTTCCTCTTTCAGACCAGAAAGAACTTGCAGCTTTGCTGAGATTGGCTGCTCTCACCTGGGTTGTCCACCAGGCACCTTTCACTCCCCAGGACCCAGAATTTGGTTCTGCTTTGCAAAGTCCTGCCTGCTTTCCCTGCCATCTCTCCCTTCACCTGCTCCAGGAGTCTTGTCCCCTAGAACTTGTCACATACTCCCTTCATTGTATGACTAGGAATGTCATGTTTTCTCCCAAATCAGATAGGTACTTCTAAGCCTTTGGTTTATCAAAATGGTTCCTGTTGGAACAATTGAAATTAATAAAGCAATATTTTTTTTGAAATGTTGCAAATTTCTTTAACAAAAATAAAAGAAAGCCATGCCCCCTACTTTAGTCCTCATTCCAGTGCAGAGGTAAGGAGACTCCAGGCAGATGCATAGGGATTCTCTCATTGTCAGCAATGCCAGGTGGTGTGCCACTGGGGACCAGGATGACTGGGCGAGGGGAAAGGGAGCAGGCAGAGGGGAAGAAGAGAGTCTTATCCTTCACTTTGTCACCAACTGCGGCTCCAGAGAGGACCCAGGCTTTCTCTTTGACCGCAGAGGTGATAAAGCAGCATATGGGTTGGAACCTGAACAGATTTCCTCCATGAACACAACAGGTAAGAGGAAAGAGGAAGAAAACAATCACACTGGTTTTACAGAAGGCGAAACTATCCTTCAGGTCAAATGTCTTCATTTGCTCATTATCACCGAGATTTGTGGAATAGAAAGAATACATCAGCCCTGCCCTCTCGGTTGCCTAGCAACAGGTCTCTCTTTTTTTTTCATTCCTGGCAGGTAAAAATGGGACTAGTTTTGAAGTGGGCGGGGAGCAGAAGTTGGGGGACCAAGGTAAGATCACTCCCTGGACTGCATAATAATGAGATATTCAGATGCCATTGTGCAAGAGGTACCTGTGTTGCAAATGAAGAAGGCAGCTAAGAAAGCATTTATTTTCCTCATTTGGGATCTATTCTGTACTGTTTCTGAGAAGTAATGTTTACTTTTGAGAGGTTCCTGTTTGTGTGTGTATTTGCACATCCACAGTCATCAGCTGGATGACTGGGAGGATGAAAAGATCCCACAGCTCACACTGGTAGGGAGGCAGATGTCTACTCTTGGGACCGCTCCCCTGGACATTGGATCATGAAAATCCTTTCCTGAGATATTCTGTGGGACCCCGAAATCTGTTCCACCAACCTCTGTGACAGTTCCCATCTGGTCTGAATAACTCAATAAGCCAGTCCAGATCCTGTAAGAAGCAGACATAAAGATAGCATTAAAAGTGCAAAGATTGGATTAAGGCAAATACCCAGGTGAGAGAGACTGGCAGGAAGCCAGAAATAAATGTTACTCAGGGCTGACCCTGGATGAAGGAGAGAGGGAGGGCAGGTTGCAGGAATGTCCTAGACCTCTGATGAGTCTGAGGAAGATTTCACTTGACCCTGCAGAGATTCTCTAGCCCAAATCACCCTCAGAAGAGCCCACTTCTCATGGAAGTGGCTTGATCACTTCAGAGTATCATAGCTAGGACCCTTGAGCACTTGCTCTCATTGCATTTGGAGGTCTGCAGGGTATATCCTACTGGCCTCTACATCCAGACCTGGGGAGATAAACTGCTTGGAGAGGGAGTGGGGTTAACCTGGGGTTTGGGAGTATCCCACTGGATGGAGTGAAGAGACCTGGAAAGGTAAGTAGAGAGTCAGGCAGTGGGGGGGGGGGGGGGTGGAAAAGGAGGTAATTTGGAGAAAGGAATAAACCTAGGGACAGGTAGCAATGGTCGGGAAGTGGTGTTTCCAGGAGGAGAACTTGTATGGAAAGGAAAGTTGATACTTAGCACAAGCTTTGAATCTCTTCTCTTATTGCTGCTCCCTAGTAAGTTCTCTTAAAATCAAGCAAACTTCACATGGGAAATGCTACTATCGTGGTTTTACTTCCACTTATGTCTTAGTTTGTGCTGCTATAACAACATATGTGAGACTGAATAATTTGTTAGACAATAGAAATTTATTTCTCACTGTTTTACAGACTGGAAAGTTCTAGAGGCTGGGAAGTCCAAGATCAAGGCAATTGCAGATTGCATGCTTGGTGAGCACCAAGTCTGTTTCAGGATTGTGCCTTGAATACTGAGTTTTCACATGGTGTAAGGCAAAAGGGCAAAAGGGATGAATGCTGCGTTTTTACAGCAGAAGAGAATGAACTTACTCCAACAAAAGCCACTTTATAAGGGTCCTAATACCATCCTTGAGAGCTGTGCTCTCTTGACTTATTTACCTCCTAAAGGCCCTACCACTTAAAATTTTACATTGTCAATTGTTTCGACATCCGAGACCATAGCAACCCACTATATATATATTTTTTTCTTCTCTTTAACAACTGGTTATATTTTATAAGTGTTTGAAACTAGAATCTCCTTCTCCATGTAATTTTGCATCAATTTCCATTTTATTCTCACTGTGAATATGATGATGTATCCTTTCTCCTGTGGATGGTAGTAGTGTCAGAAATCTCGGCATATGGTCTCCAAGCTGCAGTGCTACTTGGATGTTTCTCTTGCTCTTTTCATCACTTCCTGGTTCTGAGTAAAGGCAGGTATCTACCATCATCAGAGAGGAATGGAATGCTTGCCTCACCATATTCACCCGCTGCTCCTGCATGTGACATGATAGCTTCCTAAGGAATGTTTTCAGAAGCTCTGGAGGGTGCCCAGTCCTGAAGTATGCTGGTTTGTGGAGGACATTGTAGCCTGGGGAACACTGGGAAGAGAGTCATTCAGAAGGGATCTAAGATGAAAACTCCACTGTCCCAGTAGGAACTATGGGGAGATGACTCTAGGGGGTGGAGTACATTAATTTCAGTAATGTTTACTGATGGCAGGTGCATTTCCCACATCATCTCACTTACCTCCCACCACAGACAACCCAGACTAGGCAAGAAGCTAGGTAATTTGCTCTGGGTAACACAGCTGGTGGAACAGGGTCTCAAACCTGCCTGTCTACAGCAAAACCTGTGTTATAAAATTCTACATTGTCCTATGACTGGAGTGACAAATGAAGGGCCAGTGGAAGCTTAGGTCAGCTGACATTCTGGGATTGTTGATTAGTCACCAGGCAGGTATGAATTTGGAGGGTTCCTGGAGGACCCCTGGCTCCTCACCTTGGAGCATCTAGCCTCTTGTGCGCATGTGCCCAATCTCAGGCACTTGATTTATTCTCCATCAGCATGAGTGCAGTGGCCCTCTGGTTCCAAACCTTGGCTCTATAAACAAATCTTTCTTAATTAGTCTTGGCAGCTCAACACCTTTGGTGTATCTAGCCCATTTAACTGCCACGCCTACTCTTGTTGGATCCGGTTATAAAGTAAACTATGTTCTTTGAGAGCTGTTGAATACAGATTGAGTCAACAGCCGGTCTGAGCTGACCCACAGACTCATAAAAACCAACAGGGCCCCAAGTACCCTCACCTGAGGTACCCAAACTCTTGGATCAAAGGCGCAAGAACTTGCTCACATCAAGGATCTGACTGCTTCTTTGGGGATCAAGAAAATGAGGTTTTGTCTCTACATTTGCACTGGCAATCCACGAGGTAAGGGGAGAATTGCCTCATTGTCTCTTTACAGAAAACAGGAGTTAATTCTTGGGGAAACTTAGTCCTGTTTTCCTCATCTCGAATGTAGACAGACTTGTCCATCCACCCCCAGGGGATAAATGCAAGGTTTCAATTGTTTTAATTCATTCACTGGATGCTCCTGATCAGCTGGTTACACGTGGACTATTAGCTGTGAGCTGCACCCTACCTTATCTGGGCCATTTCACAGCCCTGCAGCTGGAAGGCAATTAAAATCTTTGTTTGCATCACACTTGGTCCCAAAGTCTTCTTGCAGCAGCAATGTGTATAACACTTCTATGTCTGATGGAGTACTTTCAGCATCGCTTGAGCCTTATTCATCTTTACAGTAGAGAATAAAAGAGCTAGTGGGGTCTAACATGGAGAAGGTTTATCTGGAAAAAGCAAGTTAATAAAACATTCGTTTATCTTCACTCCATTTCCTGACAGCACTTTATGGAATTTTGCACCATTTTAAGTGAGTGCAATTGGATTTCTCAACACTTGTTCAGCTTCCTAAATATTGCTGTGACAAATGCTTTGTGACAGTGATGGCAACTATTTCCCTATGCTGTGACAGGCATGGAGTCCTTTTCCAAATATCTATATCTTATAGATAGGGCATAGTTGCTCAAAAGAAGTTAGTCTTTTGCAATTGGCAAATTAGAAAATCTGAAAATTTTGCAATTAGGAAAAATAGAGTTTCCACCTTTTGTTGGGCATAGAAAATGGAGCAAAACATAGTGACTGGGTAAACAAGAGTTTGCTAGACACTCCTGTGTTGGAGGGGCAGCCCAGTCTCTGAGGGTTCCCTTTGGCCAAGGGTTCTACTTGCATTGTCTTCCTCTACACTGTTTTGTGTAAATATATTCTAAGTCAACTTCAGCTTTTAAAAGTCTAGTGGAGATAGGAGCACCTGGGAAAGTATGGCCATCAGAAGTCTTTTTTATAAGCAGTCCCTCTCTGGAACTGCTTAGAGTCTCAGCAGCTTGATCCTGAGTTTAACCCTCATTTAACTCCCTTTTGCTGGGCAATTTAAAACACTAATGATGACTATTGTCTTTCTTCTCTTTTGTTTGATAACCAGTCCTGAAGATGAATTTCTTTCTGCTTAAGGAAGCTAACCAAGTTTAAGTGCAAGACTGAGTGTATGGACTGTTTGAGAAGGGTTTTTGGAACTTTGATACTATTGGTAGCTTTTGGTTTGCTCTGAGTTTCTTAATAATTTTAACATAAGTTGCTTGTAATGGCCAAGCATGCTTTCCTCTGGAGTTCTGAGACTCAAAATTCTCCATTGCTTATCCCTTTCCTTTTCTCTGCAAGGCATTTTTCTGTACTAGGTTACAAACATACCCAGGTCCTTTTCATGGCTCAGGGATTTTCCAAGGATTCAGCTGTGACTCATGTGCTTTGCCTTTTCCTTGCCCTGTGGCATCCATGGATTGATGGCTTCCTAATTCCTTCTCATAGACTTCTCATAGAGCCCTCTCTGGAACTGCTAATAGTCTCAGCAGCTTGATCCTGAGTTTAACCCTCATTTAACTCCCCTTTGCTGTGCAATTTAAAATGCTAATGATGACTATTGTTTTTCTTCTCTTCATTTTTATCCTTCTCATTCATATTAATATTATGCATACATTTTTTTTCTTTATTTGCCTTTTGACAAGCTTATAATAAACAAACACAATGTTCTGGGAGCTATGCTAGGTCCCAGGAAACTGAATGGCCTGCCAAATGCTTTTAATTGCCAACTGTGTTTTGCTGTGGTGACCTGGCACTTGGGGTTGAGGGGTATGTGTCTGAATACTGTGATGATGAGGGACTGCTGCACAACGTGTAGTCCAGGGATAATTGCTAAATGCACAAGGCATAGTTTTGTACTTGGCATATAGAAGACTTCACGGATGCATGATCCTAAAAGCCCTGGGTGGGCAGGATAGTACCCAGTGGGGGCAGGAGGGGGTGAGGAACACACAAAAAGTGCAGGTGACAAAGGGCCCATGGGTGACACAGAGGAGCTCAGCAGTATCTGGAAGGCAGTGGGAGACCATGGTAAGATCCTAGTTACATGGTGGCAAATTTGCTCATCTGTGAAGTGCAAGGTGGGCTGGAGTGGGGTTAGACCATTGCCAGGGAAACCAGGCAGAAAATCACCAAGAAGTAAAAACGTAGCAGCTGATTGGCTGTGCGAGGGGACAGGTGAGGGTAAAGTGGAGCCTGAGATACAGCAACATACCCAATGTTCACATGACAAATGTACTTTGAATGGCAAACAGCGTTTTCTTTTCATTTAACCCTCACGTGACCGTGGTACCCTCAGCCTCAGAGAGATAAGCTAGTATGCTCCATAGAAGTTCCTGTAGGGCTGGGGTTGTGGCCCAGTGGCAGAGCGCTCGCCTTGCATGTGTGCGGCCCGGGTTCGATCCTCAGCACCACGTAAACATAAATGCATTGCATTGTGTACAACTAAAGTAATAAATAAATATTTAAAAAAAAAAAAAAAGAAGTTCCTGCAGGTTATGTAGGGAAGGGAATGGGCTCCTCAAATGCCTCCTCCTCTTTTCCACATCAATGAATGCAGGCATGTTTCAGGATAAAGTGAGGACATGTGAGGACATGTCAGCACAGTGACATGTCTCAGCCTGAGTCTCTTACCCTTGGGTGCGTGGGTCTTACATGAGGCATTGCCTTGGATCTGTAGTCAATCTTATTTATGAATCTACGCTAAACCACAATGTCACTCACCCTGTAGGAGTCAGGGCAAAGAACATGTTGCTCTTTAATGTGGTAGCCTGTAGTCAAGATAGTCAGCAATAGTAACTGAGTTGCTGAAAGCAAGATCCCCTGTAACTGTTTCTGTTCCTACCATTCAGTGCCCTGTTGTACTCCTGCCTAAGCTCAGACACTGGGCTGAGTCTTTCTTGGGGATCACTGAATAGCCACACTTCTCAGTCCCCTTCGGCAGGGAAATTGAATCTGCCTTCTGAGTTTTCCTCACTTGGCTGCAGGGAACCTGATGGTGCTCATGAGGCAGTCCCATGAACCTGGAGGCTGCCGCACCTGGAGAACACTGTCTCAGGCACTTCCTGACATTAGAGACTGAGGGGATCATTTTCTTGGGACACAAGACACTCCTTCAGTGTGCCCTGTTTGAGAAACTCTGGCCCAAGACACACAGGTAGTACATGGCAGAGCTGGGATTCAGAGTTGGATCTATCTGATTCCATCCATCCCTTTTTTCTTTGCTTTGCAAGTGAGGTTATAGGCCTTGGAATGCATGGTGAGGTCCTCCAGTTCAGAGTGTCTGGAAGAATCACCATGGTTTAATTCCTGACTGACTTCAGGCTAGCCACTGTAAGGCAACCTTTGTCCCTAGAGCTGAACTGACTTTTGAGGTTCTGATAGGGATGCAAAATGACTCCAGCATAAGTTATGTAAAGCCCACGGAGAATATGCCAAAATATGCATCATGTGGCTAGCTCAAGTCACTACTGAATGAATTATTAGCACAAAAATCAACAAATTTACGCATTAGCTAATTGAGGATCATTGGAGAGGATGATTGACCTTAATGGCTTCTTTGGACATTCAATGCCTTCTCTTTTCCCTACGTTGGCTGGGCTTTTTCAGAGGTGGAAGTGATAGGGTAACAAAGCACAAGGGACCATCTACCTTCATTTAAAAAACCAGATTTTTTTTTTTTTTTTTTTTTTTTTTTTTTTACAAATAAGACCATTTCTACTTTACAGTTGGGAAAGGAAAATATAAAAGTCTGCTGATGTAGCTCAAGCCAAAGGTGAAGAGAAAACAGCCTAGGTCTTTCCAGTCTCTGCCTCCTGGAATAGAAACGATTCATGAATAATATTAGCTTTGCTCTGAAAGAGCAAAAAATGGTTGGCTGGATTTTGTGTTTCAGAAATCTTCATGAAAAACAAGAGTGTGGAAATTGGGGAAACAAAACAAATTCAAAGAAATAAGAATCTTCATTTTAAAAAAAAGATGCAGGAAAAATATGTAGAAACATATGGAAGGTAGATCCTTAGAAAAGTTAACAGTAAACTAAAAGTAATCTTTAGGTTGAAGAGGTCCAAGAGGTCCTAGGAGTGCCGGGTGTGCTTAGGATGCTCCTAAGCCATCCTTGCTAAGATGTTCAGGGAGAGTGCTGGGCATCTTTCCATTGCCTTGTCAGAATCTTCTAGCAAAGAAGAAAAGGAGCAATGCACATGCACACAGATACACAAACACACACAACTCCTAAATTATTTTTAAACAAAAAGGAGGCACTTTTTTCTCCACTATGATACAGAGAACAGGAAACTTGAAAAGAATCAAGAATTCAAAGATGCTCTGTCCCAAGTAGCTCAAAAACTCCTGTAAGGACTCTAGCTGACAAATACAAAACCCAACCCAATATCACCCCATTAGAAAAACATAGTACTGAAATGCTCATTTTAAACATTCATTGAGTCCATCTCAAAGGAAGAAAACAAAGGCCCATAGGAAACAATGACTTGCTCAAAGATCTGAATCTGAATTAACATGTATCCTAGCAACGCCTTAGATCAATCATGTCCTTACTCAAAGGAGTTTGTTGTTATTTTCCTGAAATGGCTTCCCGGGATTCAACAGAATCCACCTTGGCCCGGTGCATCTGCCCTGTGCTGTGTTCTGTGGGTAGGCTGCTTTCTAAACACTACATTCTGTTAGATACATGTGAGCCATCTTTGCTTCTAAGAGAAGATTCTTTCTGAATATTCTGAAATACAAGCCAGACTTTTCCATTTAGTTAGAAATTTCCAGTGTCCATGACTCTTCATCTCCATTTGCACAAACTCGTTTTTTGGCTTAGATTCAGGAATTGTATTTACTGGGGTATATCGTTATGCCACTTTATCCTCTGAGAACTGATTTAAATATGCAACACAACACAGTTGAAAGCAACAGGTTAATGTGGTCTTTGCAGAATTAGAACAACCAAAGCTCTCAGGTGACTAACCCTAAGGGAAATCTCATGGTTCGTTACCCTTGATTAAATTCTTGGGAGCTTTCTGGCTCTTTCCAGATCTGCCATTTGTCCTTGGGAAGCCCGACAGAACTTGGCAACTATGAATCACTGCTGTTAGCTTCTCACAGGAAAAGTCTCCATGAAATTTGGCCCCTTGGAGTCTGAGTCCAATGATGAGATGTTCAGGGAGATAAGAGTGACCCTAGTCACTCTTGTGCTTGGAGACACAGTCAACCATTTCAGGGTCCAGGGTATTTTGATGCTGTTAGGGGGTTGGACCACTGATGAATTATGCATAAATTATAGAGAGCTTGAATCTGGTTCAGAGATAAGGCACAGGCATGGTCATAGGATCACATTAGAAGACCTCTGAGAAGCAGATGCCATGCTGGTTTGTATAAAGTGTGAATACAGTCCCTGCTCTGCAGAAGTGTCAGTCTCATTGGGAGGACAGATGTGATGGCAGGCATAAGTCTGTTACGTTGCCCAGCAGAAACCTGATCAAGTGCATTCGACCTGACTGGGACCTCACACCCAATCTATTTCTGGGGCAGACCAGGAAAAAAGGATTGTCTCCTTCCATAACTTCTCTAGCCCCTTAACTGGAGCTGGGGAGACAAGTTATAAGAAATCCTAACTCAGAATGCCCATTTGGAACAGTTCTGAGAATTCCTTTAGATTTAGGGGCTCTTCACATTCTGTGCCTTGCCCAAATCTATTGTGCACAAGAATCAATGTCACACTCAGTTAGTGCAGGTGCTCACCACTGTTGAGAGACAGACTGAGTGAAGTCCACCAGGGAAAGAGGCTGCTGACAAGTAGAGAGAGCTGTGCACAAAATTTGGATTTTAATCACCTTATTAATGTGTGCATTCTTTGGCTAGGTGTTTCACAGTCAATGGTGGTATGTGCAGATGCGAATTTCTACAAACTCCATCTTTAATATAAATGTTCCTCCACTTACAATGGGGTTGTAACTTGATAAACCCCTCATAAATTGATAATATTATAAGTTGAAAAGGCATCTCACTCGGCTGACCTACAGAAGAGTCTGGCTCAGCAACGCAGTGCACTGTAGAATAGTTGTTACTTCTCCTCTTGGTTAAGTGCCAGACCTGGAACTGCAGACTGGGAACTCATGAGAGTATCACATACGTATCACTAGCCTGGGAAAAGATCAAGATTCAAAGAATAGTTTCTACTGATCCAGTATCATAAAATGGAAAATTCCTAGGCAGAACCACCATAAATTGGGGACCACCTGTATCTTGTGACAGTGAGGGGACGAGTAGGAGAAGGTGAGGGCCCCAAATGCAGGCTGGCACCAGAGGGGTGTGAGTGGAGTGACCTGGGCACTTAGAGCAGAGTGGGCAGATTTCCTTCCACAGGGTTGACTCCAGGTGCATTGAAGTAAGCTGGAAATGGGCGGTCATCAGAGGAGACCAGCGAGGGTTGGGGGCTGACACCCTTCCTAATATGCGAAGGGATGTTTTTCTCATACCTCTAAAGATGAGATGATGTTAGATTTAAACCTTAGCTGAGAGGTTTGGGGTTGATGTCAGGAGGAAGCTTGGGTTTGCAGGGGTGCTATGAGGCAGGGAGAAATCTCAGAGGGAAATGAAGGCGAACTGCTGGCCATGACTCTCACATAAATGTGGAGTCTGCAGCCATCTTTCCTAGGAAGGGGTGTTGGTGGCCACCTGCTTGTGGGTGGGGCAGGCATTAGTGCTTTTAGAAGTCTTATGATGAGCCTGTCACCCTTGGTCTTGTGCTCTTACACCATGGACATGAGGGCCCACTTATCCCCCCTAAGGTGTTTTTCAGCACAAAGTTGTTTCCAATCATCTGTGTTTAAGATTGGACCATCGATAGTCCCTGTGAGCTATTTTGCTGAATATCTTTTCAGGCTGCCTAGGTCTACCCCATTAATGAACCTGAGATCATTGGGTATAAATTCCCAGGCTGGGAGTGTAGCTCAGTGATAGAGCATGGCTAGCAGGTATGAGGCTCTGGCTTCCATGTCTAGTACCACAAAGAAACCAAATCAAACCAAACCAAACCAAGACAAAACACAACAACAACAACAACAACAACAACAAATTCCCTTGTAGCTTCCTTAACATCTGAGGCCCCAGGGACATCCCTCATCATTCATTGCTTGTGGCTCTTGCCTTCTTTCTCTGGCGTGTCTCTTTTCTGGTCTGAATGTTTTAATGCATGTCTCTGCATGGTGTATGGACCCCTATCTCCAGATCCTCCACCACTGTGCAGCGAGTGCTGTTTAGGGAAGCAGTCCTGACCCAGTCCTCTCGCCAGCACTTCATTCCAGGGAAGAGCCATGGGTAGAAGCTGGCTTCAAACTAAGTCCTGCCTTTGCCCACTTCGCCACATGAGTGAGGGGCCCTCAAGGATGCCCACAGCCTAATTTGGAAATTAGATGGGTTAATTTCTAAACACAGGTACAATAACACAATGGGTAGTTCTTTGGTGAGTAGAGAGTAGAGGGTGAGTCATTCTTGGGACCAAGGGAAGGCGTGCCACCTGACAGAGAGTTGCTAGCTCTGTCTCTGTATTGTTGACATTTCTGGCTCTTGAGTTAAAAAAAAAAAAAAATCCCCCACATTGCACAAAGTATGTTACTGCTTTTCATAGTATTCTAAGTAGACCCCAGCAATGTGATGCCCAGCACTCAGAAAAGGAAACTATGATATCAGGAAAGGGGCAGTGGTGTACCCCAGTCACATGACAGTGGATGCTCACTGGACAGTAGACTCAGTAGGGCTGGGTCTCATGGTCTCTATAGTATTTTCCCATGTGTCACGCTTAGGTTTTGAAGCCATCTTACTGTTCTAAGCAGCTCTGGACAAAGTTATTTTTCTTTCTGCTCTCATTGCATCCTGCATGCCCCTTGGGGTCACCCTGCTTCCAGCCTGCTGTGTCTCTAGGCCCCTCAGACCAGCAGATGTGGGCCACGGAGAACCCACCCATGCAGTGGGAACAGGCTGATTTTCCATGATCCATTTGGTGTCTTTTCCTCAGAGAGAATCTTTCTGAGTTCCTTAAGACATCTCATCTCCCAAGTCACGCCTACATTTTAAAAATGTATTTCTTTTCATAATAATTCATGTATTCATTTCATTCTATGAATGATCAGGCATTGATGTCCAACAGGGAGTTACTACTTCTGTTTTAAATGGACAACTTAGTAAGATTCTTCACTGGTAATCTGCTATGGTGACCTATGGTCCTTTCAGTCAAAAGTCCTTTCTTAGGTCTAACAGAACTACTTCTTGCTAGAAATTCAAGTCCTCTTGCTATATAGCATGTCACTGTGTCACCTGAATTCTCCCCAAAACTGCTTCATTTAATCTGTATGATGGCTTTAAGAGGTAGATATTATTGTCACTTAATAGATGAGAAAACTGAGGTTTGTCTCGAGTCCACTCTAGCATAGAGAAAGGTCTCCCTCCAGAGCTCACCAGGACTCTGTGCCATCTGAAATGCTAAAACTGTCATTAGCAGTGCCCTCTGCAGGAGGGAGGATTGTGAGGGGGCAGGGCTTGAGCCCCCACATTGGCTGAGGGACTTTCCTCACTCATCTGGGGATTGCTACCACACCACTCTCAGCATCTAGTGCCTGTCTACTTCCTGGTACTCTTCAAGGTCACTCTAGTTACTGTTCCTGTCTTGGTCCTTATCACAATCTATAATTGCTGTGTTTGTGTGGTTCCTTTTTACTATCTGTCCACCTCCCCCCACCTCCCTGGGTGTTCTGCCTTTTGAATGCTGTATCCCCAGCTCCTAGTAGGGTGCCCAGAACATGACAGGCTCTTAATGAATATTTATAGACACGAGGAAAAGAAGGAACGACCCAGCAAAGAAAGGGCAAGTGAGGAAGGAAATAAGGGAAGTGGAAAAATGGCCAGCTCTTTCTTGAGGTCTCCCCTATGGTACACCTCGAATTCATTCATCTTATGGGCCACATCTTTAGAGAACTGGTGTTAGAACCATTGGATTGGGACCTGGATCATCCCAGTTCTGCCTCCTATGAGCTATTTAATATCTCTAGGTAGCTGGGGCCGCTTAGTGCTAGAGCAAGTGCTTAGCATGCACAAGGCCAAAGGTTCAATCCCCAGCACTGGAGAAAAAAATTCTCTAAACTTCAATTTTCTCCCTTATAAAATAGTGATAATTACACCTACTTCGTGGGGTCACATGAATGAAATAAATCCTACAAAGCCCCTACCAGTTTCTGGCATATTCAATAAGCATTTGCTCTTTTCCTCTGCAATAATGTCTTATCGAAAAGAATTTGAATTTTCCAATCCCAATGAAGTGTGTCTTCAATCACATATGAGGGATGATTCCCTTGGCCATCCATCATGTGGTTCTTGTGGAAAATACACTGCTGGCCCTCTAGTCTATACTAAAGAAAGCCATGCCGGGCGCGGTGGCGCACGCCTGTAATCCCAGCACTTTGGGAGGCTGAGGCAGGAGGATTGCGAGTTCAAAGCCAGCCTCAGCAATGGCGAGGCACTTAGCAATTCAGTGAGACCCTGTCTCTAAATAAAATACAAAAAAGGGCTGGGGATGTGGCCCAGTGGTCAAGTGCCCCTGAGTTCAATCCCTGGTACAAAAAAAAAAAAAAAAAAAAAAAAAAGCCATGTAGCAAGGGTTTCATCTAATAATTAAACCCAAGGTAGGTGCATATCATACCAACTGTGCACTACAGTAGGCTGAATCCCAACTTTCTGACTCTGAATGAATCAGTCACTTGTGTGTCTTTGGTTTCCTTTTCTATATCTGGGAATAATACTGCTAATAATGGTTGCCTATATCACAGAGTGAATATAACTATTGAGATTACCCATTAAGTGTTCCTGAAACATAGTAAGATCTATAAATGTTAGTTACTGTTGTTCCATCCACAGGTTAGAGGAAAAACTACCCTGAGACTCAAAAGAACTTTATGGAACATTCCTGGTTTTCCAGTTACTTTAAAACTTTTGATCTCCTTTCATCTTCAAACCACTCTGAAAGGTATATTTCCTTTCCATTTTCCATTCATTCATCACTTCACTCATTCAACAGATCCTAACATAGAGAGATGCACGTCATTCTTAACAGAGGCTAAGTATTAATAATACACAGTGCAGTGACTCATTAGATGGCCCTTCTCTTCTCCCCCATCTTTCACTGCAGGGCTCCCTGCTGTGTTGCAGCCCTCCTTAAGGAGGAGGGTTTTTCTCTGTGTCCTTCTGCTTGATCTATTCTTATGTCTCTTCGTTCCAGCTGCTTTCACTTGCCCATATTCTCTGTGTGCCTCATCATGTGGAGGTTCTTACATTCCATTAGCTCTCTATTTCACCCACGTTTTCATTAGTTTCTCTAAGCTTTTACATATATATGTTAGTCAGCTCCATTGTTATGACAAAATATCTGAGAGGAAAAACTTGAAGGAGAAAAGATTTATTTTGGTTCATGGTTTCAGAGGTTTCGTCTAAGGTTGACTGGCCTCATTGCCTTGAGACTGAGGTGAGACCAAATTATTATAGTGGCAGGAGTGTGTAGTAGAGGAGTCTATCACTTCCCGGCAGCCAGAAAGTGGGGGGAGTGGGGCTAGGGGCAAGATACACTTCCCAAGGATGTGCAACCAGGTCCTACCTCCTACGGTTTCCCCCACCTCCCAGCAGTCCATTCAGACAGGACTCCATCAATGAACTAATCCGCTGTTGGGGTCAGAGCCCTCATGATCCAGTCACTTCCCCAAAGCCCCACCTCTGAAGATTGCTTCATTGGAGACCAACCACATGATCCTTTGGGGATGTTTCAGATCCAAACTATTATAAACTGTTTTTGCACTTTTAGACCCTTGATAAGTCAATACATTTTTAAAATGGGTGTTTTTGGATAATGTAAACAAATGCTCAGAAACACGTCTTAATGTGTTTTCAGTCACAATATTGAGTTCAAAATGCATGAGATATATGCACTGTAAACATGTACGCCTAGCTTAAAAGGTGAGGGGGAAATGCCCACAGATGTATCTGATGCTCGCGAACAGGCACTATCTCTGGCCTCATGTCACTGTCCGCATTCATGAATGCACCGTGTGTAGTTTTCACACTATCTCTGGAGGTTTGCTTGGTCATTAGAAATGTGAACAGGTAAAACATGAGTTCAGCTGTGACCTGGAGAAAAGCAACTTCTCTCTCCCCTCTGGCCTTCTCTATTTAGAGAGACCACTGAGGCCCAGGGGTGGTGTTGGGTATAAAGTAGTGACAGGGAAGACAGGGCCTGCTGATGTGTTGCCCACTGATGTTCGCTCACCTTCACTCATTCATCCAAGAAATACTTGCAGAGTTTCTACTGTGGTTCAAGGATTCAGGGGAAAACTAGATGGACTGCTTTCCTGGAGGGAACTTTCTAGTAGAGGCACGATAGACGATAACATGAACAAGAGTTCAATGCATAAGATGGCATGCCCTAGTGAGAAAAAAATCAAAAGCAGCCAGGACAGAACTGAGCTACCCCTGAGGCAGTGGGCACTGTCTCAGATGGGATGCTATAAAGCTCTCAGAGGAGGTGATGAGGAGCCTAGTCCCCAGGAACACTGTAGTTTCATAAGTCCCGGGGAGCCAGCCATAGGAGATCCAGGGCAGAGTGGTCCTGAGGAGGGAGCAGCAAGTGTCACAGATCAAGGCAGGACCAGATGGAATGTTTGCAGAGCAGAGTTGGCGGGAACACAGTGAGCAAGGGGTGGGGCCAGGGATAATGGCAGAGTCCAGCTTCCCTGGGACCTTGAGGGCATGTGAGTGAGAAGCAGCAGAGAGAGAGAGAGGCTTAAGCAAAGCAGCAACATGATCTGTTTTACAGGATTCATCCCTCAGGCCGACAGTAGGGAGTATACCAGGAAGAGGAGAGAGGTGGCAGATGATTTCTATAGCTCAACCGAGAAATTACAGTAGCTTGGACAAACGTGGCAGTGAAGGAATTGGAGAGAAGAGGACAGGTTGGTCCTGAATATATTTTGTAGAAAGAACAGACAAGATGTGCCTTTGGATTGGATGTGGGGGAAGAAGAAAAGAATCAAGATTGGACTTTTTATGGTTTTACTTCAAGTGGGTGATAGTGCCATTTACAGAGTTGAAGAAGGTCTAAATTAGACAAAATAGATATAAGTGCTAAGAAACAAGTGGTTACTAGGAAGATTTATTTTAAAGTAGGAATTTCAACCCAATACACCTGTGCCTAGACTTGCTACCCCCATATGTATCATAAGGCTCCCCTTTCTCTCTCCCATTGTCTCTGCTGTGTCTGGCACCCTGAGGGTGACCATGCAGCCCACAACCCAGCCAAGGGTATTTAGAGAAAGGATGATGCCAGGCATCAATCACCAAGCCATGTGTTCCAGCAGCCCCTGTGTCTGGAAGACAAGTCATGCTAACCTCAGAGGAAATTCAACTGATCTGGCACAATTATATCTTCTCAGTCTAATCTAATCTCATCATTTTATAGGCAATCTTTTCCTCTCTGATCCTCAGGCTTCCCACCCCTTTGTTAATTTATGCCTACTTTCCAGATAAACAAAGTCTGTGGGCTTCACATATGCATAGATGCTGGGTATGGGTCCTTTGAAAGCAGCCCAGAGCCCACTGTTGTCTCCCTCCCAGATGATCTGGTGGGAGACCCTTCTTCAGGAGCCAAGGAGGACAGGGCAACAGGGAGAGAGGAGTTCTCAACACCTGGCATGTTGTCCAAACAGGACTATCTACCCTTCACTGCCTTTTCTCTGCAGCTCATGTAAATAATCTGGCATTTGTCCGCAGGTTGGGCAGGAGGACCTGCTCAAATCCAGACCCGGGAGTTAAAACTGTTCCCTAAATGCCAACTCAATCTTTGGCTCTCCCTACTCCTGAACTCATTAGGGCTTCTCAGCCTTGCTAAATAAGGAAGAAACCTGACATTTATTGCAGTGTTCCCTCTGCTGTATCCTCTGCTGGTGTTCCCACACTTAATCCTAGCTCAAGATTGTCAAGCAGGTATTTGTATTTGCGTGTTCATAGAAAAAAAATTCAGGTTTGGGGAAGTAAAATCATTTACCCTGTTCACAAGCAGAAACTGTGGCATTTACACCAAGGCCTACACCACCTTACAATCTAACCCTTCATTTTGGGGTATCCATTGGACCCCATCTTTGCTTTGCTAACCCCATTTGCTGGCCTTTTGCAATGATTCTTCTGTCTTTATGCTGATCTCAACTTGGAACTCACAGTGACCAGGTGACAGGGAGCCAACTTTTCAGTCTGTGCTAAGCCCCATTGTTGATCTCTTTGCAGTTCCAAGAGGTCTTCTGTCCTGTCTTCTCAGGGGAATATTATTAATGGGGATATGTCAGGGCTCAGACAATGTTGAAAATAAAATCGTGCTGAAAATGGGTACTGTTACTGGGAGTGTGGAGGAACTGGAAAATTATAAATTAGGAAATAGCAGTGTGGGCTAGAAGGTGTATAATTCAGGTCTGGGTAGAAAAGCTAGACAGATATGTTAAAAAATAAAGGAGGAAGGAAGGAAGGAAGGGAGAGAGGGGGAGGATAAAAAGAAAAAAAGGGAAGGAAGGATAAAGACAAAACTTGCAACAGACCTAGGGTCTTTATTGCTTCTGAGGTTTCTTGATGACTTTCTCTCCCTCTACCCCCCTCATCTTCCAGCCTTAATCCATTATATCAGGAAATTAGCTTTGCAAAAACCTCAGGCAGGCTGCTTGGGAACAGTGACAGAGCAGGAATGCAAGCCCGACTTGGAGACTAGGGGAGCCTGCAAGGGCTCTGCAGGTAGACAGGCCTCATTTCTTTCTATTGGAATTAAGGCTCACAATGTGACAGGGCTGTACTTACCTGAGTTTTCCCCCCAAACCCACCATGTATTTATGACACTTAATATGATCTAAGTCTGGCCTGATGGTGTGTCATGAAGCAGATCATTATGGGCCTTTTTTTTTTGGTAGACAACTGAAAATAGAGAGGTAGTGGTCTGGTACATTCTTGCTTGCTCTCGATAGTGGCCCTTTTTCAGGGATCATGCAGGAGTCCTGACCTTACTGTATCCTCTGGCACTGCAATAAATGTTTTTCTGTCATTCTCCCTAAATTTGGAGCGCACACAAGCTTTCTACCAGGCTGTCCATTCAAGAAGGCAGAATGGTCCCCCTCCCACTCCTATGCTAATAATGCTTTCTGTCCCCATCCTTATCTTTCCTGAGTGTGGGTGGGGTGGAAAGGGAAAAAATGGGATAGGGGAAATGTGGAGCAAGCAGGGGTTTTAGGTGGTCCTGCGGGATTCTGACTCGTCTGGAATAGCGCTGTGTCCCCAGAGAGGCCGGTTTCAACGGATATTCAAATATTAATGCTGCTAAATCCAGGAATACAAGAGCTATGAGAAAGTAACAAAACCTTAGAGAAAATAGATATCAAAGATGTATTGAGAAAAGAATAGGGTTGGGGGAGAACTAAACTGAGCTCTCAAGGAAGCCTAAGGGAGGATTAGCGTGAATGGCAGGGCGCAGGAGACCGCAATGTGGTGCAGTAGCTGGGGTCAGGGCCATGTGAATTTCCTCCGCCCACCTCCTGCTAGTCCAAGCTCTGAGGCCCTGGGTCTGTTGTGCTGGTGGGAAGTGAAGGCCTGCCTGCCAGCCCGGGGAGGCATGAGGGCCTTAGCTCTGTAGAAACTGCACATGCCATATTCCCAGTCCTGTGGACTCTTGGTTGGGGCGGATGGGTGGAAGCTGCCTGTGGCTATCTTTATCGGGTCTAGCTAACCTCCACCTGCACCCTGGAGAAGAATTAACACATCCTGGGAGAAGAGATATCTTTTACACGCTAGCACGGCTTCTGTTGAGGAGTGAGGGTTAGCAGAAACATGCTTTCTGTACTCCAGGGTTCTTATAAGGAAGAAAATAATTTTGCTGAAGGAGCTTGTAGGATCACAGGAGCCACTTGCTAGGGAAAGGAGGTACCAAGTTCAGCCTAGGTCCCAACAAGTGTCTGAGGGAAGCAGAATGAAGATGGCAAGGGAAGTTTATCGAGTCCCTGCCGTGTCACAGGCATTTCATATGTGTATTTATTTTGCACCAGCTTTATCTGGATATAATTCCCATACATATAATTCCCATTGGGAGTGCACATCAGTGTGGTTTTTTTTTTAGCATATTCACAGAGCTACACAACTATCACCACAATCAATATTAGAACATTTTCATTACCTGCAAAAGAACCCAACACCCATGAGCTGTCATTCCCTATCTCCTTGGCAACCACCTGTCTTTCTTTCTCTATAGGTTTGACTGAACATCTCATATTAAAGAAATCAGACAATATCTGGCCTCTTTCATTTCACATAATTTTTTCAAAGCTTATCCGTGGTGTACCATGTATCAGGACCCCACTCCTTTATAAGGCCAAATAATATTCCACTGCATGGCTATACCTCATTTATTGATTTGTCAGTGGGTGACTATGTGGGTTGTTTTCACTTTGGGACAATGAATAGTGCTGCTGTAAACATTTGTGACTTTTGTGGGGACATGTGTATATTTCATTTAGTCTCCATAACAACAAAACCACTATAACCAACTCATTGTCCCATTTTGAAACACTGCAGCTCAGGGAGGTGAAATAACATTTTTGAAACTGAAAAGCTTCTCTCCCCTTGGTTTGATTATGATAGAAGGGCAAATAAGGGAAAATAAAGTGGACTTTTGTTTCACCTTTCTCTGGTCATTACCCACATGACTGGGTAAAGAGAGCTGAGGGAAGGCATGAGTGAATGTGCGTCACCGGTCGGCCTGTGGTGGCTCTGCTGCTTTCCCCTGGGAGGTGGGTCTGGGGGCAGGGGCCTGAGTTTGCCCAGCCCTGGCATGGCTCTGAGTTCTGGAGGGATGTCCCCTTCCTGCTCACCCTCCTTATTTCAGTGGCAGACATGAAAATAGGTGGAGAGCTGCTCAAGTCTCTTGCTGGAGTAGCCTTGAGAGAAGCCAGATGGGAAGTCTCAGTAGCAGTGCCCCCATTCTGAGAGGGCTCCCCAGGGTGGGCTGTGCAGATGACAGGAAAGAGGGCACACCAACTTCCAGCAAGAAGAGCTCCTATGAGAGGAACCAGCATGTGCCCAAGGACAACTCTGTGGCATGGAACAACAGGGTCACGCAGGCTGCTGGCTCTGCTTCCTTCTGGCCCCAGGGCTTTCCCAGCAAGCTCTGGGACGTGGGAGGGTGGGTGATGTGCCGCCCCATTAATGTGATTTTGATGGCTCCGCAGAACTCAAGCCCAAACTGGTAATCATTGACCCTCGAAGGTTCCCTGGGGCATTGCAATAGAATCTACAGGAAGGCTGGCTCTCCAGCAAATCCACTGCCCTACGTTTTATCGTAAAGCCTTGCCCTTCTTGTCACCTTTGTGGGAAGCATGATGCTAGCCTTGACACTAGTGTAGAAAAGCTCAGAATTAAAGGCAGCACAGATAAAGACATGGCTGCATTCTTTCATTCTATGCATGGCTGGAACTTGCAAGAGAATTAGAGTTGGAGGTGGTATTACTGAAGGTGTTCACAACTTGACCACTTCCTATATCCCCCTGTAGTCTAAGCTCTTTCTGTCCATGTGTAAGATACATATGAATGTCCCCATTTTTCAGAGGAAGAAATTGACACTCTGCAAGACTATGTAGCCATCAGTATTAACTCTAGTAAGTGACTGAGTTCAGTTTCAACCCCCCAAAATTACTGCTTACATCCTGTCTAGCAGGTCACTTGATGGGGCTATGATAGGATAATTTTGAACAGGAGCTAGAATGTGGGATTAGATGGCATTCAAAATTCCCCTCTGAATCTAAGAACTGGTGTTCCATGCCTCCAACTTTGCATGTCTATCAAACTGGGTGACTTCACTCTCACTGCCTGGATGCAGTGAAACGGACACTAGTTCCAAGTCCTGATACTCAAGCTGGTTTTTCCCCATTTTATGCATCATCAAGCTTGGGAATTCTATATGCTTTCTTTAAAGCAAAGTGTATTTTCTTGTTGTAGACATTCCGTATATTCAGGCCTCCTGTCCACATGGAATTCATTCCTGTCTGGGTTGGAAAGACTGAGTTGATGTAATACCAACTCAAACCACAGAGAACTAGAAGGGTCAGACTAATAACAGGATCTCTGCACACATCATAAATACAACGTTTTATAAACATTTAAGTTCTTTCACTAAACTGCAGTGCCATTTGAGGTGGGTGGCTCAATATGTGAAATTTAAGAATAGTGTCATTACAGATGGGTTTAGTTTCCAGAACAACAACCTCCACCCAAACACGCATACTTTTACAAAATAAACAAGTGGGAGGATGATTATTTGATTTGCAAAAATTATTCTTCACTTTACAAAATAATTTTCTATAGGATACCTTTAAATACGTAATATTCTATTGTCTATATAATATGACTTTACTATACACAATTTCTGTTCATATACCATCTTCTGGGACTTATGTAAGTTTCAGTATAAGATTATATATTCAAAGTAATGATTTTTTAAATAGTATTGGGAATAAAGACCAGAAGACTAGAAAAGCCTGTGGATCATTTAGTTTTCAGTCCTAAATTCATTAGAAACTAGAATTTACACTAAGGTAGTGACCTTCAGGAAGGTCTTGACTGAGGCTACGAGAGTGATCTGAGAACCTGAGTTAAAATCAAGTTCACCAGAGACAGAACTGACCCTTATATCCTTTCCTGTGTGGAGGACCCTATCTCATCCTGGTGCACAATGATTAAAATTTTACCCAGGATTCTGTAGGGACCTGTCCCCTCTCTCTGTACAGTAACCATGTTTGTTGTGTTTTACTAGGGATCTTCCAGACTGGGCCTTCACCTCCATCCTGGGTCCTGACCAAGACATCTTGGCAAATTCCAAGCCCAACAGCTTAAATCCCAAACAGGGCAGCTCTTGTTGGCCACATCAAGGTTCATTCATATAAGAAACTGTGAAAATCATCTCCTGAACCTCTTCCGACAGAGGCAAGCAACTTGAATTTCATGTTGACTGCTAAATAAGCAAGCCTTTGGACACCCCAGGCTACAGGAAAGCTGGTAAGCATTTGGTTACTGTCTTCCAATCATCTGCCCTAGCCAGGTTTTACAGAGACTGAATCCCACCATTAGAGAGCAGCATTAAGCTGATATTGCCATCACCATGTCCCCTTTTGAAAATCAACAACCATTCTGAATCTTTCTTGACTTCAATGAATATTTCTTTGACAAATATTTATTGAACCTATGGTCTCTGCCTAGCACTGGAATAGGGAGGTACCAGTGGAGGACACATTTGGTATTGCTGTCTCCAGATCAGCACCAAAATAAAGGTCATGTTAAGATTACTACTGTTCATGCTGCAAAAGAAAAGTAAAGCACAACTAAATATCACAGGGGAGACATGCAGATTTAAATGGGGGTGATGGTCAGGAAAATTCTCCCTCTGAGAAGCTGACATTTAAATTTCTCGTTCAGAAATAACATTTGCATTGAGGTCAAGAAATCAGGTGGTGTGAGGAGAATAGAGTGCCTGGTGACCCCAGCGGGGAAAATAACACTGAGGCAGTGTCAGAGAGGTGGAGTGACTGCCCAGCTTCTTAGTTGGAACCAGGCGGGGCTGACCCTTTGGACATGTGTCTTCTTGTCCTTGTATCTGCCAAAGCTTTGCCTGCTGCTGCTGCAGCAGTGGTGGCAAGGGGCTTGGCTCACTGACACCACAGGTTCTCTTCATCCAGCAGGGTTGGAGAGTCTCCATCTTCCCACAGTAGTCATTGTCATCAGAATAAACTTTTGACTATAGAAGATGTCAAAACCACACCCTGTAGAGATGCATAGATGTATCCAAGTGGAAGATGCTTTTCCTATAATTTCAGGCTATTGCCTACAGTTTGCTCAAAGAACTACCTGTAGAAGCTTCCAAAAGAAACATAGTGCTTGATGGTATAAAATCTTCAGCTACATCCATAGTTGCCTCTTAATTCCATCAACATTATGACCATTTTGGAACTCTGAAGCCCCTCTAGTGACATCAAGGCCTGGGGGCCTGTGGCCTTCTCTTCAAATGTACACCCTTTGGTGCAATCCAGCATACCCTGTACCTTCTCCCTGCCCCACCTCTTCTCTCCACCTCTTTTGGTGCATTTGAATATGCTCTTCCTTGTGTCTAGAAACCCATCCCCATCCCCAAACCCATCCAGGAACCAAATCCTTCTTTTCCTTTAAGCACAGTATCTAATAAGAGTTTCATTTCTTGCTAGTTCTTTCCCTCTGGTGTGTTCTCTTAGATGAAGCACAGCAATATATGAAAAGCCATCATTTCAGGGGCATAGTAAGAAGGTGCTGATAAATGTATGCCTTCCTTCCACATTGTTTACCAACTATGAGGGGTATGCCATAGGGCCTAAAAGCTAAGACTTCTCCATCAGGTGGATCCAGAGTCTTCTAATTTTTGCTTTTTTGCTTTGTGACCTTGGCCTTTTGCTTATCTTCTCTGAGCCTCAGTTTCCGGACTCTTAGAATTACTTTGAGATCTGAATATGAGACTGCATGTCAGAGATTTCACACCTGTGCCTGGGCAACTCTTTATTCTTTCAGGGCCCAGAATGTCACTACTAAAGAAGGGCACTATTTGCATTGTGCTCTAGGGGTCGCTGTTCACACAGAATGTATCCCCTGGAGCTGGCAACAGGATACTGATACCCGGGGACTTTTCTCAGTCCTGCTCTTTCCAGTCATTCGTTTTGAGCTATGCACCTCCACTTTTTCCTTGTCTTACCCTGCTAACTCTGGCACAGTCCACTCACACCCAATAAAACAACGTTTCCCCTTGGTAAGATGCCATGCTCTATTAAGTTTAAGGAAGAATAATTCTTAGAAAATCTTTGGAGGAGCCAAGTACCTTCATCTGTGCAATTTTCTTTTGTCCCTTAGGGTTCTCTCACTCCCCCATCACCCTCCTTAGCCCCCATGGATGTGCTACTCTCTTCAAAACTCTAAAGGAGGCAAAGACAGTGTCCCCTTTTGGTCCTTCTTTGCATTGTTGTGCCATGCTAGCATTTTCAAAAGACCTTAAGAAGCAATTATGAAAAACAATAGGTAGTGATATTGGAAAGGCACACAGAACAAATGTTCAGCTTCCAAAACATTGTTTTATGACTCTATAGACAATGCACACTGTCTCCAAAGATGGGTGAGACCTCTGGGACACTGTCCTTGGGTCTAGCTTTGCTAGATCTCAGACTGTCTGGACTGATAGAAATATCACAGCTCCCAATGCTTCCCACTGGGACCCATGAAGAGGTACAGGTTTTTGTGGTGAGAGTGTAATTATCTCAGGCTGAACAAGGACCCTGGTAAACAAGTTAGCTAGATAGAATTTAAAATCTGAACTTGAAGATTCTAATTTCTTTTAATTACTTTTAGTATTTAATTTGGTTATTTCCTTGATTCTTTACATCTTCATACTAAAGCAAATGTGCAAAGTGTATATAAGCATGTGTGACTTCTGGAAGCAACCAATGGGATTGGTTCTTACCACTTGGCTTTTATTATCTCTTAGTCCCACCTCTTATTTTTTGTTTTAATTTAATTTAATTTTTTTGGTACCAGGGATTGAACCCAATGGTGCTTAACACTGAGCCCTATTCCCAGCCCTTTTTTTCTATTTTATTTAGAGACAAGGTCTCACTGAGTTCCTTAAGGCCTCACTAAGTTGCCAAGGCTGGCTTTGAACTTACAATCCTCCTGCTTCAGCCTCCCAAGCCACTGGGATTACTGGCATGTGCCATTGTGCTGGGCCACTCCTCTTCTTTTGTTATGTGCTTATGAGCTTTTGTGTTGCCAATGTCCTCCAGTCAGTGACCACCAGGAACACTCTGTATTTGGGCAAATTGGGCTTTTTGCAGCCAAGGAGAACATGTACCATGAACATCCTTAGGAGTCTTATCAAAGTTTGAATAGAATTTGTGCTTGATTTAGATGACTTGGGCAAGGTCTAAGGAAGCAATAGTGTGCTCTGGATTAAGTACTGTCAGGAACTGGGGGTAATTCTATAGTTATGTTAATAAATCTTATAATCCAGAAGGCAAGAAAACTGGCATGTTCCGGGTAAAGATGCATCAATCACTCAAACTAGCCAGGACAGGGGGATTTGGGGCTGTTTTGTGGTTTGGACAATAGTCATGTTTTTGTCTATGTTCAAACAAGATTACAGAGAGGGCTTGTTTTTATCCTGATCCATCATAGTCAGAGTGGTCTTGCCTGATGCTGATGTTTGTGAAGTTGTTTGACTTCAATATGAGAACAGCAAGATCTTGCCTTGAGTGTCAGCCCAGCTCCCAGGTGGCAGGGGCAGCCTTCTTCTCTTCAGTGAACATGTGTATGGCTACCGATTCAGGTCAAACTGGAGTTAATGCCCATGACAAGGGGGAACAGCATCCTCCCTGCATACCATGCCTCTGTTTTGCCTTGCCAAGGATATCCTCTTCCTCTGTCTCAGTCCTACCTAAGATAAGGCTTCCATCAGGATTATAGACAAATCCTTTATTAAAACATGTGTGCAATTCCCAGGTCTTATGTTCCGTACTGGGAAGTGGGCCGGCCCAGTTCACAGACATGATGTGTGGTAAGAACCTTAGTCAACCTCTCTTGAAAGCCTTTCTTCCTTTTTGCTGTGGTCTCCCATACAGCCCATGCCACTCTGCATGATCAACCTAAGGTGGCTGTGGAGTTAGTGACAACTGGTTAAACTTCTGTACTAGTTTAAATTTGTGAACCAATAATAACTATTGCCATTATTTATTGCATATTGCAATGTTCCAGGAACTTTATGTATACCATTGCATTTAAATCACATTGTGACTTTTGCAAGTTTATTATTAGAGCCATTTCACAGGTGAGGAAACTGAAGCTGAGAAAAGCTAAGTGGCTTGCTCAGGTCACCTGGCCATTAAATGGCAGAGCTGGAGTTCAAGTCCATGTCCCTGCTTACCTAACCCAGAGCTCCTTCCACTCTGCCTTGCTGCCTCTTGTTGTTATCTATGCTATGTTATCTATGCTCCCAGGAACATTCCTGGCCCAGGTCTCCTGTCTTCTCATGATGCCCCATGCACAATACACCAAGTTTTTCAGATAATGCCACTGAGACCAGCTGGCCCTGGAGATATCTACAGAACACAGAGTGCCTAAAAGAGTGCCAACACCATTAGATCTTGCTATTCCCCAGCTCTTGTTCCCAGCTTCTCTTCTCTAGAAGGAGGGAGGAAACTGGGAAGGCCTGCACTGCATTTAGACCCAAGATACACAGCAGAGAAGTTCTAGGAGGGCACTCACCCCCAAAAAAGTGGAGGATTCCCCCAGTGTGTTCTCCAAGCCAGCCTGGAAGAGGTTGGGGGCCCAGGTGCCTCTTTTTATACATAGGAGGCCAGGGAGATTGTTTCTACCAGCCATGCCAAGGTTCATCTAAAAAGAGCCCCTGCTGACCCCAAGTGAATTGCCTGAGAAAGACAGTAGAGATAACTTCCCCGACATTCCAAACAAAAAGGAAATGCCACCCTCTGTCTACTGTAGACTCTGGATGTGATAGGGGTAGTCCAGGGAGCTGGATGACTTAATGCTCCTTGATGCTCCAAATATTTTCATATCTAGCTGGGTGGCTGTGGTCCAAAAGTTTGAGATGATTTTCATAGAAAATTGGAAGTCTTCTGCTGTTGAAGAGGACAAGCTCAACCATTGGGTCCCATCTTTGGTGGCTGTCTTAACACCTTGGTGTCAGTGCTTTCAGTGCAGCAAACCTGCTGTGTTGCAATTATTAAACTACTTCTCTGGGAATAACTTGAGAGCAGAAATTCTTATTACCTTGTTTATCTCCTAGCATAGCACCTGGTACATAATAGAGTTTCAATAAATACTGGTTAAGAAGGCAGAGAATGTTCAATTATATTGGTCAAGAAGGCAGAGAATGTGCCCTGTAATCCCACTGAATGCATTGCTATGGAAGGTCCTCAGGAAATGTTTGTTGATTCAATTGATTCCTGACCTGAAACAAAGTAGTAAAATTTCACAGAAACTTGAATTACTTCTGCACCACGGTTGCCAAGGGACTACACAAAATCATTTG
Organism: Tamias sibiricus; assembly: GCA_025594165.1. Taxonomy (NCBI): domain Eukaryota; kingdom Metazoa; phylum Chordata; class Mammalia; order Rodentia; family Sciuridae; genus Tamias; species Tamias sibiricus. The sequence continues at coordinate 123,130,545 of CM046657.1, read as the reverse complement.
ACGTCTGCTTTCAGGCCACATAGCTCATATTTCCTACCTCTAACATAAAATTTTGACCCTCAGAAATGTCCTGACGTTAACTAAGATTGTGTATGAGCTGTGAGAGGTTTAGCTAAAAGGCAGACTACAGTATGTGTTTTTTTTTTTTTTTTTCCTTTTCATTTTCATAGAGAAATAATAGCCTTGGTAATTCTAAGTCAGAGGTAAAAAAAGCAGTGCCTGTGTTCCCCACCCCCTCTCTGATATAGTGGCTGCTAAGCATGTTGGGAGTGGAAAGGTGGCCGTGTGGTAAGTGCTGTAAGAAATCCCAAATTCACAAGGGCTTGTTCCTAAGTAGAGTCCTAGATTCTTCACATTTTAGCCACGAGCATCAACTATTGGTACCTCACTTAAAATGAAGAGGGTTTGGTTGAAGTGGATGTTGCTTGCAAATGAAGAGCATGTTTTTATGAAGCATGTGTTTTTATGGAGACCAGGAAATTCAGGAGGAAAATATGTTAGTTTTCAAGAATTCAAAAGGTCTGAAACAAAGTATGCTTCAGGCTTATTTAGAATTATGAATTGTCCCTGGAGCACAGCTAGATGGGTGTTCTTAATACTAGTCTCTCCTGTACATCTGCAACAAAAATATAGCAAATGGCTTGGGAGTGCTGAATGACTAGACCCTTACCAGCCCAATGTCTCTCCAAGCCCCCTGGCACTCTAATGATGTTTTCCTGGAACTTCTTTCAGTTTCTTTGTGCTTGTTTTCTCCTGTCACTCCTGCCTGAGCCAGATACACAGTTAAATTCAGGGTGGCTACTGCCATGCATGGGAATGTCTTTCCTAGAATATCTGTATTAGAGAGGGAGCCTTCTGGCTTCCAAGCAATATGAGTGACAGTAAACTCCTTATTTTTATACATTGATTAATTTGTCTGCGTTCATTTATAGAGTTTGTGCTACATGTGACTTGTAACACATCTTCAGGCCTTGGTGTCACTGCTCTGCCCCTCAAAATAGATGGTCTTTGGAGTGCTCCCACTGTTACATATCATGGCGACATCACTCTACATTTGGTTGTTTAGGGGCTCATCTGCACACCCACCCCCTACTCACCAGGGAGCTGCATAAAGACAAGGACTGTGTCTGTTTGACTGCCTCTGTAATGACTGGCACAATGGCTGGCACACATAGTCACATCAAAATATCATTATTGAACAACAATGGATAAATATATGCATACATAAATACAGTGAGTTTGCTGCCAGTTGAAATGTTTTCTCAGAGGCGGGATTTGCAATTAAGAGGGATCTTGTAGAGAAGTTGTGCTTTTTGGTATTATACAAACCACACTGTGTTGTGATTGCTCACTTCCCCATTTGTGAGTTCCTTGAGAACAGGAAGAGTTCTGTCATTGAAACCCTACAGAATAAGCACACAATCAATGTTTGGGAAGTGTACAAAAAGTCTGTTTTCTGAGCATGAGCTATTTACACAACAAGAATGCTGGAGCATTAAAGAAAATGTGGGAATAGTGTAATCCACTTGTTTTGCTAGGCTACCAAGAATACTTTGATAAATATTAGCTAATGTGCAACCCTTTGCTTGCTATTAAGATTTACTGATTTCAATAGAAAGGAACCTAAAAACTGGGCATGTTATATAATCCAGATACCAGGGACAATTTCTAATCACCCCGTCGTTCATAAAATACACATTGGCTCTCTCTGTGGTTAGATTAAATGCCATTGTCTAGGCAGAGTAGGATATGTGCAATAATAGTTCTGCCGTGTGAATGATGGGTTTGGTTAGTGGATGAATTTATCCTGTGTCCTTGCATTTAGTACAATTCTTTTCATTCTTTGAACAAATAAACCAACAGCATTGCTAATCCAGTACATGTAAAAAGCACCTTTGGTAAATGCCATTTTTTTCCAAAATAAGCCCAACAATAAAGATTTCTTTTAAATCTCAGTTTCTTACATAACAGTGGCTCTTGTATAAAGAGATTAACAGGGTATCTTGTTTCTTCCTGGTGTGATCTTACTTTCATCTTGTGAACATGTCCCTGTTTATGTCTGAATATTCACCTGTATCTCTGTGAATTCTTGGAAAAATTAAGTATCTCAGCATGTTTAGAGAATAAATAGGCTGGAAGAATGATGATAGTTAATTGTTTCTGACCAGAAGTTACTTGGCATGACTTGGGATAACAGCAGGAGAGCTATGGAGCGTGGCAAAGGAGAGGTGGGCAGTCCATGCCTGCTGCCCAGAGACCTTAACTGGTGGTTTGTCATGTCTTAGCATGACGGTATTTCAAACCATGTGAGTTTGAAAAAATATATATACCCAGCTCAGGGCTTGGTTTGTGAACAATCACCTGCCTCGGTTTAAAGCATACAACTGTACTATTGAACTAAATGTTTTCAAGCTAATACAAATTAGCATCAGACCACTGGCTAAAGCCTAAGATAAATTAGGCTGGGTCTAAAAGAAACAAACTTGCACACAGAGACCAGTGCTCAACGCCACCACTTCCTTGCTTGTAGCAGCCATGGATGCTTCAGGTCGGAATATGTTTAGCATGCTGGTAAGTGCAGTATGGGGAAAGGTTGGTTGTTTTGTTTCACTTCTTTGTAAGTCCAGGAAAATGATGTTTTATTATCAATAGAATCATGGAAACCCAAACATATGAAAGAGATGAATCAGTGGCTACTTCACTTTACAGAAACATTCTTCACCCTTGAAAGTGAAGTGAATCTCATAGAAGTTGATGGAGAAGGGTATGGGGAAGAAAAACTCAGAAGCTGGTGTTTTAGGGGTCAGCTCTGGAGTTACAAGGAATGACAAAGAGAATGTGGGTTCCATTGACAAATGTTACTTTTAGAATTATTTAAGGTGTGATCTGCTCTATAAAGAGCTGTATATAAACAATATGAGCTTCCATGCACCTGGGAGAGGGAGTCAGTCCCCAGAGGAGGCAGGTCAGGTTAAAGGATGCCTGTGCAAAGCAAGAAGAGTGACTGGGGAAGGAGACTATTTTCCCAGCTAAGTGCCTCACCTGGGACCATCCCCTAATCCTCTTTGAGGACTTGAGGTCAGAAAGGGTTGGGCAGGGGCCCTCTGAATGTGTGAGGGTTTGTTTGCTTTCTTGGTAGCCCTTTCTTGTGTATATCTTTAGAACCTGTCCTTTACATTTCAAATCACACTGTGGTTTTCTTTTTACCACTCCTACTTGGTGTTGGCTTCTCATGTATTTACCTGAGCTAAGGCCATGAACAAGACACTGTGGAATATCACTTCTGTTTAAAAGGTATCATTAGGTTGGTTTCGCTTCCTAGTTTTTATGAATAAATACACTTTCAAAGGGGGATTTTGAGACCTATTTCAAAAACATATTTGCATTTATTGAAAAATATCATGAAGACATTGCTAACCACAGTAGGCACACCTTAATTTTCTTTGGTGTAGGAGAAGAGTGTTTGTGACCCCTGATTTTCACCATTGTTGACTGTTTGGGGGAAAGTTCCTACACCTTTTACTGTAAAATGGAAGTCACACAAAAATGTTATCAAAAAGAAACCATTGGAGCAGATAGTATTTTGAAGAGCTTAATGCATTCACTAAATTATTCCATTTATTTTGATGGAATAAATAACAAGTGCTCATAGACTGTGGTAGCAGCTGGGATCTAGGAATGAATTAAACATGGGTTCTACCTTTATGGAGTATTATTTAAATCAGTGTTCACTGGTCCTGCAAATCTGCAGCAGGGAAGGAAATGTGAGGTATTGACAGCAGCCCTCCTATAGTTCCTTCTGGACATCTTGGCAAACCATGGAGAGAGAGAGAAGGAATAGGCTTGAGATCATCTGGTGGGCTCTGAGCTCAGTTCTAAATTGCACAGACCATTTTTTTAGAAAAAAAATTTGACCCCCACTGTACTTGACAAAGTATTTTAGGGGAATATAACTTTAGTATAGAAAATTTTGTAACTGAGACACACTGTGATACAAGTTTCCTGGACTGGAAGCGGGGATCCTTATGACCTTGTCCTATCCTGCCACTGGTTAGCTATATGGCTTTGGTAAGTCATTTAAATGTTCTGAGTCTCAGTTCCCTCATTTGATAAATGAGAGAACTGAATGGGATCAGGATTTCTCTTGATGTATGAGTCCCAGTATAAGCAGTACTCAAGACAATGCAGGTAGCATATTGATGAGCATTTCTTTTTTTCTTTGTGTATCACAAAAATAGAAATATTGCTTCAAGCTTATAATTTCACAGAAATTATAGCTTAGTGGAAGGCTAAATTAAAGAAAAAGGGGAGGTAATATGAAGAATTATATCAAATTAATAAAAGTACAGGTCATAATTGGTCATTGCAACCAATCATGACCAAACATTATTTTTTTTTTATATTTTTATTTATTTGCTTTAGTTGTACACAATGCGTTTTTATTCAATGCATTTTATTTGTACGTGGTGCTGAGGATCGAACCCGGGTGGCCCACGTGCTAGGCGAGCGCTCTACCGCTGAGCCACAATCCCAGCCCCAACCAAACATTATTAAAGTGTGTGACTTACTGAGGTCCACAAATGTTTTGAATATTTTGATCTCTTAGTTTCCTTCCTTTCTATCTGTCCATCATTAATTTTATATTTAAGTAATATGGTCTTCTTGTGAAAAGTTTCTATTGGAAATTGTATTGCAGTATCCAGAATAAACTTGTATCCAGCTTGCTCAAATGATCAGTAAGCCAGATAATCCTGAATGATCTTTTCATGCACGGGTCTTTATGTGAGTCAGTCTATCACTGCTGCTTCAGACGTAATCTCATTTTTGTTTCTCTCTGTTGTGTTTTCAGATCAAATTTTTGACAGAAAGGATGTTCAAACATCTTCGGAAGTGGTTTATAACTCATCTTTTTGCGCGTTCTCGGCAGAGGTCAAGGCTAGTTTCCAAGGATGGAAGGTGCAACATAGAGTTTGGCAATGTGGATGCGCAGTCGAGATTTATATTCTTTGTGGACATCTGGACAACTGTGCTTGACCTCAAATGGAGATACAAAATGACTGTTTTCATCACAGCCTTCTTGGGGAGTTGGTTCCTCTTTGGTCTCCTGTGGTATGTGGTAGCTTATGTTCACAAAGACCTCCCAGAGTTCCATCCTTCTGACAATCACACCCCTTGTGTGGAGAACATTAATGGCATGACCTCAGCTTTTCTGTTTTCTCTGGAAACTCAAGTGACCATTGGATATGGATTCAGGTGTGTGACAGAACAATGTGCCACTGCCATTTTTCTGCTTATCTTCCAATCTATTCTTGGAGTTATCATCAACTCTTTCATGTGTGGCGCCATCTTAGCCAAGATCTCCAGACCCAAAAAGCGTGCCAAGACCATTACCTTCAGCAAGAATGCAGTGATCAGCAAGCGAGGTGGGAAGCTTTGCCTGTTAATCAGAGTGGCTAATCTTAGAAAGAGCCTCCTTATTGGCAGTCACATATATGGCAAGCTTTTGAAGACCACAGTCACTCCTGAAGGGGAGACCATTATTTTGGATCAGACCAATATCAACTTTGTAGTCGATGCTGGCAATGAAAATTTATTCTTCATCTCCCCACTGACAATTTACCATGTCATTGATCACAACAGCCCCTTCTTCCACATGGCAGCAGAAACTCTTCCCCAGCAGGACTTTGAATTAGTGGTATTTTTGGATGGTACAGTGGAATCAACCAGTGCCACCTGCCAAGTCAGGACATCCTATGTCCCGGAGGAGGTGCTTTGGGGCTACCGTTTTGTTCCCATAGTATCCAAGACCAAGGAAGGGAAATACCGAGTGGACTTCCATAACTTTAGCAAGACGGTGGAAGTGGAGACCCCTCACTGCGCCATGTGCCTTTACAATGAGAAAGATGCTAGAACCAGAATGAAGAAAGCCTATGACAACCCCAACTTCATATTGTCAGAAGTCGATGAGACAGATGACACCAAGATGTAGCAGTGGCTTTTTAACAGGGGTAAAGCAAAGTCTTCTATGTACCTAGTGACTATAAGTATTACAACGTAATCAACAGTTTAGGGGTATGAAAGACCCTTCAAAGTCTGCCAGCCCAATTGCCCCTGAGCCCCCTAACTGTGATCCTGCAAATCACAAAGCTCTACAAGGCTATTGTATTAGCACATGTGGTGCATTTATATTAATCTGGCATATGGAAGCCATAGGAGCTCATTTGGAATCTTGAATATGATTATTTGAGATTATGCAATTGTTGATGGGAACAGGCTAAATCATCAAAAGTCTCAAGGACAGATCAAAAGAAATACTTTTTAAAGTTTCTTTGAAGAAGTTAGGAGCTTTAGATAGGATCAAGGAGCAACCATATTTTCATTTTGATTCTACGAAGGAGACAAATGTCACTTTCGTTTTAACATGGTCTTTTGTCAATGGAAAAAAATTGTTCATGGAGGAGATGAAATAACCAATCAAAAATTGTCTATGGGGGAGATGAAATAACCAATCAAGGACAATAAGAAGAGACTGCTACATAATGAATGATTTGAGACTCTAACCTTCTTGAGCTCTGGTTGTTGGAGACTTTGTCTGAATCTTGGTCACATGTATTTCAGGAGAGGCAAGGAAAGCATAGTCCAGGGACTCTGCAAGGCCCAAACTTGCTTTGCCTTATGGCCTATCCAGATGCTGAGGCCCCCACTGAACTTTGGCCCAAATGCTCTCATGCAGTGCATTTAGACAGAGGCTAAATCTATACTCAAGAATCTCAGTGAACATTTTCTTGCTAAACAGAATGCTTAAGTTAAAAATGGTGGTGATATTTCTTTCAGCCTGCTTTGGATGAGTTAAAGGCCTACAAATCTGTTAAAAGAATATTTCCTGTTCTTCCAAGATGGCAGTGAGGACTTTGAAAATGCAAAGTCAGTTTGAAAGGGAATGTCATTCTAATGCTTAAGTTTGTTTGCCTAGGGTTTGTACTGAAATGCTGTTTTTGAAGAAGTAGGAAAGAAAAAGGAATGAGATGTCAGAGGTAGGACATTGTTAGGTCTTGCTGTCTCTGAGAACCAGTGCACATCTTCCTAAAAGGGACCAACTTCATAAAAGGATTGACTTTTAGGGAGAGGTTTTTTAATATGAATGTCTTGTTCAGTTTTCCACATGCATTATTTTGAATGTATTCTGGAAAAAATGGAACTTAAAGCTGCTTAGGAATCAAAATATTTTCAGTGCATTGATTAATATATTAAATTTCTGAAACTGTGCATGTGCTGTCCCAAAGTGTCCATTAATATGTATTAACTATGGCGGGAAAACTGGTGATAATACTCTTGCCAGAGATGGACTTTCTCCTGGAACTGGAGGGACTGGTAGGAGGAAGGCAAATAAGATGCATTTGTTGTCTTGACTCTCCAGGAGGAAATGAGTTTGGCTGCAGACATACCCCTTCCGGTATTGCTCCATCAAATCTCTCCAGTGTGAGTCTTGGCACATATAGGGGCAGCTGCTGGCAGTTGTCGATAGCGATGACTTTATTTTTCCAGGCCTGGGGTTGCATTTGTACAAATCTATACACACACACTTTAGTCCTTCTGACCCAGACCAGAGGGAATTCTGATGGCCTAGCGTTGTGCACCCTTGCAGTGGCTATGACCATGGACACAAATGGCTCACAGGAGATTACTCTGTGTCTGTGAGTACTATGACACCATAATTTAATTCGCTGAGAAAGATAACAGAAATCAGATATCCCAACCTTGAAGAAGCTGCAATTCTCTGCTGGCCCATTGTCATGAGGTTTTGTGACTGGCTCTTTGGCTCTTTATAGAATGAAAGGGTAATCTATTGACTCAGGTCATTCACAAAAGAACATGCTCCTCTGGTCTGTCCTGCTGGTTGGCAACATGCTTGGGGACAGCTGGAAGTGAATGCTCAGAAGCAATATTCCCTTTGATTGTTAAGAGAACTGACCAACAGGAATCTTTGTGATTGGCTTTTGTTTCTGGGTTATTCAGGAAAAGTTTGTCCACTTCCCCAAATTCCTTTATTAGGATTAAGACATCCTTTTAATACAAATTCTCATTGAACTTCTAACAACCATTAAAATACATCCAATAAAGCCCTTAGGAAATGGGATCTGGGCACGTAAATTTAGATAGTTTTAAGGGAAAGCTGGAACCCCCAAACAGCATACGAAACTGTGGTAAGCTGAGGCAGAAGAATCACAAGTTTGATTCCAACCTCAAAAATTTTGCAACTTAGTGAGACTTTACCTCAAAACAAAAAGGAATGGCAATTTGTTTTAATGTGAAGAGTCCCTGGGTTCCGCTCCCACTGCCATAAAAAAAGGAAAAAGGAAGAAGAAAGAAAGGGGGGAGGGAGAGGGAGAGAGAAAGAAGAGAAAGAGAGGGGGAAGAAACAAAGAAGGGGGGAGGAAGGAAGGAAGGAAGGAAGGAAGGAAGGAAGGAAGGGAGGGAGGGAGGGAGGGAGGAAGGAAGGAAGGAAGGGAGGGAGGGAGGGAGGGAGGAAGGAAGGAAGGAAGGAAGGAAGGGAGAAAGAAAGAAAGAAAGAAAGAAAAGGAAAGAAAGGAAAGGAAAGAAGAGGAAAGGGAAAAAGAAGAGAAAAGAAACAAAACTGGGCATTTGAAAAGGCGGGGCGTGGGGGGGGGAGGTGCAAAGTGGTGGCTCAGTAAATAAAGAAAATAAATGGGAAGAAGATATCATCAGAAAACCAAATTTCTTGCAGGGTAATGTCACTGCTAAAGGTAGGAATTTTATTCCAATGTAGTGACATTTTTCCCAATAGAATCTGACAACATCAATATTCCTGTTGTTACTGGTATGTCTTATTATATTTGCTGATTTATCCATTTGAAAGCAATTCTATATTTATTTCCATTAAGAAAAGGTACATTCTACAATGTGTTATTATATTCAAAGTTTTCCTTGGTATTACTGATTCTCCTTGAATTTTCCAATTTTTCTCTGTTGCTTTAGGGATTTTGACTTAAGAGACACCTAACCCAGTTTAACCTTCCTGGTGTTAGGTTGGCTCAAGGACGATTATTTAGAGTGAAGATCTGAGAGACTGCTGCTAATAAGGGATAAAAGGAGAAGATCCTAAGTGGCCAAGGAAGTGAAATGATTACAGTTGTTCTACGCTATGTCAGGGACGATTGAGGAGGCATCTTTCTTGGAGAGTTTTCATAAAACCAAAGATGGGTCTCCAACAGGATGCTTCAGTGAATAGCTTGGGGAATCTTCCATCCTTTAGAAACAGTCGGGAAGCCTCTGATGGAAAAGAATGCAAATGAACTCTTGGTCCCGCCCCTGGGCCGTTGCTGTCTGCCATTACAGGAAGTGTGTGTCAATCAAAGCTTGACAGGGGAGATAGAACATTTTATTTTGGAAGCCAGAAGTTTGAGAACAATGACTGGAATTTCCTCTTTCTGTCCAGCAAGGGCTGTTTGTCATTGGGGAGATAAAAGTCCAGGGGTAGGGAATAAAGGTTATCGGGAACTGCGCAACACAGAGGCATGTGGGGGGGCACGGTGGGAGGAGGAGGGGGTTATGGAGGAAATCTATTTCAATGCCTGTCATTAAGTTTCCATTAAAAGAACATTCAGTTAGGAATTCAAAAATAATTTAATCTCCCTAGCCAGATGCACCCAGCTGGGCTCCTTGGAGCTGAGCCCTGTAGAGAGGGAGATTTGCACACCCGCTGATGGGGTTGGGAGCTAGTATGCATCGCCATCAAGTGCATCCCTGACTGCTTTGAATGTTCTAGAAGACACAAGTATCATTCAGGCAAGTGGACTTGTGCCATGGCACCAGAAAATTTTAACATAAGGGTATTTGCCAAGCTTTTACCATGTCTGAGGTTTTCTTTCAAGCATTAATTTTTAAACCTTAATTTTCACAACAACACTATGCGAGGGCATTAGTATTGTTAGACCTATTTTTCACAGGGGGCAGATGAAATAAGGATACTCTAGAGTCATGAGCTAGCAAATGGCAGGACTGGGACTCAAACCCATGTTGGTCTGCTTGAAAGCCCAAGTACTCAAAATCACTCCAGTCTATGTCTTAAAATGAATTGCCCTCTGAGAAGACTCACTGATGCCATCAGATACTTACTAGAAACCCATTGTTGGCTCATGGTCTTACACTTTAGAGGAAACAACTCATTGCTTAGCACAGGTTAGAGCCCTTGTTCAGGGCTTAATAAGCACCTCTGGAATTACATGTTCTAGGAGAACGTGATGTTTTGCCAAGGGTTGTAGGTAACCTGTCCAGTGCGACTCCACAAGTATTATGGACATCCTGATGATTTGCTTAGCCTGTTGGTACAAACTATCCTCTTAATACTACTACTATATGTATGTGTATATATGCCTTATGCAATATACTTATAGTTTAAAAAATGATATTGACCCTACTGCTAATAATAAATCTATTATAGTTATAGTTTTAAAATTTTATATATATTACAATATACTATATATAATATATACTACATATATACTAAATGTTATATATACTACATGTATATAAGCAATATATATAATTTCATACACACACTACATGTACCAGTTGTATATAATTTAAACACATATTTATAGACATATTTTATACACACACACACACACATATCACTATTTATTCTGATAGATGGAGAAATGGAACCTCAGCTGTCCTCGAAGAACAGGGTCTGTGTTTTCTATTCAATTCTGTATTCCTAGCACCAGCACACTTACTGACAAAATCAATACATGTTTTTGAATGAATAATTTTTGAGAACTACATGGCTAATAGTGGATTTGAACCCATATCTGTCCAAAGGCCTTTGTTTCAAGATATAAAATTTACTAGCTGAGGGGCCTTGACAGGGGTCTTAACTTCACTGAACCTCAGTTTCCTTGTTTATTTTGAAAATGGTTGAGGGAAGATTGAATAAAATGATAGATGTACCCGCCCTTGGTAGAAAGTAAAGGGCACACGATAAGCCAACACAGGGCAGGAGCAATAGTGTTGAACCCAAGGGATGCAGGGGAAGGTACTGGCCCACAGGGCAGACCCACGGGGCAGGGCTCTGCCAGAGGTCAGAGGAGGCCTCCAGGAACAGGTGAGAGCACCCAGAGGCCTATCTGAGATGGGAGGGGGTGAGAGCTGGGACCACTGGATTAGGATCCTGGTCCTTGGACTTCATTTCAAACCAACAGATGTTGGTTTGGGGCTCACTGTGAGCCAGGCACTGTGGATAGCAAAATGAGGAAGTAGGGAATCTGCTCACTGCAAGAAAGGATCCTGGGGCCTTAACCAGCCTAGAGGACCAGAGTGAAAGTGCAGAATTGTTGGTTGTGGAGAAAGTCACTCCTATGCTTTATGCTTATAGTTGAAAAAAATGATATTGATGCTACTTCTAATAATACATCTATTATTAGTTATAGTTTTAAAATTATTTAAGATTTAAAACAGTTTATAATATATCCTGCTGGGGATGAACAGTCAACAAACTGTTTTAAAGTCACTCATAGTTATTTTCTCAGTGTAAGTATGTAGCAGCATGACACAGAGTCAGGGTCATTTGCTGCAGTTTATTTGTTGGATTGCTTATTGTTTTCCTTTTGTGATTTAACTGTTTTCTTATAAAAATTATGAAATGAATCTATATGATTTCAAAGTAATAGAAGGGAGTTTAGAAATCTCCCTTCTGCTTTGCCCTATGCTCATTTCCCTTCTCCTAATGTAAAGCTAATCATTCTTACTGGATTTATTCTGCTACTGTTCATTTTTTGAAGTATTTATTTATAGTTGATAAATAATAATTGTACATATTTACAGGGCACAATGTGATGTTTTAATACACGTATGTACTGTGGAATGATCCAATTAATCTAAATTGCATATCCATCACCTCCAATGTTAATAAATTTTTGGTGGTGAGAACATTTAAAATTCTCTTTTAGCTATTTATAAACATATAACACATAATTCATTGCTATAGTCACTGTAATGTGCAATTGATCATAAGGTGTTCTCTTTTCGAAAAAGTATAATCAACACATATGTATTTACATCTCATTTTGCACAATGGGTAGGGTTCTGGAAACAATGTTTTGCAGTGTTTTTTTTTTTTTTTTGGTTTTTTTTTTTTTTTTTTTTTTTTTTTTTTTCACTTAACACTATATCCTGCAGATCACCATGTGGGAATAATTGCTGAGAATACCAACATCTGTGGGATCCACCCCCAATTTTCCTTCATTGTTGCTTTCATAGTAACTGCTGGAATCTTGCTCCCGAGGCTTGAGCCTGAGAGATCTTGGACATGACTGCCTTGCATTCATGACAGCCTGCTCCCTTTGTAGGGTCCCTGCAGTGTTCATTTTCCCTGCCCAGCCCAGGAATGAACAGGGTCTTGGGACCAGAGTTCCCAGAGCAAGTCAATCTTCCTGGGACTAGCAGATCCTCAAGGATCAAAACTTCCTGGAATTCTGGCTAGTTAGAAAGTCAGAGCAGGTGTTCTCAAGATAAACATCCCCACTCCAGTATATGGTCTGGGGGTGACTAGGGTGAAGGGGATTCAATTCCCAGGGAATTCTGGGTAAACATCATTTGATTAGGATCCATGAACCCCTAGGGACTTGGGGGTGATGAGGTCTACCATTGAACGCAAAATTTCATGCACAAGTACATTAAAATTAATGAAATTAGTGAATCAATGCTAAAAACGAAATATGAAAACATTACCAAATGAGGCAGAGGCAGGAAAAGGTGGCACTTGATCTTAGCTTAAAGGATGGGTAAGATGTGAAACAGGGAAAGGTAAGGGTAGCAGGGTGAATAACCAGGTGGCCAGATGTCCCAGACTAACAGAACCATGGGGTGTAAGTAAATATGTATGGGGTCCTGAGAAATGATGTACAGGTTGGTGTGACCACAGCATGGGAGGGAATTAGAGTTATAGAGTCAACAGACATTTGGGGTCAGGCAGATATGAGTTTGAGTTACGGCTCAATCAGTCAACCACTGGAGTCCTTGAGGGATGACATGATTAAATGTGTGTATTAGGAATATAACTCTGGCATGAGGGAAAGTTTGGGGAGAGAATCTAACTCTCTAGGGAGTTAGGGAAAGTGTTGCCATTCCCATTTTCAGGAAGGGAAACTGAGGTTCAGAGATGATATGAGTTAACCAGTTCACAAAGCTATGCGAGGGGGAGTAGGAGCAGTACCGGGGTGGGGGGGCTTCTGTCTTCCAGTTACTTCAGTGCTCCTTCCTGCACCTCTCCCTTTCTTGGGATATCCAGACTTTGCACCGAGGGTCACTGATCTTGAAGGAAAGCTCACCTAGACAGAGGCAGCAGGGACCAGGAGAGCAGGTGAGTGCACAGGAAGAGAGTGCACCCTGTCTTTGAGCTGTTTCCTCAGAGGATTCAGGCCACCTACATCCACCTTTGCACACGGCATCCAAGGAGCCTGAGAACCCTCACTGCAAGTGAGAGGCTTGTCTCCATGGTCATATGGTGCCTTCTGAACTGCAAGTAGAGCTTAAAGAGACCACAATCGTCCTGGTGGCTGTTTCAGTTTCTGTATCACTGGTCATGGCCAGGTGCAACTTGAACCTGTGGTGGCTCTGAAGGAAAAATCCTAATGAAAACATGAAGGGGAAAAAAATGCAGGCAAAAAAAGGAATAGTGATGAAGGCACAGCATTAAGGTCAGGGGCTCTGAAGACAGGTGGACTTGGTGCATTTACTGACCATGTTATCTTGAACAAGTTCTTAGCCTTTCTAAACCTTTTATCCCCAGCTGTGATAACAATAATACCTACTTCAAAGGGTTACTGTAAGAATGATAGTGTGAAATAACAAGAAAAGCACTTAGAGGAAGGAGAGGGAAGGGAACTTCCCCAGGGTCAGTCATAAGCTTATATCATTATGCCTCCTATAGGCTCCCAAAAGTGGCAGTTTGAATGACGATGTTGAGGTGAGAATTCAGTGGTGACAGGCAAAGACAGGCATTGAGGTGTGTCCCTCACTGTGCCCTTGTTATCCCTGCCCTAAGACTCACCATTTCTCACTTCTAGATTTCTCTCCAACTTTCTGTTCCAAGCCTTAACCATAACCAGAAGCAAAACAGGTCACCTTCTTCCCACTGGTGCTTCAGTTTCTGCTGTGGATGTGCAGAATCCTAGAGGCTTAGCAGTGAATGAGACTTGGGCAAACCCTGATCCTATCCCATTGTTTTACAAATGGAGGAACTAAGGGCCTTATCAGGTGGTGAAAGTGTTGACTGCTGGCACTACCTGTGCTTCTGACGTTCCCCTGAGCGTGTGGGAAGCAGGGATAGGTAGGGTAGGTCACTGAACTAACTGGAGCAGACTGGAAAGGAAAGGGAGCCTACCCCTGGTCAATGATAAGCAAACCTGCACTTTGTTGGTGAGGTGCACCTTTGGCCAGCAGGTGGTGCTACATACTTCCAGATGCTTAAAGTGAAACTAATCAGGTTGAAAAGTTGAGTGCCTGCAAGGATTAAGTGGGGTGGAGAGGAGGGTGGGCCTTACCCAGAAAGCTCTTCAGTGGCCTTTGTAATGTTTAGAATATTTAACAGAGAGGTAAAATATCTGGTCCTCTCATCATCATTGGGCTAATAAAATGAAAAATTTCAGAAAACTGAATTGTGATATAAATGTATAAGTTTATAACTATAGAAGGATTCAACGGTTGAAAAGAAAATTGTCTTCATGTATTAAGAGTCTATGAATTCTATGTGATTTACATTTTCCCTACAATAAAACTGAAATAATTTTGCTATTCTCCCATCTTAAAGATGCTAAAACAGAGGTCCAGGGTGTTTAAGATAGTAATCCATGGTCTATAGTCAGGAAGAGCAGGTACGTATCATTTAGATAGAGTTTATTAAGGGCAAGGTACTCTTTTAAGTGTTGTACAAATGTTTATTCATTTCATCTTCATAATATCTGTAAGAAGCAGAACAAGGAAGTGGCATGAGTACAGGTCAAGCTGTGTCAAAATTCATAAGTTTTACCACAAAACAGGCCAGCTTTTGCCTTGTCAGAGCCTGAGTTCAAATCCCAACTTTTCCAGTTTCTTTTGCATAAATTTGGTAAATCAATGAATCTCTCTAAGCTGTCACTTTCTCATCTTTAAGATTATGGTAATGAAACCAACCACACATCATTGTTGAAAAGATCAGTCAGGAAAACATCTGCACAGTGTTAGTTATAAGCAAGATTCTATGTTAAGGAATTATTTTTGTGGTAGATACCCATAGGTAATTCACATAAAGATGTGCATAAGGATGTTTCCAGGATTATTTGTAGTGATGAAAAATCCAAGTTTACCAAGGGAAATGAGTTAATGAAGTATGGACCATAATGGGGTGGAATGTTATGCCATTTTCAACAACTATTTAGGGAAAAGCAAAGTCCTGCTGACACATTAGAAAACAGGGGTTTTATATTCTAGGGGAAGCTTATGGGAAACATAATTGTTGAAGGGAAAACACGGCACAAGAGTCCTAACCTAGTCTGGAAACAACATCAAGATGAAGTCTGAGGCCTGGGAAGATTGGTTAAGTGATGGAGGGGTTAGTGGAGAAGGGCAAAGGTCAAGAGAGCAGGGTGCTCCTGGAAGAGGAAATATGTGTCCCATATTTTAAAAGTATGGAGTGGGTGCAGGGCCTGTGGTCCCAACTGGAGGCTGAGACTGGAGCATCTCTTGAATCCATGAGTTTAAGACCAGCCTGGGCAACACTGCAGGATCCTTGCTCAAAGAAAAAAAGAAAGAAAAAGAAATGATTTTAGACGATGTCCTCAAAATGTCAAATCAAAAAAATGTGAACCAAAAATTATAAACCTTTGAACTTAAAATTATTATATTTAAGCATGAAATAGTTTCTCAAACATATTTACTTGGTTACATTTGTCACATTTGGTTTTCTAATGTGTCCCTAGGACTTTGTTCAGTGTCCAAATATTTGTATGTGTGTAAGTGTATATATCTACACATATGTAAATACAGACACACAAAGACTCAGAACTAACCACAAACTCATTGATTCATTCATTAAATGTATTTTGAAAGCTGATGATTCTGGGGACTGCTAAGGTCAGTGGGATGCAGCTATGAAGAAGACAGTGAAGGGCCCCACCTTCATGGACTTACTTCCTAGATGAGGGACACAGAAAATAAGTAAACACGTGCTTATTTATTAATTATTGTTATTATCATCTGTTATTATTAAGGTAATTTCAAATAGTGGCATATGCCACGAAAAAATCACAAAGGGTGATGGGTTGAGAATGACCCAGTGGGAGGGAACAGCTATTCAAAGACGTTGGAAGAGAACACTGTAGGCCAAGGTACCATCTCAACCTTAGGGGCACATCAACATCATCTGGGAGCTTCAAAAAATACTGGTGCTTGGTGACCCTTGTCCCCAGATTCTGATTTAATTGTTAGGGTCACAACCTGGATACTGAGATCCCCACAGGAATTTTCACAGGCCCTGGCCACTCTAATGTACAGGGAGCCTGGGAACCACTGGCCTAGCAACTGCAAAAGATTCACAGTGATAAATCAACTTTGGAGGGTGGCAAAATGGTCATCTTAAGGATCATTTTCTAATATTCTGTGGCTTGGAGCAAACAGGGTAGCCAGGATTTCCTTTTTGAAGTGACTTCCCAAGGGAAAGTTGACAAGCACAGGGTGTCACGAGGAGCCTACAGTGTCCTGTGTTCTCTTCTGACTACTGGAAAGTTGTCCTGACTCTACAGGGGCTGGCCTGGGACATGCTGCTTATGAGCCACGTCCTACTTAATAGTAGATCTTGCTATGATTTAGGAAGGAGAGGAAATTGCTGCCAGAGAGAGGCAGAGATGTTTTCAAGTAGACCACATTGTCCTTAAAATTCTCCTTTACAACATTTCATATATTGTCAGCAAATTGATTAGCTTGATGGCCAATACCAGGAATGTCTTCTCTGGCCATGCAAGAGGGGCCTGGGGTAGAAAGGAGTCTGCAATTTGTAGATAAACAGGGTAAGTACCAGATCTGTAACACAAGGTCTCAGTGGCTGTGGAATTCTTTCTCCATCCTGTTCCTGCCTCTAGTCACTCTCCTCTCTGATGATCCCACCTAGACACGAATGGTCTACTCTATTTTTCTTTCTTAGTTGGTTTCCCTGTCTCTGTTATTTCTGACTGCAGCTTTTCCATTGTTTTCCTGAATCTCAGAGTTAGGCCTTTCTTGCTTCCTATGTTCCATCACTTTTGCAGCCTCCAGTCCTCCACCATTAGCATTGATCAAGCCCCTCTGGCTACCTGTGGGGGCTCTCCAAGGCCTCTTCAATATGTTGATTATGCCACCACACTCTGGTCTCCTAAACTAACAGAGAAGGGGAACCCCTCCTGTCTTTCCATAGGTCCCCCTCAGCCCCAAACCATCCACCACCAGCTCTTGAGAGGTGAGGTTGGAATCTGGAGAAGAAAATGGAGACTTTTCAGAGCCTCTTGGAGAACAGCCAGTGAGAACCCCGGGGAGTGCTTCTGAGGGGGATGTCTGCTTGCCCTGGGTGGACGCAGGCAAAGAGAATGGAGGAGAGGGGACCCCAGCAAGGGTCATTTTCAGCTTCCTTGTGAACCCACTCCCACATCTCACTCCAATTAATATCATCTTTTCAAGAAAACTACATTAGCTGCCAGGTCACGTGATTCCTGGATAGAGGAGGGACCCTTTACAAAGCTAAACTCCTTGGGTCCCAGCCAGTACATCCCCCACTGTACCCCCCCAACCCCCACCCCACCTCGCCCCCGCATCGGCGGTGTTGGGCACTGCTCTGCACCACATCCAGGCTCTGTGCCCTGGGCTGCGTCCCACAGCTGTCCCCTGTATCCCAGTGCCAGGACTTGAGCCCAGGGCTGCGCCCTGGAGCTACCCCTGTGTCCCCACGCCAAGCCCTGCGCCCTTCGACTGCGCCCCTGGGTGCCGGCGGCGGCCGGGCGGGCCGCGGGACTGAGCCCGAGCCGGCTCCGGCTGTCTGCGCGCCGCGCTCCAAGGCAGCGGGGTGAATGGACGGCATCCAGCCCGGCCGGCAAACTTGAAAATAAAAATAAAACAGAGGGAAAAGAAATAAATAATAAAGCGCGCGCCAGAAAGCCAAAGAAAATACAATTCCAAGCTCTAAGCAGGCTTCGAGCCTGCAGCCGGCCATGGGCTGCGAGCCTTTGGCATCGGAGCTAGCGGGGCCTTTGTGCTCCCCTCGCCCACCCCCCGCGTTTCTGTCCTAATTGAAGAAACACAATCCGGGGTTTGCGCAGCGACGCGCCCCGCGGCCGCCCGGGGCCAAAAAGCGCCGCTGGCGGCTGGCGCTGCGCGGAGAACGCCCCCGCCCCGCAACAGGGACCAGCTTGTTCTTTGTGCTGGCAAATATTTATTTTGGTTCAAGTGGACCCCTTTCCACAAAGACCACCTGGTTGTAATCAATAACACCTATTTTCAGATAATCTGCAGCTCTCTAGGCAGAACCCAAGGAACTCACCCAAACAGAGACCTTTTCAAAGGGAATTTTAAATGGACTGGATTCACAGAGGGCTGGAGGAGGGACAGGTTGGGTGAGAGGGAGAGACCACGGCCTGCTGGGGTGGTCAGGCAGGAGCTGGGTCGAGCCCCCTGCCTAGTGGGCATTTCCATTCTGGGTAGGCTAAGGCAGGAAGATCACAAGTTCAAGACCAGCCTTAGCAGTTTAGCAAGGCCCTAAGCAATTTAGCGAGACCCTTTCTCAAATTAAAAAATTTAAAAAGGGCTGGGGATGTGGCTCAGTGACAAAGTGCCTTTGGGTTCAGTCCCCAGTACCCCCCCCAAAAAAAATAGTGTATTGGGGGATGATGGTGGAGCTGGGGATGTAGCTCTGTGGTAGAGTACTGCATATCAAGTGCCTGTGTGCAGTCATAGGTTCAGTTCCCAGCACTACCAAAAACCAAACAAACAACACACACACACATACACACACCCCTAACCAAAACAACAACTCAAACAAAATGAAATGTTATGAGCTCAACTCAGTGGTGCATGCCTGTAATCCCAGAAGTCAGGAGGCTGAGGCAGGAGGATGCTTGAGCCCAGAAATTCAAGACCAGCCTGGGCAACACAGGGAGACACCCTCTCAAAAACCAACTACTAAAGAGGAAGCATCTGAGTGTGTAAAGTGGGCTGGCATTGTTCTAGGTGCAAAAATGCAGAAAGGAAGAAACAAACACAAACCCCCGCTCTTGTGGACATGTTTCAGCAGAGGGTGGTAGACAGCAGGTGAACAAGTAGTTGAAGTATGTAGACAGTGATATATGTTACTGGAAAATGTGTGAAGATACTCTGAAAACTGTAAGGTACTTCTGGGGTGGGAACAGCTGGGGCAATTTGTCTCCTGTGGATCATGTGACAAAGAGGTAGGCTCACACAAATAGAAAAGCCTAAGGAGAGTCAGAGGGGCTGCTAGGTCCAAACACCTCAGAAGGTGCAACCACAGGTCAGAGGCCAAGCCCACCTATTGATGTCCTTTCAGAGCCTCTGAAGGCTCAACTATGAATTGAGTTGATAACGCTCACCATTTTAGTGGAGGTCCAATAACAATGTAGTATTCTTTTGTAATGTGACATTTATAGACTTTCTGTGAGATAATTTAAATTTAGGGGGTGAAGCATGGAGACTAAGTTTTGGAAGCTGGCAGTTACAATGCCTTACATAGGAGACACTGTACTGAATATTCTGTGCATTGTCCTGACTCTGGCAGTAGAGTGACCTAGATTGGCTAGTCAGGGTGCATGTCATACCCACAGGTCCATTTGGGAAGAAGCTTGGGCATGTGACCTTCCTGGCCCCAGGCAGTAGTTCCTGAACAAGGGACAGACAATTCATAGACCTCAAGTAAACCCTTAGGTGCTCAGAATGAAGTGACAGTAATTAGCTAGGCGAGCTGGATTATGTCTATCAAACATTTTAGATGGGAAATACGGAAAGATTGAGGCAGGTAGCAGTGGGATGAATGGCAATTGAAAAGGTGGGAGAGAGGATCTGAGTCATGAGAAGGTGAGATTCCCTGGAATCTTTTGGATATACGTGACTTTCTAGTCCTAGGCTCTGAGACACTGTTCTTCTCTGTCTCGTTCATTGCCAAAGATGTTTTATAGTGATTTCTTAGTACTCCAGGAAACCTATGTGGCCAGGATGACAAGGTAGGGTGGATGCAGATGGATAATAGGTATATAATTTGCATAATGGTGGCTCACAGATAAAACTGACTTTTTTTTATCAGGCAGGGAAATTAAAAAAAAAAAAAAAAAAAAAAAAAACCCTAACTTCTCATATCCTAAGGCTGTTTTCTTTGTCCTTGGAGATGACTAGAAAGAGGGATAGGACTGATTTACTTACTGTTTGTGCGAGTTAGGCCAGGCCAGGCTGAATTTATGTCACTGCTCTTTGTCAAGAATGTGGCTTTCTCCCTCTTATGAAATGTCCTCAGCATCCCTTCTTAGCCCTGAGCTTGCAGAAAGATTAAACATGGGCTCAGACAACCCAGAGGGGGTCGATGGCCCAGGAAAGATTATGATAAGAAAGGGGTGAGGGACAGGAAGAAGGGTGGTGCATCGGAATTTGGGATAATTGAATTTGCTGTGCAGCCAGCAGTTTTGAGTTGGGTCATCTGCTGGATCTTTGCTCATAAATCTACCAAGACCAGGAAATTCCATGGTTAGGCCAGTCTTTCCATTTTTCTCAGAGATCAGGATGGTTGAGGGATGGTTTTCACCTTCTAGAGATGCTGTGATAGAGTAACCTACATTTTTGCAATGAGATTGTTGCATGTGTGTCCTGGAAATCCATTGCCAGTGCCTTCGTCTTTGTGTCATATTTTCTCCCAGGACAATCAGTACTTGTCCATCAGTTTGGAGTTCCCAAAATGCTTCTTCAAGGGACCTACTGCATGTTAAGTTATGAGGTGGTTGCTTTAATGCAAATTTCTCTCCGTTGCCTTTTGCCATATGCCATGTATAATTAACCACTTGAATAATTGATCTCTTGAAAACTAGATATTTCTTGCAAAGTAAGATTTAATCTAACTGCATGCTTTATTCAAATGTGTTTTTGTTTGTTTGTTTGTTTGTTTTTGTAGCACTTGGGAGTTTTCTGGAAACTCTGCAAATGCTCATGATATACCTCCTGGAATTAGCCAAAGTTCTCCAACAGTAAAGCTCTTCTAAGAGTGCAGGTCTCCTAAGTGTGCAGGGCAGCTTGTGGGATGACTGTGTTCTTTGGCTATGTATCTCATCAACAGGATGAAATCCCCTGCTTTTCTCTCCTGCTCCTTCTTCATTCCATCTGCCTTTGACAGTTGGCTTTGAATACAAAGGGCAATTGGTTGACCAATTGAAGCCTTATTGAAAATTTTGATCCATTGGAATTTTGGATCTTGGACTCTGACTAGGTAATCACTAAAGTTTGTAAAAATTCAGTATAAAAGGAACAGGCTGAGAATCATCACAAATGGTCTTTTAAAGGCAAGTTTAAGCTATAATCCAATTAACTTGGCTATTAGAAAATTAGTGGCAAGTCCATATTTCTTCCTTATGGGTAGTTTGCCTTCTGCACATTTTAAAGTTCTCAGGGGGACGTCTGATGCAGATTGGTTTGCTAATGGTCATATGTTCTATTACGATTTTTTTTTTTTAAATGACAAATCTTTACATTATGCAGAAAAATGCTAGATAAGTTTATGTTGTGAAAAAAGACAGAGAAAGAGCAAAGGAAGGTGAAACTGTCAAGAAAAGCTGAGGTGTCTGGGAAGTATTGCTGGAATATATGTGATGCTTGATTAAACATTTCTGAAAGCCAGGGGCTCTAGGAAATATAATAATAGTGGGGAAAGAAATACTGCATCTACTGGGGATGCAGTTAACACCAAACATGGGCTTGGTTAAAAAAAAATGCTAGCAAATTCTAACAGTAGTCTCATCTTATGCTTTGACTGCAACTTCCATGGTTTTTTATTTTCTCTGTATCTCTGGAGTTAACAGTAACTGAGCAGAGCAGACACCTCACCCTGAGAGTTGCTGAGTTGTGGACCCTTTTTGTCCAGCAGGTGCAGTTTGACAAACAACAGGCATGTATTGGATCCTTCTGTAAGCCAGGCATGGAGCCAGACATAGTCCCTGCCCTTTGCTCCCTTATTGTTGAACGGGGACACAGACCTTCAAACACAGATCCATCTTGGGGTCTCACATTGCTCTGTCACTGCACTGCCTAATGATCAATTAATTTAGAATTCATGCATTCCTTACCCAGTCTCTATATAAAATATTAATGTTACAACCCAGAACATCGCCTTTCTACATCCACCAGCCGTACCTTGTTCCCTTTCTGTCTTCCCATCTCTCCCCTGATACCTAGTACAAGATTTTTAAAAATTTCATTTCCTCCACCTGTTCCCCATTCTCAGGCAGCTCCTAGCCTCTTAGCCTCTCTAGTCAGCTACTTCTCCCATCCCTTCCTCTGATTTCTTTAACTGTTCCCCAGATTTGGCCTCATAACAGTGTGTGTGTGTGTGTGTGTGTGTGTGTGTGTGTGTAAATACAGACATAGGTAAAGATCACAAATTGATGAATCTTGTAGCAGTCCCTGTTACCATCTTCCCCTGCATTTCCTTGCCCCTTGGAAAGTAGTTTATTCCTGGAACCATAAGTGCATCTGAGCAAGGCAAGTATTAGGATGTAGTGGTATCAGGTTCTAGTGTCAGGTGTTAGTGACCAAGCAGGGTGAAGAGAGCATGGGATAGTGTGAACTGCCGTAGGTGTCAGGGCTCCAGCAGGTTGAGGACGTGTCCCTGTGAAGGGGCAGCCCTGCTTGGGATGTCAAATTGAACAGGTTGAGGGTGATATCTATACAGAGGCACAGCCTGGGGTGGGATGAGAAAGGTGTCTGTAAGTGGGATTGCCAGGATGGCAATTCAGGGCCCAAGCTGAGAAAAGAACATGTGGCATGGGGGTAGGGGTGCTGCAAAGTAAGAGAATGGCTACATGCAGGAGGACCAATGTGAAAGTACATACAGTAGCTAAATGAACACAGTTTTTTTCTCATTGTCAAATAAGGGAGTTATAGATATGGAAAGGGAAGAACCTAGAGTAAACCTTGGGGTGTTGGATTGGAAATGAATGCATCTGCATAAACTCAGGATTTTCAATACAGATAAGACAGAGGTAGAAATAAACATAGAGTATATCACACATATGTTTATAAATGTCTTTGTAAGTGTATATACATATACGTGAGTGTATGTGGACACATAAGATGTACATGTATTGTGCATACATATATTGCCTAGCTTTGTCCACTGAGTCCACCTAGAAACAGGGACACTACCATAGCAATGAACACACCTAGCACCCAGATGTTGGCTTCTGAATATCCTTTCCCACTAACACAAACCAGGGATCCATGGGGAAAATGACTGGTTCCAAAGCTGGAACCTAATATATTGTGGGAGGAAGTAAGGAAGCGCTCAAAGATTGATGGGAACGTGTCAAAGGACACAGAAGCCAGCTTGAACAGTCTTCTAAAGAGAGAAAATAATCATCTAAATAAATAACAATAAGAAGAAATCATGACCACTCAACAAAATAGTAAATATGAGTCATTATAGATAAAAAAAAAATCTATCTAAAGAAATTTATTTAAATATGTATGAATGCATGTATTGAAATTTGATAATAAATAGGGTATTTATATCATTTCATAGAACATTCCCAGAAAATACTTATGTATTGCAAAGGGGAAAAGAGTAACTTATCAGAAGAGAATCCTGGGAGATACCACCTTGAGCAAATCATCAGAATAAACCTCATCAATAATCAAATCAATTGAGATCATGTGCTACCTTTTGGGCTGCAAGGATAACCATGAAGAGATACCAGACAAACCCAAATTGAGGAAGATTCTACAGAATAGCTGGCCTGTAATATTAAAAATTGACAAAAGTCCTGAGAGTCAAGGAAAGACTGAGTGTTGTAGACCAACTAAATGCAATCTGTGATTTAGAATGGGATCCTTCCTCTGCAAAGACTATAGTGGGGGCAATTAGCAACAGGAAAATGGTGCCTGAGGATCATGTGGTAGTGATCTGTTCACATGAATTTTACAATTCTTATTATTTTACTGGGCTATCGAGGAGGATATGGGTGTTTGACAGAAACATCTACTCAAGTGTTTGGGGGTGATGGAGCATCAGGTTGGAACTTTTTCTCAAACAGTTCAATAAAACATGTTCTTTGTAATTTCCAACTTTTCTGTAAAAGTTTGTGACTTGAACTTTTACAGTTTTTTTTTTAATTTAAAAGATGTACATTCATAATATATAATAGAATGGAGCAGTATAGTTTAATTCTGCATATCAGAGAGGACCAGAGCCCTGTATAGAGTTTGGAACCATAAAGAGGAGCTGCCTATCAACCAAGACAATACTGTACTATTGGTATTTCTGTAGTTCTTTTCAACATACAGACCATTTCTACTTACATTATTTTACTGAACTGTGATAATAACTTTGCATGGTATTCCCACATTTCTAATTTTACGGATAAGGAAAGCAAGCACAGAGACAGTCATAACTCTGGCTGTGAACAGCCTCCATGGCATACAAGATAGATACATACAATCCATTCTCTTATGGAACTACCAGCTGGCTTTAGGTCTTTAAAAAATTTGGATCCAAACTTCTTAGGTATAAAATCCCAGCTCTCAACCTCTATTTCTTAGCCAATTTAAAAAGCCCATCCAATATTTCCAACAAAGTGCATTTTTAACATTCCTTTAGAACAATCTCATTTTATTTGCAGCATCCTCCAGCTTGGTTGCATGCTCCACTGACTTAGGTAGACACAGAGAGCCAGTTAAGGGCAAATACCCAAGCAGGACGCTGTGAGGGCAGGGGATGGAGAAAATGCAAATGTTCTCTGGAAAAATCCAATTTAATCCCACTTTTCACTCATTTGATAAATGCCTTTCTGACCACAAAATAAAATCTACACAATACCAAACTCCTCAAATAGAGTGCTCACCAGCTACCAAGGACTTTAAATATATGTTTTTGGAAAACTGATCTAGTAAATACTAGGAGATAACAGTAACCATACATATCTACTTCCTGCGCTGCATTCTCCAGTATGTCTTCCGCCTTGTCATCTAATACCTCACAGGGACTCTGTCAGGAGATTCTGCTTAGCTCTCCTGTGAATAGAAGCAAACAAAGTCCAGTAGGTGGAAGGGCCAGAATTTGAACCCAGGGTCTCCAGCATTACACACATGCTCATTTATCTTCCCAAATTGCCTCTCTCCTCCCACTAAGAAAACACATGAGTTAACTCAGTTAAAATCCAGAAGGTTAATCTAGCAATTGTAGGTAAGTGAGTGGTCTCACTGGAAACTTTTTTCTGTTTCCCCCTAGAGCTTTTAAGCTAAGTGTAAATTGACTATGTGCTTAGGAATTTACCAGCTCAGACAGACTGAAACAATTAAGACAGGAGGCCAAGTAAGAGTGAGAGAGGGAGACAGACCCCAGGCATGTGAGCCGACATTCCTTTTAAAAGCTTCCCTCCATATCCTTTCTCAATTGGCTGAAACCCTAGAGGTTTGCCTGGCTAAACCACTTCCTCTCAGAAGTGTCTGTCCCCCGAGGGAGCCTGGGATTTGTAGTCTTGGAATCAGTCGACCTTTCATAATCCTTTAGGGGGACTCCCTGGCTGAAGGCATGCAGTGTCAATTTCAGTAGCTTGCTATGTGATGAAATACCCAATGTGCATTTTGCAAAACACAAATTCCTTCCTGGATAAGAGTAAAGCCTCTGTATATTCACCGGAACCAGCTCCCTGGCCCCTCATTCCAGTTCTTCACCTCCAACTCACTCTGTGCCCATGGAGACTCCACACCATCTCACTGCCAACTCCTGCGGGAGCTCTGGATAGAAGCCCAGTGGTGCTGTGGATGGGGGAGGAACCTCGGAGAGGAAGACCTCAAGGAGGTGCAGGGGCCAGGCTGGACATCAGGGAGCCATGCTCAAAGGTGCTTCTCCCAGGCCTGTTCTCCCAAAGCGCATGATAGTTTTCAAGGCAACATATTTGCTTGAAGTTTGTTAATAAACAGATATTAGAGGAAGTAATGTATGAAACAAAATCCATAGTCTTCTCATAGAAATACGATCATCCTTTGGAACTGTGGGGAATTGGTTCCAGGATTCCAAAAGTATACCCAAACCGACAGATGCTCAAGTCCCTTATATTAAATGGCATGGCATTTGCATACAATCTACACATATGTCCCATATATTTTAAATCATCTCTAGGTTACTTAAAGTACCTAACACAATGAAAATGCTATGGAAATAGTTATTTTACTGTATTATTTAGGGAGTAAAGATGAGGGGGAAAGGCCTATACCTGTTTAGTAAAGATTCAATTAATTTTTAAAATATTTTCAATCTGCAGTTGAATCTGCAGATGTGAAATCTATTGATAAAAAGGACTGACTATACTTTATTATTTTTTAAAGGTTTCCCTACCAACTACTGCGTTGGCTTACCAGTGTGCCTTGGCTTACAGTGGACAGATGTTCCTTTCCTTGGTGGTGTTCTGGACCCTCCTGATCTCATTTAGTCTAAACTGGGGATACAAAATCCAAAGAGCCACACTTCATGCATTACCCATGAAAAATATAAATAGAACACCTTATTGTTCAATTGCATGTAAATATTATTAATTCAGTAAAATAATGGTAATTTTCAGTGTTATTATATTTCTAGTGGTCACTGACCACTAAAAATATTTGGAAACAACAGGTATTGAAAATATAACTTCATTTGTGTGGGAATCCAAAATATTTTTTGACACTAAAAACAGATGGCCTCCTCTATAAACGGAATGTTTGTGTCCTCCCTCTCTCTGAAATTGATACATGGAAACCTAATCCCCAATGGGGGATATTTGGATATCTGGGGGTAGAGCCCTCCTGAATGGGATTTGTACCTTATAAAAGGGACCCCAGAGAGTTGCCTTGCCCCTGCCACCATATGAGAACATAGTGAGAAGCTGCCATAATCAGAAAGTGAGAACTTACCAGACACCAAATCCAATGGTACCTTGATCTTGGCCTTTCCAGCCTCCAGAACTGTGAGCAATACATTTCTCTTGTTTATTAACCACTTAGTCTATAATAGTTGGTTATAGTCGCCTGAGTGGCCTGAGGTAAACCTTCTATCTCTGGGCTGTTGGCTAGTCTCCTGAACTTGTGGACAGGGTCAGCTTTCCTTAGAACTGCTCACAGGTTTGCCGAGAACCTCTCTGCTCGGCTTTCACTGTTTGTTAGACAATATAAACTTCATGCTACAGGTACAGAATGATTAAGTGGGGAAAATTCTGGCTAGTAGCTGAGAGGGCAGAGAGCTGTTTGCTGGGGACAGTGAGGCAGATCGATGCCTGTGAGCCAGCAAGTAAGCTTTAAGTCTGGGCATTACAGGGGACTGAGTTTCAGTCCTCCCTCAGTTCAAACGCATGTGAGGACAAAATGCATCCCAGTCCTGTCAGTGAGTGGACTGGCTTCTGAAACATGGAATAAATTACTATAGGACATATCAGGATGCAAGATTCCGTTAAAGTTTTAAGACTTTGTATAGATGATAAACACAAGCTGGGGTTTGAATAGAACATGCAAAGAAAACCTTCTGAAAGGATAAACTCCTAAAGGTACAAGCATCTGTTTTGTTAGAGCAGTTAGAAATGTGTGCTTCTGTTTTCCCTAATGAATATTTTGCAGAGTTTAAAATTGATGTGAAAATTCCTTGCCCGAAATGGAGATTTGTAAATCTAAATTATTCTTAAATATACCTGGCCTTCATCATTTCTCTTTCTGTGCGTGGGCTACTAATACCAAGTTTTAATTTTCTCCTTTCTTAAAAGGCACTAGAAAATCCACACAAGTACATAAACATACACATACATGCAATATAAAGATAAGAAGAAAACAAGAGCATTTTTTCAATTTATTTTCATATCACCCTTTAAAATATTATGTTTTATAATACATATTATTTGCCTCTCGGTATTTGTGGGGGATTGGTGAAGGACATCAAAATCTATGAATGCTTAAGTCCCTTATATAAAGTGGTATAGTGTTTGCATACAACCTATGCACACCCTCCCCTGAATCTTTAGATTATTTAAAATACCTACACAATGTAAATTCTTTATGAACAATTGTTTAGGGAATAATGAGAAGAAAAAAGTCTGTACATGTTCAGTATAGACAAAATTTAAAATTTTTCTGAATATTTTCAATCTTTGGTTAGTTGAATCTGCAATGTAGAGGGTCACCTGTAGTAATAATGAAATAGTTGTGTATGTCAATGTGCATATATGGAAAATATGTGTTTAACATATTTTTAATGATGGGGTGCAAGATTAAAAAAATGGAGACCAATGTTCCAGAACACATCTCTTTTCATTTGTTAGACATGGACCAACATGTACTCCCTTTTACCTGGGAATGTCATAGGTTGCTAATGCGTTGAGTGTCCTTGCAACATGAAGGACTTTCAGGGTTTCATTCCTTTTCATTGTGTAATAGAGGAAATGAAAACAAACTACATAACAGTTAAGCAATTTGAAGCAAGTTTCTTCCCTGGAAAGGAAAAAAATCTTAAAAAATCTGCACGGTCCATAAAATCCTGGCATGGGACCAAAAGGAAGCTGGATTCTTGTTCTCTGTTGGGAGTGTCAGGAGGTCGACCACCTGGTTTTGAAGTGGTTGGTGGGTGCAACAGAATGAAATCTAATGGATGAGGTCCATCCTGGATGGATCTGTTTGCTTTGTTCTGGTCCTTGGACACAGATTATCTGTGGCCTTTGCTCTCCTCTTATAAAACCATTTCAGACTGAAACAAGATTTAAATATCATTTTTTAAAAATGTTGCCAACATTATCAACAACAACGCAAACCCACATGGATTTTATACCTTCTACTGTATGACATTGTGCATGCATTTAAAGAAATTGTTGATGCTATAAGCGGTAAATAGGAAACTTGCTCTGGGTAAACCATTTGACCAGTGGGTAAATAAGAAAACAGTGTCCTCAGTTCTGAGAGAAGAAGGCACAATTTATTTAGTCAAATTATTTTACAACATAGTCTTCATTGACAGTTGTCAGCTTAACACTTAATATAGTTAAAAAGTCAACGATTACCTGCAAAATTATATATATTTTAATGTCTAAAAAATATATTGCATATATGGAGCAGGAAAATCCCTCGTCTCCACAAGGGAAAGTTTGGTTGTTCTTTTTAGAGTTGAGATTATTGCAGTTCTGTTATTTACAAACATTTCCAAAGCATTAAAGATTTAAATGGATTGCCCTTTCTTGCCTGTGCATTCCTGTTAAATAACTGTACCAGTGCTTCTCTTCCCAGTAAATCAGTGACTTAAACGCCCTGTTTTCTTTTCAGCAATAGTCACATTATGCTTTTTAAAAACCAGCTATAAAACGTACAAATAGCCCAAATGTACAGATTGACAAAAGATGTACAAATTACATTAAAAAAATAACAATGACTGATTTGATAGTAAAATTGCATTTGTGACCGAGGTCAACTCGTTTATTTATCTTTTTAATTTTTTATCTATTTATTTTTAATACTGTGAGATATAGGAAAATAACTCTGCATAATTTATACAGTAAGTTGCCTTCTGAATGGTTGACCCTGGTCTGATGGTCTGACAAACGCACAGCGCTTGCGAATCTGTTCAAGTTAGAAATCCCTATGACTTTTCAAAGTTCTGGGACCCACTGTCATTTAAAAAAAGTTAGTTATTATATCTGTCTTTTAGGAATGTCTGTATTTGCATTAAAATTTCTTTGTTCATATTCTTGACTATTTCTAGAGAGAACGGTCAGCGAGTACATACTGCCCACTGATGGGGATTTTGCAATGCCCATGGCTTCTTAAATACACACACACATATATGTTCTTTCTTTCAAATTCCAGTTGGGTGAAAACGTCACTGGCCTAATAGCCAGTGTTCCAGTTGCCATCCACTGAGTTAGGTTTCCCCAAAATAGATTATAAGCTTCCTGTGTCTATTTTCACTAAGTCTCAAACCAGAACATGACTGGTTAAGTCCATGATTTAGTATTGTACTGAATTCTACAATGATGAGACCCGTGTGTTGATAAGAAACTGCTTTGGTCACAAAAATATAAAGAAATTTACAGCTTCTTTCTCAAAACCATGCTATAACCATTCCAGTAATCTAAATATTCAACTTATATGATGATAGGAGATTGAGAATCCAAAATGGCGTACTGGCCCATGGAATGTTCCATCTCTTTGTTCAGGTAGAGGAAGAAAAAGTTATTGACATTAAAAAAAAAGTTTTTAAAGAACAAATACAAAAGTTCTATCCAATGAAAAAGAACATCCAGTTTTGTTTTCTCTTCAAGGCCACATATGTCCTTTAGAGTCAAAGTGTCCAGGAAGAGTGAGAGTTGGGGCTTCAGCTAGAAGGCCACCGATGGGTAAGCTTCTAGTAGTAACTGCCTAAATGTGAAGGCACATGGGTGTTAGGATGGCGAGGGACATTGGGGTTGGGGTAGATCCCACCAGTGGGAGAGGTCCAGTATTGTGATGCTGCTCCAAAGAAGCTGGAAGAAGTGACAGGCATGGAGGATGGGTGGGGAGGGACAAAGTTCACCTTCTGTTGGTGGGCGTGGTAGGAAGGCATGTAGGAGATGTCGGAAGGGTACTTGTACATGGACGACTCGGTTGGATGTGGCTGCAGAGCCTGGGCAATGCCGTGGAAGTCAAATTTATAGGCATACCTTTTGCCATGCACTTTGGTCATAATGTTTTTATCGTAGTAATATCGGAGGGCCCGGCTCAGCTTGTCGTAATTCATGTTGGGCTTGCTTTTCCGCTCTCCCCAGCGCCTGGCCACTTCATCGGGGTCCGTCATTTTGAATTCCCCATTGGTCCCCTCCCAGGTGATACAGCTGGCGTTGGCACTATCAGAGAGTAGCTCGAGGAGGAATTGCCACAGCTGGATCTGCCCACTTCCTGCAGGCAGCGAGGCAAACAGGAGAAAAGTGTATCTCAGACTGGGGAACTCAGAGCCCAACTCCCTAATGGGGATTCTCTGAACCTTTGTAAGAAACCTCATTACCTTGACAAGCCCTTCTTACCATTTTTTAAAGATGCATAATAATTGTATATATTTATGGGGTACAGGGTGATACAATATGTAATAATCAAGTCAGGGTAAGTAGCATGTCCATCACCTCAATGTTTATCATTATTTTGTGGTGAGAACATTAAAAATCTTCTAACTAGTTTGAAATGTACAATAAATTATTGTTGTATAATGGTTACCACTAAGATGGGAATAATAAGCAAGATAAGATCTTAAGATAATTTGCCCTAAGACCTGATAATAAAGTGCTGGCTTTGCCCGAAACTAGCTATTGTGAACTTGAGCAAGTCACATTTCTCTGTCCCTTTTGGCAAGATTTTTGATTCTCTCGTAGATAGACTTGAATCACTGTGTGATTTGTACTTAGTGACGAAGTCACCCAAGGTCTTCCCTGTCAGCATGAAAGTTTCAAGGGAGGACATGGAACCAGCTGTCATAGGGAGAAGGCACCTCATAGGCTCTAGGTTGACCAAACCAGGTTCCCTAGCAGAGTTCTAGTGTTTGGCTCTCAGCTCTGAGTTCTATGCAGAAGAGCTTGAGCAGGGGGGAAAAAGAGTAGGAGGAGATCCTGGGTGGCTTCTTTATCTTGGTCAGGTGTGAAAGGATAGGTAGGGAGGCTCCGGCAGTACTTAGTTCCCTGCAACTGGAAGACTTGTGGGCCTCACTGTTGCAAAGAGTCTATTAGCTCCCAGTCCCAGTAGTTTTTGTTTAGAAGAACTCACCTGAGAGTTATTTTTATTAATAAACCCTTGACACAATGTCAAATGTACTTTATGTGCAACTTTTCAGGGACACAGCTCTTTTAGAAGTCCAGAGAATTCTACAACACTTTCTAAAATCAAAACTGAAACACTAGCTGGGTGCAGTGGCCTATGCCTGTAACCTCAGCCATTCTGGAGGCTGAGGTAGGAGAACCGCAACTCTGAGATCAGTCTGGGCAACTCAATGAGACCCTATCTCAAAAAATAGAAAGGGTTGGGGATATAGTTCAATGGTAGAGCACCTCTGGGTTCAATCCCCAGCACCTCAAAAAACAAAAACAAACTAAGTAAATAAAATAGCTTTTTTTTTTTTTTTTTTTTTTTTGGTACTGGGGATTTAACTCAGGGGCACTTGACCACTGAACCACACATCCCCAACCCTATTTTGTATTTTATTTAGAGACAGGATCTCACTGAGTTGCTTAGTGCCTCACCATTGCTGAGGGGGGCTCTGAACTCACAATCCTCCTGCCTCAGCCTCCCAAGCTGCTGGGATTACAGTCGTGTGCCACCACGCCCAGCCTAAAACACTTTTGGAATATTTGTTCACTTGGGCCTTGCATGGATGGGATAACTGAGAGTTCATAGGAGTTGTTTCCTTTTTTACTTCTCCCTTTTTCCCTACTGAAACTTCTACCTATGCAATTTGGTACTAGTCTGAACCTCAGCAGAGATGTCGGTACACCATGGAACAGGTATTGAGCAGTTCAAGGGAAGAAACACAGGCTACTCCACACTCAGGTGTCTGCCCTTAGGACGGAGTTCTCCATGATGACCACCCAAAGCTTGGAGACATTCTGGAAAGAAAGGCTTGCAGGCCAGTGTACTCACCAGGATTGGCTAGACGGCTGCTGGTGGGGCCCAAGATCTGATATGGATCTAAGGAAACAAAAAAGGAAGTTGGCTTTGCTGTTAATAAGAATATAACAATAGCATCAATGATAACAAAACCCCAACAGTTTCTATTTTTATTTCAATATCATAGGAAAATCTGATTTCAGAAAACTTCATTGCTTTTATTTAAAGACTTCCAAGATTTTGATCACAGTATGGTTGAAACATCATGGAATAGTGATGGCATCATTTTTTCATATTTGGTTTCTAAAATTTATAGATTACACTGTCATTACCCAAAACAAAATCATGGAGATGCTTGGAAATGAGCTGACTAATATTCAACCATGCAATGAATAAACAGAAGAATCAGTTATTAAATGGGCTTGAAGAAGGTCTCATGATGATAGCTGGTCTTTAATAGTTCCACCTAATACTAAAAACATTACTGATGGAGCATAAAAACCACATGCCATTTGAGTTGCAGCCCCAACCTTGTTATAAGCTAAATAATTTGTTGGACAATTTCTGGGTATCAGTTTTCTCATCTGCAAAATGAGTAGGTTGGGCTTCTGGCCTTAGTTCCCTTCTAGGACAACACTCTGTGATTTTAAACTTGGAAAGGTCAACACTAACCAGAATTTGTATTTTAGCTCGAAAATCACTGTTCTTAAGATCTCAGTTTACTTACAATTTATGTGATTATTTAGCCATAAAAAAGTTTTTGCAGTATTGGTTTAGGTGAGATTCATCTTTTTTTTTTTTTTTTTCCAGTTGAGAAAATCATGGTAGAGAGTTGAATCTCAACTTGGCCATGTTAACTCTTCTGTAGGATTTGACTATTTTTACAATTATAATTGCAATTTAAACAAATCACTATGACTTTTAGGTTTCTACTTAGAATCAGGAATTGACTTGAAGAGTGCTTAAGACCATTTAGTCCACTTTTTTTCATCACACTTTTAGTACGATAAATAAAATATTTTTGGCAGGTGGTGTCTGATTTTGTTGTTGCTGGAATTTGTTTGAAACTCTCTACATCTGACTTGTGCTTCACAGCAGGTTTTGTCTTTACCTTCCTGTGCAATTTTCTCTTATTCTGTCTTGGGTGGAGATGGTGAATGGTGTTTACTCATCTCAAAGCAAATGGCTGGTTCAGAACTTAATCTCAGCTGTGTCATGTAAAAACCACAGGGTAAAGCTGGGGCCTGGGCTTAGGTACAACATCTATCTTCAGATCCATGAAGGATTTCATATAGGACCTTTCTTCAGAGGAATTTGGAGAGGAAGGTGTAAGCTGCCTGTCACGGCCAGCCACGGCGCCGCCACGGGAGGAAAATTCTCGGAGGCAGAGTATAGCTTTTACTACTTTTACTTCTACTTTCTTAGAGCTTAGAGAGGGAAAGAAAGATTTTTCTTAGAGTAGCTTAGAGTAAAGAAAGATAGAGCTTAGAGTCTTAGTTAGAAAGATAAGATTAGAGCTTCTTTCTTCTCTCTTCTTTCTTCCTTCTTCTTTCTTCTGTCTTCTGTCTTCCTTGGGAGCCTCGGCCTAACTCTGACCAGTCATTACTTCTTCTATCTGGTTTCTCTTCTGTAACCGCTCTGCCTACGTTCTGGCCGCTCTGATTCTTCTGACCGACCGAGTGACTGCCCGGCTGACTGAATTCTCCGTTCTCCTAACTCGGACCGCTTTCACCCGGTTATATACCTTCAGGTTTGCGGGTGCCTACAGGTGCGTCACATACATATCAGGTGGAACCCATGGCTTCCAGCTAGCTACAACAGCCCTTCCTAATTAGGGCTCCTTCATATTCCTTCCCTTTAGTTTAAAAAGGTGCTTTTGTTCTATTTTCTCTATTTTATTTTTTCTTGTCCCTACCTAGTTTTTCACCTTTTATTTTTGAAAGGGTGGATATTTGAGCCCTTTTTGAGAAGGTGCTGTGGCTTTAAGGAAGCCTAATGCTGAGGAGCAGCTAACGCACCTAGTTAAGCACAATTGCATAAGCGGCTTTGACTTTTTTTTTTTTTTTTTTTTTTTTTTTTCTCCTCTTCTTTATTTTTCTTTATGGCTTTCTTGCCAAAGCTCAATGGCTTTTTTTTTTTTTTTTTTCTGCATGGTTTTTACCATGCTATTTAATTCTCTATTTTCTTTTAAGCTCATGGCTTTTTTCTTTATACTAAAGCTCAAGGCTTTTTCTCTATATTTTTTATGGCTTTTGGCCGGCTACTCTGCTTCGGCTGTTGGCCGGCTCGCTTCGGCTTTTCGCTGTCTACTCTGCTTCAGCTTTTGGCCAGCTACTCTGCTTCAGCTTAATTCTTAACTGGCTTCAACTGAGTCAGAGGCTCTGCTCTCTTGTTTCTACTCTTTTTGCTGGTCTCAACTGAGTCTGAGGCTATGCTTTTTCATTGCTCTTATTTCTTAGCTTTTCTTCTCTGCCTGCCGAGCCCCGGACGGACCACCATTTGTATGCTGCCTGGTACCGTAACCGGGAAGAAATACTACTTTTACTTCTACTTTCTTAGAGCTTAGAGAGGGAAAGAAAGATTTTTAGAGAGAAAGATTAAAGCGAGCTTTTCTTCTTGTCTTCTTAGCTTAGAGTCTTAGAGAGAAAGAAAGATAGAGCTTAGCTTAAAGATTAGAGCTTCTTTCTTCTCTCTTCTTTCTTCCTTCTTCTTTCTTCTGTCTTCTGTCTTCCTCAGGAGCCTCGGCCTAACTCTGACCAGTCATTACTTCTTCTATCTGGTTTCTCTTCTGTCTTCTATCTGGTTTAACCGCTCTGCCTATGTTCTGGCCGCTCTGATTCTTCTGACCGACCGAGTGACTGCCCGACGGACCGAATGAATTCGTTCTCCTAACTCGGACCGCTTTCACCCGGTTATATACCTTCAGGTTTGCGGGTGCCTACAGGTGCGTCACATACATATCAGGTGGAACCCATGGCTTCCAGCTAGCTACAACAGCCCTTCCTAATTAGGGCTCCTTCAGGAAGGTATTGGGAGGACTTTGGCTCAGAGAGTGGAACTGAGCTTAACTAAGTAGTCAACTCTGTTCTTCTGTAAGTATTGAATTAAAGATGAGTTAAGTGTAGGACCAAGATACTATAGAAGGTGTTAGGCCTGAGTCTCTAAGTTCTATTCCAATACTAAAAGTCTCTAAGTCCATGGTTTAAAAGTTTCTTCTGTATTAATTGTTAGATAGATCCATCACAGGATGAGGGTATTTTTGGAAAGTATGGTTTGGTGAAGCATAAAAGGCTCAGACAAGAATGTAGGATGCTGAGTGAAAACTCTAGTTCTTTGACACACCAGCTGTATAGTTTATAGCAAATTACTTTACCTCTCTGGGTATCAGCTTTTCTTTGTGCCAAATTAGGCATTGGAACATTTTATCTTCAAGTTCCTTTCACCTGTACTATTTAACAAGTCTGTCTTATTTTAATACTATTACTCAATTCACAGATACATTATAGGGAATCAAATATAGACTCTTTTGGAAAGAAGAAAGACACAACATACTTAGTAGTTATCTCTCCACACACATGGGGGATTGGTTCCAGCTGCCATGCCTATTCCCCTGCATCAAAGATACCAAAATCCATGGTTGCTCAAGTTCCCTAGGAAATGTAGTGTAGTATTCGCATACAACCTACACAATCATCTCTAGATTACTTATAATACCCAGTACAATGTAGATGCTACATAAATGGCTGTTATACTGTTATATTATTTACAGAATAATGACAAGAAAAATGTTAGCACATCTACAGAGTTTTTTCTTTCGAACATTTTTCATTTTGAGATTGATTGAATCCCTGGATGCAGAGCCCACAGGTATGGAGGGCCAACTACATATTGTCTAAATCCTCCATCCACCAGTGGACTATGTGGACTCCATAAGAAGCAAAAAAGAAAGTGTACATCTAAGTCATGTACCTGGCTGGGGCCGCTGTTCAGTGTTCTTATTCATCGTTTGTGTTCCTGCAAGGGGAGGACCTGTGCAGAGGAGAGAAAAGATGGTAAGTGAGACATTCTCCATGAGGGAGAGGAACGTCTCCTCAGAAGCCAGGAGGAGGATGCCTGTGTTTCCATTCATTCACTCTCAATTGACTCATATTCATTTCATTTCACAAATATTTATCAAGGATTACTATGTGCGGGCAACGTTCTTTGTGTAAAAGATTCAGCAGTGAATAAGCAGTTCCTGTAGAACTTACATTTTAACAGGGGAGACAAAAAATTAAGAAAACCAATAAATAAATAAGTAAAAAGCTGGGCATGGGATTACAGGCATGTGCCACCATGCCCAAATCCCAGCAACTCTGGAGACTGAGCAAGGAGGATCGCAAGTTCAAGGCCAGTCTTGGCAACTTAGCAAGGCCCTGATAAACTTAGCAAGACCCTGTTTCAAAAAAATTAAAAGAAAAAAGGGCTGGGATGTCGCTCAGTTGTTAGGCGCCCCTGGGTTCAATCCTTGGCACCAAAAAACGTAAATCAATAGTATAGTATATCTGTTGGTAGTGGGGTTACGGAGTTAATTTTTAAAATAGGACATTTATAGAGGTCTTCAATGAGAAGATGATATCTGAGCAAAGGTCACCTGCATCCCATGATTCCATGTTTTGTGAGTTCCCCTCTGGTAACTCTGACCCACTCCTGCCCCATTCCTACACTTGCTTCTCCATTTTGGACCTCTATTTCTTCTTGTGTAATATCTATCTTAACTTGAGTGGCATCCTTACCACCCTTCATTCTTCCCTCAGACCCATCATCTACTTCACTGTTTAGAAACCTTAGTGAGTCCTGGTTGCCTGAGAAGTAAGTCTATCTTCATAGCATCATTCACAATCCCATTCTTACCTTTCCAGGCCTCCTTTCCCTCACATGAACTGAACTCCAGGAACTCAGGGTTCTCACCAGATTGTTAGACATACCAACTCCAATGCCTTCCTCCTGTACCCACGTCTACTGAAGTGCCTGTCTACCTCATCTCCCTAGGTGCAAACCCTGGCTCTCCTTCCAGAGCTAACTTAAATGGTAGCAGGTCCATAAAGTCTTCCTGGATATCATCCAGATGAAAAAAAAAAAAAAGCATGTGAGTGCATGATTTCTGCCCTGCCTGAAGGACCAGTCCCTATCTGATTCATCTTTATGAGTCCCAAGGAGCCAAGTGCTAGGTGCAGAGTAAGCAAGTAATGAATACATACAGCTGAAAGGGATCTTGGTTATTGCTTAGGCATTCATTTGTAATTGTATGTGCTTTCTCAAAAGAATTGTCTTCAATTCATTGACTTGATATTTTACTTCCTAAGACAACAAGATTGGTATACTTTGGTTCTGGAACTCATGAATCATTCT
The DNA here is from genome assembly GCA_025594165.1 of Tamias sibiricus. NCBI lineage: Eukaryota > Metazoa > Chordata > Mammalia > Rodentia > Sciuridae > Tamias > Tamias sibiricus. Next base: position 123,092,298 of record CM046657.1, on the reverse strand, counting down.
CTTTCCTAACTCCCTTAATGGGAGATATTGGGTAGACTTTAACTCTCATCTCCTCACAAGCTGGTGGACAAGTTGATGACTCTGACCCCTACCATCTTCTCATCAGGTTATCCTCCATCTCAGTCATTCACAAAATAAGGATAGAAGCATTGGTTTGACTAAGCCTCATCAACTGGAGGAACAAAGTCATAGAGGTTCATTATCCTGACATAACTTACAGAATCCAAATCCAGTGACCTTTCATTCCTACAGAAAGTTGTCCCAAGAAACCTTCAAACTTCAAAAATTCTAAAACCAAGTACAATGAAATAAATATCAAAGACAAAAAATAATAATAATAATCCCATACCATCTTTCAGGGAGTGGGTATCATGGACAGGTTCTAAACTGAAAATTATTTTTTTTCCTTTTAGTGCTGAGGATAGAACCCAGGGCCTTGTATGTGCTAAGCATGTGTTCTACCACTGAGCTACACCCCCACTCCTGGAAATTAATGTTGATATCTACTCATAAAGCATGGTGCTTGCTCCTGTTCTTTATCTTATGACCCTATTCTCCACCCCTGTCCTCAGAAAAATGCTTTCCTCCCAAAGAATGCTATGACATTTACTTACTTTTGTTGAGGCCAGAATTCATGTTATTGCCCCATCCTCCTCTCCTGACTGAGTCATAAGAAGGATCTAGTGAAAAACAATAAATAGAGATAAGTTAGCTCTGCTTGCTTTGTAAAAAGATTGCATGAGGATTATCTCTTAGTGATCAGAAGAAATTAAATTTGATTCAGCAATAACTTTTTAAGCATCACTGAATTCCTGAAGTGTATTTTTGCCCTGGGTTTGGGGGTGTGGGGTAGTAGAAGACATATGAATACTGATTTTGAGAAGGTCTTTTCCAGAAGCTGAAGTTGTGTGGACAACGCTGAATTTGAAGTTGGAGGAACAGTTCAACTTCCATCTCTGCCTTATCTGTTGGTGATTAATGAATGAATCATAAGCCTGCTCTGAACCTTAACTGTCTTTAATATGAAAATAAAATTTTACCTTATGGGGTTGTACTAATGAACAAATGAGATTACATATGTAAAACACCTTATACATTTTTCTACAAATATAAATAAATAAAAGGTTAGAAAGAAAACGTGTCCATGGTTGTATAGCAAGGTCCCTTGAGCAGCTCTGAAGAGATGGGGAATGTCCAGATGAAAAGTTCCACAGGCTGAATATCTCAAAGTCCAAGCCCTTGACATCCCTGGGAGGCCACCACCAGCCTCTTATTTCAGCACACCAATGTTGTGGGATGATATTTAGAGGTGTGAGCACATTCCAGACTGTCTTAAGTCTCTCAGAGTTTTCTGCTGGTAGTAGAGGGGGCTGGGCTTGATGACCATAGAGAAAGAGAAAAGGCCAGAATTGTGGTTCCTGCCTGGAAATGACTAGAGGATTGCTTCTGGGATATACTGGAGAAAATTCCATGGAACCTGAACTTTTGTGCTCCCCAATCTTTCTTCAGAGAGTCCAAATATCTCCAGAACTTTGCTCAAAAATTGCTTAACTATCTGGCTGGATACTTTGTCATTTCCTTTCTCGTGGTGTGAGTCCCATTGAGACTTGGAGCAGGAATAGCAGGAGGGCTTAAGGATACGGAATTATGACTTTCAAAGTCTTTCCACGAAACAACAAAGAAACCATAAAAACCATCTGAACAAATGGAGCACAAACCTCATCAAACAGCAGTCTGACAGGGTGAAACACAAACCATCCCTTTTGACCCCTTCTGAGCCTCCCCAACAAATTAGAATAAGAACTGGGAATATGGATGGATGCATCCGATTGCCTGTTCTCACTGTTACTGGCTAAGAAGAACCAAAAGACAGGGACAATTTTCTTGTGGAAAAATCCACGTGCAGATGCACATTCTTCATGGCTCTGGAAAAGTCAGTTCAGTTTTTAAATTACAGTCTTTAGCAATTGGCATGAAAAGCAAAACAGAAAGCGAGGGGGATGGGGATGGAGAGGAAGGCCAGGGAAGGGGACAAAGAGACAAAATTTAACTCCTTTAAGTCATCCGTTTTTATTTTTATTTGACTTTTTAAAATTTCTTTTGTGATTCCTCCTGAAAATAGATTCGTCTTGTTTAAAAACAAACCAAGAAAATGGAAAGCCATCTTGTTATGAGCTTGGAGTGAGGATGAAGGTTCTATGGGAAGGCTTTGCAGGGGTTTGTCAGTGGTGGGAAAAACTAAGGGGGAGGTGAGAGTCATCCAAGATTTGTCCTTGTGTCGGGAAAGGGAGGAGGCTGTTGGTTTGGCCTCCAGTCATTTATTTGGGACCAACTTCTGCACTGTATTATGCTCAGCCTTACAGTAGATGTGAAAGAATATGAAACAAATTCCCTGGCCTTGCACTTGATCTGAGATGATCACCAAGATAGTGAAGAAATGTGGTCCTGTGCTAAAGGCATGATGGAGATTTCAAGGGTTACTAGAGGTTAAGGAGGGAAAGGCAAGTAGAACTGGGCACAAAGATACCTTCACAGGGATGGTGGACTTGAGTGAGGACTTGCTGGAGGGGACAGTGTGAGCAAAGCAGCAGCAGGAATTTGCAGGTGTGGGCGGTGTGATGTCAAGCGCATTACCAAAGAGGAGGGATGTGGTGGGAGAGGAGAGAGTGAGGAGAAAGGGCCAGTCAAGGCCATGTTGAGGAAGCTAAGTAAGCTTTGTAAACTTGATAATTCAGACAGTGGAAGTCAAAGAGGGAGGGGGTTCAGGTATATAGTGGCACCTGGGAATCAGAGTGCAAAGGGGAATGAGCTCAGGTGATGTGTAGGATGCATCTGAGTGCCTAAGGGAAGACCGTTTTGTAGGAACACTATAGCAAGTGAAATTGAAAGTAACAAATTCAAGCAAAAGAAAAAAATCCTTTGGGTATAAACCGAGTGGTGGTTCCATCCCAAGTTTTCTGAGAAATCTCCATACTGCTTTCCATAGTGGTTGCATCACTTTGCAGTCCCACCAGCAATGTATGAGTGTACATTTTCCCCCACATCCTCGCCAACATTTATTGTTGCCTGTATTCTTGATGATTGCCATTCTGACTAGAGTGAGATGAAATCTTAGAGTAGTTTTGATTTGTATTTCTCCTATTGCTAGAGATGTTGAACATTTTTTCATATGTTTGTTGACTATATTTTTTCTTCTGAGAAGTCTCTGTTCAGTTCCTTAGCCCATTTATTCATTGGGTTTTTTTTTTTTTTTGGTGTTAAGCATACTACAGTGACATGGCCACATCAATATTTATAGCAGTTCAATTCACAATAGCTAAACTATGCTAAGCAAAATGAGACATCCCAAAAAACCAAAGGCTGAATGTTTTCTCTGATATGCAGATACTAATTCATATTAAGGGGGTGGGGCACTAGGGAAGAATCAGTTACTTTAGATTAGGTAGAGAGGAGTGAAGGAAGGGTAGAGGATATGGGGATAAGAAAGATGTTAGAATGAAACAGACATTATTACCTTATGTACATATATGACTGCATGACCAATGGGATTCTACAACATGTACAATCAGAAAAATGAGAAATTATACCCCATTTATGTATGATATATCAAAGTGCATAAACTGTCATATATAACTAATTGGAACAAATAGAAAAATATAAAGAAAAAAATAAAGAAAGATAGAAAGAAAGAAAATCCCACTAAGTTCTAGGAATCTGTCCTGACTTGGTTTCTTACTTACTGCACTGATAAAAATCTCTGTTTCAAATTTTTCTACTCAATTTCTACTCAATCACTAGTCTACTTAAGGCTTCAATCCTATCTGAAAGCTGTGCTAAAACCATTCAGAACTATTTTTTTGAGTCCAAATTATGGGTCATCATGGTTACAGTTGCTAAAGACTTCTTATTAGATTTTCTTCCTATTCTACTATCTAACTCCAGGGACAGAGCAGGCCTGGAAAGTTCCAGAATATAGGAATGAATTCCCTCTTGCCAACAGTGGGTAGGTGATCCATGGGATCTTCTCTAAGTCACCAAAGTTCAAAATCAGAGAGGTAGCCTGGCAGTCCATCTTTTCTGCCATGCCTCAGCCCTGAGGTGGGATGCCAAACCTTCTGGGAGGCCTATCTCATAGCAAAAGCCTAGAAGTCCCAACAAACCATACAGTCCCCCAAAAAACTAAAAAAAAAAAAAAAAAAAAAAAAGGAAGTGACATATACATAGAGGCCGCCCAGCAATCAGCCTGAACTCTGTTTTCACTGTGAAGTTAATAGAGCAATAAACAGCCACGGGCCATGCCATCAGCACCTCTTCAGCCAACAAACAAGTGGAGTGTATGTGGAGTCAAAACAACAAAGACACAAGGCTCCCTCCCTTTTGCTTCTTCATTCCCCTTCATTTCCATGGAAAATCCTACCACTATACCTAAATCCACAAAGGACAGCCAGAGCCCATTTACTTAGGATTTTAACCACTGTATCCTGTAAGTGCTGGAGTTCTTGGGGACATCCACTCAATGAAAGACTGAAATTAAAACCAGTGTATTGTAAGCAATTTCTGCTACAAAGACAAAATCTTGAAGATGGAGAGGGCTGAGGCCAAGAACTAAGGTCTGACTTAGAGATTTGAAAAACTGACACAGCCATGAGATGAAATGAGATAGCCAAGTAAATACTCCACTCGGTGCCTAGACCAGAGTTGAACTCATAGAAGTTAGCAATCAATATGAGGATCTGCAGCATTATGATATACCTAAAAAATATTCGCATCCAGAAACATGTTGGTTAGCCTACCAAATACCAAATATTCCCCTTTCCTCTCTCCTTCTTACTCTGCTTTTTAAAATTTTTCCAGTTATATCCTAACTGGATCAATAATCAATTCATGCTATCTTTCTGAGGTTTGTATCCCCCACCTGAAAGTCAGGTCCCCAAGGGCAAGGAGCTTGGCTGTGTTCTTTGACTCACATAGTAAGATATACTATTGGTTGAGTGAATGAGTGAAGTGGGCCAATATTTTCTCCTTGCTAAATATACACCATTCCTTTCATTGTTTATTAGCTAAAGAAAATCCAGGATTCCTACTTTGACTTCTCCCTACCCAACTAAGTCTTCAGGTGATTTATGTCTGGAGTGATAAAGAACATAAACTATGTCAACCCTGTGTCCCATCTGAGTGTGTTGGACAACCATCCACATATTTTGAGGTAGAGACTAAATGCTTGACCCCACAGGGAAGTCAAAGGACTGGATGCCACTGATTGAAGTGGTTGCATTTGATTTCATATATAGTCATGTACCATATAACAATTTTTCAGTCAATAGCAGATGGCATACAAGAAAATGGTCCCATAAGGTTATATTGCCTAGTGATGTCATGGTTCCTTTAGTTTGTCTAAGTATACTCTGTGATGTTCTTACAGGATGAAATCACCTAACCACACATTTATCAGAATCTACCCCATTGGGGTTTTTTTTTTAATATTTATTTTTTAGTTGTAGTTGGACACAATACTTTTATTTATTTATTTTTATGTGGTGCTGAGGATCAAACCCAGGGCCATGCACATGCTAAGAGCGCGCTCTACGGCTGAGCCACAACCCCAGCCCCCATTGTTTTTTTTAATTGGTGAATTATAATTATACATAGTAGTGGGATTTATTGTGAAATGTTTTTATAGGCACATCATCACATAATTTGATCAATCTCATTCCCCTTATTTTCTCCTGCCTCTATCCACTTGCTCTACTCTACTGATCTTCCTTCTATTATTATTCTTTTAATTAGTGAATTATAATTAGATATAAAATCAGGATTCATTGTGGTATATTCATCCATTGATATAGCATATTTTGGTAGATTTTGTTCCCCAGTCCTTCCACATGCTCTCTTCTTCCCTCCTTTTGATCCTCTTCCCTCTACTCTATTAGTCTCCCTTCTATTTTTGTGAGATCTCTTTCTTATTCCTCTCTCTCTCTCTCTTCCACATATGAGAGAAAACACTGGACCCTTGACTTTCTGAGTTTGGCTTATTTTGCTTAGCATGATAGGACGTGTCCCATTGCTAGGCAGTGCGATGTCATTGCTGAAATGAGGGTTCGTAGTATTGTTTTTCCTACTTCATGTTACACAGGTGCTTAGCAGTGTGATCAGTTCTGGTACCAGACACACAAACAGAAATATGACTGTAACCAACATGGGAAAGGTAGACAAGGGACCCAGAAGCTCACACTCCTTCACAAACCTTTCCCTTCCAGAGCCTGACACCATCTGCATCACCTTCTTGGGCACCCAGAGTTCTCCAGTGTGGTGTCCCAGCTCCAAGCAACAGCCCAAATGTGCACTGTGGCATTCCTGAACATGGTACAAGAAGCCTACATTCTAAGAACTGACTTTTGAGAAGAGAAACTTGAGGCCAAAGACAGAGTGTACAAAAATGTGCCTGTTCCAACCAGCACAGGAGTTGACAATCTCAGAACTTCTTTGTGGTGGCAGATGCTTTATCAGCAGAAAAATCACACCCTGATTCTGACAAATTCACTTTTTACTTTAGTGAAGGTTGACACTCCTTGGTTTTATGGAGTACTAAGATGACAAATCCTATTGTGATACCTTTTCAGAGGAGTCACCAAAGAGCTTTGCCTGGAGTTTCTGGTTTCAGGCAGACTGAGTTCAGTTTTTGCCAAAGCAAAAAGACCTGAGCCTGGTTCTGGAGAATCAGGGCACTGCCAGCCATTGTGGATAATTCAGCTTCCCATATACGATGGCCTAAACAGTTTTTCTATTATGCAATGCCCAGTGTGGCTGAATTTGACACTAAATGCCCTCTTAGAGTCCAGGAAAGCCTCCTGGAGTAGAGAAATACGAGCTTGGAGACTTTCTTCCTGCAAGTTCCTTTTGGAAAGGGACTTTTGCTGGATGTGACCCTGGCATAGACATACCAGTGCTAATTCACTTTCTGTGTGAAGCCTTTAAAAGTCCTAGAGATATGGCCAAATGTCTCAGGAAAGACATTTATTTTTGCCTTGATGCCTACAGTGAGCTGTCTGCAGGCCCTGAGGTGCCAGCCAACATGTGACTGTTCACTTCATTATGACCTCACCCTGCAGCCAATGAAGCAGGGACACCAGCAGCACACAGGAGCCTCACTCTTGGTCCCCTTCACTCTCAATGATTTGGTGGAAAAAGATGCATTTTCCCTGAAACTTCTCATTGAATTTCTGGTTGCTGCTGAGAAACCTGGCAACATTGAACCCTGTTTATTCTCAGAAAGCCCTGCTTCTGAATACAGGCCTTTCAGCCCAGGAATGGGCAAGGCCATTTGTGCTCCAAGCAGAGCAAGGACTTCTAATAGGCAGATCCAGACGTCCTTTCTTGAGAAAGTGAAGTTTCCAAAGGAAAATACTCAAGTGAATGGGGGTTCTGAGAACTTTACTTCCAACCAAGATCCAAGCCCACTATAAGAAAGCACATCACGCCGGGCGCGGTGGCGCACGCCTGTAATCCCAGCACTTTGGGAGGCTGAGGCAGGAGGATCACAAGTTCAAAGCCAGCCTCAGCAATGGCGAGGCACTTAGCAACTCAGTGAGACCCTGTCTCTAATAAAATACAAAAAAGGGCTGGGGATGTGGCCCCAGTGGTCGAGTGCCCCTGAGTTCAATCCCTGGTACACAAAAAAAAAAAAAAAAAAAAGAAAGCACATCACTCAGCCATGTAGGTAAGCAATGGTCTTTGCTGTTGAACAATCAGGCAGATTATGATACAAACCAGTGGAGGACAAACAAGGTGGCCCTCTAAACCACATCTCCATCTGATGCCCTGTGCTTCTAATAGGCTCTGACTTGAGGAGGAACAGACTGTACTGGCCATCAACCCAACTTGGGTGCTTAGCTCTGGGCTCTCCTTATACAGTGTCCTTCCTGTGAAAGCCTGTAGTGCTTCACGAACCTTCCCAGCCCACAACTCAGGACCAGCTTCCTGTGTGTGATGGTTTGTGCTACAGCCCCTGACCTTAGCCCCTAGCTCTGTCAGTGGCCACACCACTCCTGATATTCTCTTGTCTGACCTACTGGCCTGTCCTCCCACTTCAAAAATAGTGCAAAGACAAGTAAACCTTAAGCAAGACTTAGGGCTCTACCATGGAGGTATCTGTTTTCTCTGGTGGGCTTCAGGATTATCTCAGTGGCTACAACCTGGCCCTGACATCACTTAGCCCTGTGTTCCAGGCCCAGCTCTGCCATCATTCAGCTGAGTGATCTTGATCATATTGCTCTGTCTTTTGGAACCTCAAGCTCTACTTCTCTAAAAAGCACATGTAACAAATGCTTTATAATGTTGCCATGAGGGTCAAACAAGCAGTTGATAAATGGTAATCTAAAAATTCCCACCACATATATGTATCACAGATATGTATCATATTCCATCTTTTTTGCACCTTTACAATGTCTACCTTGGTGAAATAAGGTTAAAAATCTCCTCCAAGGAGGCCTTGAAAAGGAGGAGAAGCCCAAGGGTCCTAATGGACAGGGACAGTTCCATTCCTGTGCCTCTGAATCAGTGATTTCCAAACATGAATAAAGTGTGGCATGAGGCCCAGGAATTATCCAGCCTCTTCGTTCCTATCTATCAGCTACTTGAGTCCCTGCCCAGTGGGCCCTGAAGCTCAGGACTAGGATCTCACCTCATTTCAGTCCATTCTAGAGGAGTCACCCTAGCCTGTGACACCTTATGTCCCAAAGAATCACTGAGGAGCTTGGCTTCCACTGAGACCTCAGGGGGAACAAGCTATCCAGGTCGGCCTTTCCCCAAGCTTGGAACTCACAGAAGAAAGAAAGAAAGGAAGAAAAACCATCCTGGATCAGATTTCCTTCACTCACAGATCTTGTCCTGGAATCCAACAGCCCCAGCCTCAGAACTGGCCTGCTGCGTGGAGCATAATGGTGGTAGTGTTTAAGACATTACATGTGCAGACGGGAAAAAATAGACACATGAGCAAAATGCTTGAAAGAAATGGATGGTTTTTAAATATGAAAAGCTTGGAAAGGTAAGTGGCATGCGTGCCAGGCCCAGCCTTGCTGCTGTCATGTGAGGCGCCCTGCGGAGGCTGAGTCCTTCTTTGACTGTCTCTCCTGTGGGCTCTGTGTCCAAATGACACAGATGTCTGAATGAACTACTTATTTTGATAAGGCCTCAAATAGGGATTGGGGGCCAGCCTTATGTGGAAAAGCAATTCATACTGACTAGATGAATTGGGTGTTTGCCAAAAACTCCCTTCCACTCTGAGCCTTGTAGACGCAACTAAATTGCATACTTCTTTGGTCAGATATGCTTTGGGTTTAAGAGAATTCCAGGTTGGAAAAAGAAAACACAACAGTTAGCTTAGCTAACCAGGCTTGAGAATAAATGAGAGGCTTAACCTCCTCTACAATGCAGAGAGCCCTGATCTGACCTTCCCAGGCTGAGATATTCACAGCCAAGTTGTCCTCCCTCTCTTCCACACAGGATCTAGTTCAGTGTCTGCCTAACAATTCAGCTTTTTGCATCCTTGTCTTTCAATGTTCTCCATGTCAGGGCTCCCTAGTGAGTCATCCTATGTTTATTGCCCCTGTCTTGCTAGGCTTCTAGTGGCATTCTTTATGTACTTGTCTCCATCACTAGGCTATAATCTTTTGGAAGAGAAGGACCATATCTTTATCACCTTTGTTTTAACCCCAAACTAGTTCTTGCTTCCCCCCACCCCCAACACCAGCTTGTTGGACTTAATAGATATGTCCTATCATGCATTCATTCATTATTCATTCTGTTTTATTGAATGTCTGCTATGGTACCAGATATGTTTATGTGCTGAGAATACAATGAGGGCTAGACAAACATCCTTCCTCTGCAGAACTTACACTCAAACAGTAAATTACATTGTAGATTAGAAGGTGATGAATGCTACAGAGAGAAGAAAAAGCAGGAGAGGGGTGTAGGCAGCACTAGCATGGGAAGGTCTCATTGAAAGTATATAATTAGAGCAAAAACTTGATCTGTCTAACATGAAAAAGATTTCTAAGGCTCCGTGATTTTCTGTTGAAACAAGCCTGTATGGCCCTACATTGATCTCACAGTCCTGGAAAGTTAATTCCTTTATATTAGTTCTTTATGTAGTGAGAATTGCTTTATGTTGGAGGGTAGCTGAAAAGCTCATAGCATCTCTTGATGTTTTAATGAGGGATGGGGAAAGGTAAGCTGGGCCCAGTCCATTGCTTAATATAACAATATTTCTTCCAGTTTTTGCATATTTATAAGCAGGGTGATTTTCCAGTCTGTGGTCTGAAGACTTACATTGATTTAGGATTGCCATTACAATCAAGAAACTTTAAACCTAACACTTCCTAGGATTTGCCTTTTGACAGATGGCTGAAGTGTTTTGCAGGAAAGAACAAGTCTCGGGGTCAGTGTGGGGGAAGTGGACAGGTGAGTTCACCCCTAAAGAATACACTATTTCTTTCTGTGGCCTGGAAGGTAAGGAGGAAATGCATCAGGCCCTGAGTGCCACATCTATGTATCAGACAGAGGCACAGTAGTTAAGATAAAAGAATCATCCATTCTTGGTAGGTGGAATGTGGTCTCACTTATTATATCATAGGACTGGAGACTCCATTTCAGACTCTAAGGACCTCAGACATTATCTGAACCAGACATGCAAATTAGCAAAGGCCTGGAGGCCCAAAGCCTGAGAAAAAGCACATGTGGCCATGTAAGAATTTTAATAGAAATTGAAAATATGACTCATAGCATCAAAACTGCGTTTCTCTAAATTCCTCTAGGATGTTGGGCAGGACTGAAAATTATTTTTCAGGTAGGCCAAAGATTTTTTAGGCTCAACGATTTTTTCAATATTATACCAACAGTGATTTTCAACTCTTTGGAAGAGTGATACCTAAGTCTTATCAAGAGCAGAACTGTTTGTGCTGTTAAGAGCTATTAAAAGATCATTTCTCTAGTTCAGGCTAAATAGAGAAATCGTTCATTGTAAAGGGAGAAACTCTAGATTGGGGGTCAGAACTCAGTCTGCCTCCCATCTCCGTCAGTTATGCACTGTGTGAATTTAGGGTAACCTTTCTGCATTTCTGTTAGTATATCTTTAAAAGGTAGGTAAAAGGTAGGAAAAAAATTGATTATTCCTAAATTTAAGAGTTTGTAAAAGGAAACAGCGCATTGAGTGCTCACCGGGATCTTTAGAGAATAAATAAGGTCATGCATGTGAGAGCACTTTATATATTTCAAAGTATCCTATGGAGTTGCTACAATAGTAGCTACATACTATTCCGCTCCAGAGAGAGGAAGTTAATCTTTCCTGTGCCAACCAAAGCTAATTTCTTCTCATTCTTTCTTTAGTGGAAGTAGAAGACTGAGTAAATATTTAATTAAATTGACAGAGACTAGGTTTTTTTTTTTTTCCCCCTTTCCAATAAATCCATCAACTGTCAATGGTATTTACTGAGTATCTATAAGACTGGAAGAAAGAATACAGGACAAAACTCACAATTAGAGACTACAAGGTAATTTGCAATTAGGTTCATAAATAGCTATGAAGGTGGGGAGTTCAGTAAAGAGACTGTAGTCTGAGGAAAAATAGAGCTGGAGGCTAAAGGAGTGAATCAGGGATTGAAGGGGGTATTGGATTTTGACAAAGTAATTGTCCCACTTAATGTTATCATATTCTCTTTAGATTATGCCTGACAAAAATTCAAACTTTATTAAGAGACATGTGAAACTTCTTGATCCTCATGTGTGGGAGCTGATTGATCCCAAAGACCAGAGAGGAATAGACCATTCCTGTCCTGGTTAGTGTAGCCCCAGGATTTCTTTCTCAAAAACTTCATCTTCTCCCACACGGATATTTCATGATAAGAGAGCTCCCTATTTTCTTAGATTGTGGCTTCTCTGAAGAAAGGAATTTGTTACATCTATGAAAAGAGCTTAGGAAAGATTTTGATATGAAAATAGCAAATGATATTATGTATACCTTGGCTTTTCACTAGAAGATGCCCTGAGCCCCAGTACCCATGATTGGCCTGAGAAGCCCCTCTGTTTGTCTTTCTCCTCATAGATAGTAGGTAGATCAATAGACAGACAGATACATAGATAGATAATGAATAAGGGAGAGCTGGCTAGAAAGAATTTGATTTATGAGCGTGGGACTAAACAAGCTTTTCAAGAATATAGTCACCCCTTTGTTTCCTCAGGGGTTTGCTTCCAAGACCCCCTTAGACACCTAAGTCCACAAATGCTCAAGTCCTTACATACAAGGGTGTAGTATTTGCACATATCTTATGCACGCTCTCTCATATATCGTAAGTCATCTCTGGATTTCTCATGTATCTAATATAAGGTAAATAGCTATCATACTGTATTACTTAGGGAATAATGACAAAGGAAAAGTCTGTATATATTCAGTACAGATGCACTTCTTCTCCCAAATATTTTCAGTCCATGGTTGTTTGATTCTGTGCACATGGAACCCCTGCATATGAAGAGCTGCCTGCATTTTCCAATAACCATTGCCCTCCAAACAACCTCCCTATCATGGGACTTCTAGATCAGTGTACAGGCAAAACATGTTTAGGATATTCTTTAATGGGGTGGCCACCAGTGGGTTATCTGGAACCCTGTGGACACTCCCTTCATTCCAAGGTATTTTGGATCCCTGTTCCTTAACACAGCCAATAGGGGCCACTTTTAGTTACAAAGCCAGACCACATGGCAGTGCTGATACAGCTACATTAACTAAGATCAGTTTCATTTTGAGTCTTAGCTTTGTCATCTGGACTGGGATGAATGCCCAAGTCAAAGTGAAACCTGGTAGACATGGCAGGACTGAAATAGTCATTGCCCAGAGTCTAGAGATGAATTAGGAATGCAAAACCTGGAAGGTCTACTTAGGAAGTGTGAACTGCCACTGAAAAACTAGTCTATCAGCATAGTGGAGTTCCAGCACCCTGAGTGCTTCAGTCGCAGGGCCCCTCTTGAGCTGTGTGGGAGGTGTAGTCCTGGGGCTGAGTCTGGTTGGAAGCCTGCTCAGGGGGCCAAATCACCCACAACTACCTTTCCACAGCCTTGTACCTTTCCCCCACCCCTTCAATGCTCACACAAAAATCACATTCTTTTATTAAAATGCATCAGAGCTCATGCATTTGTTGTCATTGTCATTAATGCAGCAGAGCAAATGGGTACCTGCCAGGTCCTTTTCTTTTTTCTCCAGGGAGCATCTAAAAGCACCTTTGGTAGGCATAAAGATCAAAGACATGCCTGAGGAGGGAGGAAGGTCTAAGTGGGGACTTCTGGGCAGCCAGGAATGGGCCCAGGACCTGGTGTTTTCTGGCACTGGAGTGGGGAGAAATAGACCCATGGTGACAAGAAGGATGCTGATGTGAGCTAGGGAGCTACAAGTCTTCTCCATTAAGTGCTGATAAAAGCACTGACTCACGATGGTGGAGTAGAGAAGGGAGAACATTTCAGAAGCAACAGAAAGTGCTTATTCTAAGAACACAAGGGCTCGGCTCCAATGTCCTGCCTGCTGTTTCACCTACTGGGTACACTGCAGAATTTATGCAGGAAGGTGTGTGAGGCAGGGTAGGTGCCTGGAACATCCTGGCAAGTGTCTTTAAGGTGCATCTCCAAATGACTCTGATTTCCTTTCTTTCTCCTCATTGAGAACCACAGAGCTATGAAGCTTACAAGGACAGAGGGTTGTTTATTATCTGTAATTTGAGGGACAATGTACAACTTGATTTATTACCTTCAGCCCTCATTTTTCAAATGAAATTAATTGCAAAGCACCTTGGGAAAGGAGCAGATGGGAGCATAAACAAGGCAGCACCATCTGACTGGAGCTTTAAAGGTGTGTGTGGTTTCCTAGAATATGGACTGTAGTGGGGTTGGAGGTGAGGCAGGGGAGGAAGGATATACTAGGCAAGGAGAGAATGTTGAAGCAGTTCAAATTGTACTTATAGACAGACTACAGGAATCGATTCATATATAAGCGGCAAATCTTTTGGTCAGAATGTAAACAGGTAAAATAAAAAAGTCCTATTGGGCAAAGCTGTGGCTACTCTAAGCTTCAAGGTAATCCAGATTCTTCTGGAACCTATGCCTTTACTGATCCTGCAGAACTGCCTCTGGATGTTCTTCAAATACAAACAAACTGGAAGGGTGGCTGTACACAGCCCCTCCCAACATGACAGCAAAGTCAGCAAGGCCTGGTGTGACCCCATTGCCTGACAGAGCAGGGTCCCCTTTGAACTCTAGGCAGTCACCTCTCATTGTGCCTGCCTGTCCCCCATAACCTCTGCCTTGCTGTGGACATGAATGTACATTTGAGTTCCCTCTACAATAAGATGTATGGTGACACATTTATTCAAAATTAGCATCTGTCAGTCTATGCAGAGACTGAGGGCACTGATTATCAGAGGGCACTTTTGTCTGTGTATGTTTCAAAGGAATTCTCAAAGGAATGAAATGCATACATGGAACACCCCAACAAAATTCCTCTTCTGCTGAAATAGGGCTGCCTCTAACGAGGCAATGGCTAATACTAAAAGTCTTTTGCCTCATTATCCTGGAACAAATTTACACTTGTCTTAGAAAACATGCTAACTGTTTCCAATAATTTAGAGAAAGTGTGTCCCCGTCACCATATAACCACACGTGTGCAATAACAGTGCACACAGCACACCCACGGAAAGGAATAACAGTTCTTTTACTTAGAGAAAGGAAGGATAATGGTTACTTAGAAAGTGTCCCAGACAAGCTGTCAAATTGAATTCAGAGGGCTGGAGTCTGACTCCGGGACAGAGCTGGCTGGATAAATTCCCTCGGGATTGGGGTTTCCTGCCTGCTAGGGCTTAGAGACAAGGATTCTTTGTTTCCAGTCTCTCTTTCTCCCTCTCCCTCTCTTTCTCTTTCTCTCTCTCTCTTCTCTCTTTCTCCCCAATCTCTTTCTCTCTCTGGTGATAAAATAAAAAAACAACCTAAGAAAACACACACACACACACACACACACACACACACACACACACACCTCTCCAAAGAGAGTCAGATAGAAAGCAGACAAAACATTAGCTCTGGAATTCCAAAGGAAAACAATTTTTAAAACTAAAATGTAGAGAACAAACTACTGTCTATTCCATAATCATAAATCTTGCCTTTGGATCACAGAAACAGCGCGCGCGCGCACACACACACACACACACACACACACACATTCAGCAACCATCCCTGCTATTGCTAAAAATGGATTAGGGGTATTTCATCACAAAGGAAAAACATAATGACAAAGTTCTTAGCAGGCTCTCCAGTGAGGCCTCCATACCTCATAGTTTAAATGCATGTTAGCGATATAGATGGAGACCTTGCAGCCACACAACCTGCTACACAGGAGATGTTTACTCCCTGAAAAGAACAGGAGATTACCTCACAGTATTACAGGGCTTTTCCTCTGGGCGCACATGTTCCATGCTGATCACCCCATCACTGAGCTACATAACCCACCCTCCCAGCCATGTCTGCCCTGAGCTTTAGACTCACCGCCCTCCCACACACACACAAACGCACACTATGCTGCCAAAAGCTGTCCATCCAAAGTGTTGAACCTGAAAACACATCACCCTTTCTCACTGTGTATCCTTAAGGTACATAGCACCGGGAACGAAGATTCTCTCCTCTTTAGATGTTTTCCCATCAAAACAAAACTTTTCAAGGCACCCTTTAAAGTTATAGAAAATTTCAAAGATACATACAAGCAGAAAAGGCTAATGAAGCCCCGAGGGCCCATCACCCTACCCGAACAATTACTTGCCATCAATCTTACTGCAGCTCTGCTGCCTGCTCTGGCCATGATGATTTTGAGGCAAATCTCAGGCTCCCGGCTCTTCTGCTGAGCCTCCTGTCTCACAACATGACATCTAACCTTACTCCGTCTCCCAGTAAGTCACAGTTGCTTAGGTCCTCGAGGCTCTCTTCCTCAGGCCCATGTCACTTGTGGGCCTTGCTGGCTCTCACAAGGACTCACCTTGGCTCCCTTCTTCAAGATCCAACCTGAAAATGACACACAGTCCCTCATGTGACAATCCCCACACATGCAGCCAGACACATACCCATGGCTTCCTTGGTGTCCACCCTGTCCTTTGTTTAGATATCCATCACTAGCTCTACCACATTGCATGTTTCTAGAGGTCTCCATCTTTCCCCATGATCTCTCAAACCACAGAGGATACCACCACAGGGAATGTAAGTGCAGGGGAGAATGGAACAATTTGGTGATGTATCACCCACATTCCAACACACAGTATTTCTTTCCTTTTTTATCTATTGACTAGATAGAGCCTTTTGAGGGTCAGTACTGGGCTCAATATATTTTCAGGGTTCAGCCTGATGTTCTGTACTGAGTAGATTTTTAATAAATGAAGAATGACTGACAGACTGAATGAATGAGGTAGAGGAGGGCATGACTCCCAGAATTTAGGTCCGCTCCTGACTAAGGTGTACCAGAGATCTACAATACCTGCCAATGTATAAATATATTTGTAGAAGTTGAATATCCCTTATTTGAAATGCTTGGGTCCAGAAGTGATTCAGATTTCAGTGTTTTTCAGAACAGGAATTCATGACTTACATATAATTGTTTTCACTCCCTGTGTGACCTTACTCTTAGATCTCTTCTGTCACATAAAAGGTTTGGAGTAGCTGTTCTAGTAGATGTTCTTACTGATTTTTCATCCCCTCAGTATCCTCAGAGGACTTCTTGTCTGTAGCATGCATTTTTACATTTGATTACATGCAATTTTGTTATTCCTATTTCATAGATCTCTCTCCCTAATAAGTTGTTTTTTTTTTAATATTTATTTATTTGCTTTAGTTGTACACAATGCGTTTACATGGTACTGAGGATCGAACCCGGTCCGTGCATGTGCTAGGCGAGCGCTCTACCACTGAGCCACAACCCCAGCCCCCTAATAAGTTTTTAAACAACACGGTTTTCTCACACATGATATAGTATCCTGCATAGCCCTTCATGACCCATTTGTGGCCCTTCACAGTATTAGTAGCTGGTAAACCCTCAAACATATTATATTTCTGCAATAATGTTAATTACTATTACAAGTTTTACTCTAGATAATAATGCCTTATTATAAATTTTGTTGAGTATGTCAGATACATGCTGATTTATGAGTATCACATCATCCTTGAATGGGTGCTACAATTATCCTCATTTTATACATGGGGAAACCAAGGCAGAAAAATGTAAGGGCCTTGGCCAAAGTCACAGTCTGAGTTCAGAGCATGGGTTCTTAATATGCTGTAATATTGAAATATGAGATGAACACCTGCCCTTGGTAAATTGGGGCATTAATTAAAGAATGTTTAAGAAGCTGTCAGATGCCTGAATTAAATATGCTGAGATAATAATGTGGGAAACATCTTGGAGGGAGGAAAGAACACCCAAGACCTGGGGTCACTTCTAAGAAACACTGTTAGCTCTGAGCCTTGTTTTCATTATCTATAAAATGGGAATAACAACAGCACCAGCCTTGCTATCTCATGGTGATGGTGATGGCAAAAGGGCTACGCACCAATGAGACAAGAAAACACTCTCCAAACAATAAAGGGCTGCAAAAAGGGGGCTGTTAGTACATGCACAGCCCCTGCCATTCAGAAATCTCTTTGAGAAAAGCAAGGCGCTCGTTAGCCTGGTCTTCAGTCCAAGTTAGGTTTACTATAGAGAACATAGAGAGGTAATTCCTTGCCCCCTCCCAGGCCCCTTCTCCTTTCCATTCTTAGCCAGTAGAGACAGACTTTTTATCCATTAGCTAAGGCAATTGCTGGTGATGGTGATTCTGCAGGCAGACGATCTACCCTCAGTGAGCTGAGGCTTTTGGTTTTTGACTCAGAAGTAGGTTCTGAAAGGCTCCCAGGCTGGGGCTAGAAGCTCAGTGCACTGCTGGCCCTTGGTGGGTTTATGAGTTCCAGGAGTTAATAAACAAAGAGCTCAATATCCTCTGTCTTCTGGGGAGTCAGAGGTATTTAAACAGATTCGGCATGAGGAGCTAAGGAAATGAGGGCTTAGGCGTGCACAGCAGCCCTAAAGAAGACATCTGCTGATTCTTGCCTACTGCTATTCCAGCTGAGCACACTGGGAAGGCCCCCAGGCTGGGTTTCCCCAGAAAAACAGAGAAACTCTGACCTGCTATCAGAGCAGACATGCTCAGGTTTGCAGCCCACAAAAACTAAGAGATGAAAGTGCAGAGCCAGTAGCTCTGGGACCTTAAATACTTGGATAGATCACTTAACTTCTAGAACCTCAGTGCCCTGAAAAATCAAATATGCAATACAACATCTTCTTGTAAAATCAAGTATGCAATACAATGTCTTCTTTTCAAAAGACCAAATAGAGATGTAGCAGAATGGGATTTCTAAGATGTGAAGTGCTATATGAATATAAAGTTGCCAAAATTACATCATCATCAATAATAGTGGTGGAAAACCTAAGCATGCTCAAGTGGTCCCTTCACTCCCCTCATGCTTTTACCAATATATCCATGGGTCCTTGGTTAGGGATGATGTGGGGACAAACAAGGTCAAGATCAATATCTCAGTGTATGTCCAAAATCATCTGGTCTGGCTCTGAGATGGGTCTGTCTCCTTACCCTCTTTCTGGTATGTCTCTGTGCTATAAATCAGGGCTTTAAAGCTGGTTGCAGGTCAGGAGTAACCTGGAGGACTTTAAAAATCAAATTCCAAGGCCTCAGAGGCACCCTTGGAGATTCAGAATTAACCGGTCATGTTTAGGCCTGGCTAATTAGTCAAGTTTGAACCTAGCTAATGGGTCATGTTTGGGCCTGGCTTCATTATTTTTTTTAATTTTTCCTTTTTTGGCTTTAGCAAAACATACATGATCTAAATTTTACCATTTCAACCACTTTTAAGTGTACAGTTCAGTGGCATTCTCCTTCCCTGCAACCTCTGGTAACCTCAATGTACTTTCCATCTCTTTGAATTTGACTGTTCTAGGTGTCTCCTATGACTGGAGTTGTATAATTAATATTTGTCCTAGGGCTCATTGTTCTACAAAGATCTCCAAGTGTTCCTTTGTGCAGTCAGGACCAGAGGGTGTTGTTAAGCACAGGTTGTGTATGAGTTCATCTTCAGGAAAAGAGAACCCTTAGCTATGAAGCTGGAGGTGACCCTGGGAAACTGCAGGGATGGAAAAAGAATGCAAAAAAAAAAAAAAAAAAAAAAAAAAAAAAATTCAAGTCTTTGCTCAAATTACATTGAGGCTAGGTATTGTTTTCATGAAAAGGCAACTAGAAGGAAATGCCTATTCATTAGGAAGACCATCAGAAAAGTGGCATTTAATTTTTTGAAAAATTTTAACTGATATAAAACAGTTGTATATATTTATGGGGTACAGGGTGACATTTCAATATAGGATATACATTGGGCAATGATCAGATCAGGGTAATTGGCACATCTATCACCTCAAACATTTATCATTATTTGTATTGGGAGTATTCCAAATCCTCTCTACTAGCTATTTTGAAATATTCAATTAATTAATGTCAAACCTAGTTAGCTTACTGTGCTATTATTCCTCCTCTCCAACTATACCCCTGTACTCATCAGCAATCTGCTCTCCATCTCTCCTTCTGACACATTTCCCAGCCTCTAGTAGCCACTATTCTGCTTCACTTCTGTGAGATCAGCATTTCAGGACTGAGGGACTTTTAATCCTGTAACCTGGATTTGAGTCCCTACTCTGCCATTGAATAGCTGTGAGTCACTTGATATTGCCACACTTCACTTTCTTTGTCTACAAAATGGAGATAATAATAACTAACTCACAGAGATGATGCAAAGCTCAAAAGAAAAGTACACAAAAGTGTTCGCTGTGGGGCTGGGGTTGTGGCTCAGCGGTAGAGCACTCACCTAGCACGTGTGCGGCCTGGGTTCGTTCCCCAGAACCACGTAAAAATAAAGACATTGTGTACAACTAAAAGCAAATAAATAAATGTTTAAAAAAAAAGTTTCGCTGTTTTCCAAAGTCCCATAAAAATGACCATATGCCTGATCAGTCAGATTGGCAAGAGTTACTTCCATCCTCGTGTACATTAACTTGGATGACCAAAGATGGAGAGAGCACCCCTATTCTAGCTGGGTCTGATCCATGTCCCCAGAATATTTAAAGCAAGATAATACAGATTGCTATAAATTAATTTTAAAAACCAAGTCTTAAATTTCTGGGCACAAATAACCATTAAAGTTTGCAGCTATAATTTAAAAAGGCAAGCTGGAAGAGGGATTATGCCATTTTAAAGAAGAGACATTCTAATTTGATAAGCTCTTTGAAGACACATTAATAGACATATTTTCCTCAACTTCTTTGCTTTGCGCCTAATACCAGCACCTGCCCTTTGGGGAGTGCACGTGCCAGCCTGCACCCACCCACACACACCACCCAGCTCTGGTGCTTTTGCTGAACTCTGAGTTTCTAAGGGGCTATGTATGTGTTATTATTCAAAGAAGATGGAGCCAAGGTTGCAGGATGTCTCCTCTTTCTTTTTCCATTTAATATTTAAAAAAATAAACATAGCCGTTAGAGAAGAGATGTGGAGAGGTGGGGAGGAGGGTGAAAGGGAGGGAGAGAGGAGCCTGGTAAGCTTTGTCTTGCTAATGCACTTTGCTTTGTGGCTTGCTGGGTCGTTCAGACAGATTCAGACCATCTCTCCAGGGGGGAGGCGATAGCAGAGCAGAGCGGCTCAAGTGGAGAGCTTTATAGGGGACAAAAGATGCACCTGCAAAGCCCAGACTTAATCGACTCTAGAGGCCAGGGCTGATGCTGGGAGATAAATGCCCGGCACCACCTGAATGAGGCCCTGGCTGTGTGTGTTTGCCTGGATACTCCGGTTAATTCATTTCAGAAGAGGGGTTGCTACCCAGGAAGAGCGGGGCTGCTCCTGCAATCAGCCTGAATAAGGCAGAAGCCTTACAAATGTGCTCCCCAAACACAAAAGGGCCCAGTGACAGACAGGGATGCAGTGTTGCAGGTAGAGAAGAGGGCTCAGGGCTGATACCCTAGAGAGGAAGGGGTCTTGTTTCCAAACCAAAACCTGTACTTTAAGCTCAGTATTGCTAAATCTCCCACTGGCTCTGCCTGCCCCAGGGCCTCATTGATACATTCTGAGGTGGTCAGTTGGCTGTAGGTTGTAACCTTGAATCTTCATTTAGCAATTGCAAGATTTAACTTCCTTCACTCCCTCCCTCCTTCCTTTCTTCATTCTTTCCTTCATTCCCTTTTCCCTCCCTCCCTCCTCCTCTTCCTTCCAATGATTCCTTTCCTTTGTCTCTCTCTTGCTTCCTTCCAAATCTGCAAGTGAAATGAAATTTAATAAGTAAGTGAGACTCAATACGAGCTCCCAAATCAGGCTTGGCTCCTACTGACTTAGTTTAGCCCCTGCACTGACAGGTAACTGAGGTTCAGGGGATGGAGTGGTTTTCCCAAAGGAAGCCAAAACTTCCCTGACCTCAAATATATTTGCCTCAAAAATAAATGTCCTCTCTTATAGACATCTGAAACCTGATGACCAATTAAAATAGGTCATCAAGTCAAGTTTGGCTTAGAATGCAGAATGAATCAATACAACTTCAGCTTTCATGATGCCATTCAATAGATCTGATTTGGAAAGGATGAACAATAGTAGAAGCAGGACTGGCCCAGGGTGGAGTAGGAGAGAAGGGGGCAATTGAAAAACACAAATGTTTGAAAGCAGATTCATTATAATCTATATTTCTTCTGTTAAATAAATATTCTGGTCATTGTTAAATTATAAATTCTTAACAGCTAATGTCAAGTCCTGTGTGATCAAAGATGTAGCCTTGGGCAAGACACAGGGGCTGTTTGGGTCTCTGTTTCCTCCAGATCCCATGAGGATTTTGAACCAAATGGTCTTTTCCCTCAGAAGAGCCTGGTGCATCTCTGAAGCATTGTGCCGCTCTTCACAATATGCAACACACACCAAACCTGCCTTTATTCTATCTGATGACAGGTGTGAGTTAAAGGGAAACTAGGGGAGGAGAGAGATTGTGGCTGCCATACTCCTATCATTCTGAAAACTCCCACTCAAGAGCCCTTCCTCTGTGGAATTTTTCTTTTATCTCAGGAAGATTTTTTTCACTCCTTCTTTGGTTTCTAATAACTATTTGTTCCCATTTTTTCCTCCATTAACCAGGAACCATGAGTTATTCACTTGGTTAAAATTTAACAGTGTCAGGACCAATCTTCATGACATTATTTGATAAAGATGCTGAGAAATGCTATTCTGATATGTGCTAAAATCCTTGTTGGCAAAAATAATTTGCTGAGACAGTTTTCTTTCTCTCTGAACCAAACCAAACAAAATCAAACCAAACCAGACTAGATCAAATCCTCAAATCTCCATCTGAACCATGAATTGATACCACTAAAATTTGTTAGGGAAAAAACCTTAAAAGATGGGTGTGCTGAAATCCTTGAAATCTTTATTTCATTACCTTCAGAAGAGAAAAACCCCAACTTTCAGCTTTGAAAGTAAGCAGTATTCATTTCCTTTCAAGGACAACACATATTCTTTTGTGGAATAATAACTTCAAGTTTTATCTTTATGATATCATTACAAGATATTTCAAAACCTTCTTCAATGTCGCCTGGCACAGTGAGAAAAGCTTTGGTTTCTTGTCTTGCATGCTAGAAGAGACTGAGTGGAACAAGGAAGTTGGTGTGCAGACCTAAAGTTTTCCACCCTAATCTTAACAGTATGGGACTGACTGTGTCATGCCTGGGACTGAGGAAAATTATAAGTGCTTGAAAAAAACTGACTCACCTTCTTTGACACTCAGTCGTGAGGACTGGTCTGTATGGGAGGTTGTATTATAGGCCAACAGTGAACCTGAAAAGCAAAGGGTAAAAAAGGACAGAGATTATGCCATAGTTTAGATCTAGAATGTACCCCAAAAGCCCACTGAGAGGCTCAGCTCTCAGTGTGGAGCTATTGGGAGTTGGCAGAACCTAACTGAAGAGGTGTGGCCTCGTGAGAGGTTTTGAAGTCTCTGGGAGTGTGCCCTTGAAGGTGATACTGGGACCCTTGTTCTCCCATTTCTCTTTTTTGTTCCCATTTGTGAGGGGAGCATGTGCTCTTGCCATGATGTTCATCCACAGGCCCAAAGCGACAGGGCCAATGGATCATAGACTGAAACCTAGTACTGTAAGTGAACCTTTTCTCTTTATCAGTTGATTATCTCAGACATTTGTTACAGTAAAGGAAAGCTAATACAAGTTAAAATCAAATCATTGCTCTGTGATTCAGAGTAGGAGATGGCATGAAAAGGGAGGAAAGGGGAAAAGGAGAGAGGAAAAGTGGACAGAGGACTTCCAGAGAGCAAGAATAAGCTAAAGCAACTCATATGCTTAGAGCCAATCATACAGGAGTCTAATAGCTTATGGAGTTAGGGCCAAGGTAGATCAGAACAGACTACTTGTTGAAGAAATAAGTCTATGCCCTCCTGAGTTGGCCACATTCATACCCTGATGTTCTTGGGCACCATGTCATGATCATGTCATGGAAGAAACACAGGATTGAGAATCAGTTCACCCAGGTCTGTCTTGGATCTGTTACCAACTCACTGACTGATGGTGGGTAAGTGACTTCACATGTCTAGATCTTGATTTGTTCATCAGAAAAATGAAGAGATTGCACTAGAGCAGGTTCAGCAAGCTTTTTATATAAAGGCCATTTAGTAAATATTTTATGCTTTATAGGCTAAATGCAGTCTCCCTTGTGCATTCTTCTTAGTTTTGTTTTGTTTTATCTGAGGGCCAGAGTTTTGATCCGTAGGTTGTAGTTTGCCACAAGCTGTAGGAGAAACTGGTACTGGTCCTTCCTGCTGTACCCTTGGGTTTCTGTACATGCAGGTCCTTTTACAGGTGGGACCCAGGTGCTTGAATATTCATTATTGGTGGAGAGGACACTGGGAGTTGGGAAGTGGGTAGGATGGTGACATCATAAATAGGAACAGAGGCAGAAGCCTCCTTATTCCTATGTATAATAGAATGCAACTAACCATGAGGAGTCAGGCACTGAGCTTCCGGTCATCCCAGGGTGCTGATATACAGTCTTTAAAGATTACACTTGATGCATACCTATTCTGTACCAAGCCAGGCATTTTGAAGGGATATCAGTTTTTGTTGCTGCATGTAAAATACATTCTCCCTTTCTCCCTAAAACTAGATTTATTCTTTTGTTTAAAGTGAAGGCAACTGTTTTATTTTGTAAAATTTAAGCATTTTGGGAATTCTTGTCATGATTCTCCTGGGGAAATTTTAAAAAGCCATCAGAACTAAGGCTGGGATCTGCTTTTACAAAGGATACCATAAGCTCAACACATGTGTTTGAGGCTAAGAAAGTCTTTCTGAACAACCCTTCCTTCTGCTGCTTGTGGCTGAGGGCACTGATTGGGTGCCAGGCTGGGAAGGGACTGTCAGACACACCTATTTTTAGTCCCGTCATGGAGGGGAAGCAGAAGCAGAGCTGCTGCCTCACCCAGCTGTGGGCGTTTGGTTGTGTGCCTCAGAGAAACTGTGAGCCTTACTAGACCAGACCATGAGGAATAGGATTTTATAAGAATCTTCCAACAGCTAGGACATATGACTTTTAGCTTGGGGGACTGTTCCTTCTAGTCCTGAAACAGTTCTAGCCAGGAGTGGGGCAACTCCTGGAGACCACTATATGCCAAAGTGCAGATATATGGAGACCATTTTATAAACGACACTGTCACCTGAATGCAACACCAAGAATTGGCTATGGTTTGGTGATTCCATTTTCAAGAATATCAGTGATAAAGTGGGGCTAAGGACAACTTCATTTTGGTGGAGGTCATTATGCAAATGAGTTTAAAATTAGACCTGTCTCTTACCAATGATTAGCTTTATGACCTCTATCAATTTATCTCATCTCTCTGAGCCACATCTGTATTGATAGTAACAACCTTCCTAATAGGGATGTTGTGAGGATTAAGTAAAATCCTCTATGTGTATAAAGCTCAGAACAGATCCTGGTTCATAGTAAGTGTTCAATAAATGCTAGCTGTTTTCATTACTATTTTTATTTCCCTTCTCCCAAGACACCACAATTACATACAATAAAACCCTTTATACGAGAGCTTGCTGAGCCTTTGTCTTGCCCTTTGAAATTAAGAGTTATGAATGGGTTCTGCTGCAATAAGAAATAATCCTCCACGACTGAAAGGAGGTTAAGCAACGGAATCAAACGTTCCAAGGGAATTCAAAAGAATCTCAGGAATAAAAGAATGTCTGCATCTCTGTCCCCGACATTCTCTCCCTCAGGCTGAAACCTCACTGCTGGAGCAAATAAAGAAAAATGATGGTCTCTGAGGAGCAAAATGCCTGAATCATTAGTGCAAAGTTAGCCAAGAGCACGAAGCTTAGATAAACCACATTTATTAAATTTCCCCTATGGTGAAAGTTCTTCCTTGGGCACACGTGAATTCCACAGGAAACTCCCAGAAAGCCAAGAGAAAGGGTCGTGTAACCTCTCCAAAGCTTGCATGAAATACATATTTCATGGCAACCTAGGAAAAGGGTTTTGCCCAAAGTTTGTTCTTGGTTCAAGTTTCATTCCTGAGCAGGGGCAGGCCAGGGGCCTCTCATCTCTCTCCCAAGGGACCCACATTCCCTTCTCTAATTTTTTTTAACCAACTCCCCAGGCTATAGAGCATGACATAGACACTTTTTTCTTAAAGGAACTTGTTCTGATGCAGGAAAGTCCTTCCTAAAGTCTGGCCTCCTTCCTAGTTGCTTTGAATTTGTTTCTCCAGCTTTGAGGATCTCTCTGGGCTGACCTGGAGCCAACTTAGCATGCTGTTCACCTCCTAAGGCTTCCTGACCCCCACTTCTCAGAGTCAACAGGCTAGAATGGGAAAGACAGAAGCCAGTGCTCTTAGACCATGTATGGCGTGCCAGACACTTTTCTATCTATTCTCTCTCTTAGTCCTTGCATGAGTCATGCAAAGCCAGTATCACATTAATCCCTCTTTTACAGATGAGGAGATCAACATTCAAAGAAGTCAAATTATTTGCTCAGGATGACACAGCTAGAAGTTGCAGAAGGCAGGATTCCCTCTGATCTCTCCACAAATCCTCAGTCCACCAGCTCTTGCAGCCTCTAGGCTAAATCAAAGGAACAGGCAAAACTCACATATGGTGTTGAAAGGCAGGGTGGTGGTTAACTTTGGGGGGAGAGTTAGTAGTGATGGAGAGAGGGAATACGGGCTTCTCTTCTTTTCTATTCCTTGACCTAGGGTGGGTGGTGCATATACAAGTGAGTGAATGCATTTTTGTGATAATTCCCCTTGTAATTTTTGCAATATTCTGTATGTTATACTTCAATGAACATTTGTTTACTTGGTTATTTGAGTATGTAATATATATATGTATATGTGTGTGTGTGTGTGTGTGTGTGCATGAATGTATATATTTATTTATTCAGGGCACAAAATAACTGCTGCTGATTGGAATTGCAAGAGCATCAGGAAAAGGTAATTTTCCATTTTGGGATCCATCTGTCCCTAGATACAGAATAAGGGATTTGAAATGAGATGGGAATGGGCACCATGAAGCTTTGGAGGTGTTGTGCAACACCCCACCCCCACCCGGAGGTGGGGTGCTTTCTTCAGTTCTATATTCCCTTTGCCTAACCTGCTTTTCATCGGGGACACCTGGAGCATGGGAGACACCTGGAGCAGCGTCCCAATGTCAAAGCCTTTGTCTGGGCCTTACTGTTGCCATAGAATCCACCAGCGCCCCTCATCGTCAGCCTATTGAGTCTGGTCTCCCTTTTCTGCACAGCGCAGTCAATGGCTCCGGCTGAGTGTGGGTGGGAGGGGCTGGGGGGCGGGGCGGGGCGGGGCGGTCGGACTCCCTCTAAACAACAGGCCTGGCTGAGTGCTGAGTCCGGGACGATCTGGCCTTTTGTCCTGCTGGAATCTTGTTCTTTCCTGGCCAAACCTGGACCTGGAAGGGATAATTCTTCACCAGCATGATTGCCCCGGTCCATCACCTTTGCCCGACCATCTGAGGTCGCAGGTGGGAATACTACAAAACGCAAAATGTGTTTCCCATTAAGTTTAAATTAAAAATGGGAATCAAGATAGATACCTTTCCTGTGGTCTCCCTGCCACACAATATATTTCATTCTCTTAAGCTGCCACTGTTTGAAAACGCAGTTTCTTAGGTCAGATCCAGACAGACATACAAACCCAACTCGTTTGTTAAATGAAAACCCAAACCAAACCAAACCAAACCAAACAAAAAGCCTTCTTTTTCCTTTCTGTTTCTGGCTGCCCCCTCCTCCAGGAGCTTTTGGACTCTCGGACATCCCCAAACTCCCCCCAGTGGCCCTGAAGCTGAACTGCCAGGTCCCAGCCTCATCTTTTCAGGGGCCCAATCTCATTTCCCGCAGCCTGCCTTTTGCAAACACAGCCTCTGCCCACGGAGTGTGTCTGGGAGAGATTCTGGCGGGGCTGCCAATCAAGCCCAGAGCTTGGGGCTCCCTGGGGGAAGAGAGAAGGGTTGGTAGGGGATAGATTTGGCTTAATCTGCCTCATTCCAGGAGGCCACAAGAAAGTTTTCTGGAAAGCACTTATCTTTTGGTACAAATAAAAACAAAACACTTTGGGTAAGTGGCGTGGTCGGCTGAGTGGAAGCCCTGGAAAAGTGAGGCTAATTCTCAGGCTGGGAAGAGGCAAGTGTGATATAGGTTGGCTTGCTGCTGACTCTGGGTCTGGGCATCTCCGGCCAAGACAGACTTGTCATCTGCAGTAGCATGAGGCTTGAGGGCAGGTCGCAGGCTGGGACTTCAGAGGCCCGAGGCTTAGAGACCAGGACAGGTGCTTTTCAGTGCGTGGATGCCTTTGAACCAATTCCTGAAGT
Source organism: Tamias sibiricus (assembly GCA_025594165.1). Classification (NCBI taxonomy): domain Eukaryota; kingdom Metazoa; phylum Chordata; class Mammalia; order Rodentia; family Sciuridae; genus Tamias; species Tamias sibiricus. Next base: position 123,064,274 of record CM046657.1, on the reverse strand, counting down.
GCTGGGCCTCAGTTGCTTTGGCTTTGAAATGGGGATTATAAGAGTGGTCCACTTGGTGTCCACTAGGGGGCACCCTGTCTATGTAAAGTGAATGACACCTAGGCCGATGCTGGTCTGTCTCCTTTCCAGTAGATTTAAGAATGACCCCAAGAACTGGAGGCATCCTAACCAGACCCAGCCCTCTCAGTCCTTGAATTTCAAGTGTGGGTGGTGTTACAAAGCTACTCTGTCTGGGACAGTCAAAATGCCCGAATGTGAAGACAGGCACCTCCAGGCAGGCTGGATAAATTCTAGCATGAGGGACTTGAAACATTGTTATTTCTTCCTTACCGCAGAAAATTAATCTTTTAATTTAAAATTTGGCATTTAAAATTTAAAAGTAGAGCTCCCTTCCCCAGACAATCAAAATAAACAGTCAAGCACCTTTTCTGAAAGTATAAATTTGATGCCAGCCAGATTTTCTTATCCTACAAGGTGTCCCTTTTTCTAGTATAATCCAAAAAGATTAGATCAGAAAAGTGCCACCAATTTTTACCTATAACAATCTACACACGGGTTCTGGTCCCCAGTTTTCCCCTAGTGGCTATCCTTTTCCCTCCTGTACTTCCATCTGCATCTGAGATCTCCACTATCGTCCTTCCAATTCTTGCTAAAGCATAAATGTCTGCACTTAGTACCCCTCCCCAACAAAAGGACAAGATGACAGGCATAGGAATTAGCACCCCTTCCCCTTGTCTCAATTCAGTTGACTTAACCTTTTCCCCAAAGACTGGCTTCCCTCCTAAGTGCAAATCATCTACTGGAAGTCAGTCTGGAAAAACTATAAAGTGTTTGAAGACATGTTGGTCAGCCTGAGGGAGTTCACAGCAATCCAGAGAGCTGACAGTCACTGGCACATGGCCTGCTGCAGATGTCCTAGCAGCCAACCACCATGTAAATAGAGGGTCCCAGAAGCTGGACCCCAAGAAGAACACCAATGAGGAAGAAACACGAATAAGGAAGTTTCAAGTCTAGATTCCTCAACAGGCTCTTACAACACTATGTTGGGGCAAGTTTTCTTTCTTTCTTTTTTTTAGACTTAATACACTGTCTTAATCTTTGCTTTAGCAGGCAGACATGGTTTTCATGTTAATGCACAGACCAACTTATAGTGAGCTCTCCCACACCAGCTTGTATCATAAGCACTGCTTGGTTTTCTTCACAATAAATCTTTAATGCCAGAGCAACTTCCCATCATGCACTACTGTTACCCAACCATCTTCCTGGTTCTGGAAATCTGTCCTGTGCTTTCCAAGGTCTTCCATAGCCAAGCTTGATTTTCACACCTCCACTCAACTCTGAAAGTTGCTCTATTATTAATCCCCTTTCTAGAAACTTTGTATTTTGATTGGGGATATCTTCTTTGATGTTTACCTATGTTCACAGAAAGAAGCAACCCCTTTTTCATGTGATGTTTTATCCCCAAACCCCAAATTTCAAGCTCTGTCTTCCCTCTTTATTCACTACTGGCTTACTATTCACCTTTGCTTTCTGCCCTCGTCCAGTAGGAAGTCTCCTAAGGGTCACCAAATGCCACCTCTTCATATTCCTGGGCCTTCTGAGCCACAGGTGTTTGTCTTATTTTAGTGTCTGTGACTCAGGTTCTCTGTGACAGGAAGTACCGAGGGGATTTGGGCTGTTTATAGACCAGTCCAAAAGCCAGGCTTATGGGTCCCCTGGCCTGAATGGGCTTCCTCCTTACTGACTGCGAATGCACACTTCCAACAAAGATCTCTACAATAGAGCCCAAAACTACTAGGTCCTTTATGTGACACACAAATATGACATTATATATCAAATATCATATCATATATATCATAAATGATATGATGTGACCTATGTGATATGAATGTCACACTGCTGTCATCCCTTCTCTCACAAAGAAGGAAAGATTCAGGGATCTCAGCCTCCTGTCACAGCTGATGCTAGGAGGGGCAGAAAAGCAGGTCTGACTGCAGCTCTGCTCTGCTGTCCTCTCCCTCTCGCACTCACCTTCCGTAGGCTTACCTCTACCCCTGCCCTTTCTGTATCATTGCTCAACTCCGTTCAAAGATCCTTTCCTCCATCATTTTATGAACACTTGAAGCTGGAGAAATTTAAATCCTTAGAAAGATGCTAATCATCCAAAGCTTACAGAAACTGGGTGGAAAATGGCCCCCTTTCTGAAACGGCTGCTTCTTGGACTGACCTCATATTGCAGCAAGACTCAGACATGAGGTCATTGCTCTGGTGCTAACATACACTGCATCATCCACTCTCACCCACTGGTTCCCAGACGCCTGGGAGAGGTGACCGGATAGCCCAGAGGGATAGGACGGGTGGAAACTTCCAAAGACATTTAAAATATTTTCCCAGCTCGTGTGTGTTGCCCCCCACCTCCCACAGTGCACTGTTGCACTGTTGTCCTAAGACAGCAGATCATAAGGGGGTGGGGGAGTTAAAGACCTACTGAGCAACGGAAAGCAAATAAGGCACGAACCAACTCAGAGGCCACCAGACCAGGAAAGGTGGCTGTGCAGGTACTAAGACCTCAGCTTTTGAAGGGGACTTAATATCAACAAACACTTTCCCAAAGCTTAAGTGTTTCATGATCCCACCACCTTTGGCCACTCATAGCCAATACTACATCCCAAGCCTGTCCACTGTCTGGACAGGACTGGCCATGAGGACACCCCTGCATGGATGAGCACACATTGTCTTCCCCTGGCTTCAACTCCCTGATCTTAGCACCATCATTTCAGGCCACAGAACAACCCTAAAGCAATTAGGAGTAGCACTGCTATATCACCTGGAGAAGAGGTAAGGCTGAGATTTTCAGAGCAGGTCCCATTCTCTGCTTTGTGTATAGTCCATATCAAATGAAGTTCACATCAAACTGATGGGCACTTGGTGCTGGGGAGCCTCATATTGGATAAACCCTTCCTTTCTTAAGCTTTCCTTTTCCAAAGCTCTTTTTGTTCTCTAGGCTATACCAGGAGAAAACTTCCTATAGGTCTTAGCACCCTGGTGGCATGGGCTACTCTCCCTGATTAGCAAATAAGTGTGCAGGAAGCAGCCTGTAAGGCAGGGTCAGGGGGCATCAGAGTGGCCGCAGGATAATAGGAAGTTAGTATGTCAGTTTTCAAAACTTAAATCCCAAACGCACTAACCCAGTTTCCTGTAGGAACTTTAAATAATTTCTTAGGAAAATGCCAGCCAGACCATCCATTTCTACATAATTATGAACAGAAGTAGCTTCCAGAATGAGGCTCTCATAGGATAACTTGATAACTCAGGATTGGGTCTGCCCCATGAAGGGTCTGTAGGAGCCCAAATGACCTTGGTGGGTTAGAGCCCCAGGGGTGTGGCTCCTAGGCCTCTGCCCAGGTGACTAATACAAATGACAGTAACCTCCTTTCCTGACCTGTGGGGAATCAAGCACAGGTTGATTCCACAGAGCTCCCTTCCAGACCTGGGCCTTTGGCACTTACTTTCCCTGAGGTAACTGAGGTGTGACAACAGCACTTCCGTGTTGTAGAGCGAGGTGGCTCGGAGGAAGTCCTCCTTGTTCATTTTACACAGTTCCTTGCCATCCATGTTCTGGAAAAAGGAGGTGTCAATCTCCATCAAGCCATACTCCTTTATTGCCCACTCTAGCCACTGCCGCACGTGCTCCTGCGTCCACAGCGTGGGGTCTGCAGAGGAAAGGAGAGGAGAGGAGAGGTCAGCAAGGAAGTCCGATCACACAGTCTAGAAGTCCCCCTTTCTCTCTCTACCCTCTCTTCCTCCTTTCTCTTCCTGTCTCTGTTTCCCTCCTTCTCTCTTCTCTCCCTCTTCCCTCTTTTTCAATCTTCCTCTCTTTCTTCCCTCTCCTAACTTCCCTCATTTTTCTCCCTCCCTGGCTCTCTCTCTTTCTTTTCTCTTTCCCTCTTTCTCTCTCCATCTCTTTCTATCTCTCTCTCTCCCTTTCTCTCCCCTTTTGTATCTCTCTATTCTGTCCATCTCTTTTTTTTCTCTCTGTCCCCTTTTCCCCCCTCCACTCTCTGCATGTCTTTCTTTGCTTTCTTCCCTTTCTCCTTCTCCCCTCTTTCTCCCTCTCCATCTCTCTCCCTCCTTTCCCTTTTCCTTCCCCCTTCCTCTCTCTCCCTTTGCCAGTTCCCTTTCAGATGACCCCCCCCCTCAGAGCACCCATCTGACTCCATGGCCGCTGGTGCTGCCTGAACCACTTAGCTCTCTGGGAAGGCTCTTACTGCCCCCTGACAGAACATCCTTAAAGATCTTGGAGGGCAATTGAAACCTTTCCCTGAGAAATAGTGGCATCAAAATGAAGATAGACACAATTGCATGGATCCAGGAACCAGTGTCTCTGGAAAGGGGAACCATCTGTGTTTTTAAGAACATTAATGATTTCAAGAAAGAGCACCAATCCCTCAGATGGCTATAGAAAAAAATATCTGTGTATGAACTTTTATTGCAATCCCATCCCAGTGGTGTTTGACATAAGTCCAATCTGGGTTTTCCCCAAAAGGAACAGCAGTGTTGAAATATATACCAGATCATTCCCCAAACATTTTTAGGATATTTAAATACTCAAAGATTAGGAATTGTGTTAAAGACAGGAAATTTTTACCTGTGAGTGAACATGAGCAATGTAAGGACAATGGCCATGCCACTATGGGACCCTCACGAGTCCTCAGCCAGAGGTGTGGGGGGTGTACGTTCAGGTTCTGTACCAAGTAGGACCCCTATTCCTTATCCCTTGTTACATCTGGAACCCATCTCTTTACTTGGCAACTAATTGTTATTGGGTCCAACAAACACCTTAAATTATGCTCATCATAGTAGACAACTATGTGGCACTTAGCCTGCCCTCACCCAATACCTATCATAAAATAGTAGCAAAGCAGTAACTAAGCAGTGGATTTCAAGGGTCCTGGGTGGCAGGGAAGAATGTGGATGTGGAGAGTCCTAGCAGGATTCCTGAAGGAGGAGAGACTTGAATTTTATTACAAGGCAGTGGGTCACTCCCAACTTCTACATGACCTGTTTTATTTAGCATGCTTATTTGGCCGGAATATCTGTGCTCCTTAGCAATCAATTCACACACTCATTCTATAGAGTCTGTGAAGGCTCTTGGCAAAGATGGGGACAGGGTTTGATGATTAGGAGAGCACTAGGGAAGAAGGCAATGTTCTATTGCCTCACCAGAGGGCATTGCCCAGAGCTTTTAGCGGGATCTTCTGCTGACTATGCTCCTTTGGCAGGGTTCTCCATCTCACCTTGGCTTTTACATGAAAGCATCTGGGTGGCAGGGGCTGGGTGTGTTTTGCAACTTTCCCAGCACCACACGTGCATGGGAGCAGTGTGTGTGCTGGAGGACTCCTTTTAAGAGGAAAATTTGTAGACACAAGTCACAGGCTGCTGCTGCATGTCATACCAATAATCCACGACCCTGTAACCAGTGATAGCACAGCCTGTGGGATGCATCAGCTCCTCCATTTTTACTTGTCAAGGAAATCTGGCAAAATGGGTTATCCCCATTCTACGGATGGAAAGTGGAGTCTTAGAAGTTTAAGTCTCTTGCACAAAGACCCACATCTGGTAAGAATCTGAGATGGGGTTCCAATTGAAGTCTTCACAGGGCTTCACTTAGTTAAAGAGGAAGCTCCCCACAAAGCCCCTTTCCCCTCTTGCCTCCGCACCATCCTCAATTACTCACCTGCAAGTTACAAAGCCCTTGTGCCAAAAAGCAGAGCTCCTCTAAAGCTTCATTGTACAAGTATGCATTTGTCTCTTTCAGATAAATTTCTTGCTTTTTTTAAACTTTTACTCTCCGGCAGCAATTAGGCATGGATCATTGGTAAATGGAATACGTTTGCACCATTTCAGAATTCTAAAGAAAAATGTCCTGGAGGGAGTTGGATTATGTAGCATATTATTTCATCCTTCACTTCTCCTAATTCCTCACTTTTAGTATCCAAGGCCTCAAATTCAATTTTATACCCTATATTTTATTTATTTTATTATTTCCTCCCTTGATTTGGGCTCTATCACAATATTATTTCTCTCCCTCTACAGCACAATGAATTATAAATCTTCCACTCTGGATCAGGCTAAACTCTTCCAAATGTATTTCCTGGATGATTTAGTCCTAGTTTCTTCCCATCTGAACATGGAGCTAGTGATTAACTAGGGCACTCATTTATACTTGTCTTAAAATCCCATCATAAATTCATTTGGTTGTTCCACTAATGTTTTATTGCCTTGATTTGTGGACTTGCCCAAATGAGACTTTCCCTTATGTCCAGGAGGCTGACCAGGAGGAAGCCAAAATGTCTGAGGATAATTCTTAAAGATCTAGACAGTGGCCAAATAATGAAGCAAATCCGTAACTCAGATGAAGTGCTTTGAAAATGGTTTGATATGATTTTACACTATTTTTATCATTACTGCTACAGTTCACTTGGCCCATGGAAGTCCAACATTTTGCTGTTCCCTTTGAAAGCATGTTAATACCAGCTAAGAGTGAGAGGGTCAACCCATCAGTCTGGCCATTCGTGTCCTCTTTCCATAAGCCCGTCTGAAATGACTACCAAAATGAGATGGTGCCAACAAGTTGGTTCAGAGACAATGTGATGCCCTGATGCTTTTAGTCCCTTAAGATAGTCTTCTTGTGCTAGTTGGTACTAGACTGAAGCAGGAGAGCTTGACACCCAGTGAGCAAAGGCCTGGGAAGGCTCTGCCTTGCCTTGGAAGTGTTGAGAGTTCCTACCATGTTAGTTTTAACAACATAGTTTCATTGTCTGTGAGTAGGGGCTAGTGATCACCAGCTGAAGGAGGTGGGAGACCAAACATTAAATGACATAAGATAAAGCAAATTACAGGGTGCCTGGCACCTGGAAAGCACTCCAGAAATGAAACTTTTCTTCCTCTTCTTTTGTTATTTCATATGCTTGTGGAAGAAGGAACTTGCACAGTTTTTAAATCTCGTAAGGTACAGAACAATTCCCACAAACCCCTCCTCTCCTGCTTCACTCATCCCTACCTTCCACCCTCATCCCACCTTGAGTTTAGCCCAGAACACATGGATGGGCTGTGGTTCCAGGAGATGGTGAGGTATAGCTTTCCTTGGAAGGAGGGGCCCATCAAGAAATCGTGCCTTTAGATCAACACATTTTCCTGGACTACCTCAGAGAGATGTCTGATCCTGTGTCCCGAGACACAACTGCATTTTCACTTTTACAAATGGAGGGAGTTAGCCTCTTTGGTGGAGTTATTTTGGTAAGGTTAGTTTCAGTCCCTCCCTGTAATTCACTCTGTTTAAGATCTGGACATTCTTGCTCCTACTACCTGGCACCCGTTCTACACGTGGCAGTTTTCAAACTCCCTTTGTGTCCGGGTGGCAGGACTTACTAGTGAGTGCAAGCCCAGGCAGAGTGTCCGGCCAATGGACTGAAGAATTGAACAATGGTTTTATTTTCTGTAACCAACAGCACCAATACCTCGGAAAAAGAGGCTATTTTTACATAATGACATAACTTGTGGCACACGTGTGAAGGCACTCCGTTTGTTAAATATAGTTATTTCTATTTTAAAACTGAAAGAGCTGGCTGTAATTTTGGAAAGGTGGAACCCAGCAGATGCCAGGAAGTACATGCTTGAAGGGAAGGGCAGGCATCAGTAGCCACCCTCCTCCTTAAAGACAGGGATGGCCAGGTCTGAGAGTTCATGGGACTCCTTTCGGGATGAGGTAGCCTTGCCTCTGAGCCTCAGCAGGTTTCATCCTAGGATATCAGGCCACTGGTGTAGAGTATGTGATGTGCTCTGTTTGAGAGTGGGGCTTCTGAAATCAGCACTTCAGTGTTCTGCTGAAAATTGGGACCCTGTCTTGGATGGCAGCTAGGGAGTCAGGGAAGATGAGCAGCTTTCCTAATTTTGCATTTCCATGGTGACTAGGGTACCAGGTAAGGTTTCAATGCTCCCTGGAGCAGGCCTACCCTTCCACTACAGCCCCCAAAGAGTGGTGAAGTAAATGCTGGCCAGGCAGCCTGGTTCCCAAGGTACCTGCGGGCACAATGACTCTCCTCTCGTTGGTGGTCATGTTGGGAGGAGGGGGGCCGTTCTTCTCGTCCATGTAGCTGTTGTAGTTCATAGGGTTGGACTCGCCTCCGCCTACAAGCTTGCTACATTTGCTAACGCTGCAGTCCACCGGAGACTCCCTAGAGTGAGAGGAGACAAAGCCCAGAGGAAGTCATTCCTGATGGGGGCAGCTTGCCCCAGCCTCGGAAGGGCAGGCCAATCACTCAGATACCCGTGGAGCCACTTCCAGTCCACCTTAGTGTACTAATGACGATGAAGATGATGAAGCTCTACTGTCCTCCTCCATAGTGCCACCAGAGCTTTCTGCAAATCCCAGACCAATCCTGTAATTAGGGTACTTAAAAATGTTTGGCAGCTCCTTAGTGAACTTCTCTGTATGGCCTTATGGCCCTCCCAACCTCACTGCAATTTGCAGTTTTAGCCTAATTGCCAGGCAACTGTTGCTCCAGGACACTCCTTCTCTGTACTATGTGTTTGTGCTGGTTATAAGACTTTTCACACCATGCGATATGTTAACTTGGCATCAACCCTCCTCTTGCCATATTATTTCTTGAGATGGCATCATTACATTTTTAATTTAATCTCCAGTAGCCTACATAGAAACTTACATGGGAGGTGTGTGATAAATGTTTTCTTGGTGAGCTATTTCTTTTACACGTATGTTATTTTAACACATCTGTCACACACTATTATATTTAAATTTCCCAATAACCCTCCAAGATAGATACAGAAAGGTTACTATCTCCTTCTTATGGTTAAGGAAATGGAGAGGTGGGGATCAATGACCCAGAGTCACAAAGTTAGATGCAGGCTAGGGATGTTGCTCAGTGGTAGAGTGCTGGCCTAGTGAGCATAAAGGACTGGGTTTAATCCCCAATACTTAAAAAAAGGGTGGGGGATATAGGCTGGGGGATGTGTTCTGAGGGTGTGGCTCAGCAGTAGAGTGCTTGGCTAGCATGCACAAGGCCCTAGGTTCAATCTCCAGCAACACACACACAGACACACACACACACACACACACACATACACACGATGCAGGACTCAGATTCAGTGTTAAGCTTCTTTATCAAACCCACATGCAAAAGAGCTGATTGCTATGTGAAGGAAGAATAGACTCGAAGAACTACAACCTGATAGAGGTTGTGGCCCCTGGTAGAGTTTTGCAGCCCTGATCACTAAGTTCACAGAGGATGCAATCTGAAAATGCACAAGAGAGAAAGCAAATCACCTACCATGGTCACAAATGACACAAAACAATTAACACCTAGTATTTTGCAGCATAGTGATATAGCAACTGTTTGGAGAACTGGGCTGACACACCCCCTGTGGCCACCTGGTGCCACAGAGCTGGCAGGTAGAACACTCCATATAGCCCCCAGTCCATTATCATGGACCTCCCAGTGTGTCTGGGGAAAGGCCACCTTGCCATGTCCAGATCCCACTTAGATCCTCTAGCAGCAGGACCGGAGGAGACCCCTGGAAGGCCAAGCAGGGGATGCAGCCGTTGTTACACCAAGCAGCAAGCATCCGCTCTGGCAGCCTGGGAGACAGCCAGTACTCTGAGAGCTCCAAACCAGGCCTTCAGACCAAGGAGGTCAGATAAGGTTCAGATTACAGCTTTCCAACTCCATGCCGCTAACCTCTCTGGACATTCCAAAGGCCTGGCTGCTGCCCTCTGTCACTCTGCCGTGGGCAGGAAGGGACCACTGAGAGGCCCTGAGGAGCAGGGCTGTGCCAGACAGGGACCCACCCATCCACACAGCAGGGAGAGCTGTTACCAGCCCAGCAAGAAGGGGAACAGCCCAGGGCTTCCCAAGACTTGGGCAGGGCGGGGGAGGCCTGAGCACATTCAATAAAGAAAATTAAATGAATTTGTTTCTTAATCTGAAAGGAAAAAAATATTGAAGATCACTTATCATAGCTGGGAGATAAATGCTCCACTGAGATATTAGAAGTCAGACGGTAATTTTTTCCTGATGTCTTACAGAGGGAACATGGGCTGAAAATGAAAATAAGATGTATAACTTACACATGTTAGAATTTAAGGTTTTACTATTCGCCTACTGTTTTTCCAGGCAGAGAACCAAGAACCAGCCGTCAGAGTCCCAGATTGTTGAAGGTTTAATGTCCCCATGGCAGTCGGAGGGGAGGCAGTAGCACATCAGGGCTTTTCACCAGCGCTTGGCCCTCTGGCTTCTGCTGTTGAAGGACTTGGCCTGAGATGAAGCAGTCCCAGTCAACCCTGGTGCTGCGTCTGAGCTGAGCTGGCCCGAGCATGCGGCCCCTCCACCCTCCCCATGGCTAACCACATGTGCGCACGCACCCACGCACACACACACAAGGAGACACTCCAACACACACAGACTCCACCACACACACACATAAACATACAACGCACATACACATTGCAAACAAACACACCCTGTACCCCATGTGCACACACACTCTACCACGTGATGTACATACACAATGCAAACATGCACTCATATGCCTATGCACTCCACCACATATACACACACATTCACATACATACTCTACCTCACACACTCCACCACACCCATGTACATACACCACATACAATGCAAACCATGTATATGTGTACATGCACACATAACACATACACCCACAAAACAAACAGTGCAAATGTGCACACAATCCACCACACATGACACACACAACACACAAACAGTGCAAACATGTGTACGCTTACCATGTATGTGTGCATACACACCCCATCATGACACACATGCACAATGCAAACATGCATTCATGTGCCTACACAGTCCACCACACACACACATACACACATGCACATATATATACTCCACCATACAACACATACACACACATGCACATACATGTGCACACTCTGCAAAACATGCACACATGCATTCACATACATACATACAAGCACACACCCACTCTCTCATAATACAAACACACACACAATACTATCTTTATGCATAGAATACACAAGACACCTGTGCACACACCCATCATCTACCACACATAACATACATAACACATACACATATACTTACACATGTGCACAAGTGACACAAAACATATGGATGCTTGAGTGCACACACTCACACACACACTCACACACACTCACACCACACAATCTGGTAACTTTTCCCAGATCCTTGTCAGTTGTGAAACCAAGTGCCAGAGAAGTGTGGAGGATTAAGTTGGCCTGAAACTAAGACAGCAAGGTTTTCATTGGCTGGGGGATCTCTGTGGGAGAGGGTGGGGTTGACAGGACACACACTTCCCCTGGAAGGTGCCCAGAGCCAGACTCCGTGGGCAGGGGATGGTGGAAGGGGAGGTGCCTGTTCCACAGGCTTCTCCCTTTATGAACACAGGGAGATAATTTTTGAAAAATTCTTTCCCACATCAGCTGGGCCTCTAGAGATTTCAGAATTAAAAACTGAGTCCTTACATGTAGAGAAATCAAAACTTCAAGAACCACCAAAAGAAAGTGATTGTTGATGGTTTATGGCCATGCACTGTTGGTATTGGTGGCAACGTTGGTCCCTGGTGTTAGGAATAGAGGAAAATGAGTATAAAAAGATGAGACATTTGGTAAAGCCTGCCTAATTCATGACCTTAGAAGGAGAAGAGTCACAAGCATCACTGGGAAAGTGAGTGCAGCGGAGGAGTGGGGTTCTCTTTCTTGGGCAGCCGCTGGGGATGTCTGGCAAGTGGAAACTCCTTGTTCACTGGCCTATAGAAGTTCTGGCTAAGCTTTCCTCCTCTCTCCGTCCTCCTGCCCTGGGTACACCTGCTTCTTAGCCAGGCAAACGATGGGTCTTGCAGAGGCATTTTCTGGAACAAGGCCCTGTCCTTGGTCCCAGTTCTCTGTGCTGGGTCCTGCAAAGGGCATTCTTATAGAGGAGCCCTGACACCTACCTGCCTTTGACCATTGCCCTTGCCCACTGGCCCTCCTCCAACTGCTCAGGGCAAGAAAGAAGGAAAGCCATACCTCTCCCGCTCGCCTGCCAGACTTCCCTCCATTCTCTGTGCCTCCGCCAGACAGTGCGGCCATGGGGTTCAACAGCTCCTGCTAAGGGTGGGTACAGGTGAAGCCCAGCATAAAGACTGCTCTTTAATGAGGCAGCTGGCGCCTGTGAAGAGGGCTCGATGAAAACAAGAGAGAGGGAAGGAGGGGGAGCATAGCTGGGGGAAGAGGCTTTGCCATTCAGCCTGCCTGCATTGCTGCTAATTTGTATTGAGAACTACACTTGCAGCTAGCAAGGGGTTGGGGCCCACAAGCAGCTGACAGCAGTAGGACAGGTGACAAGAGGGATAGGGGCTGCCACAATAGAGCAGGGAGGGCATAGTGCCTGAGAGTGTAGCCCAGAGTCTCTCCGTCTCAGGGCAGCCGGAAGCTGTAGCTCAGCTGGCCACAGCTAAACTGACCAGAGCTCTGTAGCCTTTGCCTTTTGTCACCGCTGCTGGACATAAGCTCTTTACTCCTCTACTTTTATTTTTGTGTGTTCAGTGAACATTGCTTTTAACAGATTGTTAAAGATTTTCAAAAGTGCCTTGCAAACTGTTAAGCTTTAAGACAAGGAGTAAAATCTTGGGAGTTTGGATGAAAGAAGATTTCAAAGACTTGTCCCCAAAGCTACCCCTTTAGAGTACCCAAAGTTCTTTTTTAACTTCCCATTCAACCTAGAATGACTGAACTCAAGTTATATCATCAGGTCCACAAATCTGCAGCTGAAGCAGGCTGTGAAGGGGTTCGTCCCCACACACTGCAGAGGCTGATAACATTTCTAGAATCCTGAGGATGAATTTTATGTGTGGCAGGGTTCAGAACATGGGAATGTGAGTCTATGGGTGTTCAATGCATCCCGATACTGTTGGCTAGTCCAAGGAGTGTCAAGGCAGGTTGACACTCAGCTCAGGTCCTGAATGCCAGACTCCCCAGGCAAGTAAGCCCTGTGCTTCTCTTTTATAAAACATAATTCTTTCTTTCATGGAATGTTTTCCCCAGTCCCTGTGGTTGAGACAGGATGCAGCTGAGTTATTTGCAGACCACAACTTGGATCAAGTTGCTGAAGTCTATATCCAACATAGTACCTATGGACCAGGCTGTTTCAAGGGTAATGCAGCCTACCAGATTCAACCACAACAGGAAGGTAGGGGAGAGAGAGAGAGAGAGAGAGAGAGAGAGAGAGAGAGAGAGAGAGAGAGAGAACTTGCCATGAGATGGGCAACCCAGACCTGCTCTGAGCTCCTCAGACCTCAAGCTCTCTGCTTGACCCTTTGCCCTGGTCCAGATGACTTGCTGCTGGGATTAAAAGCAAGAGGCCATTGCAGCATCAGGCGTACGGACTACCTCCTTCCTAAGAGAGACACAAATATCTAAGGGGCCTCCAATAAACATGAAGGAGTAACTCAGAAACCCATGTTTATCAAAGATCATGGAGGGAATGCACTGTGAATCACAGGGCAGTCCAAAACATTCTGACCCAACACTGTCCAATCAGAGCAGATTGTGAGTCACACATATGAGCCACACAGATCACTTTAAACTTAGCCACATTTTTAGAATTAAAAAAATACAAGTGAAATGAATTTTAACAATACATTAACTCAACACAGTCAAATGATTATTTCAGCATAATTAATAATCCACAAGATGTTTTACATTTTCCCCCTCACATTAACTCTCCTAACCCCAGTGTGTAATTTACACATAGAGAACATCTCAGTTTTGGATTAGCCACATTTCCAGTGCTCAGTTTCAGTACAAGGCTAGTGGCTATTGTACTGGACAGCAGAGGTCCAGCCATGAGCCACAAGATCCAAGTTGTATACCTTGCTTTGTTTTTCTCATGTGAAGTTAGGAACCATTACAACAACCTCACTTATTTTTTGTGTTATGGTGAATTAGTCCACTGAAAACAGTGAAATTATGTATAAGTAACAGAGTACCATTATCAGTAATTTTCAGAGAATAGGGGCAGCACAGCATTTGGGATGAGAGGTATAAATAGCCTGGTATCTATTTCTTCATGTCATTTCTTTTTGCATAATTAAATAATGGGCTCTGACATGGCTCAACCTTTTCTTTCTAAAAATCCTTTCTTCCTGTTCCCACTGTATGACTCACATACGAGTGCTTAAATATTTATGAGGTCCTGGTCCCTGCTATGCCTAACTGCTTGGCTCTGAGAGTTCATTGGATCACCTTTGTGTCCCCAGGGTGGGTGAAAGAATACTTCCCAAACTACTTGGTCCCCTGCTGATGTTCTGCAGCAGGACAGGTAAATCTTAAGCAGAGGCTGCTTTGTGCAACCAAAGCCAGGTAAATGTACAGATGGCTCATGGAGGTATTTGTACAGCCCTCCTCCAGCTGGCTTCTGGTGACCAGAGTCAAGTACCAGCTGGCGAATGGGTTCTAAACATCCATTTCCTTGGGGCACCCTATTTGCCCAGGATTAGTATCCTTGAGTACTTGAGGTTTCTCTAGTAGCAGGGGAGGGAACAGAGGACTCATAAATAAAGCTTTTGAGCACCAACCCAGAATCAACATGATGGGGTTAAGTCAGTGGAGCTGGGTCTCTGCCCTGGCTTATTTACTAATTGTAGGTTGAGTATCCCTATTTCAAAAATCCAAAATCTTAAATGTTCCAGATCCCAAACTTTTTGAGCACCAACAATGATGCCACAAGTGGAAAATTCCATACCTGACCTCATATGACAGATCACAGTCAAAATGCAAATGCACTAAAAAAATTGTATAAAATTACCTTCAAGTTATGTGTATAAGGTATATATGAAACAGAAATGAATTTTGTGTTTAGACTTGGTACCCATCCCAACATATCTTATTTTATATATATATATATATATATATAAATATATATATATATATAAATATATATATATATTCCAAAATCTGAAAAAAATCTGAAATCTGAAATACTTCTGGTCCCAGACATTTCAGATAATGGAGACTTAACTTGTACCTGCATGACCTTAAATAAACGACTTCACCTTTGAGTGTTTTTAGCCCTGTATTCATTTAGTCACGTATTTAAAAAACTGTTAATGCCCATCATGTGTCAGGTGCTGCTCAGTGAACAAAATCCCTGTGAGCATCTTAGTGAGGGAGGTGACAAGAACTAAGAACTATTCAAGCAGGTTAAAAGGTGATGATAGGGTGCTACTTCAGATCAGGTGGTCAGGGAAAGCCTCTGAAGAGGTGGCATCCAGGGAGTCCTGAAACTTACAAAGGAGTCATACAACTAGATGGAATAGGAATGTTCCAGAAAGAAGGAATCTGCAGACAGACTCTGAGGCAGGAGTGTGCCTGGGGGTCAAGGAGCAGCTAGAGT
Organism: Tamias sibiricus; assembly: GCA_025594165.1. Classification (NCBI taxonomy): domain Eukaryota; kingdom Metazoa; phylum Chordata; class Mammalia; order Rodentia; family Sciuridae; genus Tamias; species Tamias sibiricus. The sequence continues at coordinate 123,048,804 of CM046657.1, read as the reverse complement.
CTGTGTGGCTGGTGCAGAGGGAGGAATGAGCTAGAGAGGGGCTGGAGAGCATGTGGGAGGGATGGTTGGGCCATGCTAAGGATTTGGGTTTTGTCATAAGCCATTAAAGGGTTTTGAGCAAGAGAGTTAAATATTTTGAAAGGATGACTGGCTGTTTGCTGTCTGGAGAATACACTTCAAGAGGGCAAGAAGAAGAGAGAACAGGATGCTCTAGCAGCAGCCCAGGAGAGGCACTGCTGGCTGGGATGGGGGACAGTGGGGGTGGGCGGTGGCCAGATTCAGGTACAGCAGACCAAAGAATCTACAGTGGTGGGATCTGGATTTTCAACAAGCACCAGAAGCTCCACGTGGTCAGAACGGTTTGGGAGGCATTGCTCAGATCAGGTCTCCTCACTAGCAGGTGTTGACAGAAATGAGACCTTGGTACAAAAACATGTTGTACAGCAGAGAGGGAGGGGCACAAAGATGCCCAAGGAACCGGAAAGCCTGGGATGGGTGAAGCTTTGCCTCCTCTAGATCCTTAAACAAGGCACTCCCTCAGAGTCCAAAGTGCCTTTCTTTATAATAATGGAGTCACAATATCTGCCTCCTAGGAGTGTGTGTGTGTGTGTGTGGGAGGGGTGGTGATAAGAGAATATGAGAAAATGTTTGATCAACTATGCCCTGTGACTGTTAGGAAATATAGCATGGCAATTTTTCTCTCTGCCAAGAGAAATTCATTTGAGGGGCTCCTGTCCCACAATCTCTGGGCTTTTATAAAATCCTAGAATCTTGGGAAGGGGGCTGAGATCCCAGTCACTGGTTTTGGTTAGAGGATTGAAATGTGGGAGGGCTAGGGGTTCAGGTCTGAGACAGGAGCTCTCCCTCTCATTCCCTCCCATCTCTCTTCTTTCCCTGGATCTGTTTTCTCCATGACTCAACTACTTGCATTGTTAAAGCTCCTTAGAGATGATGCCCAAACCTACATTCCAGCTCCCAAATATTATTTGAACTTTGATTTCCAAAGCCTAGTAGACATTTTTATCTGGATGTTGTACTAATTGCTCACAATGAATCTCAAAGGGAACATTGATGTTCCTCCCCAAGCATTTCTTCTCCCTGCCTTCCTATGTCTGCTAACAACATCACCCTTCTTCAAATCATCCAGGCTCTAGCTCTGATTCTTTACTCTCACCTGCTTCAATATGTATCTATGTAATCACCTCTGATATATCCTTTATGTATCTACTCTCTTTTCTTTAATTATTAGCATCACACTAGTTCAGAACTTCATTATTTCCTGAGATATTTCAGTAACTTTTTCACTTATCTCTCTTGTCCCCATCCATGGTGCACCATGATTGTCAGCTCACTAGTCTCTGATCATGTTCAGTGTCACGTCTATACTTAAAGTTAGTCTCTGCCTATGAAATGAAGGGCCTATTTTCTTAGCTTGCCAGTTGGGACACTTTCTTGCTGTTTATTTTTATCTCCATGTGCTTTAGCTCAAGTGGATTTGCTAGGAATTGTCAGATAATGAGCAAGACTAATGTTTTCTCTCTTTCAAGCCTTTGAGCATAATGGACACTATTACTATTGGGCATTTTCTGCATCCTTGGCACTGTCCTGGCTCCTTTCCTTGAAGTACCAGAGTTAACAAGCCTATGAAGAAAGCCCTGTTTTAGAAAGGAGAAAGCTAGTACTCAGAGGGATTTAGATTGTTTGCCCCAAACAGGGAGGCAGAACCTGAAACTCAGGCTGCCTATCCATAGGCTGGGCTCTTTCCTTCCTTCTCTGATTTTTCTCTCCCTGGACTCTCCTTTCTTGATTTCTACAACATTTCACCTGCCCTGGATATTTTTACTAATATCTTCATAACACACTGTCTAGCTGCAGTGCTTCACCCCTGGCACAGCGATCCCTTTCGCAAGCATTGCCTTCTCACCACTTCTCCCCCTTACTAGAATGCTTGGGTCTTCTTTGCTCTGGTGAGACTCACCCAGAGATGTCAGGTATCTTCAACAGGACAGGGAGAAGTATCTTATTACTAAGTTTTTCCCCAAAAGGGGCCAGACCTGTGCTTGGCCTGACACAAAATTGGCATTTCATGAGTATTTGCACAGGGTCCTGGGACCTAAGTTTAACCTGGCCTCTACGGATGCATGTGGACTCAGAGGTCCAGGTTGGGTTTCCTGACCCTACTTCACCTCCAGCCTTCAGTTAGCAGCCCATCTTGCCTTAGCTCTCTAGGGACCGACCCAAGCTCCCTGGCCAATACCAGAGCCTCATCTGCTGCAAATGCCCTATGTGCCAGCAGCTGCATAGTGAAGACCTGCAGGACTAGGTCACCTGAGGGGGAAGGATACCTGGAGCTTCCCCCAGCTCCATGCCAGTCTGGATGACTTACCTGGATCCATTCATGTGGTCATACTCCCGCTTGACGTTGACCCTCACAGGCTGATTGATCCATTCCTGTTGCGGTGGGAGGGGGTTGATTTTGTGGGGCTGCCCGTAGTCAGGACTCCCCGAAGCGGTCATGTCGGCCTTGGGGAGATGGGCCGCCGCTCCGTATGCTGAGTCAAAGAGGGACTGGTCGTCACTCACCACCGACAGAGCCTCCTGCAAGGCCAGAGAAGAGACAAAGCCCGTGTCACTCTTCACCCAGGAGAGTGGCACTCTCACTTTGAGCTGGCAACGTGGCCCACGGCTGCCTGGGAGGGCTTGCCCGGAAGTCCCCACTGTGCCATGGCGGATTGACTCACACTCCCAGGGGCACGTTTACCCGTATGCAAACTTGAGTTCCTGTTGGCTACCCTGGAGTCTAGGCAGTGGAGGAGGAATGGAACATCCATAGAAGTGGGCTCATTTGTTGGGGCTTAGGGTGGGAATCCCAAAAAGGAGAGAGGTGTTGTGGGAAGACAGAAACAGTGGTTATACCACATGAATGTAGGGTTGGGGTGGGGCTTGACCACTGGATCCTTTCAGACGTCAGCACTAGTGCCTTGTATTAGCTGTGTAGAGTAGTCAAGCCAGGAGGGGGAAATGAGAATGAGAATTTATTTTACAGCTGAGGTCAGTGAGACCCACTGAAAGAGGTCATGTAGCTCAAGGTCATACAAGGAAAGAGTGGCATTCAGGACTGTGGCTGGGTCAATTTTAGTTTCCTTATCTGCAAATAGGAATAAGAATAGTTTTTTCACAGAATTTGGGGGGGTGGTGCGTGGTTCAGTGAGGAGGTCTGGAATAGCTTAGACTAAATGTTCAGCAGTTTGCTGAGAGCTCTGCAGTGTGAGCTGGTACATCCTAATTTAATTTTTGATGATTCAGCCTGGCAAAGAAGATGGGAGTAAGTACAGATACATGGAGGGGACAGTCAGGGCTACAAGTCACCTGTGGCTAAGGCCCACCCACCCATACTCTCCCTGAAACAGGTTTGGCTTTTGGAGGTCATGGATTGAGAGAGAAAGCCTTGCATTTTCCAGAGATTTCTACCAACCTAAAGATGAGGCTGGAGTCTCTCATTATTCCAAGTCATATTAAACCACAGGGATTCTGGGGTACAGCATTACCCATAGTTATGTAATTACATCAAATTAAGTTCACCATTTTTCAGAAAAAATGGTTTTATAATCTATATAATATATACGTGTATGCTATGTGATTATGAAGAATAAGATTATGGAATAATCCATGAAAAATATTTACAACAATATAATAAGTGAAAAAAATGTTAGCAATAATGATTGTTAGTGATCAAAGATTCCCTTAGGCTATCCATTACCTGCTGAATTGTGCTCCTAAAAACTTGTTATGTTGCAGTCCTAATCCCTAGTACCTCAGATTGAGCCTATATTTGGGATAAGACCTTTAAAAAGGTGATCAGGTTGAAATGAAACCATTAGGTGGACTCTAATCCAACCTGACTAGTGTCATTATAAAAGGACTGACACACAAAGAAACATCAAGGATGTGTGTACACAAAGAGGTGATGGAGCTAGTTGTCTATAAGCCAGGGCAACTAGTTCAGAGGAAATCAATCCTGCTGGCACCCTAATCTCGGGCTTCCACCTCCAGATCTTGAGCAAATCTGTTGTTTAAGCCACTCATTCTTTGCTATGTTGCTATGGCATCCCTAGAAAACATATACACTGCCTTTACTTAAAAACATAATAATAAATGAATAGCACCTCTTAAGTCTGAGATTTGTCTACATTCCTTGTGGAATTCACATTCCTGCCTTGAAGGTCTCCTCCAGAACAAATGCCTTCCAGATGCCTGGATATCCCTTCTTTCAGACCTGAGATCTGCTGGGATCTTTCCACCTGATGTCCTTATATAATGCTCAGAGGAAAGCTGTGCCTCTCAGGACAACTTTTCTTTTGTTTATTACATCCACTCGTTTTAGTTAGGGATCAATCCTGGCTCCACATCCCAAACAAATTTTGAACTGTTACCTGGGTACAAGGCATTATAGGTCCAAGTTTAAAAGTATGACATTATAACTTCTCAGAGGGCTGACCCTGAATATTTGAAATTTGGGGGGTTCTACACAACAGGAGCAGAAGACACATGACCACCTAGGACTCACAAGTGCACTTTGAGTGCTAAAGGTGAAGAGTGATTCCCATAGGTCTGTTACGAAAAGAAATAACATTTAGCAATCCAGTATTGTCTTTTGCTGTGGAGAGTGGCCTATACTGTTGATTTATCCTGCATGAATCTTGCAGTTTCCAGTAAAATAATCGCTTCTACCTCACTCCTCTAGGTGTGTGTGGGGGGGAATATAATGGAAGAGCAGAGGCAAAAAGACCTGGGAGGCAGACCAGGACATAGGAATGCTCTGGTGAAGGGCAAAAGGATCCCACTATCATCACCACAAAAGAGGGTAGGCAAAAAGCTAGAGAAGGCAGGATTGCCAAGTTCAAGGTGGACACACCAATGGCAAAACCAAGATGTGCAGCAAAGAGCTTACAACAGAGAACAGATAAGAGGAAACTGGGGTTCAGGAGGCAGACCTTGGAGAGACTTCTTAAGGAAGTGAGCAATGCACAGTGAGGGAAAAAAATACATCATGGGACAGAGTGTAGGTACAAAACCGGTTTGAACTCATCTTGGAATTGAAGCTTCCTTTGGAATGTAGTTCACAATCAAAGGAAACTTTAGTAAGGGGCAATGTCAGAGGAAGAGAGTGATCCACTCAGAATGACCCTAATTCTGTCCGGTCCATGTTCCTGGCCAGGCACAGGCACAGGCACCTCCTCTGCCTTCCTCTTGCAGACTCCTCCTTGCTACACACTTACACACTCTTCCCTTATCTGGTCCCCAGTGCACAGTGCCTGGTCAGCTCTAGCTCCTTTGAAAGTTGTGAATACTGCTGTGATCCAGCCATAAGCCTTTTTCAAATCCCCACCATGGTAAACCTACTCTTTTCTACCAACTCAGCTTTGCCCTACCTGCCTACCCTTATGTTTCATGACCTTCCCTTTGCCACAACTTCTGGCCAATTCTAACTCCTCTCACTGCTTCACTAAACAAATCCTACTCATAAATACTTTCCCTCTTCCTCTGAATACCCTTTCTTTGCCCTTTTACCCTAATGCACAGTCAATCCTTCCCATTCTGTAAATTACATGGGTCTTCCTCAGTCCCTGCAAACTTCTCTGAAAATATATTCTGACTCCTTTGAGCTTTTAAAAGCCTGGTGAGAACACTGCTTGAGCATATGCACATGCATGCATGCATGACACATACACACATAACACACACACACACACACACACACACAGAGTAAAGAAAAGAATTGATCGATGATGGAAACTGGAAAGAGAGAAAAGATCAAGGTGAGGGTTCCCTGTCTGGCTTGCTGCTCTGAATTTGAAAGTCCAATATAGTGAGGTGAAGTTGCTGAGGGTGACAAAATAGGAATTAAAGATTTGGTGAGATGGGACCTCAAACAAGCTGATTTGGGACCCAGAAAAAAATTAAGAGTTAGAGAGATTATTCTTGTTGCCTTTGTAGGTAAATAGCACCAATTTGCCATTCAAACCTGAGACCAGGCTCTTAGCAAGCACATTGTCATTTTTATGTTGGGCAATGTTAGTGAGATCCTTCTACAAACTGTTTTGGGGACAGTAGGCATCAATGATGGAGACAGGGGTGGAGCAGGAGAAGGCAAACAGGGGAATTGGTGATGGATGATGGCACCTGGCCTCTGTGTCACTGCTGGGGACTCAAAGTCACTAAGATAATTGGATGCAGGTGCAATCACTGAGGGGCAGCTCTCCTCAGGTGAGGAGCCATGTGCTGAGGCACTTCCCTTACAATATTTGCTTCTTGATACACTTGTGAAGCCATGGCTTACTTTATGCATCTTTTAGAGCTCTTTACTTAAACTTTTAACTGTTTGTAAAGTTTAAACTTGAAACTCTTACTTGTACTTAAAACTATTTACAGAAATGAGCACATTGCTGATATTCAAGAACTTTCTCTGCGTAGTCAATAAGCATTTAACACTAGCACAATAGACTGGATACAGGACGAACATTAACATACAAATTCACAAACCATTTTTAGAAGAATAAATTCCTTTAATTTTTAATGAGTTTGCTTCTCCTATGGACTTGGAGCACTGATGATCTAATTCAGAGAAGGAAAGATATGAGTCCATGTTGCTTTAGACCATGCTGCATAGAAACTGACTTCAAAGTGAGAAAGGTGGGAGGCGTGGGCTCCATGTCCCCACTAGTTGTACCAGCTCTGGGGGTTCTTCTTGCCCCAGTAGTTGTCATTATGAAAGAAATCTCTGAACTAGTTCAGTAATTTGGATCCTCAGAAGCACCTTTCCATTGCTGAATGACGGCAAGGCTGGGACTGTAGGTCAGATGCTCTGGTCCCTCGGCATATGGTTTCTGCTCCCAGCAGGGAAGTGTGCCCACACATTAGTATCCCATGGTGCCCCTTTCCCAGGGGGCTCCAGCATGGGGAATTGCTTGGGTGGCAGTTTTGAGTTCTGAGCTAAAGCAGATGACCCACATTTGGTCCATAGAAATGCTTCCATCCCATAATCCCCTGCTGACATGTGAGCCTGAGGGTATATGTGGCTAATGATATATGTGTCTGGGTGAGACACTTTTTCTTACCCAATTTGGGAGAGGTGCCTTTGGCATATCAACTTATTGCTTTTAATATGCCTGTGTCATCATTACAGAAAACAAATAGAAATAGTGTATAATCGGCAAAGCATCTATTAAGTGTAAAACACTGTTTACATTAATAATCTAATTTAATCCTCCTAGCAATTGCATGAGAGGTGTACTTTTATCACCTCAGTTTTTTATTTTTTTTCAGATGAGAAAATATATACCCAGGGAAGTGAAATACTTGTTCATTCACACTGGAAATGAATGTGATCTGGGATTCAAGTCCAAGTCTGCTCCCTGGGCGTGTAACCACCATCATTCACTGGCTCTTTTCTGGGATCTTTGTCCTCTAAAGTGGATCATAAACTCTTTAAAGGTAACTGTTCAGCCTTGGGGACCCTATTGCCTGGTTCCAGGAAGGCCCTTATATGCTCTCAAAATCTCCGCTTTACTTAAACTGGCTCCAGTTGGACTAAGACCCACATTGTTCTTCATGGACTTATGTGCATTCTTTAAAACTGGACACAAATGTCCCCTCTTGGAGAGGCCCTCTCTGACACTTTCAGAGAGTAAACCATTTCCTGCCCAGGATTCCTGTACCAAAAAGGTCATTTCACACCACACTGCCACAGTCATATACCATCACTGCTCTTAGACCCATGAGCATTATTTATTTTCTGATTATTATACTTGAGCCCTCAGGTTACATAATAATGTTCTGCTTAAGCCTCCTCTCCCAGTGCCTAGATGGTGTCTGGTATCCAAGACGTGCTAAATGAATATTTCCAAATGAATGAGTCAGTGAAAGTTAATTCATGAATGGGAAAATTGCTTGATTATTATTCACTGACCTATTGAACTGTGCAGGTTTGTAACCATTTTCAACTGCGTGTAAGAATGGGGATGTGAGCAAAAGAGCAGGTGTTCCTTGCCTTGTCACTAAGGTGGCCCCAGCATCTAGTCCAGGGCCCCATATGCCAGATGCTCAATAAGTGTCTGTTGCATATGAAGAAAGATAAATAGGTGTTTGGAATGCAAAAAGATAAATCTTAAGCTTTCTGTAACTTCTTGTCCATGGATAGTAATTTTCTAAATACTACCCCCACTTCTTACTTTATTATTTGCATTCTCTTTTAAATATGGAAGGAATTCAAGTCATTATTCAGAAAAAGTTGTGAACATCTGAAGTATCCTACTCCCCACCCCATCACCACTCTCCTGAGCAAGGCAGATGGTAGCCTGAGGTTCTGCTCCATGCTCTTTCTCTTGCTTTTCACATCTAGGAAAGATGTCTCTGACAGCACCTTTCCTTCCTTTTAGAAGAGGATGTCTTTCTGTCTTCCTCTCACTCTGCACTTCTTCCCTCTGACCAGTCTGGGGCTTGCCATTCCCATGTTCCACCTCTCACCATTAATTTTTACTAGAAGACCCTGGTAAATTATTTGCCTGGACTCTAGCTGGGGCAGAAAGAACAAAGTACAATTCTATCAATCCCTGTAACAGATGTTTACTGAATGCTCATTATGTCTCGCATGTTCGGGAGTCACTGGTAATAGACTAGTATTCCATGATTAACAACAACAACAAAAGATCACCTTTCAAAAAGTTCAGAATTAGCAGGTTTGGTGATAAGAATTAGAATCTGAAATATGAATCTGCTGGCCTTCTAAACAAAGCCTATTTCTCTATTCTGCATTTCCATTTTCCTTTCAAACCATGCATATTGTTCATGGCTCAGCCCTCTCCATCGCTCATAGTCATGCAAATGAGAGGGGGAAGCATCTCTTGCCAAGGCAATGAAAATTGTAGGTGGCCAGCACCTGCTTACATTGCTGTTTACACAACATATGCTCAATAAATATCAGAAGAATGCTCTGTGTTTGATTATGATTCAGTAACAAAAATTTTCACTTATTTTGGAGTCTAACATATTATATGTATGCACATATATATATTTCTTTTCTTTTAATAAGATGTATCTTCTATTATTTGCTTTCTTTAGGTTAAGTCAAATGCAACTTTCCATGTGCGTGTCAGTTGAGTGACAGAGGATGTGGTCAGAGCATTGCCACAGGATGGCCTGGCTGATTATGAATGATGAGCCAGAAAGCTCTCCAAGCAGCTTAGCTAAAGTCTCCAAAGTGGCAAGAGGGTAAAGAGGGTGCATTGAAGATCTCCCCATTCTATTCACAATACTCAAAAGAAATTTTCATTATTGTCCTATGTGCAAGAAGGATGCAAACAGGATCTGCAGGTGCAGGTGAAATGGGTAGAGAAAAAGTCCCAGCTGCCGTGATGGAGGGGAGACTTCCCTCTCCTTTATTCATCTTTACACTTAGGTTGAATTTTTATTCCAATACAGGGAATGACTCAAGACATAGGACCTAAGAGGCACTAATTTCCCATGGTAACTTCTCCTTTTATTCCCCTCTGTCCTGACCTGAATCTCAACAGGATGGTTTTCTGTGGCTGATGAGCTTTGCTGGAGGCGGTGGGTGAAAGGAATGTCAAAAACAACCAGACCAAGTTCCCTGCTGCTGCCCCTGCTCAGTGGGTCCATGTAGCTGCTCCCAGTCCAGGGCTCTGGAAAGCTAATCTCTGGCATATCCGTTACCCAGGTCACCACAGGGAGCACATGGGCTTTGGCTTTTTATTACATTCTTTGCATAATGACATGAAGTCCCTTGTCTTGCCAGCCCCAAAGCATACAAAATGCAGACGAGATTCTTGGGAGCAAAGCCCTGTCTTCTCTGCTTTGGGAATTCAGCAGGCCCTGCAGCAGGAGGAATGTCCAGCCTAGAGTGGAGGTCACTCCAAGGCACATGTCAAGTTCAAAGAGTGGGTGGCTGCTTTTAGCTAGGTCCAGCCTTTTGCTTCTTCCCCCTCAGTTATCAGCTATGTGCCCATTTCTTGTACTTTATTGCCATCCCCTGGAGGGCAGACGGGAAGATGGAAGAGAAGGTAGTTCTTGTGGAAAGTTGGATAAGCAATAAGGTGGGAAACATCAGCCGGATACTAAGTATTAAGTAAAAATTCCTTGCACAGGGCATAGATGTCTTTTCCCCAAATGGCCATTGAATATTTCTTATCTTTGTTTTTCCCCATCAAGAGGCCGAGTTTATTTCCCTTCTCCTTGAACCCAGATGAGACTTTTTGATTACTTCGACAAATAGAATGTTATAGAAGTGGCCTTATGTGACTTCCAAGGCTAGATGGTAAAAGGCATTACTACTTCCACCTGCTTATCATTCTCTTGTTCTCTCAGGGGCCTTGGAAATGAGCCACCATGCTGTAAGGAAGCCCAAACTTGCGTGAGCAGAAGAACTATGTGGAGAAGTCCACACAGAGAGGAGCTGAGGCCACCAGCCAACACTCAGCGCCAACCTCCAGACTTGTGAGTGCTGAACGTCCAGATGAAGGCTGACATAACTGATGAGCATCAGAGTTGATTTATGACACTAGTCATTTCTTGTAGCCACAGTAATTGGAACATTTCCTATCAGAAACCAGTCACCAGAGAACCCACATTCAAAGGACACAGAGGTGATTGAGTATTCTTACTGTATTGTTTGACACCGGTCGGCAGGCAGCAACACCATGGCTGATTAGTGGGGAAACTAAGGCACAAAGCATAACCATACTAACTTCATACAGGGAGAGAGAATCAATCTCAGCCTGACTTCCTATAATAACCATGCAGTGGAATTATGTCCTGATAAACAACAACAAGACAAACAACATTAAGCAAAAAAACAAACAAGGACCCTGTTTGTAAATTAGAAAGAATAAGTAGAACAAATATTATTTGCTAAGATGAATTTTCCAAGGAACTTTTACAATCATGACCTCACTTAACCTTCTAAGATATGAGTTAGGATCGTCACATTATTGAAAAGGAAACCAAGACCGAAAGAGGTTAAGCCCTTGCCCTAGATCCCTCAACTAGGGAGTCTCCTCACCAGTTGCCTGACTGCCAGGCTTATTCTCTTCCCCTCAACCATTTCCAGTTTGCCATTTCTAATCCTAGGCTGTAATGAATCACAGCCCAATCTGCCATGGAGCTCAGAGTACCTGGCCGATTTCTGAAGTCATCTTATTGAACCTCATCTCCCTTTTTAAATGCTCTTTCCCTTCTGCTATGGTTTGAATGTGTCCTCCCACAGTTCATGGGCTGGGAACTCAATTCCCAGTGCAACAGTGTTGAAAGGTGGGAACTTTAAGAGGTGATTGAGTCAGGAAGCCTCTGCCTTCATGAATGGATGGATGTCTTTATTGCAGGAGTGGGTTTATTATAAAAGCATTCAGCCTCCTCTTACTTACAAGTTGTCCCTTTCTCTCATGTACTCCCCTGCCCTTCCACCCCTGACCATGGAATGTCACGGGGGAAAAGAAAAAAGAAAAAAAGCCCTTGCCAGATGAGACCACTTGATTTTGGACTTTCTACCTCCAGAACCATGAGCCCAATACATTTCTGTTCATTAGAATTACTGAACCTGTGGTGTTCTGTTTTAGTCTCCACTTACTGGGGAAGGAGCTTCTGCAGTGATGACCCACATAAACACAGCCAGTCAAATTCCCAGATAATAGTCTCAGAATCCCTTGAAGATGAAAGTACTTTATTTAATGGGGTTTAATAAATTAAGGGAATGAGCCTAAATGAGTTCAGAGAACAGGATCTCTGAGTTCTCTAAGGGCATGCCATGTAACTGAGTCCAGAGCCGTGGCCTTCTGTTAATCACAGACTCCCATTAGATGCTTCTCCTGGTCTCCCATGGGTGGGTTGTACCTTTGCCTGTTGACTTTGAGTTTTCAGTCTTTTTTTTTTTTTTTTTTTTGACCCTAACCACATTTAAAGGGCATCTCTAAAGATCAAAGCTAAGTTCTCCTCCCACAGAGAATGATTTCACTGTTGAAAAGAGAAAAGTGCTGAATGTGGAAACTTACAGGAAGGGGGATAGGAGGCTGTGTGAGCCCCAAGAAGGGAGAATTTTGTAGTACAGTTTGCTTTCTACTTCTTTACAATGGGTCTGACCACTGAGCAGGCTGCTGTCTCTTGATGACAATAAAAATAGCAAAAGAGTGGGCAATGCTCTGTTGTGCATAACTTATCACGGGTGACCATCTGAGGAAGAAATTCCTTTCAGATAATAAAGTGGGGGGGGGGTGACTGAAGGTGGACCTTATGGTGCTGAAGGGACAAGGGAGGGAGAGGGTAGAATGCTGAGCTTACTGTGGTTAAGAAGCTTCAGTGTTCTCTTCTGTTTGGTCCTGCCAATCCAGACGAGTAGAAAAGGGTTAAATAATGCCCTCGCAGGTTCACAGGGTGATAATAAGAAGGGAACTTCCAAACATCACAACAAAACCCAGATACCATGGGTAGCACCAGGCAGGGAGGGCTACAGTCTCAGAAAGCTACCAAGATACCCGAGCAGAAGTGGTTCCCTGTGTATTTTGCTCTGGGACTCTATTCTCTCTGATTTCACTGAAGTGGCTGTACCAGTCATTAAAAATATAGGAATACTGCCTGCCATGGTCTGGGTGTTTGTCCCCTCCAAAACTCAAGTTGAAACTGAATCCCTAAAGTAATATGTAAATAACATTTGGAGAGAAGACCTTTGGGAAGTAACTTGGAGTATATGAGGTCATGAGGGTGGGGCCCCCATGATTGCATTAGTGGCTTCCTAAGAAGAGGAAGAGAGACTCAAGTTCATCGTGTGAGGCTCTGCACCAGCAAGAGCCCCACCAGCAAGAAGGCCTCACCAGCAGATGCAGGTACAGTGCACTTAAATTTCCCAGCTTCCAGAACTGTGGCCCAAGTAAACCTCTATTCTTTATAAATTACTCAGCCTTTTGTTTTCACTTATGACAACAGAAAAAAGACTAAGACACTGTCACAGAGATGGCTAAATTGCTCATGCTCAGAGTCCCCTCCTCTTCCTACTCTCTCCTGAGACAACAGAAAGGCCAACAATTGGCAGAGTAGTCCTCCAGCACCCTGCTCCTTCATAGGTGGTTGCCCTGGTACCTGTACCATGTAAGTTGCTATAGATTTGAATGTGTCCCTGGTACCAGCAACAGTGTTGAGGATGGGGAAAGACAGGCTAAAAGCAGTTTCGTTCCAGCACAGGAACCCTGGCCATGTTTGCTACAGTTAAGGTTAAAAGGTCAGGGGTCAAAAAAGCAAATCATTTCATTGCTTCTTCATTTCATAGGTTGCTGCTTTTACAATCTGTTCTAACAAAAGGTTACTGGCTACCTTTGGGTCGATGCAAAGTTTTGTTTGTTGTGGGACTATGGGCAAGTTACCTCACCTCTTGATTCCTAGACATTTCTAACTCTTTTCTTCCGAAGTTTTCATGTTCTTCAATGATGATAAACCCCCAGACTTCCCTGACCACAGAGGGCTGAACACTTGGAAGATGTGTCTTCCAGCCTGGGTGACTTCAGTGCTTCTTCATAGCATCTGAATCTCACCCACTGCAGGGATTATAGAGAAACATGGGAGAAAGGGGTAAAGGTTCTGAGCCTTCCTATTGCTTGAGAGAGAGGGCTCTTAGAAGTTCCCTTGAGGCCTGGTCTTTAAGGGTCTGGCCTGCAGGGATAAGAGAGAACTCTGAGTGACAGGGGAAGGGTGTGAGTGAGGGCTTTGGGGTCAGAAAAGATGATTCCCCCAGGGGACAAACACACTTGTCCACGAGGGGTGAAGACAGAACTTTCTGCAATTTTTCCTAAGAAACGGGGAGAGGAGGAAGTGTAGGTGGCATGTGCCTTTTGGTGTTTCTTTGCCTCCTGGGGTCATGGGAACTTTCCTATCCTCTTTCTCAGAGACCTTTTCTGATGCTGCAGGCTCTCTGAAGAGCAGAACCATGTTAGTCTCACTCATTTTCATCCCCAGTTGCTTGTACACTTCCTGGCACCTAGTAACCTCACAATATATATATATATATATATTTTTAATGAATGAAAACCTCAAAGCATGATAGGAAATGCAGAGACCCTCCCTCCCCAGCCAACACCCCACTCCAGCCAAACTTCCCATTCTCTCTCTACTTTAAGCAAGTTGATGAAGCCTTGACCTTTGCCCTCTCTCCACCCCAGGCTTGTCTTTTTTTTTTTTTTTTAATTCAGCCATACTCAGTGACTTTCTCATTTAAATTTAAACATGAAGCCAATGACAACTCTTCCTAAACAACCACTTGAGGTCCTATTCCTAGAAGCTATGATTTTATCCAACCATTTCCTCAGGTGACAGTTGCCATGGCAACTGGAGTCCTCAGAATCATAAGAAATTCCAGAGCAAACATGCACACAAGGGGAGCCCTCTGTTCCCATCTTTCCAGAAACCCCCAAGGAGCAGCTTGGCAGAACGACGAAAGCAAAACCAGCCTCACAAAGCCGGGTGGTCTGCCTCTCACGTACCCAGTGGGGAGCATCTGAGCCATTTGGCGTGGCTGGCACCAGCCAGGGAGAATGCCACTTCAACCTGATGGGCAGAGCAGGCACAGTATAAGAGAGTCCATTTTATTTCATGTCCTCCCAGGGCGTCGGGTAAGGGGAACCTCTCAATCCCCCCAAGCTCTTCATGGCTGCTTCCTTTCTGTGATTCATGGCTGAGGAGGCACGCTCAGTGACCTCATGCCCATCAAAATGGGAGGCAGCTCTGCCTTGAGTCCTGAGGGTGCAGTATTTCCAAGTTGCACATCTGGATGAACCATTCTGTCCAAGGTGTTTAGTTGTTTTGTGGCCCCAGGACATATGGTTACCATATTGTTGCAGAGACATGTGGCAAAAACCTTGTAGATAGGAGTAATGGAAGGAGGTGGTGCCTTCAGAGGTCCATTTTTGGGGCTGGCTCAGCAACTCTGGGCCCTGTCTCTGCCTGAGTCCTGTGCTCTGTTTGTTCTGGTCCTCCTTCCCTTTAGCACTCTTTGTTCATTTTCCCATCTGTCTTCTTCACTTAACTTCCACCTCATGCTCCCATTCCTTTCTCTGTCTCGCTTGCTCCCGCATTCTAAATGTCCTATTTTAAACAGTTTCGCTTCTCATTATATCAGACCTCCTACCCCTTTCTTGCTATCACTTCTAACCTTTAGACACATATTTGAGATACTGACATACATTTCAGGATTGCTCTTTCATTGTCTGCAAGTGCTGATGTGAAAATTGGTTCTCCTTTCCCTTTGCTAGATCCAGGTTTCCCCTCATAGAATTGCTTTCTCCATCCCCTCTGCCTAATCAGATCTCATTCATTCACCAAACTGTCTCCATGGCAAGTCACGCCACCTCCTCCAGGAAGCCTCCCTGCCCTCTCTGAGCCTCTCATTCTGCCGAAGTGTTCTGAGTGTTCTACCTCTAGCACCACAGTGGCACTCCATGTCAGAGTGCCATGTCACATTGTTTTCATTCTGTTTAACTCTTGGCTTACTTTGTAGTTGTCCATAGGTTTATTTTCTGTCTTTCCAACCTGAGGCATTGTAAATGCCTTGAGGTTGGATTTTCTTTGTGTTTTTCTGTAGACATTATTACCGCTTAAAACCTGTGTGCCTTGGTCTCTGCATCCATTAAATGGGCACAATGACAGAACTTCCTTCAGAGGTTGATGTGAGGGTAGAGTGAGTAAGGGGCCCTCCATTGTGCCATCTTATGAGAGAAGAGGGTATACTGTCATCTGAGACATTGCCCGTGGAGCCAAACTCTCAGGATCTGAATTCTGCATTTACTACTTGTTAGTTCTATGACCTTAACCAAGTCCTTTAATCTTTCTGTGCCCCAATTACATTTTTGGTAAAATAAGGATAATAATACTATTCTAACTCATGCCATTCACATAGTAAGCCCTCCCTAAACATAATCTTTTTATTATAATCTATAGAGTTCTGATATAGGAAAGACTTATCCTCTCTCCGGATTTGTTTCCTTACCTATAACATAAAAGGACTGAGCTGGATAATCTGCAAGATTCCTTCCAGGGTTTCAACCTTAAAGTCTACTGGAGAAGTGATCCTACAAGCCCATTTGCCTGGAACATTTCTACTCTATGCCTACTGTTCCAGAAAATGTTCCTTAGTGCTTCCATTGACTTCAGAATTACCCCAGTGTAAATGATGCATTCTATAGCCACCATGTCATGAGCGAACTTGGATATCTCAATATGCCTCAGTTTTGTGGGTCTATCACCTGTCATTCTCATCTCTCTTCCAGGGAGGAGGTGAGGGGAACCAAGGACAGCCTGGTCTATACACAAGAAGCCAAGCATCCTCTCATCAGACTTCATCTCCGGTACACAGCTGGTCTCTCAGCTGGCAGTCACCCTCAGAGCTGTCGCCCACTGAGTTGGCCTTCATCCTTGTTTGACTTAAGTGCCAAACCTAGGCAGTCTGGCACAGGGGCCTCCTGTCTCTCGACATTCATCTATAGGAAAAGTAGATATTTTGTGAACAAGTCCTGCCATTGCCCTCCAATGAAAACATCTCAGTGGGATTACATGGAGATATTTTCTTTGTCAATCTCAATAAAGCTATTTGAGCAGAAAACCCAGCTGAAACCCACTGACAGTTCCTAGGGGTTTGGGACTGGTTTAGTTACTTCATAAACGGCACTTAGTGTTCTACTTTTGGAAGCTTCTGGAGGTACTGGCTTTGCCCAGCAGGATCCATTCCTGTCTGTCTCAAGGACATTTCATGGTGGCAGGGGGGGGGGGCGTCAATCCTTGACATTCCAAAAATTAATGTGGAATTAGAAACTAACCTACCAGGGAGAGATGCCCTAAGGAGGTGCCCCAAACCTCATCAAAAAATTTCTTAGCTTTTTTCTCCTGTTCAGTTTCACTTACTTTAGGATCCATTGTTGAAGGTTGTCAAGTTCTTATATTGCTACTTTTGCTTGGTTTTCTGCATGATTGAGATTTTTCCTGTTCACTTTGGGGCTGATGATTTTCACGAGAAGAACAAAGTCAATGGTGGTGACCCTTCCAATCCTGCCCCTCTTGAGAAACAGTGGGAGCAAAATTTCCTTTGAGGACCTGTGATCTCCTTCCTTTTTCTAATTCTGAACTAAGAAAAGTTTCAAGTCCAACATTAGCCTGGATGTTTTCTGAAACATGTTAAAGATTCTGGAAAAGACCAACAAATATATAATCTTCAGCAGTAATCTTAAAATAAATCAAAATTAAGAAACAACAACAAAAAGTTACCCAAAACTCTTTTTTTTTCCATAGAAAAAATCTAAATTTTTAAATTTGATCTTCTAGACCCATGCTTCCAGGTGGAAATTTCTGTAATGATGAAACTATTTGAAAAATCTGTATTGTCATGCAGAAGCTAGTAGCTCAATTGTGTAACAACTGAGCATTTGAAATATAGCTGATGTGATTGAGGAACTTAATTTTAAATCTCACTTAATTTTTAGTTCATTTAAACAGCCACAGGTCATGAGTGGCTACCATATTGAACAGCATAGGTTCTAGACACTCATGTTTGGTGGCCAGACCATGTGTTACTGAAAACGCGCAAAGGTCACTGCATATTTCTTTAATATGTGTGTTAAAGACAGAGTTTATGAAACATATTTGTCATAAAAAAAATTCATAGTTGGTGCAGTCATTCATTTAACAAATATTTATTGAACATCTGCTATGTGCCAGGCACTGTGATAAAAGTCAGGAATATGTCAATTTAAAAAATGGCACCAGAGAATTTTAATGACATCTGTTGATTACATTTATTTTTCCCTATCCACTGTGAAATTCTACATCTGTGGATTCAAAAATATTTGAAATATTTTTGAAAAATATTGTGTCTGTATTGAACATGTACAGACTTTTCTTGTCATTGTTTCCTACAGTATGATATAGCAACTGCTTATATAGCAGTTGTACTTATCAGTAACCTAGAGATGATTTAAAGTATATAGGAGAATGTGAGTGGGCTATATGCAAATACTATGTCATTTTATATAAGGGACTTGATTATCCATTCAATTTGGTATCCAAGAGGGATCCTAGAACCAATTGCCCATGAATAATGAGGGATGTCTGTACTATGGAATTAAGAGAAATATAGGAATTGTTCCTCCACTAATGTGGTTATGTGTCTGCAGTGAGCTAATAATATGTGACAGGTGTGTGGCTTATTTTGTGTGCATAGATGGTCATTCTGGATAAGTAAGTGGCCTTGATAATCTGCTCTGTAAACTGTTATGGTTTAGATATTAGATGTTCCCCAAAAGTTCAGGTGTAAGACAATGCAAGAAAGTTTAGAGGTGAAATGATTGGGTTATGAGTACATTAATCCCCTGATAAGAATTAACTGGATGTTAACCATAGACAGGTAGGGTGTAGCTGGAGGAGGTAGGTCCCTGGGGGCATGCCTTCTGAGTATATATTTTGTTGTTGTGTCTCCTCTCTCTCCCTCTCCCTCCCTCCCTGCCCCCTACCGCTTCCTGGTGCCACATTCCCAGCTGCTTTCCTCTGCCACACACTGCTGCCATGATGTTTGGCCTCATCTCAGGCTCCAGTGAATGAAGCCACCTGTCTATGGACTGAGACCTCTGAAACTGTGAACCCCAAATAAACCTTTCCTCCTCTAATTGTTCTTGTCAAGTCTTTTGGGTTACAAAGATGAAAAAACTGACTAAAACATAAACATAGGCTGCATTCACAGGTTGGAAGGTGACAATGGGAAAGGGAAAAGAGACTGAATTAAATATAGTGGGAATTATGGTATCTGTGGAGATTGAATTAAATAAAAACAAGGTTCTCAAAGACACTTTGGAAAGCATAAGGTATTTACAAATTGAAGTAAGGTATTGATAATGTCCCATAAACTCTTATTTAATTTTTTTTTTTAGTTATAGATGGACACAATACCTTTATTTTGCTCATTATTATTTTTTAAATGTGTTGCTGAGGATAGAACCCAGTGACTGTGAGGCAAGAGCTCTACCATTGAATCACAACCCCAGCCCTCCCATAAGCTTTTAAAACTATCTGGAGCCATGCTTCTCCAGCCACCCCATGCAATGTGGTGGCTCAGAATGAATCAGGCAGCTGACCCCTCACCTCACGAGAAGGTGGCAGGACATGACATGGAGAGATGGCACAACTGACTACCAAAGAGGGGAATTTCAGAGGAGGAGAAAGCAGCAAACTGAACAGAAATGCTAACACTTCATTGACCAAGGGACTTTCCTGGTCAAAAAGAGCCAGCAAGGATCTTTGGCAAACATGCCACACCATCTTCTACAGAGCACACATCAGGAATAAGGGGATTGCTATGGTTTAAGTATGTACCCCCGCAAGTTCATGGGTTGACAACTAATGCCCAGATTCACACATTAATGGTATTTAGAAATGGATCCTTTGGGAGGTAATTAGGATTAGATGAGGCACTGATGGCTTTCTAACAAGAGAAAGAGAGACCTGAGCTAGCACACTTGCTGTCTCACCATGTGGTGCCCTAAGCCAACTTGTGATGTAGAAGAAAACCCTCAGCAGATACTGAGAAGATTCTGGTAACTTGGTTTTAAATTTTCTAGCCTGAAGAACTGTAAGAAAGAAACCACTATTTTTTTATAAATTACCCAACCTATGGCATTAAGTTATAGCAACAGGAAACAGTCACAACAACAGAAAATGGATTAAAATAGGGACTGAACTCATCTCCATCAAAGGCATATTTCTAAGGCACTGTCTTCATTGAGCACAATGTTTTGGCTCTCACTGCAGGGTCCTAAAACAGTCCTTAGATCTGGAGTGATCTGGAAGGGCAGTGGTAAGATGTAGTAAGATGCCTGTCGGGCTGGTGACTTAGGTTCCAGAGCCTGAGTCTGAGTGGGTGAAGTGACTGTATTTTAAACAAGAGCTCATAGACAAGAGGCTTTCCGCCCACTGGTGCTCAAAGGTGAAGCCCTTAGGAAAACAGCAGTTTTAGCTTACTCAGCCTGGAGATTCTGGCATGCTAACTATGCCTCATAGTGCTTCCCTTTTCCCCTTTGGGTTACAACATTTGCAGGAAAACAGGATCTTAGCTGCTGCACATTCTCTCCCTCCTCTTTCTTCATCTACTGTCCTTTCCAATTGCCCAGATCTAACCCCTCTGAGATGCTGGCCCAGACATGACCTAAGCAACCACTCACCACCCCAAGCCTAAGAAGTGACCACTGACCCTTAGGATGCTTCAGTCTACCCCCCTCAGAAGGGAGGACAATGTCATGCTAATCCACTCCAACTACCAACTGTGTACATTCTCTTATCTAATTGAGAAAGATCTGATCTAAACCATTTACTCTTATAACCTAAAGGGATTACTGAACTATAGTTTTGGAGGACCTACTCCATTCTCCCAGCAGATTAACCTTCCTAATTACTTTTAATTTAAGTTAATGTTAAAATATTTACCTTCTTTATGCATTCAGAAAACTAACTAGGTTAAGTGGGAGAATAGGAGGACAGAGTATATGGGGGAAATGACACAGGCCAGTTGAGGAGAAATGAGGTTGATCATATTTATGGGGTCTTTGTCTTTGACAATGTAACATTGTTCAAGAATTTCCCTGAACCAATTTCCAGACTCCCAGAGACCATGACTTCCATAACCACCAAATAAAGTAAGGGTCAAGAGAAGAGCCAAATAGCAAAAGTGTTGTTTTCAGACACCATTATTTGTTGTAGTAATAGGTTCATTCTTTCAGGCCTACCTGGGTCCCTCAGGAGCTCTGTGGAACACACCTTTCAGTCTGGAGACAATCTGATCACTCTCCACTAATGCACACGCATGTACACATTCTCAGATACAGATGGTCCTGGATACAACAAACACAATCCATATACCTTCGTAGAAAACTATGCTCAGAGTCTAGAACTTTTGCCAGGCTAGTGATACGTGGCACCACCACTCTCAAGATGCTGGGCAGCATCAGTGAGCCACGGCTCCCATCAGTCACAGGATCCCAAGGGGAAAAACTGAGACTGGACGTTGCATTGTGTGGCTAAGTTAGGATGCTTGGTAGATTAGGTTTATTAACTGCATTTTTCAGCCTATAGTGGGTTTATTGGGATAGAACCCCACCATAAGTTGAGGGGCATCTGTGTGAATCCATTTCAATAGACAGCTTCATTTCCAACCCCTACTATAGGTCAGAAGGTTTCTTAGAAGACTCACTCTCTGCACTTATGGGGAACAGACAAGGGGTAAGAGCCAGTGACAAGGAGGCATCTATTCCCTTCTACTATCAGGGCAAGTGAATCAAGGCCCATGTGTCCCTCACACATGGGGACGAGAGGCCCAGTCAGAGGGTCTGGCCAGGCTTGATGTGGCTCAGACATGGCCCTTTGCTCCTGCAGCAAGAGGAAAATCCTGTCAAAATGGCTTAACGATCTTCTAATATTTCCATGCAATTAAGGCCACATCTGTCTCCCAGGCCCCCGCACTCCTTTGCTAGTGCACAGACATGAACCAAACGTCTGTCTTGTCGATCTGGAAGGTAACAAAGAGCTCCATTCATAACTGTAGGCACTTTCGCCATTTTTTTTTTTCAAAGTAAAATAGAGTTTTTCACTTTGAGAATAACCTGTGTGGCAAGAAAGTGAAGGATTTTTCCCCCTAATAAATCAAATTCAACAGCCTAATAAAACGCTGGCCTCCCCTCCCCCTTCTCCCTCCCCTCCTTGCACTATTCCCCTCTGCCAACAAGCTTGGGAATAGAGTAGTGGGTGAAACCAAAGGAGGTAGGGAAGGTGAGCTGGGAGCAGATGAAGGGAAATGCAGATCAGGGGCTGGGATGGATAGAGGTAGCAGATAAGGGGTGGAGGGAGAGTAGAGGGAGGGTAGGGGCATTGGGAGAATAGGCAGTTTGCCTTCATTTCCCCTTCTTTACACACTTTCTCAGCCTTTCTGGGCTTGTTTGAAACTACTCCTTTTCTGCTCCTGCTCCCCCTAGTCCATTGCCCATCCTCAAACATTCAGCTAGCCTTCTGTTTCCTTCCTTTGCATAAGAGAACCCAGTTCCTAAGAATGGGGCAAGTACTCCTGGGCCACACCTGCGGCTGAAACCTGACAGGGGTGCTTGCCTCTCCCCAGAGCAAGGCTGAGAGATCTCCCCCTGTCTTTGAAGCCTCCAGAGAGTGAGTTTGCAGGAGATAAGTGCTGATAAACATCAGACTTGGTGCTTATCCGGCAGCAAGCACAATCTTTTGAGGTTCTCTCTGCACTCAGAGCTGTGGAGACTCTAATCAGAAAACAGAAGGGAAAATGCAAAACCAAGCAGTATGTGCTGCTGCCTTTTCTTCTTCTTTTTTGTTTTGTTTCAGTTTACACACTGGAAAGCCCAACGCAGATACTGTAATACAGGGGACTCCAGAGCAGAAATACAGCCCTGGGGCTTTGCTTTGTTCAATTTTTTTTTTTTTTTTTTTTTTTTTTTTGGTTCTGACATCAATAGAGAAAATCTTTTCAGTCCTGGATGTAAAAAAGATGAGCCAAACACTGATAACAATTACAATCTGCATATAACATATTCTTGTCCAAAGTGCTTTTACAGTCATTGTGTTATCTAGTCCTCATGACAACAAGGTAGGGAGGACAGATGGTTTGCAAATAAAGAAACTTGCTGGAGTTAGGGTAAATGATATGCTCAGTGTCACAATGGAATGTCAAGAGTAAAAGCCAGATCTTTTTGGTTATAAAGCTGAGTTCTGTTCGTTCTATCCCATGCAGAGACTCAGCAACCAGAAGATAAGCAGAAAACAAAATGACCTTGAACTTGGGTGTCCCACCTGGAAGCATTTGGAAAGACTGGGCAGCAGTGGATGAAGGCGGGTGGAGGAAACTCCTGAGCTTTACATTATTTGAGTAATGAGGAAAATCTGGGGCCTTGGCGGCCTTATATTTTTCAATGCATTGGCTATGTATTTTTTCCTAGCAAAGGATATTAGCAAGAAGCAGATGTTGAAGATGTGGTGTAGAGTAGAAAGAGCACTGGACAGAGGGTCTATAGTTCTGTTTTCGGCTCTACCCTGAGTAATATTGGGTCTTGAGCAAGGAGTATTTCTCCAAGTTTCAATTTTTCCTTTCTATAAAATTAGAGCAATGACATTTGAGGCAGGAGGGTGGAGGGAAAATCCCGGTAACATGGAGAGTGTTTGCTCCTCCTGAGAACATTCTCCAAAAATTATGACAATTATGATGATATTAAGGTATATGTTGCCCTGATTTAAGACTAAGATGAAAAGCACAATGATAGAACTTGGATACCCTCATTTACCCCCTCTATCTCCAAAATCCACTGGTACTGATGTGGGGAGCTACTGATGGCCATTTATGTTCATGAAGATAACAGGCTATTTTCACGAAAGTGTTGATTAAGTAACCCTGCTTCTGATTGCCAATCCCTTGAGGTTTCATATATACAATAAGCCAGGGTGTCCAACTGCATTTCTATAGAAAGTAAGCCTGCCACATAAACTTCACAAGAATTACAGCAAAAGTCACTGGAACTCAGCCTAAAAGAAAGTTTGCAGAGGAAAAAAGTGATTTATCATTCGAATGAGCTAACTTGGGCACCTCAATAGACCTTTCATGGCCACTTCTAGTGAGATGTGGGGCACTGTGAGACTATGGGTCTTTCCTTGATTTCTACTTGAATCTTTTAAAGAAATTATTCATGTGCTGCTTACTTCATTCAAAATCAATTTTAAAAGGGGCAGAAGAGGAATGTTCTTGGATGTGTTCATGTTTTAGGGACAATGCTAGACTAGCTTCTCACCAATGGGTCGTTTACATTCTGGGATCGCTGACGTGAGAGAGCAGTGCCATGCTGCAGAGAACCTGTCTGCAGAGAGGTGAAGCATGCCTCCTGTATGTCTATCTTCATGTTTCACATATGAAAATTTTTTTTTCTTTTTTGAAGTTGGAAGATTTTTGTTATTTTTTTCTTTTTCTTTTTTTATTTATAATAGTAGTATGTATTACAATTCATAATGCACATATATAGCATCTTTTTACATACAACTGTTTGTATACAAAGTATATAAGTACCATTCAGATCTTTAATCATGCATTTAGGATAATGATATCCATCTCATTCAACCACCAATTTTTTTTCTTTTTTTCCCCCTCTCTCCCCTCTTGCTCCTTCCCTTCCCCTCCCTTTCCTTTGACCATTCTAGTGTTCCTCTAATCCTCCTATGTACCCCCATCCAACAACACTGTGAACTAGCCTCCTTATATTAGAGAAAACATTCAGTATTTGGATTTTTGAGACTGACTAATTTCACTTAGCATTATATTCTCCAACTTCATCCATTTACCTGCAAATGCCATTATTTTATTCTCTCTTATTGCTGAGTAAAATTCCATTTTGTATATATACCACATTTTCTTTATCCACTCATCTACTGAGGGACATCTAGGTTGGTTCCACAACCTACCTATTGTGAATTGTGCTGCTATAAACACTGAACCAAAAAAACAAATAACCCAATCAATAAATGGGCTAAGGAATTGAAAAGACACTTCTCAGAAGAAGATACACAATTAATCAACAAATACATGAAAAAATGTTCAACATCGCTGGCAATTAGAGAAATGCAAATCGAAACTACTCTAAGATTTCATTTCACTCCAGTCAGAATGGCAGCTATCAAGAACACAAACAACAATGAATGTTGGAGAGGATGTGGGGAAAAAGGCACACTCATACATTGCTGGTGGGACTGCAAAATGGTGCAACCACTATGGAAAGCAGTATGGAGATTTCTTGGAAAACTGGGGATGGAATCACCCTATGACCCAGCTATCCCACTCCTGGGTCTATTCCCAAAGGACATAAAAACAGCATGTTACAGTGACACATATGAAAATTTTACTGGGTGCTTCATATTTTGCCTTTTCAGCTCTGATGAAGGTGGCTGTGACAATAATACTTCTTGGTGAGTCAGAGAATGCGTCCATTTCAGAGATAAGAGGATGGAGTCGAGCTGATATCCAGGCCACCTCTGCCTCTCTCTGTTCTATGTCAGACAAAGTTTTCCTAGGCTCCCACTCAGTGCACATCATCATTTCCACACTGAATTCAACAAATTCAGTTTGAAAAGATCCCTGAGAGATCCCTGCCCACTTAACAGTTAAATTTTATGCAGAAACAGGCCTCTTGGGCTTCAAAAACTACCCATATTCTTTTACATAAACCTACACCTTTTGAAAATGGTTGGATGGAGTTTGGGGACAGAATTTTGACATTGTCATTTGGTTATTAGGTGTGCTTCCTTGAGGCACCAACCGGGGGTTGTTCTAGGGTGCTGAGTCAGATTCTACCCCCAGTGACAAGGGATCTTTTTCTTGTTCATGGTCTCTCACATACACCTACACATACACAGATACCCCCCAAATTACAATGCATTTTTAAAACTACTAAAAATTGTGCTAAAAAAATTAACATATGCAAATATTATTATAGCAGAAAGTATGCACACAAAGCAGTAGTTCTCCTTTTCTAGAATCTGAAAAATAGTTTTCATCATATAAACAGTATTTGCTGAATATTTGCCCCAGAAAACCAGTAAACAACAGAGTTTTCTGGTATGCTGTTAGCTATAGGCTTCTGTTTTGAGATATTTCAGAGATAGTGGACCTTTTTATCTGTACCTGGCATATTTCGGGCGTGCCTGAAATGGGTGTGTCTCCAGAAATCTCTCCAAGTTCCTATATTCTTAACCAAAGTTGCTCAAGTGACAAACTGACTCAGGATATCTATCAAGCCATCAATTAGAATTTCAAATGTGACAAGCCTGCTACATGACCTCAAGGGTTTAAGAAGCCAGAGTGCTCATACTACCTTTCTAGGTTGTAGCTTATCAATTCATATTTCCCCCTCCATTGGAAGTTTCCTAAGTGTAAGATTCCAGAGTGTAAGAAATACTACCAACTCTTTTATTTCCAACAAGTTATGATTATCCAGCAAATATTAAACAAGTGTGTACAGCCCATCAGAATGGAAAACAAAAAATTATGTACTGATATTAGATGGGGGTGGGAGGGTTGGGGCCTTGAGGGGTGGTTGCATGTTCGGCTCTAGTAGCTTGCATTTCCTGTTTAGTAAGGTTGAGTGAAGGGTTTAAACAGCAAAGTCTCAATACTACACTGGATACACAGTCTCAGTGAGGATGCCCAGGGAAACTTTGCAAAGGATGAACAGTTTTGCCTCTGTATATCATGTAGAGGTTTAAGTATCAGAAAACTTTAAGACCAACCACACCCAAATCCTAACTGCTTCTTTTAATTGTCCCTTGCCCTATTCTTTTAAAGTTCCCTTTGATATTGCATTAAACAAGTTTGCAGCATGAGACTCTTCAAGAGAAATTTGAAAAAAAAAAAAAATCATTCTTTTTTTTTTTTTTTTTTTTGTGGTACCAGGGATTGAACTCAGGGGCACTCGACCACTGGATCACATCCCCAGCCCTTTTTTTGTATTTTATTTAGAGACAGGGTCTCACTGAGTTGCTAAGTGCCTCGCCATTGCTGAGGCTGGTTTTGAACTCGCGCGATCCTCCTGCCTCAGCCTCCCAAAGTGCTGGGATTACAGGCGTGCGCCACCGCGCCCGGCTAAACATCATTCTTAATAATATTTTGTTTGCAAGAATCATATGAGTTTCCAAGGGGACTCAGCATCTTGAGGTGGGAGAAGGCTCAAAAAGGTCTAGGAAATACATATGAACTTCACGATTCTTCTCTGAGTTTATACCCTTGCTTCATTTACCGGTGTAAGAACTGGATCCCAGTGTGTTGAAGTTACCTTGTGTTTGCCTATCTTACCTAGAGACCTGACATCATGAATAATCATGATGATCATTTCTTCATCATAGATTTGTCTTTCAAGGAATGATACCAACTAGAGCAGTCACAAAGTTCTGAATTGGGGATTTGCTCTCTAAAAATTTAAACCAAATGGTATCTTATGAAGTACATTACTTTCTTAGATGTCTCCAAGTCTTAGAAATAATTTCACCCTAAACCTTTCAATAAAAGTGATAACCTCAATCATCTCTAGGTTGTTAGGAATTTAAGTACACATAGGCAGCCTAAATTTTGAGCTCATATAACTCCTATTTTCAGCTCAGTTTCTGTTTCTCTCTCTTTTTAATTCAAATGTTAGAAAATGCATTTTCTAGAATTACTTCTTTCTATTCTGTCATCATAGCAATACTAACAAGTGAAATCTGTAGACTATTTCATAATTTAAGGCTGATCTTAACAGGAGCCTCCCACATCTATAATCTCATTTAACCATCCAATAAATGGAGAAGTAGGTAGGGCTATTCCCCTCCCCAGCTTTGCTGATAAGGAAACAAAGTTTCAGAAAAGCTAAGGACCTCATTCTGGGTCACAGAGTTGGTGATGAAAAGTGGGAGCCCAGGCCTCCAGATTCCAGATATCAGGCCCTCCCCATGGGGACTGCATTTTCTCTGATATATTCTTGGCCCACAAACACTGTGGCTGTGAGTACATTTATTTTTCCATATTGATGTTACTTTTTCTTTTCCTTTTGATCTTGCTCCTTTGGTTAGATTGTAGGCAGTATTAAGGCAAGATCTTTATCTGTCCCTTACTTACCATTTGAACTTGCAGTGGACTCATTAGGGGTCCAGGGACTTTTGCTGATTGATGGCATGCACTGGACATGAGCCTGCTGGCTTTGACATTTTCAAAAATGCACACTTCCCTCAGTGACAGCGTGCCCAAGCAACAGGCCTCACAGCCATTTTCTCAAAACCAGGAAACGAAACTGGCCACCAAGAGCAGTGACCGCCAGCCAGGGCATTGGTGCAAACCAAGCAAAACACACCATGGTGCAGCAGCCTGGGTCACAAGGATGAACACATTTGATTTGCAGTTATCTTTGAAGAAATGTAACGTGTTCCTTCCTCTCACTCTGGTTTCAGTCAAAACCACCCAGCACTTTTAAACAGGTTAAATTATGTATCTAGGTATGTATTTGTACAAGAAATTCAAACTTAGACCTGCCCTCTGCTATAATCTTGGTCTCTGCTCACATACCTTTTCTAAATGTTTTAGAGGAATGTTCTGAGAAGGTCAAGGCTGGGCTGTTTAATGTACAGAACACTGTTATTTAGTATTTTTTTCCCCTCACATTTTCCTTTCTAGATCTCTCCTCCACTCCCCGTTGCCCCTGGCCCTCGTGTGTCTTTTAACCAAATCAAATCTCTGGCAGTGGTATTAAGATATTTTGGTGTGTGGCTGCAAAGGTATTTTCTGTCTGCTGGTGGGTGGCTGTTTGGAGCTCTGGGGAGGCTGCC
Source organism: Tamias sibiricus (assembly GCA_025594165.1). Classification (NCBI taxonomy): domain Eukaryota; kingdom Metazoa; phylum Chordata; class Mammalia; order Rodentia; family Sciuridae; genus Tamias; species Tamias sibiricus. The sequence goes on along the minus strand of CM046657.1, from coordinate 123,020,376 downwards.
ACTGCACAGGTAGCAGTAATCTGAACCCCTGCATCTCAGCTGCAAACCCCGGTCATGATCATGTGCTCTGTCACCCCTCTCACTGTGCCGATTGCAAACCAGATAGGAGAAGCACGTGGGGGCTGACTCCACTCTTAAAAGAGCCAATTTCTCTAGTCTTTTTTCATTCTGATAGGTCGTGGGGTGGGAGGAGGAAAAGAGGGAAAGAGAGAGAAGGAAAAGAGGGAGAGAGAAGGAAAAGAGGAAGAGAGAGAGAATTAAAAGAGGGAGAGAGAGAGAATTCTTTGCATATTAATGCTTTAAGATGTATCGTCTGGGTATCTTTGTTCCATTTGAAAGGAAGGGAGGTAGCCAGAGACAAGGTTAATTAGAAAAAGACAGATACAGAAATACAGAATCCAGTATCCTGTATTTGCACAGCTTTGGGAATTTTCAATGTGCAGCATTTATAATTTATACCACACATGATGTTCTTGCCAACTGAGTCCAAATGTAGTCTTTGTAACTTGATGTGTGCGACAACCACCAAACTCTAGCCTCTGGTGGAATTTGCTGTTTGTGACTCACTTTGCATATTGCTGTTATTATTTTTTAATCTGTTCTGAACCAATAACTTGGCTGTGTTCACTCAGCATAAACTGAGTTAAAAGAAATGAGGGAAAGCCAAGACAGGTCTGTGGATGGACATGTGTAGAACAACTGAGTTGCTTTTTAGAACAATAGTCCTACTTGAGTTTCTCAAAGTTTGGGTCCTGGGCTTGCTGCTTCCAATTCACTTGAAAGTGTTGATTTAAAAATGCAGATTCCTGGGACCATTCCAGATTGAATGAATTAGAATTTCAGGAGCTGGAGCCAAAGAATCAATGTTCTTTAGGCTCCCAAGTGAGTCTTGAAAATAAATGCAAGTTTCAGAACTACTGTATTAGGTATTCACTGAGAAAATGATTTCACAACCAAATGTTTGGGAAATGCTGCAGACTATATGGCCCCTCCCCTTCCCTTGGAGCTTCAAAATATACATTAACATATTCAAGGCTCTGATAAATCCTGAGGCAAAGAGACTTTTTATGTTTGCTTAAATTTTAAATTTAAATGTCCCAGACTCATTTGAACACAGAGTCCTGTTTTCATAAAGGACCTTTGAACACCTATCAGACACATTTTGGAAGCAATGAAATGCTTTCACAGAACCATTATTACGAGCCATTGAAGGACTGCACCTGCCAGGTCCTTTTGTTTTTTTTTCCTTTCCTTTCCTCCTTTCTTGCCATAAAACTTTACCATAAACCTCCCAAACTACTGGAAGAAGAAAGTGTAGTTCCCTGGCCAAATGCAAGCCCAAGAAAGCATTTACTTTTCTTTTTTAGTATCTAGTTGATTCTGAGAATCATAGCTTGCTCTGGTTATGTGTTGGAAGCAATGAACCATCTTCCTTCCTCCCGTCTTGATGTAAATGTCCTATTTTAGAGGGGCTTTCCCGAGTCCTCCAACCTAAATTATATCCAACCTTCCATTCTTTCTTGGAGTACTCTTTGCTTTTTCTTCATAATACTGACCACATTTAAAAATATATATTTGTTGGTACAAAAATGTGCTCAGGGTCCCTCTCCCATCAGATTAAACTATATGAAGGCAGAGTCTTCATTGATTCTGTCCACCTGGTAGCACAATGCCTGGCCAACAGTAAGCATTTATTTAGCAATTCTCATCAAATACCAGACTGTCTACACATCAGGATTTCCTAAAGAGCTTTTTAAAAATATGTGCTTCTACCTCAGATCTCCAAAATGAGGAGGAGGGGTGGAGAGGTTGGGCATAATATGCTAATCACTCCTTGAGTGAATGGAGAAAGAAAGGTACTAGTGAATTTTATTCTGGCCTCTTATAGGTTTTTGGATAAATACCTGCATGTTTTGGTGCCTTAATGTCAATGTTTGGTAAAGTGGATACCCATTCGTCACCTAGTTCTTTCACTACAAAATTACACTGCGAAATGTCTACTTAAGCATTTTGAAATCCTAAGATGAGAGGCGATACTGAAGTTCGAATCATGGTTACTATTTCTAGCATGACGGGTTTCCAGCCACATGGCTGTGAACTCTGGGTTTTGCCAAATGATTTTTCAAACAATTTCACTACGGAAGTTTTTTTTTTTTTTCTTCTTCTTCTTTTTCCCCCCCTGAGACTGCCCCTTAAAGAGAAAAAAGGACTGACTGTTCAATTTGCTAACCACCCTTTCAGACTTGACCTCTTGCTTTATGGCAAAGAAGTTGCACAAGCAGACCGTTAGACATGCAGGCTGGCTCGCCTGTGTTTTTTGCACCCACATCTACTGCAGCCCGGCGACCTGTGCCCAAAGAAAGGAGATGACAGCATCCTCACCTTGCCCACCCCCACATTCAGGCCTCAAGGGCTCCCTCCCCCTGGGCAGGACCAGGGTTAGTCCAGCTGGGTTTGTAAGCAGCACAGGAAGCAGAGGGCATGGGCTAATGTACATGTCACCATGTGGCTTATGGTCACAGCCTCACCCCTACCTTCAAGCCTGCTCAAGCTGTGAGAGCAACAGGAAACGGCCAAGTATATATAGCCACATTGTGTTTATCCAAAGGTGCTGTTTTGCACAGATTATCATGAGCTTTTTACATTGGGAGGGGGCATGGCATATGCCTTTTCCTCAGGTACTTGTAAAATAATCACTCCCATTGAGAAAAAAGAGGGACATTAGGCTTTCTTGGTTTCTTCATTTTCAAGGTGAATAAATTTTCTTTTCCAAAGGATTTCCGGACACATTCAGCAAAGCCTCAGAAAGGATAGGAAATGGCAATGGAAAAAGGCAGGATTTCCAGGAGGCTCTAAGGACAACCCATCTGGGGAAATAATTTATTCCTCAGATTTGAGTCCCCCCCCCCCAAATTCATTAATTAGGCTCTGCCTCCCTGTATTACATTTCCCTGGCAAAGAACTAAATACAACCCTTCATGGTGTATCTGTCACACAGCCCTCGTTTTAGCTCCCCAAAGATCCTACAAGAGACAGTGGCAACAGAACAGTCATGGGTGTCAGGACCTTTTTCTCAAAGGGAATCCTCAAAAGGAAAGGAAAACATGTCATCTGAATTGGGTCCACCCTGAACACAGAGTCCTTGGCCTTCCCCACTTTGGAAGCAATTTTCTTGCCATGCCAGTATTTATCACTGTCTTAGAATCAAATGCATGTTCTTGATGCTGGGCCTGGGCTTTAGCCATGCCGGTTTTCTTTACCCAGCCCCTATTAAATAAGCATGGAAATAAATAAGTCTTTTGAACAGTGGAGCTATGGAAATACCAGCAGCTTATATGCTTTAATCTTCATGTGCATGCTGGGTAATCCGGGACAAGTTAGAAAACCTCTTTGAGAGTCCAGTTTTTGTCTGTAAAATGGGGACAATGGAATTGTGAGGACTGAGAGAGATCATATAATTGGAGTTCATAGCACAGTACCCACATTAACAAATAAATGCCCAAAGTATGATAGTCATAGTCAAGGGAGCAATATTATGAAAATTATTAAAAGGGACTTAAGAGCAGAAAGAATCCTGTGGGGTATAAACCCCTGATTTCAAGATTTTCAGCTCTTATATGTCCTAAAACTTCTCATGCTAACTTCATTGGCTGGCTTATTCAACACAGATAAGCTGTATTCTGCTGTGGGAAATGCTTTGTAGTTAACACATTTCCTTCAGAGCATTCTGTAACATGGTACCATTTAATAAACGGAGTGCCTAAAATTCTTGGTTTTTCTACATTACAAAAGATATTTTAAAAAGAACAGGCATGCCTTTAGCCCAAGTATTCTGGGGAACAAGTTTAGAAGTCTTCCCACCTTCCCAGTCCTACCAGCCAATGCCTAGGGCACATTTTTCCAGGCTGGTTCCCAAGAGCCCAGCAAAGCAAAGATGACTGTTTCTGGCTTCCACCCTTAAAAAAAATAAAAGTAGTAGGTAAGGACCTCTGATGAGTTCATTTTTTAACCTGCTACAAGGAGGCCAAAAGGAGTGAAAGGGCACCCAGGTTATCCTGAGCTCTGTATGCATTCTAGAGTATGTGTGGTGGACTGGCAGTTTTCACAGGAAGCCCCATGTACCTCACAGACCTCAACCCTGATCCTCCCCAACACCTCCCCATACTTTTGTACAGAGTCCCAAGTCATTGTTCAATCTCATTACTGAAAGCTGTACACACAGTGGCAGGAGGGCTTGAAGCCTGTGGCTGCATGTGCCTGAGATTAAGATTTTATCTGATCTTTGACAACTTGCAGAGGAAATCCTGCTCCAAAGCTCGGAGCCTGGAGAGAAGAGTTGCCAGCAGTTCTTCCCTCCCACCTGTGAGATAAATCAGGACACCTGAAACACGAATGTGGGTTCATTGTTTATAAATATAATAAGCTCATTTCCTGTCTCCTATTAATCAATTCCTCCTGTACCTTTTTTGCTTTGAACACAGAACATAACAAAGTCTCCTGGCAGAGTCGGCTGGGAGACCTACTGTTGTCCTTACACGCACCCGGTGACCAGCAGAGGAACCCAGCAGAAAAAGTCCCCTGAAGAGGAAACTCAAATTGCTGTCTGGTCTTTAGGATCCGCGTAGTAGCTCAGCAGGCTCTCCACCAACCAAGATAGGCGTGAGCAGCTGCGTCCTGTGTCAATCCAAAGAGGTTCTCCTCTCATTCAGTGAAAGAACATGAAGCAGAAGGGTGTGTTCTCTGGAGGCTGCAGGTTCCTTTCATTTCCCTCACCCATCTCCCAGTTAGAGGACTAAATGAATATTATTAGTTTTAGGTGGCTCATCATATCCCTAGACTTGGTGTAGACAATAATAATTTGCCTGATATTCAGATAAAGTTGCTGGTGCCCACTAGGATAAATAAAGAGTGGAAACAAGCTATTTGTCCACAAGTATGCCCATGGCTCTGCTAGATACTCATGGACAGTGTATAAAGAATAGAAGGCATAGAACTTGCTTGAGATAGCTTATCACAGGGTCCACAGCAATCACAAAAGAAATGATGTGAGAAAAATGTCAGCATGTCAATACACAGGAACACCACCCAGCAGCAGGCAAGAGAGGGAGATGTTTCTCTAGATGTGACACAACAGAAAGGTCTGTACTCTGGCCTCATCAGCACCCTGACCTATACGGCAAGGGGGTGAGATCTTTTTGGCTATGGCATCCCATGATTCCATGACAACTCCTGCAGGACAATTTATTAAGGATGAAGCCCAATTCTCCCTGATGCTACCTACCCTAAAGGGAAACTGCAAGTGCACACCTGTGCCCAGGTGTGTCCATATCACCGTTGCTCCACTTGCAGGGGTAAATGGGTGGCAGCTATGTTAGCTCCCTGGAATGAGTGTGGTGGCAGATTGTGAGACTCCACTGCATTTGGGGTTGCTCCTTCTGTTTCCTCTTAAACAGAGCTACTAGCTGAAGATCCCCTGGAAAGGGCCACATTTTTGTTTTGGCTTTTTTTCTTTCAGCGTGAGGCAAAGAAACTTGTTAGTCAGTATGGAACTGACCCGAGGGGAAGTGGATCCTGGGAGGGGAGCTTTACTTCTGCCCAGCTTAGGACTCAGAGAAGGGAGCAGGAATGTCTATTTCCCTCCCCTTCAACTCCTTGCCTCTCTACAAAAACAAACAAGAAGCAAAGCAAAGCTGGGCCTAGAGGACAAGTGTGCCCACTGTGCTCTGAGAGCAGGTGTAACCAGGCCCTGGAATGGGACACTGGAAGAGGGGTATGCTGGAACTACCTCATGGAGATTCCTGAGAGCTGATAGGGTGCACCTCTTCTCAACTCCACATCCAGGGACATCAGGTAGCCTGAAATTGGCCGCAATGGGACTATTTATAGCATGGAAATAGGTGAACATTATACAACCTGGAGAACAGGTTGGTGAACATTTAGCATCACATGCAGCTGGAGGTACTTGCTTCTTAATCAAATAGGACTTAAACACAGATTCTGGGGGCTCAGGCTACAGCAGTTCAGCTTTTGAAGCTGATCCATGAGCCCTATTGACAACCACAACTATAGATCTAGCACTTGAGTTGTATTCAGAAGTCTTAGCTGACTTCATCACATGGAAATATTGAGACTGGGCCTGACATGCTGAGCTCAGCATCCAGCTCCTTATACTCTTCCTCTTGAGGACTTGAAGCAGTTTGTCGTGACTACTTTTCTATCCATGAGCTATAAAGTATATACTACTGGCCACCGTGGATTTAGGAGCTACTATTTGCCAGGTACAGAACTAATTGCTTTGTTACATTATCTCATCTAATTTCATTCTCAACATGGCCTTATGAAATGATTTCCTCATTTTATAGATCAGAGGGTGAGGCCTAAGAGGTTACCCAGCTCATACATGGAAGAGTTAACAGCTGAACTTAGATCTGTCTGATTCCAAAGTGTGCTCTTTCCAAATCTATTTTCTTTCCACTACACAACATGCCTATCATTAATATTGAACATGATTCTTCTTCCTTGAGAACATATTCCAATGGTATTAACTCTGGGCAGGACCTTCAAGCATAGCACAGCTCCCAGGGCCTCCATACAATCAGCATTACCCTTTCCAAAGACAAAACACCTCCCCCACAGTACACACTTCCTCTTCCCCCTCCTCTGCCCCAGCAAGTCCCTCCCCTCCTTTAACCTCTACTCAAAACTTACTTCCTCCTTGAAGCTTACTCTCATTAACCCCACCCAGTGTTGATCACTTAACAGACTTTACTTCTCAAATACTCATACTCAAATTCATTCTAGATTTCTTTTGTTTTGTTTTGACAACTGGAGTCCAGTTGGGTCTTATTGACTGGTATTGTAAGACATGTGCTCTACAGTGCTCTACAGTGGCCTCTTGGGTTGGCCTCCTTTGACTATGTCTGTGAGCCTATGGATGACCTGCCCTTCCTGTGCATAGCAGGGAAGTCTGGCCAAAATAACTCAAGGGTCTACTTTGTTCTGGCCAAAGATGCCATTGACATGGAGATTAGGCAGGAGGATAGCAGAAATAGCCCAGGGCAGTTAGTGTCCCTCACTCTCCTTTCCAGACTTTCTCTCCTTTCCAGACTTTCCTATTTCTTGCAACTTCTGAAGATGTCGCTTGTCCAATTTAGTGCCACACAGGGACCTGATTCTTTCCAAGAGGGTCCTCCCTTCCCCTTCCCTACCACATCTTCCTCTTCCCCACTTAGATGGAGTTGTAGGTTGAAACTAGCAATGGAGTGGGAGTTTGGAGTTGAGTTTGGGGAGGTGTCTTTCTGTTGAATCAGGGGTGTTCTGGAAGGTGTGAAACGTAGGTGAGCATGAGTGGGCACTGTTTGGGGAAGGGGGATGACCAGGAATGAAGCAACAGCTACATTTGTCAGCCATGCTTCAAGAGCTCCCAGTGGACTTAGAAGGGAGGCTGGACCTTGGGTCTTCTGGAAGAAGATATCAGTAATGTGATAGTTACAGCTGGTCTGATTTGCATTTGGGAAGTTGACTGTTTCAGACAGCTTGGTGATGCTGGAGCCATTCCTGAGAGGACCTCTCCTGGCCAGTTGGGCCTCCTCCCTCCTCCCAACCTCCTTCCCTGACTCATCCTTGGCCCCTATTTTCTGTGCCCAGGACACAGGAACATTCCTTTCCACCAAAAAGACCCAGCTGTTTCTGCTTCTGAACGTTAACAGGTTTTCCTCCTGCATGGACTGCCACTTTTAGACTGGTGCACGGTTTTCACAAGACAGGGTTTTGTGGTTTGGTTTTTTTTTCCCTTCATAAGTTTGCAGCTGCTAGTTTTGAAACCACCAGCCCTGAGGCACCTCAGAGAGAGAATGAATAAAAGAAAGGGATGATAAGATGTCTTTCTGTACATCATTTATTATATCCCAAAGCTCTCTGTGGCTGCCTCCTTTTTGCTCTGACCTCCCCACCAGGCTTCAGTTGGCAAAAGGCTCCTAGACACATTTAAGGGCCTGCGGGCATTTGTGTTAGTCTGACTTTGATGAGGGGACCTTCACACACCTATGCCCATGGCTGCCTGAGGGTGACAGGTGAGCTGTAAAGGGTCAAGACTTGGGGTAGTGATTTGAAGTGGCCCTCAACAGGTTCTGCTTGAATGTGTGTGCATGTGCCAATATAACCGACATGTACATGTTGGGGACAAAGCAGGGGGAGGAGGAGGGAGGCACCGGAAGACACTGATTGAGTTTGTGTTTTATGTAGGGATTGAGCTAAAGCCCATCCAGTGGGTCATTTTGCATATACAACCATAAGTGTGGAGCTGAACACAGACTTGAGGCAAGAAGAAGAGCCAGAAATGTACTGAAGCCAGAATAAAGGAGTCACATTCAGGTCTTCCCTTCCCCCTCCCACATCACCTGACGTTTGTGGTGGTGATTACAGTTCTTATTGGAACCAAGAGAACACCTAGAGTTGGGGCCTGAAGTCATAAATGGGCAGAGCATGTGAGACTGGCAGGAGGGTGGGCTAGCAAACCTATTTGGGGTGGCACGTGTGTGCCATCTATTCACTGGCTTCCTGACTTGAACCTCATAGTTCTCTGTGCCTAATAAAAACACTTTTGCTGGTGAGAAGAGGGAGAACCATAGTGATATTACCAGGAAAGGAAAGGAGAAATAGCTGGGCCTCCAAATTAAGCCTGCTTTGACCTGAGAGGGCAGGGACAAACCTAGGCTGTTGGGAATCTCTACCTCTGTAAACCTTTGTGCTTCTCCTAGAACCATAAACCCATTTTCTGCTTATATCCAAACTATCTGCACTCATCTTTCTCCTCACTGTTTCTCCCCACTCACTCCTTCCCAAATTTATTGGAATAGGTTTTTTTTTTTTTTTTTTCATGACCCATACAACTGTCCATCCTGGTGAATGTTCTGCATGTAAAGGGTGTTTGAGAAGCACTTATATAGCCAAAAACATAAAAATTTTCCTGTCATCAACAACCAAATCCAAGAAAATTCAAATTTTCTATAGCCTGGTATAAAAGATTCTTTAGAGTCAAGCTTCAACCTGTTTTCCCACATCTCTGCTTTGGTGACCCTACTGACCTGGCACACTCTTTCCTATGTGTATGCTTTTATTCTTGCTAGTCCCTCTCCCTGGAGTACCTTTAAAAAAATAAACGCTGTTGGTCCCTTCTCTGTGGGTCCATCCCTGACTCCTTGGGCCCCTCCCAGTGGAGTCAGTCCTTCCTTTGGGTGGCCTCTTGTGATACTTCACATGTGTTATTATGAAAGCACTCACTGTTTTTAGCTTTAGATCTCATTTATGCCTGTTGCCTTCAGAGAACCATGAGTTCATCGAAGACAGGGACCAAGCCTCATACACAATTGCATTTTTAATGCTGCTCACTGCCCAGAAATCGTAGGTGCTCCACAAATGCTCCCTGATGAAATTAATGAAAGAGTAAATGGCTTCCATTGATCTATTCTTAGAATCTCAAGCAGGGAATTCCTGTACCTCTCTTCTTTCTTTATCTTTTTATCTCTTTGCCCACACGTGGCTACCTCCTGGAGCTCAGCAAACACATGAAGCTAGGAATGCACTTCTTTTATTTCCATTTCCAAAATATTTCCATCCTTGTGCACAAGTTCTGGAATATCCACAGCAATTCCTGCTCACCATGCTCCTGGGCTTCCGATGCTTACAAGACAGTGATTCATGACCTGCAGATGCAGACACCTATGAAAATGAGCCTTCCTGTGTCATAGGGCACCTCCTTCATGAAGACCTGTCACATGAGTCCAAGCACATAGGAATTTTCCTTTTCTTTTGAAATCCTTTGTCTGATCCCATTTATACTGTCCAAGCCCCCCTTGCTCCCCTGTTCTTTTTCACTGTTCCACTGTTGTTTTTTACTTGTATACAGTTGCCATGGTGGTATGGACTAAATGTTTGTGTTCCCCTAAAATTCATGTTAAATCCTAAATGCTGATGTGATGGTATCAGAAGGTGGGACTTTGGGGAGCTGATTTGGACATGGGGTAGAATTCACATAAATGGGATCAGTGGCCTTATATAAGAGATCCTAGAGAGCTAGCTCACCCTCTTTCCACCATGTGAAGATACAGGTAGATAGAAGTCAGCAGTCTGCAGTCTAGAAGACATCATGAACCCCACCATGCTGGGACCCTGATCTTGGACCATCAACCTCCAGAACTGTGAGAAATAAAGTGTTGTTTTTTCATAAGCCAACAAGTCTATGACACTTTGTTATTAAGGCTTGAACTGACAAAGACTTGGATATTTTTCTTCCTGATTTCTTGGAGATTCCCCTAGTCCACAGTTCCCAGGGCTTAATATAGGGTCAAAATGCAAAATCATCGATGGCATAGATGTTCCTATATTACCATTATGCATGTTTATCTCCATCCTTCGTTCCCCAGTGATGGGTTTGCCCAAAAGACTAGGACCTCAACTAATTAACTCCTGCTCTAGCAATATTAATTAGCAACATCTCAGTGACTGTAGTTCTTGTTATGAAAGAAATCTCCGATAGTTTACACATTTTTAACTGCATAATTGTACTGTTTTGTGGATGCCATACAAATCCCTTGCCTTAAATATTGTTAATGGTAAAATTCTGCTTTGAAGTTAGACCTGCCTTCCCTGGAGGGGAACAAGCACATCCCTGTGGAGTTTGCTGGCACCTGGGTGGCAGACAAGAGTGAATGGCCAACGTGAGGACCAACACTAGCTAAGGAAGCCAGTTGGTGATTTTGGTGTCCACAGTCACCAAGCTGTTCCTTTCCCCATCCGAGCGTTCTCTTCCTGTCCTCCTTCTCTGGGTCAGGCCTGTCTGAGAAGCATTCCTTGACCTAAGTCAGCTTCTCCTCTGCTTCTTTCCTTCCCCTACTGCCAAAATTTGCCAGGTTTCCTTTATTTCCAGTACCTTGCTAGACTAAGCTCATACAAAAGGTATCATAACATTGTATGTCAAATAACAAATAATTAGATTGTGGGGGGTAACTCTTCTGTTTTTGACATGAGCTCCTGAACGTTCAAAGGAGGGAGCTCATGGTAAGGATTTCAGGCAGATGATAGGAACTGATGATGAAGATTTGGGGGTATGGATCTTTTGGAGTATCCCCGCACTACTTGACATGTCTACATCTAAGGCCATCTGTGGTCAGAGGAAAGGTTCCCTTCTTCTATCCATGGGATGAAAAGGAATCTTCTGACTCCAAAGCCCCTTAGGCAGGAAGGAGAGGGAAGCAGGTTCCCCCAACTAATACCTGCCCTGATTCATTTGGCTTGGAATTCAGAGTTTAGAAAGTCACTCAGTTGCTTTTATTCCCAAATCCAATCTTCCAGAAAGTCTAGAACTAGCAAGTTTCAGATTCATTTGCGTCAACATGTTGTTTGGTTAATGCAGCTGAGCATCTAAGACCATTTTCTTAGAAACAGGAAATCCCAGCGTGCCAAGAGTAAACAGATCCCAGCCCCCAAAGGTTTGAGTTCATTTAGGAACTCCCTGACCACAAGGGTCTACGGGGCCCTGTGCTTGAGCCAGGCATGCTCTGCAACCCATAATTGATCTTGTTATAAAGAGATGGTCTCTGCAGTTCAGTGGCTGAACTATGAGCTTGAACCACACTGGGAGCCAGTCACAATTTCAGACATACAGCAAAGAGTATCCAGGGTTTTTATGACTTGGCGGGTATTTCCCCTGTGATCTCCATCATAGACTCTTTCATTCTAGTTGCTTCTCTTTTCCTTCTTTGTATCTTCCATGAGAGCAGGGACCTCATCTGTCTCATTACCTATTCTATCCCCACACCCTAATGCAGTGTCTAGAATAGGAGACACTAAGGACAAGTTAGGGAATGAATGAATGATTGGATAAATGGCACCTTGAGAACCAAGGCAGCAGCAGAAGGCTTGAATGAAGGGCTTGACTGTTCCAGGTCTCCGAGCGAGAGGCATTGACAGGGGTGGGCCTGACATAGAGGCTAGTTTTTGGGGGCTCACAGAGAATTTTCCCTCACAAACTCGTCAGCCTCCAGTTGGCAAGGATAAGGATACTGCAGAAACTTCCAGGAGATTCCAGCCTCCTCAGATTGGTGGAATGAGCTCAGGTTAGTTGGGGCTAAAAGAGAAGAAAGCCAACCATTTCCCGGGCAGGACTTGCCTGGGTGGAGGGGGAAGGGCAGGGGGTGGTCAGAGGGGGCTTCTGCTGTGCAGAGGTCCAGCTCGCTCACCAGACAAAGAGCCCTCAGAAAGCTACCTTCCAACCTCTGCCACACACAGAGAAGGCAGAGAGGGCCTCGCCTCTTTCTGACAAGAAGCCTGGCTGACCCTGCTGCTGGGAGGGGAAGGAGAGTGGCAGATAGCTGCAGGAGATGCAGGAGTCACTGAGCAGCGACTGCGGAGCTGACACAGAAAGAAGAGAGGCAAGGAGCTGCTTTCCACAAATGTGTAAATCAAACAGCCTATGCAAAAATAGGCCTTTTGGTAGCAGGAAATTCGAAGTTGTGGGTGTCTTTGTGCCATCTGATCAGTCCTGGGTTTGCCGGCAATCTGCTCTCAGACCGGCTTCCATCTGGGCTGCATTAAGAGGCACAAGGAGGTGAGCGGAGGCCCAGCCCTGCCTCCCCCAGGGTTTCTGGTTTTATGACTCAAGGGGGTCTTTGTGACTTCTATAACATTGCCTTTTCAGCATTTCATGTGGGCTCATTTCTAAAGCCTACACTGAATATTGTATTAAAATAAAAAAAGAAAGAAGTCTAGCGCTGTTACAAAATGCCATCCCAGGTCCAGAAGCTGGGGGTAACATACAATTCAAAAGTGCACGTGGGGATATGGCTCAATGGTACAGTGCTTGTCTGGCATGAGCAAGGCACTTGGTTCGATCCTCAGCACTGCAAACAAACAAGCAATCAAGCAAACAAAACAAAAAACCCCCAGAACTTTGCTCATTCATTTAATGTTTTTCTGTACACCCATTAGAAGTAATAATGTAGAATTATATTTAGTGCTATAGGAAACTGTCCATAATTTTCTATTAAGAGAATAAAAGGAGATTACAAAACACTATGATTCTGGTTATATTAAAACAAGACATATGTGTCTATATTTTTGCATTAAAAAGACTGGAAGGAAATACATCAAAATATTAATAGGCTATCTTCTGGGTTGTAAGACCATGGGTGCTTTTGCATTTTTGGGGGGTTGTTGTTTTCTTCGTTTTTCAAATTGTATGCAAAATTTCATATACACATGAGGTAGTACTTTGGAAATCACTATTTTAAAAACTTTAAAAAATAAACAACACATTTAATGAGTAAAATAACAAAGTAAGCCAGAAATAGCAAAGAGGTAGCAACACACATAGGGTAAGATCTTAGCAGCTTCGGCTAGAATTTCATTGTACCTCACCTTCCCTGTCCTCAACTTTCTCTTTTCCCTCTTTTCTTGTTTATTATTATTTTTTTAATTTTAAAATTATTTATTTTAATTTGTTATATATGCTTGCAGAGTGCAATTCCTTTCATAATACATATAAAGAGCAGTTTTTCAAGTCACTGGTTTTACATTAAGTATTTTCACACCATTTGTGTTTTTATATATGTACTTAGTGTATTGATGTCTTCTTTTCTTGTTCTACACAGCGATTGCTCATGTTAGTTAATGACTCTGTGGCACTCCAACAGAACACCTGGCTGGCAACATACCTGCCTGCTCAAAACTGCTCCCTCAAAACAAGAGCTGACGTGATGAATGCAACTCAGCTTCCAGAATTTACTTTCACATATCACTGGAGACCTCCTGAGATCTCCCCCATCTCAGAGCTCATCCTTTCCAAAGTAGAAGCCTTGCTGTCTTTGTGTATAGCATCATTTGACAGCTAATTAGATCGATATCAGCGACTTTCAAATGTCATATTTATCAACATTGGCTGCCTGAGACTCCTAGGGGAAATTATTCAAGCTATAGGTAAGTAAATAAAATATATATACACACACATATATTTAGCATGTGTGTACAAAGATGTGTATGTGTGTATAAACATACATGCACATATGTATCTCATATGTATATATGAGAAAAGGAAAGAGAAATACTTAATGTGCACACCCCCCCACATCATTTTGTCCTCATGACATTATGAACTGATATATTTTCTTTATATAACAATGAGAAAACTGAGACTCTGAGACGTTAAGTCATATGGCCAGAAGAGTCAGGACTAGAATTTGAACACAGTCCAGCCTGTGTCCAAAGCCTGGACTCTACCAAAATGTCCTTCTCCCTCCCCTTTTGCAATCCAGGCAGGCTGCTGTGGCCATAGTGAGTTCCAAAGCTCCATAATTACTGGTTTCAACTTGGCCTCCAGAATAACCATGACAAAATTTGTGGAAATGTTCACAACAGCTCTCTACTTCCAGGTTCTGAGACCAGAAACGGAAGTTTCAAAATACCGAAAGTTCGTTTATGTTGAACATACTGCTTAGGCTAAAAGTAGGAAGTCCAAGAAAGCCTGATCTCATGAGATTTTTCAGCCCAATTTGGATCCACATCTGCACTTCTGGATTTTCCACTGAGTCGAACCTCAGCTGTTCTGGTCTCGCTGAGCCTCCACCTCTGGGGCGCAGGGTACAGACAAATAACACAATCTGTTCTTACTCACTGAGATTTATCCAGTGACTGACCAGTTGCAAGGTAGTGAGCTGGGAAAGGCAGCAGAGAGAAACAATTGAAATTTGAAAATTATGAAGGTTTCTTTTAGTAAGGTTAAAAAAAACCCTAAACCAACAAAAACTCTAAACAATAAGTCAATGGAATAATGGCCTCTGTTCTTGTCTCCAGGTGCAGGAAACTAGTGGAAGGGAATCTTGCCACCTACTCCTTCCCGCCACAGACCTGCTCCCCATTCATCAGATTCCAGCCAGTAGAGGAGAGGAAAAGGCTATAGCGTTCAGTGGTGGGCTTGGGCTGCCAGCTCTTGGGGGTGTGTCAGAATGTCAGGGAGAATCATATCTGAATCCCCACTTCTACAGCTTGAGAAACTTGGAAAGCAAAGACCCTCATGTTGTAAATGGGTAAACTGAAGCTAGGAGAAGCTGAAGGATTTGCTTAGGCTATACACGGTATGCACAGGACAGTAGGAACTGGGATGAAAATGCAAATCCATGGCATCAGGTGGCCTCTTTCCCCATTTGTGACAGCTGCTGTACCTACCTCTCAGTTTTCAAATGAATTACTAGACAAGATGGAGTTTCTAAATGACAAAGTAAAAAAGCGTTAGCTGTTATATTTCTACAGATTCCAGCAGGGCTGGTGCTGACTTTAATTTGGGTCCCCTTCCATTGCAAATGTAGAGTTTTCTAGGGATGCCAATATTTTGAGACCACCCTGCCAGGAGACCGCTGAGGCTTCCAGGACCCTCACCCGCTATCCTGATCCCTAGCAGTGACTTAGAGGTTCCTACCTTGAGAGGACTTTTGGATAACAAGCATGTGCATTGTGCATTGGGCTTCTCTACTCTTGAACTAGGACTTATTCTTTTGAAGCACAGTTTTGAATCAGCCACACCCAACTGAAACCATCCAGGAGAGGTAACAGACCGCATCGTAAGGCCACCTTCTTCTCAGTTTGAGGAGCTCAAGCACGCATGTGGATTACTGTCTTGCCTTGCCAACCTGTTCAGACTGAGTACTAAGGGGATCTATAGCATGACACATTTAGCAGCGGCATGGCCTTGAGTCAATGGTTTAACCTGTCTGAGCGTCAGTTTCTCATCAAAAAATAGTAATTGCGGCTGCTTTTGGTGGCACATATTTGTAATCCCAGCAACTTGGGAGGCTGAGGCAGGAGGATCACAAGTCTGAGGCCAGCCTGGGCAACTTAGCAAGACCCTCTCTCAAAATGAAAAACAAAAAAGAGTGGGGATACAGTTCAGTGGCAGAATGCCCCTCCCGCAGTACCCCCCTCAAAAATGGTAATTACAATATAAGCCTCGTGGGTTGGCAAAAAAACTGAAGACAATGTTTGTAAACTGCCCTGAATGCTTAGGCTGCCCTACCCCATTGTCCCACTCTGCCCTTTGGGGTAAACTGTAGGGGCCTAAATCTTAATGCCCTGGAAGCTGCATCTCTTGAGCTCCAGAAGAACCTTAAAGAACACATCCTCAAATTTTGCAGTAAACATTTTTTTTTTGAGGAATTCTTGTACTTGGCAATTATTAAATAAATGCCACCTTACAACACCACTGTCCTGATTTGCTTCCTGCTAAAGAATCCTTCTGGGAATCTCCTCTACCCTTTCCCAGGTCAGGGATGCTTCCCTAGCTATATCCCAGGTGTGCATTCCTTGCTGGGTAGTCTGGTTTTGGGGTGCACTTGGAGCAGAGGTGAAGAGGGTAAATCTACCCCTTTGCTCCAAGCTGAAGTGGGAGGAATGGGGCCTTTCATGTGGCAGGACCGGCATTCTCTTGGGAGTAGTTTGTTCCCCAGAAGCCAAACTGATGGGCAGAGGCCGAAGCTGCCTCGGCTGCTTCCTCCCCACCTTGGAAAATTACACAGAGCACTGCATTGCTTTGCCCACTGGCTGCCGGGCAGATGCCCTTGCTGCCAGCTGAAGCTGTCCTACCTCCTCAGGATGAAAAACAACAGTGCGCCCATGCCCACAGTGAGCACTTACCCTGTCCCCTCTCCTCCCTGCCCTGGAAAAAGCACAGGATTGTAAACAAGTCATTAGATTCAAGATCCTGCCCAATTTAGACTCTTTGTCTCCGTTTTCTCCAGAGTAAACTCGTGGTCACACCCACCCAAACCCAGCAAAGCCCAGAAGGAATGCAGGGCCCTGTGGCCAGGCTAACCACAGCTGACCCCGAGATGCCCAGGGCTGGGCGCTCTCCTGGGCTGGAAGAGCAGAGTGAGAAGCCCCCAGCACACCGTGCTCATTATGATGGTCGGATGGTGGCTTCAACTCCCCCACGCTACTTTTTAAATTTTTTTGGAAATGCCTCCCCAAATTATCAAAAGTCAAAAATCCACCTCCTTTGAAGTCTGGCAAGAAAACCCCCAAGATTGGCTTTTCTTTTACTTCTGTACTTCTCGCATAAGCAGTCTTCTAGAAAACAGAGGTTGAAGAAAATGAAAGTCAATGCCAAATACTAACCAGACAGAAGAATAACTGCTTTTCCCCACCGCCCCCCACCCCCAGCTCTGGCATTATGGGCTGGGGAAGTGGGCCCCTCTCCTGCTGTTGAAGATCTGTTTATTTTGCACTCCATAAAGGGAAACCAGGCCCTTTTCTGACATTTTGGCTTGGAGGGGGTGGGGAGAGAAGGAGGTCCCAAATTTAAACTCAAAACCAGATAAACTTCTCTAAATCTCCTGGTGCTTTTGCTATGATTCCTAAATGGGCCACATCAGGCTTCTTATTTACCTGACCAAGGTGCTTACATTTCTAACAGGCTGGTTCCTAACCCCTACAAATATCATAAACTGCGATGACCCCTTATTGACTTCCAACCACACAAATGCTCCCCAGATGAAATTAGGGACAGATACACTCACAAGCAGCCTGGTGGCTCCCTCTGTTCCCTTGCTGTGCCACCAGCTAGTCTTGCTTCTCCTCCCACCAGCAGGAAAATCTATGCCTATGCCCCAGCCCTTGCTCTCCTGAGTGGGTGATGGTTTCCTTTAAACA
This sequence comes from Tamias sibiricus, assembly GCA_025594165.1. Taxonomy (NCBI): domain Eukaryota; kingdom Metazoa; phylum Chordata; class Mammalia; order Rodentia; family Sciuridae; genus Tamias; species Tamias sibiricus. The sequence goes on along the minus strand of CM046657.1, from coordinate 123,002,682 downwards.
ACAAAACAGAGAATTTCCTTTGTCCTGGAAATGTGCCACTTGTCATCCATGTTATCCTTATCAGCAGACCACAGTGCAGCCAGGCGAGGCCTCAGCATGCTCAGGACACATGGGGTATCATTGCAAAATGCTTTCCTCACTTTTTTCCTCTGCCTTGAATTCAAAGTATGACCTTTATGGGTTGAATTCAATCAGGTCATCTCTCAGATTCCCCAGTGGGGAAATAAAAGTGACACAGGCAGAGCTTATTATTTCCATCCCAAGAAGGTAGAAATGTTATTTGCTCTCTGCATCATGCAACAAAATGAGGTGGAATGGGGAACAGGGATACAAGTGAAAAAAAGACTTAAAAATTATTTAAGACCTTGTGACATAGCCCAGGTCCTCACATTCCCATGGCACTTAACATAGTAGAATCTCACTAAATGTCACTGATTCCTCAAGTTCAGTCCTTCCCAACAGCTTTCACTACTTCAAATGAGATTCATTTTCTAACTGGACAGCTTTGATAATAGATTTTCCCCTCCTTTAAGCAACAAGAGAGCACTAGAGTTAGGAAAAGAGGTAAAGCCATGTGGAAACACCAGAAGGTCAAAGGAATTGCGAAAATAAACTTCTGCTAATGTTAACACTCTTGTATTTCAGGGCAGGAGTAATTAATTGTATGTGTTTAGTCACTTAGCAACCTGGAGCTCTTATTCTGAAAAGCTCAAACTATTTCACATATGTTGTGAGTAAAGCCTTTGGTATCAGGCAGACACTACTAGTTGCAAGACTTTTGGCAATCACTTGAGTGTTGTATGCTTCTGTTCCTCTCATTGGGAAAGTAGGTATAATAATAGATGAATTCTGTGCAGGAATGAAGTGCTAAAATGCCTCAAAATGTTCAGTACCATGCTGGACTCATCAGTAACTATTCAACAAACATCTTTCTCCTCCTCATTATTATTGGCATTTCTGATCCCTCCTCCAAAGTTGTTTTTTAAAAAGAAAATACTTAAGGTAAAGGGCACAGCAATTCAGAAAAGATATCAAAAGTCAATCCCATTTTTTAACCTCTCCAGATCAGAGACTTTCCTCTGTAATGCTAGCAAACGCCAGATAGAGATAGCATGCCTGTTCAGTAGGGTTTTTTTTCTTGCTTTTTTTTTTTTTTGATCTTGCAAAATGCTTTTACTGCCATCTTTATTACAACATTGCTTCGAGGTAAAATTATCATTGGCAGCATCTTGCCTGATTTGCAGTTGAGGAAACTAAAGCCTGGGGAGACTCAGGCCTTTGCTTAAGGTCAGATACCAGTTTATGTCAAAGAGAGAGTACATCTTCCAGGGTACTATTTGCCCAAGAGCTGCCAGACTTTGCCAATGAGGAATGATATCAAGTTGAAACCAGGCTGGAATTTTCAAAGGTAGAAGTCAGCCTTCCAGGATACTTTTGCTTTGAAATTTCTGGATGCACTGTATTACCAGGGCTATTAACTGGTATTCTAAGCACTTACTGTCTGTGCTAAGAAAAACATTGATCCTGATAATGCCTTCAAAGGTAACTGTCCTTTCACAGTGTTCTTTATACTCTATTTGACTTTACTGAAGAGAGTGGCTAGGAGAACAGCTTATGGCCACACAATTAATGTCTTGAAGGACCATGGTGGGAATGACTAAGCTTTTGGTACCTAATTTAGCAAGGCCACAGAGAGGCTTCATAGGAAAGCAGCCATTCATTCATTCACTCATTAACAAAGACTTATTGAAGGCCTATTGTTTTTTCCTACTTACTCCTGTTTCTGGTTCAGGGTTCAGCCTGAATGTCACTTCCTTAGGGAAGCCATTGACCTCTGAGCCTAGGTTAGGTCCCCATGTTGGACTCTCTGAAGTACCTCATACTTCCCCTTTCACAGAACTCTTTGGCTAATACCTGCTCAACTCTAATTTCTGTCAAAGTAGGAACCACGTCTGTCTTTTTAAACTACTGTATCCCAGCACCTGTCACACAGAAGCTGCTCATATTAATGCATGAATATGAGGCTGCAGATATAGCTCAGTGGTAATGTAGTTGCCTAGTATGCATGGAGGCCTTGGATTCAATCTCCAGCACCACAAAACAAACAAACATCAGAAAGCCCATAAATATGTGTCAGGTGCTGAGGACACAAAAACAACCTGGCAGGGTCTCTGCCCTCAAGGAGCTCAGAGCAAACATTAAAAACCTATACTTAGATCTTAAAATGATGTAACTAAATTGCCTTGTCCACAGAATTGTATTCTATACATACTCTTCAGCTTATGCAAGATGTAATCTGAAAAAAAATAAAGGTGAACTATTTCAAGGTGAAAAAGTTTCTCTAAAAAGGCACAAGCTGTAGAACTCTGGAATTCATGATGAACTCTATGTACCATCAAGACAAGACTAACAGACACTCACTGGGCATTCATTGGGGCCTGTGAGTGGATTTGTATTTCATCCATTCTGGAGAGCTGGTAGAAGTGAGAATCAGAACCACAGTAGTTCATCTCCCCTAAAATTGTTACGTAGAGTATCCCTCAGAGAACTTTGACTCATTTTTTTCAGAGTCTGTCTGTCTTGGTTGTAAGCAATTCAACTCCCAACTTCACACCAAGATTCAGGATTGACCTTCACTATGACATGTACCTGAAGAGTTCCAAAGTAAAATCCACCATAGGTCCGCTTTTTAGAAGACCTTAGTAATGAGGTTAGATCACCCCAGGAGAATAGGTGTATTTATTCCTCATGGTAATTCTAAAGCTATGGTAGAAAGGTATGGCATGTTAGCAGGGTGTGGTGGCACATGTCTGTAATCCCAGCACTTGGGAGGCTAAGGCAGGAGGATCATGAGTTCAAAGCCAGCCTCAGCAATGGCAAGGCACTTAGCAACTCAGTGACACCCTGTCTCTAATAAAATACAAAAAAGGGCTGGGGATGTGGCCCAGTGGACAAGTGCCCCTGAGTTGAATCCCCGGTACCAAAAAAAAAAAAAAAAAAAAAAAAGGTATGGCATGTTGTATGTTTCTATTATCCATGGGGGAGAGCACGAAGGCCAGAGATAAATTGTCACATGTCTTGGAATTGTAAGGATTGTAGATAGTTGGAATTGAGCGTATCACAAAACAGTGCAAACCTAGGGGATACTGGAGGAAATTGGATTTTCAATACCACTGCTCCAGCTAGTTATTTGCTAAATTAAGTTGCTTTGTTCACATTCATACTTAAGGAGAAATCTTAGAAAGAATTATAGAGATGTGGGAATTAGAAAAGCAAACCATCTGTTAATAGTATGGAGCCCTACATAATAGGAAATCATATTTTTTGGTGGCATAAAGCAAAAAGCAATGGAGATGTAAAACAACCTTAGAAAGAATGTAATATAATGCAAGTATTTTACAAATAAGGAACCCAATATCACCATATTAAATAGCATTTCTCCTTGGCCAAGGTTATTTTTCAATGAAAGGGTACATATAAAAAGTCCATATCTTTCTTTGGCAAACCCAAATTTATACATTCAATCACAATTTGTGAATATCCCTTTGATAAATTCTAAATGTCCCCATTTTATAGAAGAAAAATAAAATATTATATTTTTAAAGATCAGCATAGAAGCAGTGATAACACAAGGTAACTAGATGGTAACCTTAAGCTCCAGCCCCAGGCCAAGTATTGGTAGTGCCAAGCCTCTCTTCTCATTTTGCTTTGCTTCAGTGTTTTTCATGAGAGTGTTAGTCTCCACGTTGACAACAGACACATAGCTGACTCAGATAAAAATAATCCATGTAAATATACCCTTCTGACTCAATTGATATCTGTTTTTGACCTGAGTTATATAGACTTGCTCTGTCCAATATGGTAGCCACTAGCCATATGAGGCTATTTAAATTTAGAGTAATTAAAAGTAAATTATTCAATTAAAAATTTACTTCCTCTTCACACTAGCTACATTTCAATTGCTCAGTAGCCATTCAAAAAGTTAAGCTAGTGGATAACGTATCAGTTTAAAACAGGACATTTCCATCTTTGCAGAAAATTCTCTTGGACCACCCTGAAAATGACAGTTTTCTTAATCTTTCACTTTCCATGGCCTTTAAGATATAGTCAAGAAGGTTGAAAACTACTGATGATATTTTCCAAATCTCCTCTTCTAAAAATTGTGCAAGAGGTACATCTCTTGTGAAGCTTCCTATTTATGGACACCTTCAAAACAGAGATGGATACATTCAAAAGAGAGATATTTGGGTCTTCTACAGTTCAGGAAAATAATTACTACTTCCCCAAAAGATTAAAAAGTTATATAATAGATATTTTCAGATCTGTAAATGTCTGAGCAACATATAGGACATGGTGAAGATGGTAAAACCTTTATGTAATCTAATCTTACAAAAATAGATACCATTGTCACACAAATGAATTTCTTATAAGAGTACCTTTATTTTCATTGTGTGAATTTCCTGCAAGACTGCCTCTATTTTGTATTGCAATTTGAAACACATATTTGAGATTCTCTAGAATCTGTGTACCTTCTTCACTGTATGGGTGGTGTAGGAAAGTACAGAATGTTTTTTCAGTGCAGCATCTAGGTATTGGTGCAATTTTTTGTTTGTTTGTTGTTTTTTATTCATGGAACAAGAAGCAAGAGGGCTCATCATTCTAGACCTCCCTAAGAGCTACAGATTTATAATGTCTGAGTAGCTCAATGTTCAGCATCATGGGCTCTGAAATTCCAATTCCATTGGCCAAGAATAAAACCCTAATACATAGTTCAACAAGAAGATTTAAGGAGAAGTTCTTGATCTCTATCCTAAATGCCTGGATGAACCCTTGAAATGAAAACAACCAACTTCATGTTCCTTTTTCCATCTCTCCACTACTCAGCTATTTATTTCAGTGCAAGTGGAGTATGGGCAAATGTTTTCCTTCTTTACTTCATTTCTGATCACCTAAGCATACTTGGTGGCTTAGTATATCCCCAAAGAGAGATACAAACTTTCTTGAGATATTGATGATACACGATAAGAAAAAAGATAGAGCTTGCCTTGCATGGACTCACTAAGTGCCACTGTGATTCCTGACATTCATGCTAACAGAGGACCATTTTTCAAGGTGTATTGCTTCTTTGTTTCTATTGCCCCTTCACTCACAATTTAATCAGCTAAATCAATTTGTAGGATCAGCACTTAATATAGACCATCCCAACCCAAACACATTCACATTCACTGATCAGAGAAGCTCAGTTCTATCATCCTTCGTAGGTTGGGAAACTTTTTCCTAGAAGGAGATAGGTGTAGCAGAGTAGGGAAGGGCTGAAATTGACCACCTTCTGGCCTGGCTCTGTACTCCTTCAACCCATTACAAGAAGACACTGAGCAGAGGGTAGAAGAGGTGACCCAGGTGAATGAGGGGAGGTCTGGCCAGTCAGATGGCATTTATGAACTATTTCCCAGGGAATGTTGTTAAAGAGGTATGTTTTGTAGCCAAGGATGTTCTTGGCTCTATGAAGGCAGAGACAAACAAAATAAATAAATAAGTGGAGCTGAATAGCATAGGTTGGACAGGAGGATCTGCTTCTCGGGTGTTTTCTATTTGACACAAGTCTCTTTATCAGCAGCACAAGCCTGGAATTCCTGAAGCCACACTCATATCCTGCCATCGCTTTTTACGTAAAACCCCCATTGATTGGGATGGGAGTTTCATGACCAGAACAATGGCCGGATAGGAGGAAGGGAAAGGAGAAATGTGGGATGTCTGATCTGTACTTGTACATTGGTAGGGATGGTGTGTATATGGGCAAAGAGATATGAATAAGCAGCTAATTGACAAATTGAACCAAATTCAAGCATCTTTGGAAGTCTCACATATTGAGAAAAAGCAACCCAATGAATTCAATTTATGTAACATTTATTATTTTCATGTTCAAGCATTGACCTGAATGAATAGAATAAGATAATAATAACTAGCATTTTCATGGCACTTTGTGATTACAAAGTACCTTTGCTTCCATTTTTCTTTTGAGTCTTACAATTAGTAAGGAAAATAGAAAACTTAATATTACTTATTATAATTAGTATTCTTATTTTATAGAGAGGTGATCAGAAAAGTTCATATCTGGCTCAAGATAACACAGCTAAAAAATGGGATTCATTATACAGAATCTTTATGCCACCATCACAATCATCTGGAAAAGCACTCCAATGACTCCCTGCCAGCTTTTCTAAGACTTTGTGTCACTTTTCTTAGGGAGGAAGCACCTTGTAGCACATTGCATTGTGAACATACAAGATTACACTTTGAACTTTGACCAAATATTGCTAACCAGCTCCTGACAATAAAGAGAGGGTGTGGGTACTCTCTCTTTGGTAAAAAGTTCAAATAATTCTCAGAATCTGAAACACAGAATGATTTACAGTTGGCAACAAGGACACCCATATAATGAGCTACACAGTAGTTAACAAACTGAAGTAATTAATACTTCTTTTTCACAAAACTCAAAGCAATTCAGTACTCTAGATATTTACCAAATCCACTGGAGAAGAGGGTTTAATATTAGTCTAAATTCTTCTGGGTGGACAGAGAAGTTGAGGTTAAGAAAGGGAGAGGAAAATGCCCAATGTCATCCAGCCAGCCTTCAGCAAGACCAGGCACAGAACTCACATGACACAAACCTGGTGTTTGTTCAGCACTTTGGAGGGACTGGGGCATAGACTATGGAAACTTCCAGGGGAGCTAGTACAGAGGTGTGCCCAAATAGGTGTGTCATCAGAGCTTTTCAATGACTGTAAGGAGAAGATGGAGAACAAGGCTTGCTGTGATTACAGACAACCCTCTGCAATCAGAAGGGAGTTGAGAGCAGCATTGATATCTAGAAAATGCCAATCCACCTGCTCTTTTTGGTGGAGTATTCTCCACCCCTCAACTGAGTGCATGTGGATGCTATCTGACTGAAGTTAGAGGGACTCTAGTGTTTCTTGTAGCAATCCCTGCTACCATCCCATAGGATCTGAGCTCAGAGCCCCCCACAAGCCCCCGGTGATGGCACTCACATATCCACAGTTCACCTTAACTGAGGCCTTAGTCTCTCTCTTCCCCCTGGTAAGTGTGTTTGAATTGTGCATGCTAATAAAACATTCTCTCCTGTTTCCAATTATTTTTAACAATTAAGCATGCAAATGTCTGAACAACACTTATTAAACTTCTGTGGACATTTAGGAGGAAAGAAAAGATGAACCAACAAGAATCGGGATCATCAAAGAGTTCTTACAAAACCAGTATTTTGAGCCTTTAATTGGAAGTGAATCAGAAACAGGCATGTGAAATTTCCCATGAAATACACACAGGGTTTAAACATTTTTTTAAAAGGGTGCTCTGGGAAGAGAGGAGCCTAGGTCAGACCCAGTCCAAACTAATGGGAAGAAAATGAATACTTTCAACGAGCTCTAAACCCAGCCCCACTGCCTACCCATGCCTCATCTACAAAATCTTCTGGGGGCAAAGTCTGGGAAAGCAGGGAGGGTTAGTCACGGCAAATCCTTTACCATACTATACACCCGGAAAACATGTAGAGATCCACAAACATCCAGAATAAATGGCTTAGAAGCCTGGAGCAGCGAATTTACATGACTGGATATCTTCCCCAAAGTACACTACAAAACTTCTGCATGCCCATTTCCTAAAATGACACTTCCAGAAATGTCCCCCAATGCTTTTTCTCCCTCTCCTTTCTAGAAAAGTGTAGAAAGCATAGGTAACCTTCAAATTGCTGACCTCTAGGGCAAACCTATGTTGCACTAAAAACCCTATTTTATTTATGTATAGTATTTGCAGGGCTGGGGATAGAACCCAGGGTCTCATACAAGCTAGCAAGTGCTCTACCTCGGTGTTACATCCCCAGCTTCTAAAGCCCATATCTGAGCAAGACTACTTGTGTTCTTATGTTGGAGAAGGCCAAGGTCAGATCAATATGACTCTGTACAGATCTCAGTAATGGCCTGGGGATGGGGAACACTTCCTGGGACAGTATAATGATCTTTGCTCAAGGAAGTCATAGACCTGTGTACAGGACTGGTGGCAGAGTACAGTACTAGGAAAAGGAAGATCTTACACTCATGCATATAGGCCTTAAGCATCACAGAAGCTGGTTATGTGAAGCAGAGCATGCCAGCCAGGCCCATGCCCACCCTCACACACTCCCCTCACACCATATTGCTTCTGAAGTATTTTTCCTCTCTGAGAATACCCTTTCAACCTATTTCCTTCTAGAGATGATAACATTGAGGATTGGCTTAGCAGAAATCAGTAGGAAATCAACCAGGATGAATTAGTGCTCTTGGAGATGCCTCTTGCCACAGAGCTATATACTACAGTTTTAATTTTTTTTTTTTCCCATTCCAAATCTGTGATCCTTGTAGAGAGAAAAGCCGACTTTTATAACATTCAGATGGCTGTGTGATTTCTTAGGTGCTTAAATGGTCCCTATGAAAAGTGGCCTCTTCAGTTCCCTATGTGTGTTGTGACAATGGCCAGGAAATAGGACCAGTGAGTAAACAGAGCTTGAGTCCTTATGGGTCTAATGAGCCTTAGTATCTTTGCTTTTATTGTGGAATATGTTACTCAAGAGCATGAATCCTTGGTTTCTTCTTCTACTGTCATTTACCAGGTTCTCATCTTTGGGTACATTGTGTCAAAGCCTTGGTTACCTTTTCTGTAGGACAGTCCTTACTTTCTAAGAGTATGGGGGGAGGGTACTATAAATGGGCACTATATCATAGTTGCTTTGGAAGATAAGATGGAAGTATAAGCAGCTCTCTTAACAGTGCTCCTGTGCTATCCTGGGTCAGGCCAAGAGGTCTCTCACTAAGAATATGTAGAGCAGATAGTGAGGCCAAGTGGCATGGAATGATATGGGACACTCCATATCATTTCTTCTTCTACTGACTTTGATGACACCTTGGATACATATTGAAGCTTCTTTTCCTCTATGTGTGTTCCTAGAGTGAGAATGCCAAACACAGGTAGGTTGAAATCTCTAAATGAAAGAGGCGTGTGTTTTTTAATTTGGGGGAGGGGGTTTTCTTTTAAAATGATCTGTCATGCTATGTTAGGATAATAAAAGATTAAGCCACATATAGAAAGTTGTTCCGAATAACTCTTGAAGGTGTATGTGTGTATGGGGTGGGGGAGCTCATTTACGGTTAATGAGGAGAATGGGTTAATTTTCCCTCTTTGAATGAAATCAAACTACAACTTGGATAAATTCAAGTGGCTCATTGACCCCTAATAATTGTGCATGGGTTTCATCACGATGCTGCACAGGATGCTGTGAAAAAACGCAAAGGCAGGCGTTTGGCCTACGCATTGAGAATGAAAATTTTAAAATAATAGGTTCTTCAGGGCTAAATTATGTTTGCTCCCAAGGATCCTTGGAGCTATAGTTTTCTTTGTTCTGCCAAAGGAAAAAGGAAATACATCAGGAAGCTGGGCCAGTCCACAGGAAGTCTCACTTGGGCTGATAAAAGGAACTGATGTGAGGTGGCTTTGGATGCAGTTATAAGTCAATCAGCCTTGAAATAACAAGAAATGCTATTCAGGAGAAACTGGAGCCTGAAGTCAGCCTTGCTCGATGATTTCCTTTTAACCTTGCAGAACATTCCCTTCTTTGTGTTTCTCATAACCTCCCAAATCTGTTTTTTTTAATTGTGTGTACTTTTATGAATAGATGAGTAAAAGAGAATGAAAAAAAAAAAGAGCAAGAGTTAGAGGAAGAGAGAAAAAGAAAGAAAAGGCAGGGAGGTAAAAGAGGGAGTATGGACAGGTCAAAGACTATACTATTCTCTTTTGAGTTACAAAACTTATTTCTAATCACATCTTTAGCTCATTATGGCAAAACAGAACCTATTGTGTCACAATCTCTGGCCAGTTGAACAAAGCCAGTCAAGTTCTCTTACCTGGACTTCTTGAGTAACAGATACTGGAGTATTGAGCAATTTAATGACTCTGACCAGTACAGACTGTGGATGGGGTCATTAGACCAAAAGATAAAGCAAACAACAAAACTTATGATAGACTACATGGAGGTGTATGTGTCAATCTGGTGACATAGCACAGTAGCTAAGCTGTATGAACTTTGGAGGTAAACAGAATTAGATTCAAATTACTGCTTTCCCACTTTGTTGCTTAATGTATGTCCATAGGTAAGTTACCAAATGTCTCCAAAATGAAGTACATCATAGGGCTGTTACAGGGTTAAGTGTGGGTATGTCCTACAGGTTAGAATATTAGCACTAAAACCAGATAAATAACTTGCTTTTTTTCTTCTTATGACTGTGATTACTTGTTTTTATTCTCCCTTAGATGAAAGTTGTATCTCTTGTTCTAAGGTAAGTACTAGGGAAAGAAAGGCCTTAGCTGGGGCCATTGGGGCCCATGCACATGATGGGCGATAGAGTTTCAAACTGAACTGGTGCCTTTTGGGGTTGACTGTGTTTGCCCATAGCACAGCACCACTTCCTGTTTTAAGAAGATGAAAAAAGTCTTCCAGAAAACTCATTAAGAGGTTCAACATTCTTCTTGGACATCAAATAAGTCCTCAAAATATTGTTTTTTTTTTAAAGATTTAAGTGTAAATGAATCAAAACCAGACAAATTCAATTTCCCTTCAATTAAACAGGATTTTTTAAAAGTCCAAGGGAAAGGTGCTTGGGGCCAAATGTATTTGAGTTTTAAATAAGACCCATTTTGGAAAAATGTCTAAGACCCCAGAGCAGATTCTGGCCCTATTCTTAGTTTGCATTAACGTGGAGAGATTGGCACAGCTCCAGTGTTACTTGGCAATGAAGACAATCAGCTCTCAGAAATTCACAAAGCATCTCCTAAGAGCTCTAGCCTTCATCTGGCCTTGAAGATCACTCCACCAAGTGAAACATAGCCCTGAGATTGAAGGAGAAGAGCCATGTAGGACCAGGCAGAACATCTGTGAGAGGTTCATGCATCCATACCCCAAAATGAGATGCAAGAAAAAAATGTGTGCACATGTTCAGTCATATGGACCCAAAAGGAAATTTTGAAATCACACCTTCATTTCATACAAAAGAAAATGTTTAACAGAATGAATTTTACATGAGTAGTGAAGAAGTAAAGTGATTTGCCTAAGACCCCATAGCTAGTCCCAGGTAAAGCTGGGACTACAGATAATTGGCTAGCCTATTTCTCCCTGTTTTAACCATGCAATGGGATCCAAAAGTCACTATGATCAACACATTTGGGATAGAATGATTTTTTTACAGTCTATTTCTAGTAGTCACCCTTTATTTTTTACATCTTTATATTTTTAATTATAAAAGTAATATGTACCAATGATTAAGAACATAAAATACTCCACAAACTTAAAATGTGCAAAGTCTACTTTTCCATGCCCAGAGGCAACTACTTTTAATTGTTTCTTATATATCCTTCTAGAAATTGTCAGCACATAATCTTACATGTGTGTTTAAACTTTTTTTGCATAAATGGGACCATATATTTTAGAACTTGCCTTTTTCCCCCCATATAATAATATACCTTGGTGAACTTTACAAATCAGTGTATATGGCAATTGATTTTATTCTGTTTAATATTGGCAAGGTATTTTCTTATATGAATTTTTCCTGAGTCATTATCCAGTCCTCCAATGATAGATGTTTAATTATCTCAATTTTTTTCCACTAGAAACAATGCTATAATAAATATCTTTTATATATATATATATGTTTGGTATTTGAATGAACTTATCTTTAAGATAAATTTTTAGAATTGACATTATTATCAAATTTGCATAAATATTTACCTTCTCAAATAGATGTTGCCCTCTGGAAGACTGTACCAAGTTATATTCCTACCAAGAGGGTAAGACAGTGACGTGTCCTCTCATGCTTTCTAACATGGGGCATTATCTAGTTGCTTTAATCTTTGCTCTCCTCCTAGGTCACAAGTGGATGAATTTTATTATTTGAATATCTTTATGCGTGGGCTTGAGATTTTTTTCATATGTTTGTTGTTCTTTTGTATTTCTTTTTCTAGCATTACTATAAGCGTTTTAACCTATTTTCTATCAAGTGGTCTTTCTCTTACCAATTTGTAAGTAGTTTCTTTGTTTAAGACATTAAGTATGAGAAATAGTCTTTCACAGTTTCTCATTTATCTTTTCTCTTTGTTTATTTTTGCAGTGCTAGGGATCAAATGCAGGGCTTCAGGCAAGCATTCTACCACTGAGCTACATCTCTAGTCCCTATCTTTTTACTTAGGGTATTTTTCTCCATGTTAATACATAAATAGAGGAACTTAAGCTGAGAACAGGAGAAGGCAGAAAGTCCTAGCTTTCTACAAAAGTTCATACAATAGACCAGTATCATCAATGACAAAGGAGCAACCTGTCAACTGGTTGCAACCTTTGGGGAAATGTGTGTAAATGTCCGCATAATCCACAAATAAAACTGCCCCAATGGGCAGTGCTTCTTTTGGACTCACCAATAATCAGAGCTTAAAATCAGGAGTCAAAGGAAGTTCTACCTTCTAGAAGAGACACCTTGTTTTTGCTTACTTACATGAGTACATTTTAATTAGCACTACATCTGGCAGTATGATCCAGTTTTTTGATGAATGAATAAACGAATGACTATGAATTAAGTGATAAATGTCAAAAGACAAAATGACTTTGCAGACTAAATCTAAATACATGCTTTTGTGCAGATTATTATAGCTTATAATTTAAAGACAACTCACAAGCTGAATAATTATACAACATTAACTGTTTGTTTTCATATTTTTGCCACACAAGTACTTAAAAATCATTCACTTTCAGACTCCTTCCACATAAAATCAATGAACACTCACGTATTCAGAACCAATGACTCTGCTACTGGAATGTTAGATTCCAGTAGACATGTGAAACCCACACATGTCTAGAAATTCAAGGTTAAAGCTCCCCTGGCAACTGTAATTCTGGCCTCTCGCAAGTGTGCACTGAGATATGACATAAAGGCTTTCATTACCTTGGACACATAGCACTGGTTGGGTAAATGGGCCTGCTCTTGGGAAAGAATTTCAGTATTCAAGTCTGCATTCTCCTTGAGGTGGTTTGAAAAATTTCATACCCTGGGATTTTGTTCATACACTAAATGGCAGATACATTGTTCCCAGGAGATGAGAACTATCTTAAATATTTCAGTGTTTTGTTTCATTTTTATATGTATGAGAAATTTTGAAACTCCTATAAAGTGTGCCTGAATTATCTGAAAATGTATCTACATCCTCAATCCTGAACCAGCTTGGAATGATAGTGATAAGTCTCTAAGTTTTGGTTTGTTTGGGTGAAATGTCCATCTTTTTTATTTCCTTTTTTATTCCTTATGTATTTTTCAAAAAAATTTTTTTGAGAAACGGTCTCACTAAATTGGTGATGCTGGCCTCAAACTTGAAATTCTCCTGCCACAGCCTCCCAAATCACTGGATTACAAGCATGCATCACGACTCCCAGCAAAGTGTCAGTATATCTAACTGAGGCAATGGGCCCAACCAACCCATGAGAGAATGTCAGACCTGCCTAAATTTCCATAGAAATTTGATTTGAGTTTCAGGGAAACAATCTTCCTTTTGGTCTCTACTATCTGCTGATTCATTATCAAAAGTAACTAAATTTATAACCTAGGACCAAGTGCCTGATTGAAAAGAGAGCTCAAGGGCTGGGGGTGTAGTTCAGCAGCAGAAGGCTTGCCTAGCTTGTGTGAACCCTGAGTTAGACCCCCAAAAGCCAAAACAAACAACAACAACAAAAACCCAGATGAATAAGATCCCCAGATCACTGTAAAGAAGACACATTTGAAGGGGTAAAAGGGATAATCACAGTTTTATTAGAGTTAGTGAAATAGGATTTCTCCTCTTTCCCTGGATGTCACATTTAATAAGCATGTGTCTCTAAAGAGCACTGATAGCATTTCTGGTTGTCTGAACCTACCCCTGGTTTTCTAATCCTGATGGCTAGTCACTTCTCAGGTAGATTCTACAAGTAATGGAGCCACCCGCATCTCTATTTCCTAAGGGGTAGGAGAAGAGTAGGAAAGATTCATGTCCCAAGGGATTTTTACAGCTATGTAGACCATGCCTCTATTCAAAATGTTTTGATTCATTCTTTTTATGTATTTTACAAGACCCAAATCATTAGTTATGGTTTTTAAGGTCCTCTATAATCTAGTTTTATCCAGTCTTTTCAATCTCACTCTTTCCTTGTATCTCACCCAAAGTATTCCACTTTTCTTAGAAAGCCCTTGACCATATCTTTCCTATGCATACCTCAAAGCCCCAGCTCCAGACCCACCCAAGCCAAGAGGAGTGCAGCTGGTATGTGGAGAAAAAGCAGGTATTTTGCCATCAGAAGCATGGGGCTTGAGACCCAGCTCTGTCATCTAAGCAATAATCTTGGGCAAGTTGCCTCACACTCTCTGAACTTTCATTTCTTCCATATAAAAGGGAGATGTGGTGATATGACCTCCCTCAGAACTGTTGCAGGATGAGATACATGAGTGTCCATGAAAATGCGCTGCCAACAGTAAGGAACTACATGAAGAACTGTTATCTTTGGTTCTTTCCCTGTCTCTTCAGCTGTAATCGCTCTTTTCTTCCTCAGGAGTATCATAACACCACTGCACCCCATGGGCACACATGCACAGCTTATTCACTGGCTAGGTCTCCCAGGCAGCAGCTCTTTGGCTTCTAGCATCCTCCCCTCATAGAACGTAGTCACCTAGTTTAGTTTCTGAATAACAGTCACTCAATTGCATTAATATGGTTAGTCAGATTATGATGCCCATGAATCTGGGGTTACAGATGCCTCTAAGACTAGCTCACTTTGCACTGAAAAGGACTATTTCATAGATAGACTCATTTCGCCAAACTTCAAAGATACTGGCCCTATAGGTGACAGTATAGGGATCAGTGATTGCCACTGGAAAAATACCTCAACAGGATACTGGTGAGTCCATCAGGTCAGTAGCAGAATTATAATATGCAAAGAGAGATATCACTTAGTAATCTACCCTTTTGATGAATCAATACATAAATGGGATAAACACTATAGATATGAAATTGTTAAAGCAACAGAAAATGAAATAGGGTGTAGTCTTCTGCAGAGGAAGAGATACCTGCATAGCTTTGCGATTACTAAAAAGGCTTGGAGGGCTGGTTCAAGGTTTTATGAGATTGTGTGTGTTGTGTGTGTGTGTGTGTGTGTGTGTGCACACGCGCATGTGCGCATAATGGCCAATGTACTTTAGTCAACTCAATTTGTTACAAAACAACAAGAAAAAAGATAGAAAGAGTGTTTTAAGTGCAGTCCTACAAAAGAATTGGAATGAGAATAGGAAAATTATCAAATTTGTGTAAATATTTACTTTTTTCAAATAGATGTTACCCTATGACAATTCATGTTATCTAAAATAAACATTGTTCTGTACCTGTATTATTTAGCTAAGAAAATAGTAGATTTTCCATTCTAACTCAAGATAGATAGTCCCTAATCTGAAAACCTATACATCAAGTTTCCCATTTAGTGAGTTTTTAATCTGGGGATATGCTATGAAATTCAAGGTAGAAGAATATATGACCCATCCACTAGAAATCCCATTTGGTAGCTCATTAATATTAACATTTTCCAAACTTGGGGGGAGGGCATTAGATTATGCTGTTTCTAGAAAGAAAAAAAGAAAAAAGGCTTAAATCAGCTACTTTTTAAAACAATGGTTTTTTTTTTTTTTTTTTTTTTTTTTTTTTTTTGTGGTACCGGGGATTGAATTCAGGGGCACTCGTCCACTGGGTCACATCCCCAGTCCTTTTTTGTATTTTTATTAGAGACAGGGTCTCACTGAGTTGCTAAGTGCCTCGCCATTGCTGAGGCTGGCTTTGAACTCACGATCCTCCTGCCTCAGCCTCCCAAGTGCTGGGATTACAGGCGTGCACCAACGCGCTCGGCCTAAAACAATATTTTTTTAAAAAATAGTTTAAATCAGCCTCCTTTTAAAACAAATGATAAGTAACTATTAATCCCAAACAGAGGGAGACACTGAAATCCTATATTTTATTTAATGTGATTATTACTCTAGGCCTTCTTACTACACAGTCTGGAAAATGGATCCATAAGATACATCTCAAAATATTTTATTTGAAATTGAAATATTCAATTATTAAGAGTTTTTTAAAGCCGGGCGCGGTGGCGCACGCCTGTAATCCCAGCACTTGGGAGGCTGAGGCAGGAGGATACGGAGTTCAAAGCCAGCCTCAGCAATGGCAAGGCACTTAGCAACTCAGTGAGACCCTGTCTCTAATAAAATACAAAAACGGGCTGGGGATGTGGCCCAGTGGTCGAGTGCCCCTGAGTTCAATCCCCGGTACCAAAAAAAAAGAGTTTTTTAAAAAAGGATTCAGTCTACCTGCCCATGGTGGGTAGAGGGGTCCATTGATTATTTAAATAAAATACTATATTTTTGGTTGTTTCCTGGTAATGGAGACTTTGTTTGCTTTGTCCAAAATTAAAAAAGGATTTATTTTGGAAAACAATTGTGTAAATCCTATCTGAAACTTGGGAATGTTTTTAAAGTATGGAGATAATTTGAGATTATACTAATGCATTTTTTCATTAACAGAAGCATCTTTAGTTCAAAGTGCCAGATTCTTCATGATTTCTCTTTTAAAGTCTATCTCTCTGTCTCTCTCACACATACCCTGCCTCCAGAACTTTAGAATTCACAATAATATGACAAAAGCAAATGATATCATCATGGGATTGTGGAAAGGACACTGCCCAATGGGTTAGGAGGCCTGAAATTTCACCCTTTCTCTATAATAAGTTAACTCTCTAATTTTGGACATTTCATTTAACACTCCAGGCCTCAGCTTTCCCACCCATAAAATGAGACTGTCTGGCTAAAGTTCTAAAGTTGCAAGCCTGTGAACTTGAATTAGAATAGTAATGGAAGTAGAAGGAAGATTTTTAGTAGAAATTATTCACACAAAAAACAGGATTCACCATTTGGTAATTATCTTTGGCGATGGGTCATAGGAACAGAGAAACTGGCCAAATCTTGCCTGAAGTTCTTTCCAATCTAGATGACATGAAGGTTAAAAGGTGGGGGTGAGGTGGAAGGCAGCAGCCCCTCGTAGAGGACAGGAACATGTCTGCTCCTTCCCCAGAACTTCTCCTTAAATTTCCCTGCCATGAGAGTGGTGGCCAGTCCTCCCAAGCATGTCGGAGGCAGACTCTTCTCTGGTTTGCACAGCCCATTGGTGATCCCAGCCTTTCTGGCCCAGTTTTCTTTCCCATCATTTACTGGTTGTGTGGTGCTATGACTTTCTGAGATAAAAGATGAGAACAGATAACTCCTCTGCTCAGCTGGAACTTCCTTAGAGGCAATCTCTCTGACCATCCTGGCTGGTACCATTCCATCATTTTCTATGCCCCTAACCTGCTTTATGGCTCTCCAGAGGATGTATCACTTCCAGACATAAATCTCTTTCTTTCTGTATGTATCCATCACCTTCACTCAGGTGTAAATTCTCAGACAGTTTTGATCCACCATACATAAAACAGAGCCTTGGAACCTAAGAGTCACACCAAAAATACCTATTGAATTAATGAAACATTATTATGGTTAATCCAGATCTGTGATCTAGTATTCTGACCAATAGATTCCCATAAACCATAATCCAAAGGAGAAGTTGAACTAATGTGTATCCATCTAAGGTAGCAGATTTTATTTCATCCTTACTGTGACTTGTGCAAGGAGGCACTTTGGCCCCATTTTATAGATGAGAAAACTGAGACCCAAAGAGCTAAGTTCCTTGTTACAAGGTACCTAGAAACTAAGTAGTAGAACTGAGAAGGAACTCAGGTTTTTAAACTCCAAGTCTACTCTTCCTTTCTTACTATCCAATTTCATTCACCATGTCTGCCTCTTCTCTGACTATATCCACATCTTTGATGGCACCACATGCATTTAAGCTTCCATGGATGAAATTAATTGGATTCAACTGAAGGCTGCCTAGAACTAAGAGGCAGTTTTAAAAACCAGGTCATTTCTTCAAGCAGCAAGCAGTATCACGTGCTTTTCAACACTGATAATATCACTGTGGGGAACAGGGGTGGGGTAGGGTGTTGTTTAGTATGGCAGGTTAACTTGACTGGCAAAAGAAGAGCAACAAAATTTGGTGTTCCCAATGTGATGCTCAGAGTCTTCTCAGGAGATATTCTTGGAAGACAAGTGAATATAATACCAAAAAATTTGCAACAAGTGCAATGTGATTGGGAATTTATAATCCCATGGAGTTGTGCAAATCATGCACAAAATAAGAGGTTTCTGTGAAGAAAGCCAGACTGTCCTGGCATCCTGGACCTCCTGAGTGCTGAGACCCACAGGCATTTTTAAACATACACATGCCTTATGTTTGAGGAAGAAATATGCAGGTGCATAAAGTCACATCCCAGAATCACTCAAAGCTGATTTTTCCAGGCCACTCAAACTGCGAACCCACATGCTAGATTAGTGTCTACAAATTAGATCTGGTGTGTAGTGTCTTCAGACCTGTTAGTATAGCACAGGATTTAGTGCACATACAGATAAGTATTCTAGTATGTGAGGAAAATATTCTAGGCATAGAAAAACTTGGAAAGATCCTACTGCAGAGGTAATGCAGCCCCACTATTTTGTTTTCACAAAGATTATGAAGCTCAAAGAGGTTTAACAGATTGTGCATTCTCACAGTAACACCAGAAATTGGTTGGCTTCTCTCCCAGTTCACTCTTCTCCAAGCACAGTACTGAACCATTATGGGAGTGGGATCCGGGAACCCCAAGATCCAAAGGTCACATGTGAACAGGAACCTGTGGCTTTCACATAACCAAAATATCAAACTATACACTAAGGACTCAATCCTTCCGGACCTTGGGGATTGAAGATAGCTGGAAAAACCACCCCTCTATGGGTTACTCTGTAGCCAGGTAACTTTGGTGAGAGATAAGGGTGGTTGGTCATGGAGAGGGTTTAGAGTGGCTCAGGGACTCCCACCATCTACCCTAAAAGAGACCTTCACTCCCATCTTTGGCATGAAATGCCAGGTTCCTTGTCTAGAGCTGTTCTCACTGCCTGCCATGCCAATCCCTATGTGTGTATCTAAAGAGTTTAGCACATCCTGGGTACACAGACCACAGCTTCCTCCCCCTGCTCAGGGCCTTTGCTTAGAGTTCTGAGCACTGAGAAGATATTGCTTCACTTCTCCTTAGGGTGTCCACATCAAGACCCTGGAGCCATCTTACCACTCTTCTGTATCAGAGATGGGTTGTGGAGGTAAGTGGTTAAGTGTTTGGATTTAGGGGAGTTGTCTAGAATGAAACATGTCATTACAGAATTCAGGGATTCTGACACTTGCATGCATGCAACAAAAGGAAACAGAAATAGGTGTAAAAATGACCCAGTGACCCCTACTCCCAGGTCTCTGCAGAAACCTCTCTCACCCACTCACTTTTAGTTTGAGGAACCCAGAGACTCTTAAAGGCTCCCTTTAACCCATTACAATCAGTTTTCTCATCTACAGATTTTCAAGTTCCTTTGGTTGGTTGGTGTTTTTACCTAAGTCAGCATTTTCAAACTTTCAGAAAAAAAAAAAAACCTAGAAAATTAAACCGCGACGACCCCACCCTGATGATAAAAATCTCTTGAATTCTCTAAGCCCAACATCTTAGCCTCCTCTCACTCAGCCCTGAGCAGAGTTGCTTCCTTTGGGTCCTGGGGAATGGCGGGCTCTGCCAGTCCCCACCTCACCAGCCTAATAGTTTTTCCAGACAAACGCCTGCTTGGTATTACATGGCAGCCTGGAAGCTGACTTCTGGTCCCATTCATTCCCCTAGGTCCTCTAAGGCCAGTCACGTTAGGGGGTGTCCCTCCTCTCCGCTCCTGGCCCACTTCCCCCTTTCAGAGGGAGCAAACAGTGACAAGTCTGACAAGGCACCCAGACCCTCACCAGTCCCTCAGGCTGCACTTTGCAATCTAGAACCAGGCGTGGCGGCGCTGATGGGGTCGGGATTGACAAGGCAGGCGCCAGGACCGCGGGCTCAGAACCCGCCACCACCGCAGGGGGATGTCTCTGAAGGGCGCGGGACTCTCACTGAGAAGACAGCTCCCGGAACCCGTCCCCCGAAGCTGACGCAAGCCTGGGCGCGAAGGACTAAGGCGCTGGGCACAGAGGAGCTGAGCTGACCGAGGTTGGAGATGGAGATTCCTTGCCCGAGAAGCGGCGAGGCCGGACCGTTAGTCCCGGAGAGCCCGCTTTGCCGAGTGCTTAGAACTGGGCAACAAGTAGCGAGAGGGAAGGGAAACCAACCTACGCTGACATGTAAACAGGGGCTTCCATCTGGAGGAGCCCACACAGGAGGACCCTCAGACACACTCCCTTGCACCCATATCCGCCTGATGCTAATCCACTTAGTCGCTCCCCGGCCCATCAGGCAGGGACCCGAGACAGAGACGTCTGTTGCCACTGCCCCTGCCCCCGCCGCTTTCGGCCTCTGGCGAGAGGAAGCTGGCCGCCAGAGCCCTGCGCGGCAGCCAGGGCGCCCTAGTTGCCGGGTGGGAACGGTAGACCCGAAGGTCTCCCGCCCCTGACTCAGATCCGCGCCCGGGGTCTCCAGCTTTTAAGCCTCCCGCTCCTGCAGACCCGCTGGCAGAGTGGCAGGAGGGGGCCGGACTCCCTTTAGCAGAGGGGACGTGGGGGAGATCGCCCTCGGTGGGGAGCCTGGCCGGCCTCCCCGAAAGTGGGACTGGCCATCCGAGCAGTGGAGCAGACCGCGCGAAGCGGGGGCGCGGAAGGAAGGGAGAGAGGCCACGTCTTCCGGGACCCCGGAGCCCTGCGCCCAGCCTGCCTGCCGCCCCACCGCCCTGCTGGGCCCCGCCGCCCGGCGCCCACTGCCCCGCAGCTTACCTTAATAGTCCCGTCCATTTGGCCAAGTCTGCAGCCGAGCCCCCCAATATTCCACACATTGACCCGGTTACAGCCTGACCTCGCAGCCCCTTCAGATTAGCCCGGCGCGGCCTCCCTGGCGCCCTGGGCCCTCCCTGAGTGCCCCCTGTGAACGCCCTGCCCTCGCTCCCCTGTGCACGTTTGTTGTTGTAGCGGAGCGAAAAAGAGACAGTTAACCGGATGAAACTTTTTTTCAGCTAATTTTGGGAAGTGACTTCACTTTGCGAACGGGGAGGAAGTCCTATCTCTCTCTCTCTCTCTCTCTCTCTCTCTCTCTCTCTCTCTCTCTCTCTCGCCTCGCGCTCTCCTCTCTCTTCTCTCCCCTCTGCTCTCCCTTGTCTTCCCTCCCCCACACCCCCTCTTCCTCTCTTCGGCTAGTCCTGCTTTTTGCATCACACACTATATAAATATACGCGGAGATGCCCAGATACATTCATGCACTACGCACACAGGATACTTGCTCCTGGGAGATAAGAGCTAGCTGGGAACAATGACGGGGTCCACGCCCAGCGTCCGCGCCCTGATTCCCCCGCAGTCTGCAACCAGCCCCCATCACCTTCCCCCCAAATCCAAAACCAAATGCCTTTGGCTTCTTTCCTTTTCCTGGGGCCGTTGGCCGAAGGTGCCCTCCTGACTCATTCACTTTCCGTTTCTTCCCACAGATAGGTTCATTAATGCTTTTTCCAGCCGGAGTCAAACTTTTTGGGAATGGGAGGACCGCGGGAGAGTTTACTGGGGCAGGCATAACCAGGCGCTTACTCCTGAGAAGATTCGGACGCAGACCGAGGCAAACCAACCATTGGAAAGTGCATCCAATGAGACTCTTCCCATTCGGGCCCTCTGATGCTGACATGAGGAGGACTCCGGGCTCTCCCACTTATCCACGCGGATTCGGGACGGTTTCAAGCTGACCTGAGCCGTCAGGGGCGCAACTCGATTCCGGGTGCATTGTTAGGAAAGGGGAGCCCTCCTGGCGGCGCGCCTCGACTCTGAGCTCCTGGCGTCCGCGAAGGACTGGGACCCGCGGCACCCTAGGTCAAGCTACCCCATCTTCTTGAGTTAATCCCTTTGCACTTAACGGGACCCGACGGCCCAAGCCTTGGCACCCAAGCCAGAGTCCTTCCTGCAATTTTACCCTGGCCCCCAAAAGACTGACACTAAGACCGACGTTCCCTCTACGCTGGTCAGCAGGTCCCCGGAGCGCAGCACGCAACAGCGCCACATAGACCCAGACTTCGCCCGGAGTGAGACAAGGGGGCCCGCGCTCCAGGCTGTCGTCCCCATCCAGCCGGGAGACCAGCCTCTCCTCGGCCCACTTGTCCGGCCAGCCTCACCCAGAGACCTCCCAGTTCCCCTGCTGGGCCGCCGAGCGCTCTAGTTAGGGCAGCCTCAGTGGTCTGGGTGTTCTCGGCCTGACTCCCTCTCCCCAATCTCCAAAACAGGTTACCTTGTCCACGCTCTGCAGACCACGCTTGTGACTGTCTCACTTTTATTTAAGAGTCCGCCCGGGTAAAGAGGAAAAAAAATCCAGAGAAGATCCGAGTGAAACGGAAAGAAAAAAAAAAATTCAAAAGGGTGTCCACAGCGGAGAAAAAGGTGACATTAATTCTTTATTTCTTCAGGAGCAATTGAGCCTGAGAGCTCGCTCGCCCGCCTCCCTCCCTCCCTCCTTCCTCCCCCTCTCGAAATTAGTCTCATCAATTCAGCTCCAATTTTGGGTTCGAATACACACACGGGTCTGAACGTGACCAGACCTGGAGTGGCGGGTGTAGCCTGCCAGCAATTGAGACTCGGTGTGCGCGTGGGGGGTGGGGTGGGGTGGTTGGTGGGATGGGGGCCGGGCCGACTCCCCCACCGTCTGCTTCTCAATCCAGGGGTCTGCTCTGGGGCTCCCCTGGGACCGCCACATCTGGTTACCGCTAGCGGGGTCAGTCCCCCCCCCCTTTGCCTGGGGCCACCAGTTCTGGAGTTCAATTAAAAGAAATCAGGGTTAACCCTTTCCTTCCCGCGGCCCGGCTGCCCGCCCTCTCACTCTTCCCTTCAGCGTTTCCACATGCTTTCCAGAGAGGAAAGAGGTTAAAGGGAAAGGAAGAATGAATTACATCCTTTCAAACCCCAAATTGTTTCCTTTTCAGCCCAGACTTCTCCGACCTTCAAACGACAACAGGGCTTTCAGGAGGGTGCGGGGAGACCGCTTCCCACCCGGACCTCACCAGAAATCTGCGCACTCCAGCTATATTGCTCTCTTTTAGCTAAAAATGACTTCAACTTCACCACCAAGAGGCCCCCTTCCTGATGCTGGGCAATCACAGAGGCCCTTAATGGCCACCCCACACGTGGAGGCTTGAAGTGACACCGCCCCCCCCCTCGCCCCCCCCCCAACACACACATTCACTCCTCCTAAAGGCACTCTGTGGCAAACACAATCACTAGGTTTTTCTTTCCAACTCCGGTTGGTCTGGCAATTGACAGTCCTGTTCACTGTAGTGATCAGTAAGTCACCCCAACAGTACACCCCACAACCCTATTTAGTACCAGTTGCCTCTCCTCCTGGAAGTGTTCAATATGAAAATAGATTAAGATGAAGACTTGTCCTCCTGTCTGAGCTGTGGAACACAACAGCATTTTCTGCTTCTGCCTATAAAACCAAAGTTATGGCAATTTCACAATTTTGGAAGTCAGGGAAGGGGAGCCTGGCATAGCCATCAACCTATGTATAGGCATCATTGTCCCTTTGTGATTCCCAGATTGGCACCAATGCAGCTGCATTTTGCTGTTTACTAACCCCTCCATGAGGAGCTACTGCCCATTCACAGGGTCTTTTCTGAGAAAGAAGACCCTGGCCAATTCTGAGCAGATTTCTAAGGGAATATCAGATTCCTTCCCTCCTGTGTTGACGTGCTAGTGGACAAGTTTGCCCCACTTATGTAACTCTGGGCTTGATGCTCCACTCCACTGCTGCTACTTCTTTTTTTAAATCCCTAAGTGGGGGGGGTGGGGGGGTGGGGAGGGAAGCCCTAACCAAACACAACAGTAAACAAGTCTGCACTGTTTAATGTGGTTACCACCAGACATCTGGAAAGATGGTTTGATCCTGGCAGCTCACATTGTTTTCACGAGCAGCCAAAAGCATATTTTGAATGTTTGCATTGAAACAAATTGATACAGAGCCTTCGGTGAGGATACAAATGAAAACTATCTTGTATGTTGGGGGTGGGGTGGGGCTTTCTGCTACTCTGGCCTCTCCCTTTCCTTCTCTCTTCTCACCCTCTTCCCTCTCCCCATCCCTCTCTTTCTCTCCTCCCTCTCTCCCTAGTCTACAAGCCTAGTTTAGGAATGGTCGCCCCTGCCCACACACTTGTGCACACCCTCTTTCCTGGCTCACCAGGGACTATTTAGCCTCACTCTTTCCCAGACTGGGCAGGGCTGGTGACCAGGATCTGGTATGGGCAACATCAGTGCCCATTCCACCAGCCCATTCCTGGTTTCAAGTCTGGGAAAGCTCACAGCCAAAGAAGCCAGGCCAATCATTTTTTTTAAACTACCAACAGGAGACCCCCCCCCCCCCCAAAAAAAAAAGCCCACCGCATCTTTCTAAGAATTATAGAAAGGGTGCATATGTGGGCAAATATTTAGGAAATAGTTAGATTTGGATCATTTTCATTGAAACGACGGTGAGACCACTTGCCTCTCACCATTCGCACTTGACAATATTTTCAAAGATGCGGAAGTCCTGCTTCCCCCGGGAGGGGAACGGCTGGGCGAAACGTGTCTTGGCTCGCTCAATGTCAGCCCTTTTGACCGGGTCAAGACTTTCCAGACGCAGGCTTCCCGGGCTCCTTAGGTTCCAGCCTGGGTTGGGGGAGGGAGGACGTGACAACCACGGCTGGTCCCTGGGGTGCCTCCGGACTTGGGGACAGCTCAGTCACTTAAGACACCAAAAGATTCCAGGCCTGGCAGAGCGTCTCGGGCGGATCCTTCCTTCGTCCTCTGTCTTCCCCAACCCGGCTGGTCCGGAGCAGCCGCAGCGGGTATCCGAGCTGGCAAAGCGGGAGGCGGAGGGAGAAGCGGGGCGAGCGGGGGGAGGGGGTGGGCAGGCGAGCGCCAAAACTCCAGACTGCACAACTGCAGCTTCAAGTGTCTGGCCTCTCGCTCGAGGCCATAATTAATTTGAGATTTATTTTTATTGGAGAACTCAAGTCTCGTCTGACCTTAGCCAAACAAGGCAGCTCGAGCCGCCCCTGGATGCGCTTGAATGCCGGGGAATATTTCTGCAGGAAGGCTCTGCAGGCGCGCCTGCTTTGAATTTGTTTCTCAGACTTCATCTACTCACAGATTGAAGGAAGATTTAAAGCCTCTGCTCGCCCTGCCTGCTCCCCACGCTCGTTCTTGCCTTAGCGCCGAGCGGGTTCAAAATGCTACGTGGGAGGCCGCAGCGGCTGAAGCTGCCCCGGGCGGGCGGGCAGGCCCAGGAGGGGGAGGGAGGGTCTCTGCGCCCCGGACCCCAGACACTCCAGGGCTGGGCCCCCAGACCACGCGGCGTCGATGAAGAAATCTCAGGGGAGTCCGAGATTGACCAGAGAGCGCAGGCTGACAAGAGGTGGAGACCAGCCAGGTGTCAGGACCATCACCCAGTGGTGGCGCCAAGATGCGGACAAGGGTGTGTGTTTGTGTGTGTGTGTGTGTGTGTGTGTGTGTGTGTAGGGGGGGCGTTCAGCTTCTCCAAGCTCCATCAGACCTCTCCTCCCAGTCAGTAGTCCCAAGCACTATTCGTTCCAAAACCAGTGCCTTGAAATGCAGGGTCGGGATCTGCTGGCCTTGGGGCTGTGAACGTTATGGGGGCTAGCAGCCTCTTTTCAACTAGGGGGCGGACAGAGGAGGGCATCTACCCCAATGCAATGCCGCTGAATCCGCAGGCTGATAGGTGGAGGAGCGACAGCAGGGAGTCTAGGAGATGAGCAAAGAAGGGAAGGGTAGGACCCTGACAGTCTGGCAGGGACCCGGAGAGGAGCTCTCAGATGTGCTCCACAGGCTGGAAGAAATGAGTGCTTTGTTATCCCACCAAGTATCCTGGTCCCTCTTCCTGTCACCAGAGGAATGCCATGATGGAACATTCTGGTTGGATGATCTGGCTACCTGGGTTAGAATTCTACCTTAGTACTTAACACCTCTGTGGCCTTGAACAAGTTTCTTCTCTGGGCCTCAGTGTCCTTATCTATACAAAGGGTTTGTAATTGGACCCATCTTAAAGGGCTTCTGTAAAGATGAAACAAGTAGAACTCTCTTGGCAGCACAACTTTACCCTTATTATCTCTTTGGCTTTACCCCATACAAGCTCTGTCACATTAACCTCTCAGTACTTTCTCAACTGCAAAATAGGAGACCACCTGTTAGGCTCCTTATTATAAATGAGTTAGTACAAATACAATATTTAGAATCCAGCCTGGAAGGGATGAGGGTATCTGAGAGATAGGGCTCAATAGTATGAGTGTCAGGGTCTTCAGTTCCTCTCTCTAATTTTCCCTCTGTCCTTGCAGTCCCATTCCCGCTTTAAGCTCTTCTCCTGTGTGTACTCTTGAGTGCTCTGTGGAACCTGAGGGACCCAGGTCACCATCTAGATCGCTGCCCTGGTGGAGTGGGGCCCTGGAGGGAAAGCCCGCTGTGTTTGTCAACAACCCCAGAGCCGGGTGCTGGACTAGGAAGGGCAGGGGTTTGGCAGCCTGGACTGTTTGTACCCCTCTGGCAAATGGTCGGTGGAGGGAACCAGGGGAACAGACTAAGATTGTCCCTGCCACACAGACCTTTCAGCGTCATCAATGCGCCCCTTTGTGCAACAATACAAACTTTGTGGCTGCTGAAAAATCCATTTTTCCCTCTTGAAAGGAGCTCCTGCGGCGAGCTGCTCTTCTGACTGCCCACAGCTCCCAGACTGGGGCCCCCCACCCCCAAAGGCTGGTCTGCTCAGTTTTCCTGAACCAGTTTGCTTTCTTCCTGATCCCTACCCTGGGTCTGGCTCCTGGACTTCCGCTTTCCCCTTTGGGGTTCATCATCCCTAAGATTCTGGGTCCTGGGGAGTGTGTAAAAGAAGGGAGGCTGCAACTCTGTATCCAGGAGTCATTTACAGTTCCAGGGAAGAGCTTGAAGCTAAAGTTCCTGGGGCTGGGTTCAAGCTGGGAGTGGTCTGCAGCATCCTGAACATTTTAGGAAAACCCAAGACAGTGAACTTTGTGTGTTTCAGTCTAATCTTAAGAGTGTGCTCAAGTACCTACTGAGAGCCATTCGTCCATCTCTCCATTCAATAATCGTTGATTCAAGGATTCGCTTATTTTTCTTTCATTCGTTCATCCATTCATTTGCTCAGTCATAGTTGATTAAACATCTTTCCTGGCCAAGCCTCCAGGATTCGGCTTTCCCAAAGTGACCGTGGTGGACTCCTTCAGATCTCAGGTGGGGAGCGAGAAGATGCTCCCTTATTTCTACAAGTTTCCCTTTAGAGAGATCTAGGGAGTGTTGGACACATAATTGGTGCTCCCTGGACAAGACCTAAGAGTCAGGTGCAAGCAAACAAGCCTGTGCACAGCAGTAGCTTTAGAGGACTCTGGAGGGAGCTCAGCTAAGTAGCACGGGTAGTGGTGGGGCACTAGGAGGGCGGGGCAGGGAGCTGAAAGAAATCTGCGTATGTTTGCAACACCTGAGTGAGTCTTTCTTCCTCAGATCTAAGGCAAGCTCAGGTACTCCGGGCTCTGGGGGCCCTACCCGGAAGGTGTAAGGTCATGACCAGGCGGGGTGAGGACCTTGCAGCCCTAAAGACCTTGCCACCGTCCCCACTCTGGGCAGGGCCGCCCCGTGCACACTGTCCTCCCAGCTCAGTCAGGGGGTTTTCATTAAACGTGTAACCCAGATGTCCCAGCTTCGGTTTGTTTACATTCTTGGGAACTGTTGTGGAAAGTTAAAAAAAAAAAAAATCCTTCCATGTGCTGTCAAATATAGCAATCAGTGCTTTCAGGGTGGGAGCGAGCCAAGGAAGGTGGGCTTCTGGGCTGAGCTGTTGTCCAAACCATAAGAGAAATGCTTCGCACCCGCCCACTTGCACACACGCCCACCTCACCACGCACACTCACACATATACTCCCACATCTGCATACTTGCTCTCACATGCAAACATGTACACACCCTTAATGCAGGGAGCCTGCTATGTGCCATGTGTGCAGAGCACACCAGCCTTTGGGACCTGACATAAACGCACATCCAGTTCTTCCAGCGCCGACTTCACTAGCTCACCTGCTTCCCAATCTCCCAAACAGGAATTGCCAAATCTTATCCTTAAACCCTCTTTCCCCTTTTCCTGGAAAAAAGGCTGAATGGACCTTTGGCCTATGGTGAGGAGTGGAGGAGAGCTGGGGGCTCAATACGTGTTTAAAGATGCTGTCATGTCTTACCTTGACATAAGACGACGTGTCAGGGACTGTCTGAAACATCCTGGTTGGTGAGGAAGGGCTGGGAAGGCTCAAGAACCAACCTGGGTGGGAGAAACTTTAGTCAGATAGTGGAGCAAGGGATCAAGCTACTGTGAGCAGAAAACTGGGAGTTGGAAGGCTTGGGTTCACCTGATCCAGCCAGGGAGGGTCTCAGGGAACTCCCTGCACTTCTGCAGAAAGGCTTCTGGATAGGGGATGGTGAGAACTGAGAGTGAGCTCACATCTCTGGATCTCTTTCCTACAGTCCCCTACCTCAATCAGGGACCCCAGCCTTTCTCAGGGCTTGTGTATTTTTGCACCTGGGACCATTGAGGTTTGTCCCGGCTAGTGGAGAGAAAGTAGCCAGGGCAGAGATAAGTTTCACCTTCCATGCAGCCTGAGCCCCCCCCCCCCCCAGCAGATAATTACAGAGCTGCCAATGTTTGTGCCTTCCCAGGTACAAGCCAACTGCCCTACTCTTCCCTTCTGGTGGATAGATCGGTTAGGAAGGAAGACTGGCTCAAGGTTCAGAGGTTTGTGGAGGCCCTTTCCCAGAAACGAACCCTCCTTCTTCTGAAATAAAACAGGTTTGTGGGTAGAGACAATGACAAGGAATATCCAGTCCCCATTTTTAGTGGCAAAGGAGGTGTCTTAGTCTGCATATTTGGACCGGAGGGAGAGAAATCCACTGTAGGGTGCCAGGTGCCTCAGCATGAGTGGATCTGTCTCTGCCTCAGCCAAGTCTGATGGCTCTCTCGTTTCTTCCTTCTTTTTAGCCATCTTTAACGTGGCACCGCACAGCTTCTCCGGCAGCCAATGTGTTTCTGATAAAGCAGTTTTCTCCCTGCTAACAAATTCCAGCCTTTTTTTTTTTTTTTTTTTTTTTTTTTTTTTTTTTTTTTGGCTCCTGAAGCCACAACAGACACGCACAAGTTCAGGAACAAAGTCCGTTTCTTCAGCTCATAGATTCCCTTCACTGCTTCCGCACTCCCGGGCCCTTTCTCAGAGCCTCCCCATTTTCTTTGCAAGACCCAGTGGGATTTGCAAGGGGGGAAAAAACTGATGACAAAATGAGAAAAGAGAAAGAAAAAAGCAGCTCCACAAAACACCTCAATTTCCAACTGCAACCAGTGCAGGCAGCCACACAGAGAGGTGCCCAGACCCAGCATCACCCATTACCTAAGGAGGATGAGAGGCAAAGGAAACACTTACCTTAGACACCCTTTCCTGCTAAGCCGGCAGGAGCTGAACTCCTGCAGCTCCAGGGTGTTCTAGTTGTCTGTGCTTATGGTCTCTGCTCAGAGTTCCCCAAACCTTGGCGGTGCAGAATTAAACCTACTGAGCGCTGGCAGTTAAAATGTGCCTTTCTTTCCAGCACATGCAGATAGGCGGCCTTAGCTCTGGCACATCGTGCGAGGCTGCCGGAACCGCTGGAGTGTGTGCGCCACAGCTTTCCTCTTCGTTGCCTCCCACTGGCTCTCTAGGTCTCACTCCCTCTTCCTCTCTCTTTTCCCTTCTTGTAATTTGATTTCCGTTTTCTTATCAATATTTCAACTACTGTCTGATGAATTGTTCTAATAGGACAGCCACCCATTTGCCCCCAGCTGCTTTTCCAGAAACATCCTGAAGTGACTAGGAAACCTCAAGGAATGCTAGAAACCACACACATATCACACATATAAAGAAATACAATTAAGTGAAGCCATGCACATGAGACCCAGGCTTTCTTCAAATTGATTATTTATTCTCTGAAATTTTCAAATTATTGCTATGCAAACGATCAGTCCTCAGACTTTAATGATATTAATGAAGTCCACATTCACTTTTCATGCACTTACCTAAAGGGTTGTTCTTTTCCCTTATTTGATACCCCTTCCCCAAGAATATACCTCCTTCTGATCTACAGTTTTAAAGGTAGCATCTATATGAACAAAGTGAATTGCAAATGCCGTAGAGACACCTCTATAATGGAGTTTTGATTTTTAAAAGAAGTATCTTAAAGCACTCTTGCTAAGGAGTTGTTTTGGGGTCCTCACATTTGTCTTTTCTTGAGATTGAACATGTTGCTCATCTCATTTCTTCACTTTCCCTTGTAGACCCAGTTTTGAATTGGACTCACGATTTGGTGTTCACAGCTCACAGGCTTCCTCTTGGCTGCCCAACCCCTGGGTCATCCACACAACAGATCCACAACTGCTGTTAAGTTATTTTTGTGTTTTCCAGTGGGCAGTTTTCACACCCTTGTACTCTCCCCTCTGGATCTCTTGTGATAAGGAATTGCTCACCAGGTTTCTGCCTGAAACACCATTCAGGGACCTCAGTAATAGGTCTTAGAAGGTTTAAGTGAACTCCAATTAACTGGAGGGGAAGAGACAGAGGTGTCAGAGTAGAGATGGGAGTGTTTCAGCTTTTAAAAATAAATCCAACAACTTTATGCACCCCCATACTTTCTCCTCTTCTTTCCTCACTTGGTACCCACATCCCTGACTGCTTTTGTTCTGGAGCCTTCAAGGAAAATTGGTTTTGTACCTACCCTGGCCCCCCACCTTCCCTAACTGGTGCTGGAAAATTCTGACCAAAAGGC
This sequence comes from Tamias sibiricus, assembly GCA_025594165.1. Classification (NCBI taxonomy): domain Eukaryota; kingdom Metazoa; phylum Chordata; class Mammalia; order Rodentia; family Sciuridae; genus Tamias; species Tamias sibiricus. The sequence goes on along the minus strand of CM046657.1, from coordinate 122,971,602 downwards.
AATTGCTAGGATTCCATTTCAGGAGAAAGCACACTTATCACCCAGATCTGCCCACGTGGGGGGTACAAGGACTGGCGGCAGGGTTATTCATTATTTCCTTCTCAACAATATCCCGATTTTTCTCTCCTGTCCCTCCCCCAAACCTCCACATATTGAAACATTTTGCTGCTTAATAAGAGCAGCCAGGAGAGCTATGAGGTGAAAGGCCAGCCTGGGACCGTGACTGGGGCTGCCTGGGCTCAGCACTGACGACCAGGAGCCCCCCCGCCCTGCACATTCCTGAACATTGCTTAGGAAAACAAGACAGGGCCTAGGGAGGGGAGGGAGCAGAAGGACAGGAGCCACTGCCCCCAGAATTTTGTTCTTGGGATTCCTGGGGAGATGTCTTCCCTCTCAAAGGAACAAACATATTCTTCCAAACAACAGCAAATAAAACAATATGTGCTCCCATGCCATACACTGATGCTATGCATTCTAGGAATAGGTTTTCTATAGGTTCATAGATAGTTGGAGATTTGAAAATGAGGACTTCAGGTATAATAGAGAAAGTGAGAACAAAACAAATCGCCTAATACCTTATCATCCTTGGTTTCTTCCTTTCTTTTCCTCTCCTTCCTTCCTAAAAGAGTCTTTCTAAAGGAGCTCCCTCTAGACTCCCTCTTTCTTCTTCTGTTTTCACAGTTATGATTTCCTTATTTGTAGATGCATCTCTTTAATGTCTGTCTCCCCTGGTTAGATTGTAAACTCCCTAAAGGCAGGTGCATAGTTCATTTTGTTTATGACTGGATGAATACCCAGAGTCCACACTGTATTAGCAGACAGAGAAGTGGGACAATTATTTAACTGCTCTTCTCCTTCCTGATCAATAACTAAAGAGAAGAATACAAAACAAAATAAATCATCACATTGAGATTAAGGAAACACCAACTGGAGCATTTCACCTGAGTGATATTGATTCATTTTCTGCTATAGTCAGTGCTCATGTGTTTGTTTCATTTGTGCACAGGTGGTTTAACCAGGGAGCCTGAGATCAACCCCACTCCCAAGTGCCCTGAGTGTGATCTGCTGATGGAGGTGGCCAGTTGTTCTAGGTTCTGTACCAGTCCTTTCCCTTCTTGTGAATTCAAGAGCCAGAATGGGTACTCATTCCTGCAGCTAGGCAAACGCTAAAAATCTTGGTGGTCCTGGAAAAACAGATGAGCAGACAATGAACTGAGAACTAACATGAAGTCCCTTTTAGATTGCATTTCAGAAATGGACATACACTTGGAAGCCTGCTTTGTGTAAGTGTGTTGCATGTATATACACACATTCATATATGCATGTGGGTAGTGGTTGCAACATGCCCACTGGGAGCCACAACAACCCAGTTTAAACTTAGGGGCTGGGTGGAGTAGGACATAGGCTATCTCATTCTGCAGGAGGTTATGGCCAACTCCCTTTGTCACCTGGAGCCTTCAATTCACCAGAAGAAAATTGCTAAAATTGGTAACAGCTGCCATAAGGCAGGAGCAAACGAGAGGAGGGGTGAGTAGAGAGAACTCATTAAAGATAGCTTATCCCTCCAACCCTTTCCAAAAAGAGAGTGGGAGGTCGAGTTCTCAGTCTGCAGTTAGGCTCCCTCACCAGCCTCTTCCAACCTACTTCCCTGGACTACAAATTTGCAATTGGGAGCCTGGGTAGCAGGCAACCCTGTTGTGGAGATCAGAAGAGCAGGAGATTCAAAATTAGGGGGGCAGGAGAATATATGTGGGTGGTGTTCCCCTGGGTCATCCTGGGACTCTATGATTCTGAGCAAGACAGATTAGGACTCAGCTTCCTTATCTGCCAGACGAGGTGGCTACAGTTAGATCATTATGAGAGACCTTCCATTTTTAATATGCTATAATTCTGTAGGATTATTTGGCCTGAGAAAGAATGTCAATGAAAGCAAATCAGTGATCTAGAGTTAGGAAATTTGGGTTCCAGTCTGGGCTCTGCTGCCGATTATTGATGTTTTGGGTGAATGGTATCTCCTCAAAGTTCTTATGTTGAAGCCCTAACCTCCAGTACTTCAGGAGGTGATAGTATTTGGAGATAGGCCTTTAAGGAGTAAAATGAAGTCAAATGGTAGACCCTAATCCAATATGACTCTTGTTCTTATAAGAAGAGATGAGGACACAGCAGGTGGTAGCACAAAGAGAAGATCCTCATCTTCTACCCAAGGAGAAGAACCTCAGAAGACACCAGACTTGGTAACACCTTGATCTTGAACTTCTACCCTTCAGCACTGTGAGAAAACAAATTTCTATTTAAGCTTCTCAATCTATAGTATTTTATATAGTAGATACAGCAAAGTACTACAACTGGAAAATAATGTTTTACCATAGATTTGGGTTGGCCAAGCAAGTAAAAGGGAATTGACAATGTTGAGCAAGTTTATTCAACTCTTCTAGAACCTGCTGTGATGGTCAATATAAATTTATTAGTATCTTTTTTTTTCTGTGCATGTTCCTATCTTTGGGGTTCTTTACACTTCAGATAAAGTTCACAGACACATTAAGTTCAGCCTCCTTTGTGCACTTTCTATTTTTTTTTCTCTTTTTTTATGATGGAGAAGAAACTGTTTGAATGCACATTTTCAGATTTTAAAGGGTGGCCAACAAGGAAACTCATGTCTCATTATCTGTGTTCTTTTTTGGCCTGTGACAGGCTGCGAACCTAGATTGAGCTCCTGGATATTTAGGGACAGAGAAGGGGTGGGAAATCTGGTGAGAGAGATAAGTCCAGGAAATAGAGGCAGTGACCAGAAAAGGGTTCATGGAAAGAAGAGTGGTTGGATAGGGGTCTCTTTGGATTGCAGGATATGTGTGACCTGGTTGGACCTTTGATTCCCATCATTTACCCCCCCCCCCACACACACACACAGGCATGCTGATACACATCCTCAATGTCTGAAAGAGTCTCAGGATGGGTAGCTGGAGGTATAAAACAAGGGGGACTGCTGGGGCAAAAGATGTGCAATCCAAACACATGCAGCAGAAGGGGCCTTCTCTGGGCTCACAGATTTACCCCTCATTTTTACCTACAAATAAAACATATGCCAAGTTTTCTAGTATTGCAGATGAAGAGTGGGGTTACTGAAGAAAAAGTGAGTGAGACTTTTAATTGAAAAAAAATGAGGATTTCTTAGACCAAAGATTTTATCAACTGTATATTCATTTCTTCAACTCCCTTAGCAAGTTTTTCTTTTCAGGTTCATCTCTTCATGGATGTCAATCAATTAATTTTATTTTGTTAGATAATCCCTGACACCAATTCTGGTTTCAATTTTCACAACCCTAAGGAGCATGCCATTAGTTTCATCTATGTTTATATTTTTTTCAGGTTAGTGGGAGACATTCTCCATCCCTGTTTTGTTTAAAACTGTACAACTATGGGCTGGGGGTGTAGCTTAGTGGTAAAGTGCTTGCTTAGCATTTGTGAGGCCCTTGGGCTCCATCCCCAGGACTGCAAAAACAAACAAACAAACAAACAATAAAAGCAAATAACAACAAGAAACCAGCCAAACAGACAGTGTGGAATTAATCTTTTGCAATAATTCTAGAATAATTCCAGAGAGAGTGCTGCTTTTTCTGATTGAATAAAAAAATTCATTCACTCATTCATTCATTCATGTGTGTATATGGAAGAAAGTGTAGTGGAAGGACCTGAGCAATATCACTTTGCCATCTTTGAGAAGGCAAAGGATTACAAAGACTATGTTATCTATCAATCTGACCTTACTCAACCCTGAAAAAAAAAAAAAAAAAAAAAGAGAGAACAAAATTAAAAAACAAAAAACAAAACCAACTTTCAGGCTTAGGACTTGCAGGAAAAGTGTGCCTTCATCAAGGAGTCATGACCAACTTTGAAGAATTCAGAACTTAATTGCAGAGAGTAGAACAAGCGGCGCACCCACTGCAACTCTGAGGTAGAAGATGATTGATTGTATACACTGAAAATAAAACAACCCCCCAAACCTTTGGGACATATGCCACAGAAATACAAAGCATACCTTACTCTATCCACTAAAGACAATAGAGAACAGTGTTGTTACAGACACAGATGCTATATTCTTTGTTCTTTGTCCTTGCTTTCTGACCCCAATTTAAAAAATAAAAGAAAATAGGAAAAAAAAAATGGACAGAAGTCAAACTGGGTCAATTTCATCATGAAGGTTTTTTGGGGTATATTTTTAAATGGGGCTGATAGGAGTGGGATGAGGTGCAGGGTGATACATGGATGAGGAGAAGGCATACAGAATATCCCTATTAGTAATGTCTGAGGATATTCTTTGGCAGACTAAGATTCATTTGGCCAAGTGCTTCCTACTTCTAGAGGGAAAAGATGCTATGTAAATATTTGTCTGACCAAATACTGGTCTGATGTGTCATTATTAATATTATGGTAACCCTCAACTTTGATGGACAGGGGACAGTGGGGTCCCAGAGACATCATGGCCACTATTACTTCGCTGCACCTCACAGCTGAGCACAAAACAATGTGCCCCACTTAACACAATAAACACTGGGGATTCACAGCCTTGAGAGTCCCTCTGAGGGAACCTGGTTTTCCTAGATAAGAGATCAAATGTGGAGAGTGTTTTCATTTTCTTGGTGTATGTTTTTAGATCAGACTTTGAAAACTAAGATGTCTCCTAGATTTTTGGCTGAGGGAAAGGGGGACATAGATATCCAAAGCCTTTTTTTTCTTTTCTTTTAAAAAGACCAGACTTATGGGTGACACATAGGTGAACTATTTGAGTCTGCAATTCTCCTTGCTTCCAAGTGATTGGAAATGTGGAGATAGAAAGAGGGGGATTGGATTTCATTCTCTGCACAGCCTGGAAGTGACTTCCTTGGTTATGATTTTTAGGGGTTCTACTTTGCAAAAAATTTACTGGAAGAAAAGGACTGAAAAGTAATGAACCATGAAAAAATAGTGCTCTTTTTCAAGTATTTAATGTCCCTCCAGCCCTTTCTATACTCTCCTTCCCAAGCTCTGACCAGAGAGTGAGTGTAATGACCAAAGCATGCTTGATTTAAACTAGAGCTTTATTAACTCCACTAGCCACCTCTGCTGGCTCTTGTGGTTTTGACATCCCTATTCTTTTGTATTCTACCAAATGTTTTATCTTAATGGCAACAAAAGTAAAACATCAGAGCTGGGAGTGGGGGAGTTCCTCCTGAAAACTTCACAGGTCAGCAGAGTTAACTGTGTACCATGACTTCAACTTGTAGTCTGGGAGCCAGATACCCTAATCTTTTTTTCATGCCCCCCTCTAAGTCCCAGATGATTCCAGTGTTCAGCCAAGTGGTGAATGAGGCTCTCTCAACTTTCTAAGGAAGGAAAACCTCTGGTGGTGAAAACCCAGCAAGGTATTTGGAGTGGTTTCCTTGTAGGGACCAGCAAGGGTGGATGGTGATCATATTTTTCAGTTGGGCAGCCCTTTCGATTTAGAACCAAAGTAAATTTTGGCCTGGATCTTTAGAAGAGAAAGTGGTCCTGGCTGTGGGGCCCAGAACCCAGTGGGATGATAAGCACTTGCAATCTTGAACACTTATCTCCTCCTGTATCTGGCTTTCTTGCATTTATAAAGTAAATCGGGAAATCTCACCACAACAGGCTTTCCTGTGAGGAGGCTGGCATTTCCTGCCAGCCCCTGGGGACAGGAATGGAGGGAACACATGGTTGAAGCTCGGGGCCCTCTCATTTCAGCTCCTTTGCAACTGCTGTGACAGAAAAAGTAGAACCCACCAAAATCAACAATGCTGTGAGCTAGAGCTAGGGAGGTGGTTATTCTCCAACAGTTTTCTAACGCATAAAATGAGAGAAAAAAACATAGTTACTTGCTTGAACACACATACACATTTGCACTTTTAGCATGTGTCTTTGTGTGTGTTGTGTGGAGAGGCAGCTGACATTAATTGATGCCACTGCTATGCTTGTGAAAAATGACCATTAAATTGGTGACATTAAAATTTCTATATTTTTATGCACTAGAGAAAAAGTTATATAAGTTTCATGGTTAAACATTTTAAAAATTTCATAAATAAGTAATGTTTTTGTAAAGGGAATTGCCCTTTCCCACCTCTCACATTTATCCTTAGAATAAATTTTGTCTGAGATTTAATATATGTGCTATTGAAAAGGCCACCCATGCTAATAAAGGAGCAAGCATATTACTTCTGTCAAAGAAAGATATGAGTGTACATAGAAAACCTGATATTGTTTTTACTATCATGGCATTCATGTGATATATTTTATGTAGTGCTTAGAGTCATATGTGACTGGAAAGGACCCAAGAGAAATTCGTGCTCAATTTCTAGAAGAACATAATACCAAACCAAAATCACTTTTTTTTTTATGGAAAAATTTAAATGTTATTTCATTAAAAGACATGATGATTGTTAATACTATCTTTGACTTGGTGAAAACTGAGTCTTATGTGAAAAACCTAAGGCTGAGCAACATTACATAATTTATCAAATCTTGCAGGGTGAACCACAGAGCAGGGATGGGCTACTCAGGTCGACTAATTTCTAATCTTATGTTTCCTGGTTGAGTTTATATCAACAAGTCCTGTGACACAGATGAACTTTCTATCTTCTTTGGGAGGTAGTGAGGGCCGTGTACTGATGATGCCCACTCCCTGATTTTCACTACTCCCTTTTCTCCATGTATGAAATATCCAGTGTTGCCTTCTATTTCCTTTCACTTCCTTCCAGGAGAAAGAGCTGCAAAGATAGGACAGATCTCTGATCACACCTCCACCCAGCTTCTCTTTAGGTTTATTACTTAGCCATGGTACTATGATCAAAACTTAGCAGTAGTATAATGCTATTAACTAAACTAGTGACTATTCAGACTTTATCCCTTTCTCCCCCACTAAAATGTCCTTATTCTGTTCCAAGGTCCAATCCAGAAACCCACATTGTATTTAATGGTTCAATATCCTTAGTCTCCTCATCTGTAGAGTTCCAAAGTCTTTTCTCTTTCATGACCTTGGCATTTTTGGAGAGCATTGGTGAGCACTGTAGAGTCTATGTAATAGCTCAGAGGGTATTTGAGTTTGTCCAAAGCTTACTTGTGATTAAAGTGAGGTTATGTATTTGGGGAAAGGTGCCACAGAGGTGATATACCTTTTGCAGTATATCATGCCAGGAGATGTGACAATGATGTGTCTTACTACTGGTTGTATTAGTCAGCTTCTCATTAGTACAACAAAAGACCTGAGGCAATGAAACTATAAAGAGAAATGTTTTTTTTTTTAGTTATTGTTCTGAAGTTTCCAGTTCAAGATCAGGCAGTCTCATCACCTTGGACCTCTGATGAAGGTACCCAGTGGCCAGGGCAGGAATTGTGTGTAGAAAGAAATTGCTCATATCATGATCCAGGAAGTAGACGGAGACAGAACTGAGAGACTGGGATCCCACAATCCCTTGTGAAAGCACGATGATTTAAGGACATCCCATAAGACCCTACCCTTAAAGGTCCACATCATCTCCCAATAAGACCAAGTCTTTGATTTTGGGGGAGAATACCCATATTCAAACCACAACACTGGTTATGTTAACCTTGGTTGCTTGGTCAAAGTGCTCCTGCCAGCATTCTCCACTGGAAAGTTAGCATTTGTAATTACCAAGTATTTTATGGGGAGACATTTTGAGGCTATACAAATATCCCATTTCTCCTTGCTTTTTCTTTAGCACACTGATTTCAGCCTTCATTGATGGATTTTAGGTTGAGCAATAATTACTATGGTGTACTGAGGGTTATTTCACTTGTTCCTTCTACATTTACAGTTGGAGATCTTTTGTAAGGAAGATTTGTCTTTTCTCATTTGTTGATTAATTGGTCAATTCATTCATTTATTCATCAACTTATATCAGTATGGACTCATGGATGTTCATTTTATTCTTTGGATTATAATCGAGTACTATCATTGTTTATTTTGTTACTTATGCTATTCTGACTGTGGCCTTTAGGAGCTCTTTCAGGTTGATTTTTACATCCTTTTGACATTTTTAAATGATGTTTTTGAATTTTTCTTTTTTTGAAAATTTTTTCCTTCAGTACCTCCTTACTTTCTGCCTCACAGGATACTTCAGGATCATCTTGTGTTTTCCCTGCCCTAGAGCTGGGATCGACTACTTCTCCAAGAATCCTTGGTTCCTTTTACCAAAGAATGGTATCTAGAGGCCAGATTTGGGACTTAGGTGTGCTTGCTGTCAGAGGGGTAATGCTTTTCAGCTCTCTCAGCAGACAGCAAGGAACTGTGTATATATACTAACAAACACACCCATGTCCATTATTTTTTCTGTACCTTTCTGTTTGTGTCTTAGTTAGTGAGACTTGCCATAACAAAATACCACAGACTGGGTGGCTTAAGCAACAGAGATTTCTTTCTCACAGTTCTGGAGGCTGGAAGTCCAAAATCAAGGTGTTTGCTGTTTTTTTTTTTTTTTTTTTTTTTTCTTATTGGGTCTCTCTGTGGTTTGCAGGTGGCTGTCCCCTTGCTGTATCCTCACATGGCCTTTCCTCTGTGACCTACATACCTAGTATTTCTTCCTCTTCTTATGAGCATACTAGTCCTCTTAGATTATGACCCACTCCAAGACCTCATTTGACTGCAATTAAAGAGTCTAACTCCAAACACAGTATCATGAGGATTAGAGCTTCAACATGGGAATGGGGAGGGGCACAATTCAGTATAAATTCAAAATGGGTTAATGCTGATACTTTCAATGCCAATCTAGTGCTACAGGGTTTATTCTAGAATTTCTTTTTTGCTTATTTACAATTTATTTCCTCAACAGTAAGAAACCTGGCACTTATCTATAATATATTTACTTATTTGTTCAACCCTAGTATACCTGTAAAGTAATTTCAAAATTGCTAATGCATACCCTTGGGAGAGACAAATTTACCCCACTGTAGTGCATTGTCTATGTATGGTTCTTCTGGTCTTTAGACTTATAGTATTTGATCAATGCATTGTTTTCCAATGTTGTTTATACCATCTTCTTTCTTCCTCATGTCTTCCTCATTTGTTTGTAATACAGTTTATCTCAGTTTTCATAGCATTCATCCCATATTAGTTTTTCTTGAAATAAGGGTTGATTTCTAAAATTTACATACAGTAACATTTGCTCTTTGTGGTGTACAGTTTTACAGGTTTTGGCAAATTCAAAGCATCACCATAGTATCATACAATAGTTGTTTCATCTACCCCCAAGTTCTCTTGCAATGCCCCCTTATCACATCCCTAGATCCTGGCAAATACTGATTTGTTTAATGTCCTTATAGTTTTGCCTATTTTACAATGTCATATAAATGGACTCAGACAACATGTTGGCTTTAAGATCTGACTTCTTTCACTTAGCAAAATGCACTAAAGACCCACTCTTATTGTGTGAATTAGTAACATTCCTTTTAGTTGCTGAGTAGTATTCCATTATATAGATATGCAACTGTTTTTTTTATTCATCCACCTGTTGAAGGTCATCTAGGCTCATTCCAATTTTGAGTGAACATGAGTAAAGATATGAATATTTGTTTAAAGGTTTTTGGTTGTATGTAAGGTTTCAGTTTGCTAGGGATAAGTACTTAGGAGTAAGATGATAAACTTTGCAGCAAGTCAATATTTAATCTTATGGGAAATGGCTATACTGATTTTAGAAGTGGCTGCAATATTTTGCGCTTTTTTTTGTTTGAGTGTTAATTTTAGATCTTAAAATTCACCAGCAATTGATTTTAGTTTGCATTTCCCTAAATGATTAATGATGCAGAACATATGTGTACTTACTATCCATGTATCTTCTCTGGTGCCTATTCAGATATTTAATGTAGTATTTATTTTACTTTCACATTTTTGAATTTTGAGAGTTTTAAAAAATATTTTGTGGAAACAAATCCTTTATTAGATTTATGCTTGCAAATATTTTCTACCATTTTGTGGCTTATTTTTTTTTATTCATTCTTTCTTTTTTTCTTCTTATGCTGGTGATTTAACCCAAGAGCCACTGGACTACATCTCCAGCCCTTTTTATTTTTTTTTTTAATTTTGATATAGGGTCTCACAAAGTTGCTTAGGGCCTCACTAATTTGATGAGACTGGCCTAGAATTTGACCTTGCAAACCTCTTGTCTCATTCTTCTGGGTTACTGGGATTACAAGCATGAGCCACATGTCTGGCTATTTTTTTTATTATTTTAACAGTGTCTTTCTCAGAGTAAAAGTTTACATTTTTGATAAGGGGCAATTATTTATGCGTTTTTCTTAATTTTGCTTTTGTTATCATATTTTGAAATGCTCTGCCATTCCCAAGGTAATGCAGATATTCTTCTATGTTTTCTTCTAGAAGTTTAATAGTTTTAAATTTTATAGTTAAGCCTGTTAATTCTTTCAAATTCATTTTTGTTTAAAGTGTTGAGGTATGTGTAGTGGTTCATTATTAATTACTCAATTAATTTTGCAGATATCCAAGTGTTCTAGCAATATTTGTTGAAGAGGCTTTTATTTTTTCATGGTAAATATTTTTTAATTTGTTCTTTTTACATATACATGAAGATAGAGTATATTTTGACATATTATGCATAAATGGAGTATAATTTCCCATTCTTGTGGTTGTACATGATGTGGAGTTTCACTGGTCATATGTGATCATAGGAAAGTTATGTCCAATTCAGTCTACTGTCTTTCCTATTCCCACCCCACCTTCCCTTCATTCCCCTTTGTCTAATCGACTGAATTTCTATTCTTGCCCCCTCCCCCCGTCACTTATTGTGTGTTAGCATGCATATAAAGAGAGAACATTTGGCCTTTGCTTTTTTGAGATTGGCTTATTTCACTTAGCATGATAGTCTCCAGTTCCATCCATTCACAGGCAAATGCCATAGTTTCACTTGAAGAGACCATCTTTTTCTCCGTTGAATTGCATTTGTGCTTTTGTGAAAAATCAATAGACTTTATTTGTGTGGGTCCACTGTGGCTTATTTATTCTTCTCCCTTCATCTGCACATTCATTCTTTTGCCAATACACAGTGTCTTGATTATAGTAATTCTATAGTAAGTCTCAAAAATCATAGTATAAATGGGAAATGTGGGTCCTTTGACTTTATTCTTTTGCAAAAGTAAATTGTTTTAGCTATTCTACCACTATTCTATTCTTTAGCTGTACCATATAAAATTTAGAATCATCTTGATGAGATCTTTAAAAGCCTTCTGGGTTTGTGATTGGGTTGTGTTGAGTCTATGAGTAAAATTGAGTAGAAATGATATCTCAACAATATTTAGAAATATAAAAATTGGAGTGCATCTTTTAAAGAAGCTATACATACAACATTGCCAAAAGCTGGGCTGCAAATATCAATATTTGGTGTCACATCAATGGTTAAGTACTGAGATAAAAAACAGGAACATAAATTTCCTGTGAATTATTAAGGGACTAAGTGTGCCGTGTTTCCAAAGTGAGAACTGAGCAACCATGCAGTATGGTACAGACACGGACATGTTTTTTGCCTATATTTGATTATTTTTGTTACTAAACAGTATCTCTCGCCTTTATTTTTTCCACTAGGAAACTCCCTGAGAAAGTTAAATCTTTAGAAATTTGAACATATATTGCCAGGCATAGTGGGGTACACCTGTAATCCTCAGCTCAGGAGGCTGAGATAGGAGGATCCCAAGTTCAAAGCCAGCCTCAGCAATTTAGTGAGACCCTGTCCAAAATAAAAAAATAAAAAAGGCTGGGGATGTGACTCAGTGATTAAGTGCCCTTGGGCTCAATCCCTGGTACCACCTCCCCAATTTTTGAACATATATTAAGTTCTAAAAAATATGATTGACTTTAGTAATTACTGTTAAAATAACACTACCAGCAGTACATCGAGGCAGTGTGGTATGGTGGTTAAGATTCTATCCTTGGGTTAAACAGTTCTCATTTTGTCTAATAGTTCTGCTACATACTGGCTGTAGGACCATGACCAGTTATTTAACATTCTCAAACCTCATTTTCCCATCATTAAACTGGGAATAGATAACAGCAGCTATCTCGAAGGGCTCTAGTAAAGATAAAGTTACATTATGTGTTAAAACACTTAGTAGAATGTCAGGTTTAATTTTTAATAATATTAACTTTATTAATAAATGGACTTTAATAATAAAGCGTTTGATATATGTATTTTATTTAATTGATGAATGTGGTTACATCAAATTCTGAAATGTCCAGCAGTTCCAGTTGCCAAAATATGCCCATTCAAAAATGTAATAACATTACTGGAAAAAGTCTAATAAAATAATTGCTAAATTACTTGCCTTTTAATCAACACACATATAAAGGATGTGTTAATAAATTGCCATTTACCAGAAAAACCGAAGGTGTATGTGATTGATTGCTGACTCACTTTAAACAGAACTAGGCAGCATGATAAGCTAAGAGTGTTCATGAAATATTTATTAATGCAAGAAAGCTTTCAGTTATGGGTACACACACACATGCACGTACACACACACACACACACACACACACACACACACTGTGAGGGGTTGAAAAGGCCTTAGGAATTCATCTAGTCCAGCTTATAAATAATCCTGCTTAGTTACTTAAAATAAACTTTTGCATTTTCATTATTTTTGCATGACTGGAAAAATTGCCTCTATTGACTCCAAAATCTTCATCATTCTGTTGTATCAGTGTCATCTGTATGGCATTCCTACACATATGGCTGCTGGCACAAGTTGTCTCCACTGCCAGGTGCATAGGACCCTATCTTTTTACTTTCAGATCCATAATATGTCAGATTGGTGAAAATTGAGGATAAAAGTGAAGTGATTGGCATTTTGAGTTTTTTACATGGTGAGGAGCAAGGAGGGGGTCATACAGCTTGATTCTCAGACCATCGTTTGTGTGTGACTCGACCCTACCAGATCAGTTTTGCAGGAAACTCAGGGCAGTTCCTCGAAGATGTCAGTGCAGCAGCAGCTGGCAGAGATGCAGTCCCAGGCTGAGAAGCAGTTCAGGGAACTCCATGGGCCATCTGAGCCCTAGAGGATTTGCACAGGTGCAAACTGAGCTGGGGGCTTTTGGATCTGGAAGAGCTAGAAACAGCCTGGGCTCTCCATGGTTGGTAAGTTTGAGTCTCTCTTCTCCGATTCCATTTCCTGCCTCTAACTGCCACAGCTTGATCGTTGAAACTTAGCCACCCGTGACTGTTGAGGGAAATAGAGGGAAAATTGAGCCTCTGCATTCATCTCCTCTCTTTGGCACAAGGGCAGGGCCAGAGATAACCGAGCCCCCACCAAAGCCCGTCACTCACTGTCACCCTCTGTTTCAAAACCATTCTGCTGGGACCCAGGGACAGGGATTCTGCAAACCGTGCAGGGGAGCTCTTTATGTCTTAAATTTCTTTCTTTGAGTTTAAGGTTGGGGAACTTTGGGTTTTGGTTTAGAGAAAGAGAAAAGCAATGCACAATAAAGAGACAATACTTAAGTTCTAGGGAGGGAGTAAATGAGTGAATATTGAGAAATAGAGATGAAAGATGATGGAAGTTGTGTCTTTGCCCCATGAGGTGTGGTGATCAAGGTGTTGTCATGTCTAGACATTTACCTCTGTTTCTTGATCACTGAGAACTTATGCAAGTGATTTGCTTCCTACCTGGCCTCAGCTTTTCTGGTCTTTTAAATAGGGATGTGATCTGCTGTGGAAAATGTAGTGAGACAGCTATGGATGGCAAAAATCCTAAATAGCACATCACAGATCCATGTTCAGAGAACCATGACTTAAAACTTGATTTTAAAAGTTCACTGATGGCTAAAAATACCCTGTTGACACAGGCCTGTCTGCACCCTCTGATTTTTCATTTTACGTGCAAAAATTTATGTTTTTCCATTTTCTTTGGCTAGGGTTCTATTATTTGAAGGTAAGGTGTGGGAAGTCCTTCAGAGGTTCAGTGGGAGACAGGGAATCGGATATAGTTTTTCTCTCTGGAAAGAACTTTCATCAAGATTAAAAAAAAAAAAAATGTTTAGGCTCCACTTGCTACTGTAACCTCTAGTCCCCTGCCAAATGGCAACACAACAAAGACAGCCTCCTTTTCAAGTTTCTGGTTAATAAAACAACACAATGCAAGACAAATAAACAGAAACAGAAGGCTTGAGTTTGCATAACTTATGTGCACATGTGTGGAGCAAGGAGGAGCTGCTCTGCTTGGACAAACTTATGTCAATGGGCATCTTCCACTGACCATCCTACCTAACACATGTCTCTGGGACCCTAAATCCAAGACCCCAGGTGTGCACACAAATAAAACAGTGGATCAGGAAAAAACCTCACAAACACATCGCTTCTTTTATCCCCCTCGTCCCTCACCTTTAAAATCTGTGTTCATAGATGTTGGAGTTGATGCCTGAATTTTAGAGGTGATGGCTACAGACATACTGGTTAAAATATTAGTTCAGAATAGAAAGAGTGGCTGACTGGAGGGGTGTTGGTAGCATGGCATTTGGGAGAGTTAGGATATAATGTAAGGGATAGATGACTTTATTTTAACAATGAGGTCAGCCAAATTGGGTGTTAGTCACCTTTGTATTTCTGTGATTAAAATGCCTGATGAGAACAATTTAGAGGAGGGAAACTTTATTTTGGCTCACAGTTCCAGAGGTTTAGTCCATGGTCAGCCAAGCCCATTGCTCTGGGCCCAAGGAGAAGCAGAACATCATGGTGGAAGGGTGTGGTAGGGGAGCTCTGCTCCATTCATGGCAGCTGGGATACAGAGAAAGGGAAAGGGGAGGGGCTGCAGGGAAGATGTATCCTTCCAGAATATGCTGTCAGTGATCCATCCTCTCCAGCCACATTCCACTTGCCTACAGAAACCACCCAGTCAATCCATTCAAACTAGGATGGAGTACAGCTCTCCAATCATTTTACATTTACAATCCAATCATTTTACCTCTCAATATTCCTACATTAACACAGGACTTCTGGGGGGACATCTTATATCCAAACCATAATGTTGGGCTTCTGCTCTTCCACTTTGTGATATCTGTTCTTAGGACTCACCTGTGAGTGGGGTGACAACCTGAGGCCCCTTGCTAGAATGGAGGGAGAGTGGAGGGTGCAAAGTTTCTGGTTGCACACAGCACCACAGCTCCAGCATTGTGAAGGGACCTGGAAAGTCATGGGGTTCTTGTAGCTGTCCTGTCCTACACTTTGTTGTGGGCTCTGGGACCCCACTCCTTCATTGCATGCTTCTCTCTCCTTATCTTTTGTTCTTTAACAGGAAGAATGCATTTGTGCCTCTGGGTTCCACTGGATTCCTTCTCTCCACCTTCTCCCAGGACACTCAGAGAAGTGGCTTTCATCACAGGAGTGAGGGTGACTTTCAAGCCCATGAGGAAAACATTTCCTAGTAGTTACTTCTCTTAGGCATGGAGGGAAAGATTTTCTCAGCTCTTCATCTCTGTTCTCAGGGGACATCTTCAGGCCATTATGAGGTAGTATCTGAGGATCAGCTGCAGCTAAATCCTGAAAACAAAGAGTAAATCCAACACTTGAAGAACTGCTAAAGATTTATGATGATTCAGAAGAGAAACTGTTCATAAAAAAGGATGAGCCAACTTCCCTGCAACACATTTAATAACAAGCCAAGGGCGCAGAGCTGCTTTTTGTAGCATGGAGCAAATTAAATGGCAGAAACCACTGTGAAGCCCTGTGAAGCCCTTGGTGGGATGTTTGAACATTTGGAATTCAACTGTGTGTGAATTTCATCTTTTTGAGTATTTTGTACATTTCATGTCTCTTCAGTCAGAACTCTTCCTTTTCCTGTTTTTGATCAATTTCTCCAGGGTCTCTTCTAGGGTACATGTTTCCCTTGATTTTCTCAGAACTTCCCTTGAATCTCACTCATTTTCTTATTGAGAGCTCTACCAGACTTATCTACATTTATTTTTATTTTTTATGTTAACTTATTTTTTTTGGATGATTGCCCCAAAGAATATAGAATCTGGAGAATATCCTCAATAAGAAACTTTGAAGTCGAATATTTTATGAGTTTGATGGCTGTCTACTGACAGGTCTTCCATTAGCTTTTCCCTCCTTTCTGAGACTACCTTGGCCTGGTGTGTACCTCTTCCCCATATCTCCTGTTCTCTGGCACTATTGAATCATGCTTCATTCCAGGGGTGGGCTAGGGTTTGGCTACCTAGATTAGAGCAAGCCTACCCTCCCAGGAAATATTTGGCTCTGAGGTGGTCATGTGACCTTACTTTGTGGCAAAGATTGCCAACCTTCTTTCTCATTTTTGTCTTGTTTTTATTAAATATCTCTTTATTTTGCAGTTTTTTTAACCATTTCTCCATCTATGCTTTGACAAATTAGATACACTGTAAGCTTCACTTTTAAGAAGAATGGTAAGTGGTCATTCTCTCTCTCTCTCTCTGACTCAGTTTCTGCTGGTGGATGTCTTATCATCACAAAGAAAGCTACCTGGAGAACAGAGTTGATGCCCAGAGGAAGGCAGATTGAAAGAGCCTCAGTGAAATGCAGCCAGAGACCCGACTGCGTGCTCTTCATAGCCGCCTGACCTCTGGATGTCCAGTTCTATGAGCAAATCAAATTCTTCATTGTTTAAGCTATTTGAGTGCTGAAATCATCCTAACTGGTTGAAGGTTTAGATTCTCAGCATGGTATAAAGTGGGTCTGGTGAAAGAGAACTCACATGGGAACCTCAGGCCTGAGCAGGAGTCTCAGGCTACCAGATACTAAGTATGTGTCTGCTCCACCTCTGAAGTTCGATGCCCAATAAAGGGCTGTAATGATCACAGTGGGTGAGGATCAGATACAGCAAAGCTATAAAACATGTGGCACAGCATGTTGTTATTATCATCCTTTGTTAGCTCCATCCACCCATCTAATATCATGAAAATAACAATAGTGGATGACTTCATTGAGGGATTGTTACATGTCAAGTACTGTGCTGAGTGCCTGAATGACTTTGTTCCTTTAGTCTACATCATAGTCCTCTAAAATATGCTATCATACCCCCATTTTACAGATGAAGAAAAAACATTAGAAAACTGATAAATTTTTTCAGTCTAATACAGCTGTTAAGTGGTGGAGTTTTCTAATAAATATTTAAGGGTAATGTTAATAGCCCAAGTATGTGTTCAGAAATTGTCCATTCCACAAAAATTGCCAGTAGCCTCAAATTCTGTATTAGATTTGTTCTCTTTTTCAGTGTTTTATGCTCACACCACCATTATTTAGCTTCCTTTTATTGCTCCCTAAGTCCTTAAGCTCATGCAAACTTCCCCCTCACAATTAACTACTGTTCTGAAACTTTATTGCACTAGGAAAAGAAATAGTGTGTGCTGGTATTGGTTTACACCACACCTCTAAAAAGGTGTGTTTGTGTGTGGGGGGCTATTAATGGAAGTGGTGGGTGTTTCAAATATTTTGAAACTGTTAAATATATGTACTTATTGGGATGATGTCTGAGATTGTGGCTTGCTGGTCACCAGCTGGAGCTGTAAGGGATCTAATGTTTTGCCCTGGAATGCTGAAGGTAGGTACAGATTCAGTGTGATTAGGGAGGGTCTTCTAACCATCTAGACCAATAGTTCTTAACTGGAGGTATTTTTTTTATTTGATGTTTTTATTAGCACATTACAATTATATATAATATCGAGGTTCATTTTGATATAATCATACATGCATGGAATATAGCTCACTTAATTTGTGTCCCCAGTACTTCCTGTTTCCCTCCTTCCTCCCTCTGTTCTCCTTCCTCTGCTCTGCTCATCTTTCTTCTATTTATTTATTTATGTATTGTTTTTTAAACTGGTGCTTTGTAGATAAACATAAAGATGAAATTCACTGTGATATATTCACATATGTACCTAGCATAACTTGTCAATTTTATTCCATGGTTCCTCCCTTTCCCCATTCCTACTTCCTCCCCATCCCCATCCCCTTCCTCTACTCCACTGATCTCCTTTCTTTATTCATGGAATCTATCCTTCCTTTTCTCCCCTCATTTTGCCTGAATTTATGCATATGAGAGAAAACATTCAACCTTTGGCTTTCTGAGTCTGGCTTACTTCATTTAGCATGAGGTTCTCCTGGAGGTAGCTTTGCTTCTCCACATTTTGATTGCCACAACTAGGAGGTGGTGATGTCCACGTAGAGGGGAGAGACTAGGGATGCTGATGAATATCTGCCAATATATAGGACAGCCCCAACAGCAAAGAATTATGCAGCCCAAAGGTCAATAGTGCTGAGGCTGAGAAACCTGGTTTAGACAGACCAAGGACCCGGGCTTATTTTTCCTTTTTATCCCATTGCTACTTGATGGCAAGGTAAGCCATCCTGATGTCGGGGGCCATATGGGAGTGACCTGGAATGTTCACAATTTGGTGCCCTTATTGGGTTTCTGCCAAATTCTGGAATCTGACCAGGTCCTTCTATTAGAGGAGACATGGGTCTCTTGCAAGATGGAGGGCTCCTACCTGAGAGAGTTGGGGTCAGCTGAAATGCACTCCTTAAATAGAGAGGGATGGCCTTCAGTCCCTAGTGTGGCTAGCTGTGGATGAGGCATGGCTGTCTCAGAGGACTCCTACCTCTCCTCCTTATTCCCTCAGTTTATTTCTATCATCTTGGCTCCTGACAGTTCCAAGGTCCCAGCCAGAGCATCTTTAGTGCTCCATTGACAACCCCAGGTACCATCCTCACATCTCTGCTGGGTAGGTTTTGGTTCACTTTCTTCTTGTTCTTCCTCTCACCTGTACTCTGCTACATACATTAGTCCTGTCATACACTTAAGGTTTGCCTTTCTGATTCCCAGGAGCTTAGGTTAGAACTTTAAAAAGAATAGGATATTAAAGCTTCCTTCCTTCTAATCCTTTTACCATAGAAGTCAACTTTCCATGGGGCCATGTGGATGCCTCTGAATGCTGTGAACAGAGTCAGGACACACAACAAACAAAGAGGCCACAAAGATGAATATGTTGAGATCTTATTTTGCTACATCAGAGATTTCATTGGTTTTCTCCTCCTATGCTTTGGAGTTAGGAAGGAGGCCATGGTGGTAGAGGATAGTTTTATAGGTTCGGCCAGATGTGTGGGACATCTGGTGACTGGATGTTTGTTTTTTAAGCATTTCTAACTGTTATGCTCACAGGGTGGGGAAGGGGAGTTGAAAGGTGACTGTTCTGGCTACTCTGAGCTGGCATTTGCTTTGAGGGTGAGGATTGGGGCCAGAGTGAGGGGGGAGGTTTGGGCCTGGCAGAAAGCAACCTTTTCCTCTCCATGCCTGCATATCTTTAGCTGAACCCGAGCCTCTACTTTTCTCTAATGTAATTATCATAATGAGTCTAGCTATAATTTACACAGTGCTTATTATGCGACAGGCACTGTATTAGGCTCTGTGCTTATGTTATCTTGTTCACATTCAGTTCTCATATGCTAGAGACAGCTTAGTAAGACAACTTAGTAAGCACAGGCTACTTACTTCCAGTGAATGCTATCCATCAAGCATATTTCGTAGCTTCTCTTTGCCAGTGGGAAGCCACCAGCAAACCACACATGACAGTCAATGAAATGATTCCCATGATGATAACAAACAGTGTGGTGACCCACTCTGGGGGTAGCTGGGGAGGGATACATGTCCAGTCTCGTCCATGGATTGTTTGACACTGTCGCACTAGCACCACAGTGAGTGCGATGTGATGTTCTGAAGAGATGCTTCTTAATGCTTCCAGAATGGATTTTATTCTTTTTCTTTATTATTGGAGAAGATATTATGCTTTAGACTTAAACACATTGTTGTTACATTGTACAGTTTTCCTCTGGCGTAGTATTTTTTTGCTTGTTTTCCGTGTGGTATTAATGGACTATCTTAAGTTGTCCATATCCACAAGTCCAATTTTGTTGGAGATGTTGCTGGATTAATGTGATTATTTGTGACTGTGAAAGCCTTTTTGCAAAAATGAATTTTTTTCGACTTTGAAGTCACACTGTGGGGCTTTGTTTCCGCAGCTCCAGGCTCCCACCAGGTGAACCCACTGATATCATTGAAGAAACAGATTTTCTGGAGGAAGATACTCTTGAACTTGAGTCTTTGTCCCTTTGAGGGCAACCTGGTAAAACAGAAAATTGTACTCAGTGCTCAAAACTTGTACTTCAGAGAAGAAAAGTCTGGATGAGAATATAGTAGATGTGCAGATTTGAAAGCTGATGGAGCAAGAAGATTGTGAACAGAATTCTGCCCCTTCCAAAGCACTGTGTCCAGCACCCAGAGTCCACTTGTTGTGAATAGGCTTTAGGTAGCTTTCAGCTCTTGTCCAAGTGACCCACTAACTTAGGTTAATAACTTAGGAAGATTCTCTGAAGTCTGCTAGAGTGTTGTCAGTGGCAGCAGGGAGCAGGTTCTGAGGTTAATAGGAATGAAGCAAAGATGGAAGACATATGTTGAGAGGAAAAAATCCCCTGTCTTTCAAAGAGAAGAATAGTGGATTGAATAAAAATAAAAGAGGGGGTAAATAAAAGCTTCAGGAGGTAGAGAAGAGTTCTTGACTTGTAGCCCCAGATGAGCAACATTGTTGGGGCTTAGAAGAGTCTGAGAAATGTAGATCCAGAATGAAATGCTCTTGTCAATGACCCAGAGCATGGTGGCCTTGCAGGTATCCAACCCCTTACCCAGCCATTTTGTGAAGCCATCTGGAATTGTTAGCATGGAATTGGATAGGATAGGATAGGATAGGGGGTCAAGGGTTGGCAATTGTTGACCCAAATGAACAAGCCTGTGCCCTGTTGGGCTGGCTGTCCTATACTATCTGATCCAAGAGGATCTGTCTCATTATTTGAACACTTAAGACTTATCACAACTTAGAAGAGTTACAGGGGGTTTGACCACTGCTTTGCAGAAGGTGGGCTTGCTCTGCTCAGACGGGTATCAGCAGGCTGCGGTGTCTTGTTTTTCTTAAACTGGTGGGAGGGATTTGATTGGTCAGGAGGGTGCTCACCTTCAGGGATTGGGGAGGCCAGGAATAAGACACAGAGTAGAAGACAGAATGTATTCTCGAAGTTTCTCTGCACAGTGATGGGTGCTCTGCTTTCGGGAAAAGAAGCTTATCTTTAAAAAAAAAAAAAAAAAAAAAAAAAAAAAAAAAAAAAAACCTCTAACATAAAGAGTTTTGAAAAAGTTTATAAAGAAACTCTGGAAACCAGAGAGACCCTAAATACCTCCAATTTCCTTCTCCTGGTTTTCAGTGACACCTATGTTCAGTGATGAGCAGCCACAGATCCCAAGGATTGTCTGTAAACTAGGACCTCTCCCTTTTGGTCACATCCTATGAAGGGGAAAATGTTTTTAAAATTTGGAAATATCAGAAATTAAAAAGAATATTTTGTGAATGGATCCTTAAAATAAACAAAGAAAGCAGAACAATTGCCTTCTATGATATCAACTTTCAAGTCCAGTTTAAATATTACTACCACTTGGGAATCAACCAAATACTTTCAACTCTATAAAGTTTCCATTATTTCATTTAGTCAGAGAAATCTGCCAGCTAATATTTTACTAAGCCTGAAAAAAGGTTTAACTAGCCCTTTCCATATCTATCAAGTTCAAAGAGATGGTATAGTTCATGTATCGAGACTCCATAAAGTTTAGCCCTAGAAACACGGATTATATTTCCAATATTTATTAAAATTTTTTCTTTGTCTATTGGCTGGCTTGTTTTAGTCCGTGTGCATATGTTTTATCACATGGTGGGCTGAATTCATACGCTATGTCTAGATGACTCTAGCATCTTTCTGTTCCTGAAGATCACTTAAGATGAAAGGCATTAAAGGTAGACTGGAGGTATCTAAGCATCTGTTTAATACAGGCCCCCTCCATAACGCTCGTTTCTGGTGCTGGGCATCAAAGAAAAAAAATGAAAAGTCGGCACTGTTCTCTTAAAAATACGTCAAGGGCCCCCAACTCTTTAACAACACAGGAAATGTCAAATATTATATGGATATAAATAACTCAGTAAAACAGGGTTACAAGAACATCTGGCTTTGCACAGTTCCGCGCACTCGACTGGTGCAGAGATATTTCAGTAATACTATCCAGTCTTTGGGTTGTGTGAGACTATGGGGCACAGAAGGGAATTTGAGTGTCGAGTGAAAAATGTGCTTGTAAAAAGGTCTGAGTTGTTATCTGTCTAATCCGTCCTAATCTGTTCAGTCATTTGCTCTGGGGGCTCTTAAGAGTGGAATACTGACCCCCTCTGGAAGCCAGTCTCTTAGACAGATACCTCTGGGGCCCCAGGGTTAGGGACGGAGGGCAGAAGGTTAACGACCCTCGAGGAGCAAGCTGCTCCAATGATAACTGGAGAGATCATTTTTAAAAGGGACATCTCAATTTTCCAAGAAGCTTGCAGCTTTACTTCAGTTCTAGCACCACGGTGGCACTTGTCAGGAAAAGTGGTGATGTGTCTCTTCTTTGTCCTCGCCTGTCTTGCCTCTCGCCTGCTCACCTCCATTTCTGCTTTCCCTCTTCTTTTTATCTCATTGCATTTCTTCACTGGAGGTTTTCACTTTATTTTAAAGATCTGATTCCTTTGGGCTTTGGGCAAGCCACCGTTTGGGGAAGGCAATTTGTGCAATTGACACTATTTGGTGTTCATTTCACTTATACACACTTTAAAAAGAAAGTAAAACCTCCAAAACAAAAATACACACACACAAAAATTCACACGAGGCAATTGAGGTTTATGGTTTTCCTCTACGTCTAAATTACAATGTTCAGCATTATTAAGAATAATAAACAGCAACATCATCCATGTTGAAGCAAGGCAGAGCAAAATATAAATGAGAGCTATATCTTAGATCCCTTTGAGCTCATTCCCAAATAACTCCACTTATTTACTCTGTGAATACTAGTAACTATTGTATGCCAAGCACTGTGGTGGGTAAAAACTCCACTTACCCTTAAGGAGCCTACAATCTGGTGGAGGAGGCAGCTCATGAAATAGTTACAATATAATTTTTTGCAAGGGGGTGCAATATGGTACCATAGGATACAATATGATAGGATTCATTCTAAAATAAAGTGAACAATGGAAAGAAAATAGATACTGGATAAAAATAATTTGCTTAAATACCTCCTGCCAACCCTTGGAATATCTAGTTACATTTATATTTTTCTATCCCTTCAACAGTCTTGCTGGAAGTCATTTGATCCTTGGTTAAAACCAAGTCGAGGTAGGGAGCAGGGAATCAAGAGCCAAATGGCAGTGCTTCCCAGCTCTGCAGCAGAAGTTGGGATGAAACTGATTTCTTTCTGAAGCAGGTGGGAAAATTGTGTGTACTGAAAGAAATTCCTTTATTTGTTGTGTGATTGGCAAGTGTGTGTGATAGACTGTTCTTTTTGCAGATTTGGAGACCCCACAGTGACCATGTTCTATTCATTAGTTAATTGGTTAATTTAACCATTATGTATGTACATTCTGAGATAAGCATCTCTCTTTCTCTGCGATTGGCACATACTAAGCATTCTGTTCTGCTCCTGAACTACACCATCAGCACAAACTACTATGTATCTTTCAAGGTCTGTGCTAGATGTCCATTCTTGCTTTCAAGGAAATCAGTAAGATGGGGAAAGCCATACAAACAATTCATCACAGCATCATAAGTGGAAATCTGTGTTAGAGGTCAGAGGAAGATAAAGATTTGGTAAATAATAATAATAATAATAATGAAACCTAAGTAGATGACTTGGAAGTCACAGATGGATCTGAGTAATTCTCACACTGGGTATTCAGATGTTCAATGGCATTTTTCATCCAAACTTACCCCGATTGGCTATATGCCTTGTATACATTAATGGTATCATTTCCTCCATTCCCTTTTGCTGTGTGCTCTGTAGACTTAAAAGGAATCACCAATTAGTCTGAATTAAGGACTCTCTGCCCAGACCATGTGATTAGCTCCCCAGGCCCTTGAGAAAGTTTCTTAAGTTTGTGTCTTGGCTGGATCCCAGCCCTGCAAAACAGCCCAGCCCCAGACAAACACCCTGTTGAGCATCACCTGCCAACCTGCTCTTCTGCTGGTGTTTTTAAAACTCACTCTTGTCTTTCTCTTCCCATTCCATTCCAAGGATTTGACGGAACAAACTGCACCCAGACACTATTGAGATTGTGACACAGGCCAGTACACTTCAGGAAATTCAAACTGACAGAATCTCCTGCCTTCTGCTATTGCAAAAGTGGCTTAGTGGAGCAAGACGCCAGCTCAGAGCCATGGACTGTAGCTCAAGGTCCCTGACCCTCTCTGCAGAGATGGGAGTGCCTGGAGGGCTGAGGGACTTGGCAGGGCTGAGGTAAACACTCAGGTTGAGGCATTTTTCATCTGTTTAACCAGATCTCATTATATTGTCAAACAAGACTGCCGTGCTCACAAGAAACAGCCATGGTATTCCTATTGAGAGTTGGGGTGAGAGGTAAGAATGTGTTTTTTTCCATGGAGGTAAATTTCCTTAATGCTGGGATGCTAGGCAAAGTTTTCATTGAGACACAAGTGGGAGGCAAGGGTGGTAAGCTAATGGAGGCTTTGAAGAAAGCCAATTGCTCTTTCTATAATTCTGCCCTGCCTGTAATGGGGAGAAAAGAGGGATTTAAAATAACATCACCCACATCCTGTGCAGAGGACTCATCTAGATGGCTACAGAACTTTATTCCTAATCCTATACTCTGTCACTCTGTCACTTCCCTTCTCTTGACTCTGGGAAAATGTCACTTTATTGTTTTTAATTTATCCCCCCTCCCTCCAGTACTGGGGATTGAACCCAGGGATGCTCTATCACTCTGCCACATCCCTAGCACTTTTTATTTTATTTTATAGAGTCTCTCTAAGTTGCCAAGGCTTATCTCCATCTTGCCATCCTCCTGCCTCAGCCTCTGGAGCAGCTGAGCGTGTGCCACTGTGCCTGGCTGTTGTTTTCAAAATAACTTTTTCTATCTTTTATAGGTTGAGTTGAGTTTGGCATTAGTTGCTTGGTTCTGAGGAAATTCAAAATCTAGGTAAATCACCAGGCCACCCAGGCATCAGTTGGAATTGTATAGGAATGGTGGTGAGCTATGTAAAAATCCTTGTAGACAGTCCCATAAAAGGGTCTTACTCAAAGAGAATATATGCATTTTACAAAATCCAAAACAACTGTCTGCTCAATGACTTTTAAAAAAAAATCCACTTACTTCTCTCTTATATTTTACATTTGAGTTCATTTCCCACATCTTGTTTTAATTCTAAAACTCTATGGTGTAGCTGTAATTTTTAAAAAGTTATTTGTTCTTAAAAAATATTTATTGAGTTGCTGCCTTGTGAGGGTGTCCTTGCCACCCTCATTTTGCATATTTGCAATGACAAATTTTCATCTCCTCTGCTCTCCTCGAGGCTTCATCACCCATACTTCACCTCCTGCCTAAGGGATGTGCTTGTGTCCTATTGGACTAAGAAAATAAAAGCCACCACATAGAAGTACCTTTAATTTCTTGCCATCAAATTGGCCAATCTATCTTATATCTGTTTCCATATTACCCTTCTTCTTTCTTATGACCATGGAGCAAGAGCTCTTGGGTAGCAATTTTATGGAGCAAAGAACATGCAGAATGACTGGGAGTCTGTCTTATACCTGGCCAAAGGTAGTGGCAAAACTTGAACTCAGGTCTCCTGATTTTTTTTTTATCCCAGTACCATTTTTACTGCATCATAGTGCTTTTCAGTTTTTATCTAGGTAAGCAATATTTTATTTAGAATGTTAGTGGCAGACATACCTGTCCAGAATCTGTGCTCCCTGTACCCATTTCCAAAAGCCTGGAACTTCTCTGAGGTGATCCATGTGGTTCTAGGGAAGCTGACTGCCCCGTCAACTCTCACTTTTGGTGATTGACCTAGTGGCATCGGCCAACTACAGTGATTGGTTCAGAAGTGGGCTTGTGTCCTAAGCTGGCCCAATCAGAGTGGGCATAGGTTCTTTTCTCCAAGCAGAGCCGGCATATGTTCTTTTCTCCTTCTGTATGATATGGTGTAAGGATGGGAAGTCTGGAAGTACTGAAGCCACTTTGCCATTATGAGGGAAGTCAACCTGAATTTTCAAACACAGAAATTGACTAAATATAGAAGAGTAAAAATAAAAATTCAGGAATAAAGGAAAATTTCAGGAAGACTATTAAATCATAACAGCCCTTTTGGTGAAAGTAGCCATATAGTCCTATTATTGTTTAAGCTACTTTGAATTTTTTTCTGTACCCTGTAACAAAGAATAACTGATGAACATAACTTTTTTCTGACTGAAAGATTCATATACTTTCTTATAAATAAGAGAAAATTTTGAAAAATCTAAAGAAGAAAATGAAAATCATTCATTATTCTACTACCTAGAATAACTGATATTAATACTATTGAGATCCATATTCAGTTTTTCTTGAGGAAGAGGTAGATATTAAGATTTATTTTATCAAAGCTTTGTTTTTACTATTTTATTATATTAAATTTTATGTGTCCTTTGTAACTATTGAAAAAGCCTTTTAAAATGGCATCATGTTTTAACCATTTGAATATATCTATTTTCAAAACTGCTATGATTCAACTTAATGTTCAATTTTATGTTTTGTGCATTCCTTTATAATTTATCATAGTTTCGTTTTTTATCACTTGTACCATATAAAATTATTTTAAAGTTTAGTTATTAAACACTTATTGAATATTTGCTACATGTAAGTGATAGGGTCTAGGGATGATGGGTCCTGGCCTCCTTGGGGCTTATGATCTGGAAAGGCAGATCTTTAGTTAGAAATCCACAGATATGAATGCAATATTACAAAATAATCCTTATTTTAAAGGACAGAAAATGTGCATAAGATTAGGATGGTGTAGAACTGCATCTTTGCCTTTGGGTAGATGGGATGGAGGGGTGTAAGGTGAAGAAGTGATACTTGAGTGGACCAGGCAGAGAGGAAGCATTAGCTGGGATGAGGGAGAGGGCATGGGATAGGGAGACCCTCTCTGCAGAGAGCAAAGAATGGGGAAGGCCATGATCAAGAGGTAGCTCACTGTGGTTTTGGAAAGCAGAGAGGGAGGAGAGGTGGTGGTGGGACTGGAGGGGACAGAACTAGAACAGGAGGGACTTTAGAGGCCACACTAAGAACTTTGGTAACTTGAGAAAAATGAGAAGGTATCAAGAACTTTGGTCCGGCGGTGGGTGGGTGGGCAGAAAGCATAGGTCTGGTTTGCCATGTGCACTTGAGATGAGGCTGGTGGGAGGACGGAGGGTCTGCCAAAGCCTGACTTGGGTTGGTGGTAGTGGAGGTGAGGGAAGGGAGGAGAAGGAGATGTTGAGGACACTCTGTGAACAGGACTCAGCAGTGGACAGGCTAAGGAGAATAAATGAGAGGGGGGGGGGGAGAGAGGGAGAGGGAAGGAGAGAGGGAGAGGGAGGGGGAGAGGTGTCAAGAGGCACCTTTTGGTCTGACTCTGTGCCTATGAATGCACAGTGGCACATTGAGGGTGGGGATCTGGAGTACAGGGTGGGGTTGGGGAGCCATAGGTGCCAGGACATGTTACAAGGACGTGGAATATGTGGCCTGGAGCTCCCAGAAAAGGTCTGAGCTAGAGAAACACATTTGGAAATCATGAAAGACAAGATGAGAGTGTAGTCATAGCATGAGGAAGACCATCCTTCATGAAGAAGACTAAAAGTGAGATTCCATTCACAAGAGGCCTAAGTCCTGGTCTTTGGGAGAATCAACTTTCAAAGGCAGGGTAGGGAGGTGACTCTCCTAAGGATACTGTAGAGGCGGAAACAGAGAAGTAAGAGAAAAAGCGAAACAGTGCTGTCACAGCATCCAAATACAGTGTGTCAAAAAAAGAAAGGTCATAATAAATATGAAGCACCACTGGGGCCAACTAAGGTAAAGATGAAAAATGTCTGTTGGCTTTTGTGGCATGTAAATATTCAGTCTAGCCAGAATGATTTCAGAAACGTGATGGGGCAGGAGCCAAATTGTGGCTTAAGGAGGGGTTAGGAGAAAAGAGGATGAAGTCTTTCATGAAAAGCTTCTAAGAATTTTGCTGAGCAAGGAATCAGGGAGTTAGGGCTAACAGTGGCTCTCAACTTTGTGTACAAGAATTATGTGAGGTGCCTTGAAACCATTCCCATGCCAAGGCATTCTCCAAACCAATGAGATCAGAGTCTCTCAGAGTTGGATTCAAACACTGAGTTATTTTATAAAGCTCCCAGGTGATTCCAACATGTAACCAAGACTGACAATCACCAAGTTAGAAAGGAGATATGGGACTGAAAGTCTGTACGTTCTTCTGCATCCTAGAGGTAATGGTACTTGCGGATACCAAGACCTGTGGATGCTAAAGTCCCTTATATAAAATGACCTAGTATTTGCTTATAACCTACAAACATTCTGCTGCATACTTTAAATCATCTCTAGATAACTTATAATGCCTAATGCAATGTAAATATTGTATAAATAGGTATTATATTGTACTGCTTAGGGAATAATGACAAGGAAAAAAAGGTCTGTCCATTTTCAGTACAAATGAGATTTTTAAAAATATTTTTATAGATGTAGATGGACAATATGCCTTTATTTATTTTTTTATGTGGTGCTGAGGATCGAACCCAGTGCCTCACACATGCTAGGCAAGTGCTCTGCCACTGAGCTATAGCCCCAGCCCCCAAATGAGATTTTTTAAAAGAATATTTTCATTCTGTGGTTGATTGGATCTGCAGATGTGGAAGTCAAGGATGCTGAGGGCTGACTGTATATTTTAAGGACTGGAGAGGTTTGAATAAGCTTAATTGTTGTCAGGAGGGATCTAGATGAAAGGGTAGAGAAGGAATAATAGATTTTGTGAAGTTCTGAGAAGACAGAATTCAAAACTTCAATGGAGAGAGAAGCCTCAGAAAGGAGTGGTTTAAAAGGAAACCCTTTGCCTTTAACTGCTTATTAGTGACCTTGACATTTTAAAAACTACATTTTTTTAGTTACCCAAAATGAAGAATAAAGTTGCTACTTGATGCATTTTCCATAGAAATGCACTTGAACCATTTTATTTTCCCTATGAGTTTTTAATACAGATGATGGTTGCAAAATATTTATTTTTTACATTCTGGATTACCTGTTTTAAAACCACTCTGACATTTGTAGTTAACTTTGGAACCATGGTTTAAAAGGTTATTCAGGTGTAATGCTGCATGGAACTCTTTTCAGTGCTACCTGCCAGAATGATGTTACTGTGCCAACCCCATCCCTGGGTCATAAAATTCCTCCATCATTTGGTGTGAGTGTATCAAAAGAGTCACATGGCATTCTATTTTATGAACTCTTGCATGGTTGAGAACGTTTTCTTATTGCCTTCACATGTGAAAAGCAGCATGGATAAACATGTAATTGCTTTATTTCAATCTTCTCCATAAGCACCTGGTAAGTCTTACTTTCTATCCCACCATAGGTGTCAAGATCTTCCAATCTCAGACTCATAGGTTATTCTCCCTGTTATCCCTATAGGATATCCACGTAGGATTTCCAGAATGAGGGGTTTTGTTGCTGATTATTCTTGGGGTATGGTGAACATTTTAGTCTTAAGGACATTTTTTCCCCCTCCTCAAAAAAGTGTTCTTCAGTTAGACTTCCAATCATGCCTTTGGTTTCTGTAGCTTTGGTTTACTCCTCAGGAACATCATGCTTAGACAAGATGTTCATTCTTAGTCCTCTGAGTTTAGCATCTTTTCTGTTTTCATTGGCACCCTTGTTATTCTGAAGAGCTTTTTAAATTTATTCTCTAATTACAGATTTGCTTTTCTGCACTTTCAATTCTACTTGATCCTGCCTTCCACGTTATTCAGTCATTACATTTTTTCATTCTTTTGTAATCATCCATTATTTTACTCATCTCCTTTTCATCTTCTTGTATTTTTTCTCTCTTCTTGTATTTTTTCTCTTCTTCTTGTATTTTTCATCTTCTTGTATTTTCATCTTCTTGTATTTTTTCTCTCCCCAGCTACCCTTTCTTCTTGACCTTCCTCTTTCCATTCCTTCTCTCCTTCCTTCCTCCCTCCCCTCCCTCCCTCCCTTCCTCCTTCCCGTTCTCCATCCATCCATCCATCCTTTTTTGTCCTCTCTCTTTTGGCATTGGGGTTTGAACCCAGGGGTGCTCAACCACAAAGTCATATTCCCAGCCCTTTTTTATATATTTTATTAGAGACAGGGTTTTTCTGAATTGCTAAGTGCCTTGCTAAGTTGCTGAGATTGGCTTTGAACTTGTGATCCTCCTGTCTCAGCCTCCCGAGCCACTGGGATTACAGGTGTGCACCACCATACCTGGCCATCCTTCCTTCTCTAGGTATATCATATCTTATTCTTACCATAGGCTTGTTGTGGCTACTTCAAGGAGAGCACATCTTCTGTCATTCTATTGAATCTGCCATTTAGAACTGTGATGATAAGTTTCCCAGAAACTTTAAGATGACATTCATTTCTTTTATTCTGTAACTTTTTCCAGATGATTCATGACTAACGAAATAAAATGTTGGCCAATATACACAGTGTGTGGATTGCCTGTGCCTACTCTCTGTACTCTTCAGCACGGGTTGAATCCCCTTTCTATTTCATCAGGTATACATCAGATTCATGTACATTAGGGGCTGAGCTATATTCCCAAGGTCTAGCTATTCTTCATCTAGCGTGGTCTGCTTGCATGAAAGTGCATCTTTATGCTTGTCTTTGGTGTTTATGCCTCCTTGGAGGCAGTGCACCCTTCTATCCAGTTTCATTCTTGGATTTTCAAGTGGCACACCTGGTGATGGAACTGCCTGAGCTGCAGAGGAATAGCTGAGTGGAACCAGCCTTGTACCCCTGAAGCAGAGAGAGAGGGAGCTGAGAGCAAGCTTGCTTTGTTCTCCATACCTTTGACTGTTTCTGTCATTCAAGTTCTACTAGATTAATACCAGTAGGAAGTCTTTTCACATTCTGCCAATACTCCTACATTTTTGGCCTTGTGAATTTTTATCTTGAATGTTAATAAAATGGCGGGCAGAATCTGAAGAGTTAAAATTGAAGTCAGTTATCTTTTCTCGCTTTTATTTTAAAAATCTGAGTGGTATTACCTTAGAAGTGAATCTTAATTAAAGTGAAAGTTTTTGGCAAAGACAAGGAAATGGCAAGAGTCATTCTACTGAAAGTTACCCTCCCCATAACCCCTGCCACCAGCACTGGGATTGGGGATTGAACCTGGAGCCTTGTGCATGGTAGGAGAGCACTGTACCAATGAGCTA
This sequence comes from Tamias sibiricus, assembly GCA_025594165.1. Classification (NCBI taxonomy): domain Eukaryota; kingdom Metazoa; phylum Chordata; class Mammalia; order Rodentia; family Sciuridae; genus Tamias; species Tamias sibiricus. The sequence continues at coordinate 122,940,243 of CM046657.1, read as the reverse complement.
TATTCCAAGCCCAGGAGAGAGAGCCATCCTACTGATATGCAGCAGGTGGTTGTGGATGGACATGTCTATGGAGTGACCATTTATTTTTGCAGCACTCAGAAGGGCTCTTAAAATTCAGGATTCTCTCCCACCTTTAGATTGCATAGACTCTCCTCCTTTGGGGCATTCTGGGATTCCCTACATCTCCTAGAACTGTCCCATTCCTTCTAGAAGGGTGTTTAAATTTATTTAAAAATGAGTGTTCCAAAGTCCATGTGAAATTGTAACATAATAAGAAACAAATCTTTGAGCTTCATCCCTAGTTCCTGGAAGGGTTGAAAGGAGCACATTTTGTTATTCATAATAAGGATTTTTTTTTTTTAATTCATCATACCTGAGTTTATGCTCATGAGGTGACTTTTAGTAGATGGGGGCTGGTTGCCAGAGTAACTGACTGTGAGATTAGAAGGTTAGAATTTCCAGGCCCACCCCCTGACATCTGAGGAAGGGAGAGGGGCTGGAGATTAAATCAATCATCAGTGGCCAGTGGTTTAATCAACTGCACCTATGATGTGAAGCCTCCACAAAATCTCTGAGCAATGGGGTTTGGAGAGCTTCCAGGTTGGTGAACATGAACATATCCATGTGCCAGGAGAGTGATGCACCCTAAAAGTCACAGAGACAGAAGCTCCTATGCCCAGGACCCTTTCTGGAACTTTCACCCTATGTATCTCTTCATCCAGATGTTCATTTGTATCCTTTAAAGTCTCCTTTGGAATAAATTGGTAATATAGGTAATAATAAACAAGTCCTGGCCAGGCGTGGTGGTGTACTCCTGTAATCCCAGCTGCTCGGGGGGCTGAGACAGGAGGATTGTGGGTTCAAAGCCAGCCTCAGCAATGGCAAGGCGCTTAGCAACGCAGTGAGATCTGTCTCTAAATAAAATACAAAATAGGGCTGGGGATGTGGCTCAGCGGTTGAGTGCTTCTGAGTTCAATCCCCAGTACCAAAAAGTAAAAAAAAAAAAAAAAAAAAAAGTCCTTTTCTCAAGTTCTATGAATCAATCATTCTTACAAACAATCAAACCCTGGGAACCCCTGATTTATCACATTGGTTGGAGGGTTGGGAGGCCTGGACTCACAGCTGGTCTTTGTACTGCTTTCTTGTGGGACTGAGCCCACAGCATGAAGATCTGATATTACTCCAGGAAAGCAGTGTGAAATTTGAGTTGAATTGTGCGAAACTCATTAGTATTTAGAAAATTGGAGAATTACTTTGTGTAAAAAAGAAGACCCACATATTTGGTGTTAAACCTGTTGTAAAAAAAAAAAAAAAGATTGTTTTGTTTGCTTTGCTTGGTTGGGTGGGGGGAAGTTAGAGGAGAGTCCACTGGCATTCTGAGACTTTTGAGTGTGACCCTATTAGACAGGTGGGTGTTCTCCAGAAATTGCATAGACTTAGCTGGTAGAAATACCCATGGGTTAGCATAAGGGAAGAGATTGGAGGATTTGCTAGATTATTTATCAGCATCTCGGCATATAATTGGAAGTCAGACTTTATTCCATTCATTTAATAATAGTTGATATTTATTGAGCACCCACCATATATCAGGCATTGAAATAGGTGCTGGGGATACAGAAGTAATGAGACACTCTATCCTATGCAGCTCGTAGTTTATTGGTGGAGATAGACAAGTAGTAGAAAACTACACATGTTTGGATTTAAAATTAGGGTAAGTTCAAGGTACACTGAGAGAGTGGAGCATGGGGATAATTAAACCAATCTCAGTGTGCATCAAGAAAAACTTCCTAAAGGAAAGCTCTGGAAGCAAAAGGGACACATAAAAGAGAGTCAATATTCAAAGAAACTCTAGCAAAGAAGAATACATTCCTGAAGAGAGAAGGGACCTAAGTCTATAGACTTAGAGGGGCACCAGGATCTAGTCAAATTGAACCTTTTAAAAAGCATATGTAGTCAGTGGTTGAACAGCACAGGTTCTGGAGATAGATTTTGGACTTGAAGTTCCCATTAATTCATTAATTATGAGATGTTTCAACTTGGACCATGTTCTCAATCTCTGAACTTTAATTTCCACATCTGTAAAATGAAAATGATAGTATTTACTCTAAAACATTGCTGTGAGGATTAAATGAATTAATACTATATAAAAATGGATGGTTGAATAGTGTTCATCATATAACAAGTGCTTAATAAATATCAGATGGTAATAGGTTGTAAGATCACTTATTGGATAAAGAGGGCTAGGGAGAAGCATAGTGTTCTAAATGTCTGATACTATTGGAAATGGAGAAAGTTCAGGAAAAGAATATCTTGGCAGTGGAAAGAGTTGGACTTTGGTTTTCAAACAATGAAAACAGAGAATTATGCATCAGAATGAGGATTATTGGCAAATGAAGGTAACCCTTAGGAAAGGAAATTCCAGTAGAACTCTGAATTATTACAAAGGGAAAATGCAATGAATAGCAACTTGATCAAATAAGGGGGGAAAAAAGGAAAATCAGAAATAAATTGAAGCAAAGTAATAGCACCAGAGGGTATGAGATGCAAGCAAGTTCACTCACATGAAGTGCTTAGAGCATGGAGAATTAGGTGAGTTAGCATCATCTTCCTCTTCTACCTCCCCCTCTTCCTCCTTCTCCTCCACATCTTTCTCCTCCTTACCACTACAATAAATATAAATGGATTGAATTGTTGTACTGAAAAACAGAGACTCTTAGACTGGAATTTTTTTAAAATTTTTAAAATTTAATTTAATTTGTTATACATGCTTTTAGAGTGCAAATCCTTTCATATTACATATAAAGAGCACAGTTTTCCAAGTCATTGGTTTTACACAAAGTATTTTCATACCATTTGAGTTTTTATACATGTACTTAGTATATTGATGTCCAACTCCTTCTGCCATTGTTTCTATTCCCTTGCCCCTTTTCCTCCCCTCCTCCCCTTTTTTCTATTTAACATTCCTTCATACCTCTCATCCCCCCTCCTTTGCCACTATAATTCAGTATCATCATAGCAGAGGAATCAATCGACTTTTGGTTTTCTGGAATTGGCTGACTTCACTTAGTATTATTTTCTCCAACTCCATCCATTTACCTGCAAATGCCATGATTTTATTCTCTTTTAGTGCTGAGTAGTGTTCCATTGTGTATATATACCAAAGTTTCCCTATCCATTCATTTATTGATGGGCATTGGGGTTGTTTCTACAATCTAACTATTGTGAATTGTGCTGCTATGAACACTGATGTGGCTGTGTCCCTGTAGTAAGCTGTTTTTAAGTTAGACTGGAATTTTAAAAACAATTCAGTTATATACTGTTCCTCAGAAAAACACATGGGGTGAAAATGGTTAGCTTAAAGTAAAGGGAGAAGAAGAATCATAACAGGTAAATGCTAACAAAAGAAAGTAAAAAGGATAAAATTAATCTTATAAAAGTTTAACTTGAAAGATATGGAAAAAAGATAAAAGAAGTACAGTTATGTGAAACTGGAAAGCATAATTTATGAGCACATATAAGGTATGAAACCTTATATGTATCAAACCATACATGTGTATGATATGTATCAAACCATACATATCAAGTAAAAAATTTTAAAAAATGATAAAAATAATAAGAGAAAATGACAATGTGCGTTTCTCAGAATTTGCAATATCACATAGGCAAAAGCAAGTAGGGTTATAGATGAACTGAATGATTTAATAAATGCACTTTAATATATATATATATTTGCATATATTATGTTTACATATATAAAGATACTCAAGATTCAATTATGTACATTTTCATATCCTTTGTTTAAAAAATACACATTTTCCCATGCCAAAAGAACATTTACAAAAATATATCTTATACTTGAAAGGCTTGATAAATTAAGAAGGTTATTTTTTTGTCTTTATAGATTATATATACAGATTGTAATTTAAGTAAAAACAGATAATAAAATATATCCAAAGTAATTTATTTCTAGGAAATTAATGCTCTGAGATTAGCCCTGCATTCAAAGAGGAAATCAAAAGTGATATTGCAAAGTCTCTAGAAAGAAAAGATTATTATTTCCTCCCCTGAACCTACACGCTCTTGGGACTTGCACCATGTAGGCCCCAGGGAAGCCATTCCCTCCTCTGCATACATGGATGCAAGAGATCCTTGCCTAAGAAGTGTAATTTCCCAGGTGCACCCACTGTTCATTTTCTTGCTTGTCTTAGTGTTTTGGCATGTGGTTCTGGGGAAACTCACATATAAGAATGGTGTTTAGAATGACAGTATTTGCAACAGTTGCACATGGTGCCTGAAAAGCATTTTGTAATATTGAATAATTCATACTACTCTTATATTTGTGCACATGAAAGTCTAGACATCACATGGATGAAGTGTGATAATTATTCTTTACACTTGCAATTAGAAAGACATTGAATGCTAGAATTCTAGCAAGTTTTCTTTTGGTAAAATTATTTTAAAATATTTAAATTTTCAAAAAGAAATTTTTTCAGCTTTAAATCAGTTTGATTTAAAATTTGATATTTATCATTTATAACTTGTACTTGGCCTTTTAATATTCATAGATAACTTTGAATATTTTGAATGAAAACTTTTGGAAGATTTTTTTTTTTTTTTTTTTTTTGGTACCGGGGAAGAATCCTGACCACTGGGCCAAAGCCCTTTTTTTGTATTTTATTATGAGGGCACTGAGTTGCTAATGATTTTTACTTTGCTCTCCCAAAGTTGGGATTAACATTTGTTTAGTTTAGGTTTTTTAAAAACATATTGTATTTTGAGTACAATTACATTTTCTTTTTAAGTTAGTACTGTCAACACAAACTGTGAAAAACTCTGATTATAACAAAATAATTAGTGTTTGCGATAAAATGCGGACATGTGAAATGAACTTTAAGGAATAAAAATATACCAAGTGTTCTCACCCTAACATTGTTGGTCCACTGAGAAAAAAATTCAGTAGTCTTCAATTTTTTTTTCTCTGCTGTAAGTACTATAAAGACCATGCTTTCCGCATTAAATTTTTTTTTTATTGGTTCTTCTTATTATATGTGACTGCAAAATCCATTTCTATGTAATTATATAAGCATGGAATATATCTTATTCTAGTTAGGATACCATTCTATGGATGTACATGGTAGGGGCAGGTGGGCGGTGGAGGGTTTAGGGGGATGGTGGACGTTGTAGAGTAACTTTGTAGCAAGTTCAATCCATAAAGCCTGTTTCACTAGTACATAGCAAAGCATGCTCTATTCAGTATTCAAGGAGGATGGCAAAGAATAACTCAGGATTAACATTTTTGGGGTAGCCCTGATCTGGGTTAACACTGGTGTCTCTGTAAATTCATTAAGGAGTGTCATGTCTTCCTCATCTTTCTATACCTCCAGATCTGGAACAATTGGTGTAAAGGAAATATTTGTTGAACTGGAAGTTTCTAAAATGACAAAAGTGACAGCATTTTGCTTGTTGCTGTGCAAGTGGCAATGTTGTACTGTGCTGGCTCTGCAGCCAGACTGCAGGTCCTGAGCCTGTTTGTGCTACATTTTTTCCTGGGTGCCCTTGGGCAAGAACTCCATTTCTTTGTGTCTCTGTTCTCAAGTCTGTAAAATACTAGTAGTGCAAACCTCAGAGGGTTGTTATAAAGACTAATGAGTTATTACACTGAAAGTGCTCAGATCAGCTCTTGGCTACAGCGGGCACTCCATCACATTTGCTTATTAAATGGGGTCCATACTTGATTCATGTCAACAAACATTCATTGAATGTCTAAGTTGCTAGAAGGCAAATGAATGTCTATCACGTGCCAGGTGTCTTGCTAGCTATGGATACACAAGGCCTAGTCCTTGTCCATGTGTATGCAGTAAGGAAGGAATTTTGGATAAGCAATCCGGAGATTACAGAACAGTTTATTTTATAACATGGTCCTAGGAGCTGAAGATGGCCCACAGGAGAAACCCCTGACTCCCAACCTGGTCTTGGGCCATGAGGGGTTATTTCCTAACAGAGTGGAATGGAAATGTTAGGTTTTTAAGGGAAAGACTGTGGGGAAGGGACTTACACATCTAGATGACTGTCTACTGCTTCTCTTTGTGGTAGTAGTAGTGGCATCAGGAAAGACCCCCCCACCAGTGGCGTCCCCACCCATGTTGGTCTGCTATATTCTTTATGATCTAAGGATCCTTTGGTGTTCCTGTTTGTCTTAGCTTATACACAACCAAGCACTACCTCTAGGTTTATAGGGTGTGAGTTTATCTCCTGAAACAGTCCTTCCTCTCCTAGAGCCTTCCTTGCAAGCTTCCTGTTTCCATCAGAACCAACATATCCTGTAAGGACTTTCAGCTCATGGATTAAGCATGTGCAAGAGAAGAGACAAATTGCATGGAACACTTCCCAAAGGAGTTCTTTTTCCTCCCTTTCTTTTCTTACTTCCTTCCTTTTTTCCCCTTATCTTTCTGCCCCATTCCCTACTTGTCCCAAATTCGCAGACTTCCTTAGTAGATTCCAAACCAGGATTTCAGAGATCTTGAGGCATCCCAGTTCTCTATGAGGGGCAGGGACTCTCACAGGTCTACTTTAGCTTCGAATAAAGCTGTTAGTTTGGTACAATGGCACAAGCAGCATAAAATCTATGGGTAGTTTGAAGAGCTACAAAATCTGCCTGCTGCCTTACAAATATAATCCAGATCTATTTGGCAGAGAAACTGACATTTTACAACAGTTACTCATTGAAGTCAGGGCAATAAAGAATTTGCTGAAATCTTAAATGTGAAATGAGGGGGGGGTAATTATTGGTTATTAATTTTATAGTGTGATTAGCATCTCTGTCTCCATCCTGCCCCCTCCCACAATAAGGGTCTTGAAGGCATGGGACCCAGGACATGTGATTTTTATAGGTAGTAAGGGATCTGAAGAATGATAAAAGATGAATTCAGAAATATTGTTTAGAGAAAGTTGCACACCAGAACCTTCTATCTATCTATCTATCTATCTATCTATCTATCTATCTATCTATCATCTCTCCATTCATCTGTTTACTTAGCACAATGAATCATGACTGCCTATCACTCCCAATGATGCTATTTCTACATCCTGAGTATTTATGGGTGTAAACATGCATCCATTGCCCACCTGGAGCTCCACAGAGAGGGGAGGCCTGAGCCCATAGTCACAAAGCACATTTAAAAGTGTTCAAAATCTGGAGACATACTGAACCCTTCTTGGTGACATTTCCACAAGACATTGAGCTGAGTAGGAACTTGAAGGGGAAATTGAGACTTTCCAAGTGGATTTGGTAGGAAGGAATTTTGGCCAAAACTGTGGGAGAGAATGAGATGACCTGAGAAAAGAAAGTAGCTCCCTGTGTCAGGGCTGCAGGGAACAATGAAAGATACTGCCCAAGAAAGCTAGGGAGTCCAGTCACTGTCCCAGGGTGGTGGAACCACTGAAGGGGTTAAGGATAAGACAGTAAATGTCTAACTATGGAAATCAGATAAATGATACAATACTCAGGGTTTTCTTACAAATGCATATCTAAAACGTTAAGGATGAAGAAATGAAAAGGAATACTTTAAAGCCTAGAGTTGAAGAGGGAAGAAGTGAATCTTACAGGAGTTCTGGATTTTCCTTTAAGCTGGACATTTTGAGGGGATAGAAACCCTATCAAGAACCTCTAATTCCAGATAATGGCTGTCTCATCATAGTGATCAAACAAGAGAAAATATAACAAATAGGGAACATAGGGTAAGTAAAGCCAAAGTCCAATAATTCCTGTTTTATTTTCCTTGAATTTTCCTGTTTGGCTTTTGACAATGATTGAATTAAGTGCAAGTTGCCAAAGCCTGTTTTCTCCTTGGACTGCTTGTATCAATCTTGGCCTCTTTGGGATTTGTCTTTCTGTAACAGAGAAGGAAGAAAAGAATGCTTATTGATTCTCTGGGGCTGGTGCTCAGCGCTGGAGGGGCACAGATATTGGTCTGCATGCAGCTTCTTATCAGTTCTACTTCTGTTAAAAAATCATAAATTTTTACAGGAGAATCCCAGATGGTCTTTTCTGGGGTCACATGAAGGATTCATGAAGGTGGCCCAAGCATGTTATTTTCCTGACTTAGCAAGCTTGCCTTGCTCCCTGTGGGTCCTCCAGAATGCTGCTGTAAACTGGAGGTAATGGAAAAATAATCCAGCGAGAAGGGAGGGGGAAAACAGAGTTATTTCTGGTCATTGGCTCCTGTTGCTTTTGGCACTTAAAAAGTGAGATTCCCTGGCTGCCTGTGGCCGTCTCAGATGGGAGGGGAGGCCAAGTGCAGGGGACATTCAGGAGCCCTTTCAGGTTCTTTGGCCATTCCTGCTAAGCTTTGTTATTTGTTTACTTTTACATTTCAGTGGTTTCTCATTCATGGACACAGGTGTGGAGAAAGGGAAAGGAAGGGGTAGCAGCTTAGATGTGGCTTCTAGGTCTTTCAGGACAGTTTTTTGCCTTTGATGGAGGAATTGGGTGCTGCAGTTACAGTATGTGGCCACTGGGTGGCAGACTCTTAGTGTGGCCTGAGGCAGAGGTGGCTTATTGGTCGGCTAAATCCTACAGAAGATGGCCTGGGGTCCAATGCCAAACGGAAGACTTCCAGGAACTATGGATGTTAGATGTGTTAAAATGTCTGGTTTGGTTCTCAGTACTAGAAGTAAGTTCTAGAGTGTAAACTGATGCTGTTTCGGGTTTTCCCAGCATTGATCTCTAGTGAATGATGAGACATAGAGCAGGATTGTACTGGATTTTCAACTCACCTCCTGGTAGAAGCCACACGTATTTGTCTCTGATGTGGATTCTAATTATTGTTTTAGATTTCGTTCAGTTTGTCTTTTCTGCAGGTTACTAAAATATTGTCAGTGTTAAACTGGTGAGTTCCAAATTCGAGTGTTATGTTTGTTTTATTTGTTCTGCAGCATGTAGCACTGACAAGTGGCTGGGTGTGGTTATTATGCAGGGCAGCAGGTAAAGATGACCTGACCCTGTAAACAGGGAGCAAGCCCCTCCTGGTGTTTGATGCCCCAGGCTTTGCATTGCCAAACTCAGGTCCTGGCCCTGCACCACTGCTCCCAGCAGAGAGACAGAGCATCCAGAGCCATTTCCAGGAGATGGAGGATGGGAGAGGAGGGACATTTAACCTTTGTTTCCCAAAAGCCAATCCAGATTCTGCCTTGAATCCTAGGTCAGTTTTGGCACCAAAATAATTTGTGTCAAAATTCAGGTGTTTGAGGTCAGCTACATTCAGCCATGTTACTTACACCCATGACACTTGGTCACTTCATGAATGACATCCCTTCCCTTCCCCTCTACAGATTTCCATTTCCCTCCTGTCCTTTCAACATCTTGCTTCCCTGTGCTTCGTTCTTGGCTCTTTCCCCTCGTATTTTCCCTCCCCAACTCTTGCCATTGTGGCTTTGGGACCCAGATGGTTTGGATCTTAATGTTTCCCAAAGGCCTATATGGTAAGGGTGCATAGGCAGGTGGTGGAACTCTTGGGAGGTAAGGCCTAGTGGAAGCAAGTTAAGTTATTGGAGGTGTACCATTGAAGGGAATATTGGAACCACAGCCCTTTCCTGTGTCTCTTTTCCAGCTGCTGTGAGATGAGTAGCTCTGCTCCAGGACATTTTTCATGCCATGGTGTTTTGACTCACCACAGCCTGGAAACAATGGACCCAACCAATCATGGGCTGAAACTATGTGCCAAAATGTATCTTTTCTCCTTTAAGTTGATTTTCTCAGGTATTTTGTCACAGCAACCAAAAGCTGATCATTAGTCACACTTTCCATTATTCTCTGGTATCATAAAGGCTAATTGTCATGGCTAATTTCATGTGTCAACTTGGTTAGGCTACATAGTACAGAGTCTATGGTCAAATTCCTGTCTATATGTTGATGTGAAGGTATTTTTCAAATGCAATTAATACTTAAATCAGTAGACTTTAAGTAAAGCAGATTGCCCTCTATAAAGTGGGGAATGGGGAGACTTGTCCAATCTGCAGGCCTGGCCTCAAGAAAAACTGAGGTCCCAGAGGAGGAAGGGGCATTTAATCTAAGAAAGAAAATGGAAAAATGACTTCAAGACTGTAACATTAGCTTTTCTCTGAGTCTGCAGCCTAAGGTCCTGTCTTGAAGATTTCAGACTAGCCAGCCCCCCAAATCATGAGTCAATTCCTTAATTCTGCCCCCGCCCCCTCCTAGTGGTTCTGTTTCTCTGGAAAGCCCCATGGAATGCACCACTCTCTCTGCTTGATGCCTTGATGAAAGTGCACACTATTTAGAGCCCCTTTGACTAGAAGCTACTAATTTTCTGATCTCAGTGCACTAGGGCCTGAAGTGGAATGTTCTCTCAGTACTTACCCCTGCTTCCAGATGTCTTGTGTTTTTATAAAAGCTCACCTTCCATTTGGCCCCTCCAGTAAACAACCCATTTTGTCTTTCTTCTAGCATGTTGTAGGCCGCTTCTCCTCATTAGGTCAGAATTTGGACCCGTCTCAGGTCATCTTCCCTGTTGCCTGCTGTAACCTAGTAGAACTTCATATGTAGGCACATGGCTTGTCCTAGCAGCCCAGCTCCCCAGTGCTGCTCCAATGACCTGCATCTCCTCTCCTCTTCAGCCTCATAGTCACCTTCTCTCCTCTCCAGCTTAATCTCGATCTGAGCATCATTGAGAGCTCTGCCCCAGCAAAGCCAATGTTCTCTCCCTTAACTGGCCTCTTGCTCTTTCAGTGTTCTTATGAACTTCCTTGGACCAAGTGGTCTTTGAACTTACACACATCTCTGGCCCCTTGGCCTCTCCACTTCCTTCTACTACCCTGTTTCCAAGTTTCCCTCTCCTCTATGCTACACTCCATGGTTGATCGTCTGGACCACGCTTCCACCAATAGCACCCATGGTTCCCTTGTGACACTGTGTCTCTCACTGAGTTATACTCATCAGAAGGGCAGAGGCGACATTGATTGTATTCACCTTGTATATTTAGAGTAGTGCAATGCAAATATGTATGTGTATGCACATATACCAAAATATATGTACAAATGTGTATATATTTAATAAAATGCATATGTATACATGGGCACATATTTGTATATACAAACATATGCATGTATATATATTTGCTTAATGAATGAATTTCACACATGCCCAGCAAAACCCCAACTCCAGCTGTTCCTTAAGTCATTGCCTTTGATTTTACACCCTGGGAAGCATAGTAGGGATAAAAGGAATCATACAACCATGTTGACTATTTTTTTTATAAAAAAATTTTTTTTTTTTTTGCAGTCTGTAGATGGACAGCATGCCTTTATTTTATTTGTTTATTTTTATGTGGTGCTGAGGATTGGACCCAGTTCCTCACATGTGCTAGGCAAGCACTCTGCCACTGAGCTACTGCCCCAGCCCCAGCCCCAGCCCTACGTTGGCTATTTTTAACTGTGATTTTTTTCACTACATTTTTTTTTTTGTACTGAGGATTGAATACAGGGGTGCTTAACCACTGAACAAAATTTCCAGCCTTTTTATTTTTTATTTTGAGACAGGGTTTCCCTAAGTTGCTTAGGGCTTTGCTAAGTTGCTGAGGCTGGCCTCAAACTTGTGATCCTCCTGCCTCAGCCTCCTGAGTCAGTGGTATTACAGGTGTGCACCACCATGCCTGGCTTAAATTACAATTTTATAAGTAAAATCCATGGACTTCTAACTCAGAACTCAGCTTCTCCTCAACTCTTTCACTTGTTTTAGATCAGGTCCTTCTTCTATCACTCTTTCTGCCTGGTTCAAACCTTCTTCCTCTATTGATTCCAGTTTCCTTTTAATATTTCAGCCCCTGATTCTTACAGTTCTTACTCCCAATTCATGGGGAAGAGTAAAACCATCAGGACTTATCTTTCCCTGTATTCCCTTGGCTGCTTCTATACTTCTCCTCAGCTTTCTACATCTCTCCTTGCCTCCTCCTCCCTCAACTCCTAACAAGTAGACATGCCACCTTTTCTGAGCCAACAAGAACCTCTGAGGATGGACCCTGCTAGGATCTCAAGGAGCCCCATTTCCTGCTCTTTTTCAAAAAGACTGCTGTCAGCAGTGTTAAGTCTCTGCCCCTGGGCAGCCAGGGTTATGAGAGAGGGGGGAGTGGGGACCCAGGAGGGATCATGTTTCCTGACTTGGAGCCCCTGCATGGTAATAGGAGCTTGTGAGGCCATCCCCCTCCCCACCCCATGCCCCTGCTGAGCACGTGAGAGAGCAAGGGGAGCTCAAGGACTCCAGGGGTGAGGGGCCCACGTTGGCAAGGCTATGGGCTGTTCCTGGGGTCTCCTGGTCATTTTGGCCATTGCAGAAGTTTCTGGGACAGTGGTGCTGCTCCCTGGCTGAGGACAGCAGTCACTGCTTTGGGGTCTTTATGCTAAATGGGTAAAGACTTTTCTCTGTGCTTAGCCTGTGCAGGTGGCAGAAGGCTGAGCCCAAAGCCCATAGCAGCTTCCATATGTCCCTATAGGAGTAGGGACTTGTTAAAGCCCCCTCTGTCAAGGCCTTGCTTGGACTGGGATTCAGGATTCCATTTTGGGACTATGATTTTAGTGGATATTTTTAAAAGTTACAAAAATGTTAAATAAATGTGAACCTAGGACACTTGTCATTTCTTGCAGACCCAGCTGTCACTTTTCCATCACAAGGGTCACCTGGGCTGGGCTGGGCTGATGCAATTTAGCTACCTTCAGCACTTCATGTGTTCTGAAGGAGAGTTTGCCAATGCCTTTCTTCACATATTTGGTTTTTGTCTTTTTTGTTGTAAATCAGCCCTGAGTTGGATTCTAATGGTCTCAGAAGCTCCATGGTGGTGGTGGGGGTGGGGGAAGGTGGTAGAGATTTTCCTTTGTGGCTACTATGAGCTTTCAATTAGAAATTCACATAGGCTCAATTCGCAATAGCTAAGCTATGGAACCAACCTAGGTGGTTCATCAACAGATGAATGGATAAAGAAAATATGGTATATACACAAAATGAAATATTAATCAGCCACAAAGAATAATGAAATTATGGCATTTGCCAGTAAATGGATGGAATTGGAGACTATCATGGTAAATGAAATAAGCCAATTCCCCCAAACCACATTGTGGATCTAACACACAATAAGGGGAGGGGAGGGAAGAATAGAAGTTCACTGGATTAAACCAAAGGAAAATGAAGGGAAGGGAGGAGTGATGGGAATAGGAAAGACTATAGACTGAATTGGGCATAACTTTCCTATGCTTATATATGAATACATGACCGGTGTAACTCCACATCATGTACAACCACGAGAATGGGATCCTAATTAGAATAAGTTATACTCCAAGTATGTATAATATGTCAAAATTCACTCTACTGTCATGTGTATCTAAAAAGAACAAATTAAAAAAAAATCATACAGGTTTTAATGGCGAGTCCCTCTACTTATACTTGTATCCTATTGTCCCCAGGAAAGAGGTGATGACATTCAGACAGAAAAACTGAGGCTAAGGGAAGATGTGTCTGGCTTCTTGGGAAGGTCCTACACTATCTCTTCTCCCTGAATCATCACAGCCCCAGGTCAGGGATGCACAGCCTGGAGGAGTCCAGCCTCTTATTCTCTACAAAACAGAAAGAGGTCACTCATTGCCCATGGAATGAACCACCCATCCTCAGCAGGACAGACAGGTCCCTTTCCAGCTTTGGTCCCACCCCTGCACGTTCCAGGTCCTGGAAAGGCTCCTGTGCCCTCCTGCACAGCGTCCCTCCCTAGGCCTCTGCACTTTCCCAGTTCTCTCTGCTCACCGGGAGAGACCAGTTAAGAGAGCTCCTCTTCTAGAAAGGCTCTGGGGTAAACCGAAGAGGGGTGTCATTGCCCTGCGGCGTTATAGAACCAGGAGCCCAGCCGAACTCTCTCCTGCAGCCAGCTTTGAGCGCCTTATGGAAAGGGACAGTACTTAGTCGACCGTCCCTGGCAGATACCTATCTGGTCCCTGGCATCCAGAGGGAGCCCGGAGGGAGCCCGGGAAGAGCTCAGTGAATGGCGTAGTCGTTCAGGGCAGGCATGAGTGTGCACAGGAGACTAGAGAGGGCTGCCCGGCCCTGCGGAGCTTTTGTTCTCTGCCTCTTTCCCAGCTCCAACGCTGCGCTGCACCACCGGCATCTGGCCAGAAGGGGTCTCTGCAGCGCAGATCACAAGTTTGGTTCTCAAGTCCACAGCTACAGGGAGCGGCAGAAAGGGGCAGCTTCTAGTGAAGAAGTCAGGCTGCCCTGACAATCCAGCGGGTGCTCAGCAACCGCTGAAGAGAGATACTCAGCACCTTTCTTTCCGAGGAGAAATTCCCTCTAAATTTGGCCTTCCTGTGGAAGGTATGTTTCCAGACCCCTGTATCCCCATAGAAGACAGCTGCTTGCCTCTCCTCTCCTATCACAAATTCACTGGCCCTTTTCTTTAAAATACAATATGCAGAGAAGGGCTTTCTCTGTATAACAATGTGTGTGTAAAGAGAGGTGCTTCCTGAACTGAGTGTTTCTTCTGTGGCTACAGGTTAATATCAACAATAAGAATGCTAAGAATTCAGGAAAAAAAAGTATAGTAAGAGTTCATTGATTTTTTTTCCCTCTTAAGTAATTTTTATATAGTCTGCCAGTTGTCCAAATACTATGTACTGGTTTCTTTATCCATTAATGTGGCACTTCACATTCATAGCACCTTTTCTATCACATATGCCACCTATCAGGATGGAGGGGATGTGGAGAAACAAATCTTTGCTATTTGGTGGGAATGCAAAATGGTGCAGCCATTATGGAAAGTATGTATGAAGGGTTTTCAAAAGATTAAGACTACCATATAGCACCACAATTCTATTTGTGGGTCTTTATCTAAAAGAATTGAAATCAAGAACTTGAAAAAATATTAGCATTCTCCTGTTCATTGCAACACTATTGACAATAGCAAAGATGCAGAAACAACCTGAACATCTTTCAACAATTGAATGAATAAAGAAAATGTGGTATATACATACAATGGAGTATTATTCATCCTTTAAAAAGAAGGAAATCCTGACATATGTGACAGCATGGATAAAACCTAGAGGACATTATGCTAAGTGAAAGAAGCCCATCACAGAAGAGTTGATTTTGTTAATGTAGTAAGCTCCTCTTAGTCATCTCCTGTAAATGATTCCCTGATCCATGGTAACTTTTATGAATGTGGTCTACCAAGAATGAGAACCTAAGTATTAACTTCTGTTTGTTGAGGACTTATTCTGTGCCAGGCCCACTATGAGGCAGTTGATATTTTTCATTCCACTCAGTGACCCAACCTGGTAAGTATGGGAGGCAGTGTGTTGTGTGGTTGGGTCCAGGCTCCAGGCCATACCACCTAGGTTCAAACCTGGTTTTGCCAATTACCAGCTGTAGAGCTTCCTAACTCACTCTTGGTCTCTGTTTTCTCATTTGTACAAAGTGGATAATAATAGTATGTAAATCAGAGGGGTTTGTGAGGATTAAGTGGCCTAACATGCTAAGAACTAAGAACAGAGGCTGCAAGATAGTAAGCAATCACAAAAGTATTGCAATCTATCCTCCATCTTCATGCTCAGATTCAATCAGCCTTGGCTTATATATGATATAGTTAGTTCTACGATGGTTGCATCTATACTAAACACATACAGACTTTTCATCTTGTTATTATTCCCTGAACAATATAGTATAGAAACGATTTACATAGCATTTGCATTGTATTAGGTATTATAAGTAATCTAAAGATGATTTAAGGAATATGATAGCATGTGCATAGTTTATATGTGAATGTCGTATTTTATACAAGGGACTTGAGACCTATAGATTTTGGTACCTGCAGGAGGTCCTGGTACCAATCCCATGAAGATAACAAAAGATGATTGTATTTTTGTTCTATGATATACAGAAAAGGAAATTGAATCAGAGAGGTTAAATAACACATCTGTGCTGGAGTTAATCCAATTTCTGTTTTATACCAAAGCTCAGTCTCCTCAGCTACATGGGCACGTGCATAAACAGGTTGGTTGTGTGGGAACTGGGTTAGTAACACAGCTACTTGATTTTGCTGCACACTGACTTTTCGTTGAGGCCTAGATACTGACTTGTATTGGCTGATCAGACAGGAGGGCTTGAGGTGCCTCGGCATATTCTTGTTCTGCACCCTTCCGAGTTTACCTTCAGAGGGCGCCATTGAGCTATGTTCGTCAAGTTCCAGGCAAAAGGACCCCACAGTACAATTTGAAATTGATGAAAAGAAAAACTCAAAGGCTGAAATCCAAACTACTAAGACTTTTATCTTTATTACAAAACAGATCTTACAAACAAAATCGCTCCACTACAAGAATGAGAGGACTTTTCAGAAGTCAAGGTTATTGCAACTCATGTTCTTTCCTTTCTTTGCTCATCTTACTTTAAAAAAGAAAGCTACCTTAAAACAAAAGGAAAAAAGAAGCAACAAAGACACACACAACTCTGGAAAGGGTATCAGTGTCAGAATCTTCAGCCTTAACCTTGTCAGAAGAGGTGTTTTAGAGCCTGTCTCCATGACAGTATAAAACAAATGTTTAACTCTGGTTAATGCTGACAGGAATCTAATATTGTCAGAGAGCATGGGAGGCCTGGAAAATAATTAGGACCAATTTTTCCTGTACTTATTTGCCAAATATGAGGTTCTAAACCAGGTCACTTCCCTGGAAGCTTCTAACAGGCAAGGCTACTCTCATTGAACACCAATAGTAACCACCTGGGGTGTTGTCCTGCCCACTTCTAGACCCCTGGCCTAAACCTATACTGGCCCCCACAGTCAGCCTCACTGGGTTTTGGACTGGACTTGAAACCAACAGAGTTCTTGGAGAATTGTCAAAGGCCCACAGTTGCCCTTTCGCCCATGCACAGTGCACAACAGCATGATCACAATGTATCTCTGTCTCTTCTCTCAGGCATAATCTAAGTTTGAAAGAGAGCCAGCCCTGCTGGAAAGAGAACACTTCCAGGGGCTGGGGGTGTAGCACAGTGGCACAGTGCTTGTCTAGCATGTGCAAGGCCCTGGGCTCAATCACCAGCACCACAAAAATAAATCAATAAAATAAATGAGAGAGAGAGAGAGAGAGAGAGAGAGAGAGAGAGAGAGAGAGAGAGAGAGAGAGAGAAAGCATGAGCATGCGGGGCATGTGGCTGGGGATGTAGCTCAGTAGTAGGATGATTGTCTAGTGTGAGCAAGGCCCTGGTTCAATCCCCAGCACTGAAAAAAAAATCATCTTTTAAATTCAGAGATAGAGAATGCTCCTAATTTGGTGGCTTTTAGAAGTCATCTGGCAAATGTTTTCAGACCATCTCTAAATGAAAGAACCTTCAAGCACATTAGTCTGTTTCAGCTCTTCTCCACAATCTCTTGTGAGCATCCCTGTCTTCCAGGGCAGGGAGGGTAAGGTGACTTACATGTTGCACATGGACTGGAGTGGCTATATTGAGATTCTAACTCTGTAAATAATCAGAGTTTCTACTTTTGTTGAGCAGCAGGCAGGGTCAAGGATCAAATCCACTCAGCTTTTCCTCACCTTTGCAGGGCTTGCCAGGGCTGTGCAGATAAGAGAGTTTTTGCTCTGTTCCTTAGCCATGTCTCCTCCCACTCTCCCAAGTTCAGCCTTATCAAAGAGCCCTCATCACTGGCAAACAGATCAGGGCCACTCTGAGGTAGGTGCACCGCAGGCCTCCCACAGGGTCCCCCAGTCTGCTGTTAGCCTTCCTGGTGTCACATTCAGCTGTTCATCTCCCACAACCCTAGCCTGAATTCTGCTCTGTAAAATACAGACACTTCCAGGAGGGATGACTAGTTTAGTTTCTAATGTCTTCATGTGATCTAGTTTATATTCCTTTCTTGATTGAAAAAAAAAAAAAAAAAAAAAAAGGGAAGGAGAAGAGTCAGGAAACAAAAGAGGGATGAGGGACTTTCTTCCAGTTTGACTTCAGGCAGACATATCTTGAGCAAGTGGATTCTGAGACCACCCACCATGAGATGAGGTGTGTCCACGAATAGCATCTCCTGATGCTGACTTCAAAAAACAACCCAGTCTCCCCCCCACCCAGGCCTACCTGCCTAATCTGAATATTATTACATGCTCCGCACACACTTTGATGGCATAAATGTGAAATGTGATCTAACAGCACAGGCTGCCTTCTGCCACGAGGTGTGGGTAATCTTTAGCACTCCTCGGTACCAAAGGAAGAATCAGACTCTACTATGGAAAATACCTAATTCTGTTTTCAGGGGGTCACTTGCAAAAATAGCCTTAAAATTATTAAAAAAAGAAAACCCTAACTATTTAACTTATTAAGAAAAAAAGCCGAATCTATCAGTTTTTTTTTTTTTTTTTTTTTTTTTTTTTTTTTTTTTTTTTTTTTTTTAATAAACAGACCTAATAGTTCGCAGGCTTGGGCCAGGGTTTTTCCCTCTTTCATTTGTTTCTGAGATGTTTTTGAATCTTACCTTTAACAAGAAATTTCACACCTCCCTCTGAATTGTCATAACCTTGAATGCTGAGCTCAACCTTATTTGAGGCTTGAGGGAAGGGCTTCAGGATCTCTCAACAAATGCAATTGTGAGAACTGAAGTCCTGGAGAGTCTTCAAGCTGCAAATACCGTGCAGCTCCATTAGTATCCCTGCTTCAGAGACCACTTCTTAAAGGCCCCAGAGGTGTGATCATGTGGGACACATCTGAACAATGTCTGGGGTCACTGGGCAGCAAACACATGCAGCCTAGCCCTGGGGGCCGTGTGTATTTCTTCCCCTCCCCAGGCAAGAGGCAGCTGGATTCTAACTTACTTCAAACAGGTCATACTTAGTGACTTGGCGCGCAGATGGGGCGTTGCAATGTCAAGCAGCACTCTTTCCTCAGCACTGTCTCTGCATGTTCCCTCAGTGTTTCAGCCAGGGTGGTCCCGATAAGACCTCTGTAGCCAACAGAGAATTCTTTGCTCATGAACTACTTGCAGTGTTGGCTCCTGAGCTCACTGGGGGGTACAGGAGCTAGGAGATGTGAAGGAGGTTAACAGGCCCTGGAGTGTCATGAGGCAGCCTCCCCACCATACTCCACTCTTTCTCTCTCTCTCTCTCTCTCTCTCTCTCTCTCTCTCTCTTCCACTTTTCCTTCCTACTGTTCCCATTTGAGTGACTTTCCTTGTTTGTCCTTTTCTCCATAGATGATAAAATCCACTCCACCCCCCGCACAACATTTCCAACAAGGCTGAAGAGGGGCTGGCATGCTCCTCTGGTGGCCATTCCTTGCAAGACATGGGGGAAGACTGTTTCCCAAATTAGCAAGAGAAGCTGGGTTTCCTTTGAGCTCTGGGATGAGCTGGCCTGAAGACCTGGCTGGGCTCCCAGCCTCCCTGAGTCCCAAGGCATGTGGGGAGCTGGAGCCATGAGTATCTAGCTCCTACTGTGGTACCAGTATGGCCAGGTAGGGTGGGCTGTGGGGCAGTGTGTGTGTGTGTGTGGGGGGGGCAGGGGCCTGGAATTGAGTCCCTCAGAGCCTTGGCCACCAACTCCACCCGCTTAACAATTCATGGCATCTAATTGCTCTTTCCTTTTCATTTTATTTAGTAACTGGGTTCAGCCCAGGAAACTCTGGCTTCCAATCCTTGAGTGTTTTGACTCAGGCACCGTAAACTGTCTGATTTCTTGGACAAACACAATCTTGAGGAATTTTTCTCTTTACACAATGGCCCGGCTCTGTGAATGTCATGGTTCTCCATTCAGGCCTCCGTCACTTATTTTTCCCTTCCTACAGACGTCAAACTACTTAAAATAAATATTCCCTTTGGTTTTGGGGCCCTTTCCTTTGGATTACACACTGTTATCTCTGGAATTAGAAGGCATCTGCCAGCAGAGATAGGGTTTGTACATGCTCCTGCACAGAGAGGGAGAAATAGACTAGGCCATGAAACCCAAATTATGTCTTAGATCATCTTTGGCTTTGCAGATTTCATTCCTGGGCCACATGGTGCCATTGGCCTGAACGGTTCTCTTGTTTGGAGTGGCCACTGACTGCCTCCCTGCTCCAAGGCCCCCTGTTCAGGGTTTCCAGGCAGCCACCTGAGTCTTCTTCCAGAAGCAAACCTGGTCACGTCTTACCTGCGCCTGCTGGAAACCCGAGGACTCTGAGATAGAGTCCCACTGCTCAGTCCAGGTATATCATATAGCACACCCCTCCCACCTTGTTCATCTCATTCCCATCACTTCTCTGGTGGCTGCCATGCTTCCTTAGCATGTGTGAGTCCTTCTGCCTGGGATGTCTGTGCCCTTCCTTACTGAATTTGGACTTATACAGAAGACCCACTTCAGATTTTACTATGTGAGGCCTTCCTGAATGAAGAGAGTCCTCCGTCAAGGGAGTCTCTCTTATAAGCACTTACAGTGGCTACCAACTCTTCATCCATCCAAACAGCACCTACCTTACTCCTCGTTATTTTAATGCAAACACACTGCTAACTACACTTAATTCTTCTTTTCCTTCATCTCCTCCTTCTTTGTCCTCCTTTTCCTCCTCTTTTTTGGTAGCTAATAACATCAGCTTTGAAATCTCTTCCAGGCATGGTGTGGTGCCTGGTATTCTTAAAAAAAGTTTCATGTGCTAATTTTTTGTATTATCAAATAATTGCAATGTTTAGGTATAGATATATTTTGTGTTAACTCCTTTAAATATATCATTTAAAACCTTGTGAGTTAAATTTTAATTCTCATTTTTACATGAAAAAGACTAAGGCTTGTGAACCTAGATAAATGCTTCAAGGTCCCACTGTTAGCAATGGTGGAATTCATGCACAGGTCAAAGAGACCCCAGATCCTAGTAATGTTGGACATAGCAATTGTATGGGGACCCTGTGCATGGGAGCAGGGACAAGAGGGCTTGGCCCCAGAGGCTTGCTGTGAGAGCTGGCCTTTCTGTGCCTTCATCCTCCCTTAGGTATGGAAATGAACACATCAACACGTGGTTCTCAGAATGATCACTAAGGGCTACAGGTTCATAATAACCTGCCTGCATATATAGGCAATCCAAAAAAGTAAGATAATTGGGATATTTATATACTTCCCTACCCCACCCTCAAATTTATTGTGCTTTCCTTGTCAAAGAAACTCATCCCTGGGGACAATCAGCTGCAGTGAGCCTGAGTTGCTAGGAAAAAAACAGGAGGATTTTCTCTTTAGACTGGGGGTAGAAGCAAGCCTGTCTAGTAGACTCAAGTATAAGAGTGCTTAGGAACCACGTGGGACACCAGGTAACACTGAGTGGAAACAGCTTAGTGTGGGAAAATCTCTGCAAACAAAGTGTTGGAGGGAGATGGAAGTTGTTGGGGAGGCAAATGTGACAGTAACGCAGCACGTTTCAGAGTTTGAGTTTTGAGTTTTGAAATGTTTGTGTGTACATAAAGACATAACTTGGGGATGGGGCCCAAAATCTAAACACTGAATTTATTTATGTTTCATATATGTCTTATACACTTAGCCTGAAGGTATTTTATACATTATTTTAAGGACTGTTGTGCATGAAATAGTTTCATGGTGTGGAAATTTCCTCTTGTGGCATTATGTTGGTGTTCAAAACGTTTTGGATTTTGGAGGATTTCGGATTTTAGATATTCGGATTGGGCTATTAAATCTGTAATAGATACCTACAAAGACTCACTCTTTTAACCCTCTTTATTGAATGCTTTACTACATTTTGGGAGTAAGATGGCTAAAGACCAACAGACAAGCAAAATGTCAAGCGATGGAAGTTGTCGTTATTCAGAAAAAGAAAGTCCGTAGGGCAAAGGGTGCATGAGAAACCTGATAGAGTATGTGTGCTGTTTGTGTGGAGTGGTCCTGGGGCAGGTGGCATCCCTGATGCCAAGCCAGACCCTGTTCACACCCTGGCTGGTGCTCTTGGTTGTTGCACCCCCCACTCCTGTTGTTGAAGTAGAAGATATATGGCCTAGAAGCTAGATTCTATTTGGGGAAACATTCAGACTGGCAATTTGAAACTGAGTCTTGCCCAGAAAACCCAAGGTGGGTGGTTAACCTGCTGAATTCTAGTGCACCTTGCTGCCATGGAACCTATAATGACAGCCACGTACTGTGGGATCCTGTCTCACCATTAAGTGGGGAATAGGCAGCAAGAAAGCCAGCCCTTGGTCAGCATGCATCAATCTTTCAGTGCTGGGTTCTTTGTTTCCTACTGAATAACTGACCAAAACTGATCACCCTGACAGATGCCTGACCCTCCCTCTTCAGGCCCCAGGCAGACTTTGCATTGACATCTTCTTCCTCTCTTAAGTACATGGGCTCATCTGATTGTACCTCTTCTTGTGTGAGAAGTTATCCTATCTCACCAGGTCTGCCCAGTTATGCTGAAATCAAGAGAGTCCTGTCGTGTCTAAACTGACTGGTACCCAGCATGCATCTCTGAGCTCCTACCTACCTCTTTTCTTCAAAAACAGGAAGTAACCCCAAGGCAGTGTTAATCAGCCCCAATACCCAAAGTTTAGATTTCATCAGAGCTCAGAAAATTGGGCTAAAACATTGCAAGTTAGATCTCTCTACCATCTGGCCATTTTCTTTTTGTTTCTTTCAGGCTTTTAGATTTCTCCTTCTGCCCTGATCCTCATCCTTGGATTCAGACTCAGGCTTCTTGGGTGAGACCTTCAAAAAAGGACAATGGTGGGCTTGGAGATCCACCTTCTCAAAGACTGAAGTCTTTGAGGGTACATTGTGCAAGTAGGAAGTCATTTGTGGTGGTTGGAACAAAGGATACAAGGATATGGCCTCAGATTACTTTCTTTTTTTCTCTTCTTTGTTCTTTCTTTCTTTTTTTTTTTCTTTTCTTTTCTTTTTTTTTTTTTTGATACAGCATCTTGTTATGTTGCCCAGGCTGGCCTTGAACTTCTGGACTCAGGCAATCTTCCCTCCTCAGCTTCTCAAGTGCTGGGACTACAGGTGTGCACTACTAGGAATCTTTTGTTTGTCATGTGACTTGGTTGATTCTGCTGCCCTACACCCCAAGTGATCCATTCGTGTATTTCATCACTAGAGTGAAAATACTATAGAAATACCAGTTGTGTTATAGGAGAAAAGGTTTTGGCTTCATCTTAAGTGTTATTCTGGAGTAGATGAAAACACAGATGCAAGGACTCAGGTCAGGTGATCAAGGCAGGAAGAAAGGCCTGTGCATCTCAGCAGTGCCCTTCCTTCCCTGTGCTCCTGTCCATCCTTGGTGAGATCTGGCCTGGGCCCATAGGTCTGATGGTGC
The DNA here is from genome assembly GCA_025594165.1 of Tamias sibiricus. NCBI lineage: Eukaryota > Metazoa > Chordata > Mammalia > Rodentia > Sciuridae > Tamias > Tamias sibiricus. The sequence goes on along the minus strand of CM046657.1, from coordinate 122,916,935 downwards.
AGCACAGCCCAGATGGCTGACTGGCGTAGCTCTTGCTCCTTGTCTGCTGTCTAGGCCACATGCCCTCTCCCTTCTTTCTTCTGATCTCTATCCCCTCTGATCTCTCTCCCTCATCTAAATCTGAATTCCTTTCTGTATAAATAAGAGATTTTTCTGTTGATAGATGGAATGAATAAGATATCTTTACTACTCTCTCAATCCCATTTGATTATCAGCTGTTGAAAAATATTAGAACACGGAAAGGAATCCAAAGATGAAGTGCCTTGCAGAGGTATTTTGAGGACCTGACTTTCTTCTCCCAGCTCTCTGCTGCCATCTCATCTGTCCCAAGACCATCTCTGGGATGGGTACTTTCTTGGAAATAAGCATGTGGCATTCCCTGGGGCAAGGTCTCTGGGTTCCTCCAAGCTCTGCAAGGCCTTGTGGCCTGGAGGAGAGGTGACAGATTGGGTCATGCAGCTCCCTCTGTTTGAAAAGTTAAGACAGTTTACAGCTTTGTCTTGGGACCTTTGCTGAAGTCATGTTTAAGAGACATCACATCTGATGCACCATGAACCAACCACCAAGCTGTCAGATGCATAGGTTCTCAGGCCCTGAGACCCTATGGGAAATTGCCTATAGGGCCCCATAGCCTGGGAAACTGGCCTAGAGGTTTTATAGAGTGACTAATATCCTACAGGGATCAGTCCAGTCCCAGGGCTTGCAATAGGGTCAGCAGACCAGCCCCTCTCTGAGCAGCACCCCTGGGATTGTTCATGTCCATCTGGAAGAAACTAGACTCTGTGTTTGATTCAGGACTTCTTTCTCACTCTCACCTCTCACCCCAGCCCTGTGATTTACACATCATTTTATATTTTCTGTTGGGAAATCCCACAGCATTCAACAGGCAAGTAGTGATACTCAAATATTCAAGTTGTAGTTGTATGTGGTGGGGGATGAAAGAGACAGAGCTGCTGCAGAGAAAAGAAAGAAAAGGAAGGGGGTGGGTAGAGAGAGAGGGGCAGAAAGAGAGAGAGAGAAAGAGAGAGAGAGAGAGAGAGAAAGTGGCCTAGGAATCTGTGTTGCTAAGATTTAAAACTGTAATAATATTTTTTCTTTTAATAATCCTGCCACATTTGACTCTGTGTGACAAGGTTCAACTTAATTCACCATTTATAATGTAGTTATAGAATTATGTGAAATGCGTCACAGACATAAACTATCTTTCTCTGCATTTAGGTCATTCGGGCAGGGGATAGTCTATGTTTAGATCTTTAACTGGTTGTTCCTGATCTGGGGGCTTCTTCCCCATCGTCTGATGGTACCAAATGTGGGCTTGGTCATTTTTGTCCATAGGGTGAAGGATCTCCAAATCCCTAATCACTGTGAGCTCCTGAGACACTAGATTTTACACTGGGTTCCTGAGGTGGATTCAGTTGTTCTTCTTCGACATTGAGGACAGGTGAAGACTGGAGCTAGAAGAGGTCCAGGGAGGAAGAGTGGTGAAGTGGACATGCCCCAAATTTGGATAAACCCAAAATATTTTTCATCCTAACTTACAGTGTGACTCCATCAACCATTTGAGGTTTGTTCGTACCTATGGGAAATGTCAGTGTCTCTGAGGGTCTCGTACGTTGTATGCACGTGACTGCTCTATAGATAGAGTCCTTATTCTTTTCCAGCAGAGTCATCCTATTTTACCCAGATGAAACTAGAATGCAGGCAGGAGTCTCCTGTACACCAGGGATTTGGTTAATACTCCTTGAGGAGAATTAAATGATTTGTTCAAGGTGACAAGCCTAGAACCCAGGTCCCTGGACTCCAATTCAGGGCTTTTTAGAATCAATTTCACTTCGTGTCGTCTCTGAATAGACTTCCTCTCTGTTTTCAATCACAGAAGCACCAGAGGCACGATGATCTCTTTTTTCCTAAAACCGACTCAGCTGAGGATGTGATGTGGGTACAAGTGAGTTTAGCTCTCCTTGCTTCCCAGGAACCAGCCGGAGCAGCTGGCTTCTCTGACTAAAGCACCCTGGCTTGTAGCAGCTGGAGGCAGAGCTGGGGGTGGGAAAGAAGGAGAAAAGTCCATACTGAGGAGGAACTGGCAGATAAAACTCTCACCCCTGCAAGCCTGGCTAGAAGTTGATAAGCCATCTTCAGAGATGTCCAGGGAACTGTCTGCCCCTGCTTCCTTGCAAAACCATGACTCAGGAACATTGTTCACATCCTCAGGATGGCACAAGAGCTAAAAATAAATCCTGAAATGCAGTCCAAAGAGACCTTGGTGAGAAGGAGGGGCAGGGGGGAAAGAGGGGTGCCGGCGAGGGCCAAGAGCAAGGAGCCTGGAGATGCGGGATGCTCTGGGGGAGAAGGAGGGAAAAAAGAAAGGAGTGTGCATTTGGACAAGAAGTGCACAGAAGGAAAGGGAGAGATGGAGTTAGAGCCAGAGAGAGTCTATTCAAGAAGGAAAGTTCTGGGGGAGAGAAGATGTTAACTGCATACAAACATGAAATTAACACATTTGTTAATTTCAAATGGTGAAACCCAGACTGCATGCTTTACTCAAGGTCACAGGCTGCTCTCCTTCTGTCCCTGAGAGTGTCCCCACACTTGGCACTCAGAGATGCCCTAAATGTCTTTAGTTATCAGTTCTCAGCTAAAGACCCCAAATCTTCAAACCTTTCATCTCGGGCCTGAGGTTGGGTCAATCTTTTCAGTTGCCAGTAGCATTGGTTTTACTACATGGCTCAGAGAAGTCCTCAAGATTAGGAGAGGAGTACTGAGGGTTAGGAGAGGAGTACTGAGGGTTAGTCCTCATGGTACCCCTTATTTTAAGTAGTGTATCTCCTTTTTAATCCATTTTATGCATTAGGTTTTCTCCTAAGATATTGTTTGGAAAAAAAAAAAAAGTTTTGCTGCTTAGAAAACATGGCAGCGAATGACTTGTAGGTTGGAAGCATCTGGAAAAATTTTAAATGTCCCAAATTTAATGTGTCCCCCCTCCGATCTGTTTCCCTGTCCTTCTGCCTTTGTCTCCTTCCTCAGATACCACATCTGTTCTCCAGCCCCTCAGACCCAGAAGCATGATTTCCACCCACACACCTAACTCCTTCTGATGCCTGGAAAATGCCTCTTAGACTTGTCACTTGGTCTTCCTACCTGCTGGGGACCCCTTGGTCGCCTCCGGTCTGGGTCTAGGTATCTGACCAGCTTCTCTCTCCTTCTCCTTTCTAGCTGTGCGCCTCTGTCTACGCTCCTTCTCCCACCTGCACTGCTTTGCTACAGAATCCCCCAGTGCTCCTCTCAATGCCTGTCCTGGAAATCCTCTGACCAGAATGCACTCATCCCTCCACCTGTCTGGGACACAGACCTCTTTTTTTTCTGTTCTTCTCACCCCACCTGGGAACACTCCCCTCTTTAAAACTATCAATCTTGACCGTCCTTTGGTTTTCCTCAAGTCCAAACTTTTATACTTCCTTCTCCAAGATCCCCCTAATTATTTTAGCCCCTTTCTCTTCCTGAGCGCTTGCCATCTTTACAGTCTATGATACAGAGCCTAACATTTGTGGCACATAGGTTACTGGATGCCTGGCCTGGGGCCTGGGCCTGCCTTCTGCAAATGCTGGGAGCTCTTGGCCTCTGGTCTTGTATGCTCCCCTCCCTTCACCGCCCCAACTTTTCCCAGTCACAACGGGCCTCTCAGGCCTGACTCACTTGTTCTCAGGCTGCAAGTCTCAGGTGGGTGCAGGCCTTGACTTCACATGTATGCACATCTATGGTTGTTATGGACTTCTCAGTTTTCAAGGCCATGACTACACAAACAAGAGTGTCTAAGCTTCCCCAGCCTTTGTGTTAGCTCATCCTCAGTGGAATTCCCTTTGCACATTCCTATTCACTACCTTGTAGTCATCCTGGCCTCTTTGTCCTTTGGACAGGCCAGTCTTCTTCCAACCAGGCCCTTTGCCTATGATACCTTTTTCCACCATCTTGGACTGAGTTGCTCTTAGTCATCCTTCAGCCTCAGCTCAAAATTTGCTTCCTAAGGTATGCTTTCCCTAACTGCCCAGGCTGTGTCCATGCCCCTCTTTTATGTTCTCAAAACATCCTATGCTTTACTTTTACAACCACAATTACATGGTTACTTGCTTAAGACCCATTCCCCAGCAGGCCATATGCACCACTGGGACAGGGACCTAGTTCTTCTACACTGCTTTCTGCCCTGTTTCTAGCACTGAGTAACACAGATAGTCTGTCTTGGAATGGAATATAGATTTATTGAAAAAATATAGTAGAAGTACTTTGGATCTGACTTGGGAGTGAAGGGCTGGATGGTACTAGACCCATGGATCCTGTCTTCCAGACTCATTGCTGGAGCCTTGACTTTGCTTTTGACTGCAGCCTTTTGGTGTTGAGCCAAGGACCAGCTTGGTAAACACATCTCTATCCTTTTGCATTTTCTCTTATTAATTGCAATAAATAAAGTAGCCTCTGGCTAAAATTCTCACCTCCTTCAATAACCATGGCAGAGCCTCTTCTCCAACCCCACCTCCTATCTTTCCCAACCCCTACCTCTCCATCCCTGGAACAGGTTGGAGAAGCAGATGAACACAAAGACGAGGCAGGGGCCAACTCTGTGAGCCTCATCTCTGGGCTAGCTTGAGAGGAGATGAGAACATATTTGGAAGCAGAGCTAGAAACCAAAAGGAGAAAGAAGCAGTCTCCCTAATGGGGCCTCAGAGCTTGGGGGTTAGGGTAAGACCCTGAGAAAGACCTGTGGAGAGCAGTCATGTTGGATCACAGAATCCTATGTGTGTGCATCCATCCACCCACCCATCCACCCATCCATCCATCCATCCATCCATCCACCCATCCATCCATCCATCCATCCCTCCCTGCAGCATTCCCCCAGAGTCCACCAGAGTCCTCTCGTCACAGAGTTCATAGTCTAGTGAGACTCAGACACCAGAGAGGTCAAAAACCATGGATTACAAATGGACTATATGATCATGAATGGGAGCAACCAGGGTCCTGAGCTAGAGAACTGTGAGACCTCTATCTTGGACAGAAGGTTGAGTACAGGAGCAAGGGCAGGCTCTCAGCCTGGCATTTCTTTCTAGCTCTATTCTTCTTCTGTCTTCCAGTGACCTTCCTTTGTACATCCCAAATCCACTCTCATTTGCTCCTGTCCCTATTTTCTGTGTTCCAGTTTCTCACCCTGTTTGTCCTTGCCTGCTTTTGGTTTCTGTCCATCACAAAGTTTGGGACTCTAGAAACTTGCCTTTTTTTTGACACTTGGGTGTTTATAGTGGAAGCCCTTGCATCCCAGGTTACCTCCAAATCACCAGATCCCACAGGCTTGGAGGGCCAGAGGAGTCCTTAAAATTACACATGCTGGACCCCCATCCTTTGGTTGTCTCTCTCCCTCATTCACCATCAATCAGTGCTTTTCTCTCTTCTGCGTCTTTCCTCACTTCCTGGTGTTCCCATCCCTCTGCCTATGGAGGATGAGTGGCCTGAAGATATAAAGGACAGCTTCTTTCCTGGGGCAGCCCCTCTTGTCCCCAGGCACATGGAAAGGCTTTGTTTAAATCATTGCTTTTCTGACATGGACCAAGCTGATTTGTAGCACCGTCACTTCATCCTTCCTCACTTCTGTCCTGTGCTTCTTTGTTCTGTCAGACTCATGGGAGAAGGAAGTAGGCAATTTACTTTTCCCTTTCTAGAGAAACAAGAATGTCATGTAAGAAGAGCCTTGAAACATCTGGGCTGTGCTTTCTGGTATATGGTACATAGTTTTGTTAGATTTCCTCTCCCGTTCTTTCTAGAAATAAAGCACTTTAGAAGGAAAATCTCATTTAATGTTTGCATACTCTCTCTCTCTCCACACCCATCAGCTCACTGGCTCAGTTCACTAACTGTCTGTCTTAGCAAGCCTAGGGATGTTTCAGAAATAACTTGGGCTGGGTTCAAATCACAGTGCAGCTATTCATCTGCTGTGCCACTTTGGGTAAGTTACTTCATCATTCTGAGCCTCATTTTCTCATAAATCAAATAGGGACAAAATAATAATTACTTCCCAGGTTGTTCATGTGTGAGAATTGAATCAATTAAAAAATTTGAAGAGGCAGGCACAGTGTCTGGTGCATGCTTCTCATTTCAATTATCAAGCAGCTCTTTAGTCCCTCCTGTTCATTTCTACAAACTGTGCTGGGACTAGCTCCTGCATTTGGGTGGCAGAGATGCAGCAGCTGGGGCTGGATAGATCCTTTCAGACAATGTCCTGGTTCCTGTGTAGGGGCCTGGGTCTGTACTGGGGAGTGGGAGGGCCAGCAGCCAGGGCCTCTCCCCAGGAGATGAGGCACACATTAAAGGCCGTCACAGCTCAGGAACTGGGCCCGCTGCGCAGAGCATCTGGATGCTCTCAGATCTCTGTCTGGACCCTCTGCTTGTCTTATAGGATCACTTATCAGCAGCAGGCAGGCCAGGCCTTTGGCTTTCCTCCCTGGGGCCCAGCCCCAGGCCTTCCTATGCATAAACAGTGTTGAGCAGGGGGCAGGTGGGGCAGCTGCTGCAGGACCTGCAGACGAGGCTTCCCTGCAGGATCTTCCTTCCTCACCGCCCTCACCACACATGCTGCCGTCTCAGTGTAAATGCGGGGCCTCCTGTCTGGGCCTGGGTGCCCTTTACTAGGCCCCCCACATGTTTGAATGAGACATGCATAGGAATCAGAAGGAAATTTCAAAATTGTTCAGAAAGTGTGCGTGTGGAGGGAGCCTCCCCCACACCTTCCTTTCAAAATCTTTCCAATATTGACCCCCTTCCCACAGGATTCAGTTCCACTTTCTGATGTGAGACTGCTTCTTATATTCTTGGCACTGACATCTCTGTGAATCTGCAGGTGCAGGCTGGCTGGCCTCCCTGAACACAGTGCCCCATGCATTATAGTTCTGCCCCAAGGAGGGATTCCAGTAGGGATCTCAGGCAGGGGACAGAAAGGGTACTGCCAACACCAGAAAGCTTTCTGGGCACCCCTTCAGATCACACTGGAAGAAGAATGGGAATGCTCTTTTCCATTCACTTCTCCTTGGTAGTCCCAACCAGGCTCAGGACTTGAGAAAGTCTCTCTGGGCTGGGAACACCACACTGGCAACTCCAGCCCAAACTCCCTCCTCCTCCACATACCCCTATGGAGCTCATGCGCAGATACCTCGGAATTCACTCAGTCACAGCTGAGAGCCTGTTCTCTGCCACACACCGCCTGGTTCCATTCTTGTCCCCCTCTGTGATTTCACTTCCACACTGCTGGTTTCTGAGGCTGGCTGTGGAGCTGTGCCAGACTTCTCTCTCTTTCTTGAAACCCACATCCAACGTGTCAAAAAATTCTGCAGGCTCTACTTTTAGACATTATCCAGTATCCACCTGCTTCTTCCCCTCTGTGTTGCTGTCCTCCTGGTCTAAGCCACCTTCCTGTCTCACCTGGACTTCTGCAAGACTGCCTCCCCAGCCTCCCTGACTCCTGACTCCCACTTGCTTTCCTGTCACAGAAGAGGCCACAGTGGACAGGTCATGGTTTTCTACTACCCTCACCTTCTTCAAGCCTTTTCTCAAAGGTCCCAAATCTCCACCCGCCCCCCCCCCCCACTGCCATTGATACAGCCTGCTCTGATGGTTCTGTGTGAAAGAACAAGAGACTGGCTCTGTCCCCTTCCTTCTACACCCTCTTATCTCTATTACCCACATCTCTTTTCCCCACAGAACTCAACTTATTTCATTTATTTATTTTTCTGTTACTGGGAATTGAACCCAGGGGTGCTGCTGTTAGAGTCTGACCTTCTCACCCTCAGACTGAGGCTTGAATGTCACTTCCTCAGGGACCACCCCAGATAGAACAGAGGCCTCCACCCCTCCCTATTGCTCTTTTCCAGAAAGAAGTCATTGTCGCAACTTGTCAAGCATACTTGCCTGTGTACTCACAGGTTTATCATCTGTCTGCCCCCTGGACTGCAACCCCATCCATAGTGTGTTGCTTTATATTCCCCAGGGTCTTTCTAGTACCTGGCATAGGCATACTGGGAATAGGTGCTAAGTAAATGTTGGTTGAATAAATGGGAAACCACTTTTGGTATACTGTCTTATTTGATGGTCAGAGTCATATTGTGAAATAAATTTTATTACAATGTCTATCTCTTTGTTGTCATTGAAACAATCTGAAGCTCAGAGAGGTTGAGAAATTTACTCACAGATTCAGAACAGGTGGGAAAGCCAACCGGGAGCCAGGTCTGTCTGACTGAGTGTGTGTGGGTGTAAATGCATGAACACGAGGATCTTTGTTTTTTTCCGTGGAGTTGCACCGTGCAGACAGCTGCTTCTCCTCTCTGGAGAACTGCCCATGGCTACTTTATCTTGTTACCCCTAGACCCAAGCCCAATGGGGTAAATACTGTTACAGAGGACTCTGTTATTCTTCCTTATTGTCATGAAACCTACCCTGGAGCTCCCAATTCCCCATACTATGAGTTCCCAGGCTGCCTACTCCCCTTTCAGTCCCATCAAATCTTCTACTTCCAAGGGAACAAAAGGTCCAAAGTCCTGCCCTTTGCACACAGCATGTTGGCCTTGAGGGAATTTGAGTATTATTGTGTGGCCACGTGGCTACCCAAGCCACCTCCAATTGTAGGATCCATCCTGTCCAGACCCCACCATGGCAAAAGACTCTGCCATGACTTGCAGCAGGCCTACCAGGGGTATGGCTGAGAAGGCCCGACATCCTCCCTGTCCTGCCCACCCATAGCCAAGGGCTGCACCTGCATCTCACAGGGAGCACAGTGGGCTTCTCTACAGGAAGGGAAGAGTGAGGGGAGGTACAAAAGAGGGCTAAGAGGGCTCCTTAAATGCAGTTGGGGAGGACCCAAGGGCTGCATTCCCTGAACTCAACCTTGTTGGTAATGCGTGGCCTAATTTTGGAAATTGAGGTCTGTTCCTTTGTCTTCCCAAGTATGTAGAACCAAATGGCAAATGAAATGGACTCATTTTTGAAAATTAATATCAATGAAACATTTCCCCCAGTTATGATATTGGATACAACCACTTTGGCCCACTTGACATCATGCTCTGCCCCAAGCTTCTTTCCAGCTGAGCTTTTGCTTCCTGAGTAGCAGAGCTGCTTTGCATGTCAGTAACACTCACTACACAGGGTCAAGCTCAAGCCTGGGAACCTGGATATTGTGTCTGGGAAAGACGGGCAGGCCTTTGAGTGGGATAGGAACTCAGGAGTTGTGAGCATCGCTGGAGTTGTTCATTATTGCATCCCCACCTGGCACGGCATGCAGACACACACTTATACATACATACTCCCTTAATTTGCAACAGGCAATCCCTAAGCAGCTCATTCAGTGCTGTTGCTCTTCTATCAAATAAGTATAGATCTATAAATAGATCTTGTGTTTTGCTTCAAAAAGTGACAAGTGTGCAGAAATGATTTCACAAACAAGCTAAAATATTGGCTGGCTTTGTGTCATTTGCTCTGATGTTGCTGGTGTCTTTGGGATTGTGCCTTTAGGGCAGATCTTCCCCATCTTTTTTCTGGCAGCAGCAGTCTTTTTTGGAGAGTTTTATAGTTGGGACGTTGGGATGACTTCTTCACTTGAACTAGCTTTTGGCTTCATTGTTTGGATAAAATATTAATCTATATGTTTTCTTAAAAAATTAAACTTGTCTCAGAGTGTTAGTAATACAAACTGGAATCTACTGGAAAAGAGAGAGAAAGAAAAGGAGAAAGTGATGGAGGAAAGGAGGGGAATGATGGAGGGAAAATGGGAGAGGGGATAAAAAAGAAAGAAAATAAGGTGACTTCCCTCTGGGTGTGACCATAGTTTGGTAATGTTCAGGGCAAGTCCACAATGACAAGAAAACACCTGCTCCCACTTCTCATTCTGCTCTCGCAATTACAGACCTGGTACTACGCAACTGTGCACTCAATGGAGAGCCCAGCCTCCACTGTCTCATGATCCAATCATAAATTATGATGGACATAAAACATGGAAACCAGTTCCTCCCGCAAACTGCAAGAGCTGCTCTGTACAAACTAAAGAGAGCACGCGGAAGCATCCAGACCTAGATCTCAGGAGATCGGCTGTGCTCATCAAGTCCTCCCTCTGTCAGTCTTGCACCACTGGCTTCCCTCATCCCCATCTGTGTACACCTGGGCTTACAGGTGTCCCCAGGATCCATCTCCATTCTGTGTCAGTCCTGACAATGGCACCTAGGATGCTGTGACTTTGGCCCATTTGCCCATTTTAAGATAGTACTGTCTTGAGACCAAAAGCATGGGCCATGAGACCAGTAGGTACATGCCATGGATAAACTTTGTGCTTGGTCCCTCAGCCCCTCACCTGCTGTGCTGGCTTCTTGAGACCAAGAGGTTGCCTTTTTTTTCTTTCCCCCCTAATCTTCAAGTTCACTGCACAGACTGAAATCCTGACCTAGAGGGAGAAAGCATTTCCCCTAGGGTTCCAGATCCAGTTTCATGTGCTCCCCCACCACCCTCTAACTGGATCTTGTAAAACTGGACAAATGTCTCTAACACTGCTGTCAATGCTAAAGCTCTGCTCTGGACGGCCCCTTGAACATCCTCATCACTTAGTTATGCTTGGTGCCTGAACACCCTGCTGCTGAGCAGAACCTGCCCCTGGCCCCGACTCTGGGTGACATCCCAGTTTGCATCCTGGCTCCCCTTCATCTTCCTCTTGCCATCTGTCTGGGGAGCAAGGCCAGCAGTTTTTGCACCAATGCTTGTTCACATTACAGCAACTCACAGGTGAGACAACAGAGTCAGAGAGAAAAAATGTCTGGCTAAGGATGCTTGGCTGGTTGTATGCATGGTCGGTTCAGAACCTACCAGGACTTTAAACCCTATGCCTGTGAGTTCTTCCCCTGGATTAGCACAGGTGGCTGCAAACTCCCACATTCTGTGGCATATAAACAAATAGGAGCTCAGCACATATCACAGACATCGCTTAGAACCAAGCATAACCACACAGTTAGATACCAGCCCGCCCCCACACTCAGCTCCACATGTGTGTGGCTGTCCCAGCCAGCCCAGGATGAGGCATTTACCGGTCTCTGGTCCCTGCCAACCCTGAGCTGCACAAACCACACGGCCCCATGCTGCAGGTGGTAATTTGCATGGGGTGGCATAGCCTCTCCCAGGAGGTTCTGCCTATCTAAGTTTCTTTTCTGTACAGTGTCTCTAAAAAGAGAGAAAAACAAGACACTAGTAACTCTGCTTAGACTCAGGACTTAGGTGTTTCAAAGCCTCCTGTGTCTATTTCTGGCCCATTGTCATCGGGTCTGGGAGGAAGGCCTGATGGCAATTCTTTGCTTGAAAGATAGAAACAGAACATTGTTTCTGCAGGCTTTGATTTAATGGCCAAAAACAGTTATAGGAAACTGTTGAGCAGATGTTCTATAAAACTCAGAAAAGATTGGGTCTTTGAGAAGGGCTATTTTTAGACAAATGCTTCCTATCATGGAGGGTTTCGGTGCTCACAAAAGGGACAGAAATCTAAAAAGAGAGAAACGCGCACACACTTGGAGGGAGTTTTGAACATTTTGATGACCACTTCTTACTTTTCCTTCCATTTTTAATATTTTTAATATGAATTAAACATATTTGGGAACCTACAGAGAATGGAGTATGGGTTCTAGACCAAGAAGAGGGGTTTTGTCTTAGATTTTCCTTTATAAAGTGAGGATTTGCCAGGTGTCAGAAAATCTATGTTTTGTCTCATTCTCCCCATCCTGCTTAGTGTTCCAGCAACAGGGAAAAATCTGATTTTCTTTGGCCACTTTACTTTCTTGCTTCCCATTGCCTGAACGAATCTTTTGCCTTCTCATCCATCCCCGCCTTCCTTGACCTCGGCTTCTTTTGGTCTAAGCCTTCATTTTGTTCTGGGGCAGGCGCCTCCTCCTCCAGGAAGCCTTTTCTGAGCTCTCTGTGATGAACCTGAACTGATGTCATCCTCCATTGCACTTCTGACTGGGCCCTGTCTACTCTGCTCACTGCATCTGCTTCCTTTCTGTTTCAGATTCATTCTTAGGCTGGAAGCTGTATGATGTTGCAGACTATGTCCTAATGACCTTTCTGCATTCACCACTTAGCACTGGTTAGCACAATAATAAATGCATAGAATAAAAGTTGAATGGATGGATAGAAGAAGAAAGAGGGTGTGCAACTTAGGAGATTTTATCTAGCTGAAAAGTTGCATTTCACCTATAGGAGCAAGAATCAATCCTTTTTGTCTCTGCTGTTCAAATCAAACCCGAATCTGTCACTACCATAAGATAATAAAATAATCCCCATAATGTGAGTTGGTTAATATTATTTTAAGGAAACCAAGGCTTTGGGACAATTAGTTAAAGAGCTGGCATGTGAAAGTATTCAGATTCAGGTATCTTTTAATTTCAAGTCTTTTGTTTTCTTCACTCTATCAGGGAGAGTAATTTTCTTGGGGGGCAGAACTCCAAGACAGTACTGGATGTGTGTCCCCAGGAAGGATCCCTGTTAAGGGATGAGGTACAGAAAGGAGAGGTGGGGAAATCTCAGAGATCACCCTTACTTCTGGGGCCATATCCAGCTGGAATAAGAGGATAATCCAGGCTGGCCCAGGTGAAGACTGGCAGATGACGTTCCACTTTCTCTCTCATTCTCAGGCTTCCACCAGTGTCTTAAAGTCAGGTGAAGAGCAAAGGCCAACACCTCCAACTTTCTGGCGGGGCCTGGACACCGGTCTTCAGTACACCAGTTCTCTTCATTTGCCCTCTCCTTCCCATGGTCTCCCTGGCTTCCCCAGCCTTGCTGGCCCTTTGAAGAGAAACTGGTTGAGGGTTAGGTAAATTCTGGTATCTGGAAAAAGAATCATCAAGGTTACGTGAGGGCTCTGGGCGAGAGTTTCAGAGTTTCCTGGAAGCTAAACCTGGGAAGGACTTTCTTTTCATGGGCTTTTAATGAATGTTTCCACCTCCTTTTATTTTCTTAGAGTAATCCCTTTTTTTGAATAGTAACTTTGTTGTAGTTACTGTGCTAAGTGAGTAGAAAATCATGGCTCTTATCTTTGTTTATGATTCTTTTTTTAAAGCACCTAGTATAAAAAACATTTCCGTGCTATTGAGGAGCATTGTCTTCTTAATGTTATCAATAATCCTAAGAGCTGAGTTCTGTTCTCTCCTTTGTTCTACAGATGAGGAAACCTGTTGGGTTAGAAGGGTTAAGTAATTTGCTCAGACTCCTGCAACAGCTGATTAAAAGTTGAAAAAGTTGAAACGCATTCTGCTGTCATGGATAACTAATTAGAACAAATAAATTTTTTTTTTTTAAAGTAGCTGGAGTTCAATCTTAGGTTTGGTTGATGCCAGAGGCCTGAGTTCTTGTAATTTCCAGGTGTTTTTTTTTTTTTTTTTTTTAGCTCCTGGGGATGGAACCTAGGGCCTTGCTCATACCAGGCAAGCGCTCTACCACTGAGCCACACCCCATGCTTTTCCAGTGGTTTTTGACAAAGTCCTTGCTTTGCCTCCATGGAACCTTTCCCTCCTGATCTTTGTACCCTCTCTCAGATGGTTTTTCTTCCCAAAGTTCTCTGCTTTTCTCCAGGACTCTTCATTAGATTTCTTATTCTGACCATTAAAGTCTGCAGGCAAAGATGGAGACATTCCCTGCTAAGGTAAAGCATCCTCAAAGCAAAAGAACTGCTGACAAGTGCGGAATGTCAAGAGTGTTCCTGGAAACATGCAAACAGTATGCACAGTCCCTCCCACCCCTTTATCTGCAGTTTCAACATCCTCAGTTGCAGTTACCCATGGTCAACTGGGGTCCAAAAATATTAAATGGAAAATTCCAGAAATAAAAAATCTACAAGTTTTAAATAACTTGTTGCAGTATGTATTATTACAATTGTTCTATTTTATTGTTTCTGTTGTCAGTCTCTTATTGTGCCCAATTTAAAAATTCAAACTTATCATAGGTATGTATGTACAAAAAAGAATATACTGTATGTAGGGTTTGTTACTATCTGTGATGTAAGGTATACTCTGTGGATAAGGGGGGACTACTCTATTAGGAAGAACTAGTCAAGTATTTTTTCTAGCCTTTTCTTAGGGATACTGCTAAGCTACTTTGTTTTCTTTCTTACTTGTCTTCTGTCTTTGAGTCATCAATACAGAGATCAGAAAATATCTGGTGAGCATTTCTGCATCAGTCAGGCTGGGTTATGTTATGTTGAGGTAACAAGAGTCAAACTTCAGTGTCTTTTTTGTTTGTTTGTTTTTAATATTTATTTATTTGCTTTAGTTTGTGCACAATGCGTTTATTTGTACGTGGTGCTGAGGATCGAACCCGGGCCGCGCACATGGTAGGCAAGCACTCTACCGCTGAGCCACATCCCCAGCCCTTGTTTTGTTTTTTTAAAAACATCAGTATCTTGAAGCAACATTCGCTCCAGCTCCACCATCATTGTGGTTGGCAGGGGGCTTGGTTCCCTGATGTCAGAAGCACTCTGGACTCCAGGCTAATAAGGAGCTTTTACCAGAAACATGCCAGAGAGAGAAACAGAATGGCCAAAACTCTTCAGTGGTCCTCTGCCAGAAGTGACCCTGCTGGAACTTCATCAGTTCTATGGACATTCCCAATTTTAGAACAAGGAAGTAGACTAGCACTGTGCGTCTAGATTTGGGATAACCGGAATATGCAGCAAACAACTTTTGATGTGCTTAACATTGGGTTAGGTTTTGTTGAAAAAAACAAAACAAAAACAAATCAAACATGAGTCTGAACCTTGCTGTGGAGGAGCTTTTTCTGTGGTTAGGGAATTAGGATTCCTCACACTTCAGACGTCTAAAACACGTTATAAGTTGGTCTAAAGTAATGCACACTGCCAAGTCACATGGAGAGGGACAGTAGGATTTCAGGTAAGCAGTTTGCAAGCCCTGAGAAGGCAAACAAAGAGAATCTGATCTGGAAAAAAATGCACTAGCTAGTGTGATGTTTAAATAGAAAGAGCAATTATATACATTTCAGGGATGAGTAGATCCTTAGAGTTGATCCAAGTTAGTTTCCTTAACCCTTTCTCATCTAACTCTTTACTTGCCTCCACTAAAAATTCACATCTTATTTGTCCTTCTGATAAGTTACAAGCCCTTTAAGAACAGAATCTTACTTTATCTTTTATTTTTGTTTCTTATCAAATATGTGGAACAAAGAAGGGCTTATTACATGTTGTTTGGATGAGTTAATCCTGCTAAGCTATCTGAAAACAGGTTTCATAGAAGGGCATGAGGGCCACCCATGGAGGCACGGACACTGTCCTCTGGGCACTCAGGACTCAGCATTTCTGTTCTTTCCCCTCCAGACCAGCTTGCTCTAACTCAGTCCCACAGCACAACTTCTTTTCCTTGGACATCTTCTCATGAACATCTTTCTGCCTGGCCATTGCAGGAAGGAAACACCCTAGTCTTCTAAAACAGCAATTATGTAAAACAAATGTGCTTTCCTGCTGAGACCAGGGTCAGTATGACCAAGGATGATAAAAGCCCTGAGTTTTTTTTTTTTTTTTTTTTTTTTTTTGTGGTACCGGGGATTGAACTCAGGGGCACTCGTCTACTGGGCCACATCCCCAGCCCTTTTTTATATTTTATTTAGAGACAGGGTCTCACTGAGTTGCTAAGTGCCTTGCCACTGCTGAGGCTGGCTTTGAACTCGCGATTCTCCTGCCTCAGCCTCCCAAAGTGCTGGGATTACAGGTGTGTGCCACCGCGCCCGGCTAAAGCCCTGAGTTTTTAATGCTGGAAGAACTCTGTAGGGGTCTTCTAGTCCATCCTTGCTGATTCCTTTGTGGAAAATGAGTCTTGAACAGCATAGGTGACACTCTTAGGGCTTTGTGGAATTCACTGGGAGAGCTGGGCTAGAATCCAGGTGCTTTGACTCACAGGTCACTGCTCTTTATATCATGGATTTACAGGCACATGTTGCTGTTTAGACTTGTCGGTAAACTTTACGTTGACCTTGTATTTCTCTTTATATCAAGACAATATTTAAAGCAAAACAGATACAACTAAAGGAAACCAAAATATTGTGGTTTCTATGGCAAGAGGAGAACAATCCTGCAGCCAACATAAATATGAACTCTCATGGAAACCTCAGTTCACCAAGAACACTTAACCTCCATGCATGATATCTGAGCTACAAGGGTGGAGCTTGCAGTCCCTGCTGGAAGTGAGCAGCATTTTAGACTGGCATGAATGGGCAGCCTCTGAGTCTCAGGAGAGACTGCCATCATCATTTTTTTGGAAAACAGGTGGGATTTGAAAGCAGATGTGGCTCAGCTCCTAACCGTACCTGATTTTGGAGCTTCAGTTGTGTTACCTGTAAAATAGGTTAAGAATCCCACCCATTCCAACTCACATGATTATCCCTCGCATCAAATACGACAATGAGAATGAAGATGCTGGGTGAACTGTACGTTCATTGTTGCTAGATCCTGATTCTTGAAAGATGGCATCTAGGAGATTATTTCCTCTCTTGAGCCTGAGACAGGGATGCAAAGAAAGTGGAGTTATCCAAGTTTATTGACTATGACATGAGCATGCTTCTTAGTTCAACCCTCATTTAGGATTTTTAAAAACTTTTTATTTGTTTTAATTAGTTATACATGACAGTAGAATGCATTTATGCACTGTAATATATCATACATAGATGGGATATAATTTCTCATTTTTCTAAGTTACATATTGCAGAATCATATTGGTCATGTAGTCACATATGTACATACAGTAATAATGTCTGTTTCATTCCACTATCTTCCCCATCCCCACATCCCCTCTCTCCCCTCCTTTTACTTCCCTCTACCTAATCTAAGGTATTGCTATTTTTCACTAGTGAGTGCCCTCTGCCTTATTGTGAATTAGCATCCACATATTAGAGAAAACATTTGGCCTTTGGTTTTGTGGGATTGACTTATTTTGCTTAGCATGATTTTCTCCAACTCCAACCATTTACTGGCAAATGCCATAATTTTACCCTTATTTAAAGCCGAGTAATATTCCATTGAGTATATATACCATATTTTCTTTATCCATTCATCTATTGAGGGACACCTAGGTTGGTTCCATTGTCTAGCTATTGTGAATTGAGCTGCTGTAAACATTGATGTGGCTGTGTCACTATAGTATGCTGATTTTAATTCCTTTTGGTATAAACCAAGGAGTAGGATAGCTGGGTCAAATGGTGGTTCCATTCCAAGTTTTCTGAGAAATCTCCATACTGCTTTCCAGAGTGGTGGCACCAATTTGCAGTCCCACCAGCAATGTATGAGTGTACCTTTTTCCCCACATCCTCGCCAACATTTACCGTTGCCTGTATTCTTGATGACTGCCATTTTGACAGGAGTGAGATGAAATCTTAGAGTAGTTTTGATTTGCATTTCTCTAATTGCTAGAGACATTGAACGCTTTTTCATATATTTGTTGATCAATTGTATGATGGGAAAGATGTAAAAGAGAAAATGTGGAAAGTGGAGGGGCATAGAAGACAGATGAGGGCCAGCTGAGGCTCATGGAGGGTGGGAAAGGCAAACAACCACCTTTCAGAAATAGGGATAAGGTTGAAATTATCCAGTGAATAAGAGCAAGGCTGTTGTCACTCCTTTTTCTTCTCTGAAAGCATTGGTTCTCCAAAAATAAACCAAGAACAGAAAGGCACCATAGTGTCGTAGTCAAGATATAAGCTTATGAATCAGATTCCATGAAGTCGAATTCAGTTTTTCATTTACTATTGATTTTTTCATTTACTTGTGTCACTTTGGGCAAATTATTTAACGTCTTGTAGACTCACTTTTTCCTTTTAGCAAAATGGAAATAATAATACTGCCTCTTTTAAAGTTCAGTGAACAAAGTAACACTATCAAATATTCAGCTCAGTACCTGATCAGCATTCAGCTCAGTACCTGATAAGTGTCCAGTAAGTGTTAGCTCTTTGTTATTATTGACAATGCCATCATTATTAGGGAATACCGTTGGAATTTGAGCTGAAATAGTATTCAGTGGGGCTCCCTCTATAGAGAGAAACCTGGGAATTCTTGCACACTGTCTCTTTCCCCTCCTTCCTGATAAATTTGGACTTCTTTTCAGTCAGTCTTAATTAATTAAACATTTCATTAAGTATGTCTGAAGTGCTGGCCACAATGAAAGGCAAATTTGCCCACGAGGAACTCTGTGAATTAGTACCAATTTAAGACTGTCACAAGCTGATGTAATTTCTTTACTTTTGATGGCCCTGTGGAAGGTGAAAGCAGGAATAGGTAATCCTTCCCTGCTCCTATTAGGTTGTCACAGCTGCACACTTCAGCTTCCTGATGGTCAATGAAGTTCCCTCACAGCCTTGTATGGAAATGCAAGCTTCACTTCCACAACGCCTCCACTACATTGTTATAACTGGTATCATAATTAGCTAAGATGAGACCCTATTTCCTGTTTTTTTGAAGCCATGTTTGCTGTAACCTAGGATAAATAAACTCCAAAGCAGTCATTAGACCAGGAAGTGTTTTTTGGGCCTATATCCTGCCCTGGCAGGGAGATAGGACCAGATGAGCTAATGGGTCTTTCCATCCTAACTGCTGTGACAGCTGCCATGTTAATAATGGCAGGAGCATCAGAACAGTGAGTGGAAGATTGGAAGGGCCAGTTGGCTAGGTTGAAATTTTGTTTTTATCAGCATAGGGTAACAAGACCTCAGGCAGCCATGAATATTCTATTCATGTGGAAATTAAAATTAGAACAAGAAAATTTGGACTCACCTGATATAAGGTGTGCAATATTATCATGAACAAAGGGATAAGTAACAACAACAAAAAACTAAATCAACAGATAATAATAGAAATAATATTAAAATAAACCCCTTGGAAATATATTTTAGATCTGGAGGGAAAAACGCAGTCCACCCCTTCCTTTGAGTTGGTGGTAGGACTGGAGTGGGATAGAGTGTCTGACTGGCAGTGAAGTATAATTGAGTCTTTGCAAAAATAGCAACAGATAGACTCAGTATTAGGAAGTCAAAAGGGATCCAGTCATCTAACACTGTCTGGGACAGAGTCCAGTGGAGCTAGGCATATAGACCACAAGTCTTTGTGGCCCTAGCAAGTTCCCCTGGACCTTAACTTCCAGCCAAGTGGCTAGAATTCCTATTGTCTGATCAGAGAATGACATCGACTGGTAACGTGGTCTAGGTAGAAGGCCCTAAAGCAAGAAGGCCAAGGAATAGAATCAAGTGCTATCTGTGCAAATTGGCCATCATCCAAATCAACTCTGAGTTTTAATTTCACCATTTATTAAGTGGAGAAAATACATCTTGCTCCCAAAATTTCCCTGGAGGACTAATGTGTTGAAAGCCCAAGCTTTTTGAACTTAGAAAGGAATCATCTACACATGCCTGAAATGATTTACCTCCCTTCCTTTCAACCTTACCATCATGTCCCCAGTCAAACTCTTTTCTTGCCTGGACTGCAGAATTTTTCTGGCTGCTTTCTCAGGCTACATTCTGGCTGCAGAGTGACTGGGGTAGGACAGGTTTGGCATTTAGAGAGTGTATCTAGCCCATGGATGTGGGTGGCATTGAAGAGAGCCAGGAGAATTATTACTGTCTTTGGCTGCCTGTCTCTGTTCCCAGGCCCCTCCATGGGACCATTTTCCTACCTCCTTTCCAGTGTTTTGGGGGAATACAGAGGTACTGTGCAGAGGCTGCCCCTTTCATAAAGCGGACCACAGGGAGTCCAGTTGTGTGGTCACCTTTCTTACTTCTTCTGGCCTAGTGGGAGGAGAATGGGCCTTGGGCAGATATTAAAGCTATTTCTATAAAATTGATGCTGCAAGTCAATGAGAAGCCTGAACTCAGCCTTCCAGGCAGGATTTGCCAAAGAACAAAGATCTGATTCATACTAACTCATTGACTGCCTTTTTGTAACCCCCCCCCCCCCTTAATATTATAAATGCAGGCAACCAGGAATGCAGGCTTCCCAGATGAGGATTTGCACAAATCATTTTTGTTTTCCATTTTCTGTATATTTCCTGTCCACCCCCATCACCAACCCAATGCACCCCACAAACACACCATCACTGTGGGGAGAGGAACTGGAGCTGCCTTTGTTTGGAAGAGAAGGGAGCCAAGCACGCAAGGGGAAGAGAGAAGAGTTTTGGAGGATGACTTCCACCATCCTCTCAGAACCTAATGGACTAGGATGGGTGGTTACCTGGAACCAGGCAGCACATTTTAGAGATAGGGAGAATAGGTTGGCCCTTCAGACCTCTGGGAAGGAAGCTGCCCATCTGTATCTGGCTCTTCCTGGGTGTTTTTAAGGTGTGCTGCAAGCTGTGTGGGTGGCTGACTGCAAAGTGTTCAATAAGTCAGCAGTTTCTTCAGAAGATGTTCATGTAGAAATTTGATTCTGCCAAGGGAAGCATTAGAGCTGCTGACTAAAAATCATACAGAGATGTTTAAACAACATTTGGCACATTCATTTGCATGCCGTAAATGCATAAAACTGTGCTGCTCATTTCCATTGCTGCCAGGCTTATATAGACTGAAGGTGAGGTGGCCATTGGCAAAGTTTTCTACTGCTTAAGTTTGAATGTTTCAGATCCCTGGGACTCTGAGCAAAGGAGTAAACCATGATGGGCAAAAACTCTGCGGAATGATGGGAAGATTGAAGCATAGACATTTGTGGAAAGATTTTTCTGGAACTGGTCTCTTTTGATTCTCATAGCCTCCCTGTAAACTGACACCCCCCAAAAAAAAGCCTAATTTTCCTTTTGAGAATTTTGGTGATTAGATTTATCTTATCCTGACATAGCAATCATTGCAGGAGAAATGGTTATGAGCTAGCACCTTCTAATACAAATGATCTCTTTTGCTAAAAAGCAGAAATTTCAAAAAAGAAATGGATAGGAGGTCATGAGGTAATGAAAAGTCAAATAAAACAGAATATTATAAACAAATTTACATTCCCATCTCCACAGCTAATTACACTCTCAAGAGCTAACCACTTAAATCATGTCTATTTTTTATTTTTACTTTTTGTAGTTATTTCCATATTTTACATAATATAGTTCTGCTGCTTCTTGTTTTAATCATTTTAAACTATACCAATTGACTATCAATTCAAAACAAAAAATATATTATTTGATTACACTACACCCAACTGAACTCATCAATTCCTAATCATTAAGTGATTCATGTGTTTTCTTTTGTCTATCATTATAACTTTAAATACCATGCCTTTATTTTTATTGGTTGATTCATTATCTTTAGACAAAGTAACTGATTTCGTACCATGTAAACTGAGGAATCTAGCACCACCATATTTCTCTCTACCTTTTTATAGACATCTCTACCTACTAATAGTATCAATATTAAATTAGCATTCCCTTTTGTAACCAAAATTAATTCTCTATACTTCATCTATAAATTGACTCTAAAAGTTGAAATTTGTGTTCAGATGATTATGTATTCATATCAAGTTTTATTCAACACAGAATAAAATTTTGTAACCAGACTTTACAGAATAAGGTATGATTCTATGTCATTAAACACATTTAATATTAACACATAAAATATTCCAAGTTTTAAGATCAGATGAAGTCTCTTTCTTATGTACTATGAACTAGTTAAAATCAGATATGTTCTAGTTTTTATCATGTAGCTTTCTTTTATATCTTTTTGTTTTTCTTGGTGATTCTAATTGCTTTTCTTTTCTCATTAATTAAAGCAGTTGTTGCATCCAATTTTTTTTTCAATAACTATTTGTTACAGGGTAATCTGCCTTCTTTTAAAGATATTTTGCTCTTCTAATTTGAAATATTTCTTTGTATACCTACTCTACATCCGTGTCCTAGTGTGTCCTAGACAAGATTCAATTTTTCTTGTTTTCTCCTTTTCTTTGATCCATTTTCATTTTGTTAAAATACTCTCTATTGCTATAGAAAGGATTTGTTGGAGGTAAACACATTCTTTGTGGGTCTGAAATTATTTTTATTCTATTTTGTTAACACTTAACACTTGATTGACACTTTAGGTATACTTTTTCTTTTTTCTTTTCTTTTTCTTTTTTTTTTTTTTAGTACGAGGGATTGAACTCAGGGTTCCTTAACCCCTGAGCCACATTTCCAGTCCATCTTATTATGTATATATTTATTTATTTGTTTATTTATTGTACCAGGGATTGAGCTCAGGGGCACTTAACCACTGAAGCACATCCCCAGCTTCTTCTTCTTCTTCTTCTTCTTTTTTTTATATATACTTTATTTAGAGACAGGGTCTTACTAAGTTGCTGAGGCTGACTTTGAACTTGTGATCCTCCTGCCTCAACCTCCCAAGCCACTGGGATTATAGGCATGTGCCACCACACCCATCAGGTATACAATTTAAGTTTCAAAATAATTTTACTTCAAGATTTTTTAAGACCTAGCTTTACTATTGTTAAGCATTAAGTCTTGGTAATCCAAAGGCTGGTGCCTTCAGATTATTTTTATTATTTTGTGGATATTTTTTCACCTTCTTTCTAAAAACTTCTGTATCTTCTTTTATTCTTGGATGAAACTTCAATTTTATGATTGGTGACTTTCTTTGGTTCTCACAAATTTTCTTCCAATACTTTCTTCCTTTTCTTTCTTCTCTGAGAACTTCATGAGGTGAATGTTAGGCATCTTGGATTGATGTCTTAACTTATTTTATATTTCCCACCTTCTTGTTCTTTGATTCAAGAGACTTCTTTGAGTTCATGCTATTGAATTTTTATTAGACAATCATAATAGTTAGTTTCAACAGTTTGTTCACTTGTTTAATGAGTGTCTATTGAGTCATTGCTATAAACCAGGAATCTTTTTGGTCCAGGTATACAGCAATGAATAAAACCTATAAATTCTCCTTTTTCTTAATGGGAATGCAGATAAATAATAAACAAAAATAAACAAATAGAAATAGAGTATGTAAGATGGTGGTACATGTTATGGAAAAAAATAAAGCAGAGTAAGATACATAGGGACTATTGAGAATGGGAGCAGCATTTTATATGGGATAGTGAAGTAAGTTAACAATTCACATGACATATATAAAGTGAAGAAAAACTCTATGTGGAATTACAGTAGAAAGAGCAAGTGCAAAGGCCCTGTGGTAGGAGCTACCTTGCACTCTAGTCTTTTTCCGTAATAGCCCCATGTGACATTTTGGGAGATTATTAACTACATCTAAAAATTCAAGATGCTCATATTTGTTGCACTTGACACTGTCACAGTATCCATTTGCAACTAAACTTCAAGGCTCTAAAATAAAGTAAAACTGAACACATTTATTTCTTTTTCAATTGACACATATTAATCGTATACAATGCATGTATATTTTCAACTAAATAAACCTATATTGAATGTTCCTAAGGGCCAGGCATCAGGCAAAATACTTGGAAATACAAAGATAAGTAGGACAGAGTCCTCAGCCTAAATGTAAACAAATAAGTCATACTCATGGCACCAATCACTGGATTTGCATACAGGGTCAATGGCAATGTGAATTGGGAATACGAATACCTGATCCTGCAGAGATTCCCCTGGTGGTTCCAGGGAAGGGTAAAATCAGGCAGGGAAGATTCAGAGAGGAGAGGAGAAAACAGAATAAGATTTTTTTTATGGGGACAAGAAGGAGGAGAACATTCCAGCTGATAGTGACCACATGCAACACTATAATAAAATAAATTTCCATCAAGAGTTTTTATTCAAGTCAATCAAGCTTCTGGGGGCTGAAAGTAGCATAGCACATTGACTGAATTTTCCTCTGAGAGAGTCTAAGAAATAGAGGAGTTAAAAGGCAGTAGGACTAGAAGAGGACAAATCTCAATAAGTGCTCACTCATACATGACTTTCCTCTGTTAAGATATCAGTTTGCTAAGTATGTTTACCTTGGATTGGAGGAGGCATATGAGACAAGGAACCCAGAATTGGATGAAAATCAGGAATTTGAGGTCTAACACCAGTGGATTTGCTTTCATCAGATTATTCTTGCATAGTTACTTCTACAGGAATTTGAAAAAATGAATTATACAGCATTAAAAATTTGAATACTGTTCCCATATTGTATCAAAGTTTGCTTTCATCCAGCAAGTGGGCCTCATTTGATGCCTTGAAATAAAACATTTCCTTTTCTACATTACAGCCCTTAACGTATTTAAAAGCATCAGTAAAGTTCATCATAACAGCGAATTAGCCGAATCCTAAAGTCAAATGGAACCATCACTGCCCTCTGGTCCAATGCAAGAGACTTCTCCACAGCTTCCTGCTACATGCTCCTATGAAGCTGTCTCCACTTACCCACTGCTGTTCCAGGCATTCCTTTCTATCTTGAATGTCTCCAAATGCTCAAAATCTCTCTAAAATGTTCAAAAGCACTTCATCATTTTGATCTAAAATATATTTCCCTGTACAGTTTATCCACTGATCCAAGTTTGTGATACATGTCTAACAAGAGACAGTTGTATTTTCAACAATGGAATATTTTAACTGTTGTACTGAGACAAGGCAAGTTTCATCTGAATTACCTACAAACAAAATCTCCAGTGCCTTTCATATGCAAAGTGTTTTACGTTTCAAAGCATTTTCTCTCTTCTCTTTCTCCCCACCCCCCCACCTTTCTCTCTCTCATCTCATTTTGTTTTTCAACATCTCAATGAGAAGAGATCTGCTAGGAGCATAGGCAGTAGAAGGGAGAGGTGCCCGGCAATAATGGCAATTATTGCTGTATTTGGTAACATTAACAAGGATGGGAGAGAAAGAGTCAAGCAGGAAGCGTTTCAGAAGATGCTCGTTGGTGGGTTGCTGTCATCCTGCAGAATGCTACTTGCTGATGTATGGGAATATCCGCACCTTCTGAGATAATGAGATGAGCTGGAGCTATTCCTCGCTCCCCTCCTATTTCACACCAGAATCACAAGTCTTTAGGCTCAGTGGAATTCACAATAAAAGTGAAACATCAGAAGCTTCTTTGTATCTTCTCCGTGGATATGCTAGAGAAGACTCTCTGGTGAGAGATGCTGACCTTTTTTTGAGATACCCAAATTGACAGGCACCAGAGATATGCAGAGATAAAATGCAAACCTGTGCTAATCTCCATGTCTTTGTTAGATTGTTACATGAATGGAGTGGTTAGAAGAGTTGTAGGGGAAATCTTATCTATCAGGCAATGAGCATGACCATTTTCTCAAGAACCCAGTTGTGCAGGATTACATATAAAATTTCAGGAAACCTGGCTAATCTTTCTATGAATTATGACATCAGACCTTGGGAATTCCTTTATATTCCAAATCATAGGCAAATTGAGTCTTCCATTCAATTTCAGAAGCTACAGTGGAAAACATTGCCTCTTCCTAGCCTCTCTTTGATGTGGAACACAAAATCCTTACTGGGTCTTTTAAAAGAGGAAAGATTAACTTTTCTGTTTCTGGTCCAAAGAAAATGAATGTGCCTTTTATATTTCTTCATAATTTTACTCTGGCTGGAGCATGCAAGAAGGTAGTGACTTACTTGTAACTAACTCCAGGAGTTGGTTTTGCTACGTCAGAGGCAGGGAGCTCAGATGAGCCTGGTGGCAGGAGTACATGTAAAAGTAACTGCATGATCCCTGGGCTCAGAACAGACTCTCACTTCCAGCAGGAGACCGGTGCTGAGTTTGCAACAGAAGCTGGTGAAGCCAACCCATCTTCTGATGAGCGATAAAAGGCATCACATTTCATTGTTTCAGGGGAAAGGAAATGGAAAAATTAAAGGCAAACAAATCAAAGGATGAAGGGAAAAAGGAAATCCCTCTCATATGGAACACACGTAGTCGGCAAAGGATAGCAGTTAAGAAACTGCATTATATGATTTATATATCAGAAGTCTTCCTTTTGGACTTCAGAAATCAACTATGTGATCCTTTACTTCATAGATGAGAAAACCAATGTCCAGAGAGACCTTGTTCCAAAACATACAATGAATTAGTAAAAAATAGAAACTGAATCCAGGTTTCATGAATTTGTCTCATTACTAGAAAAGTTAGTAGGAAATAAAGGTTGTGACTTATGCTAAATTTCTATCTTTTCAGGAATACATGTGAAAATATCAGGCAGACTTTTAAAAAGTACCTTGGAAGATAATAATTTAATGATATTAAAAGTAGGTTAAGATTTGTAACTAAGAAAAAAATAAGTGAAAATACTTTGTGTAGGCCAGGTGTAGGGTGCACACTTGTAATCCCAGGTACTCTGGAATGTAAGGCAGAAGGGTCACAAGTTTGAGGCCAGGCTGATCAACTTAGTGAGATGCTGTCTCAAATAAATAAATAAATAAATAAATAGAACTGGGGGTGTTACTCAATGGTAAAAGTGCTGTTGAATTCAATCCCCAGTACTGTGAAGAAGGAGAAGAAGAAGAAGAAGAAGAAGAAGAAGAAGAAGAAGAAGAAGAAGAAGAAGAAGAAGAAGAAGAAGAAGAAGAAGAGGAGGAGGAGGAGGAGGAGGAGGAGGAAGAAGAAGCTGTTGATCTGTTATAGTCTGTGTAACAAAAACTCTTATTTGCATAGAAAAGACTGGAAAAATAATATCTGTTGAGGTGTCATCACTATGACTAGGTGAGGGGTTATAGATAAATCTTCTTATTTTGACTTCTTCCATATTTTCCAAGTGTTAAATAATTCACACACTACCATTAGATTAGAGAAGAATAATCATTTGAAAAATGAGATAGAAGGCAGCATTTATTTTGGATTCAAGATTAAAGTCCCTGGGTCCGAGACTGTAGCTCAGTGGTAGAGTGATTGCCTAAAAGTGAGACCTGGGTTCCATCCCCAGCAATTCAAACAGAGAGAGAGAGAGAGAGAGAGAGTGTGAGAGAGAGAGAGAGAGAGAGGGGGACTGCCAGGGAGAGGGAGGGGGAGAGAGAGGGGGAGAGAGAAAGAAAAAAGAATCTTAAAAAGTGACTCTAAAGTAAGTTCATAATTTTAATATAAAATCTTAACCCTAAACTCCCTTGAATTTTGATCATCTCTAGGTATGATATATAACCCTTCCATACTTCTGACCCATCAGAAGATTAAGCTCTACTTTAAGCAAGAAACAATATTTTTTTTAACTTCTACTCTGTTTCTTTTGGTCTTCTTTAGAAGTATCCATTATCCAAATAACCAGAACTTCCAAGAACATTTTTGAAATGCCACCAAAATAAGATAAAAAGTGCTAGACTTTTTATCATGTTTTGCCTTGACCAGGGATGAGCTAAGATACAAGAAACAGCCCTGATTAGGAGTTCAATTTCATTAGATAATGAGCCAGTTTGTCTCCAATCATGAGTATGTCACTGTGTCACCGAGAATAAGGTCAACATCTTTGGCTATTTCAAATGTTTTATGGTGGGTATGAGGTTGAGTTCAAGTTTATGTGATTTCCTTAGCTGGCTTAAAAAAAAAAAATCAAGGGGTGAATGGTTCTTTATGCTTATTAGGGAGTTCAAATACTAAATTTTATAACCAAAATGCTTTTGCTTTTTCATATTCTATGCTTGTCTCAAATTAAGACAGAGGTCCTATTTCTTCACATCTATACTCTATGAGAGGTGTTCGGAAGTCAATGGACATTAATAAAAATGAGTGACGTATTTCAGGTGGTCTTTAGACCTGAAATTCATGGAAAACAAACTAAGCCCCCAAGGCTAGATTCAGTCTGGAAATTAAAGTCAATCTCTTTTATTTTGCTCCTTCTTAAGGAAAAATAAGAGAAGGGATGTATTAGGATAACTACTCAAATAATCAGGAAAAACCACATCAAATGTATGGACTGAATAACCCAGATAACAGACAAAAAGAAACCTAGTGTGAAGTGGTGACTCATTCTGTCTGTTTATACAGCCTGAATTTTCTGGTTAATTGTCAGCTCTTCACTTCATTTTGGGCTGCATAAAAGATAAATTACTCTTCTGACAGGTTTATTT
Organism: Tamias sibiricus; assembly: GCA_025594165.1. Lineage (NCBI taxonomy): Eukaryota > Metazoa > Chordata > Mammalia > Rodentia > Sciuridae > Tamias > Tamias sibiricus. The sequence continues at coordinate 122,888,913 of CM046657.1, read as the reverse complement.
TTGTGTTGATTGGAAAAAAGTGCATGCTAAAACAGTTGCATGGTGTGTATTGGAGAGGACAGAAATGGGTGCTGGAATTTGATATTATGCTTTTGACACCAGCAGAAGCAATGACAAAAGGATGAATGATCAAAGAACCAAGAGGTAAGAAATTATTAGATAAATTATGTTGTACATATCCAACATCTAAATACCCATTTACCCATCTCTTCATCTATCCAACCATCCATATGTCCGTTTATCCACAGAGATTTCCATCCATCCATCCATCCATCCATCCATCCATCCATCCATTTATCCATCCATCCATCCACTTGTTCATCCATCTATCAAATATTTATCTAGCCTTTTGTTATACTTCAGGCACAATAATAAATGTTGAAAAAACAATGGTAAATAAGGCTTAGCCCTTCCTTGCCTTGTGGTTTTATAATAAATGAAGAATATTGTACCAATATTTATGATATAATTTTTGATACATGAGGCAGCATAGTACAAGATTTAAATATACAGTAGGAAGGCAGAATCTAGTAAGAGAAAGGAGAGAGGAATGGTCAGAGAAAATCTTCTTGCAGAGGTAGAATTCAGGTTGAAACCAGATGTATGAATATCTGAGACATCTGGATCATCTTACCTTGTCTCCCCAAGTCCCTGAGTGCAGGGATCCTGTTGGCTATGTTGAAGAAGAAAGGGAAGTATTCAGGATAAAGATGTCAGCAGCTAACCTGGCATTTGGATCCCCAAAAAGGCTAAAAAACAAACCAATCTACTTTCAATCATTCATCAGTCCTAGGCCAAAATAATGAGTATGTTAACATCTGATGAAGGTGGCTTTCTATAAATATCTCAGCACATTCATGCCTGTCATTACTGGACGTCTGATTCTAGGCATGTTTTGAAAGAGCCAAACCCATGATGATCTTTCTGTGGTACACTGAATTGCTCTTTCCTCTCCTTGGTATACTGGGGTCTGAGCTATACTTTGAAGTTCCAGACATTTGGTGAGAAAATGGGAGGATTAGTCCATCAACAAATAAATTAATCTAAATTTTGCTTCTTCAATATGGCTAATTCAGCTCTCGGCATAGACCTATAGATGCACCCAAGGTACCCAAAATACAGTTGATGTGAGTTTCTGCAGGTAAGCTGACCAGTTAGCTTTGTAGAAAAGTGACAAGTTGTTTTTATCAGCTTTCTCTTAACCAAGAGATGAATCTCTCTGACTCTGTTTACTTATTTGAAAGGTGATAAGGTCGAGGAATCCCTTAAGATTCTTCCCAGCTCACAAACTGGTCATGATAGTCTTGCCCTGGAAGCATATATTGTCTAAGCAGATGCTACTGAGTTAGTGCAGGCACAGGACATGGGTGGAGCTGTCCAAGACACAGAGAGAGTGTGCAGCTAATGCAGCAGTTTCTAGCATCTGAGAGCTGAGTGCACCCATTTCTCTCAAAAACCCTTGCAGACTTCTATGAAGGATGGGAAGTTTAGGACCACTTTATCTGGAATAGATCAGGGAATATATGATTTGTCTCAGTGTTCCTCCTGTGAGAGCAAGTTGGCTTTTTAAGTGGAACTAGAAAACATGTTTGGAGAAGTTCAAAGCAGTAGTTGTCTTGTGGAGGATGGCCTGACTCTGAGACTGGGCTCCATCTCTAATCAGTGGACTGTCTCAAAAGGGAAAATGAATTCAGTCAATGCTACTTGATGTATGCCACCAAGACACAGCTGCAGCTGTCCTTCTACCAACTCAGCAGGACACCTTCACTGGCAAGTGTGTCCTAATTTCATTACTGGGTGCTGTGTCAGTCTCTGCTGATTAACAAACCAGCATTCCTGCCAGGAGGGAGAATCAGCTACTGGATTTTCCTCCTCTGAGAATCCTCACATGCGGTGAGGACATTGGACTGGGAGGTAGGAGCCTTGGTCTAGCCCTCGCTCTGCCACTGACACTATGTTTACTGAGTACAGACTGTTCTGAGCACTGAATTAAACACTCAGTGCTCGCTACTTCTTTAATTCTCACAATAACCCCTGAGATGTATTATATCATTGTCTTCATTTTATCTATGAGGAAAATAAAGATCAAAAATCTTAAATAAAATGTCCATGATCACATAGAAAGAAGCAGGGCTGGGATTTGACCTAAGAATATATTCTATAACCTTGTGCTATACTGTAATCTTTATCAGGTCAGTATTGTCGCACATTTAGAATAAAATTGTGCTTTTTGTTCATATTGTAAATGGAATACAATATTGTATAAAAACCAGAAAGCACAAACAAAAAATAATGATAAGATAAAAAATCTCCCATACCACCAGAAATGACTGCTTGATGTTTTTAGATTTTTAACATGATGGTATGCTGTATGTATTTTGAGTTGTTTTACTAGGACTTTCATTATTCACCCAGTTCATATTATGTTTAAGGGAGTGTGCTGGGGAGGCACTTTATGTGACTATTAATGATAAGCAAATGTCTAAAATAGACCCTGTCCTCCCAGAATCACATTCTAGTGAGGGAGATAAGGCAGGAAAGACGTGGGAAGGAGATACAAGAACTTAAACAGTGAGTTGCGACAACATAGGCACAAAATAGCTATGTGAAAAACTGCAGGGGAAGAAAACTGGGCTCTTCAGGGAGACCCAGAGGAGAAGGAGCTAGAGCTGGAACTTAGGAGATTTGGTGAGGATGCCTGGGGATGCTGAAATGAACGAGGTGGTTTTGAAGGGGCTGACTTGGAAAGAGCATCGCTGAATATGCTGTGGAGTGCTCAGGAGCTGCAGGACAATACGGCTAGCAACCTGTGGAAAAAAAGGTCCAGTATTGGTATAAAAAATCTGCAGGGCTGCTTATCAAACTGTAAAGAGCAGGTAGCTTTTTGATGTGAGATTGGATGAAAGGGGGCAGGGGTGGTGATTCTCAGTTTTGAATTTATACCCTTTTGTATGATTTGGATAAGCTACAGTCACGTGCTCATCATGTAATCGAGACTGAAAACTGTGCAGGAGTTAGACTGACAGAGTGTAGAACTGAAGGATATTTTGAGGTAGGAAAGGACCAGGGGGATGGAGTGACATAAATTACAGAGAAAGGAATAGGGGCCAAAGAGGTGTTAAGAGATGGGTTTCCAGCGGGCTATCCTATGCCCCACAATCATCCATTCTGTTGGGGCTCTCTGAATTTGTGGGCTCCAAAGGATGATCAGCAGCCCCAGTAGAATAAGGATAGAGAAGCATCTTTGACAGACCTTGTACTAGCGGTTTTGCAGGGGACCCATCTGGGGCCCTAGCCCTGGCTCATTTAACATTGCAGAAAGGAAGTTAAAAACAGCACGTTGATGCCACAATAATGGAGCAACATATTATAGGGTCCTGGGAGGACTCTGCCAAGAAATCCAGCTTCTCCATAGATAGGCAGTCTGGCACTCACAGAAGGACAAACACGTGGGTGCCAGATGTGAGCGCTCATATGTATGCCACTGCAGTTCCATCTGTGGCTCAAGACAGAGACTTGGCTTTTGATCATGGAAACGAGAACGATTCATTACAAAGTACAGGATAAGAAGTTCCAGAGCTGGAGTGTGAAAAGCAAAGGTTCTCAGCTCCTTGCTTTCCTTTCATCTTATCTTCTGGGGCCTCTTATATATTTGGTGACAACTGTGCTTAGAATGGTGTCTGGATCTTACCTCCACTGTTTGATAGTTTGTTTAGGTCCTGCTGGGATTACAGGCATGTGCCACTATGCCAACATTCCTGGCTTGTAATGATTCTTGAAGTCACTCTCCCCACACTAAAGGACTTATATTTGAGATGGAGATTGGCAATAAATTTAAAGAGAAACAAAACACTAGCTATTTATCGTACTTTACATAATATCTCATTCTTTCTTCCTTCTCACTTAGAAAAAAGCCTTCTGATGTTTCACAAGATTCCTTATACCCAGGGAAGCTACTAGGGAGGCTGAGATAGGAGGATCACAAGTTCAAGGCCAGTCTGGGTAACTTAGCAAGTACTTGTTCCAAAATAAAAAATAAAAAGGGCTGGAATGTAACTCAGTGGTAGTGCCTCTGGATTCACCAATATTGCCAACAACAACAACAAAAGTATCATTACAAGTTGCTTTGAAGAGGACTCCTGCATTTTGAGGAAGGGGGGAAAGGGATGGTTGCTGGTGGAAGAGTCCAGGATCCTTGTAAAGCTAGGATTCTGGGAATTTACCTCCTTATCTTCTTAGGAGATACCATCATAACCATTCTTTTTTTTTTTTTAATTTTATTTATTTATTTATTTATTTATTTATTTTTAATTTTTATTTATAGTAGTATGTATTACAATTCATACTATACATATAGAGCATCTTTTTACATAAAACAGTTTGTATTCAAAGTATATTCACAGCATTCAAGTCTTCAATCGTGCATTTAGAATAATGATATCCATCTTATTCAACCACTTTTCCCCCCTTCCCCCCTTGCACCCTCCCTTCCCCTCCCTTCCCTTTGACCATTATAGTGTTCCTCTAGTCCTCCTATGTACCCTGACCCATCAATACTGTGAACCGGCTTCCTTATATCAGAGGAAACATTCGGTATTTGGATTTTTGAGATTGACTGATTTCACTTAGCATTATATTCTCCAACTTCATCCATTTACCTGCGAATGTCATTATTTTATTCTCTTTTATTGCTGAATAAAATTCCATTGTGTATATATGCCACATTTTCTTTATCCATTCATCTACCGAGGGACATCTAGGTTGGTTCCACAACCTAGCTATTGTGAATTGTGCTGCTATAAACATTGAGGTAGCTGTGTCACTGTAATATGCTGTTTTTAAGTCCTTTGGAAATAGACCCAGGAGTGGGATGGCTGGGTCATAGGGTGGTTCCATTCCCATTTTCCCAAGAAATCTCCAAACTGCTTTCCATAATGGTTGTACCATTTTGCAGTCCCACCAGCAATGTATGAGTGTGCCTTTTTCCCCACATCCTCTCCAACATTTATTGTTGTTTGTGTTCTTGATAGCTGCCATTCTGACTGGAGTGAAATGAAATCTTAGAGTAGTTTTGATTTGCATTTCTCTAATTGCCAGCGATGTTGAGCATTTTTTCATGTATTTGTTGATTAATCGTGTATCTTCTTCTGAGAAGTGTCTTTTCAATTCCTTAGCCCATTTATCAATTGGATTCTTTGTTTTTTTGGTGTCAAGTTTTTTGAGTTCTTTATATATTCTAGAAATTAGTGCTCTATCTGATGTGCATGTATTAAATATTTGTTCCCAGTTAGTTGGTTCTCTGTTAACCTCACTGATTGTTTCTTTTGCTGAGAAGAAGCTTTTTAGCTTAAATCTATCCCATTCATTAATTCTTGGTAATAATTCTTGCGCTACAGGATTCTTGTTAAGGAACTTGGAGCCTAATCCGACATGTTGGAAATTGGAGCTTACTTTTTCTTCTATTAGGTGTATTGTCTCTGGTCTAATTCCTAAGTCCTTGATCCACTTTGAATTGAATTTTGTGCATGGTGAGAGATACAGGTTTAATTTCATTTTGTTGCATATGGCTTTCCAGTTTTCCCAGCACCATTTGTTGAAGAGGCTATCCTTTCTCCACTGTACATTTTTGGCGCCTTTGTCTAATATAAGATAGCTGAAATTATATGTATTAGTCTCTGTGTCCTCAATTCTGTACCATTGGTCTACTGGTCTATTTTGGTGCCAGTACCATGCTGTTTTCGTTACTATTGCTCTATAGTATAATTTAAAGTCTGGTATGGTGATGCCGCCTGCTTCATTTTTCCTGCTTAGGATTGCTTTAGCTATTCTGGGTCTCTTGTTTTTCCAGATGAATTTCATGACTGCTTTTTCTATTTCTTTGAGGAATGTCATTGGGATTTTGATTGGAATTGCATTAAATCTGTATAATGCTTTTGGTAGTATGGACATTTTGACAATATTAATTCTACCTATCCAAGAACAAGGTAGGTCTTTCCATCTTCTGAGGTCTTCTACGATTTCTTTCTTTAGTGTTCTATAGTTTTCGTTATAGAGGTCCTTCACCTCTTTTGTTAAGTTGATTCCCAGGTATTTTATTTTTTTTGATGCTATTGTAAATGGAGTAGTTTTCATCATTTCCCTTTCAGAGGCTTTGTCACTGATGTACAAAAATGCCTTTGACTTATGAGTATTGATTTTGTATCCTGCTACTTTGCTGAATTCATTTACTAGTTGTAAAAGTTTTCTGGTAGAGTTTTTTGGGTCTTCTAGGTATATTATCATGTCATCATCAAATAGTGCTAATTTGAGCTCTTCTTTTCCTATCTGGATCCCTTTAATTTCTTTGGTCTGTCTAATTGCTCTGGCCAGAGTTTCAAGTACATCTTAACCATTCTTAAGTGTGCAGTCCTGCTCATTAAGTGCATTTACATGTTGTGCAACCATCAATGACATTCACCTTTAGAACTTTTTCATTGTCTCTAACAAAAACTGTCCCCATCAAACCCTGACTCCTAGTTTTCCCCCTCCTCTAATCCCTGTTAACTTCTATTGCACTTTCTGTCTAGTGTAGGTAATTTAAATAAGTGAAATTATGCAATATTTGACCTTTTGTGTCTGGTTTATTTCATTTAACACATGGTCCTCAGTTCATCCATGTTGTAGCTTGTGTCAAAATCTCATTCTTTAGGGCTGAATGATATTCCACTGTAGGTATAACTACATTCTGCTAATTCACTTATCTGCAGATGGATATACACGTTTTTTCAACATTTCAACTATTATGAATCATGCTGCTATGAATATTGTTGTACAAATTTCTGTTTAAGTTTCTGCTTTCAGTTCTTTGGGCTGTATATCTAGAAAAGGAATAGCTGGCATGTATGGTGATTCTGCTTTATTATTTTAAAGAACAACTATACTGCTTTCCACAGTGGTTGTGCCATTTTGCATTCTCCCCAGCAACATACAGAATTAAATTCCTCTATGTCCTTGCTATCATTTTCTGTTTTTTGGATAACAGGAATCTTAATACATTGGTGTCTCATTGTAGTTTTGATTGAATTTCTCTAACAATATGTATTACAATATGCTGACCATGTTTTCATGTGCTTATTGGCCATTTTTGTATTTTTGGAGAAATGTACACTCTAGTCTTTTCCTTTTCCTTTTTTTTTTTTTTCCAACAGGTTAGCTGTTGTTAAATTGTACAACTTCTTGGGTTCGGGCTGTAGCTCAGTGGTTGAGCACTTGCCTCATATGCATGAGGCACTGAGTTTGATCCTCAGTACCACATAAAAAAAATAAATAAATAAAATAAAGATACAAAAAAACCCCAAAATTGTAGGCGTTCTTTATATATTCTGGAATCTTAATTCCTTATTAGATATGTGATTTGCAAAGATTTTCTGTCATTCTATGGATTTTTTTAAACTTTATTTTCTTTTTTATTTCTTCCAATACTGGGGATTTTACCAAGGGTCTTTCACATGCTAGGCAAGTGCTTTACTGCTGAGCTACATTCCTAGCCCTTTTTCTTTTATTTTGAGACAAATTCTTGAGAAATTGCCCAGATTGGCCTCAAACTTGCTATTCTCTTGCCTCAGCTTCTCCAGTATATGGGATTACAGGAGGGTGGCCCTTGACTTATAATTTACATGCACGTGTGTGTGTGTGTGTGGGGGGTACTTGAGCACTCTGCCATCCCAGCCATTTTTTATTTTTATTTTGAGACAGGGTCTCCCCACATTTCAGAGATTGGCCTCGAATTTGCAATCCTCCTCCCTTAGTCACTCTAGTAGCTGGTATTACAGACGTGTACCACCATGCCTGGCAAAATGTTTAATTTTGATGAAGTGCAACTAATCTATTTTTTTCGCCTATATTTTTGGTGTTATATCCAAGGAAATCATTGACAAATCCAATGTCATTAAATTTTCTCTTACATTTTCTTCAAAGAACCTTAGCTCTTATGTTCAGGTCTTTGATCCATTTTGAAATAATTTTTGTAAATGGTGGGAGGTAAGAGTCCAGCCAGCTTCATTCTTTTTCATGTGGATACACATCTTGTGTTGCATTTCTAAAGATGCTGCTTAAAGCAAAATTTAGCTGTCTACATGGGCATTTGTGAGGCAATTTATGGCAACAGTGGCTTATTTTTCATCTTTTGGATTTCTAGTTTACAGTGTCATAGGTAGTAGCAGAGAATGGAGCTAATGTCTTAAATGATCACTATCTATGTGAACTCTTTGTGGGCAACTCTAACTCTAGACCCCCACTAATCACAATATGGGCAAGAATTCAAGTCTTGTCTCTATTTTTTTTCCAATTATCTGGAAAAAAATAGTGGATACAATTGCAACTAGTTGTGGCTGATGTAATTGACCATGCACTTTTTATTTTATTTTATTTTATTTTATTTTTGGTAACAGGGATTGAACCCAGGGGTACTTAACCACTGAGCCCCAGCCCCAGCCCTTTTTTATTTTTTATTTTGAGACAGGGTTTCATTAAATTGCTTACCTAAGTCGATGAGGATGGCTTTGGATTTATGATCCTCCTGCTTCAGCCTCCTGAGCCTCTGGGATTACATGTTTGTGCCACCATGCCCGTCGACCATGTATTCTTTAAATGGGGGCAGTATGCCAAAACCAGCTGGGCTTTAGGGACAGATAGACACTTCTTCAACCTTTATAGACTTCTCTCACAGTACACATTGCACTTTATGGAGATGATTGATTGATTGATGTGTTTGTCTTCCCATGATAGAATGAGCTTGGTACAAACATTTATTAAACTAAATGGAATCAATAGCACTCTCTCTTCTTTTTCCCCCAAGCCATGTTAATGTGTAAAGGCAAAATATAAGCTGTAAAATTTTACTTTAAATAAGATGTGATCTTAACTGCATCACTAACTTTATACAATGAAGGATAAGGATGGTATTGCCTTGAATGGCATTCATTAGACTTTTATGTACTTTCAAAGTTGAGCATTTGTATCTTTATTAAAAATGGAAAGGAGCCAACCATGATAAATTTGAACTCTCATCTATTACTCAAAGTAAATGGAATCTTAGAAAAGTAGCCTTAGATTTAGCAGACAAATAATAACTTAATATTTTTTCATAATGAAATAACCCTATTCATAGAAATGAGATTACATAGTAGCAACATTCTTACCACCACCCAGAATGTGTGAATAAGATGCTGTATATTTTTACCTAGAGCAAATGTAAGACTTTCATAGGGTTTGCACTTAGTGTAATGAAACATATATGGAGATGTGTACCTTTTTATTCCTATACCATGGGCCTTGAATGCTCATCTGTTTTAGAGCTCACCTAACACCAGACTCATGTTAAGAGGGCATTTTAGTTTTACTTTCTGGAAGTCTCAACTCCCTATTCTGTCAGCTCTCTTCCATATGCAGTCATGTGCCACAAAGATGGACTGCATATGCCAGGTGGTCCCATAAGATCAAATGGGTCGCAGCCATCCTAATCTGTGTAAGTACATGCAATGATGCTCACATAAGGCAAAACTGCTGACTGATGCATTTCTTAGAACACATCCCATGTCACTGACACACAACTATAATTATTTTCTTCTCCTTAGGAAATATGGCATTTCATATCAGTTTAATAGAAACAAGAAGTCTGAGCAGCTGAGTGAGCCATAGCTGTTCTGCTGGCTGGCAGTTCCTTGAACTGGTCTTCAGCAGTTCCTTGAACTGGTCTTCAGCAGCTCCTTCCCTCCTCAGCCTTTGCCTGGGTTAGTGAGGCTCCATTAAGCAATGTGGGGCATGAATGTTCACATGTACAGGAGAAAATAAATCTAATGCATCCTTAATGATAAGAATCAGTGTGATCCCACAGAGTTCCCTTTTTTTCATCTCCCTCATCACTTCTCTGCAAGGCTGAGTTCTATTTAACTGAAGAATAATTTGGAGGATAAAAAATAAGGTGTGATTTGGTGTTGCCCCAGTCCCTTTGAACCACAGCGCCTGTTGTACAGACTGCTACCCTGGTGCCAGGGGCTAATGGAAGACTGCCTTTTCTCCAGCTTTCCCTGGCTTGACCACACCCCCCAATTTAAGAGGCAGCTCTATTAGGAACATTATGGTCTTTGCATCCTCTTTAGCCTCGGAGCAGAGGATTCCTGCAGGTAGTTGGAAAGAGACCGCGGACCTTGAGGAAAGCCTGCTCGCTCCGTAGCTGTTCTTCACTCTCTCCGGCAAAGTAGTAAGTGAGGTGTTAGTTTCTGCTTAAAACTTTTCATTCCATTTTCTTTTCCCTGCCCCCATGCCTTTTGTGGAATTAAAAAGAAAATCAATGGAAACCTTCAGGATACAAGCAGTTTTCTCTTCCTCTTTTTATTATCTTCCTATAATAATTCATTTAATTGTTTAATACTATTTTTCAAAAATACTTTCTAACCTTCTTAGAATAGTCTGAAATAAAGACTGCCAGTCATTCTTTTCCAAAAGCAAAATCATGCACATTTTAGATCTTCGCAGATCACTTGTCACAAACTCTGAGTTTTCTTCCCAGACTGGAGCACTTCCAAAGACATAAAACCGTAGTTCAATATAGAAATTCCTGTCTTTTTGCCTCTTTCACTACTAGTGAGCCTATTGTTTTACTTCTTTCTTTTCTCTAGCAGCTGAATTAAATGCTTTTTTAGAAAGGAAAGTGCTGCAGGTTTGAGTCTGGCAAGGCAAACAGCTGTTGTGTGTCCCCCCACCCCCTCGGCTGTCTTGGGACTCCAATCCTTTGCACTGTAGGTGCCTGTGGGTAGGCAGGGGGAGTCTCCAGTCAGGGGAGCATTCTTCCCAGCGTTGGAAGACTGGACTCCAGAGGTCCAGTATGGAGAAGCAGGCAATTTCTGCTACTGGCAATTTCTCTCCATTCACTGGTTGTATCCAGCAATTCCACGTTGTATGTGTTTTCTCATCTACTGTTAAAAGTGTTTCTGTTACCTCCTTTGAAAGTAGTATTTTCTGTGAGCAAACGGTAGGAAAAGATGCTGGGTTACTGAGATCAAGGTGTTCAAATGTAGGTTTACTTCATTAGCTTTCTTCTTTTACTTTTTAATTCCAAGGCCATTTTTCTTCCTACTTGATACTGCTGCTGCAGCCGTGCATGGGGTGGGGGGGGGCGGGCACGGAGGCATTTGTTGAACAACAGGAAATACAGATCCTAAAATGATAACTCTGGCAGCTCCATTTGATTTGTAGAATTGCTGACACTTTAACCCTTTCATCAGTTGTGGTTCTGGATTGCTTCACCTCCTATTTATCTCAAGAGAAAACCCTCAGTAGATATGGATTATGGGGGGAGGGCAGCCATTGTTACTGTTGAGACTCTACTTACCTGGTGTTCTTGAATAGAGAGGAAAGGAGAGCTAATGAGTTAATGTCTGCAAAGTGCTTTGAAGATGAAAAGGTCTTTTCATGTGTTCGGGTATTGTAGTTATTAATATTAATATTTGAAGAAGCATGCTGCTTCTAATTGTAAATCAACAACGTCCATCCTTGCCAACTCAGTAGTGAAATAACAAACAGTGCAGGCGGCTACGTAGCCTCTTCCGTCCTGGTTCCTCCTGGTCCCGCTGCTGAGCATGTGGGAAGTTAGTCTGATTATGGAGGGGCAAACTTACAGGCTCCTGACACAGAAGTGCTGGTTGTTAGAAGTGCAAGGAGGTCCTAGTGTATAAAGGGGTGAGATCCTTGAATGTCTGGCCATCTGTGACCTTTGAGAACTGACTGAGAGCATGGATCTGGGCCAGTTACCTGTCCCAGATGCAGATGGCATTCAAAGGCAAGTAGGATTAGAACTAGTACCCGCACTGAATTTGGATTTGGCAAAGTGGTTGTGCACTTGTCCTCTCTCAGAGACCAGCTTCATAACTGAGATCAAGTTATTGAACATAACTGTGCCTTATTTTCTTCATCTCTAAAATATGTATGACATTTTTGCCCCACCTTGTTCTTAGAGGTGAGTGACTAGAAGTAAATATTGGAGAACTTTAAATAATAAAAGTGCCAATGGGCCCAGGAAAGTCTGAAGTAATGTGCTAAGGAACTGGCTAAAGGGGTGTGAGGCAGAAGAAAGCAAATGCTTTGGAAGCATGATTGGCACCTACAGATCTTTCTCTGATTGCACAGAGAGCTTCCGTGCACTGGCCATTTTGCTAACTCAAATTCTACTGTACCGCCGGGCGCGGTGGCGCATGCCTGTAATCCCAGCACTTTGGGAGGTTGAGGCAGGAGGATCGCGAGTTCAAAGCCAGACTCAGCAATGGCGAGGCACTTAGCAACTCAGTGAGACCCTGTCTCCAAATAAAATACAAAAAAGGGCTGGGGATGTGGCCCAGTGGTCGAGTGCCCCTGAGTTCAATCCCCGGTACCACACACACACACACACACACACACACAAAAAAAAAAAAAAAAAAATTCTACTGTACCTCAAGTTCTTATTTATTGATGAACAGAGTTTTCCTCCATACCTGCTATCTTTTTCTGATTGCTCATTCACAATTACCAATTATTCACATCAAAAAGCAGAAGGAATGGACACATCCCCAAAACTGGGGCTCCTATCTCCCTTGCTTCTCCCTTCTCTCTTTCCTTCCTTCCCTCATTTCTTTCCTCCCTGTCTTCCCTTTTAAAATTCTTTTTCTTTTCTTTATAAATAAAAAGTATTTAGTATTTGAATGAAATTAATGGTTATAACAGCAACTTAGTGGTATTTGAGGCAAATCTTGTAAATTTCTTCAATCCTGGGGAAACTGAGATAAGGAGACAACACTTTTTTTTTTTTTTTTTTTTTTGCATCTCCTCATCTCCTTTATCTTTACTTGAAAATGTAGCTTATGGACCTCAATCTTTTAATCTAACTGATTCTCTGCCTATCATTTCTGGTTTCCTCCACTTCACCTGAGGAAGAATTGTAATCTCTAACATTTATTGAGCAGTTGGTGTGTTCCACTGACTTTGCTAGATGCTTTGTACGGATTCATGGTGGCACCCTAATTAGAATAAAGGGGATGTGAGCCCAGAGTTTGTGACTGGAATTTCATGTCATAGGAATCTAAACAACTCTGAGACACTCCAATTTAGGCTGGATTTTTCTGCTTATTTGGGAGAACACCATGGATTAGGCCTATTTTCCGATGGAAAATCTGTGAATTAAGTTTTCATTATTAAGAAGACACTGACTCTGGGCACGGTAGCACACATCTGTAATCTTAGCAACTCCAGAGGCTGAGACAGGAGGATCCCAAGTTCAAGACCAGCCTCAGCAATTTAGAGAGACACTGTCTCAAAATAAAAAATAAAAAGGAATGGGGATGCGGCTTGCGGTAAAGTGCCCCTGGGTTCAGTCCCCCTGGGTTCAGTCCCCAGTATCAAAAATAAACAAATAAATAAAAAAAGACACTGACTCTGGAAGAAGGTTACAGGGCCTATCTATTTGCCTGGATAAGTAAACTGATGTCTTGTGACAAATGTCACTTCCCTGTGCTCAGCCTTGTTTGGGTGCTATGACAGATGTAAAAGAAATAATATATAAATTCCATTTTTAAAATTTACATAAAATTTTCTTTTTGCAGTTCTAAGGGTTGAACCCAGGAGTGCTCTACCCTGACCAACACCCCCCCATCCCTGCCCTTTCTATTTTTTTTTTTTTTTTTTTTGAGACAGTGTCTCCCTAAATTGCTGAGGCTGGCCTTGAACTTGGGATCCTCTGCCTCAGCCTCCTGAGTAGCTGGGATTAGAGGCTTGTGCCAGTTTTTCTAGCTAAAATTGATATAATCATTTTAGAAAACAACATTTTACTGGAAAAGAGGTTAGAAATAAAATATCAATATCAAAAGTAACAATATCATTGTTATGCAGCATGATATAGTCTATGTGTACTTTTTCTTTTTCAAGTCCACAGTATCTAGAGCACTGAGGGAAACTTTCCGATTTTTCCCCCCCAAAAAAGAGGCTAATTTTAACATTCCCCTGACCAAAGCCCAGGTGTTGTCTCAAGAACTTTGAAGGGAGTCTGATCAGTACTTATTAGAATGAGAATGAAAAAGTAAACAGTGCTAATTTTAGGAAAATACCCTCTATAGGGACAAATAAGATTTTTCAGGAGATGTAGACAATCTAGGATTTTAGACTTTTTAGATTCTTTTAAACTTTTCATTTTTAAATAACTCCAGATGTACAAAAGATTGCAAAACAAAAAGAAGTTTCCAGAACTTTGAGATTTTTAAAATCCTGAAAAATGTAAGGGAAAGCATCTTTTGGTGCTTCTGGTGATCCTTAGTGATTCCTTAATGATTCCTGTGGATGGGGAGAGAGACTAAAGAAATAAAACCAGGGCTTCTTCAGAAAGACCAGAAGCTTTGTCAGAAGTGGCCATCACCTGGCAGGTGGTTTGAGAAGCCCAGACAGGTCCAGAGCAACTTGAGCTCCCCAGCCAGGTTTGTGTTGCAAGTTAGATTGCCAAATGTTTCAGCATTGGTACAGATGTCTTCATGTCTGTTTCTCAGTAGGCTTGTGCCTCCCAAAATATCATGTTGTTAAAAATACTCAGAAATGTGATCACATAAGTACAGCCGCTGCCTTGCTTCTCAAGGTGAAATCTTATGACCTGCAGCATGGTTAGTCCAGTCCAGACCATACCGCTTTTTAACAGAATCCCTGGGGTAATTCATATGCATATTATAGTTTGGGTGGCACTGCTTTACAGGAAAGCAAGAATGAATGAACAACAACAAACAAACAAACAAACAAACAAAAAGAAACTGAACAAACAGAAAAATGCAATGTTTTCCAGAGCAGTTTACTACTTCCTTATATTTATAGCTAGTTATTACAGTGTTACTCAACAAAAGATTGACATTTATATCAAAAAGATGTTGGTTTTACTCAGGAAGCTGCAATAGTTCCCCATTTATGCTATGCAATCTTTCAATGAGTTCCGAGTGCTATACAAAAAAATGCTTACTTCTTGGTTTTATGCATAACAATGGTACAAACTGACTGCCATTCCGCAGAAATCTTGGCTCTTTTCTCCTGCAAAATTCTTGATAAATGCTACTCAACCTATTATTATGAAAGGGAATACCTTTTGAGATTTAAATGCAAGTTCTTAAAAGAGTGTTGAGAATTCTAAGCCTTAATTTTTTTTTTTTTTTTTTTTTTTTTTTTTTTTTTTTTTGTGGTGCTAGGGATTGAACCCAGGGCCTTGTGAATGTGAGGCAAACACTCTATCAACTGAACTACATCCCCAGCCTTTTAATTCTTTTTTTTTTTTTTTTTTTTTTTTTTTTGGTACCAGAAGTTGAACTCAGGGGCACTCAACCACTGGGCCACATCCCCAGCCTTTTTTTTTTTTTTTTTTTGTATTTTATTAGAGACAGGGTCTCACTGAGTTGATAAGTGCCTCCCCATTGCTGAGGCTGGCTTTGAACTCTCGATCCTCTTGCCTCAGCCTCCCAAGTGCTGGGATTACAGGCATGCGCCACCGCGCCCAGCTTTCCTGTAATTCTTAAATAGCCTCTGTTACCGAGTTCTAGTTTTCATTCTTAAATAAATAGCCTCTGTTACCTTGGGCAGCAAAAATAAGAACTAATAAAAAATTACTAGTGCTACAATTAGTGAGTGCTCACCAGTTGACAGGCAACTATTGATAAAATAGCAATAATAACAGCAATTTATTGACAATTTCACCATGTGTAAAGAGCTTTACTAAGTACTTTCATTTGTATAATCCTTTTTGACAGTCCTAAAAGGGTTGGTATTATCTTCACTTTATAGTTGAGGAAACTAAGACTGTGAAGTTAAGAAATTTGGCGATTACTAAGGGGCTGTGCTTTCACCCATAGTCTGTAACTCCAGAAAGCTTGCTAAACATGGAAACTCTCAGGGCTCAGTTCATTCAAACAAAAACTGAACCAACTTGATGAATTTTTTTCCAAGTCCAAAATTCATTGAATTTGCAAAATCCTCTTTATAGAAGAATGACAGCAAGCTGCTTGGCATTATACTGAGAAATTGGAACCTTACAATTTGGGCAATAAAACAAATGAAACTCCACCATGAAAATCACAATCAGACACAGTCCAAGAAGTTACTTTCAAAATTTGGGGGATCTAAGTCAGTTGACATCTTTTAGTTCAATTTTATAGGGACATTATTAAAATGATCTAGTCTCCTTTCATTTTTTTTTTCTCAATCTCTCTATTTGTGGTGAATCTCAGTTTTATTGAGACTCTTTTAGGACCAGAACCAATTCTATTTCAGATTAAATCCCACATAGTCCACACGCTATGAGTTGAAAGGAGATTATTTAAAATTTTAGGCTCTCAGGGATTTCTTTGTCACCCATTGGGTGTTGACATTTCTTCCAGGCCTTAGATTGGACTCAGTTTAATCTTTTATACCCTGACCTAGAACACTTCCATTATTAAGAAGCAAAGAGTACTTCATTCCTCCACTTTATTCTTTTTTGTTTCCAGGTTATTTGCAAAGAACAAGTGTGACTTACTTATTCAGTTAGTTATGAGTACCCAACATGTTTATGGCACTGGAGTATATCTGAAGGCCCAGTGTGATCATTTGTTGAATTTCATGGTTAAACACAGACTTGAGGAATAGCATTTCAGCATCAGAGATGACCACTTTTACTATGAAGCAATTCATTGAATGTTGTCCTTGATCTTCCAGAGGATGTTCCCACATGAAATCTGATAGACTAGATTTTTTTTCCCCTAAGGCTGGGGATTGAACCCAAGGCCTGTGCATGCTAGGCTAGTGCTTTACCACTGAGCTACAACCCCAGCCCAGGGCTGATAGACTAGAAGTAGGAGTTAGTTAGTTTCTGACAAGGTTTTTTATTCCCTGGTTAAATTCCTTGACATATTAGAATTGGCAGTTTTAATGTACTCCCTTGATGCTTATAAGAAGTGTCACCTTCATGCCTGTTGTTGACAAAGTGCTCCAGCAGTGTTATGGTGAGGAACATTTTCCATCCAAGAGGAAATGCAAAAATATGTAGCACTCCTTATTTCCTAACTGTTATAGTACATTGGAGTAAAGCCATCTATAAATTTATCTCTATTTTTTGGGAGACACTAGTGACCAACTCTTTAAGGAAGTACAAAAAAACCTACTTTTGTAATATTATAATGACATGATTCATTTCTGTATTCTGAGACAGATTAGTTGAGCTATGTCCGTTCATACTGGACTTGAAAATGTTGTGCTTATTTGGGAGATTTTTTTATTTTAGACATGTAGGAGATGGATATGCGTTATTTTCCCTTAAGAAAAGGTTAGGGGAATAATTACCAGTGAGGGTAGAAGAAACACAAGTGGTGCTAATTATTCTGTGAGTTTCTGCTTTGTGGATTAAATGACAGAGTAGGTGACTTACTTTAAGACATAGAAGCCAATAGCACATAATTCAGACCATCACCTTTATTGGTCTGCTGGGTACTTAGAGTAAGACAGAATGCTTACTACTGTAGTGTTAGAATATCTGGTCAAGAAGATGAAGTTCTTACAAATTTAGGAATGAAACAGAGAAACCACTTTCAATTCTAACCAATTTTTTTTTTTTTTTATTGTAATGACAAAGTTTCCTTGGGGGAGTGAAGAATGTTCAGTTATCTAAACAGGGCTTATTTTAAAATTGAGTTCTTAGAAAAGTGGACATAGTAGCTTTTGTTGTACTGACACATTAGAAGAGATGTCTACTAAAATCACTCAAGAAATTCAAATGGACTATGCATGGGAAGTAGAAAATGATGGAGGAGGATAGAGAAAGTCAGTCTGGTACATTGATTAGTTCACACAAATATTATGGTTGTGCTTATAGTTATCATTTCAGAAGCCTAACCTTAGGATTATGTGTGGACACAATTTTTTTTATAGTTAATAACTTCTATTTTGTTACAAAGATATCTTTATCCTCTTGGATATATTCACGCTCTGAAATGTGAACTATTGTACATGCCAGCTTTATTTCAAATAAATTCACTTTCCTTCAAAAAACATGTGCTGCATGTATACATACACCATCTAAAAAGACACCATACCAACTCTCAAGTAACCCAGAGTTTAGGAGCAGAAATAGACCTAAATATATGAGCATCATGACTTTGTTGCATTGTAGAGTAAATTTGAGGAGGAGGATCAAACATGTCCATGTAGCTGCCTAGAAATATCAGAGAAAGCTATCTGAAAGAAGCAATAATTCAAGTCTTTAAAAACATGTTTATATGCTATATTTGGCTCTCTTTCCTCAGATTCTACCAACCATCAATCAAAAACATTTGAAAAATATGCAACTGTACAGAACATGTACATATTTCTTTTCTTGTCACTAATCCCTAAATAACACAGTATAATAACCATTATATAACATTTGTTATATTAGTATCACAAACAACATAGAGATGATTTAAAGAATCGTAGAAGGATATTCATGGTTATATGCACATACTATTTTATATTAAAAACTTATGCATTTGTGGATTTTGGTAGTTTAGGGTGATTTTCTGGAACAAAGCTCCTCTGGGCACTAAGGGATTACTGTATTCATAAGGAAGAAATTGAAAGTCTCTACATTGTAGATTTAAAAAGTATCCTAGATAACATAGGTGTTTCCTTGGTTAGGCCTTTTGGAAGCCAAAAGCATATCCTTTTTTTTTTTTTTTTAAGTCTTTTTAACATTTGTATTAATTTTTAAATTTGTTTTAATTAGTTATACATGACAGTAGAATGCATTTATGCATTGTGATATACCATACATAGATAGGATATAATTTCTCATTTTTCAAAGTGTACATGTTGCAGAATCATATTGGTCATGTAGTCACATATATACATACAATAATAATGTCTGTTTCATTCCACTGTCTTTTCCATCCCCACATCCCCACCCTCCCCTCCCTTCACTTCCCTCTACCTAATCTAATCTAACCCTATTTTTCCCTAGTGCCCCCCCCACCTTATTGTGAATTAGCATCCACATATTAGAGAAAACATTTGGCCTTTGGTTTTGTGGGATTGGCTTATTTCGCTTAGCATATCCTTTTTATATAAATTGATGGGAAACCTAAATTGTTGACATCAAGGAGAAATGCTAGATGTAAATCTATTGAAATTTTGCATAGCTTTCCAAGAGGAATGGAGGAAAACAAAATTGACTCGTTCTGCCACAGCTTCTTGAACTTTTGTCTTCCCCATGTAATCTTCATAACCAGGAGATGTTGTCTCATAATTCCTAGGCTGTGAACATGAAGTCTAGTATAAATTTGGTTTATCTGTTATGGAATGCAGTTAATTTGTATTGAAATAGAGAATGTATACATTCTTTGTCCCCAAAATACTACTTTTAGGTATTTAATGTGAATATGAAATATTTTAGGAATTTTTATAGTGATGATGAAGTGAAGACAAACTAAATATATGATAGTAAGAGCTCATTAAGAAAAGTGTGCTGCATACATACAATACAATGCTTGACAGTCTTAGACTCTAGGGTGTAGAGGTATATTTATTGACATAAAAATGGTCATTGCATTATATCGTAACAGTGAAAATACAGATTGTAAATAGCATGTAGAGAATAATATGATGGAAAAATTATGATAACATGTATGTGTTATATATATCTACATTTACACAGATACATTTAAAATATGTAGAAGAATGTTGGACAAAAAACAGTATAATTATGTCTATATGGTGGGATTTCAAGTGATTTGATGTCCATTAGAGTCTTTTATGTAATTTTTAAAAAATGAAGATAAACAATTTTGGCAAAAAAGAGTTTACAAAAAAGAATTTTAAAGTATAGTTTACTGGGCTACTTACTGAAAGTCATAGACTCTCCTTTAAGAGCAGATAACTCAAAATGAAAAACTTTTAATCGATGTCAGTTATGTAGAAATATAGCCAAGCAGGTCAGAGTTGATGTGAACCAGTTCACAAGTGAACCTTGACAGAGGCCTTATCTCTTTGGGATTTCTTACCCATCTGCTGCCTTGGCCCCAAACATCCCTCTCACTCCCTCCTAACCTTTTCTTCAGTTTGTGAGTCACTCAACCTGCCCTGGTGAGATGTGGGTAAAAGGAAGTGTCAGCTTGCAGATCCTGGCTGGGTTACAAGGCTTGCAGAGGGTGGGAAGCAGGGAAGTTGGAGCAATGGTCACAGTCTTCACATAGAACTCTGTCCAGAGTCAAATGGAAAACTAATTCTAAAGACATTCACGTAAACCAAACTGCTAACTATTTTGTCCTCTCCATTGATTGCTTGGTTTTGTCCCTAAAAATCTAGAATGATGAAGGTAAGAAGCCCAGGAGAGGATGCTGAAGGCCTAGGATCAGGTTTTAGCTGGGCTAATTAACAACATGACCATAGCTTTTCTTCTTATCCGTAAAAACTGGGCTTATATGAATTAAAGTTTTCTAACGTAGACTCTGATATTCAGCATTTATTTGTGCCCAAATCCTGCCAACACTGGTCTAGGATCCAGTGAAACATTAAGTCTCTTCCCTGGGGGAGCTTGAGTTCTAATGGGGTGGGGCTTGGGGGAGACAATAAACAAACAAGCAAGTGTCTGAGTGGGGAAAGGTGCAGCTGTTTGTACAGGGCAGTGAGAAAGGCTTCTTAGATAAGGTCACCTTAAATAGCTATGTGGATAGAAGGAAGCACTTTTCACATAGAAATGGATCATGAAACAAACTCGTTATTCCAAGTGGTCTTTATCTAGGCCTCTATTTAATAGAGTCTCTAATTTGAGAAATGAACATATTCATGTCTCATCCACATTTTTAGTCTTGTGAGATCAGTTTATTCTTTCATACATACATTCATTCATCAGTCCAGTTATTGATTTAAAGACAGTGAGTTTCTCTTTTGTTCATGATCTGTCTTAAGTCCTGGAGATGCAGAAGTACAAAAGTCAGGTAGCTCAGAATCTAGTGAAGGGACAAACAGAAAGAGGTATTGGTGAAACAGTGTGTTAACCACAGGTGATAGATACACCAATGGCATGCTTGAAAACATGGAAAAGGAGCAGCTAGCCCCAGCTAGGTGGTTTGGAAATCTTCCAGGAAGAGCAACCCTCTGAGACTAAACCTTAAACCTTGAGGAGGGGGGAGTTCACTAGTCCCAGGGAGCAGGAGGGGGGGCATTTCTATCAGGGGCATAATTTGGGAAGGAAAGAGAGATAAGAATGTCTTAAGAGAACAGGAGAGAGCTGCCTGTTCAGAAGCAGAGGGTGCAGTGGGGCTTGCTGAGTGAGGGCTGGGGAAGTGAAGGGAAGGTGGAAGTCTTTGAAAGGGAGTTGGCAGTCTTGCTTGGGACCAGGTTCTCTGGTGCTCTGGAGGAGGTGCTGGTCCCATTCAAGAAAAATGAACTTAGCTCTTTCTGCTCCTCTGTTACCAAGTGTTCAAATCATTTTATACCCAGACAGGTCTCACTGCTGCTTCTCAGCTGGGGAGTAAATCTTAAAATCACACAGTTGTTTTACATTTAAGTAATAAACATGAGCAGTGCCAAGACAAAACGCTGGTCCAGCTGATATTCAGGCTGTTGTCATGTGGGAGGGAATTCTCTCTGGCCAAAAAGCCAAGAAGAATCAATCTCTCTCTCTCTCTCTCTCTCTCTCTCTCTCTCTCTCTCTCCCACACACACACACATACACACACTCCGAATGCTCCTTTTGCATCTTTTGAAAGAGTTTAGCTCTCCAGCAGCTGTTGTATGTCACAATCTACAAGTGGAAAAAGGGTGCGTTCTTTTTTCTTTCTCCAAAAAATAATAAAGCAGCAATCCATTTCTGTCCCAGAGTTATTTCCTGCAATGAGAGCCCTAGAGATCCCTGGCAACTCCCTCTTTTCAGTTTCCTCCCTGGGCAAAGGGCTTTTCCCCAAGGGAAATGTCATTCATATAGTCGAGAATATGGTCCAGCACAGAATGCACCAGATGTTGGGCCAGAGGTTTCCTCCCTCACTCTGTCAATTGGAAGAGAAAACATATTTCCACTGAACCTTTTTCCTAGCATGTTGCTCTGAGGAGGAGTGTTGTCTGACTGGCAGACAGAAACTCTTGTTGTCTTTGAGTTAGGCTCCAGGAGGCTGCTGCCAACTCCAAAAGCTCTTTCTTTAACAAATATATATGTAAAATAGGTATCCTGAAGGTCAAGGTCCTTTGCTGCTTGTGGGAGTCTAGGGATGATTCATAGGGCCCTGTGGTCACACCTTGCTCTGAGCAATCTTCCATGATTTCCTATTCCCTGCACCCAATGGAACTAACTGCTTCTTTTCTTTTTTCCCCATATTGTTGACAAA
Organism: Tamias sibiricus; assembly: GCA_025594165.1. Classification (NCBI taxonomy): domain Eukaryota; kingdom Metazoa; phylum Chordata; class Mammalia; order Rodentia; family Sciuridae; genus Tamias; species Tamias sibiricus. The sequence continues at coordinate 122,866,555 of CM046657.1, read as the reverse complement.
CTGCACATCACATTATGTTGTATGCGAATCTGTCTTCTCTTCTGCCTGAAGATAGAGACTCTTTCTCACCTTTATTATTTTGAGTCTGGTAGAATCTAAGGGTCATGTGGTCAGGAATCTTTGTTTACTACTCTGTCTTAAGTGCCTGGCATGTAGTAGGGACATATTAATTATTTACTGAATGAACAAAGACCTTCTCAATAAAGGAAGCCTGCTATATGGTTACTGAATGAGTAACTGTGGTCCATGAGTATTCAAGGGATCCTTGATGTTTTTGGGGTAGAAATAAGACATTTGGATGGTTTGAATGAACCTGCATTCCCCCAAGCCAGGACCTTTCCACCAGAAAGTTGAATGGCTTGCAAGGAATCACACTCCCTCATCCCTGGACATTCCCAATAATAATAGTTGCCCTCCTGGACCCTGGAGGACTGGCCAACGTTTCCCCAGGGCATCTGTTCTTGGTCTAGCTATGCTCAGAGTGGTACAACCATGGGGGTAGCTTCTAAGTCTCATCCTTGAGTAGACAAAACATTTAAGTGGGTATATCTGGTATGATGACAATTCATTAGGGTCTTCAAATTCAAATTTCAGATTAAAAATAAGGAATGCTTCAGTGAAAAAGAGGCCATAGAGTTCATGGAGACTATTTGGACAATTCAGGATCAAGACATATCTGTGGTGACTTACATGATGTGTATTTATTGCTTTATCAACTAATTTATGGCAACTTATTATTCCATGCTTAGTGCCCAGCTCAGAGTCTGAGACATCATGGCTGCTCTCTATTTTTAGAAACAGACACTGAATGAGCAACCACTGAGGCTGAGGTTAACAATGTCTTACCCTAGCTTCCTTTGACCTTTTTCTACCATTCAGTTTTACTACTGGGGAGCTCTTCCTGGGGGCCATCTGCTACAGTATAGATCAACCCCCTGAAAAACTGGAGAATAAAATCTTGATTAGCATAGCCTAGCTATCTAGACCCTTTTTAAATTTCTCTTTAGGTTAATGTTGTTTGAACTGCATTCTAAATTTGGAAGAAAAGACACCGTAACAAGGCAAAGTAGTTAGAAAACACCCATAATTCTAGGCGAAGTCATGACTTCAGAAGGATTTTAGCTTTATGTGTTTTGACTGTAAGATATTAGTGGATCAGTAATTGCAGCCCTTAGTAGAATTTTATATTGTTGAGCCTGTTTATTTTATTTAAATACATTTTAGAAGAAAGTAGGCATGTCATTAGTTCTCATGCTGTATCAAGATGGTGAACCAAAACTGCAAATCAAATGTAAGACCTATCCTTGTACTCTTTATTGAGATGTTTCAAGGGCTTTAAAGGTTTGCAAGAATAATGAAAAAGGTCAAACACAACCTGGAAAATAGTAAGGTTGAAATGTCACTTTCTAACAATAGGAATTTGGCCTCTGAACAATATGCCTAGAAATTTAATTTTATTCATTCAAGAAGGACATATTTTTTTTAGTGTGTGGTATTGAATCTATAAAAGTGTGTGAACTAATGCACTCTAGAAAGCACTTAGGTCAACAAAAATGTTTAATATATAAATGATTTTCCTGATGACTGGCAGCTAGCTGGAAAACCCCTCCAGCAAGAACATTCCTCAAGCTTTCCAGCCAGTCAAACTTCAATGGAGGGAATCGCTCTCAATAAAGTTATTTAATATCCCTTCTCCTGGTTTCAAGATGAATACAGTTCAATTCCTTTTGCAGGGCTTCTCTCTATCTGTGCCTTGGGGTGCTGATTGACATGGCTCTTTAGAGAAAATTTTTCCATTCTTCTTTCCACTGATCCTTTCTCTATTTATTGCTTAATCAACTAATTTATGGCACAAGTATGTGTTGAATTCTTGCTGTGTCCCAGACCTGGTTAGAAGTGGGGAACAGGAGATACATAGGTGGACATTTTATTTAAAAAGATACACAGGATCTGTCCCTGCCCAGAAATCCTACAAGAGGTGCCTTTTGTAGATCCTTTTGGTGTGTATTGTCTATAGCACACAGACTCCATCTATTGTACACACTGTCTTGCTGTCGGGGCTGGCTCTGTCTGGGGTCTGTTCCACTTCTCTGCTATGGGTGGGTCACTTATCTTCTTGAATTTCAGTTTCCTACTCTGCCTCACAAAAAAGTAAACTGGATGATTCCTTAAAAGACTCCTAGTTCTAAGACTTGAATTCTCTTTGGTGTTCTAGTCCACAGACCTGTATACCTCCAGGGCTCAGCCTGCATTGTCTCTTTCACAGGTGCTGAGAGAAGAATGAACTACTTTGTGGACTCCACCATGAGCAGCCCTGTCCCTTACCCAGCATCTCGTCCTGCAGTGGTGGTGAGTGGTGGTCCATGGTGATCCCTTCTCCATCTTTCATCACCTACCTGGTCTATTCCCTCTCTCTTGCTTCTGGTTCCCTGACCTCTCCTCTGCAGAGAAGCCAGGGTTGGAATCAGCTTTGAACCTGTTTGGAGGAGCTCAACTCTGAGATTAGCTACCTTTTCTATCAGTGTGAAAAGTAGAAACCCAAGATTTATGGACTTGCTGAAGAAGGTTTTAGGTATGTTTGAGCTTTAGAGAATGTGTCTTAAATGTGATTCAGTTAAAACTAGGTGATTGCCGGGTGCAGTGGCACACGCCTGTAATCCCAGCACTTTGGGAGACTGAGGCAGGAAGATCGCGAGTTCAAAGCCAGCCTCAGCAATGGCGAGGCACTTAGCAACTCAGTGAGACTCTGTCTCTAAATAAAATACAAAATAGGTCTGGGGATGTGACCCATTGGTCGAGTGCCCCTGAGTTCAATCCCTGGTACCACAAACAAACAAACAAACAAACAACAACAACAACAACAAAAACCTAGGTGATTTTCATAGTTCAATTCATTTGGTGAGGATTTTTCATGTACGATGCACCTTAGACCTGTTCATAGTAAAATTTATTTTGGGCCTCAGATGTAAAAGCTAAATAGCACTTTTTTCTTTTTTAATCCAGGGTGCTTTACATGAGCCACATCTCCAGCTCTTTTTATTTTTTATTTTGAGGCAGGATCTCACTAAGTTCCTGAGGGTCTCATCTGAACCTCCCTAGTCTCTGGGGTACAGGTTTGTGCCACTGTGCCTGGCTATAACAGAAGTTTTCTAATCAGAGATATTGAAAGTGAAAATAAGACGAAACATGACAATAAGTTTATGGGGAAAATTTCATGAATCTTAGATTAAAAGGGATAAAAGGAACTTTAAAATAGGACTCAATTAAATTTTTTACCCATAGGGAAGAAGATCCTTGCTCAGGCTATAGACTGATTCCTGGAAATGCTTAGAGAAATTCCTTTAAAATTTACTACAGGAGAGATCCTATAATGTTGTCATTGATCAATTCCACTGTTAAAGGAAACTTTCATGTTAACATGTTAATTACCATATGTCATTAACTGTGCCATCTGAATTCTGTATGTCTTTATACAAAGATAGCCATCATCAATGTTGAATATTTTTTAATACACTCTGGAAGTGACAGATAAGTTTATTATTAAATCTTCCCAATATATTTATGGGTCTAAATACACACCAATCAACCAGACCTCTGTTCTGACTTTGCTCTTTATGCTCTGACTGCGGCTCTCTATAATTTTTAATGTGGTACCCTTAAGTTATAATGAGAACCTCTCACCGTAATTGTATATGAAAAGATCTGAATTGTTTGAAACTCTTTTTTGTAGTATTGATAAATAATTGCTTAAAAACTATTGTACATTCAAGGGAAAAGACATTTTAAGGATAATTAGTACATCTTTCTTCACTGTTGTTCTGTAATATTTTTCTTCTTTTAAAAAAATGGCTTTTGTTTTTACACAAGCACTGTTTACTATCCAAAAAAAATTAGAATCAGAAAAAATTTGGATCATAATTTATATTAGCAATATGTGCGCGCGCACACACACACACACACACACACACACACACACATATACACACACACAGAGGCAAGAAGTCACTGGAGTTTGCTTAGTAGAAATTGCCAAGAGACCTGCATGTAAAGGGCTGGACAAGTTGTCAGAGATGGCTCCTCCTGCTTCTGATAGAGAGGTTATCATCTAAGGTCAGCACAAATTACACTCCATTTTTCTTAGAGATGATATTGTAGATTTGTTAAAATAAATAATGGTATTGTGATTTGGGAGCAAGATGTGTCATTGACTTGGAAAAGATGATTTAAAGATAGCCTATGTTAATTCTCTTTACTAGTATATTATAATCAATTAAGCAAGATAAATATCTTGGGTGTATTTGTACACAGAATTGGTATACAAATATGTACCTATTTTAGTTTAGACATTGAAATGAAAAAAATTAATATAAGTATACAAGTGGTATGTATGCTATTATCCTAGATGGGATATCTGGAAAATGTAGAAGATTAAAAAACTCCAGGCCAATCAATCTAAGTGCATATTTTGAACTAAAGACTCCCATCTCCAGTGGAATACAATGGGTATTTTTAATATATACTGAATGGTTTCCATTGGTTTGAAAACAAAAAATCCACTTCTCCCCTGCTGGCAGCTCTATCATTTCAGCTATTTTGGAAAATTATTATCGACATGTGACATTCTTTTCATGGCACATTTCAAAGTAGCTTGGGTAAAAGCAGGTTGCATAAGAATGTTGCTAAGTTATTGTTCCAGCACTTTTACTCATAACTTCTTTCTGACCCTCAGTTTCTCCATCATTGGAGCTAGTTAGGCAACCCTTCAGAACAACAGAGCAAGCAAAGAAGTCTTTCAACTTCTTGTGTCTGGTAAAAAAGTAAACAAGTAAATAACGTTTATTAGTACAAGTTTAAGTTCAATAAACTGGCTTTAATGGTAACTTCCAATATGAGGCTAGACTATAAACAGTCAAGGATTCCATAAATTGTCTGCAAAATATAACCTTGGGATGTTGGCACTAGAGATTCTAGCAACCACACTTTATACCCTGAATTCCAATCTAAGATTTGATGGAGGAATGAACACAATGTCATTAACTTTGCAAGGTGAGAAAGTCGAAACCTCAGGTACCCGGTGTCTTCCCAGCTCTGTCAGACCCTTGATACCTAGAGCTCAACCCATGGAACTTAGTTCAATAATCCAAGTCCTCCTGCCTGGTGCCACAGTCTCTAATGAGATAGACTGAGCCATTGAGAAAAGAAATTTTGTCCCTGGAATGGTAAATTTGAGGGGCAAAGGAAAACCATGAAAGCCACTGGGGTTTCCAACATGGGACAATTTTGCTCTCCCAAGGGAAGGGATGTGTTTGGCGATTAATACTTGGAAAATGCTACTGTCATTTAGTTGACAGGGACTTTATAAACTTCTCACAATACAGAATACAGGCCCATAAGACAAAAACCAGCTCCTGGAGTGGATTGTACTGAATTTGAGAAACTGTGGTCCAAAGTAGCCACAGAGGAGTTTCAAGTTGAAAGGCAGAATGGTGCTCTGTGCGCAGACTGGTCTACAAAGGTCTTGGGTACTTGTAAATAAATTATTGCTTTAGGAAGGAAAATCTAAAAAAAGAAAAAGAGAATGTGCTTCTATTCTTAGGGGTTCTATTTAGCACACTGCTTTATTTAACCAAGAAACAATCTTATAATGTAGTATACAAATATTTTCTAATCCCAAAAGATTACCAAGTCTCAGATTCCTGATTTTTAAATTAGAGGTCACATTAGCATTATTTGGTTATTTACCTTACTGGAAGACTGGAAGAATGCTTTAAATAATCAAGCCACAGTTGTTAAAATCAATGCCACTGCTAGGTAATAACCATTTCACGCAGAACTCACATTCTTTTCCTCAGGGTCAGTTTGTCAAAGCAGGACACGTGTTTTCCCGCTTGTAAGGTCAGCACCTCAAGGAGACTCTAATGATGTCACAGCCAGGGAGGTAGAGAGACAGCACTTTTGGAAGTTGTCTGGCCTTTGTTTGGGTGGGGTGCTGTTTCCAGGTACTTATATGGGTTGTGTGTCAGGGACTCTTTCATCCAAGGGGAGGAAGCTCTCCTTCCTGTTATGTTACCCCTACTAGCCCTTCCTGAGACCTGGAAGTCCCTCCAGCGCTGGCTTACTGGCCCTTTCATGCGTCATCCTTTTTTTCACACCACGGTGCTGGCCAGCTCAGGGAGGACAGGCATAACAGGGTTGGGCTGCTCCTAGCTTTGACTAAACATGTCCCAGGCCTTGGCGACCTCACCAGCAAGGAGGATGTGTGGAGGCGGTCCTCAGAGAATAGTGACCCTTGGGCCATACAGACATTAGGAAGCACCTTGAACTATTTAGAGGAAAGGCATAGTCACTGCCCACTCACCTCCTCTCAGAGCTCTGGAGTTTTAGGGGTATATCAGTTTTCCCCTGGGAAAGAGTGGCTGCCCAGGTTGGTAGACCACATAGAAGGCACTGATGGTCCAAAAGGTCCAAAGAATACTCCAAAATGGCAGAATCTCCTGGGATAAGTCTCTGGGTTTAGGGGACATCCCTGGTACTTTGAGGGAGGGGTAACTGCATTGAAACTTACCAGTTTTTGGCCTTCTCTAGATCAAATATTTTTTTTCTTATATTTATATTATTATATTTGTATTCTTCTATATTTTCCAAATTGAAAATAAGGACTCAGAGACTATCCAACAAAAGATCTTTTTTAAAAAAACTTGTGAATTTATTTTATGAAAGACTTCACAGTTGCATAAATTGGATCATTTATTAGACACTTGATTATTCTTTTTGAATAGAATAGTGATGTAAAAACCAGGGCTGTTCTAGGCATATGATCACTAGATGGACAAGGTGGTGGGAAAATGCCAGAGTGCATGCTGGATGTAAGCTTGGGAGGGACATGAGGGGGCTGTCTGCCATTGGCTAGCTCTGGGCATTTGCTCCATCCTTTCTGTGCAGTGCCAGTGGGACTTGGGTCAACAGGTCAGCTGAATCTCAAGTTGGTACCAGCAAAGGTGAGTAGAACCTGGTCATGAGGCTTAGCTAAGTGCATTGTAAAAATGAGTTCCAAAGTATGTCCTCAGGCATAAGCTCTCTGAGGTCCAGGGGTCTTTTGAGATTAACTGTGGATATTGCTAATTTCTCTATGATTTGAGCAGATCCTTCTTTATACATTTTTTCTCCCTTCTATAATTGATTGATTGACTGGTTTATATACATAATACTATTTTTACCTTCAGACACTCTGGTGAAGAAGTAGACCCATCTCACTTCTGTCTGTTTTATACCAGATATTAAATGAAACCTTTAGTCCTGGGCTCAGTAGCCATTGAATGCAAATGTCTTAATTTATTTTCTGCTGCTGGAGAGAATACTTGAGACTGAGTAATGTATAAAGAAGATACATTTATTTGACACATGTTCTAGAGACTGGGAAGCCCTAGCATCATGAGACTGTATTTGGTGAGGGTGTTATGCTGAATCATAGCATGATGTTACATGGCCATGGCATTACATGGCCAGAGAATGTATCAGAGGGTGCGAGAGTGAGAAAGAAAGAGAGGGAAGGGAAAATGAATTGATCCTTTTTATCAGGAACCCAACTCTCTGCAATAATGTCATTCATTCATTCATGGGGGCAGGGTCCCCAGTGTCTAGTCACCTTTAATGGTCCTACCTCATTGTCCATCATGATGGCAATTAAATTTCAACACAAGTTTTGGAGGAGTCAGTCAAATAATAGCAGAGTATTAGAAAACTATAGTGAAAAACACTTGGGCCTTAGATTCAGAAAGACATGGGTTAAATTCTGGTCTTTCTTCCTTAGCCACATAACCTTGGACAACATAATTAATCTCACTGAACTTCGATGTTCTCACCTACAAAATTGGCAGAGTATAACTTATCACAGAAGATCTCTGTCATGCTTAAGTGTGAAATTCTTTTCAAGTACCTCTACAAGGATGAACTCAGTTTATCCCCTTTTTATTCATTGTGTCTTCTTTCTTTATTCTGGACTTTTGGGTTGCGTTAAATGAGTAGTTGGGGGGAAAATCAAAATGATTTCCACCTGTTGTTCATGTAAGGGTGTGGCCAGAACAAGATGGGGCTCCTGGGGTAAAGATGGAGACATTCTTATTGGGAAAGCTTGTTTCATCATTACCCTGCACGAGAAATAACACTCTTGCCACCAGATCAAAGTTCTCTTGTCATAGGCTAGTGGTTTATAGTCCATTGTGTAAACAGACCTGGTTCCCTTATCTTGAGTAATTGGAGTTTAATTGGGCCTTTTGGAGAAGCCAGTCCCTTCCTACCAATGGCTCACTCTTCACCCCACTCTGCAGGCCTCAAGATTCAAGCCTTGGGTGTGTTCACAGGTGAATCACTGTGCGGCCTCATGTTTCTTGTGTAGCAATTGAGCATGCTAACCATGAAACTTAGAGTAGATGCCTTTCCTTATCTTAAGGGAATCCTAGAGGGTAATAGATAAGGTATTTGGGATTAGAAAATTGGGGATACAGAAAAGAAATTTAGAATCTAAGTGGAAACCAGAAAAGCATTTTTTTCTTATTACTCAGGATGGTGATAGCTCTATCCCTGGAGAGATTGTTGAAGTATAATGTTTAGGGAAGTTATTTATACTCATAAGTCTTAGTGTTAGAGCAATTGAAGAAAAAAGAGTAATTATAAATATTATTTTTCTAGCATTTTAGAAAATGAGGCCTTTCTAAGTTACTAGGTTTAATGAGCACAGCCAGAAAATTTTAGAGTCAAGCCATAACTTGAAGACCATGTCACCATATCTGGAAATTAAGGTCTGGAGAGGTCAAGTGAATGGCCCAGGTTTACAAAGCTGGCAAGGAATGGAGTGTTGTCCAAATTTCCTGGCTATTGGCTTAGAATACTCTTGTATTAGTCCATTTGTGTTGCTATAACAAAATACCTAAGACTAATTTATTAAAGAATAGAATATTATTGCTCTCAGTTCTGAGACTGGGAAGATCAAGGCTCTGGTACGCTCTAGGTCTGGTGAGGGGTCCAGTCTCTTCTGCCAACATGGTGCCTTGTTGATGCATCCTCCAGAAGGGACTAATGCTGTGTCTTCACAGGGCAGAAGGGATGAAAGGGACTGACCCCTAACCCAATCTTTTAAGCACTTTAATCAGGGTCTTAATCCCTCCTGAGCTTCCATCCTCATGACTTAACTCCTAGAGATCCTACCTTTTAACACCATAACATTGGTGACTAAGTTTCAACATGTGGGTTATGGGGAACACATCCAGACCATAGTAACACTGCAGTGCCGAATTTATTATTCATTTCCATTTAGGTATTTGGTAATATGTAAGAACATATAATCAGCTTTCATTCATGCATTATAGACCTTATTTATGAAACACTGACCTTTCTTGATTTGGAAACAATCAAAACTTCATTTAATAGACCACTGAGCAAATAAGAATACTGGCTAGTCTTTTAGTCATGCAAGTTCTCCCAACCTCATCCTATCATAGGGTTCTGAGTCAGCTTCATCATCCATCACCACACTACAGGATGCCTAAAGGTGTTACCCTGGGGTCCCATCGGGAGTCTGAAGGCTTCATGTTGAGTGAGTGGCAACTCAGAGATCTGCAGAGCTCAAAGTTGACAAAGAATACACAGGTCACCAAGACCTCTCAGCAAGAGAGTGCCAACACCAGGCACTTGGGCTGTGGACTGAGTCAAGAGGTCCTTTCTACTTTCCGTTCCACTGAGCCTCTTGGCCACATCTCAGTGAGTGTCTGCTGTGACTGGAGGCCCTTATGCTCTCAGGTTGACGTGAAGGGTTGGTTGCATTGTAACTGTTGGATGCATCTCTACCACCTTGCTGTGCTGGCCAGGTGGTCCACATGGCAGCCCAGTACAGCTTTACATTAAGAACACAATTAGATATTCTTTTTGCCGCAGCCCTCTCTCTGGATTCTGAGTTTTTTCCTCCTAGAAACCTACAGTGTGTCAGGCCTGCCCTTTCACCAAGGCCCTAGCCTATCACTCTTTTGTTTTGAAAAGAATTTCCTGGCCTTGAATCTAAAATTAAATTGCCCTTTGAGAGTTTCCTATTTTGTCTGTTCCTGCCTCTCCTGGTGGCTGCACCACCCTCCTCTCTCTCCTCTGTGATAGGCATTCTTAGGAGAACTGGGGAAGATTTCTGCTTTGCCTCCTTCTCTTCTCCCTCTCAAGGGAGCCAGATGAATGTGGCCTACGAGCAGAGGGGCCCAAGGTGCACCTCTGTGACCCAGCGTTCTTTTGAGGCCAAATGCATCTGATCCAAATTTCTCCTTGGCATCACCAAAACAGTTTTATCTGTATTGTGTCTGACAATCAGTGGAAGGAGGTGCTGCCTCACAGAGCATCTTCTAAGGATGAGGAAGTCCAGACTTAATTAGAAGTCTGTGGAGTCATTGGACCCAGTGTCAAGGGGTGACTGAGTGCAATGAAGTGAATATTTTTAAGTGGAGAAATGGCCAATGTGTTGTGCAATGTTTTATAGTCTCTACGATGTAAGAGCCCCTATAACTGTTCAGGGGCAAAGCACTTCCTGAACTTCACCCTTCTTCCAAAAACATGGGGAATGTGGTGATAAAACAGTGTTTGATCAGAGTTTTGGGAGATAAACAATGTAAAGACTTTATAATACATTTTAAGGGACATTGTATGCCATGAATTCACATGATGACTCTGACAGCTTTCAGTTGCATTAACTTTCCCACCCTGATGTAGCTGTTGATCTGATAAAGGTTGTCAGTCACAAGGTCAGCAGAAAGAATGTGGATGGATCAGCAAAACGGAGCCTTAGAGTTGGCAAGAAACTTGCAGACCATAGGGGTCAACCTCCTCAGGAAGCAAAAGCTTAGGGAGGTTAAGTGACAGGCCGGAGGTTAGGCAGTCTCTTGGTGGTGGAACAGGACTTGAACTCAAGCTTTCTGATTTACAGTCTTCTGTCTTTTTGCTAGAGTGCATGAGGGTCTACAGCATTCCTCGGAAATAATACACAGTTAACCCTGCGGATGTTAAATCAGTGTCCATACACCTAGTGTTACTCAGCATCACCTTGAGGTTTAGAATGGCTTTAGAAAGCAGCAGCAGCTACAAGTATTCATTGTGTCATCTACATTTATGACCTAAGGCTAAGCCCTAGGATTCTGGAAGCAACCAAAAAAGGGCAGGATTTATGCATAGGCATGTACAGAAGGTGAGTGAGCAGGGAGTTAACAGGCGAACACCTGGATGCTGAAGGTCGCTTGGTTAAAGCCAAAACTAGCTGGAAGAATAGCTCATATGCAGTCTCACAGACACATGGACTCCATATGTTTGCGATTTGATTTGGTGTCATAAAAGTATTCCCCTGTTCCCTCTTTTCCAACTTTGTGGGACTTGGGGGACAGAGAGAAGGACTGTGAGAAAATGAATGGGTTTTGAGATGTGACAAGGCTGGAGGGAGAAGGGGAAGAGGTGACTCTAGAGGCAGAACTGCAAGTGCCAGAGAAGGGAGATTTGACTGGGAAAAGACCAGTTCCTGACCCTGAAACACTGAGCCATAGAGTTAGGGAGAGGCCACAGACAGAGGAGCTGTCACATCAGGGAGAGTGGACATGGTCAGGTGAGGAGGTAGCTATTGGAGCTGGTGTGCCCTTGAAGTGGAGCAGGGACAGGGCATGTCCTCCTCCTAGTGGTTTCCAGACTTCAAGATCTTTAATTCCAGGAATAGGCAGTGTAGTATGTAAGCTGTGGTAGCTTCTTTTGAGAGAAAAAAGGGAGAGTGTGCTGTTCACTGGGAAGCTCCTCACCATGTGCTGATGGAGCAGGGCCAAGACGGGGGCCCTATCGCTCCATGGCTACCTGATGAAGGCTCATCACAGGGAATCACAAGGTCACCACTCTTAAGCTGTTCTTCAGCCATGTAGCGTCATGTAGAACAGGGAGAAGACAGTCTGAAATCAAATTAGGGTAAGAATTTACCTCCTTAATTTTATCAGCTGCATAGTCTTTGGACATTTTATTTGCCCTCTTAAGTCTCAGCCTTTTCTTCTATAAAGTGGGGTTGAGAATACTGCCTGGCTACCCACCTTTTCTTAGTGTTGACTTGCTAGCCAGCTCTGGTGCTTAAAGTCTGCTCTTCACTTCTACCTCTACATGCATTTATTTTTCCTCCAATGTTTTCCCTTGGTACATCTTTGTTGTTTTTGTCCCCTCATTTCTCCTAACTGTATGCTAATTTACAGCCCCATTTTCATTCCTTTCACTTTTTATCTGCCATTTTCCTTGACACTATGCTCTCACTTGTTCTTTATGCTGAGGGATCTAACTCTATTCTTTCTTGTCTTCTATGGTGCATCCACTTTAGGCACCATGACACCAACCTGCTCTGCCATCTTACCATCTAACCAGACCACAGGTGTAATTGTCCTTCACTCTCCTTATTTATGTCACTTGAACTCACCACTTTCATTGTTATAAAAGCAAGTGATCAGCCAGGCATGGTGGCACACGCCTGTGCCTGTAATCCCAGCACTTTGGGAGACTGAGGCAGGAGGATCGTGAGTTCAAAGCCACCCTCAGCAATGGCGAGGCACTTAGCAACTCAGTGAGACCTTGTCTCTAAATAAAATACAAAAAAGGGCTGGGGATGTGACCCAGTGGACGAGTGCCCCTGAGTTCAATCCCTGATACCACACACACACAAAAAAAGAAAAAAAGCAAGTGATCTAAGTGGTTCTTGGATTTTTTTTTCTCTTTTCCTTTATCTCCTATGTCATAAAACCATGTAGATTCTTCCTTTCTTGTTTCCACTTTACCTCTACACTCATGACTCTAATCCAATTGTTTCTTCAGAACTGGATGAGATGAATGTGTGTGTGTGTCTGTGTGTGTTGTCCAAAACTCACTAATCAAGCTGAATGTTATCTTCACACAATATTTTTAAAGAATCAGAGTTAATGCAAAAATCATTAGGAGAAAAACAAAACAATCAGTATTACTGATTTGTCCTTTTGCTTGGCCCTCATGTGGCTTGTCAGGGCTCTCCTACTCTATCAGCCTTCTCTTCTCATCTTCTGCCCCTGTCCACTCATCTCACTTTGCACCATCAGCTGAGTCTTTCTAGAACGTTTATTCACCATGTCACATACAAAACCTCCAGTGGTTTTCTGCTAAGGCCAAATTCTATCTGGTATTCAGATCTTAACCCTGTACATTCTTACTATTTACCTAGTTCTTACTATTTACCAACCATTTGAAACATCTTTGCTGCCCAAGAGCATGCCTCTCTCTCATGCTTTCACCATCATATATCACAGTCTTCACCTTTCTTTGACACTTATGTGAATCTTAGTTCTTCTTACATAGTTGTGTGTGCTCTTTTTTTTTTTTTTTTTAAACCTTTAGGTATGCCATCTTCTGTTCTTTTGCTCTCTTGGTTCTTCACCAAATGTTCAAGGTCAAATCTCAGTCTATCTTACAATTCTTACCTTAGTTTGCTTCCTCCAGGAAGCCTACCTTGCTATTATTCCTCTTCCCTACACATTGATTCTTAATCCTTTTAAACCCCCTCACTGTAACTTCCTGTTTACTTACTTGTCTGTGTACTCTTAAGGGCATGGTTCAGTTTTTGCTCATATTGTATTCTCAGCATCTTACTTAATACTTAAGATAGACTAGGTACACCATTCACATTAGTTCCGTGAATGTACATTATCACAATTCATCAAGTACCTATTATGGAGAAGTAACTATCATCTTAAAGTAAACTGTTCTTTGAGCCATGTAGAAGAAAACATGGTCTGAAATCAAACTGACTAGGGTCAGGGTTTTACCTCCATTATTTTATCAGTCACATGGCCTTTGGAAATTTACTTGCCCACTTAAGTCTCAACAGAGAGTTGCTCTTATGTAAAATGGAGATGAAAATACTAATCTTGCAAGAAGTAAGCATGTCTGCATGATGCTTAGCATGACAGCTGGCACCCACAGGTGTGTGATGTGTATTAGTTCTTTCAACAATCACCTGTGGAATGAACAAGTGAGAAACTGTCAGATGGTTTTCTCAAAACTGTTAAAGAGATTGGGTGTGTTGTTTGCATCTCATCCATTTATCTCCATTCACTTGCAACCAAGAAAGGAAGATACCAAGAAAGAGATTAGCTGGGTAGGACCTACTTTTAGGTGGTGCCCTTTAAAGCAATGAGGTGGGGTCTGTGCTGCCCATATTTCTGACCTGCTAGTACTCTGCTTCTTTCTCCTCAACTGAAGTAGTTTCATAATGACTTGGAACTGGTGATGTGGTTCTCTTGAGTAAAAATGTCATTTTCATACTCTATGCAATAGTTATTAAGTCAGTTCATGAAATGTCTAATAAACGGGCAGCTGTCTGCATAACAGAACCATAAAAGGCTTCTCAGGAGAGTCCAACAACAAAGATTCTCAGGGTTTATAATATATTTGAACATTATTGCCTTCTGATTCATAAAGATGGGGTCCTCTGGCTCCACTGAGGATAACAAAGGAAGTATGTTTTAAATACAGAGTTTTGTTTATAAAATAAATTGAACTATTCCTTTTGACAAATAACCTCATTTGTGGACAGAGAGGCTCTATTAAAAAAAGAAAAAGCCAGCCACATAAAATCAAGCTGATACCATGCAAGGTTGTCACTCAAAAGTTTTGAGTTGACCTACAATAAACCTATACTGGCATCATCCAGATTGGGGATGATTGTTGTTTTATACCCCATTTATGACTTATTGTTCTCCCTTTCCTCTCTCCTTGGTAAATTGTGCTGAGCTCATTTTCCTTCAACACCTCTTTACCAATTGCAGGAGCCCTGTTTGGGGAGATGGCTAAGATTGCGGTTGACTATGGGCCATGGAGATGTTTGGGCATTGCCGCCTTCCGTAGTCTCATGGGACTTGGCCCGGGATCTCGCAGGACTTGGCCCGGGATCTCAAGAGACTTGAGCGAGATTGCTGATCGGGTCTGCGCCATTTGGTGTGTTGGTTGTTTGGTGGTGTGTGTGGTGCGTGTTAAAGTCATTGTTAGAGCCAGAGAGAAAAGTTATCAGAATAAAAAGGCTGTTTGTTTCCAGTTCGCCTCTGAACTTCTTCCCGCGGCTTCGTTGCTCCAAGTGGCCATCGCTTCAGGCAGCAACAACCTATTCCACCTTGCTTTTAGTGGCATTCCTATAGCTGGGAAATCCCCAATTTTAAAATCTGAATACTAGTGCTTCTCAGTTATTTACCACCCTAGCAGAGCCTATAACAAGCCACCTGTTACCTGCTTACAAGGATTTGACTTATACTTCTTGCTACCCTCTTACCAAGATGCTATTTATACTATTCACTACCACTTTATAGGAATCCTACTTAATACTATCACTTTCACTTATAAGGACTCTACTGACCTTAATTATATAGCCACTACTATTTTACAAAGATCTTGTGCTTTAGGTAAACCATGCACACAGTGGGTCAAAAGAACACAGATGTGCCGGGCGCGGTGGCGCACGCCTGTAATCCCAGCACTTTGGGAGGCTGAGGCAGGAGGATCGCGAGTTCAAAGCCAGCCTCAGCAATGGCGAGGCACTTAGCAACTCAGTGAGACCCTGTCTCTAATAAAATACAAAAAAAAAAGGGCTGGGGATGTGGCCCAGTGGTCAAGTGCCCCTGAGTTCAATCCCCGGTACCACAAAAAAAAAAAAAAAAAAAAAAAAAAAAAGAACACAGATGTGGTTAACTTAGGGTACTCCTCATACCATTTAAAATCAAAATTTCCTCTGTTGAAGCCCTGTTCCTACAACTCTGATACTTAATGTTGAATTTTGAGAGAGGATCTGAAGGAATAAGAAAAGATGGACATAGATATCAAGAGCACATAGCTTGATTGAAAAAAGTGCAGGAAATGTGTTTTAAATTGATTTAGTTGTTGTGGAGGATTTGCTTATTGGGACTTCAAAAGAAATACTTCATTTGGTGTAGTTGCTTCAAGAGCTTGCAGTATTCAAACAAGATGTAAGCAAAATAGTTTGTGGCCAGAATTCAGGTAAAATTCACTGAATAAAGTTCATTAGCATATTTTTGCTGGTTTTCCTAAGTCTCTTGTAACCCGGCATATATAGGTGGTGAATCCAGCTCTGTTCTGGTTATACTTTCCTAGCTCTCTTGGCCTCCTGGTAGCAGAAGACCAATGATATTAGCTTTGATAAGAGACAACTTCAGCCAGGCGCGGTGGCGCACGCCTGTAATCCCAGCACTTTGGGAGGCTGAGGCAGGAGGATCACGAGTTCAAAGCCAGCCTCAGCAATGGCGAGGCACTTAGTAACTCAGTGAGACCCTGTCTCTAATAAAATACAAAAAAGGGCTGGGGATGTGGCCCCAGTGGTCGAGTGCCTCTGAGTTCAATCCCCGGTACAAAAAAAAAAAAAAAAAAAAAAAAGAGACAACTTCAAGGCATCTCCATGGAGCCCACAGATGTCACTACATTCTCAGCACCTTAGTGCAGTTGGTAGATGAACAACAACAAAGCAGACTTCATCCAGGCTGGATTTAAATAGTTTTACGAATATTATGGAAAACAAGATCAAAGTTAATGAGGTTCTATGATGAGCACAATTCCTTCTGTTTGGGGTTCTCATTTTTCCCTGTGTTAATACACCTCTTCAGTTATTTTTACCAAGCTTAAGAGAATAAACCATTGCAAAATGGGAGAGATAGGTAATGGGCACTTGCACCTAACATAATATTGCTGAATTCTTGACACTAAAGGGGAGTGAGGGCATAAGGGGTTCTCTAATCTGAGAATCTGATTGGAATCAGTAAGCTACTCTTTAGGGGTGAGAATACCACCTTAGCTATATTTATTAGCATCTTACTATCAATATAGCTTTAATCACATCAAATTCTAGCAGAATTTGGTTTTCTTAATTGGGGATTTTATGGGGGTAAAAGGGCCTTAATAGAGAAGAGTAAGAATATAAAAGAAAAAAGGAAAGTTGAGTCAGTGTAGATTAGACTTCTATTCTCAGGAAATCTTTCCATGAATCTCCTGCTTCTGTTTTTTAACCCATTTGCCTAATCTGAGGAATGTTAAGAGGCTCTATATTAAAATAATACCAACCTTGTATTGAGGACCAGGCTTCATCTATACTACTTATTACCTGCATTTATGCAACACAAAATTTTATTAAATGCATTTCACACTTTATTTTGTTTTGTGTATAATTTTCTTATATGTATTATTTCATTCAATCTTCTTACCTTACTACCATTCTGTAATTGAATAAACTGAGGATTAGATTAAGAAGAAGGCCCAGGCTCCCAGTGGTAAGTGGTGGAGCCAGGATTTGAATCTATATACATCTGGCTTCAATGGAAGGTGAATTTACAATGTAGATTCTGGTTTTGCTTATCCTTTACCCTTAGTCAACTATTTGCTCTATGATATTGGAATGTCTTGTAAAAATATTCTTTCATGGTATTTTTTTAGAATAAGATAACCATAAAAAGAGACATCTAGGATAGAATTAATTTAATATGATGGGCATTTGCCTTGCTGTTAACCATGAATCTTTATTTGAAGGTTAGGAAAGGTGGTCCTCAAATGCATAAATAAATGGATGGAGATAAATGTATTCATAGTCCAAGTCAGAAATTCTTCTTATTCCCTTTGAATTTGGAGGATAAAGAGGAAGGGAATCAGTAGTTGATTTTGTTCTATTTTCATCTATGGACATTTCTACTGGATGAAGTGAAATTCATAGTTCCATGGGAGCTGAACCCTAGGAGTTTTTCTCCTAATACATTTCCCTTTATGTTTCCTGGTTACAGAGGCAGGGACCTATCAACAGTTTTGAAGATCCTCGAATGACCTATGGCTACCAGTCCGGTTATCACCAGCAAAGATCTTGCTACTCATTCTGGGATGAGATGGCCACTCAGGAAGTTCCTACTGGTCTTGAACACTGTGGCTCAGGTAGGAACATAAGCACAAGCTGGGAATGAGGATCAAGTTGAAGGACAAAGGAAATCTAATGAGGGCTGCATTTTCTGGAATAACAGCTGCCATGGCTTAAGCGGGTACAGACGCTATTGTTCTCTCATGGAAAGTCCCAGGCTTCTCAATCATTTGGGGTTACTTCGTCCAACAGGAAGACTCAACTCTAGGAGTGGGCCCAAGAGAGGTTGCTTTAGGTCTCTGTTTTGTAAACAGTTTTGCCTAATGTGCATTTCAGGACACCCATTTAGGCGGGGGCTGCTGACAAAGAGCATGCACATTTTGTAATCATAAAGGATAAAGTAGCAATAATAGCACAACAACAAACTAGAATGAAGTAGAAAAATAGAGGTGCATGAGTTACTTACAGAACATAATTCCTTTCTTTCATTCATTATCTCTTTCCATTATTCTCTTCCTTTCTGCCCATGCCTAACAGTATCTGGCTTCCTTTTTCTCTCCCTCCTCTCCCCAATACTCTTTCATAGCAGCTCCTCCCTCTTAGCATTCCTTTTCCTTCTTTGGCTTGTTGGTTGTAGTGCTGCCCTCTGGTGAAGAGGAGTCGAAGTTCCAGGGAGCTTTCTGGAATAAATGGGTCTCCTTTACCAAGGACCCAAGAAGTCCAAGGTCCTTACTTTCATTCCCTTTTCAGGATTCATTTCATTGCTCACACGTTCCATTAGTTTCCATTTACCACCTAACAATTTTTAAAAATACAAAATGTAAGACTTGAATTTGGGGATCCTGAAATGATTGATTCAGATACTGTTATGGTTTGGATTTGAATTGTAAGAACGGTAATATCATCAGTCCACCCTAGATTGAAGGGACTGAGTAGTAACTCTAGGCAGGTGGGGCACAGTTGGGGAGATGGGTCATTAGGGGCATGCCCTGGAAGGATTTATCTTCCTAAACTCCTTCCTCCTTCTCTCTGCTTTCTGGTTGCCATGAGTTGAGCAGTGCTCCTCTACCATATCCTTCTGCATGATGTTCTGCCTCACCTAAGGCCCAGAACAATGAAGTTCTTGGACCATGGACTAAATCTCTGAAACCATGAATAAAACAAAACAAAACAAAACAAACAAACAAACAAAAAAAATCTTTTCTTTCTCTAAGTTGTTCTTTCGACTAACACAGATAGTAAGTTTAATTTTCCCTGAGACCATGTTATGATAATAGATCCAAATCAAAAAGTCAATCAAAATTTGTGTTTTCTCCCGGGATAAATTCTGAGCACAAGTAATGTTATTACTGTTAAATACTGAAAATACATACTTTTTGAGGTATTACATGAAATGAAGCCATGGGTTGGGGGAGTTAATAAAAAATTGCAAATTGTTTGTTGTTCAGTATTCTTTCACATCACACATTTTTATGGCAAACTACTTTTATAACAGTAGAGAAAGAAAATAATGACTGCTTTGTTTTCCATAGTTTATCTTCCATCAACAATAAATAGGGAGATACAGGGCAAGCTACTATAGGCCTCGGTAGGATGTGGTGTGTGGGGTAGAGGAGGCATGGGAATTGCCTTGCAGTTTTCTGGTACTCTCTAGGGCAGAATCCCTATGTTCCATATTCTATTGATTCAATAACCATTGATCTTTGAGGTATTTTTTGGGCATTGCACTAGATTCCAGACATAATAACATTTTTGCTATCATGTGCTGTTGTTATCTTTTTAAAATTTGTTTGAATCAGTTATGCATAACAGCAGAATGCTCTTTGATTCATTGTACACAAATGGAGCACAATTTTTCACTTCTCTTGTTGTACACAAAGTAGGATCACACCATTCGTGCAATCATACCTATACCTAGGGTAATGATATCCGTCTCATTCCACCACCTTTCCTACCCCCATGTCCTATCCTCTCTCCTCCCTCCCCTTTGCCCAATCCAAAGTTCCTCCACTCATCCCATGCTCCCTGCCCCATGATGGATTATCATCCATTTATGAGAGAAAACATTTGGCCTTTGGTTTTTTGGGATTGGCTTACTTTGCTTAGCATGATATTCTCCAACTCCATCCATTTACCTGCAAATGCCATAATTTTATTCTCTTTTATTGCTGAGTAATATTCCATTGTGTATATATACTACAGTTTATTTATAGATTCATCTATTGAAGGGCATCTAGGTTGGTTCCACAGTTGGGCTATTGTGAATTGTGCTCCTATAAACATTGATGTGGCTGTGTCACTGTAGTATGCTGTTTATAAGTATTTTGGGTATAGAATGAGGAGTGGAATTGCTGGGTCAAATGGTGTTTCCATTCAAAGTTTTCTAAGGAATCTCCATACTACTTTCCAGAGTGGTTGCACCAATTTGCAGTCCCACCAGCAATGTATAAGTGTGCCTTTTCTCTCACATCCTCACCAACACATTTTGTTGCTTGTATTCTTGATAATTGCATTCTGACTGGATTGAGATGAAATCTTAAAGTAGTTTTGATTTCTCTAATTACTAGAGATGTTGAACATTATTTCACATATTTGTTGATCAATTGTATATCTTCTTAGTCCCTCCAAGCATGAATACAAATGTCTCAGTTACCTACCCATATTGCAACAAGGCTGGAAAGAATTTGTACCTGTTCATAGGTTGTAGTTGAGGTCTTAAAACCTGAGGACATGAAAAAAAGTGACCCTTTAACCTTTGTAAACAAAATAGATTTTACTTGTATAAGTAAAAGGTCAAAATGGTATGTCTGTATCTGTATAACTCTTGAATCCTATTAATGCCACATGCTTTAAGTTTTCTATCTCCCAATGCAACTGAGATGAAAGCTACCTAGTCTTTTGCTAGGTATGGTGGCCCATACCTGTAATCTTAGCTACTCTGGATACTGAGATAGGAAGATTGTAAATTCAAGGTCAACCTGGGCAATTTAGCAAGACCTTGTCTCAAAACAAAATAGGCCTGGGGATGTAGCTCAGAGGTTAAATGCTCCTGGGTTTAATCCCTATATCAAAGGGGGGGAAAAAGAAAAGAAAAGAAAGAAAAAGAAGAAAAAGGAAAAGAAAGAAAAGCTAAAGCTACCTGACCTTCAACTTTCAGTTCTAGGTGTTGCTTCTGCTTCTGCTTGTTATA
Source organism: Tamias sibiricus (assembly GCA_025594165.1). Classification (NCBI taxonomy): domain Eukaryota; kingdom Metazoa; phylum Chordata; class Mammalia; order Rodentia; family Sciuridae; genus Tamias; species Tamias sibiricus. Next base: position 122,845,457 of record CM046657.1, on the reverse strand, counting down.
TCTTACTAATAGCTGATGCTTCCCATTTGCCCATGGCCTCAAGATAAAAATGTCTCTTCTTCACAGCAAAGAGAATGAGCCTCCTCTTTCTTAACTGAGAACTACATAAACTCCCAGTGGAGATGATTTTCATTCACTTCCTCACCAAGGTTCTCAAAGGTTTTTTTTTTTTTTTTTTTTTTTTAAGTTTTTATTTCAGAAAGAGTATCTGTGAAGCATATGAAGAACCCCTCAGGATGAAACTGGCTCTTTTTTGGGGGGAAGGGGGAGAGGACCAGGGATTGAACTCAGGGGCACTCAATCACTGAGCCACATCCCCAGCCCCATTTTGTATTTTATTTAGAGACAGGATCTCACTGAGTTGCTTACACCTCGCTTTTGCTGAGGCTGGCTTTGAACTTGTAGTCTTCGTGCCTCAGCCTCTCAAGCTGCTGAGATTACAGGCATGCACCACAGTGCCCTGTGAAACTGGCTTTAAAATGCTTGCACTTAATAGCAATATAGTGTAATCTTCATTCCATAGTCTATGGGAGATGGAACTGGAGTTACTCAGAGTTATGGCTTTTGAGTAGGATGGAAAGAGGGAAGTATATAGTAACCATTTCTAGAATGATCTGAGCTGACATCAACTGTAGCTCAGCAATGGTAGAAAACTTCTGTGGGGGGTTTGGCTCTGTTACCAGTTGGTGGCAATCTTTTTGCAAATCTGGACTGTAGCTCCACTGCCTCAGGCTCCCTCTGATGGAAATGTCTGGCAAGAACCCTGAGTCTTTCCAGCCCCTCCTTTGCCTTTTGAGCTGTCCAGATTAAGGAGCTGCAGGGACTGTTCCCGGGCTGTGGTCCAGCTCGCCTCAGTGATGGGTGTCATTTGGAAGGCGATCTAGGGGTTATAAGGAAGGGAGATGAAGACATAGACCAACCAATGATTTCTCCAGCTGTGGCATATTTCCTTGGAGACGTGTTGAATAAAAAGAAAGGCAGAAAAAATACTCTACTTTTTTTTTTTTTCATTTTCTTTTATCCTATTTATAACTTCAGTTTCCTTCCCGTCCTCCATCTCATGGCTACTTCCCACCCCTGCTCCCCCTTCACGTTTGTGCTCTCAGAAGGGATGAATGAACTTCTTTTCCAAGGATTACACATCTGTCGGTGACTGGAATACCACAGGAGGGGCCATCGAGGAATGATACAGCCCCCCTCACGGCAGCCTTCAACTGAACGTGGTTCCTATTTGTGAAGGAGCAGAGGCTGAAAAAAGAGGCAGAGAGGAATGGAGGGAGGGAAGGTGGAGGAGAGAATACAGCTGATCAAAAACATGTATGGGGGAAAGCTTTACCAGGTGAGAGGAGAGAAGACTCAGTAACCAAGGCGCGTTGGGAACTGGGTGGACAGCATAAATGGTAAAAGGGGTGCAGAGGAAGGAGGATGAGATGTGTAAAACTGGCCAGAAAATAAAGACAGGTCTTGGTAAAGAGGTGGAGAATAATGGGGGAAGAGAAGATGAAAGATGAATGGGAAGGGAAAAAGAAGTGGGGAGCCCGGAAAAAGACAAGGCAAGAAGGGGAGGGGGGAAATGACATGAAAGAGAAAAATAGATGATTCTGAGGACATTAACTATACAGCTAAAAAGGGAAGCCGCATTTGCATGCAATTGCCTGTGCAGCTGTACATTTCTTCATGACAATCTTGTAGTCATCATTTTCTTTCATTTTTTACCTCCTCCTCCCGGCTGCCCATGTGCCCCCCCTTCCTATCAGCCTGGAGCCATTATGGAGAGCCAATGGGGGCTGAGAGCTGGTGTTCTGCATGAATGAATGGGCCCTTTCTGTCTGAGCTTCTCGTCATCCTTCTGTCAGGGAACCTTGTGAATCAATGGAGCCCCTTACACAAGACAGGGCTGAAATGTCTGTTACTGTTTATAGTCTGACTGGAGTAGAGCCCACTGACCCTGCCTCTTCTCTGTTCCCTTCCCCTGTTCTGGCCCTGAGCTTTGGCTAGGTCTCTCAATCATTATAACAAGAATCACTTTTTTTTTTTTTTTTTTTTTTTTGTACCGGGGATTGAACTTGAGGACCACTGGGCCACATCCCCAGCCCTTTTTTGTATTTTTATTAGAGACAGAGTCTCACTGAGTTGCTAAGTGCCTTGCTATTGCTGAGGTTGGCTTTGAACTCTCGATCCTCCTGCCTCAGCCTCCCAAGTGCTGGGATTACAGGCGTGCACCACCGTGCCTGGCTACAAGAATCACTTTTTAAAAAATGTCAGTATTTGGTTCTCTGTCTCTAAGAACTCACTATTGTTTTACTGTCATTAATTATCATGACCAGTTCTAGGCATAGCCAGGTTGAGAAGTGACAGGGTAGATGCAAACCATTTTCAGATGGAAACAGTGATCTTCAGAGTGGAACCCATTCCTAACTGGAATCAAACAATGCCTGTCTTTTACTAGGAACTATAAAACTGACACCAGAAAGCCATTGAGCACCCAGGCTGCATGCTGGGTGCAAGACCACAGCACATCCCATGACTGCCAACTGTCCATATTTGATGTCAACTTCCCAGTTATAATACTCGTAACGTATATCCAAAAGTACATACTTGGCACCATTCCTGACTGATGTATTATCAAATTGTTTTTCATTTCATAGATTATTTTTCAAATCCAGGGGTAGACTTTTCTCAAATTAACCAAACTTATAGATGTTGTTTTTGCAATCAAAGTAAGCTTCTACAAAATACTTAGAGTTGGGAAGCAGTCAATAGCTATAGAACATAGTAAACCCAACTTTTCTTCATGAGGATGAACCTATAAATCTTATTATCATGGTACTAGATTTGAAAAACAAGACAATATATTTTTTTCTTTTTCTTATATGATGCAGTTTGGTATGTTTTGTTTTCAGCAAAACCCTCATCTACCCGTATGCTCAAAATACCTGCCACTGCCACATCCCATTCTTCATTAGAAAGGATAGGTGTATGTGCATGTAAATGTGTATAGATATGGATATAGTTGTAGATGTAGATATAGATATATAATATAGTAGCAAAGAACCCAGACTCTGGACCCAGATTGTTTGGGTATACATCAGTTCTTCTAAACCATATGACTTTAGGCAACTTGACCTTGGTACTGTGTTTCCTCATGTATACAGAGGGTTCTCAAAGTGTGTTCCCCACACCAGGAGCATTAATATTGCCAGAGAACTTGGTAGAAATGCAAAATCTCAAGCCCTAGCTTGGACCCACTGAACTCCTATGGGTTCATCTGAATCACCTAGAAGCCTGGTTAAAACACAGGTTGTGAGAGGTTCTACCCCAGGAGTTTCTGATTCAGTGGGTCTAGGTTAGGGCTCAGGAAACTGTATTTCTAACAAGCTTTCAGGTGCTGCTTGATCCTGCTGGTGCAGAGATCACACGTTAAGAACCACTAAGTTAATGTATGTAAAGCATAAAGCAGTACCTCACTTAGCAAGCATGATAGGATGTTTGCTTTATAAATCATTGTCCTAAAGAGCATTTGGGAGTCCCAAAGTGTCTGGTATCATGGAGTCAGAAACTGACACACTGATTAGTTGAACACATTTAGTAACCAGTGCCACATACTGGATACTGAGACAGATGGAAAAAGGTGAACCCTCAGTGCTTGCCTACAAGTGGCTTTTATTCAAGTGTGTATGTGGGGAGTACTTTACATGGTAAAGCAAATGGTTCTCATATGCAATATCATACTTATTTATGATACAAAGGTTGGCAATGTCAGTGAGTGATGTTGGATCTCACTATTTAAATTTTCTAAAACAAATTTACTAGTAAAATGGTGGAACTAAAAAAATGTCTTTCCCAAATAAACTTTGGAAGTTCAAGTGGGAGATAAGGTGGAGAGTTGGGTTCATAGTGTCTCCTGGGGCTTTCTTAGGCATCCAGGCGGCTGGGAGAGATCAAACCTGGGCAGTGTTTGGAACAGGCTATCCACAGCCAGGTGGGAAGTTTCAGCAGGAAAAACAAATGCCTCCAGTTCAGCTTTTAAGTGTTGGGAAGGTTGAGGGAATGCCAGAGAGACCTGTCAAATGGAGATTCACCTTGCACCAAAATGTTTATTCTTGTAGTGGGTTTGTTCTTTCAACTAACCATCTCAGATGGCCCTGGGGTTTAAAAAAATGGTGTTTAAAACTCTATCTGCTGCACATATCTATTCTTTCCTCCTTCAGGATTTTTCCTTTTCTAGAAGCCCATTTCAAGTTCTTTTTTCTTTAAAAAAGTTTGACCCAGTGAGTTGTATGTTTCATGGATGTTGTAATACCAAATATTACAATATTGAACTAATGTTATCCCTGAGAAGGTGCTGGGCTGTTCCTCTTAGGGAAGATGTGTAGATAGGTGGTCTAATCAAGAGAACTAGGAATGCTGCTGGAAACCTCCAGTCTCAGGATTTTATTTTATTGTACTTTCTCAATTTTCCAACTCATTGTGGAACTGTCTTAAATTTTCCAAAGACAATAACATACAACCATTCTGTAGAACAAAACTGGGCAATAAAACACTTTTCAGTAAGTAAAGTCCAAACACTAAGGGAGATGGGAAATGTGGACCTTCTCAGATTCTGATTTGGGAATTGTGGTATCCAGGAAGGAGCCAGCTGTGGCTCTGTCTCAGGGTTTTGGCCTTTCACGGAAGGCCATTGTTGGGGTCTACCTGCCCTAACAAACCACTCACTCTGAGGGGACAGTGCAGAGAGAGCCTTGAAGCAGGAACAGTTGGTGTACCCCAACCCATCTCTGTGGGGACCCAAGGAAATGCAGGAGGAAAGCAGAGAAACAGAGTCAGCCTAGCCCACAAAGGTCATGAGGAAGAGTATCCCCATACTTGTCCTATCATCGTGTTCTTCTGATGAGATGTTGTCTATGAATGTCTGACCCTGTTCTCCACAAGTGAAGAGTGTCATTCTGACAGGCTGAAAAGTAAAGTTGCCCCATTTACCAGTGTTACATTGCTTCCTATTTTCTACTCCCACCTCTGGTTCCCTTGGTAGCTTTTGAACCTAATGCTATTTAATATTTCTATTATAAAAACATTTGGCATGTGTGTGTGTGTGTGTGTGTGTGTGTGTATGTGTGTGTGTGTGTCACGGGTTTTCCTAAATTGCCCAGGCTGGCCTTGAACTTGGTGATCTTCTTGCCTCAGTCTTCCAAGTAGCTGGGATTACAGGCCCTACTGTTACCTAATGAATCTTGTCCATGCTCATCTCCTTCCTGCCCACATTGCTCTTCACTGAGACTCATTCTACCAGCGAAAGGAAAGGGATGCCTGGGGAGAATCAGAAAAAGAAGCTGGGCCAGGTTAGGGATTGGTGCTCACCAGAATGGGGAAAGGTCTTTACAACTGGAAATCACGTTTACTGGTTCTTGGGTTGGAAGGTAATCAAGATGGAGAAAGTGGAGCCTCAGGGCAGGGGGAGTTACAACTAGAATGCGAGGATTCTGTTGGCCTGAGCAGTGACTGAGTCCTTGCTTCTCAAAAAGCCTAGGAAGTAACAGCATTGCACTGGAACTCCCAGGGGCTGCAGAGAAAAAAAGTTCTCTCAACGTTTTCAAACCACAAATATTTAGTCCGAGTTGGGAAAAGGTCCCTGGGGGCACCGAGTTCTTATTGGATCCAAGCAGTTTGACCCCTTTTCTGGAACGGTGGCCGGGGGCGGGGGACCCTATTGGCTGGCGTCCGCCCCGCTCGGTGCGGCTCCGGCCGGCAGTCCACTAGCCGGGCGCCGCTGCACTCTGTGAATGGAAATCTTTGGGTGGGTGGATGATGTGAGGGCTGGAGCTCGGCGGAGGGGAGAGGGGCGTGTGAGAGAGTGGAGGGGGTGGGGGATGGCCGCGCAGGGACAGCCTGTTGTACTCATGTCTGGCGGAGGACAGACTCTTACTCTCTCTCCAGATGTTCTCTGTGTTTATAGCTGCTGAAGCAGGAGACCCAGCTCCCTCATTAATAAGTTGCTTTCTTGCACTGCAGCCAGGGGTCTCAGCCCAGAGCTTGCAGCTGGAGGCTTGCGTCCCGCGCCCCTCCCCCAGCCTCCCCATCCCTAACCCCTACCCCGCCTTCCTCTCCTGCAAGCCTCCCAAAATACACGAGCACACAAAAAGAAAAACACCAGCAGATTTTTTATTTCAGAGAGTAAACACTTGGGCCGTGGGGGTCTGGAGGTTATGGGAAAAGAGGAAACCGTCAGGCTAATCAGGCAGCGCACACTTCCCCTGCTGAAATAAAACAGAAATCATTGCTCCGCAGGCTGGCCGGTTAACCCTGGCGCTGCCAGCGAGGCGGGCGCCGCGAGGCAGGCCCGGAGGTGCGGCGGCCAGCACCGGGGGCTGCAGCTCCATCCTCCAGCCAGGGGAGACCTGGGAGGCGTGGGCTGCCCCACGCCGGGATTAAGAAATAGGCGGTTGGAACAGAAGAGATTCTGAGTTTAGATTTAGTTTTGCAAGAGGCTAGAGGGAGTTCGAGATGGGTTGGGGAGATAGAGGTCGAAGTCAGGGAGTGTAACGCCCTACCCCGAGCGCGAAAGTGCTTCGTATGGTTTAGAAATGAACCAGAGTTGCGTGGGACGGATGGGTCCAGCTTTTAGCTCTGCCATCTACCATCTTGCCACCACGAGCAAATCACTGAACCTTTCTGAGTTTCAATTTGTTCATTTGTCCAACTCGCAGAAGGACTGCGAAGCAGAAAAAATAGTATCGAATGTGGAAATAGCAAAGCACCATGGCCCAGAGAAGGCTCCAAACTGATGGTTTCCTAGACTGCTGTAAATTGATCAGGTTCCCCCCTCCTCCCTCTCCAATCAATCCCCCGCCTCATATTCTTTCTCTATTAACTGTCTTCAATTTCCATCTTCACTCATTTTCCCCCTTGCTGTCTGGAGAACATAAATATCTCATGGGAAGGAGGTCAAGGGTCAAACACAAGGCCTAATTGCACTCGGAGAAATCACCTTTCCATCTATGTGTGGGCAGCTTGGTTGTCCCCAGGGCAGGTGGCCCCTTCTTTCAGTTTAGCCCTGGCCCCATATCACCATCTAGTTGGTTGGTCATCTCCCCTCCCCCGAGGATCACTATTTTTCTATAATAGGGACCTGCTTTTTTCATCCCACTCTTGATCATCCCAGCCAGGCTCAACCAAAAGTCTTGAAAATTATTTGACTCTTTTGAATTTTCTTGCTATTTAAGAAAATAGAACTTTGGAAATTGTTCACCTCTTTGCAGATGGGATTAAAATACCCCAACCCAAAGTTACCAATTCTCGAAGTCATTTTATCAGTCTTTCCCACACCTCCCAAAGTGGTGCTTGAGAAAGAGAAATACCAGTGAGTTGCCTTTGCCTTTTTCACTTGATAAAATACTTAACTCACACTTTTTTTTTTTTTTTAATCAACCTTTCTGCCAAGTCTTTGACCTGCTGATTCTCATGGAACAGGGGTTTTTGTCAGAGATGAGCTTCAGAAATATGTGATCCTGCTGAAATTATGTATGAGAATATTTTTAAGGATCTCTTGATTTCCACTGATTCTCAAAGTGGTCTGAGATCTCCAAAGAAGTTAGCAGCTACTATCCCAAGGGAGGAGGCACCATTGCACCCTTCTACAGCATGTTGTACTAGGGAGGACACCATGAATATCTTGTTGAGCAGGAATAAACTCAATGGTGTAAACTTCCTTCCTACAAGCCCTTCTCTCTGCTCTGGTTAATCCCAAGAGAATGTATTTAAATCTGGAAACTGTCTCCAATCCATTGTCTCACAAGTATCACAGCCTTGCCCGAAGTCCAGCTATGTATTTTCTTTCTGTTTTTCAACACTCTTTTTACTTCATGCCCCTCTGCAAACACCCATGAAGGTTATGGAGGGGCATATGGATGGGCCACATGGGTCCACTTCATAGCACCATAGAAAAGCTGCACTGAGATGTTTCTTATAAACTTTATAGTGAGCAGTAGATTTTCACCATCATTTTTTATCTCAGTCAGGAGGAAAAAATGTGGTAGAAATAGTGTCTTCCCACTCAAATAATGTATACAGAAACAACAATGGCAGATAAACCACTGAATGGTTACAGATTCTCCCAACCAACAGACCCTGACCCAAGGCCATCCTTTAGAGTCTTAGCCCTCATTTTTGATCTCTGGCTTCTTTTGGAACCATGGACTATTCTATTCACTGCTATAAACTCAAGTAAATGAGTAGAAATAATTTTCAGACCTCTCCAATCTAGGGAGAAAGATCACCAGCTACTTTGAACTTCCCAGTGATGTCTCAGCTTTTCTGTCCTTGGTCAATACATCAGATGGTTCTTTCTAGCTGAGTAGGCTTGGGGCTTACATTCTGGAGATTGCTCATGGGTTAGATGAGTTACAATGAAAACTGCTGGCTACTTCTGAGAATAGACACACCTGTAGACCATTCCTTGAGTAAAGAGTAGAAATAATAGAAGAATGGCTTCATTCACTTTAACCATACATAGAATTTTTAGGCATTTCCTCAGTACTTTTTGCTTTGAAAATTCTGAGTTTAGGAAATCTAAACAATATAATCCAATCTATCACTATACAAAGTTTCATTTAATATTAGTCTTTCTTTTTTAAGCATGGTCTAGATCCATCTGAATTTCCAGTTAGATATTTGTGCATATGCTTATTTCTATGTTGCTTCCCTACTGACCAATTACAAAATCAAGAATATTGATAAAGAATAATTGATAGCCCATTTTCTCCAATTTTAAATAATCTCATTAGAATAATCTCAAGAGAAGCCCTGTCCTTCTAGAGCTATTTGAGAGGTTAGGTATCATTCATTAAATATCTTCTATAAGTGATCTTACATATGGGGTCTATTGTTCTTACAGTACTCCTATTATTCCCATTTTATGGATGAGATGAATGAGACTCAGACAAGCAATGCTATCTCCCCAAAGAAACCTAGCTAATTCCAGGAGGCAGAAAGAGGGTTGTAATTAAATCAAAATCTTACTCCAAATCCATTCTCTTAAATCATTATGCAAACTTTGCTTGTCCAGACATTTTTTTCCATCTTTATTGTTACTTCCCCTTAGTGACTAATGTTTACCCTCCAAAAGAGAATATAAGCTTCCCTAGCTTTCCCACAATCCAGAGACCCATAAAAATCTCATAGATGAAACAGAAATAGGAAAACGAGTCACCATTGCCTGGTTACTTTTGGACCTTCTTTCTGGTTTCTTTTGGTGCAACAATGGTTATTTAAGAGCATGATTAAGCCTGGTAATTTACAAGGCTTTTCCTGAGAATGGTTTTCTTTTCCTTGGATAGTCAGTTAGGGTCTGGAGGTCTTTTTTTCCCCCTCCATTACCTAAATATGTACTCCTTTTACCCCCTTACTCCGCCACCCCCCAGTTGACCTGCTCTGTGAGCAGACAGAGTCTCCAAGCAAGACTAAACCCTAAGAAGTTTCTGAAAGGTTATAGCCTTGAAGCCGTCCACAGTGTACATAGCACGTGCTGAAGTTTACACAGACTTCTCAGACCTCTGAATAGAGAGACTAATTGTGGGGAAGCTGCTTTTCAGCACACAGGATGGGCTGTTCCCTGTGGGTTTTACTATCAAAAGGCTTTTAAAAGTGCAGTGTAGCCATTGTTGAATATTTCACAATGAATTAAATACCATTTCTCTCCTCGCAGCTGTTCCATGTGAGTTAGCGTAGAGTGCATTTTTTTTCCCCTGGCAGAAGACGTCTGCTGTATAAACCCAAGCACTGGGGTAATGAGATTATTTGTGTGTGTGAATTCTTTAGGAAAAGCATTTCTTTATTTTAAACTCAATGTGATGTAGGGCTGCTGCTCTGGAGACAGGGAGAGGGAGAGCCTTGGCAAAGAATGGAATTGAAATGTTTCTGAGCAGAACTGGGAGAAGGGCTTGGGGATGAGTCTTCTAGCTTCAGCGTATTTATCCACTCTTCCCTAGGGCTGCCTGCATCTCTCAGCCCTACCGACTGGGCAACGGAGGAGGGAAATTCCATATTTATTTAGTAAACAATTAATCACTTTTCCATCTGCCTTTTCAAAATTCCTTTCTGATCTCACAAGTTTTAAATGGAGCCAAAGGAACACTTGTTTTGTGCTCTGTTTTTATCTCAAAGAGGCTTTTTTTTTTTTAACTAACTTGTAAAATAAATGAGGAAAATGTAACATTTAGGGTGGTTTCCTTGATTTGCATATATTTAGCCTCCACAGTGCTGTAGCATTAGAGCTATACCAAGTGCTATCATTTGGGTATGGTTTGAGTGTATCCCCCAAGTCTCATATACTGGAAGCTTGGTCCCCAGTGTGTGATACTGAGAGGTGATGGAACCTTAAGAAGAGGGCCTGGTGGGAAGTGATTAGGTCTTTAAGAGGGATAGATGCTTTTCTAGTGGGAACATATTCTGCCTCTCCTGAAAAGTCCCTCAACTATGGGTGATTACAAGCAAGCCTGGCACCTCCCTTGAATTTCTTTTACTTCCTGTCTTGCCATGTGGCCTCTTTGCCTCTAATACATGTTCTGCCACTGTTCCATTATTTGCCATGAGGTCCTCACCAGAGTCATCCAGATGTTTATATACTCTTTATTCTTCAGAACTGTGAACAAAATAAACCTCTTTTCTTTAAGAATACCAAGCCTCCAGTACAGCAACACAAAATGGACTAAGACAGGGGGTATCTACACTTCTTCCTTTGCTTAAGTTACTTTTCCTCTTCATTTTTCAAAACTTACCTGTTGTAGAAATTGAACTTCAGGTGAGCAGTGAGTTGGAACTAAGTATAAAATCAATTAAGATTAAATACTATTGTAGATTTAACTCTCCTAAAATATCACCAGAGAGTCATCAGCTGTTCTTTAGCTTCATTGGTGAATAAGAAAAAGATGGGATTAAATGGGGGAAAGAGGGATTTAGGTTAGTTTGGGGGAAATTGAATTCTAAAGTCAGTTATTAAAGGAGTTTGTGATTCACCTCAAATATGTTGCAGGGTATTTCAGAAGAAGTTTAAGTGACTTTTTACAAAATTGTTCTCCATCTCGTTCTGCCACATATGACAAAAATTTCAAAACCTTTTCAGGAAACTTGAAGGGACTGTTTTAGGGAACTCAAATGGGAAAGAACAGGTCAAGTATGAAAAAAAAAAAAAAAAAAGAAAAAGACACTGAGTTCAGAGTAATCTTTTTATTCTGCTTCAATGAGAGAAGTGAAAATAAAAAAGGCTCTGACTGGGGGTGCTGATATGCGACCTGATTAAATAAGATCAGGGGATGAGGAGAGAAAGTTGGAAACTTGGAGATGTCTTGTGCCTCTCCCATTATATTGCCCCTTATTCTTTATATTTCCAAAATCTCTCCAAGGGCTAAGGCAGGGTAGGCAGGTAGAAGTTAATCATTTTCCACTCCCTCTAACAGAAGTGAAAGTTGTACAGGAGACACAGGGGGGGGTGGGGAGGGGGGGGGGGGGAGGGAGAAGAGAGAGGAGAGAATCTGCTCTTCTGGCTGCCACTGAGCACTATCTTTTTCTTCTTCCTGGCTGTGACCTGATACATTTCCATTTACAAATATACCATGGCTAGTTTATTTAAAAATAATCACTATAAAAACAATACATCACTTTAAAGAAAATTTGAAAATTAAAAAATAATAGTGGGCAGAGGCTACTTAGTGTCATCAGCTGAGGTTTAACACATTAAGGTGTTTCTGTGGGCTTTTTTCTGTGAATGGTTTACCTGGATCTGGCACAGATGTCCTGAGTTTCTACAGAGCTGTTGCTCTCTCCCTGCCTCTGCATCCTAATCTTTACCCTCTCGCCTGTCTCGTGAAGGAAACTGTCACTACCGATCACAGAGCTAGACAGTTGGTACTTCTTCATTCCCTCCCTTTCCACTTTAACCCTTGTGTTGGTCAGGGTTCTTTATGTTTATACAATGGTGGAAAACTGGTTCAAACTATTTTTGAATTTATTAACTTTCAGATGGGAAGCCCAGTAGAAGAGGCAGCCTGGGAGAAACTAGGAAGTCAGAAATCTACTTAAGTCTCTCTTCTCCACCAACTCTTCCTCTTTTCCTCTCTTTCCTGCTCTCTTCCTTCCTCTCCTCTTCCTCCTCTCTAGCTCATCTCTTTCCTTTTCCAGAAACAGGAAAGTCCATGGTCATAGACATTACCAAAAAATGTTTTCCTTGTCATGCTCATATACAAAATTCCTGAGTTGCATGCCCATCCCTAAGGCTATTAATGAATGATGGAGATGGGGTACTCTAAATGCCATGTTGGGTCTTGTACTCTCTCTGTGAACAGGAGACATTGGGGGTTCAGTGCTCAGCAGTTCCACCAGAGCTCCCCACTGTGTGAAGAAGAATTTTGTTTCCTAAAAGAAAGTAGAGGGGTCTGGTACTATAAGTAGAGGGAAAAAACTCAGGAGAGAAAAGCAGTAGATGACCCACCACCATGTCCTTATATTCAGTCAGTCATTGAGTTCTGTCAACTTTGTCTTCTAAACAGCTCTTGAATTTATCCCATCTTCTTGATTCTTATTATCGTGTATACCTTAGTTCAGGCCCTGATTGTGTCCACATGATATTGATGAGTAGAAAGTATTGCAGTGTGTTACCATCATGGCTTTTGTCTTCCCTATGAGACTGTATGCACCTTGAGGGTGCATGTACCTTGTCATGTTCTGGTACCTAGATGAATGCCTGAATTGTCACAGGCACTCAGTTAAGGTCTGTTGAAAAACCAACCAGGATTATTTTGTTTACCAGAATGGTTGTGATTACTGCCCAAGAGTTTTAAAATCAGTTAAGAAGTTCTACCCCCCCCCGCCCCCACATACACACACCTTCAATCCTAAAGTCTTTGGTCCAGAAGAGGGGGGTGTATGTATGTGTTAATGATTCTTCTCCCTCTAAGGCTGAGGAAATTTACCATTTATTTCTATATTCCCAGTGCCTAACCCAATTATTGCCACATAGCTGATGAGGTAGTCAATATGCGTGTACTGGTTGTCCAAACTCATCATAGCTGGTGGAGGTGTGGCTGATGTTTTGGTTCTTAATTGGACCGTAGGATTGACTTAGTGTCTCAGTCACTTTATAGCACCTCTATTCTGTCCCTTCTCAATAAATGCATATTTAGTGAGGCCTTATTCTCCATGAGGTGTTGGGGCTACAGAGTAGTGTCAACATAGCCTGGATGGAGAGCTCAGAAAGATATATCACACTGGGCAGATTTGGGAGTGGGAATGATGAAAGGGGTGTTTCTACTGCACACCAGAAGTTAAGATGAGACCAGTGCAACCAGGTTCCCTCTGCAGCCTCTGAATTATGTGAACGTGAGGGTTGAGGAATCTGCCTTGAGGATCACTCATTTCTCCAAACTTGGTCAGCAGAAGGAGGACAGAGTTTGATTTGCAAAGGGGTCGTTTTAGCTGTTTAGAATAGTGGCCACCCTGGCTCTGCTTTATGTATCTTAGATCACTGTTATTCTTTTCTTCTCTGCCCTGTGTTGATTTTCACCTCCTGGCCCTCGCCCGGGCCCCTCCTTAGCCTTCCTGCCTGCATTCAGAGGAGTTTAGGCTCCACTGTGCCTCCCAACCTGAATGAAATATCCCATTCTTGGGACTGTTGCTCCTCACTTCATTAGGGATCCTGATGTTTATAAAGCCAGGAGATAATATTTTTAAGTTCCATTTGGAGCTTCCCGGGCAGCCTATTTCTAAGCCACTTAGGAAGTTTAGAAAAGAAGGTCACAGAAATGTTAGACGTTTTTCCACTGAACTTTGGTTAAGCAAATGGTCTTAAGATGATGTTCATAGACCCCACTGGGCAGACTTCACTAGATGATAGAAAATTCTTTCTCCTTCTTTTATTTGTCTTGACTTTACCTCTGGAAAAGCAAAGTTGTTTCATTTTTAAAAACAATCATATTGAGGTAATCTGTTTAAAGTGTGCAATGTAAGGTTTTTTTTTTTTTATATTCATAGTATTGAGCCACAGTCACCACAATATAATTTTTGAACACTTTTTGTCCTTCCTGAAAGAAATCTCATCCCCATTAGTAGTCAGTCTCTTTTTGCCATTGTCTCCCTTACCCTCATATCTTAGCAACCATTGGTTCAATCTTGGGCTTTATAAATTTACCTATTCTGGACTTCTTGTATAAATGGAGACATACAATATGTGATTTTTTTGGTGACTGAGCTCTTTCATATGGCTTGATACTTTTAGGGTTCATGCATGTTGTAACATGTATTACTTCTTTATTCCTTTTTATCCCCCAAATAATATTCCATTAGATAACTATGCCACATTTTATTTATGGACATTTGGGTTGTCTCCACTTTGTGGATACTACAAATAATGCTGCTGTGAACAGTCATGCATACTTTCGTCATGAACATGTTTCCAGTTCTGCTGGGTATAGGCCTAGACATAGAATCATTTGATAACTGGTCATATGATAACTATATGCTTAACTATTTATATAACTGCCAAAATATCTTCCAAAGTGGCTACACCATTTTCACCAGGGAATGTGTAAGGGTTGCAACTTCTCTGTTTCCTCTCCAAGACTTATTTTTATCTCCTTTTTGATCATAGCCCTCATGGTGAATGTGAAGTGGTATTTTGTTGTGGTTTAGATTTGCATTTCCTTAATGATTCATGGTGTTAAGCATATTTTCATGGGCTTATTGGCCATTTGTATATATTCGTTGGTGAAATGTCTATTCAAATCCTTGACTCATTTTTTAAATTAGGTCTTAAGAGTTCTTTATATAGTTTAGATGAGATTCTCTTGTCAGATATATAATTTGCAAACATCTTTTATAATTCCAGTTGTCACATTATAATTTGTAACATTAAAACGATTTTGCTTTTAATATAGCCTAGTTTATCTATTTTTCTCTTTTGTTTCTAATGCTTTGGTGCTGTATCAAAGAAATCACTACCTAATGTAAAGTTGTGACTATTTATTCCCATTTGTCTTAACCAAGAACTGTGTAGTTTTAGCTCCTGCATTTAAGTCTATGATCCATTTTGAGTTCCTTTTTATGAGCTGTGTGAAATAACGAATACAACTTCATTCCTTTGCCTGTGTATATCTGGCTGTTCCCATGCTGTTAAAACTATTTTTTTTTCCCATTGTTTGACTACTCTTGTGGACAGAGATTTTTTTTTTTTAATTTTATTTTTTTTATTTTTATTATTTATTTACTTATTCATCATGCACAAGTATAGTATCTTTTTACATACAACTGCTTGTATACAAAGTATATAAGTACCATTCAGATCTTCAATCATGCATTTAGGATAATGATATCCATCTCATTCAACCACCAATTTTTTTCCAACCCCCCCCTTACTCCCTCCCTCCCCTCCCTTTCCGTTGACCATTCTAGTGTTCCTCTGATCCTATGTACCCCCTTCCAACAACACTGTGAACCAGCCTCCTTATATCAGAGAAAACATTCGGTACTTGGATTTTTGAGATTGACTAATTTCACTTAGCATTATATTCTCCAACTTCATCCATTTACCTGCAAATGCCATTATTTTATTCTCTCTTATTGCTGAGTAAAATTCCATTTTGTATATATACCATATTTTCTTTATCCACTCATCTACTGAGGGGCATCTAGGTTGGTTCCATAACCTAGCTATTGTGAATTGTGCTGCTATAAACATTGAAGTGGCTGTGTCACTGTAATATGCTGTTTTTAAGTCTTTTGGAAATAGACCCAGGAGTGGGATGGCTGGGTCATAGGGTGGTTCCATTCCCATTTTCCCAAGAAATCTCCATACTGCTTTCCATAGCGGTTGCACCATTTTGCAGTCCCACCAGCAATGTATGAGTGTGCCTTTTTCCCCACATCCTCTCCAACATTTATTGTTGTTTGTGTTCTTGATAGCTGCCATTCTGACTGGAGTGAAATGAAATCTTAGAGTAGTTTTGATTTGCATTTCTCTAATTGCCAGTGATGTTGAGCATTTTTTCATGTATTTGTTGATTAATCGTGTATCTTCTTCTGAGAAGTGTCTTTTCAATTCCTTAGCCCATAAAAAAACTTAACACCAAAAAAGCAAATAACCCAATCAATAAATGGGCTAAGGAATTGAAAAGAGATTTTTTAAAAAATATATATAGGACACCTATATTTGTGAAGTGCTCTTTTGATCTATGGCATAAATAATTATTTGTCTTAACTGGCTCCTCAACATTGCTCTATATGGTAAAGAAATATTTTGAGGATACAGAGTGTAAGCTTTCTTGATATTTGTGTATGTGTGTTTGCGTGTGTTTTGAACTTAAAAAATCTTGCCATTTATTATTTACTTTTGAGTCAGACACTGCCAAACATTTTACATACATTACCCTATTTATATCTTACCCCAAATCCTGTGAGTTATTATTAACTCCATTTCACAGACCAGTAAGCTAAGCTTTACATAGTTTAAATAATTTGCCAAAAGTTGCATTGCTTGTAAGTTACAGAACCTGAATTTGAGCTCAGGTCATCCTGAGTCTGCAGCATAGTATCAGACATGATGCTGGGCCCTGGGCAGGGTACCTGAAGTAATAGTAACCAGGAAAGAGCAACATAAAGCTGCCATTACATGTGTGGTTTGTGAAGAATGCACAATCTGCCAATCTAGTTATGCTAAATGGTTATCAATTTCCTTATCTCTAAATAGGAACATTAATGCTCTCCCCTTACCTCCTGTATTACAAATAAACCAAAACAAACAGCATTTGCTTTTTAAGCTCCTTCAATTATTTGAACTCAAAGAAGTCAGCAGACTTTTTTTAGGATCAATTAATCACACTTTTATGAATTGATTATATAAATCCCATCTAAGGTAAATTCATGTGTCTAAATAACTAATATTGATGTTTCTTTTTCACTTTCCTTGCCTTGTCTTTCATGTGTTTCAGAGAAAGTCATTAACAATTGCCAGGCGAACATCCTGAATCCACAAGGTTTATCAGAGACCAGAGGTTTCATAAAATTAATATATTTAACTAGAGCATTTTGAAGGCATAAACACTGTGAATCCAAGAGAGTCGAAAACATCTCTTATACTGGAGATGTCTTTACTCACTGTACTTGAGGTTGCTCCCCAAGTCCTCTGCCCTGTCTTGTTACTCTTTCTCCATTCTTACAAGTGCTCACTTGCCCCTTAGTGAATAATTTGAGGTATGTGGCTTTAAAACACTGAAGCATTTCCCAGAATGTATTATTTGTGTGTTAGTAATGTCATGTCATACTTATTCTGAAATCTCTATTACAACATGTTACCATGAAATCCCAATACACATGTATAAGTGGGAAAAAAAAAAAAAAAAAAAAAAAAAAAAACCAACAACATTAGTTTTGTGACCAGCTGCTCTCATTTCCAAGGCTTCCCAATGTTTTCCTGCTGCAGCTGCATAGAGATGTACAGCAGACATTAAAGCTCTGGGTGCAAGAGTTTATTTCATGTCAGTTTCCCTCGCCCTGTAGTTCCCATGGGAAGGGAGCTGCCTCTTTGCTCTCCTTTCCCTCATCCCCAGCTGTGATTTCATTTCTCCTCTGGTTCCTTCTGGAGCTCAGGCAGATGCATCACTGAGGATCCTGTGCTATCCACCTCCTGAGCATTCCTATTCTGCTTGGAGATGGATAGGAGTTTTGTGTGTTAATCATTTTGTCATCCACCAGTCCATGCCTTCCCTCCCTTTCCCCCTACACACTCCTTCTTGGTGGGAAAATTATGACTCAGAGGGTTTATGTTACTTAAGTGATAAAAGGTCTAATAAGAAATCCAACAAATTATGACAAAAGACGTGGCAGAAAAAAACATATTTGAAGGTCTTTTGAGTGGTAAGTGAGGGTGATTTTGGACACATGAATAATTTGAAAGAGTTGAGCTATTGTGCATCTTCAGTATTTTGCACAGCTCACTTGGATCAGAGTTGGGCAAAACATTGGAGAGAGTCTCTGCACTCTGGACAGATCCTGTATATGGAGAGGTTGGGACACTTTCCCTCCTCTTATGCATTTCTAAGAGATGCTGTGAAATAATGATGGCGGAAGTGCTTTGACATCTTCCATGCTTCCAGGTGAAGCATCGCTTTTCTTTCGATCAGAGGAAAGATGCTTATTCACATTTAGGTCTGAGATTTGACATATAAAGGATTTAAAATGACCAAACTCTGAAGATAGTGTGAAATGAAGGTTTCCTAATTGCTTTTCCAAAGGATCCTATTTGCAGAATTACTACCCCAAAGTCATTGCTTAAATAACTTGTTAACTGGAATGTATTGACATGAACTGTCAGCATGGCTACTCCCTGTAGTCAGTTCTGAGCTCTTCTTCCTTCTAATGAGAGATTTCTTGTGTCTTGAATTGTCTATATTAAGCCTTTTAACATGGCTCAAAACTTCAATTGGATTCAGAAAACAGCCACTTCTTGTGTTTATCTAGTGTACTAAATTCTTGTACCCAATATCCACATGACAGTGCTTGTGTTTATAATACATGTCTCTTATTTTCTGTTCTTTCTCTTTGATTAAAGCACAATGATCATATGCATCTGATATTTCTATTTAAGCAATACAGTGGCATTCACACACTTACATTCATTTCCACTAATTCTTCTCTTTGAACCATGTTTTCTGTTTATCTTTGTTGTAACTGTTTATTTCTGCTTTGTAGGTTATTTGATCTGACCTTGCTAAATTAGCAGGTGTGACTTTTACAGGCTCAATGCTCAATAGCTTCTTTGTGTTGAGGCTAAGCTCTATCTTGAGGAGACAAAACTGTATGAAAATGAAGATCACTTTTGTCTTCATTTATTATCCTCTTTTATTTTTCTTTGGTGCTGGGAATTGAACCCAGGGCCTTACAAATGCTAGGCAAGCACCCTGCCACTGAGCTACATTCCCAGACCTATTGTTGGGTTCTGCATGTCTTAGTGGTCTTGGATTGGTCTTCCTTATGGCAGCATCTGAGAATGGAGGCACGCCCTGCCCGCCTGTGGCAAAGGAGAGTAATAAAGAGCTTATTGCCAGCCAGAGTCTAATTTTACAGCTTTCAATCCATTATGATCATTATGAAGTGGGCATTCCACTTGAGCATGTAGGAAGCTTGCCAAAACAAGGCGACGGCCAAACGAATGAGTGCTTTCTCCCTTAGTCTCAGCCCAGGGTTACAGACTCTTTTATTGATATGATTATTTATTAACTGAGTAATCATAGAAGCTTACCCTGTTGCCTTAGGCCTTGATTTCTTGTTCTCTATGGAAGGTACCCATAAGTGTTTGAAAAATACACCTTTTTAAAAAGTTGAGGTTGCGATGCCAAATGCCATCATGCGCAGAGGTGAAGTTGTATTAAGAATCATCAGGCAGTGGGTTCTGCTACAAGGCTTTGTATGCTAGAAATGGGGATCATTCAGTGATTTGGGCTGTTTTTAAGTGTTTGGGAATTTAACAGTCCATATTCGCTTTTGAGTATTTCATGGGAGACTTAAATTTTTTATGTGACTATTTTATAAATTAGTTATTCACTCATTTGTACAGGACAGCCAAGAAGATTGGTGAGTCTTCTTAAAAACACATAGAAGGAGCTGGGCGTGGTGGCACACGCCTGTAATCCTAGCACTTGGGAGGCTGAGGCAGGAGGATCGTGAGTTCAAAGCCAGCCTCAGCAGTGGTGAGGCACTTAGCAACTCAGTGAGACCCTGTCTCTAATAAAATACAAAAAAAGGGCTGGGGATGTGACCCAGTGGTCGAGTGCCCCTGAGTTCAAGTCCCCGGCACCAAAAAAAAAAAAAAAAAAAAAAAAAAAAAAAAAAAAAAAAAAAAAACACATAGAAGGAAATGTTTGTATAAGTCTGATGATTAAATTAATGGGAAACCTCATAGGCTGATGTTGGTTTGAAAAATTAAGCTCAGAACTATTATGAAGATTTAGAGAATGGCTGGTCTGGTATTCTTCCATTTTTCATTATTAGAAACCCTGTGAATGAGCTGGGTACAGTGGTGCACACCTGTAATCCTAGCAATTTGGGAGGCTGAGGCAGGGAGATTCCAAATTTGAAGCCAGCCTCAGCCTGTCTCAAAATAAAAAATAGCAGGACTGGGAATGTGAATGTAGCTCAGTGCTTGTGATAAAGTGCCCCTGGGTTCAATCTCTAGTACAAAAAAAAAAAAAAAAAAAAAAAAAAAAAAAAACCCAAAATATACTTGTATACTTGTATTTGAGAAGGAGAGTATGTGTACATATATGTGTGCATATGTATGAGATCTCATAGGCTCAGAGGGAGAGCACTGTACCATAAAATAATAATGCCCTTTTCTAAGCACAAAGACCATCTGTAGTAAAGATGGACGAAGGCCTCAATTACCATTTCAGATCACATTTGTTATAAAATGGATTGTATTCATTCATTCACTCATTCCTTATTTCAATTGCTTCTTCATTTATTAAGGTATCTATTCTTCCACCATTTATCAAGTATTCACCCTAAGTCACTGTACTTAAAGCTGGAAATTTAAATTCGAATTGAATGTGGTTCTTGCCCTTCAGGGGATCCGATTATTTTCAGCCATATAGTAAGTGCTCCATCAGAAGCCTCTACGTACCCACTTGAAGGCTGCTTGTCATGAGAAGGCAGAGGAGGAAGTGTTTGATTGCATTCATCTGTCAGGGGTCTTTGAAGGAGTGGCATGTTATTTCTTAATCATGTTTTAAAAAAATCAATGGAAATATTTTTTTCTTTGCCCTATGTAATACCTCCCCAAAGGCATGTGTGTCATGTCACACAGGTCTGAATATTCCCAGGAAGAGCACAGAGCTGCCTGTATCCATCTTGGGTGCATCCCACCCCTAGCCCCTGCCACTGGGGTTAAAGTCCTTGACAAATGCCCCACTCCAGTGGCAGCAGCAGCACTTTTGGACCATCCTGTGGGTGCAGTGTCCCCAAAGATTTTACACTGTGATGGAAATGCTTATCTTTCCATAACTTTTTTTCCTGTGTGTGTGATGCTGGGGATTGAACCCACAGCCTTGTGCATGCAAGGCAGGCACTCTATCAACTGAGCTACATCTCCAGCCCCTGTAAACTTCTTTTTAAAAGAATATCAATTTGGTCTTGGAGCTGGAGGTGATGAGAGTCTGAACTGTGGTTGAAAGTGGAGAACTCAAGGGTATTGATAAGGATGGCTTTCCAAGGGCAATGGCTAATTGGAGATGGGGGTGGGGCTTATGAGACAGAACATTGGCTGGTCTATCTCTAGGCTCTTTGCAGAGGTTTCCGACTGAGGGAAGCTAATCAGGAGACCTGCATGGGGAGAGAGGCGTGTTATTTAATTAGCTTTACAATGGGGTGACTTGAAGGCACGTGGTGGTTTTAATAGAGGGAGATAGATGTCCTTTTTTTCAGGGCTAATTGTTGGGAAAAAGCAGGGTCTTTGTTCAGGCCCAGCATGAGGGCTCTGATCTCTTGGAGCCTAGGGCTGCCCCTGCTTATAATTTTAGACAGAGCTATTCAAGGCTGCTCTGTAGAGAAAAGAAGAACAAGAACAGTATTGTGTATGCAGGATCACTGCCCAAACCTCCCCAAAGTCACTGGGAAAAGAAAAAAAAAGAGAGAAAAAGAAAAGAAAAGGAGAGCCAGAGGACCCAGCCATGTGCATTTTGGAGTATTTCCCCATCATTTATTTGCTATGGCTGTTGGAAAGGGCAAAGTTACACTTTCATCAACTTGGTGCTGAGGTGGCACGACTTAACTAAACACCCCCAGAAAACCAATTAAGTCTGCTTTCCCACAATACGGCATTCGTCTTGCCAAAATAGAGAAGGCAGCTAGTGAGGAGCCTACGTGTATTCCATGCTGTCAGTCTTAGTGGCAAGGTGCCAGGCAATGGCAGTGCCAGAATGCAAATTGTGGAGCGGATGCCCCTAAATAGCAAAATCTATGTTGCTAGAGGGCTGTATCAGGAGCAGCCATGGATCTGAATGGCAGCCCAGGGGATAAGTGGAGACCTTTTCCTAGGATTCTTTTGGACCTTGGTCAGCACAGGTAGTCAACACTAGTGAGAAAAACCTCATCTGAATTCTGGGTGGCAAGTCCAAGATTGGAGCGGGTGCTACCTGGGCCTAGAATTCTGTCACTAAAATGCAGGTGTATGGCACAATCCAGGATGGGTAGGGATTCTGATTTATAGCAGCTGGAAAGTCAAATAGTGAGGCCAGTTGCTTAAGATCTTATTTTGTTCTAGTTGTACAAAATCACTGAATGGGTATCAAACTCAAAGAAAAGAGACCTCAGTATTGGAAGGGGTCCTTAATGATACATTTAAGTCTCTGCTGCTAATTTTTAGTGCTGCTGTGAGCACACGATTAGAACTGCCACAACTATATCTCACATCTTTATAATAAGAATTAATACCTACCTGTTTATTCAAGTGTGTTGGTGTTAAGGATTTGTGTGATTTACTTCCATTGACCTCTCTTTATCACTAAGTCATAGTTTTAATGGCATACACCAACAAGGGGATACCATGACCTTGAAGAACGAAAAACATTATGTACTATGGTTTGGATCAACATTCATGGAAAGTTTATGCTGACTAAATCCAAAGCCACAATTCTTATTTTTTTAGGAGGGGGGTGGTGGGTATTGGGGATTGATCCAGAGGCACTTTACCCCTGAGCTACATCCCTAGCCCTTTTAAATTTTGCTTTTGGGACAGGATCTCACTAAGTTGTTTAGGGACTCCCTGAGTTGCTAAGACTGGCCTTGAACTTGTGATCCTCCTGCCTCCCAGATTGCTGGGATTACAGGCATGTGCTACCACACTTGGCCTGTTTTTTAAAATCGACGACATAGCAGCTAAGAGTTTTTGAGTGCTCCTTCTTTATCAGGCACAGAGGAAAGAAAGCAGTTGGCATGTGTTCATTTCATAGTCAGCTCAATTCTGTGAACTGGGCACTTTTATTAGCTCCCTTCCATAGAGGAAGAAATTGAGGCTTTCTGAGGCCAAAGGACTGAAAGTCTGAGAATGCTGAAGTTCATATTCAAACTCTTGTCTATCTACTGCCAAAGCTCCTGCCATTAATCACATTACCCCCTGGTTATTTGAGAGTTTAAGTGTATTCTATGTAGTGAGGACACTCAAGCCTGATAGTTTCTGCTAGGCTGGGAACTGCAGGTCTTTGTATGGGCTGTTTGGAAGCAGGAACATTTATTTGGAAATGCTTCACTACCTCCACACCTCAGTTTATAGGTCAGTTCAATTAAAAAAAAAAATGTCTATGTGGGAGAAAGCAGTAACTCTTAAAAAAAAATGTGTGTGTGTGTGTGTGTGTGTGTGTGTGTGTGTGTGTGTTTGTTTTGAATCTTTCCTGGATCTGAAATATTGTTGCCAGCCATCTGGTCTCTCAATGCTATGGAATTCTGTAAAAGTCCAGAGTCTTTTTGATTTTTTAAAATTCTCAACATTATTTAGGATTTTTAATTCCTGGAAAGGGATCTGTCCTGGGAACCTGCCACCAGAGAGCTGACTGCCGTTTGTTCTTCCTCCCACAGACAGCTGCCAACTCCCCTCCCAGCTGCACCCTTTCCCCCTCCCCATGGGTCCCTGTGGTGCTCCCCACCCAGGGCCCTTTTGTGATGAAGTCTTTCAAGATGATTTCCCAATCTGGGGAGAACACATGTTTCTGATCAACCTGATGAAATACATTTCCATTAAGAGGTAACTTCTATGTGGTTTCTACTTTCTTCATTCTCCACGTTACCTATCATTACGTATCATTTGGAGCCCCCGAGCTCTTGAATGTGTTTCACAGGCCTGACAGATTACATGGCGCTGCCTCACACGTCACACATGTGGGATTTGCTTCTCTTCTCTTCACCAACTCAGAGGAAGAAAGGTTATTATTATATGGGAGCCAATCCAGACAGATGAGACGTGAGCTGAGTCTGTTCCACCTCCTATGTCATCCGTAGCACCATCCACTTCCATCAAAGGGTAATACACTATGTAGATGGAGGGAGAGAGGGAGCACAGCTGGCTTCTTAGAAATTACACAGGACTTCTCATTTCTCTTTGGAGGTGAAGACTGGAGAATCAAATGTGAGCTGTGATCCCAGCAAAGTTGACATATCCTTTCTTGAGGTTGTTTTCATCTGTTTTGTGTGAGTGGCATGTTTGGTGATGCTCAGTAAATTCTAAATATCAGTAATTACACTGGATACCCTGAAGTTGTTTTTCTGGATTTATGCTATTACATATTTAATGATACAGACTCTCTGCACACTTTTCAGGAGGGTACACACCAAAAAAGAGGTTTGAAGAACTGGGGATTTACCAAGTGTTGAGCATTTCACTTTCTCTGGTGTTAGACTTAGCACTGATAAGGGCAGGATTTATATTAATTCATTACAACACCCTCTGTAGCTGAGTGACAGATGCTTAAGTAGAGATAAATAAGATGTTTATAGATAACTGCAATTGTGTACTCAAAGAATGCTATATTTACAGGTAGTAAGATGTTTTCAGTGTGGCACATTTCCCCCCCCTTGGGCTTCTTACGTAGACCCAATTCTGGAAAAAGTGATGTGAAATAATAATGTGTTCATGATCCCCATCACAGCTCAAGAATAATGATATACCCCAACCAAGCCCATTATTTCTTTGATTTCTATGGTTTAAGATCAATCAGTTTTTCTGTTATAACATCTTGATTATTCACTAGCAAATACAAAATAGTTTCTGAAGTGGTGTTCTACCACAGCAAGAGAGGTAGGTCTTCTTTACATGTGTCTGTGCCACCAGTTAGGTCAGTGACTTCCCTATCCTTCCTCATTCCATCCTCACTCTCAATGCATTCCCATCACCACCCATCTTTACTCCCAATCCACCCCTTCCTCACTATAGGGATATCTGTATAGCAAAATGATGTATTTTAAAATACAGTGCTTCTGGGGACCTGACCAATTAAAGTAAATCTGAGAAGATGAGGATATTTGTAATAGGCACTAGGCACCACATAAAATGTGTAGCAGTTGATTCTTGTAAGAATGGAAAAAGTTGAGTTCATTGCATGCATTTTGCTTGTCTTACAAATAATGTGTATAACAATTGTACACCTTACCTTTATGGCCAAGAGTGAAATGAAAGATTCAACTCCAAATTCAGAAAATCCTAAAGATACCTTTTGAGCAGCAGTCTGTGAAGATGAGAAACATGCTGTATAAAATGTTTAGACTAATGGTAAAACCGTCATTTTTCTATGTGGTGAGCCAAATGCCAATTTTCACAAACAACTGCATGTATCTATACTCAGAGGGAAGCTCTTGAGTACTGTGATCTTAGTAATGTTCTCCTTCAAGTGGATGAATGGGAGAATGAGTAAAATATGGAATGAATAACATTTGATGTAAATGTTATAAAGACCATTTTGGTTAAAAAAAAAAAAAAAAAAAAGAGTCAGATGAACTCCTACCACTTTCAAATGAACACCATAGTGTATAATAATGACTGAACCTTGCTTGAGGCCTTTGGAGAGTGTTGGAGACCACTTATATATTCCCCCAGTGTTCAGTAGGGATGTGCTTAGGCTGCTGAGCAGAGAAAGGGTAACCTGTAGGGATGTGGTTAAGCTTCCAAGAGAGAAATTCTTTGCATGACAAATGTCCATATGGGAAAAGCACCAAGAAATATCTTCCAAATTCTGTCTAGACTTTCAGCTTGACCTGCCCTTGCATCTTCTGTGACCTCCTGAGACCCTTTCACCTCAATTCTACCCTGGATCCTTTGCAGATCTTTCAGCACGAGGAACTCCCATTGAGCTGTTTTTGTGATTCCATGCCTGTGGCCTTGTGGGACATTTAAGTTGGCTTGCTAAAGGGACTGGATCCATTATCAGTTCTTAATGCCATCTTGGAATCTTAAGAACATAAGTCCTAGGAAAACAAAGCAGTAGAATCACCCCATGACTTCACCTCCTTACCTGCTCCCCATCACTACCCATGTTTAGTTCCCAGAGGGCATCCCTTCTATTGCTTCTCCCTTTACCCTCTTCCCTTTTCCTATCAGGGTTGTTTCTTCTCCTTCTCCTTCTCCTTCTCCTTCTCCTTCTCCTTCTCCTTCTTCTTCTTCTTCTTCCTCTTCTTCTCCTCCTCCTCCTCCTCCTCCTCCTTCTTCTTCCTCTTTCTTCTTCTTCTTCTTCTTCTTCTTCTTCTTCTTCTTCTTCTTCTTCTTCTTCTTCTTCTTCTATCTTCTTCTGCTTAATTCCCAGCACCATTAATAGGATGGAGAAATTCTTCACCTCATCTCTGCTGCTTGATCAAAGATGCTACATGTTAGTCTTTTGGGGCAATTGACTTGGCATTTTAAAATGAAAGTGAGAGGGCTGGAGAGAGGGAAGAAGGTTCCACAATAAAATTATCTTAATGTGAGGTTCAAACCACAACTGCAGAGAACATCTGTTTTGAAGTTTGGTGTTGTAACCTAAGAGAAAAGTTGGGTAAGATCAGAGGAAGGCTGTAGCCTTCCACTAGGATGGAACCACCTGCCAGCCTGGGGGTTGGGGTGGGAATCTTGTTCCCATGGGGCCAAGCTTCTTGCTATGAGCCTGATTCTCTACTTCTGTGATGTTACTAGAAGAGCATTGGCTCTCCTGCCATCTGTGCTAATGCTATCATCCTACCACCTTGAGAGGCCAATTTAGGACAACTTAATTGGAATCCAAGTTATACAATCCCCACAGGCTTGTAGGGTGGCCTGCATTCTGCATTATCCAGCCCCAGGAGGGAGCAACAATCCTAGGAATCACGATCAGTCTGCTTCAGGGAATCAAACTAACCCTGGAAGTGGAGATAGCCTTGATTGGCAGCTCCTTGACTTTCTGTCTGGGCTGTGTCTGATTTGTTGCAAGAAGAATACGTGATGTCTAAGCTGATGGATTTTAAAATGTCGCTTGGTCTGTGGATTAGGCCAATCCATCCCACATTGTTGGGGCTGCAGATGCAGTTGAATGGTTCATAATTATAGTCTAAAGAATCTGCAGACAGTAATAGAGCCAACCCAGACCCTTTTTCTCCTTATAGCCCATGCCAAGCTGTCTCCCACAGAGAATGACAGTGTGGTTATCCTGCAATGTACTTGCCTTGAGACAACATTTCTACTGCATGGAATATTGCTGGATTTCTAGAAATTGAGTCTGATCGTCTATCTGTTGTGTTGTATGCGGGATCTTGCTCTGTGTCTCAAGGATGTCTGGAACAGACCTAGTGAGTGTCTTGTCAAGGTGATATCTGTAAAATTTCCAGGAGATGCCATGGAGAGAGGAGCAATTGAGGAACCCTGCTCTGATCCCAGCACGACTTTCTTCAGGTGGCAGGACCCTGGGCAGGGTGATTTAATCCCACTCAAACTCATTGTTTTCCTCTGGTAACTAGGAGGGCTGTACTTGAAGACCATGAAGCCTATTAATGGTAGATATTGAAGGCAGATGAAGCCTTGAACATGTGATGAATGAAGACCTAAGGTTTGTCTCCAAAGAGGCACCACTAATATGATTTTTCAGAATCTGAACTATAGTTTTCTTGTAGCTCTTAAAACAAATACAAATATGTTTTCTTTTCCAATTAGGCAGTGCTGGAATTTCTCAAGTGGGGCCAAAGCTGGATACTTCCCAACTAAAGAACTGAGGATGGGGCTTGAAGAGATACTTAAATTAAATTATCTCTCCTTGGAGATAGTTCAGGTAAATTGAGGGTCCAAGTTCTTTTGTAAAGATATGTCCAAAGAGGAAGAATTAAAATGATTTCTCACATTCTGTAGCTTACACTGGATCTTAAAAACAATAATGCTTTGATATTAATTGAACATTTTTACTTATTTAGACATTGAGCTAAAGGCTTTGCAGGCATTATCTCATTTAAGTGCCCAAACAGCCTTAAAATGTGGGGGATATTGAAACACTGAGGAACTGAGTTTCAAGATTAAGTGACTAATCTCTGGTAAGTAATTCAGCTGATTAGTTGGTGGAGTTGGAATCTGAACCTCAGTCTTATTCCAGAGTCCACATTACCCCCTATGATCTCTGTTTTATTAGAGAGGGAGAGATTTCTAGGGCGCAGAGGCCCCCAACACTTCCCCTCCCTCCTCCCTTTCTCCCTCCTAACTGCAGTTCTTATCACCCATTGTTTATTGTACATTCCAAACAATAGCTAATGACTCTGTATTACATGCTAGGGAGCCAGGGGTGATTTTATTCCCTGAAACAGAGAAGAGGTTGTGACACAAAAAGGTTAAGTGGCACTGGGTGAGGTCACAGAGCCAGTGAGCAGTCAGCAACACCACCTCTGAGTCCAGGCCTTGGGTTCCTGAACTGACCCTAAGGACTTTTGGAATCTGAGTTTAATTAAGAGAGTTATTTTAATTTTCCTTCCTATCTCTGACTTTCCATTTTATTGCTGCTTGATAATGGTAGATATTGAAGCCCCAGGCATTTTTCTTTCCCAGTATGCTTTTTAAATGACTGAACTTATCACATAGAAACCACTTGCTTTAGAGTTAATCTTTCGAAGTCTTTTTCTGAGTATGACAGGGACAGTTAGTTGCCTTTTCTCAGACAAAAAAGGTGACCACAAATGCAGCTCAAACAGGTTGTTAATTTAGAGCTTGAGAACTTTTTTTTTTTTTTTTTTTTTGAATCTTACATTTATACCAGTAAATCAACATCTGTGAGTCAGAAACTCTCTCTGGATCAGCCGTTAGTGGTCTGAATGTTTTTGTACCTACCTTCAGTAAAGTATATTTTAGCTCAAAACCCAGAGATTCTTTGTTTTGTTGAAGTTTAAGATTTAGAAGCAGACAGCATTCTAGCATACTTTTTGGAGAGGAAGAACGAGTCTTCCATGACTGTTTGAAATTAGGTATATTTTTAGATTTTTTTTTTTTCCATTGAGATTGGGATGAAACTGATGGAGGAGTAACAAATAAAGGAGAAAGTTTGTGTTTTACACACTGCATAATTTGAGGGATTTCCTATATAATACTGACATAATTTGGACATCATTCATGTCTAACTCCATACTCCTGTCCCCCAATTCCTGCAACCTTTTCACGACCTTTTTTGACTCGATGTTCCCCGTTTAAGGAGATTCAGCACTTGGTTGGGTGTAATTAGCTAAAGCCTAAGGAATGTTTAAAAATACAAATCTGTTTTCTCCCTAGTGTGGAAGAAACAGACTATTGAGTTACAAGCAAAACCAAAGAAGTTATTTGTTTCATTTTATTTTTTCTGAGTGCCTTAAAAATCAGTAGATAGAGTCTTGAAATATCTTGCTCAAATAAATGGAAGGCAAGGCTTGGCTTCTTTTATTTTGCTGGTGGGGAAACTGAACCTCACTGGACATGGGTATTGGGAATAGAGGTTCTGCTTTGCCAGGAGGGCAGAGTTGCTGGCATCTTTTAATCCATCTTCTCAAGCCATAGCATACCAAACTCAACCTGTGAATTAGGAAGAATTGGTGGCAGAGTAGAAGCCCATAGTGAGCAAAAAAAAATGATAGTTCCTTGTTCAACACATATTTATTGACCATCTGTTATGTCTTAGGCACTGGGCTAGGCATTTTGTTTTTAGGATATGATAAGATGAAAATGTCATTTAAGTTCCATAAGAACATTTAGAAAAAATCTGCTTGTGTTCTAAAGAGAATAACCATTTTTATATATCAAAATCAAGCATGACATAGGCCTTGATTGAATTGTGCCAAATATCTGAAAATATTTTAACCTAACTTTATTATTGATCCTTATTCTAAGGAAAGTTCAACAAGGTCCAAGATTAGATGTATAGCTTCTGATAACATAAAGTTTAATGTAGAAGGAACTTTCCTGGAAGTCTTTTGTGGCCCCTGGCAATCTCATTTTGCCCAACCTCATTCTCTGATTTGGACTCAAACATTTTGAGCTTCTGTGTTTAGGGACTAGGTGAGAAATAGGATGATTGACTAGTTGATTTGTCATTGTCAAAGAACTGGAAGGAATAAATTTTCTCATTGCTAAAGTGGAAAGTGTTTACAGTTGAATCAGAGCAGGCTTTTTAGAGTCTCACATTGGTGGGTGTTAGGAGCTGTGTTTAGGCTAACTTGGGGAAGAAAGTGGAGGAGCAGACTGGGGAAGGAAGAAAGGAGCTGTTCTGAGAAGCTGCATTTGCAAATAGAGAAGTACTCACACTTGGATTAAAAAAAAAAAAAAGCATTTCCTTAGGACAGCACCAACCAAACAAATTCACCAAAACAGCTCTTTATTTGCTCAGTCCTTATACTAATGTTCCAGGCAATAAGGCTGGACTGGTTTGAGATGGTTTTCTTTGCTCTCATTTGGGTGTGTGTGAATGTACAATTAATTCATCAGCTGTTTCCCCAAGCTTTTCCCAGGATCTGAAGTGTCTGTTCTTGTCATCTGGAGGCCAGCATTGTTTTCTCATACCTTCTGGAAACACAGCTGGATTCCAACAGTCTTTGTTCTTTAAAAAATTAGGATGATCACATACAACTCTTTTCCTCTGGTCACTGAAGAAAGGAGTGTAATCTGGAGGTTGGACCAGGAGCCAGAGATTTGCTTTCTATTCCTGGGTCCTTCCCTTATTTGCTGTGGGAAACCTGCAAGTTACCAATGCTCCAAGGAGACAAAACTGGTTTTAGATGCAGGTAAGCAGATGTGTTAAAATTTACCAGAGTCAGAGGTTACAGTTAAAGGCAAATGGTGGGAGCTCAACATATGCTTAGAAATCAGGAAACAGGATTAAAAATATCTTTTGCAGAGGTTGTTTAGGGAGCTTTATGTTTAATCTTTTAATTAATCAAAGGTGGATATCAATGCTTGGCTCCAGCTATGTTATATGCTTCTATGTACTGGTTGTTTTGCTAATTAGGATCAACTATCTCCATTTATAATAAGTAATTATCAATGGCAAATTGTGAATTATTCAGGTTCATATTGTGTTATCTGAGGTGCTGGGAGTCGTCAAACCTAACAGGGGCTGTGCATTGTGATTCTGTCATGGCTGCAAATGATACACTCCAGAAATTCAAACCAGAGCCTCTGCATTATCACTTTTTTGGTGGTGGTGGGAGGGTTGTCCTTTTTATCTAATAGAGGGGAATCTGTGAAAGGAAAGACAAAGATTTTAGTCAACGGTGACATAATTAGAGGAACAGAATAATTAGAAACTACAGCTTCCACTTCTACCTGCCCACTGTGTAGGTAAAATTGAACCTTTCTGGAAGACCAAGACTGGGTTCCAGTTTGGGGTTCCCCACTATGTACTCCCCCACAAATACAGGTTCATTTGGGCCTGCATTTTGGGGTTTAATTTGGGCTTGGTTCTGACCAAGCCAGTGAAGCTAGATTTCTGTTTACGGACGCTGTCTCTATCATTTACCATTCCACTGGTGGGCTTTGAAAAGCTAAAGGCTCCTCTTCAGAAACAGCCCTGGTTCCTGACTCACTATCCGGCTGGAGTCCAATATTCAGAAAACCCTCTGAGAACACCAGCTCATCAAACTCTGCGCCTGCCCGCACGCTCGCCCCTTCATCCTCATGCCTCACGTCCTGTGTGTCAGTCTTTGTGAATGAATGATGTACACGCACTTGGAAAACTATGCTGCTACCAGGAGGGGGTTAGCAGCGGGTGACCAAGCTCTCAAGAATGCGTGGAGAATCAGACCGACTTTCCCCGAAACGGTCGAAGCACCCACTGCTCCTGGCCCGCTCAGCCGTTCTGGACGCAAGCTCCTGGGCCGTGGGTTCCGCGGCCCGCGCACGGCGCGCGTAGCTGCTGGGTGGCTGGGCCCAGCGCGCCGCCCGCGCTTCCTTTCACTTTGGGCTTCTGGCGGCGATTGGCCGCGGGTGTCCGGCCCGGCGCCGCCCCCTCCGTCGGTGCCCCGCCCCTGGCTCCCTCCCGCTAGGATCGCCTCGGCCCTGGCGGGCGGACGCTGGGGCTCTGCGCCGAAGGAACGCCCTAAAGAGGAGGAGAGAGCGCTGTTGGGAGAGAGGGAGGGAGAACGCGGCTGGAGAGAGCGACAGCGAACCGTAGCAGCGCCAGCGCGGGCGGAGAGGAGGGAGCCGGGCTAGGGACGCGAAGGAGGGAGAGGGGCGAGGCGCAGGCGAGGCTGGGACCCTAGCGCGCTCACTTCTCCGCAAAGTGCCAACTTCCCGGGAGACTGTGCCTGGTGCGCACTGTCCAGGCGCGGGGAAAAGTCAGCGGGAATTTGAGAGTTTGGGGGAAGAAAGTCGGATTTACCCCATCCCCTTTCCCCTGTTAAGAATCCCTATTAAAAAGAAAAACAACAGTAGCAGCAAACTTGCTATCATCCCGTCTGTCCCCCACTCCTGGCACCATGAAGGCGGCCGTCGATCTCAAACCGACTCTAACCATCATCAAGACAGAAAAAGTCGATCTGGAGCTTTTCCCCTCCCCTGGTGAGTGGTGACTGCCGAGGCCCCCACCCAGCTCCGGGGGTCTCCTCCACTTCTGTGCTTCTTCAGTGCTCCCTTCTGGGCCGTGCATTTCTGTAGGAGCAGGGGATGCTGTTGGCAGCTGGAGAGAGGGAGAAGCGAGGAGGAAGGCTGTTGGTGGCCCAAGCCCCTTGATTTGGGTCGTGGTATTTATTTTCACAGCTGCGTTTTTGTGAGTAGTGGTAAAAAAGCTTAGAGAATTTCCAGCGTCCGCATTCTTGTTTTTTTATTTTCCCATACAAAGCGAGGGCCCTCTGGCTTTTTATTCCTTATGGTTATCAAGGGCATAGACACACCGCCTAGGAGGACATCATCCCCTGACTCTTCGTCCCCCAGAATTGAAGCTCGTTGGAGCGCCCTAGGCAGTAAAAGCAGGCAGGGTACCCTGTCTAACGGGCTGGCCTTAGAGCGTATTTTCAAATAATGTCTTGCCTTCCTGATCTTCCTTGTCACATGTCCCTGTGCTGTCTAGCTCCTGTTTTCTAGGTTGAGGGCTAGGAGGCGGGAGGAGAACTGAAAGTATCCTCTTTGGAAAAGTCCAATCCTATTTACACAGGTTACTAACTTACTAACTCTTGTTTCTCTTCTGCTGTGAATTTGTCCTCTAGTACCAAAGAAAGATCTTAGAAGAAGAAAAGCATTCCAACACCAGATGGGACTTGTGTCTTTGGTTCATGGTGTTGTCTAATTCTTTGATTTGTAAGGTTTTAAAGAAGACAGGGGTAGAAAAGAAATTTCATTTATGTCTTAGACACAAATTTTGCTGCTGAGCAGATGGAATCCAACTGTACAGGATTCCTAGAACTAATGCAGTTTGAGAGGGAATATGCTTTCTTTTAGGATGGGGAACTGCTAGCTATCCTTCAAGATTAGTGTCATAGAGGTGAAAGATATAGGGAGGAGGTAATACTTTCTGGGAAATAATCATAGTATCATGCACCTCTGTTGTCTCTGATCATCAATAAGTTTAGTTGCTATCGCCTGTCCTCTCTTTGCCTCTGCCATAATTAGTTGCTTATTTTAACACTTTCTTAATCTGCCTAAAATTTCAACACAAGCCAAGCTGATGTTCTGTCATTCTAAGATCTTTCAGAAACATTAATGAAGACATTTAAGTCAGGTCCCCTTCTGTTGGGTCTCCTAACATTCAACCCCAGGATTGCTCTGCACCAGGAAGGTCAAGCTTGTTTCTTGTCACCAGGATAATGGTCAGAGCAATGCTGAGATCTGCTGTAGCTGTGGAGACATTTCAGACTTAGAGTTACAATTCAGAAATGATGCTTTATAATAGTTGCATTTGGGGGGTTCAAGGGAGCCAGAGTAAGTTTGGTTTGTCACAATTGATCCAAACCATATATAGAAGTAGAAAGATAGTTCACAACAAAGACATAAACTCAACTAATAGGTCCTTTCCTTAAGAATGGTTTGTTTATATGTGTTGTTATGTGTGTTTATGGAGAAGAGACAGATTTGGTCATCTGGGAAATGTCATGTAGATATGTCAGTTCACATACCTACAATGGACCTTCCGTGCTGGTAATGAACAAGGCCCCTGAGAACACATGTTTTAGATCACAGTAAACAGCTGAAGCATGTTTTTTTTTTGGTAATTTGATACTGAATCTTAGAGGTTTAAGGTACATGGTACTATTATTTTAGAATAATGTGAATGCTATACAAGTAACTTTATTTAACTTCCCCATCTGTAAAATGGGGACAGTAAAGCCTATAGCTGTAGTCAACATCCATTATAATAACCACCTTTACAATGGATTTCTTGCTCAAAACAGGGTTCCAAGCCATAGAGTAGGCTGTGTAAGTCACCTTCAATACAATAAAATTTTAACAGGTCAAAGAAATCTGGCAGTCTTCTGACTTTATTATATTAAGGTTTGATTTCTAGCTCTTTTTTAGGGAAAATAAAGATGGAAACTTGAAAACATATATAGAATATAATAACTAATTTTTATCTAACTTTCTTCCTGGACTTTAATTGCTTATGTGTAAATATTATGCCCATGTCTTAGAGAGGGAAGTAAAGGCATAGAAAAGGTAATTAACTTATGTGATGACATTCAGAAAGCCAGTAGGTAAAGCAAAATTAATCCCAGCTTCCAACTTCTCAGAGCACATTATCATGACTAATATTATAAGTTACCATTGAAAAGCTTAACAAGAAGCTTCCATTAAGACCTAAACTTGCAGGTGCAAAGATGGACGAAACTTGGCCAGGGCTCCCTGCTTTTGTCAGTGCAAAGACAAGACATTGACTGAGTAGAGGTTTGCCTTGCCCATCAGACCATATAGGACATGTGTTTAAAGTTTAACTGCTCACAGTGTGACTTTGTGTCCACAGCTGTGACTTAAATGTTTGTCAGATGGTTTCTTTGGGTTGCTTAATTTCTTATGTGTGGGGACAACTATGTGGGATCTTATCTGGCTTTAGTGATTAAGCC
The DNA here is from genome assembly GCA_025594165.1 of Tamias sibiricus. NCBI lineage: Eukaryota > Metazoa > Chordata > Mammalia > Rodentia > Sciuridae > Tamias > Tamias sibiricus. The sequence continues at coordinate 122,810,444 of CM046657.1, read as the reverse complement.
AAAATTTCCTTTCTGCCCATTACCAAATTTATGAGAGCCAAAGATTGGCAATAGGGAGGTAGGGTGTCTAAACAGGAGTCAAAAGGTCTGCAGTATTTACCTGCCTTTGTGGTCAGGATTTGACAAGAACATGTATTCACTTTTATTCTATATTGAAACCTCACAGGATTTTGACTATGTTAAGTACCAAATTAACATACACTTTGAAATAACATTGGCTTTGAGTTTCCCTCATAAGTGTAAAGTGGGATATACTGTTGAATTGCACCATTCTCAGATCTTAAATAGGCTAAAACCAAACACAGCCATTGAGTAGTTTCTGATTCTTTCTTGGTGTGCAGTCTGCAGAGAAGGGGTTGAGGCCACCAAGGCTGAGTGCCAAAGCAAACACATTCCCAAGCCACTTAATTTTTCCTCTCCTTCCCCATTCCACTCCACCTTCTTGGTGAGGTGAGCCTAGTTCCAGATAAGAGTTCTAATTCTGGATGTTTGCCCATTTATAGGAATGAAAGGACTAGCCCCAGTGCCCTTTCTATGCAGGAAAGAGAACGTCTATCCAGTGGGGGGCTTTTTTTGTTCTGAGAGATAGGAAGAGGCTTTGTCCTTTCCAGCATGGACATTCTTTGTATCTTCACCGGTGTAGACAGAAAGAAGAGCAGAGCTACTGGGGGCTATTAGGATTACTTGAGCACTTTGCTCCCAGGTCCCCACTGACCACACTCCATTAGTGATGAAAGAGCCTAGTAGTTCAGAGCAGGGACTCTGGAGCCAGCCTGTCTGGGTGTGAATCCCACCTCATCCACTTAGGGGCTGTGTGATTTTGGGTAATTACTTAATCTCTCTGTGCTTCAGCTCCTGCATGTGTAAAGTGAGTGTGATAATCATTTTATTTCATAGGGTTGACATAAGGATTAATACTATGAATATATGCAAACCTTAGCAGTGTGTCTGACTTGTAATAGATTATTTTTAATTAGAAAGCAAACTAACAAAAAATGACCTCCACCAGGATAGAATTTTTAGAGGCCTTTGAAATGTTTGCAAGGGGGTATGGTGACTGCATTGTATACCTCTTTCAATATTAGTTTTTGGGAAAGAGAATAATATTGAAGAAGACTTTATCACCTATTTAGCTGAGATCTCATGCCAATGAAGCTTCTGTGCTCAGAGAGCAAACATGGTAAGCAGGTAACTTCTAGAGTGTCTCCAAGTCTAGTTGTCACAGTGGTCCAGGGGCTGGTCAGTTACTTTGGGAGATGGAGGTGTCAGTGTTGCCTCAAAGCAGGAAGTTCACCTGGTCTAAGGTCAAGGAGGACAAGATTGGTAGAAAAGTGGAGTTTTTTCCATTATACAGGGTTGAGAAATGCAGCATGTCCAGTTATTATAAAACATCTCACATTTTATTTATTTATTTGGTTGGCAGAGCTTGCATTCCTGGCATTTTTGGTTGGTTTGTGTTGCTGGTTTTTTTTTTTTTTTTTTTTTTTTTTTTTTTTTTGTGTGTGTGTGTGTGTGTGTGTATCTGTGTAACTTTTTTCCCCTTAAAGAGGCCAGACCACCCTGTAGGAACATTGAATCCCTCCAGGAGACAAAGCAGCCCATGGTCAAATTCCCAAAGCCCAGCTTGCTCTGGGCTCCATCAGCATCCCTGCAAAACCTCTGCAAAATGGAGAGCTGGTTAGTGTAGGTCAGGATTTTCCAGGAAAGAGAGTCTCCCATTTTACAGAGTATGGAAGATTACTTTCCAGTGGCCACAGTGCCAGTATATAAACATCTCTCTTTTTGAAGAATGAATAACCCATGGCTATGGTACTATTCTGTGAGCTTGCCTTGAAGGTCGATTCTTGCCTTTACAGAGTCACTTTTATGCTTCACATATACTTTGGGATGGGGGAGATACTATTTCTCCATTTTTCAGATGAAGAAAATGATATTCAGAGAAGTATGTATTTTGTGTAAGGCCATACTTTAGAAACTTAAAACTGATGAGATGTTGTAGGCGTTTTGTACCTAAAGTAAAAGTGCCACATTATTCTCAGGAACTCTGGAAATTAAAACATGGGTTTTATGAAAAGGCAGTGTAAGTTGGTGCTTTGGGGGTTCAGGTGGTTTGGGGTTTCAGAGAGTATAAGGGTTTCCCTGCCATCTCTGCAGTCAGGTGGCTTCATTGTCACCTGAGTGCTCCAGACAGCTTGGGGAAAGGGGTGTCCCCAGGCTGGCCATCCAGATGTATTGCTTTAGGAAGAAAATTAAAGGTTCCAGCAATACTGACCACAGATGGTTGAGGGGAGAACCAGGGTTCTGTGTTTTCAATGTCTTCCAGATGTCCTTGGCTGGCTTGCAGGTGGGAAGGTGGTTATGTTCGTTTCCAAGATCAATCTTTCCCTGAGCCTCCAGATTCTGCCCATTTTTTCTCCTGTATGGGCCATGCTGCGTTGCTCACATTCTGGATGATGAAACAAGCACACTAGTTCATTTTCTTAAGACAGTTGAAGTTTTATTTCCCTGCTCAGAAGGAGGCAGTGGGAGTTTATATTTGCAGTCCAAGAAGCAAATAGATTTCATTTTTCCCCTTAAGATGATTTTTTTTAAAGTCCATTTTGAGTGTCAGTGCATGTTGTTTGGAGTTGTCAAGTATAAGGAAGGAAGAGAAACCTCAGGATTCTACCTGCAGATTTGCCATCCATCCACAGTGCATGGTTTATGAAGAACCAAAATTCCCTGGCTCCTTAACTATAGCTAAGGTATTGGTTCTTCTATCACCATATTATGGGGGGTGTTATTCCAAATACTTAGCATCCTTGCATCCACATGGTCAACACCGAGAGGAATTTGTATATGAACAACAGTCCCCATGTTTTATATAGCAGCTCCATAATGACACTTTGGTCCCATTTCTCTGCTCAGAATCTCCTATAGGATTTATTTACCTGAGTTTGCAGTAATTCAGGGGTAGGAATGTCAAGTCTGTTCCCAAATATGTCATTTTTTACGTGTTGTGTGTCTTTAGCTACATTTTTTTTTTCAGTTGATTTGAAAATATCTTTGTTCAAAACTTCAGGGGGTGTTTTCCAAATTGCATCAATAGGCTATTTCTAATTGGCTGCTTTTCTGAAGCCCTTTTTCTTTTAATTATATGGTTTATTGTCTCCATGCAGAAAGAAACTGTTATGTAGTGTAGGTTGTGGTAGGTCTCATTTCACTGGGAGAGAGGCATGCTTACAGATACACTCAAAATATTGCTGTGCAAGCCATAAATATTTATTATTTGTCCAACTTTGTCAGATTTTCCAGGTTCTTCCCAGTTGATACAGCTAGGGTTCCAGTCTGACACTTGATGCCCCAAATGTGATTTCTTACTGTCCCTATATAACTTTTTTCAGTTGTGATTTTTCTATAACATTCAGTTCTGTCCCGGAAAGTTGTAAAAATATCTACCTAGAGAATGCTTTTAGGATTAGGGACTTTCAGGCTGTTGGATTTCAGAACCTGATGGTATATAGATAGGGGGATCATATAATTTATCATCCAAACTAGAACATTCTTGAGAGTATAAAGGAGCACTCTTTATAATACCAGAATAAAAAGACTGAACTAGGACTCTTTCAGCAGACATGGGTCATTCAATTTAGACACTAAATTTGGATCATACTGCTCTTTAGAATGTCTTCTCTCAGTTGCTAATCCGAGGGTTTAAACCATGCAATGTAAAGTAAACAAGACCAAATTAAAAATTTGCAGCAATTTAAGTTCATTGTGGTTTCCCCCAACCATAAGCTGGATTTTAAAATTTGTTTTTTGACACATAATATAATATTTCTGAGCGCCTGAGAAACAAGTCAAAATCAACCTCAAACAAGTTCACATCAAGCATTTGAAACCTTTTGATAGCTTCGGGTAGCTATGATAAGCTGTTAATTTTTGCTTTGCAAGGTTCTGCAGAGGAACTGTAAACTTTGCATGTAGAGTGTGCATGTGTGTGTGTGTGTGTATGTGTGTGTGTGTATGGGGGGATGATCTTTTGAGTTGGGGGAAATGTCATTATTACATAAGTGAAGACAATTAAAATTTTTGTTTTGTTTTAATGTTTATACAAGATGAGAAGTATTACTGCTGAGATACAAAGGGGCAAAAAAAATGTCTTTAAAAAATACCATTAAAGTGGATGAAAACAAAAACAAAATAAACAAGGCCTTGGTTCATCAGGAGAGGAGGAGGGGAATGGTGGGTTCACTTGCAACATCTTTTTGGCTACAAAAAGAAAAAAAGGAAGAAAGAGGGCAGGGAAAGAATAAGAAACTGTGAAAAAGAACTAATGAAAGAATGAAGAAACAATAGTAAATAATTTTTAAAAGGAAAGAATTTGAGTGGTGTTTCCTAGACTTTTGGAAAAGTCCCAATCTGGACCAAGTGTTGCACTTGAGTAGGAATCCCAGTCTTAGGTGGCACAGTAGGCAGTCTTGGGTCTGTTGTTTTTGCTCTTTGGGTGTTTCTGAATACTTTAAACTCATCAGGGTGTATGACTCCTCAGGGTGACTCCAGTGATGTTATTTGTGTGTTTCAGGGGTTTCCATGGCTAATAGCGCAGGAAGACCAGGATTTGGATTGATGAAGGTATTCATGGATCAATGGTCATTTGTAGTTTCAGTGCTTCTTGGGCCCTCTCTTTCATCAGTTCTGGAGTAAGACAGTTTTACGGACCAGCATCAGGGAGAACATGGGTATTTCTGAAGCGTTTGAAGGAGATGTAAGAACAGGAAAAGGGCAATTTTCAACATAGAAAATAACGTGAGAAGGCTGCATGTTTGGAATGAAAGAAAGGCTGACAAAGACAAGAAGGAAAAGTCCTGGTTGTAGAAAAGGAAGAGGGAATAAGATGTAGGGCCAGGACCACTTAAGTGATAACATGTGGAATCTCAGGATGGTTTTCACCTTTGAAAGTGGGGAGATTTTTAAGGACAGAGCAGGGTTATTGAATGGGTTTGTGAGAGAGGTGATTTTTTTTTTTTTTTGCATTACTTTCCCTCCCACTCATACTGTTAGTTGTTAAAACCTCTATCTCAGTTTATCAGAAAAGCGTTAAACCTCAAAGAACATGACAGAATCAAGCAGGTACATATTGTCAAGGTACAAATGGAAAATAATCTAGGTCAGGCAAAGGTATCTGTTAAACTGGGTGTTTGTAAATATACTTTTTTTAAAAAAAATTCTTTAGGAACTCCCATTATATGATAGGCACTATACCTGTTCAATTTTTTTTCTGTCTAGTTTTAATTAATGTTATTTTTGTGTAATTACAGTTTTGTGTAAGGGTAACTCATTATTATCATTCACGTTCAAAATAAAAATGTATTGTTGAGTACAGTTATAAAATACCTTTATGGAAATTCATCACAGGGGATTTTCAGTGGAAAATTTTCATGAGATATATTTTTATACTCGAATATTTATACATTTTTCCTATTTGGTATTTTTTTGCCTGAATTTTTAGTTAATTCTATATGCTATGCATAAATTGTTTTGCATCATTTGACATACTAATTAAATGCACAGAATGCGGTTAGGGAGTCACACATTATAAGGGAGAGACCTATTAGCAAGGTAGAAAGTAAATATTATGTATAAAATGAATAGAGGGTTGGATTCTGGCCATGACTTTACACCTGTCTGTGTGATCTTGGACAAACTATTTCATTTTCTTTTCCTGGTACTCATTTCCTTCTTAGTCAAATAAATTACTTAGAGAAGATGACCTGTAAGGTGTCTCCTAACACTGTTACTTTAGGTAACATTTAAAATAATCAAAGCTTGCAAAGAGTACTGTCATTCAAGAAGTGGGCAGTTTGCTAAATTCTCTTGATAACAACTCAGTCATTGGGAAATTGGGGGGTGCTTTTGTAAAGGGCAACTTCCAAAGAGAGAGGTTTTAGGAATTGATGCAGGTCTTGCTCACTGTTGGGGAACCTGAGGCACATTGTCTTGGGGGTGACACTGGATCAAGCATCATGCCTTCTTCTTGGTCTTGCAACATGTAACAGCTTTGTTTCTCTGTAAGCCTTTGCCACAGTGGCAGCAGAAAGGAGCTCCAGTGTGGGGTCCAAGCTGGAGGAAGGAGATGTAGGTTGGGGGTCCTGTAGTTGTGCCCTCAGGCCTGAGCATATGGTTTGAGTAATGAGCTTATTTCATCTAAGCTGCCCCTTCTTGTTGCTCTGCTCTGTTGAGAAACAGTCCCCTCCTGCATCAGGAATGCATGCTGCTGTGAGCCACCTCAGCACCTCTTCCTGACAAACCTGGTGAGTCAAGGCCCTGCCGCCTGTTTGCAGAGGGAAGGGCCCAGGCCTGCTTGCTGGGCTGTTCACAGGATAGTTCCTGGGCAGTAACCAGCTGACCCTTGAGCAGCGCAGGATGCAAGGTAGGGTCGGAGACAGACAAGATAGCACCTGCTTTGGCTCCCCAGCCTTCCAGGAAGCTACAACTAACTGTGTGTTGGGTGTGGTCAGCATAGGCCTCCTTGCTTTTCAAAAGCCGCTCTGTGGCAGTGGAAATATTTTTTGCCTGCACACTGTTGCTGTCTGAAATCTCACTTTATTGATGTTATTTCTACATTTTGAGCAGGATCTATCATAGTTACCGTTTTCTTTGAGAAGCAAGGACCTAAATTCAGCAAGCCAGTCCTTTGGGGAAACAACAAGGAAAATTGCCTTTGACCATAGGATAGAGTTTATTTACTGGTGCTCATTTCCACTCATTGTTACTTTTCATGTTGTGTTTTATTTTCTATTAGATATTAATTAATATTAGATTCTAACTTTGTCCCAAGAAACTTTCTTCTTTTACCCTAATGCATGATGTAAAGGATAATTCTCATCTTTCAGATGAAAAAACAGGTTAAACAATTTGACTAGGTCACTAAGCTGTGGAGTAGAGGAGTTTAGATTCAAATCCAGCTGTAGCCAATTCTAAAATTGGGCATCTGCTATCTTCAGAATTCTCAGAAACAATTGGATGCTTTTTGGATTGGGGTGAAATACTAAGATCTGTTATGCATATTGTTTACCAGTCCATCTTAATATTTGCTTATAATCTCATAGGTAGTATTTGACTTGTGCCTTTACCACATTTGAGCTCATAGTAATCCGTCAAGTTTCCCATATTTCACAAACAAGGGAAGTGCAGCATAGGGATGCCAAGTTGTTTCCTCAAGGTTGCATGAAAGAAGTGGCAAAGTTAGAAGATGAAGCCACAATTCACCGAATGCCCTGACATTTGCAGCCACACATACCCATTTCAAATATTTCTTTGTTTTAATGAATATTGAGTACATTCACTTAAACATTAATAGTAATAAATGTGTGAGGTTAAAGTATCAACAAGGCATCCTCTTCTCCTTTGTAGGGAGGTAAATTTCCTCTGCATACTTTATATGTACTTAAGGAGTCCCACGCAGTTGGCTGACTACTGAGCCTTTGAGCAGGTTGTATGGACCCCAGTCACATAGGATCCAGACAGGTTGTACCGATGTCCATGATAGGATGGCAAGATAGTTTCTTCTCAAGAAGGAAAAGGAACATGGGTGTGGTGATGCACAATTGTAATCCCAGTGACTCCAGAGGCTGAGGTAGGAAGGATTGCAAGTTCAAGGCTAGCCTGGGTAACTTAGTGAGACCCTGTCTCAAAATAAAAAGATAAAAAAGGGCAGGGGATGTAGCTCAGTGGTAGAGCACCCTCGGGTTCAGTCCCTAGTACCACACACACACACACACACACACACACACAGCCCCCCCCCCCCCCCCCCACCAAATAAAGAAATGTGAGCTATCCCACAGGCTGCTAGACAAATCTGTAGTTTCCCTTTGGGAAAAGTTGACCGTGGACTTGAAGAAATAGATTTTTTTTTAAATTTAAAGAGATTTGAAAATAATTCCTGTCCAATCTCTCTTTCTCTATATTCAACTACGAGACAGGCACATTGTTTTGGTCTTCTATGCCTCAGTTTACCATTTTTAGCAAAGTTGCTCATTTTAATGAGCAACTTCAGGTAGCTGGAGGAGTGCTTTAGGAAAATAAAACAAAATGAAAAGCAGAAATCTTCGAATCTCACAGTGAACTGTGTCTAAGAGGCATGCAAGAATTAATGGTAACTTAGATGAGTGATTTACTTATTTTTCCTTTGTTAATTTCCATTTGACACAGAAGACACTATGGCACCAGGTAAGAACACATAACATATATGAACAACACATTGTATTAGGGAGATAATCTGATACAACTAAACTATATAATCTGATACAATATATAAATATATACAATATATAAATATCTATTTATATGTATAAATGTATAATATATATTTAGCAAAGTTGTATCAGATTATCTCCCTAGCACAATGTGTTGCTTATGTTCTTAGCAATGAAAGTAAGCTTCCTTCCCACCCCTATCTTGTTTTGGTCATGCTGGAAGCTAGAGCATTCCAGAGCCAAATGACAGGTTGTTAGCCTGGGAAGTGTTCTCTTGGCATGTTGCTGTTTCCTTGCAAGTGGGTGTAAATCCTAGGTAACAGTGGTATCCTTGGGCGTCTCTGGATTATTGGGAAAGAGGAGGTGGCCATGGGAAATAGGGGGGTAGTACATCTGATTATAGCAAAAATACTGAGAAGAGTTTTACTTTTGGCATTTTTAAAAATCTGGCATTCTCTTAATACTTGCCAGGAAAAATTTAGCACTTGTAAAGTAAATCTTAGAGTGGCCACAAAGTATGTCTCCTTCTTAAACTGGAGTTCAGGCTCCTGGTTTAGTGCCCTCCATTTGGAACAGCTTTGGGTCAGGCCTAAGGGTACGTGATCTTTCCATTGCCAGGTTGAACATTTTCTATGCTATTGACTGGGCAGGTCTGCATGGGTGGTCATCCCATGTCCCTCTGTTGCCTGGTGATAGAATCAGGACACCCGAGTCTGTTTTCACCCTGAGATACCAGATGATCTCTGCACTGTCTCTCTAATCTTCTTGAAGGAGGTTGCTTCCAGTGAGCGAACTGCTTTTCTTTGGGAGAGAATGGGAGAGATAATGAGTTCACATTTCAAAAGTGCTCTGGAGTCATTGGTGATACTAAGAGTGTTATTAAATTAGTGGGAGATCGGAGACAGAGTGGTGATGCTGAACACATAAGAACTCCCCAAGGGTAAATCATGCACATGTGTACAGGAAATGCATCCTTGATTTCACATAGATCAAGAGTTCAATCTTACACCTTCCCTATCGCCTATTGAAAATTAAATGTTCTTCAAAACTGCCGGGTACTTTTTTTTTTGCCTGTAAACATAGCTGTGTTGCAGGTACAGGAATAAGAGAAGTGAAGTTAGTATTTATAGAGCATCTACTATTTATCAGGTGCTTTACAGAAATAATTACATTCTTTAAATAATTCTACAATGTTGGTATTTTATTCCTTATTTTTGTAGGTAAAAACTGATTTCAGAAAGGTTCAGATAACTTGCCCAGGGTCATACATTTTCAGTTACAATGTTATGCTGGCTGCAGAGTCTCCAAAGGATTTTGGGTGCTAGGTGGACAAACAGTGACTTAGTTTTTTAATGAGATGGGACCCTGATGATTTGCCCTGGACTTAGATCTTTCCTAATTATAAAGTCCTGCCTACTTAGAATCTATTCTGAGAGAAAACTTGACAACATTCTTTTTAAGAGGCCTTGGTTCTGGGCAGTACATTCTCTTTTAGGCTCCTCATTATCATTAGAGTTAGGAAGAAAATATTCTGTTTATCTATAAATATTTACCATAGGGATGTGTAGTAGAGGGAAAGGGGGGAAAACCCTATAGTTCACAAAATTTCTATGGTGCATTTTCAAGATGGACAAATGAAAGATGGCTTACTAAATTTACTAAACTTGCATGTAGCGTTGGTTCTTTGGCCCCCCATTTCTAGATTGGGACGTTGGGGAATGAAGTGAGGGCTCCACCCATGCTTGAGAATTTTCCAGGGAGGGGACATTCGGAGACACAAGTCTAGGCCTCGAGGCCACTTGATGCAGCAGGAATGTTTGTAGAAAAATAAACACGCACATGGAATGAATCAACATCTACGTGGTGGACCTGGAGTTAACCCCTGATTCAACGGAGATTTTTTTTTTTTTTTTTTTTTTTTTTATAATAAAGCACCTATTTCTGGATTTATAAAGGCTTCACTTAGGAGATCATTGTGGTTTTTCTACCTTCATCCATACTCTTCTGTGATGGGTGGGTTGATGGAAGAACTTTGACATTTTACACTGGTTGCAGAGTCTCCATAGGATTTTGGGTGCTAGGTGAACAAACACTGACTTAGTTTTTAGTGAGATGGGACCCTGATGACTTGCCCTGGACTCACAGGGCTTTTGCCGGAGTGTTCTGCCTCTGGCATGGTGTAGGCAGTTGAGCAGTGAGCAAAGATGAAGCAAATCTCCAGTTGCCCTTAGCTGCCTTGCTTTGTAAGAAAATAATATTTCCAGTGCTTTTATAGGCCAACCTATTCCAGGGAGGTAATATTTGAATTTCCAAAAGCTGGTACAAGATACACACAAGGCTCCTCCTACACAAGCTAGTCACAATATTTGTGAATCTTCCCCAAATTCCTATTCCAACAGAGTCTAAATGTAATTCATCTCATTTAGTAATTGGTACTTGGTTCTTGCCTTAATTTCTCAGGTAGATTCATTTATGCCACAGTTTTTTTTTTTTTTTTTTGTTGTTTGTTTGTTTAACCATAGTCTTACTATATAGAGAAATTATCTTTTTCCCATTTGGTAGATGAGATCTCCAAGTCAAAGGGAAAAGATTTACACTTTTTTTTTAAAATCATAAATGATCTTCGTCCCTGAACCACACCACCTCACTTTTATGATGTTGATTATAGCAATATTCCTCACTTGAGGCCGGTAAGACAGCCATGGGTTTGAATTCAGACTTAGTGCTTACTAATTTGTCCTCAACATTATTTAACTTCCCTCAGCCTTGCTTTTCTGATCCTTAAATGGAGATAATAATAAAGAGCTTTCAGGACTTTTTCAAGGATTAGAAATAATTCCTGTAAAATCCTTTTTCACTGCCACAGGGTCTCAACCAACGGTATTATCATTATCTCTCAGGCCACCAAGTTCTGTACAAATGTTCATTGCTGCTGACGCCGTTGTTACTTCAGTGGTTGTTAAAACTGTGGTTACTGTTAACCTGGTTACAGAAAATTTTCCACTTGACACCCTCATAACCAAGTGGGCCAGAACAGTCCCTGCGGCCAGTTATATTATTTTCCAATCCCTCTCACGCATACTTACCATGCCTGAGTTCGGGGTTGGGTCAGTGTCCAACTCTGAAGCGTTATTTACAGGCATTACTCTGGCCTCTTCCTCGTGGTGGCTTCTTAGATTGGTTATCAGGACCCCAAATTATTTTTATTGCTAAAGAACTCCTCTTTGCCTTCACATCCTTTTTTTCCTGAGAGGTCACCTGGCATGGAAGGTTTAAGAGGGAAACTTTAGACTGGTAACACAGCAAGGGGCTCCCCCTTGTCCCAGGTGTCATTTCCTGAGCCAGGCTACCCTCCTCCAAGGAACAGTGAAGGTCCAGGTCAGTGAATTTGTTTGGCATCCTCCATAAGATACACAAATATGGAGAAAATGTCTTTTCTTGCCCTGTCTCCTGCCCGTCCCCTACATGTGTGTTAGACTGTCCCCACTCTAGCTGACTTTTCCTGAAGTGCTGTGCAACTAAAGAAATCTGTAGGAACTGTGTACCTCTGGGGTTTGCTAGTTGCTGATTACAGTGGTTGATTTACGGTTGGAATCTGGCACCTAGAAAAGGGGATAGTGTGTCTTTAAACAGCTGTGCACCAGTGTGTGTAAGTGTGCTTGCTAATCCAGTGACTAATTCAGTATATTATAAAGAAGCAATGAGCCAGCTGCCAAGGCAGGGCTGGATCCCAACTGGAGTGGTGTGTAAGGCTCAGAGAATTATTTCTTGAATTCTGACACACACACACACACACACACACACACACATACACACACAGAGGCACACTTCCCTGAATTTCATCTTGTCTGTTCCCTGAACCAGAGTCAGCACTTGCCTTTTCTGGTTCCTGCCCCTCCTGCTTCTCCTCCCTCCTCCTCTCTGTGTTTACTCATCTGAGGGTGGGGCCCTGCTCAAACTTAGTCAGGGCCAGGAAACCAATCAGAGCTGCTTCAGGGCATTCCAGGGGACCAAACTCACAGATCCCTCTCGGAAAAGAATTTCCCAAAAAGATCCCTTGCCGTCACAGTGTTGTGACTACGCCTTCCTCAGTTACCGTCCAGGGATCCTGCACCTATGTTTGTTTGCTTGAGGTTCACCTCTGTCTGCCCCTCCTCTGTCACCTCACTGGGGCTGGAAGCAAGAACCAGAGTCTAATGAATACTTCTTTCCCCAGTGAGCTTTATGAAAATGCAAATGTTACTTTGGAGGAAGGCTTGAGCTGCCTTTGCTGGAATCGTCTGTGGGCAAGGGTTTTTGCTTGTCTCTGTTAGTCTGTGTCCTTTCCTCTGAGTCCTCAACCTAAGTGGTCCCAGAAGTGGCTGACACCAGGTGTCTTCCTCTGGAAGTGGACCTTGCCCAGCTGCTCCCAGTGTGGGTGTCCCAGCGAGCATGGCCTAGCTACCTTGTCAAGCATTTCCATGTGTCAGAGGTGGGTGTGGGCCATCTCATCCTGTCTCTGTCTGCCCCCTCAGTAATGCCATTCACCCATTATGTTCTTGGCACTGTCCTTGTCACCTTGTTCCCTCCCACCCAAGACATCAGTAGGCTCTGTCCTGGCTCTTCCCTCAGTGCTTCTGGACCCAGCCCCTGCCTCAGTCTCCATTGCAAAACTTCTCACATTAGCCATTATTGTAGTGTTACGAGCATGGATCTATTGTTTGTGTAATTAGGTGCCATTTGTTTTCCTCACTAGAAAGGAAACTCCAAATGTAGGGTCCATGGCTCTCAGTCACCAAGCAGATCCCATTGCATTACTTGGTGGGTCAGTAGATCCTTCTCTTTTAAAATTTGTTATTTAAATTGAGATAAAATTCACATGACAACATACACATTTTAAAAAATGTAGGTTTCAGTGGTTTTTAGTACATTTAGAGTTGTGCACCATCCTTGCCCACATCTAATTTTGGCATTTTTTAATCACCCCCAAAGTAGCCCCATGCCCACTCTCAGTCCATAGCTCTTTGTGAATTAAAGAATTGCTGTCCAGCAGGGAATGAGGAATTGGGCCCCTGTTTCTGATGAAAGCTTGGAGCACACACCTGGGTGAGCCCTGCATCTCCCCATCTCCAAGGACCTTTTAGTTCCTTCTCCCTCCTCACTCAAGCTCAGGCTGCATTGGTTAGACTCCATGGTGGAGCGAGCCAGTGTATGTCTGGGCTGGATGGAGATAATGAGCGCTTTCACCAGCTGCACACAGGCAGTTCAGTGCCGGGAGCTTGGGCTGTGGTGGCTGCAACTTCCTAATGGCTTCCTGATGAGGCAGAGCCATTTATTAGCAGCGGATGAGGGCTTTGCATCCTAGTCTCTCCCTTTCCCACCTGACCCAGGCAGACCGAGAGTGGCTTCGGCTGCCTGCCTCTTGCATTGATCCCTCTGCTTCTGCTCTCCACCTATTGGTCTGTCTTGCCCATTGATCTGGAGATTGGGTTTGCCTGGCGACCCTGTCAGCCTCTCTTGGGCTTGTTGCTGGAAGAGGCATCCAGGCTGTCTGCTCTGGGCCTGTGTGGGCGAGACTTTGGGGCAGCAGTGGGATTGCCAGAATGTCTGTGTGTTTGGGGCCATTAGGAGAGACCCATTGTGAAAAGGAGAGGAAGAAACCTTTGTGAGCTAAAAGAAATCAAGGCTATGGATGTCTTTCCTTGAAGCCTTAGGTCTCAGCTGCTATCTGTATATATTTGCATTTAGAAGTGGAGCTGCTTGTATTGCTTCAGGCCTTTATGCTTTTTTGGGTTAGACAGTTTCATCATAGACATAGATTCATAGGCCTGTGCCCTTGATTTTATGTCTTAGCTTTGCCAGTAGGGTTTGTTGTATCCCTTCTTGATTACCCTGTTTGGAACACCAGTGGGGCTGGAGTGGCAGTATTAGCCATCAAATGACACAGTGACTCATTGTTCTCCTTTCAGTGAGTTTTAGATAAAAGTGACTGAAGTTAACTGCTCATCTTCACTTTTTCTGGGTTGACAGGAATAGCACCCTCACATTTCAGAGCTGGTGTGCAATTGAAGTTGGGTATCACAGATTACTTATTTTATGATTCCTTTTATACAACAGGAATCTCTGCTCAAAGGAAAATCTTCTACAGTAGAGTCTGAGCATTCTTACTCAAAACTTATAACCTGCAGTGGAAGCAGATAGCATCGTGGGTCCATTGAATCTGGTCATATTTGTTGGATCTTTGGATAGGCTGTCCCTCTATGGTTCTTAAGAACTAGGCAGGAATCGTGTTTATCAAGATTGATGAACCAGGGCTTGCTTGTCATGAAGACCTGGAGGACACTTCCTCCCAATCCGTGGCAGTAAGTAAACAGCAATGGTGTAGAAGGAAAAGAAAAAAAAAAAAATGACAGGGAGTCATAGGGTCTAGAATTAGTAACCATGTGACCTAAGGCAATTGGTGTCAACTCCCTGAGATTCATTACCCTATCAGTAAAAGAAAAAGTTTGAAGTAGATGACGGCTAAGTTTCCTTCTGAGTTCCAGGAACAGCATAGGACCCCTGACCAATGACAGAGTTCAGTTCTTCCTTCTTTCCGGCAGCTTCCTTTTCATTCATCTTATAATTGTGTCTGGTTGCCAGGAGGGAGAGCCTCCCTCTGAGGAGCTGTTAAAGTTTTATAGCAAATTCTGTAAATTCTTCGTTTCTGCTTTCTTGGCTACAGATAAGGGTTTATGCATCACATAGCCAGAGTGAGGAGGACAGAGCAGCAGAAACAAGGAAATGTGTGAACATTTAAGTAGAATGCATGGGTTAGTAGTTATTGCTCCAAGCTATGAAAAAGGCCAAAGCTGAAGAGAATAGGGGCCAAAATTATAGATTAAGTAGGTCTGCACAAACCGTGGAGTAGCTTCAGATGACAGGGTTAGCAGTTTGGGGAGAACAACCATTCTCCCTTCAAAGTTGGTCTCTCTGGGTCCTAAGTACCTTGTTAGTAGCTCTGGAAACTTTAGCTAGGACTCTGAAATTAATATAAGTCTCTCAAAGAATAGGATTTTGGGCTCATTAGGGACATACATTTGGGTTTACAGAACTGAGTGGGACCTTTATTTCATATGTTTTAGAGTACATAAAGCCTGAGAGTGTAAGCTCCAGATGTCCTGGGTTGGGGCCATGCCATTGGTTTTTGGTGCGTTCTGCCGTTTTGCAGGCATTTTTGAAGACTGTGATAGGTGAAGAGCGAAGCTGTCTCCTGTGCTTGCCAAACATGCTATGGTTGAGAATTTTTGCATCTTCTCTGATGTCAGCCTTGCTTCAGGGTAGAAATGTGTCTCTCTTTGCCTTCTCTCCATTCCAACATGTGGCTCTCATGTGGTTGTCTTACATTATGCTGGGGTGAGTCAGCAGGGCCCTTGGAAAAAATGGAATATTTAGCCTGTAGGGAGTTAAGGGTGGAGAGAAGTAGAGGAAGCAGTATTTGAATGAAATACTGAAAGAGGTCACGTGGCCCATGCAGCCACTTGGATCTTTACTGTGTGGTATATTTTAGGTGGTCACTGCTTCATCTGGGTTTCTGTCTCTATCATCCGCATAGAATGAAAGATGTACTGGAATGTTTGCCTGCTGTCACCCAATGCATATTATCTTTTATCTTAGTAGTTCAACTTTTTAGGGTGCCCTCCACATGGTCTGAACCCTGAGCTGCTTGACTCATGGACTTGTGAAGATAATGAAGAGCGTGTGGGCTTGGGGAAGGAACCTAGTTCTTTCCATGTAACTCAAATCAGCCATTGACCCCAGCAATGTCTAGCCCATGCCTGCTGTGTGCTTGAGCTTTTAAATTATAGAGCATTAAGTGCTGTGGAAACAATACCTGGCATATTCACCATGAAATATCTCAAGCTATTTAAATGAAAAGAAGGAAAATAATCTCATCTAGGGCTCCTTTCTACCCACTCAAATACTGTTTTCCAGGAACAAGGAAGGAAGTCAGTGACAGGAAGGCAGATGCACGGGTGGAAAACCAAAGCCACTCTGCAGGGGAATCAGTATTAAGTCCTGAATTTCTTGCTTTTGGGAGCGCCCAGCTTTGTACTTACAATTCTTATGGCTATAATGTGGACTGGCCCAGGGGGTATAGTTGCTGACTGTTTGTTGTGCCTTAATCCCACAAGCATTGGTGACACTCAAGATAAAGGAGGTGACTGCCCACAGGGACTCGGTCCTATAACTCTTTCTCTGTGCCATCCTCTAGGACCCAGACGCTACACATTTTCAGTTTGGTGTCTATTGTAGGCTAATCTGACCACTGGCAGCCCTTTTGAGTAAGTCTGCAGGAGGATTAAGAATATAAATAACACAGTTGGGAAGGATTAAAATTGATTATCACTCCGAAATCATGTTAGAGTCAAAGGTAAAATTCCAGAAACTACAGAAACCATCTACAGGGGCTAAAGGTGAGACAAAGAAGAGATTTCCATTGAGATTCTTTGCACACATCTCTGTGAATATCAGCTTTTGGCCTCTTTATTCAGCTCCAGAGAAGTGAGGAGGGAACTTTCCCATGGAAAAACTCTTTTATGGTGTCCCTAAACATGTGTAATTAACAGACCTGATAAGACTGTTGGCTCAGGAACCATTGAGCTGACCTCCATCGATTGGTTGGTTTGTCCTTGGCATCTCCGCCTTCCTGTGACCTCTGTAGAGAGAGGCCTTAATTGCTTTGGGCTGGGCAGCAGCTGCCTTTCTAAACCAACCCTTCTCATTGGGGCTGTGCTACAGCAGTGGACAAGCTAAAGAGATCCTTTAGACTGAGCAGGAACTGTGTGAGCAAAAAAGAAGCCCATTCCTAAGCAGGCAGCATTCTTGGTGACCTCATCTTCCTCCTAGCTCGGGTCCAGTTGGAGCTATGCATACAGGGCAGACTTCCAGTTCCTCCTGTCTGGGACTCGTAGTGGCAGATATAAATAGACTAACACTTTGTCTGTAGCCATTGTTCTCTTAACTGCCCATTGTTTGTGGAAGCAAAGCTTTGCTGTGCTGTAGCATGCTCTTGCTGTCTCTCTCTCTCTCTCCTCCTGTCTCTCCACTCTTTTCCTCTTTCTTTCTTGTGCAAAAGTCTGAATCTCAGCTCAGCCATTCTCATCCTTTCTTTGCATTTGTCTGGTGCTTAGGGAAAAACTTGAAGGGGGGAACTGACTTCAGATAGTAGAGCTGCTGGAATACGGTGGCCTCATCTTTTGATTCTAGTAATGCTTTTGTCTCAGTCTTTCCATGATATATTTGTGGTCAAGATGAAGATATGTGGCTCTGATGATAGTAAAGTCAGGAGGATTTGTAACTCGTTGAGCAACTGTACCCAAAGGGTCTTGATTAATGTGTCAGTGTCAAAGTAATGTACGGTCTCTGGTGTTATGTTATGGGGCTCAGTACTTGGTCATTGCCCTTTCAACAACATCAGGGGCTTAGACTAGAGAAAGATGCAGAACACATATTTAGTAAGTTGCAGCTGGTGCAAAGCTGAGATGGGTAGATGACAGGATGAGGACAGATTCATGATATAAAAAAGTGTCAACGCATGGGCACGTGGTGGATCAGAGCAAACAAGGTGAAGTTTAATGTGGAGAAATGTAAAACTTTACTTTGAGGTTAATAAAATCCAGTCAATAGGTGCAGAACTGGCTCCATATCAGTTTATATGGAGAGGGTAGCAGTATACTTTGAGTGGCTATTAATGTTGTCTTGGTCTCAACTGACCAAAGCTTTCAGGGTACAGTGATCATCTTGGTCTCCTTTTGCTCTGGAGAAGTATGTTTGTAGATGCTTATGAAGATTGTTAGGAGCATAGACAGAAATGCTTCTAGATGAGTGTGGGTGGCCAAAAACCATGTCACCAGGAGTGGTTTGAGGAATCCGGGAGTTTTAAAACCTGGACAGAATGGATGACAAAGGAGAGCGGTTGAAAAAACTTTTAGATAAGAAAGATTAAATTTACATACTGTGTCTTCAGCCAACAGAACTGGGGTTGATGGATAGAACTCCTAAGAAGGTAGATTTAACTCAATGTGTAGGATCACTTTTTAATCATTATTGTGGCATATGAGTGAAATGGAATGGCTCAGTAAAGGGAGCAACTGGGTGTCTGAGGTGAGGCGACTTCTGGGGACGGATGGTGCGTTTCCCTAGGCTCTGCCGCGCCCTGGATTACCTCTCATTCCTTTGTAGATTGGGCAGTGTGGGCTGGATGTGATATGTGCTTTGCTTCCATACCACTGCCTGGTAGAATGAGAATCTTTGTCTCCTACACTGGGAAAATGGAATTAGATATTCTTATTTTTCATCGTGGTTTCCCTGAGTTGAAAACAGACAGTCGTGTTGTGTGAATGTGTATGAGTGTGCATTTTCCTTCTCTGTCCAGATTTATTTATTAAAAGAAAAACACATCTGCATAAAAAAGCCTTAGAACTAGGAAGAATGTCCACTTTGTTTTTCTTTCTGTAGCACCAAGACATGTGGGGTTTCAGTTTCCTTTGAGGGGTTTTTGAAGACTGGCTTTCATCTCAAACAAGGCTTTTTCCCATTGGAAAGACAGTCCTTTTTTGGTTTAAAAATGTATTTATATAATGTATAAATAAATAAGAAAGTGGGGAGAGAATTTCCTTTCAAAACTTATGGAAAGTGTTGTTTTCTGAACTTTATCATTTGAGAGTAAGTCGCGGCCTCGTCCCAGACTATCCCTACCCTGCCTTCTCTTTTAATCTGGTTAAAATTTTTCTAGGGGCTGGGGATGTGGCTCAGTGGTAGAGCGCTTGCCTGGCATGTGCGCGGCCCAGGTTCGATCCTCAGCACCATGTAAAAACAAAGGCAATGTGTACAACTAAAAACAAATAAATAAATAAATATTTAAAAATTGTTTTTTTCTAATATTCCCTTCCTCTGCTCTCTGCTTTCTTTCCCTCTGTGTCTCCTTTTCTGCCAGTTCTTCCCCCTCTTTCTCTTCCCAGGTCCTGCTTCCTCCCTAGCGGCTATGCCCCCCATCCTCCTGCGGCCCTGGCCCATCTGTCCCTAGCTCCTCTCTCCTTTTTCTAAAGTCCCTCGTCCTTCTGCCCTTCCCAGGCTAGCTTTGAGCCACTGGAGCACTCGCTGGAAAGAGGCCGGTCTCTGTGTTTGTTTCCTGCGTGGGAGGGAGAGGCAGGCCTTGAGAAAACAGTTCAAAAGTGCAGAAAAACTTTACCTCTTCCAGCCTAAATAAATGGGCTCTACTCCATTTGTTTGCCCAGATTTTTCCTTTGCCCATAGAGAAAACTCCTGATCCTCCACTTTGGCCAGCCCAGCCTTCCTGGTGATTTTCAGGACCCCTCTTGGCCATGTCCACTTTGCCCCCCAACTAACTGCCAAGTAGGCCCTGAGCTGAGGGTTGGAGCAGGACAGTGCTGGGTAAGATGTGCAGCAGTGCCTGTAACTCTGTGTTGTGCTGCTATCTGCAGAAAGTCTCAGTGATGGAGGCTCTTCCCTTCTGTATTGGACAAAATGTTTTCTAAAATGAAAAATTCTATCCAGATAGCCAGAATGATAAATATAAGAGGGAATAAGTGAAATTAAAATAAATTGGTTATCTCAAATTAACTGGCATCTTCAGGATCTTAGAGGTGGAAGCCTGAAAGACTGCTAGGAGAAGCTGGGAGAAGAGGAAGATGTGGGACATCAAATGTTTTCCATTTTCTCAGGTGGGGTTATCCTATGTCATGCCAGTACCAAAAGCCTGACTCTGTTGTGAGTATTTTAGTTAAGGGCAAGGCAGGAGTTTCCCTCATTCAGAATTGTAAGGGCTGGGAGTGTAGCTCAGTGGTAGAGTGTTTGCCTAGCATATTGGAGGCCCTGAGTTCCATCCCTAGCATGTGTGTGGGCACGCACATGAGCATGCACACACCCAAGCAGTATGGCTGGCTGGCTGGCTGTAGAGCTGCAGGAAAGGGCCATGCTCCCGCTTCCTCCTTAGTGATATGGAGGCTGTGGCTCTGTGATTTTTATGACAAAGAAATCATACTGTTCTGGGACATGCAGAACTTAGAAAAATAAATTATTTGGAGAGCGTCAAGTGTAATCATATATATAGGAAATGATTTGAAACATGTGAAGCACTTTGTACATGGTTTGAAATGATCATTCAAAACTTTAAGTTATTCTTTAAATCTCTCCTTCTCTTTTCCTTCCTTCTTTTATTTCATCCTGTCTTCTTCTTTTTTTTTTTTTTTTTCCTGGTACTAGGGATTTATGAGAGTGGCATTAATTTAAAGGCCCATAAATGACTATGGTAAAATATAACTTGAGATTTGGCAAATTCCACATGTAGAGAAAAGAGTTTTGAACACAAAATTACACTTTGATATTGTGCCATATTGATGGGAATTGTTTTTAAAAAACCAAAGGCCCATTGGATTCATGTGGCTGTGAAATGTTGTCATGGCAAACATTTTTCAGATAATTGCCACAAAAGCAGATTGAAGGATGAGGAATAGGTATGAAATTAATTTGTTAAAAAAATCCAGCCGGGCGCGGTGGCGCACGCCTGTAATCCCAGCACTTTGGGAGGCTGAGACAGGAGGATCACGAGTTCAAAGCCAGCCTCAGCAATGGCGAGGCACTTAGCAACTCAGTGAGACCCTGTCTCTAAATAAAATACAAGAAAGGGCTGGGGATGTGGCCCAGTGGTCGAGTGCCCCTGAGTTCAATCCCCGGTACCACAAAAAAAAAAAAAAAAAAAAAAAAAAAAAAAAAATCCATTTTTTTGTGTTTTCAATTTCCACTTATATTTTAGAATCTGATTTTTTTCTCCTTTTTGCTCATTTTCTCAGTTGTTTGATTGTATCTGGATAAATTGTCACATCTCTTCTCCTTGTTCTCTCTCTAAGCATTAGGTAGTACAATCATGTATTTTTTCAGTTATATTTTATAAGATGCTAAGGTTTACTCAAAACACTCAATAATTTACTGAGCATCTACTATGTGTTAGGCCTTGGCATTTTCACATGCCTTTCATGTAATCTTCATTGCAAGGCAGGTAGAGCATGGTACAGAATGAAAGCAAGCTCTACCTCAGGAGCTTTAAGACTGTTTCATGTGTCTTCACTTGCCAAAACTGCTAGAGATAACACACATTTAGAAGCTTTTCTAGCAGAGCACCTTCATTCAAATATTTCCTCTCTTTCAGGCTGTTTGCCCAATGTTTTGGGTGGGAGATTTGAACTATTCTAAGGAATACAGAGAGAAAATTTAAATGTAGGACCCAGGGGGTGGTTCTGCTTGCTGGCTTGGATCCTGGAACGGAAGAGCCTTTCTGGGTTTCCCTGAACACCTGGAGTTGATTGGGGCTGTGCTCTGCCTTCCAATACATTTGCTGAGGTGGAGGATGGTGGAGGGGCTAGGAAAGAAATAAATCCAGTGATTAAAAATAGCTTTTGCATGTCAGGTGCCTGAATGAATTTGGGAACATGCCTGCAATCCCTTTTGTCTGGCAGGTCTGAACTCCGGCGCTGCCGAATTACAACTGCTTTCATTTGTTTTGCCTGCTTCCCTACCATGTAATGGTCAAGGGCTCATTGGAACCATGTGTGTGCCTGGTGAGTCACCAAATCCTCAGGACTTCAGTGGTAATAATGTGTTAAAACTCCTTTTGGGGGATGGGGTAGGGGGTGGATGAAGGGAAAGAGGGAGAAGTCTGAGGTCACTTCCTACAGATGGTCAACGTGTCTGGCTGTCTCTGCAGGCTTCTTTCTCAGGCCCTGCTGCAGGACCCAGGGCTGGCTTCTTGGTGCCATTTGGAACATGCTTTGTCTTGTAGCAGACCATCTCTTTTGTGGTAGGGCAGCTTCCCTCTGCGAAGAGGCATCTACCTCAGAGTTGGCACGTTGTACCCAAACAGTGTGCATTCCCTAGTGGCTGTGTGCACTGGCAGCACAATTGAGATGCTGTAATTTGAGACTGGCTCCCATTTTTGGGCAGTCTCAAATTGGGGATTTTATGTGCAGCTTCTTTCTCCTTTCTTTGGAGTGGTTTCTATTTGCCAATACTTTGGAGGGGATTGGGTATGAGAGAAAGGCAGGCAACCAGCTGTAGGTTTCCCTAACTGATGGGAGCCCATTACAAGTATTGTGGTGTCCTGTTATTGGGTGACAATGATTGACTGTTTGGTTGGATGGGTAGCACCCTAGCAAGGGCACTGAGCCATTTCTTGCTTAGTTCTTACTGAGACAAGACTTCTGCTTGTCCCCCATCACTTTTTCACATCATTAGATTTATGAAAACTGAGCCAGGGGCTGAGGAGGGACACTTCTCTCCCTTCTTTGCATTAACCTCAGCCAGTGTTGTGGATTATATTAGCTCCATTGGATGGAAGTCCTGCCTAACAGGCTTCTAGTACCCCTAGTGGAGGAGCAAGAAGATACTGGTTCTTGTGACTCTACTCCCCCTCCATCTTTTCATGAATGAGAGAGGGCAGTGAGATCATGAACATCTTTATTGGGTACGTCCTCTTGGAGGCCAACAGCAACTTCTCAAGGACAATCAACTCTAGAACCATTGCTATCAGTCCCTGTGGCCACAGCCATTTTCCCACTTGGTCTGAAAGAGTAAAAAGACATTGTCTCCTACACTGGGGCTTGTTCTAGGCAACTTCATCATGGCCCTGCAGTACTTCACAGTTGTCCTTTTGGTACTTGCCAGAATCTCCAGTTTTGTTTTGTTTTTTTTTTTTGTATGTTTTAGTTAGGGTTGAAAGTTCATGAGAATATGGGCCCTTAGGGAGAATCTTCACTGAAGCCTTCTGCTTGCAGGATGTAGGTGTCAAAGTGACCAGCTACCATCTTCATTAGAAATCATCCATCTCTGATCCAGCTTTATCAGCTTCCAGATCATGATGGTGTGGCTTTCACAGAAGTTCTGTGTTGGGCCAATAAATGAAGTGCAAACCTCAATGTAAGAACTAGGGGAAGTAATTTGAAGCTGTTTTCTCTGTCCTTGAATATATCATCCTGTTGCAAGCTTTCATAACATGATCCTCCTTTATCTCCAACAATCCATCTGAAAATAAATTATTAGTGAAATGACTTGTTGATTGGGATTGGCTTTGTCATTCTTCATTGTAGTGTGTACATGTATGTGTGAGATGAAATTTTAACTGGGAAGGTTGGTAGATTTTTGAATAGGAGTTCATGATACAATTCCCTCTACTTTTGTGTTTGTCTTGAAATTGCCAAAATGAACTCTGTAAAACCTGAGGAAGGCTAGAGACACCACCTCTTAAATGACTGCTTTTTTTTTTTTTCTTCTCTGTAGTGAAGATGGAACCAAGGGCTTTGTATGTGCTAGGCAACTGCTCTACCACTAAACTATATCTCCAGCCCCTTAGCAGATCTCTTTTAGACATGAATTGAATAAGTGACCTAGTGAGAATGCATCAATACTAAGTGAGATCAGGACTCCCAGATTTTGGCCAACAAACCAGGTCAACCCCATGATGTCCCTCTCTTTTTTCCTTATCTTCAGAATCCTGTTTTTCCATTTGGACAATTGTTTTTTTCTCCTACCCATATAAACCGGAAGAGTTCTTCCTTTGGTTTTAAGAAACATATTTCATTAAGCCTTTATGTAATTAATTAACCTTATATTATATATACAGTGGCCCATTAGGGTGGCTCAGGGTGAATGCTGACAGGGAAGGAAGCCAGGTTGTCATTTAACCTGTCTGCATCATGTGGAAGGAAGGAAGCCTCACTATCCTTAGTCCCAGGAAAGGAGAAGAATACAGATGATTATGTAAATGGCTTTTAATAATGTCTTTATGGGGCCAGTCATATGAAATGCAGGGTTTCTTGGAATAGTTTTAAGTTTTGAATTAGTTCTTCAAATTTATCTGCTTTTCAAACCAATAAACAAAAGGTCTCATTGTCTCTCAGCTCTGATTTTTTTTTTTTTTTTAATTTGTGATCTGTTCCTATTTGCAGTGTAATAGATCAGAAAGACCCCAGCCTTCAAGAGTTAGTTGGAAGACTGGCTTCTGGACCTGGTTGGTCTCTCTCCCCCTGTGATTTAGGCCAAGCCTTTAATCTGGTGGAGTTTTGTTTCCTCATCTGTAAAATGGGAACCCTGTATATACCTTTTAGGCCCCTCAGAGGTGAAGCAGTCATGTGAAGGGTCCTGGTAAACTACATAGCCGTTCTCAGATGTAAGGCACATCATTCATCCTTGGTGTTTGGTTCATGCTGCTCTGATTGTGACAAAATCCAACTCACATGGCTAGTCTTATTTTAATCCACTAGAATTTGGCCCTGCCCAGTGGTACACAAGGCTAGGATGTGTGCCATGGTTTTCTTGTCCTTAGCTCTGTCCCTTTCCACCTAACCCTAGGATCCCAGGTACTCTCGTCTTCTCTTTGTCATTTATTGAGAACATGGAGAGAAAAACCCGTGAGGCCAGTTCAATATGTCTTGAACTTCTTGCTGAACAAAAGCCACTTCAAGTTTAAATTCTATGTAACATTGTCAACATGAGCTACCTGATTTTGAAGAACTCAAGAATGGTATAAAAAGACGCATGAAACACCCTTGAAGGGTTCTTGGAAATGGAACAGCCCTTCACTTTGAGTTACATACGAGTGAATGGAAACCCGTTTTACATTTCACTTGAAACATGTATGAGGTGGTTGGGAGTTAGGCCACAGTGAAAAATGAGCAGATGTTTCCCGCATTGAAAATGCCACGGGCTCAGTATGCCCTGCAGATTCAAGGAGCTCCTGCTCACATCTGCCTCGACACTGTGCAGTTTTGGATGGTTATTCATTCACTAACCTAAGCACAACTTCCCCCTCGGACACCTAGGGTTATTATAATAAATACTAACTCAGATTTAGGATCCTAAGAAATGACCAGTGGGCAAGAAATCTAATTATAACATTTATGTCACCAGTATCCAGTGCATGTGTTGAAGAGTATCCACTGTACACTGTATTGGCTTAGTATTTCTTCAGGTTGGGTTCTCAGCATTTTGAGACAAATGTGTTGTTTGAATTTAGCATATTGTAATTATTAACACAAAGGCCATGTCAGTATTTTTCCATAATTAGGTAACATCTATGGAGGTACTGATTAAATGTCTAAGTGCTGTTCTTAAAATTAGAAATATTTGCTGCCTAATGTGAAAGAATTATAATAGGTAATGAACAAAAATATTTAAAGAATAATAGAGATGTCTGCTTGGGCTAACCTTCCTGTAATGATTATTGATCTGAGTAATTAACAGAACTGCTATAATTATGAGCAAGCTACATAGAGGGACTTCTTACATTAGTATTTTAATTTAATTCTTTCTGTTAATGTCCACTTTTGAACATAATCATTCACCATCTTTGAAGTACAATACTCACACTACTGAAAAAAGACAATCCTGGCCAACTGTTCACTTACATATAGAGGATTTTTTTGTTTGTTTTTGTTTTTTAACCAGCATTCACACTTTTCCAATGTGGGCAAAGCTCTGATTTTCTCTTCTGCATTTTTTGGGTCCAAGGGCATTGCTGTGCCATCTACTGGAGCTTGAGCTCTGGACTTGATATCATTTGGATCTGATCCACATGCAGGTATCTCAAGTGTGCTGGGATGGTTTACAGTTAGGCTGTGAGCACTTTTTCAGGAGATCCAGCCCTTGAATCTCGCAGCCAAAGGGATAGCACCAGGTATCACTGATAGGGCTCCTGTGCCACTGTAGCTGGCCTGCATGTGGACTGGGCTTTTGAGGAGGGCAGTGAGGTGGACAGGCAAAAAAGTAACTCCAGCTGCTTCCTTCAGAAAGAACAAGTGAGAACCCAGAAATGCCGGCTCCACAAACAGGAAGCAGAAACCTGAGTGGGGAATTGTCCACTCAGCACTCCTGCCCAGACCCTGTTGCCAGAGTGTGGAGTTAGCGGAAGTGGACTTAGGGAAACCTCTTTCTTAGGCTTTCTGCTGTCATCCTTGGCCTTCGCCACACAAGGGCATTACGCTGCCCAGGTGCTCAAGTTTAGAAGGTGCCTGGGGCCTCCTGGCCCATCTGATCCTTCAGCTTCAGTCTGCAGCAGAACTACTGCCTGTCCGTTTGGCCTGGCCTGCATTTTCCACATGTGTTGTCCGGGCCAGTTTCCGTCATCAGTAAAGTCCTTTTCATCGAGTCGTAAATTTAACGGAGGGAACAAACACAAAACAAAACTTGCACAGTTCAAGTTCATGAATTCATGTTGGATGGGAGTGAAGGAAGCAAAGTTGATTCAAATTTGGAAAATTTCAATTCACAGAGTATTTGTCGATTGACTTGAATGTTTATCCTTGTCTTAGGAATTGGGGATGTTGTAGCTGACCCTTCTCTCAGAAGCAACACTCTGGTTAACTGCAGTCTTTTTTTTTCTGTAGTAAAAATGACTTCTCTTCTAAAGGGGAGACATTTCTGAACCCGCCACTCTGACTTAAGAGAGTGGGGACTAATGGGGAGCATTGATGTGTTTCTTAGTGACTCATTTGATGATTCCTCCATTGTTTGAAGGGATGATTGTTATATAATTAACATCCCATCCCTTCCCCCCATTTTATTTTTCCCTAACAATCTGGGATTTTCCATCATTTTGTCAATCTTCCTGGAGGGAGGCATGGTGATTTTTCCACTAGATTTTTTTGGGGCATGTCCCAGAACAATCCAAATCATCACTCCCTGGAACTTCAGTTTCCCTGTCATTAGCAGAGCCTGGGATAACTGCTACAGTGAGCCCTCCTGTCCTTCCTGGTCGGAGCCTAAACTCTGAGCAGTTTCCTGAAAGCAAACAGAAGGGAAGGTACCACCTGCCCTTTGTGCAATATAATTTCCATTCATTTTAACATTCAGGGGCAATATATTTGTTTTCTTTTCTGGAGATCATTATTTACCTTTTTCCTTCTATGTTTCCATTTTATTTAGCCAATAACACATTATGTATGTTCAGGGATTTTTAGCCAAGGTTTAGAAATGACAAGCGAGGAACTTCTGTAGCACCCTTGTGCTGAAACTTCGCCCTTTTATAAGTTAATTTCAAACTGTGGTACACTGAAGATTCAGGCTTGTAAAATAATCATTGTAGTGAAGTGCATCCCTGCCGAAGGTCACAGGAAGACTGGGAGGGATTAGCTTTGGGTGAGAAATTGAGCCTGAGATACATTCAGGAGATGTTTGACTTTGGCTACTTTGGCAATAGTTACCTACACTGTGAACGGGGTGGGCAAGTAAGGAGGGGCTGGACAGAACAGAGGTAAAGATGCACATGGTCTAGCTAGTGATAACATGCTGGCAAATCTGCAGGTGTTGATATCTCACTCTTCTGTATCACTATGTAAACCAAATTTTATGGATTTTACCTACTACTTTACTTGGCACTTCAAATTTGCCTGCTTATCTTATCAGTATCACCCTTTTTTTAGTCACCGAAGCTACCATCAGCTTTTACCAAAACTAATGCCCATAACTTTCTTACAAGTCTTCCCACATCCATTCATACTCACTTTCTAAACCATTCTTTACAGAATAGCTAAGACTGTCTTAAAACCAAATGTAGTCAGCTCATTCCTCTGCATAAACCTCAGGGATTTTGCTTAGGATAAACTGATAAATTCCTTTAGGTTTCCTGCTTACCTTTTCAACTTCATCTCAAGCATATGTGCTCCTTGGTCACTGTGCTTCAGCTGCCTTGACCTTTTTGTAACTCTCACATGTCAAATCCCCTTGTTGACCTCATTATCTTCATCTGTACTATTTCCTTTGGCTAGGATTATGGTCCTTGCCCTTACTGCTCATCAGGGTCACCTGGATTCTGTGTTAAAAAAAACACATTTCTGGGTTCCAATCTGATCCCAATATGTTTGGCCTGGGGCTGAAAATTTGCATTAGATAATTTCCAGTGGTGCTGACACAGCTGCTCTGTGTGCCACGCTTTGAGAACCACTGGACTAGAAGTCTTTGCTTCCTAAATGCCTATGCATCTTTCAGATCTCATATCAAATATCTCTCTTCTCCTAAGAGATGCCTTTGCTGGTTCTCCAGACTGGCAGGAATTCCTATATATGTTAACATGCATCTTGTATTTCTCTTTTGAAGCCTTTATTGACATTATAGATGATCATTTAATTGTGCCAATAGAATTTCAATGACTTATATTCACTGCACAAATTAGATATCCAGGGGCCATTTCTTACTTGTTTACTTCTCTTTCTTTCTCTAATTCCTTGCATATAACAAGTGCTAAATAATTATTGGTTCAATGAAAAAATATTGCTTTCCTTTTCATAGGTAACTGAAAATATGTAGTAACACTAATGCTTTCAGTGACTATGAAAGATAAATAGGGGCTATATATGGGTAAACTAATAGAGGTATACAGAAGAATAAGCATGTTTTATTTGTTAGATATGCAGGACATTTTAGGCAAGAACTAGGGACCTAGCATGTTGTGGAAAGCCCCTTAAATTTTACCTGCTCTGATGAAGATGTTAACATAGCTCTTTTTCAGCTTGCCTTCTTCAGTCTATCCATACTCTATTATGTTTTATGAATGCTTAATTGCCAATTTAATTTGTTATTCATATTCTCTTTTTATTATTTGTTCTTTTTTAATATATGACACTAGAGTATATTTTGACATATTATACTTATATGGAGTAAAACTTCCCATTCTTCTGGTTGTATATCATGTGGAATTACATTGGTCATGTATTCATATATGAACATAGGAAAGTAATGTCAGATTAATTATACTAACTTTCCTACTTCTAGTCTTCCTTCCTTCCTTTCATTCATGCCCTTTGTCTAATCCAAAGTACTTCTATTTTTCCCTACTCCTACCCCTTTATTGTGAGTTAACATCACATATCAGAGAGAACATTTGGTTTTCTGGGATTGGCTTATTTCACTTAGCATAATACTTTCCAATTCTATCCATTTATTGGAAAATGCCATAATATCATTTCTCCTTATGGCTGAACAATATTCCATTTTTTTCTTACAGATATGGAATGTGCAGATGTCCCACTGTTAACTCCAAGCAGCAAAGAAATGATGTCTCAAGCATTAAAAGCTACTTTCAGTGGTTTCACAAAAGAGCAACAACGACTGGGCATCCCAAAAGGTATGCTTTTGTAGTTGGAAAAAGAAAGACCAGGGCCAGACCTGTAGGGCAGACTCATTCTCTCATCTGTAGTGTATGAGGCAGACACTGGACTAACGGCACTTGAATGAGCAGCTCTGGATTGTGGTAGATGTCCATCAGAACAACCATAGACATACACTGATGATGATCCACCTTTCAGTTTTGTCACCACCATTTTGGCTTAGGACAGTGACTCCTGAGTCTGTCTGTATATTCAAATGCTCTGTTATCTTTGAAAACTCCTAAGGCCAGGCCCTATTCCAAATTGATTCAGTTTTAATTAGTGGTGGCATCAATACTTTTTAAGCTCTTCAAATGATCCTAAAGTGCAAACAAGTTGGGGAAACTTTGTCTCAGAGTCATTCTGGGCCAGCATTGGTTGAATTCAGTGAGCTGTATTTCTTGGAATTTACTGATTACTATTTTCTCTTCCATGTACTTTGGCAAAATGTTTTTGCCCTCTGGGTGTTCTTATCTGAAAGGGTTTATTCAGGAATGGAAGGGGTCTAGAATTGTCAGAAAGAAGAAATGAGTTTAGAACACATCATCCTTTACCAAGGAACATTTTTGGTGAGCAATCTGGAGTGGAAAGGACATTTTTCTGTTAAGAGTAAGGCTGTCTTTATATCAGGACACTTCTGCTGCTAGATGAGTAACTTCCAGCCTCATTAAACACAGCTTTAGATAGATTCTTTGAATGTACCTATACACATTTTTCCATGTTTTACAACTTTACCACAAACCTCAGAGGGCAACAATGCCTAACATCCTTTCAGGATCACAAGGCAGAATAAAGTGAATTCTGACGACTGGGTTTTCCAGCATCTCAAAATGCTGTCTGCTAGATTGAAGTGGGTACCCTGGGAGCACCTGTGATGTGGCCACTACTATTTGCTGTATGCTGAGTTCTCTAAGTGTCACTGGCAGGTATAGCTGTATTAAACCTCAGGTCATGTAAAAGATTATATATAGTCTGTACTATAGTGCTTCTCAAAGCAGAGCCTGTGATATGTACAGACTTGGCTGGGTATAGAATGATATATGCACATGTCATTTCCAAGTGCCATTCGAATGACTTAGAAATACTAATTGCTACAATATTCTAAGCATCATTGACTAAGATAAAAATAATTGAGAATAATGATCCCAAGTATATTATAAGAGTTAAGAGCAGGGAGAGTCATGTACAATTTGTAGAAAACACTTCAGTTTGTTATTATTGCTATTAAAGAAGCCATTTATTCCCTTGTCTGGGGCTTTTAAAAAAGCCTAATGGAAACAAGGCAGTTAGAGAGGAGATTCATGGAAAGCTTTGCCTGAATGGAAGACAGGAAATACACGCATATGTGTTACTTTGTGGCTGACTATAGTTCCTCCTAGCTGGCAAAATAAAGGAGGTGGAATGTTGCATATAGAGAGGAGGGTTATGGAGGCACCTGGTGGTCTGAATTCACAGGTTGGTGCTTCCTAATTCAGTGAATAGGATAGTGTCCTTAGATATGTACAGACCCTTCAGCATCTTTTTCCAGAGTCTAATCTACTCCATCTTTATTGCTGTCTTCCCTCAGACCCCGGCAGTGGACTGAAACCCATGTTCGGGACTGGGTGATGTGGGCTGTGAATGAGTTCAGCCTGAAGGGTGTGGACTTCCAAAAGTTCTGCATGAATGGGGCAGCCCTTTGTGCCCTGGGTAAAGACTGCTTCCTTGAGCTGGCTCCAGACTTTGTTGGGGACATCTTATGGGAACATCTAGAGATCCTGCAAAAAGGTAAATGTGTGCCAACTCTGTGTGTGTGTATGTGGGGGGGGGCGTGTTGTGTGAAGTTGCTGTAAGAGTAGGTAGGACTGACCCAGTGGTGGGACACCAGTACCATTATCTGTGGGTGTCCTACTGTGGCTTAAGTGGTTCAGGGGGATGTGCCTGGGGTTGTGCCTGACATCTAGCAGGTGCTCAGTGTGTATTTGTTTCTTTTTCTTCTATGTATTGGGAGTTCAGATTTTAAGCTTTGGCATGATTGTACTCCTATAGCTTCTTGGTGGGCAAAATTCTGATGTAGGCTTTCTCTTAGAGCCATCCACTATTTGAACAAGCAGTGCCCACAGCCAACCCTGGAATAGTTTTAGGATTTTTTTTTTTTTCCTGGCAATCTTAATATTTCCTTGATCTACAGCCACATAATACCTGGTCACATCTACAGGAAAGCTTAGTTTCTCCGAGGTCATAATAAGACAGGCTTCTCTGCCCACTAACTGGATGGGAATTCAGTGGTGCAGAATACCTTTTACATCTGGAACAGCAACTGAGGTTATATCAGGACACTGTGTCGCAACCTTGTAATGACATGGCCTTCCCTACCGGCCTCCTCTAACCTTTTTGGACCAAGTGACTCATGTCCCACAGCCCTGGCCGAGTATAGAAACAGCAACAGGCAGCAAACTTGGGTGTTTTTGCACTTATTTTTCTGTATTTCTTCTTAAAATAAATTGCAGTTACCAGCAGTCAGCAGTGCCCTCCAGCTGACTGTAAGCCTAGAAGCCCGTTGCCCTCTCTAACCCAGGCCCACCCTCTCCCTGTGGTCCACCAACTCCAGCCCTTGGCAGAGACACAGGGGGAAGGGTACAAAGCTCAGGATTAGCACTCTTATTCCATAAAATGCCTTCCTTTGTTTAAGAATATTTTCCACTCCTGCAGTGCTTAACAGAGACCTGGATTAGATTCTTCTAGGCACAGAAGTGTGATCTTGATTTCGTCTGTTCAGCCTCTCTGTTGATAAATAATAAATAAATGAACATAATCAACAGTCGAGTGAAGCTCTCTGTGCCTGCCGCTACCGAGGGCTGGTGGGCAGCTTCACAGTCTTCTCAGAGCACTGGCATGTTCTCAGTGTAGCTGCACGCATGCCCACTCCTAGGTGCTGACACGAGCGACCTGTTTATAGAGGGGAAAGATATGGCAGACTTCTTGTAGATTTGATTTAACTGCTGGCTTCTAAACACAACAGCAGATTTCACCAGACCGTGTAACCCAAATATGTTCTACAATATAATGTTTCCCTCTGTTTATTGTAATGGAGCTACCAGGTACTCTCAGGGTGTCTAAACCTGCCCTGATCGTGGTTATAATTAGTATCTATGTAGTGTCTCCTGTTTCCAAAGTGCTTTAAAATACATTTTCTCATTGTATTATCAAAATAACCCTGTGAGATAGGAAGGGCAAGGACTACTATGGTCCTTATCTGTGAAATGAGGCTCAGGTTAGGTGATTTCCTCAATTATCTGCTCATTTCTTTAAACTTTTTGATTTAACTTTTAAATATGTTTTTCATTTAACTTTTTTGGGGTCTATGTATTTATTTATTCCTGTAGTACTGGGATTGAACCTAGGGATGTTCTACCACTGAGCTACATCTCATACCCTTTTTATTTTGTTAACTTCCTGCCTCCCAGTCACTTTGGGATTACAGATATACACAACTACATCTGACTTTTTGTTTTTTGGTACCAGGGATTGAACTCTGGGGTGCTTAACCACTGAGCCTTTTTATATTTTATTTAGAGACAGAGTCTTGCTAAGTTGCTTAGGACCTCTCTAAGTTGCTGAGGCTGGCTTTTAAAATTTTTAACTTCCTACCCTGTGTACTTTCTGTGATAATGTGGATTCATGTGGAGCTACTGGACCCTCAGACAGATTTGGCCTGCCTTTTTGCAAAGGAATAACATAAGGATATTTAAGGGACATGGGATGTAATTGAGTATGTTTGAGAATAAAAATCATATCATCCCACCCAATGTTCCATCACAATAGGCAGTGAAAAATCATCCCTCTTCAGATTCATGTACTTGAAGAGATGAGCAAGATGTTTGTATTGAGGCTATAGCTTTAGTTCTGTCATGAAACCAAAGCCACACAGCACCCAAGAACATAGCTGTTTGGGGTGTGGTGGAAGGCCAAAGGTACAGGGGATGTTTCAATCTGATAAGCTACTAAAACAAAGTTTAATCATTTTATCTCAACTGGAAACTGTTTTTATATCACCTGTGCAGGCATAAACTTGTTTACCCATCATCCTTTGCTCCCAAGAAGCTATCAGATACCTGAGGAAAAGCCTAAACCAACATGCTGTCTTTGTGTCTGATTGTTACAGTCAGATGACGCCAAAAAAGAATCAGAGGATACCCTATTTGATTTTAGGGTAACCAGAGGGTTCCAAGCTTACAGTGGCGTGGTGGGAAGCATTTCTGTCCTTGGTTACTCTTCCTCTCCGTTCCTTTCTACTTCCCTGGGAAGTTAGCCTCTGGCAGCAGTTTGACTATGTTGCTCTTTTCTCCCTTTACACAAGCCCTCGTGGTTCACCAAGTGGAGTCACCTTACCAGTGTCCCTGCTTCTTGTCTGGGCCTGAACTTGAATTCTGAGAGCAATGGGGAAAAACACAGAACAAAAACCAGATATCTGTTAGAAGAAATGGAGGATATAAGATCTACCTGCCTAAAGATTGCAATGTATTTCTGAAAAGGTTTTGCATTGATCAGTTTAAGGGTTAGGCAGTCTTGGTAACTTTCCAACACAGAGTCAAGCCTTTGAGTCTAATCTCTAACATGGTACTTGCACATACAGCAGCAAGACATAGAGAGGGAGGGCTGAATGTTTTCCCAACCCTGAGTGATTACTCACTGATTCTCTTTCCAAGATATTAAATCCCATTTTTGCAGCTACTGAAATAATAAACTTAGCCATACTTTTGTGATCTCATCCCTAGACAAGGCCCCAGTCAGGGTAGACTCAGACACCAACTCAGTTAATGAATTTGCAGATTTCTTAGAAAAAGAGTTGAGATCATTGTGTTCCTTGGATCCAAGATCCCTTCAGGCCAAGTGTTACTTGTGTGCTGACTTCTTTATCTAACTCCCTACCCTGTCTATTGCAGAGGATGTGAAACCGTATCAAGTTAATGGAGTCAACCCTGCCTATCCAGAATCCCGCTATACCTCGGATTACTTCATTGGTAAGTTGCATCTTTGCTCCTCTTCCCTCACTTTACTCATTATAATGGGACCCTAGGAAAGGTCCCGTTTCAGTTGATTTCAGCCTCCTTCATGGTAATTCCATGGGAAATAGAATTTTCTTAACTGTAGACTTGTTACTATTTATTTTATTACTTCTCACAAATACAAGGGTTCATCCTATGTACCTGCCTTATGAACCTGCAAGTTCTTAAGACGCCATAGAAGAACAACATTACAACTTGACCCCTAAACTTTTGATCTATTTGATCCTGTAGACTATAATGGCCATTAGAAGATTGGATTAGGGATTTGATCTTGGCCTTGTTCTTTCCTTTTTTACTAGTGGAGTTGACAGTATTCCCTCTGAAATCCTCTTTTTAAGAGCATGCCATGTAGCTTTGCCAGAAAACAGATTTATGCTTTATAGTTAAGAATAGCTGTGTCCTGGAGGGGTGACTAGAGGAGCAGAATTAGTGCAGGACTCTGTATTTGATGGCCTCACTTTCACAGGGAGTGTAAACAGGTTTATTTTCATTTTATCTTTTTTACTTTATTTCAATTTTTATTCCAATAATAACAATAATATTAGCTGCCTTATGTCAAGAGCTTATTGAGTGTCAAAAATGTTGGTAGGCATTTTACATAAATACTTTCATTTGATCTCTATCACAATGCTCTGAGGAAGAGGGCAATCACCCTTATTGGTAAGGAAATTAAGTTAGAAAAGGGAAGTTTCTTATCAAGGGTCACAGTGGGATTAAAAACCCAAGGCCTTCTGACAAAGTTTTTCCCTTTTATTCTCTAAGGTAGCCAGCTCATTCCATGTTGTAGGGCCTTTGTGGGTGGTGAAGAGCTGCTTGTTGTAGGTGTACATTTCTGTTCTCTCCAATTGCAAATGTTCTCCATCTCCAGGCTACGGTATTGAGCATGCTCAGTGTGTCCCTCCATCTGAGTTCTCAGAGCCCAGCTTCATCACAGAATCCTACCAGACACTCCATCCCATCAGCTCGGAGGAGCTCCTTTCCCTCAAGTATGAGAACGACTACCCTTCCGTCATTCTGCGGGACCCTCTTCAGACAGACACCTTGCAGACTGACTACTTTGCCATCAAACAAGAAGTTGTAACCCCAGACAACATGTGCATGGGGAGGACCAGTCGGGGTAGGTTGACTCTCTTCTCTAAAAGCTCTTTGGTTTCTAAGAATTACTTGCTTTTGTGAATTTTTCAGGTCCTAATTTCCCCCCTCATTATTAGCCCTTCAGATTCCTTAGCGTCAGCCTTCCCAACTCAAGAATGTCCAGGTGTTGAGACTTTTCCATGGAATTTCAGTCATGTCTATCATGATGACAGAGACCCTCAGGGTCCATGGAAGCATTTAAGTCTGGTAGGATAAACAATCAAATGACTTATTTGGGTAAAATATTTTATCCAAATAATAACTCTATTTGAATCTGGTTATTTTTTAAGGGCTTGCTCTTTGAGAGGATTTTTCTCAAGGTGTACATAAAGAAAAATTGATTCATAAAGAAAATCATGACCATCTTGAAAAACCTGTAAGCTTTGCATATGTCCTGCTGTTCTTTCCACGGTATTCCTGAGTGAGACTCTAGAACCTGGCTTGGTACCTGGAATGACCTCTGCTGCTCAGCTTGGGATCTTTAGCCTCCTGTGACTTCTTTGGTTTGGGAAGATACAAGATGGTTAACCAACAGTTTATTTGGAACCAGTCATCAACAGTGTGGTGGAAGTGTGTATTTAGTTAGAGGACCAGGGAAAGAGGTGGCCAGAGGCTTCCAAAAGAAGGTATTCTTGTTGGCATGACTATTATAATAATGATAAAACATTCCCTGGCAGTGAAGTAAATGTTTCAAAATAAAGTTAGTTGACATGAAGCAAGAAAGGTAAAATACACCCAACTTTGAAGATCAGGGAAGAAACACTCAAAGGTATTGCCTACATAGAAATGTGTCCAGATTGTTTTGTTTCTGAGAAAAGTGCTGTCTATTATAAGAAAAGACTTGGTCATCCAAGAAAGAGCTAGCTGATTTCTGAAAAGTTAGAAAGGATGATTTTTCTGATAGATAAATGGGAAAGAATTATAAGTAGGGAGAAGAGTGGGAGAGAGCTAAGCTAAGTGATTGATGAAGCATTTGCTCCCAGAAGTCAGACTATTAATGATTTCTGTTTCATTGATTGACTTCCTGTGATGACCTTTCTGTGGTTTTGGGAGGAGATGCCAAGACACCCTTACTTTGGAGATCACCAGTGCACATTCTGGGCCATACGTGTTGTCATCTTCTTTAAGCATTCGTTCAGACTCACACTTCCTCCCAGCAAGCCTTGGGATAACCAACAGGCCCTGTGCAGGGAAAGTCCCTGCAAAAATCAGAACCCATAATTGTCCTTCTTAGGGCCCCAGGGTGTTTGTGTTTTCAGACCAAAGGGGATGGGCGGGACAGTTCTGCCTTCCCCTTTCTGAGTGTCTTTTATTTTGGGTGCATGTCTATTTAAATACATTCGCACAAGTGTGTGTGTGTCTTTCTTCTCAGGCAGGTCAAAGCATTAGAACAACTTTCTCATGGTGCTTTCTCTGTATATATGTAATGAGACTGAGTTGTGGGTTTGGGGTTCAGCCATATTGTAAGGTTGGATAGATCTACTGTCACATTGTTTTAAAATTGCGTCTGGCTTTGCATTTGTGTAATTGCCCCCTTTTCCCTCTCCTTTTCTTGGTTCTTGGTTTTGGTCCCCACCACCCCTTCAACCCCAAACTAATGACTATAAACCAAAAGTGACCCTTGCAAAAGAACATGAGGTATTTCTCTTTGGCTCCACTCTCACTTCTTCCCTCCAAGCTTTAGGCCACAAAAACTTAAGGGAAAGACCATTTTGTGCAGGTCTGCTTTCTGTATGTTAGAAGTGCTGCAAATGAGACCAATTCCAAGAGCTGCCTGAATCTGAGATGGTGTGATTGGTCCAGATTGAAAGCATTACTGTTAGCAGATTGTTATTAATAATCATGGTATTCATATACTGCATTATAGTATACAAAGTGCTTCTCTGTCCCACTTACTGGGACTCTAAGGACTGTCTTTGTGCTAGTCTGTTCAGTGTGTTGCTGTAGGGCTCCCATCTACTGTTATGGGCGCTCTGAGGTCTGTTTTGCGGAGTCGAATAGCTTTGGAAGGACTTTGCTGAGGCATTTCTCAGAAAAGCTGGTCAGTGGACTCCTCAGAGGTCACGTGCTTCTCTGCGTGAGCACAGTAGCAGAACCAAATGTCTAATCCAGTTGGATTCAACCCATTTTTGGAGAAAATACCCGTAAATGAATGTTTCCAGCTCTAGGGTTGTGAAATAGAGCTAAAATGAAAGCTGCCTTCTGCTATAAACCGCAGTTCTCAACCGAGTTGCATTTGGCTCATGTTTGAGAGGTTGCCAGAGAGTGGTTATGGCCTAGTTTAGTGCCCTTGCTTATTGGACTCCTTGGAAACTCAACTGTCTTGCTTGTGGAAATTCTGATCTCCTTGCCCTCCAAATATAACTGTGGCTAATAGAGATAAGAATCATTTCATCAGATTTAAGCATCAGTAGTATCTAAATATTGGTGACTTGGTGGGATGTTCTTAATGAAAATGTAAGTTCTCTTTCTTAGGCTTTTGGCATGTTTGTCTCACAGAGAAATTGAATGACTATTAAGATCAGTAGCTGGTATGAGCAAACACCTTTTTATGAGATGCCAGAAAATTTCCTGTTCTACTATAAAAAGGCCATGGCATTCTGGTGGTGGACTGTTTTCCTGAGTCATTTAATGTGAATTTCTGGGAGAGACAACTGCTTTACTTTTAATGATAATAAAGAGGTGCAGATGTGATAGGGGATGGGTAGGCTAGGCTGATCATTCTATGAGGCTCTTTGATTTGCCTTCTGGAGTTTACCCTCAGTGGATGAATAGAGAAAGGAGTGAGATGAAGCAGATAATACTCTTTTCTATTATAAACGATACTGGAGGGAATAGGAGTTGCAGAAAATCTACAACAGTGGATTATATAAAAAGTACCCACTCAACTTGAATATGTTTTATATGTTTTTTTTTTTTTTTAAATTTTGGGAGCAGCATATTTGCCTATGAATTTAATTTTAATTTTGACACCTGTTCATACTTGAACCTTATTTTTTTCACCAATCCAGACAGCTGAAGGGGAGAATACCTGGAAGCACACTAATATGAGGTTATGCAAGCCAAGTTTATTCTGGAATTCAAAATTTATAGATCACCCAGCCTTGGCCTGTGCTAGATTGAGGTGGCCATTTAGTCTATACTTTGCTGTAAGTTGCCTGAAAATTCTCTGAACATAAAATATAGAAAACATTCCTAGGAACATTTTAGCTCTTAGATGCATTTATTTTCCTAAAAAAATTTTTTTTTTGTTAGCCTCCTTTTTAATGGCATTTTTTGCCAATGGAAATTTCTCCATGAGCTATTGTGCAATTGTAGCAGCTGTTTATAACCTGGTTTGGGAAATTAATGAACTTGCATGATCTTGCGGTCAGTTAAGAATGCCTTAAGCAACTCACAGAGTAGAGGATTTCTGACATTGCTATAGCCCTTAACTCCTTAATCAGCTTCTTTGTTTTTTTCACTGTCCATACTTCCCCAATGAAGCATACATTTCAAGTACCAATGGTACTTGGAAAGGATAATGAATATGATTTTATATTTAAAAGAGTGATAGTGTTCTTTTTTTTTTTCCCCTCTTATCTCTTGGAAACAGCATCCCATAACTTCTTTCTCTATTTGGGAAGGCATAAATGCAGGACAAGTATTTCATTTTAAAATAGTATTTGGGGAAAAATGTTTAAAATAACACTTTATTTCCAAGGTCAAGGAAGGTCAATTTGCTCTTATTCTAATGGAATTTTTTTTCTTATGATCAAAATATTTTGCTTAATTGGAACTTTTGAAATCATGTTATTGGCTTGAGTTGGAAAAGGGATTTAGTCTGACACATCTCTGATTTCTTCATTATTTCATTGATTCTAATACATCAACTGGAAATCCCATAATAACGTGTATGATTCTCAGCTTTGAGATTTCTGACTTTAGAATTTTTGAGATCCCAAATACTGCTGTGTCTCTCTGACAGGTATGAGCAGCATATGACTCTGAATCTGTGTACTAGGAGCTATAAACCAAGCAGAGAGTGGCAGTGGCCGCAGATTGCAGCCCAACCCCCTTTCCCAGAGAAAATCTGGAGCTTCTATTGCCATGGGCCCCTCCAATCCTCCACCTCTCCTACAGATCTTAATAGCAATCTGTCCCATATGAGGGTTTTTACAGTTGTTTTTCCCAATCCCTCCTCCCCTGTCCTTTTCCTACCTCCTCCTTTGCCTCCAGGTAAACTCGGGGGCCAGGACTCTTTTGAGAGCATAGAGAGCTACGATAGTTGTGACCGCCTCACCCAGTCCTGGAGCAGCCAGTCATCTTTCAACAGCCTGCAGCGTGTCCCTTCCTATGACAGCTTCGATTCCGAGGACTATCCAGCTGCCCTACCCAACCACAAGCCCAAGGGCACCTTCAAGGACTATGTGCGTGACCGTGCTGACCTCAACAAGGACAAGCCTGTCATTCCTGCTGCTGCCCTGGCTGGCTACACAGGTAGGCACTCTGCTCTTTTCTAGGCAGGTTGTCTGCATGCTTGTATGGGGGGGGGTGCGGGTCAGTGAAGGCACTGTGCTATCTACCCAGAGACTAAAGGACACACTCTTTCTTTTTGGGTGGAGTGGAAAGCTGTCTCTAAGAGGTTGCCTGTCTCTCAAGCTACCCTGCTTCTGAATAACCATTGATTTTTGGAGACAAATAGTATTCTATCCCAAAGGGAAATTTCTAAAAGTGGCAGGAAACTTATATTTTTGGCGTATTTCCATATCTAGGGGAAGGGAGCTATAATGATTTGGTGTTCCTGGAAACTTGGTCTAGTGGCCTGGCATCAAGGGACATTTTCTGGCCTGCTCTTGGGAGGTCTTTCCAAATACAAAACCAGCAACTGCCTTTCTCAAAGGCATAATTGAATGGCTTATAAGCTAGGCTGTTTTGTAGCATAGTTATCATTAGGCTAGCTGTTCTAATGTGGGAAAAGTGTTCTTTTTGGTCTTAAACATTGTCCAGATCCATCCTGAACTTACATAGGAAGCCTTTTTTCTCACTTAGCTTTATGGTTGACTTCCCCACCACCCCCTAGGAGTGAAATTTATAATTATAGTGGAAGTAAGTGAAGAAAGAGGGCAGAAAACAGAAGATTGCAAGGATGGGCCTTGGTTGAAAATTTAGTAATAGAGCAGAGCAGTTGATTATTCAAATGGATTATATAGTACATAAGCTGCCTACTCTGGGAAATAGTGAAGAGTATATCTAAGAAATGTCTAAGGAGCGTTGGTTAATGTGTTGCACATCCAATCCTTTCTGTAAGATTGCAGTGTTTTCTAAAATGTGTTGTACTGTGGGTGGAGCTTGTTTTAGGCTTTGATGACTCAGATGTGGTCTAGGCCTTTATTCTCTTCTAATATCCTTTACCCTAGGCAGGTTATAGTGTTTGGACTCTGTGTGATAGAAGACCACGGCAGAATCTGTGTTTCTATGGACATATCCGTCTGATCTTAATTAAGAGATTTCTAGGTCTTAGGATTTGTCTGAGGAAGTCCTACTTATCTTTGAGAATAAAACTCAAACACTTAGATAAATTACTTCCCCATTAAGGATCAAGTGTATGTTACTTATCTTCCTTCCATAAAGATCCCAGTGTGGTTTGCCTGGACAGTGCTCAGGAATTGAGTAACCGAGATCTATATACAGAATCACAGGTGAGGAAAGATCCCCTCTTCATTCTTTCTAAAATATCCCCATGGTCTTTCCTTGCACATGGCTAATAGGTGGGGACTATGTTTTAAGGGAGTCCTTTCCTGTCTCTGGATGGCAGATTTTTAGAGAGTTTTCCCATTTTCATTAAAGACATCTGGAATGAGGAAAAGTATATTATGTCTTTCTCAGGATGTACAAGAGTGCTAGTGCCTGTAGGTAGAACTAGATTCTGGTTGGATGCATTGATGGAGGAGGGGAAGGGACAAGTTCTGTGTAATTGGAAAGACAAGGAAAAGCCCAAGGTAGTTCTAAAATGATT
The DNA here is from genome assembly GCA_025594165.1 of Tamias sibiricus. Lineage (NCBI taxonomy): Eukaryota > Metazoa > Chordata > Mammalia > Rodentia > Sciuridae > Tamias > Tamias sibiricus. Next base: position 122,768,854 of record CM046657.1, on the reverse strand, counting down.
GACAACACCATTTCTTGGATATTGTTTTATTGGTTCTCTTTCCCTCCCTCCCTCAGTCTGTCTGTCCCTCACTCCCTCTGTTTGTCCCTCCTTCCCTCCCTCCCTCCCTCCCTCCATTCCTTCCTTCCTTCCCACCAGCAGTTAGGGGGTAAAATAGTCAATGAGTGGAAGAGAGGGAAGATTATGAGCATTTAGAAATCTTAAAGACTGAAGCAGTCATTTGAATTTTTTTAAAAAAGTAGTTTAAGTATCTAACCCTTCTGTTGTTTCTTCTTTATAGTTGGGGGTTTAACTTTGTAGCCGCTCTCAAATGGCGATGAGAACAATAGCCCAGAAAACAGAAGTCCTCTGTGCTCCCTCCCGGCTCTAACACACTGGGTGATTTTAAGCAAATTCACCTTGTACCCTGTTCTTCTTTTAGTGTAGTGAAAGTGTTCATCCTTATCTTGCTGGTAGGAGATGTGTGAAAATGTAGTTGAACCAAATCAATTAATTAAGCAAATGAGTGCTAGACAGTGTGCTAGACATGGGAAGAAAATCCCCTATTTATAACAAATCAATTATTTCAGCAAATGAGAGCACATGTTGAGTGCAGATAAAAACAGTATCCCTCAAGGGCTCACTGTCCTACAGAATTCAGGTTATTGTGAATGTCCTTAGACTCAAACTGGGTTCTCTTATTGTTGTGGTCTGAATGAAGGTTGGGGTGTGTTAGGTGTATGGGAGCAACCCCAATTTTGATATTTTTACCATGTATTCCATGTCTGGTTAACACCCTCTGTCTGCACCACAGGCCAAAAGTACATGGTGGTTCTTAGATCTTGTACCCTCATTGAAGCCCCTCCTTATTTAAGGTGCAGCCTCCTAGGGAATGGAGTAGAGAATGGAACATACCCATTTTGCCTTGTTCCCCGCCAAAGGCAATGATGAGCATTCCTACAAATGGGTGTCTGGCTTTATGTAGACATGCTAAGATGAGACGAAATTTGTAAAAGTCCTTTGTAAAATGGAAATCATTGTACAAGTGGTGGAAATACTTCTTTCTTGCTCATAAGAGTTACACATATTTTCTACCTCAGGTTCTGCCCCTAGTTTCTATCTTAAATTTTAATTGTTCCAAACTATGTGTGGCCATTCAGGAGCAACAGTGGCACCTATACATCATGACAAGTTGGACTGAAGTAAAGGGTGGATGTTTAGACTTGGACCTGGGAAGACTTCATGTTCCTACCCTTAGATTATGAGCCAAGCTTTTGCCTATATCACCTTCAAAGAAATACATTTTACTTCTTCATATGATGTCTTAGTTACTGCACTGTAAGTGTGGAAATCAGTTACAAACTGAATTTTCACATTCTCTTGCACTGTTACATTCTTTCTCCAAAGATAAGAAAATTGCATCAACCTTCACTGGGCTCCCATGGCAACTTGTTAAATTAGGTCGAGATGTGGGGGCAGATAACATGGCTTGAAAGCCTGCCTGTTAGCTGAGTTAAGAATACATCAAATGCAGTCTTGGCTTCCGCCAAAATGTACCTCCTTACCTTACTGTGAACTGCTTACGGTTATCAAGCTGATACAATCAGAAAGCTCCATTTTCTCTTGTTCAAAGATACATTCTGAACTCCTTCTAATTACAACATGGTTTGAGAGAAGCAGCCCAGTGTTTTCTATATGTCTTATAGACCTTAGTAAAATGCTTTCCTGATCCTTGAAAAACAAAAGCCTCTCTGATTCTTTTTTTTTTCCATTTCAGTAGGAATCAAACACTTTATTAGATTATTATATAGTGCTCTCCCTTTTCCTCTCTTCTTCTAGCCCCATTTATAGATGGTGAAACTGAAGCACAAGGAAAGTGACTTATTCTAGGCTGTGAAATTTCAATCTATAAGAAGGTAGAAGGTAGCTCCAGAATTAAATATTAAGTACCAGATAACTCAACTGAATACAAAATCTGTTCTCCTTATTAAGGGATCAGAGGATACTCCTTGAATCTGTCTGTTACTTCCATGGAGGATGAGAACCTTGTCTCCATCTTGTCACTAACACACACTGTACACATGAGGGTATGTGGGAGAGGGTAGAGCGAGCCTTTGGCTTCGGACCAGAGTTACTGGACTGTGAATCACCTTTATTGAACATCACTCCAGATGGCCAGACATAACCACAGATAAGGGTCCATTCCTACCATGTCTGCTGTTGCTAATGTGTGGGTCTGGTGGAAAGGCCCTTGTTAAGGTCTAGGTGTATCCCCACCCTATGAGTTGCAGTTGTGAATGAAGTGGTTCTCTTTACCTGGAGCCTACAAAAGGCCAAGCCCAAAGCCATTCACTGTGATGGAACTGTGTTTCATAGTGTAGCATGGGTTTTTATAAACAGTCTCTCAGTTTAAGACTAAATTGGGACTACCTGGGATTCAAGTTCCAAGTTGTGTGTGTGTGTGTGTGTGTATGTGTGTATGTGAGAAAGAGACAGAGAGAGAGAGGGAGATCACATGAAAATTAGCACTTTAGAAAAGTTTTGTTTTTTTGAAAATTTGGGATTTTGTAAACAAACTCTTTTTCACTTTCAAAAAAAGAAAAATAAAAGAAAGATAGAAAATTAACATTTTAGTAGAAAAAGAAGCCTCATACATTTCCCTATAGATCACAAATTGCTACTGCCCTGAAATAACCTTTCTTCTTGCCATTTCTAGATGACATGGGAGCCAATCTAAAGTCACACAATAAGAAAGTCCCCAGGCCAAGCTCAGAACGTAACTTGCAGTTGAGTTTTAGATGTTGGCAATCCAAAGCTACTGCTAAAACATGTTTTTGAAAATAAACAAACTTACTGCAAAAAGAAGTACTTCCAAACCCTTCAATTCAGAATGCAACCTGAGATTTGACAACATTACATACAATCACAGTTTTCTGAAGGAAAGCTGGGTTGCAAAATAATCTCAATGTACTTGAGTACAAATGACTGAGAAAGCTTTGGTAGTAAACCTAGATAAGGAAAGGTAAGAGGGGTCACCAAGGCAAGCTACTAGGGCAGTGTAAATTTATGCAGATTTTAAATGTTCTATGCAGGTGGCTATGTTATTAGGGCCAATGCAGAGCTTTTCAGTTTGGAGGGATTACTGGAGCCAGCCTCTAGAATACAAAGTCTCTCCATACAAATGATGTTGTTTGTAAGACATGTGAGTTGAGTGAAATTGAGAAGGGCCAACTTGTTGATAGGAGCGTAGAACTCTGGTGCCCATTCTGTGTAGTAGCCACCATTTCAGAGGCCCAGGGTAGTTGGGTGACTTCTTTGGGCCAGGTGAATCTAGGGCTAGCTCACAGCCTTGTGGAAGCCATCAGTCTCAGTGCTGAGCACCTGGATGGATAAGAGGAAATGAGCTTGGAAATGAGCAAGGCAGAAACAGAGCATCTTCCCTTGCTTACTCAGAGGCCATTGTGGGTAGCAGGTTGCAGGGAAGCCAGCCAGATCCCTCAGCTTAGACAGAGCCTTCCTGCTGGCCAGCAGCTCAGAAGCTGCTGCTGGTGGTGGTGGTGTGCCGATTTTCTGTGCCTGGCAACGGATCCTAAGGGAACATGTGGGATGGACTTGGGGAGGGGCAGGTCTCAATAGAGTAATGGGTTAACGTGCTGTTTGGTTGTGAGATGATTGACAAGAAAATACTCTGGAGCACTGGGGAGGAAAATTCCCAGAAAGATTTTAACTAGATGGGAGAGAAAGCCCTTTTTCAATGTTTCTGCAGAGTAGCTTTACTCCTCTGCTTCTTAACTAATTAGCTTTGTGACAATGTTTCTTAATAATCTTCCACTGGTAGAAAAAGATGGTATGGTTAAAGGACTTGGCCTCACTAGTAACTTTTTTCTAAATGTCTTTGAAAAGATGTGGAAAGTGGAGGTTCCCTGTTTCCGTTGGTGGCTTTTGAAGGCCACAATCGGCTGAGCCACCTGTGTCTTAATTTAGCTCTGGTAGTACCTTGGAAGCTGCCTTTTGGGCAGAAAAAGTCCATTTATACTTTACACTCTGTCCTGACCCTTGCTGCTATTTATCTCTTTCTGAGGCCTTGTGGGTGCCTGCCTGGATTTTGGACAGCAGGAAACTCACCACTTGACCCATTTGTTCTGAAAACAGCCCTCCTGCCTAAGAGGTGGCTCTGAGTCTCACATTTTTGGGGTCGCTGTTTCTTTAACAAAATCTCACAACAAATGATGGAATTGGGTAGAGGTTGTTCCGGAATTTCACTCTGTCTTCAGTCTGCAGCTCCACCTTTTTGCCTTTGAAGCAAAATGTTTCCATTGAGCAAAATGCACCCAGCATGCTACTAAAATATTCACCAAAGTAGACCTTGGAAACCCCCCTCACTCCTATTGGGAAAGGCCCTGCCAGATGTCCCGGATATTCCTGCTTTGCCCTTTGGCATCTCTTTTCCCTGGATGTCCTTCCCTGCCATGGAGAAGTGTCGACTGCTCTGGGTGAAGGCTCCACTCCAGAAAAGCACAGCCCCTCCCTGTTCTTCCTCAGATGACTTTCCTGTGATGCCTGCAGGTTGGTTGTAATGTCAGCATCCATCTGTCACTTGAGAATGCCTTCAGATTGAAGTCCAGGTTAGATACATGAGAGGGTGGCTATCTGGTGCTGCTTCACCATGTCAGTGTCTATATCCTGTAGAAATTATGAGCAGGATCTAAGGGTCTGCCACTGACCACCTCTGTGACCTTGAGCAAGCTCATATCTCCATGCCTCATTTTTCTCATCTGCAAAATGGTAATAGTTCTGTCTCATTGGCTTATTGTGAGAATTAACAAATGAGGTTTTGGAAAGCCCCCAGGACAGTGCTGGTACATAGAAAGTACTCTCTAAGTGGCAGCTGTCACTACTATTCCATATTATTCTCTAAACTTCTTATCTTTCCATGTTAGTTCTAAGTTCTTTGAGGTCAGGGGACAATGTATCTTACTCATAGAATTCTAGTAATTGCTGGCAGTGTCATGGGGTGCAGCAGTTCAGTTTTGCAGCTCCATCAACATGATTTAAGCTCCTACTGTATGCTAGTCTTTTTCATATAGTCTATTAATATTCTTTTAACCCTTGCTAAAAACCACATGAAGAAGATTCTGTTATCCTCATTGTACAAATGGGGGTGTGTGTGATGTTTTTGGAGGGGAAGGTCTAGCCTGAGTCACATAAGCACACAAGGAAGACGCCTTTCAAAGTTTTACATAGTGTGTTACAATTTGAGACTGCTGGGAAGCAGATGCCAAGACTTGATGTATAAGACATTTATGGGAGGAGCATCTATAAAGGACAAGAAAGACAGGGGAGAAAGAGAAGTTGCTGGGAGCCTTCAGACCATGCTGCAGGTCTCAAAGGAAGGAGATTTAGGTAGGAAAAGCCACAGCTATAGCTGAGTTCCAAGAACGTCTGAGAGGCTGGAGGGGAAGCCTTGGTCAAAGCTGCCTGGTGGAGGAGCTCCATGTCTCACAGGAGTGGGCCTACATGTCCCCTCCGTGTTCAATCCCCGGCTGCAGCAGCACCCCAGGAAGCATAGCCTTGGTGTGGACATGGTAGAACCATTCTGCAACAGGAGCTCTAAACAGCACAGAGTGTGATAGCATGTCAGAACTGACCCATGAATGTGGCTTGTCATATAGGCCAGCCATAGCTTTTCTATCTGGGTCATTGTAAGACGGGACTCAGGACCATGGGTCTCAATGCTCTTGGTGGCCACGATGTGCTTCTGAGCTCAGTGCATGCTGTTGGCTGTAAGTCACCCAATTGCATTGTTTTCTCTGTGACTCACTTCTCCCTGAGAGATAATGAGAGTGAAAGTTCTCCCAGGGTGATTGAATGCGAAAGTTTAAACTCTGCATGGAGGTTGGGAGGTGCTGGAGAGATGGTCCCAGGCAGGGCTCTGGGGAGGTGTTTGACCTTCAGAGAAGGAAGGTATAGTTCCCTGTGAAGGCCTCTCTAGGCTGGGTTCTTTGGCCTTAATTCTTTAAAGGCGTAGGTAGGACACTTTCGGCTCATCACACTATGGGGAACCAAAAGCTTTTGCTCTGTAGCTACATGCAGTGCTGTTCATATTCTGATTTCTTTTGCCCCAAGCTGGCCATAATGCTTTGCACTTGAGGAGTGTTCAGAAATCATTTGATTGGTAAATGCTTGAAAATTCCAGTTCATTAGTGATTGCTAAGGATCTAGTTTACCTCCCCAAGACTTCTAACGTGCTTGACCAGTCATTTCTCTCATCTTTGATATGCAGGGAAAACATTCCTCCAGGATAAGATCAATTCCAGAGATGGAATTGAAAATCCTACTGAGAAAGATATAGTTTTCAGACTTCTGAAGTCTTGTTCTCTAACCCTAATCAATGAACCCATCCTTTTTCTTATTATGTATATGGTTAGGAAAGCGTTTCTTAAAGATATTTACATTGTTTAGAAAAAAACATTTCTTCGATTTTAAAGAAAATTCTCATCCCCTAAACCCAAATCCAAGCCTAAGCTGTCTCTGGTGACTTCTTTAAAAGAATCAGTTCCCTAGAAGAAAGACACTAGGAGGAAAACCTATGAAGAAACCCACTTCCTGACTTGAGCTCACTGGCCTGCTGTCCAAGTTTACGTCTGAGTATTAGGCTAAACCTAGCTAGACAGCATTTATAATGGGTTTAGAGGAAACTGGTGGCTGCATTTAAATAGAGGCTGCCCCTTTAAAAAAGAGGACCAGTCTCCTTTCTCCTGCCTCCACCCCCACATATGTGTCCTTGAACAAGTGCAGGTGTGCAGAAGGAGCAAAACAAAGGTTCTTTCCTTCTAAAAATGTGTAACTGCCTGGTTCTCAGACTCAAGCCATACTGGCCAAATGAGCCTTACTTAGATCTGTGCTACTTGGGTGGGGCAATCCTGCTGGTCTTTTGCCAGCCCACTGGGCTTGCTTCTGACCCCATCCTGGGCATTGGTGGCAGGACAAGATGCCTCCTTTACCTCAGTTAATGCTGGCAGGATCTGTCTCTTTAGGCCCCACATTTATGGGACTGCTGCCCAACTCATTCTAGGTCAGTGCCACATGATGATAGGGTGGAGCAGCCTTGGTGAGAACATGAATGATTAGGGAGAAAAGCACATTGGTGGGGAAAGAGGATCTAAGTCCATCTGTGGCCAAGATTTCCCCAAACCAGAAATGTCTGTGATACTTTCACTTGCAAAGCAGTTTGCATCTGGTATCTCTTGGTGCAGACCTACTTTTAATTAGAGCAAAGATCCCTAACATTAAAAATCTTGAGTGGTTATTTCATTTAAAATATTAAGAAGTTTATCTACTTTTAACTTTTTTTTTTTTTTTAAACCTTTAGCTTTCTACTTGCTCCAAGTTGCCATATGAAAGGCTAATTTATTTCTTGGAGTCCTGATTAAAGTTTTCTTAATGCTTTTACAATTGAAAAAAATTCTATCTCTTTTTATTTTTATTTTATTTTATAAGATTCTGTTTTGTTGTTGTTGTTGTTGTTGTTGTTGTTGTTGTGTACCAGAGATTGAACTCATCCTCAGCCCTATTTTGTATTTTATTTAGAGACAGGGTCTCACTGAGTTCCTTGCTTAGCACCTCGTAGTTGCTGAGGCTGGCTTTGAAATCATGAGCCTCCTGTCTCAGCTTCCCAAGCTGCTGGGATTATAGACATGTGCCACTGTGCCCAGCCAAGTTTCTGTTTTTAAAAACACTTTTTCCGGGTGTTTCATTCTCCTGTTAAATTTCATTATTGAATTTTCTGTTGCTTCCAAACTGTTCTGCACTGAGGTTGCTCCTTTAGGTCTCTCTTTCTTTCTTAAAAAAAAACAAAAATAAAATATACATATATATTTGCATAATAAGAACTTAATTTATATCTCTGTAAAGAGGAGCAGAGATTACTATTTCCATTTTAGGCATAAGAAAATAAAGCCCAGAGAGGTTAAATTAGTTGCACAAGACTGCACAGTGAATCAGGGATGAATTGAGATCAAAGCCCTGTACCCTTGACTCCCCATGTGGGACTTTCCCAGGGGCATGTTCATATTTTAGTTTTATAGGATTCTGTCATCTCTTAGTCCTCTGCTGCCTGACATATTTCATGTTTTCTTTCAAAAAAAAATTTTGAAGTCCTCCCTCCTTTTTTGAGGATCTAACATGTCAAAGATGTGAACTTGACAGTCCAGAGATGGTTTTAATTGATTTGAGAGCTGTTTTCTAACTTATTTCCATTGGTAGATAACTGGTTATCTCAGCACTAAGTAAGTACAAGTTCATGGAGTTACTGTTCATCATTGTTTTCATTGGGTGTGTTTTTTAAGTACCTGTTTAAGATGTTCTTTGCTGTTGTGAGTCAGATTATTAGAATTTGTATTCCCAATCACTGCCCTTGAATTCCCAGCCATTGATCTAGGAACATATTTATAGATTATAATGACTGTGCAATGATTCATTAAACCAAGCCATTGTTCACTGGTGGTAGAATGTATCATAGATGGAATATGTTTGAGAAGAGATGAAATTGGGTGAGGGTGGTGGCAAAGGAAAGCCAGAACTCAGAAGAAATGGGAGATGGCACCTGTGGGCATAACAGAGCCAAATCCAAGCTGTCCCTGCTCTTCCCAGGGCCTTGATCACCAAGCAATTCAGCTGTATTGCCCATAGGCAGAAGAGTTTGTACAGCTCCAGGTTGGAATGGCCAAAAGAGCAAGAAACTCTCAGGCTGTTTTCTGTTTGCCATTAAACTTCACAACTTAAATTTCACAGGGACTTAATGGTACTAGAGATATTTTGCAATCTTTGGTGACTTAGGAGGGGGTTGTCAGCAATGTGGTAATGTTTAGATGCTGGGATCCACCTCTCCACCCTCAGAGGTGGGTTCTCCTGAGGGAGTACGAATAGAAGATACGTTTGTGAACAGATGGGTCATTTCTGAATTCGAGTGTTCTGTTTTTGCTGTCATTGTTTGGCTGTGGGTAGAGACACCTGGCTGTAAGGGAGGGGCCCAACAGGCCCGTTCTCTGTTTTAGAGCCACCTGCCAGATGTGTGCTACCAGGGCAGAGTCAGCCCTGTTGCAAGGGTGACCAACCATGAGAGTTTCATAGGTTAAAATAAGTGTGGTGTCCTGCCCACACTGAGGTATTTGATTTGAATTTCAGAATAGAGCTAAAGGATTTTAGCTTCTCAAAGTAACAATTAACCCCCAAAGGACAGGAGGTATGGTGGTTTTTTATTTTGGGGACATGTTGATGCAACATAGACAGGGAGTCACCCATATTTATTTGACTCCAAATATAATTTAAGAGAAGGAGTTTTGATGGCTTTGCAAATCCTCACATCTTGTTATCAGAGGAGGAGTCTTACTAAAATCATTCAATGAACATTTATGGTGTCCCTCCTGAAGATGAGGTATTGAACCTGGCTCTGAGAATATAAAAAGCAATAAGATAGAAGGAGCTGAAACAAATTTTTGTTGGTTGGTGTTTGTTAATGAGTGATTTGTTGGTGATCCACTATTCTAGGCTTTGGGTTGTAGCAGTGAAAACACAAAATGCTGCCCTTGGAACATATATTCTAGTGATGAGAGAGATGGACATTGAGCAAACTATCAGGGTTGGTCTTGGTGTTAGCAGGCCACAATGCAAATATGAGGATTCTGCTCAGGGGAGTAGCTCCTCAGCTTTGACCCCTGGCCTGGATGGAAGTCAGCTGCCTTGTGTTAGCCTCTCACGGGGAACAGATGACAGAATGCGAACTTGTGGTTGAAATGGAAATGAGGAAGGAGTACAAGGAAAGCCTGAAGTCCAACCCCAAATCATTTTCATTCTCTAGCTGTGAGGAGGTCATTGCCATGGGCAGGCAACCACCAAACCTGGAAAACAAGAAGAAAAATACAAACTGGCAAATGGGAAGGTTTATTTTCAAGAATATCTTGTTATCTTTTATTCTAGCCCATTAGTATATATTTAAGTTGCTCAGTTCTTAGCCTTCAGACTAAGGGACCAAAAAAAAGAAAGGGACTTCTTAATAGCCAACCTGCATTGAGAGAGATGGCAGGCTTTGAAGTTCCTAGACAAGGAAGAGGGACTTAAAATATATCCAAAAAGAGCAGGAAGTTACTTAGAGCTTTATCTGTTTTTCCCCCTAAAAAGAGATGGTTGTCATACATTCATGGTGTCTTGAGGGTCCTCTCTATGGTGGTTGGGGGTATGTGGGGGGTTGCATCTTCAGTTTAATTTGCTCTCCTGGCTTGAGATCCCTCTAGGTACCCACCTGATATTTCTGTATAATATTCTTCCGTGGGGACTATCAGTGTCATAGAAAGAATTTCCCTCTTATCCAGAAGCTGAAAAGGAAGGAACAATCAGAGGAAATTTCCTGGCTGCAACCTCTCTGCAGCAGGCAGGCGGGTGGGGGCGGGGGCAGTGTGTGGAGGCCCAGGGAGATGGGAGATGGGGCCTGTGGGTGTGTGGTGCCCTCCCTCCTGCACTGCTTTGGAAAGAGACCTCCTCCTAACAGGGACCCCTCTGTTGTTGTGGCTCAGAGCTCCACTTGAGAAGCATAGTTTCCCAGTGATGCCACTGGATTCCTGACGTGTGACACTGCAGGGCAACATGGTGAAGGGTACTGTTGACTGCACTGGGGCCCCAGACAGGCACACCATTGTGAGTCACATTTAACATGTGAGTTCCCCTTTCCCATGACTGGAGCTATTCTTAGTGCTAGTCTCTGCTCCCAGGGATGAAGGTCACTGGGACCACTGTCCATTTGGGTAGGTGGATGGGGCTGGGTCCAGGGGTGAGGGGGAGGTACAGGGCAAATGGAGGAAGAGGCTTTATAATTTCAGAGTATGTTGGAGCAGAGGCAGGGATGGAGGCCCTTGGCCCTGTGGATTTGAGTAGATCCGTGCTCGGCAGTACAGAAACATCCACTGGAGAATTGTCATTAAGAGTGCAAGGCTCATTCATTGTTTCCATGAGTCTAGGGCATAGACTTAGATGTGGCTGGCAGATGTTCAAAGCACTGCAGCCCCAGAGCTGCCTCCACACTGTCTCCACTTGGCCCTAATTTTCCCTCCTAGACCTGAAATGAGGGTGACACCTTGCTGTAGAAATAGCCTCCAGTGTGGGACTATCCAGGGCACAGACTAGGCCTGAAGCCAGAATTTGCAGAGTTGCAAAGTTTGTAGCTGGGAGAACAATTCCAGGTCCTTCCTGTTTCTGTTGCTCTGCACAATAAAAGGGCATTTTAGGAATCAGGACAAAGGCACAGGAGGGAAAGGGGAAGGGAATATTGGGGAGGGATCACATTCCTCTCCTTTGGTGCAACAACCTGGGCTTTCTGAAGAGTGAGAGTACCTGGGTGCTTATCAGCCTGGGGTGCTTAGCAGCCTGGGGGTGCTTACAGGGGCTGGGACTTGGACTGACATTGCCATTGTGTTAGCTTTCCTACTCTGAAGCTAACCAGAGACATTTCTTACCATTCAAGTTCCTGGTTTTCCTTTTCCTTTTTACCCCCACTTATTGCCTTTGGTGTAAGTGGGGGGGAAAAAAAAAAGAGTTTGAGAGCACAGGACCTGGGACTTGGGTTCCCAGATTTAGCATTTGTGTATTCCTTCTGTATATAGGATAATTCACAGTGAGGGAAAAAACCTAAGACAAGGACTTACCCTGTCCACTGGCCATATTCACAGACGTCAGGGGGCAGATATATACAGAGAAAGGTCTGGAGCAAAGGACTGCTTAACATTTCAGTTCTAGAAGTGGCACTGGAGGAAAACAGCAGTGATAATTCTGCCTGAGGTTCTCCTGTGTGAGCTGATGCTGGCAATGTAAACTGAAATCCCCTTGTTGGCCTTGTGGGTGTGAGTCTCAAGGGCAGGAGACTGGGCTGTACTCTTGGGCTGTCCTTTCTGGGACCTGCAGATGTGCTTGCTGCTCCCTGCCTCTAGCCAGGACCGCCTGGTTTTCTCCATCTTTTCATCCCTGGTATAGGAGCTCTTTCCTCTAAGAGAAGACAGTTTGAGAGGTTCTGAAGTAAGTTAGTAGGAGGGAGAAATAGTGACATAACATAACCTTGCCATCACAAGGTGACCTGATGAATTGGACTGGAAACATCTCCAGGGAGGGTAAATGCCTAGGCTAGGAGACAGCAGTACGGCTGGCCATCTAGTGTCTGGCAACTACTGCGAGAGGTGGGGAAGAGATTTTTAAATTTTCTTTAAGCCAGGGCTTTTTATACTTTTCTTCACTGCAACCAGATGGGCAGTTGAGACACCAGGCTTTTGGCTTGATCTTGCCTAGGGGCAACATAGTGTTGGAATGAAGAATTTGGGGGCCAGACCACCTGGGTTCCACTCTCAGCTACTCCACTTGTGATATGAATGTCTTTGTACAAGTTAGAGAGCCATGCAGTACACCATTTTTTTTTTTCCTGTAAAGTGGTAGAAACAAATAGAATAACCACAGCACCCAGCTTCCTAGAGTTATTGTGAGGGATCCTGAGATGCCTGTAAAGTATTGCTCAGTTGTGTGTACAGAGGCTACGCAATGAACCATGGCCCCTTTAGCTCTTTTCTTTGCCAGGGGTTTTAGAGAAAACCCCCACCCCCAAATATCTAAGGTCTGTACTATTGACATAAGAGTATTCTCATTTCAGAACTTTGGGATGGCTGATTTTTCTTTATCTGTCTCTCTCCAGGGTTTTTATTGAATGACCATAGTCACTATGAACGTCATCAGAAAACCTGTAATGTTCAGGGCTTTTTGCAGTTGCATTTCTTAAGAGCAATTTCCTTTCCTACCCCCTGGGCCCATTAGAAAGGCTTCTCAGTGGATTCCTCATATAGTGTCATATTTAGTTTTGTGAGCTCAGGCAGGGAGCAGCAGTAGTTGCCAACATTACTCAACTCACAAGAAGCCTCCAAGAAAGCTGAGGTGTGTACTAAATGTTTTTTTTAACAATAGGTGGACACAGGAAGCAAATGCTCCACTAGTGTAGCTCTCTAGGCTGTTTCTTTGGGTGGTTATTTATTTTGGAGGCATTCACCAAATTTTTTTATTCTCAAATACGTGTAAGGTACTTTCTGCAAAGTACATTAGAGCTAGAGGTGTATTCTCAGAAAGCTGAAGTAGAGCTATTTCATATTCCATGTTTAGCTTGGGTGTGCTGAGGAAGGGGCCCTGGAAACCACCATTAGGAAGTAGTTACTGAATGAAGGTTTCCTTTGGCTCTAGGATGACTATGCACGTCAGTAGCTGTTTCCTCCTGTGGGGTCAGTGGAAGTTGCCCTGGTGCTTTGAGTCTGACCTTGGAGCAAAGTGGCATTGCTCTTCTGAGCACCCTTTGCTGTGCCAATAGAGAAGAAACTCTAAGAGCATTTGTACCCAGCTCACAGCAAAGAGATGGAACATAGATTTTAGGAACAAGTAAAATTATGTTTAGGAATGTGCCTTGAAGGAGTATAAGATAGAATAAGGGACTGCTCTTATAGAACATAAAGGGCATTTTTTAAGATGAAGAGAAATCCTAAAAATTAATTCCTGTTGCATCAGACATGTTTGAAATTTCCAAGGTTAAAGGTTAGAGTCTTAGAAAATCAAGTTTCCTTATGAGATGGGGAATCCCAGGCCTCATTTACACAAAGGGCCATTCCCAGTCCCATCCTGCTCAGATTGGTTCTGAGATGATGTCATAAGCAGTGTAGACATGTAACAAGCAACACAGGCGACTGGACCCTGTGTTGTCTCTCCAGTAACTCCCATAAATTAGATGAGAACCACTGGTAGCATAGTCATTTCAGAATAGAAAGGTATCCTAGAAGGAAAGCTAGGTGACATAAATCTTTTAGCAAAGGAAATTTATTGTAAGTGTATACCAGGCCTTCTAGAATAAACTCGTGATAGTATGGATGGCTGAGGCGAGAGAGGGAGAGAGAGAGAGAGGGAGAGAGTTTTCAGATACATGAACCTATGAAGACAGTCTGAGACAGTCCTTACCCGACCCCTGGGGACTCCTTGGGTGGCAAGTTAATTCCTCAGATAGTGATGATGCATTCCTTTCTGGGTGCTTGCCTGTAAGTGGCCTGGGAGTGTGGAGTAATGGTAGAGAGGAATATTATAACTGAAGACACCGAACATCTGTTTCCTTACAAGAGGAAAAAGTTATCCTTCTCTTTAACAAATCAGGGGTCAGAGGATCCCTGTGGCAGAGGAGTGCTCATGAGCTGTGACTTCTGCTTGGAGTTGGCAAAGACATACCTATGTGAATACCTTTCTTCTTAAGGCAAACATAATAGTTTTTGATGGCACAAGGGATTATGTTTCCTTAGATAACTCAGAAGATAGAAGCCACATTTCTTTCTAGAGTTTGCTTAGCAATAAAAATGGATCGATCTTAAATACATCAAAATAAGGCAATTGATATATTTTCTCTTTCTTCCTTTCTTCCTTTTTTTGAAGATCTTTACCTTTTCCTTCTGTTTGGGCTCAGAGCCCTTTCTCCAACATTTGCATTGTAGATTGCCTTCCTTTCTCCTAGCTGAATGGACTGGGAGAGGAGAGATGAGGGAATTCTGTGTAATGGGATTGGTTGCTCAGAACACTGAGTATGTGGTGTAATTATTCACTGTGCCTTGTGTTTCCAGGCAGTGGACCAATCCAGCTGTGGCAGTTTCTTCTGGAATTACTCACTGATAAATCCTGTCAGTCTTTTATCAGCTGGACAGGAGATGGCTGGGAATTCAAGCTTTCTGACCCAGATGAGGTAAGAAAGAAGTGACTTGAGAGGCCTGAGTTGAGGAGAGATGAGAGGAAACCCTGGGAAGGGGCTGTGAGGTTTGGATGACATTTTCTAGGATTGCAATCACAGCTGCTCCTTGCTGCTTATATGACCTTAAGCAAGTGATGTAGCCTGCCTAAGCCTCAGTTTCATCATTGGGAAAGCAGAAAACATCCACAGTGTCCATTAGTTTTTCAGGATTAACTGATGTACACTTGAAGTGCCTGGCACATAGTAGGCCCTTTGTCTACAAAGTTGCCTCCCTGACCTCGTACTCCTCCTAGCACAGTGGCTCTGTGAATGGCAGGGGCCAGACAGTTCAAGAGGCCTTGGAAGATTGGTGCAGCTGTTCATTCATTCATTCTTTCATTACATAAATGCTTATTGAGGGGTTGATCTGTGTCATGCCCAATTTCCATGATAAAAAACAATGAACAACAGAGACAAGATCTCTGTTCTGGGCAGACATGAGAAAATATTTGTGCTCTAGTACAGAAAAAATGCCTCCTGCTATTGAAGGTAAGTAGAATTGAAGCCCAGCCCCTCCCCTTCACATACTCCCATTATATTTCATGCTTTCAAAGCAAGAAAATTCTAAGAATAAGGGGAAAGAAAGTCTGTATTTTGGCTCTTCTTTTTTCTCCAAATCAAAAAGTTTAACCCTGTTACCTAGGAGTTCAAGGTCACTGAGTTTTCATCAACTTAAATAGTTAGCTTACCTACTGTCCCTACCCAACCCTAAATTTAGAGGACTAAAATTTAGAATTGTGTAATTTTCATCAATGTATATGGAACTAGCAGACATTATATTAAATTAAATCAATCAGGCAAAGACAGACAAATGCTGCATGTTCTCACACATGGGAGACTACAAAGTTGATCTCATAGAAGTAGACATTAAGGCTGAGGATGTAGCTTAGTGGTAGAGCACTTGTCTAGCATGCATGAGGCTCTGGATTCAACTCTAAGTACCATTAAAAAAAAAAAAGTGGTCAATTAACAGTGGTTGCCAAAGCCTAGAGGGGGTCAGGCAGGGTATGAGGTGTAGAGAGGATGGTTAATGAGTGCAGGGTGCTGTTGGATAGGAAAGATAACTTCTAAAGTTCTGTAGCACAGAAGGATGACTATGGTTGACAACAATTAATTGAATATTTCAAAATAGGTAGTAGAGAGAATTTTGAATGGCTCCAATAGAAAGTACCCATATATGTCTCAGGTGGTAGACATGCCAGATACCTTGATCATTACATGTTTTGTACATGTATCCAAAGGTTACATTGCACCCCATAAATGTTATTATGTGTCAATTGAAATAAGAATTTATTTTAAAAAAAGAAAAATGGAATTCAGAGGAGAATCTCATCTTATTTGAACATCACAGGCCATCATGAATGGGCATCTATATAATAAACATATTTTGAGGTTATCCTATAGCTTTTTACCCACTCCTCCTTTAAAAAATTTTTTTTTCAATTTTTATTTTTTAAAATTTCAGGTGGCCAGGAGGTGGGGAAAGAGAAAAAACAAACCCAAGATGAACTACGAAAAACTGAGCCGTGGCCTTCGCTACTATTATGACAAAAACATCATCCACAAGACAGCGGGTAAACGCTACGTATACCGCTTTGTGTGTGATCTACAGAGCCTGCTGGGATACACACCTGAGGAACTCCATGCCATGCTGGATGTCAAGCCGGATACAGACGAGTGATAGACCAGGAAGGGGTTGGGGGACCCTGCTGACACCTTGCAAAGAACAACCACTTTGGTTGGACTCATATTTTTTAATTGTTATACTATTTTTTATTTTCCAGAACTCATTTTTTACATTCAGGGGTGGGAATTAAGGGAGCTGCAGCTGTAATCCATTGTACGTGGTCACAAAGGGAAAGCCAGGACTTGTGGGGTGGGTGGGGCAAGACATTCTTGGGCAAATTTTCAGGAGAGAAAGAAGAGTCTTTTTAGAAGCTTGAAGGATCTGACTTAAGGGAGAAAGAGACTAACATGTCCAATAATTTTTTTTTTTACTTCACCTATGGAAAAAAATGCATCTTAAATTACAGACCCACCAGAAAGAGAAATTGTCACATCCAGAGTCATGAGACAATGAAAGGCAGTTGGGTTGCTTTTGTTTTTAAATCTGGGAAGGGAAAAAAAAGGAGCGGGTGGGGGATAAAAGCATTTTCTTTGGGGGATGCACTAAAAACCAAGAATTTTACCTTTTACTCTACTTTTTGAAACAGAGATGGACTTCAGTGGGGGCGGGGCCAAAACTGTTTTTGTGTTAAAATTGATTTTATTAAATTTTGTGCCAGTATTTTTTTTTTCTAAAAAATCGTCTTAAGCTCTAAGGTGGTCTCAGTATTACAGTATCACACAAGTTTGTTCTTATTTACTGACTGAGGATTCTGTCATAAGGAAAGAAAACTGTTTATATAGACCCCATTGGAAAAGTGAAGCTCTATCACTGAGGTCAGGGATCCCAAATTCGTGTGACTTATATATGAAGGAAATATTAATGCTGATTTGGGTACAGGAGAATTGCACATGTGAACTTCATCGATAATTTAAAAATAATTATCACACTCCTTTACTTAGTTTGTCACTTTTGGAGTCTCGGGGCTTAGACTTAATGTTAAGCTAATAAGCATTAAGTCTTTGAACTGAATGTATTTTGCAGCCCTGGTTTTAGACTATAATCAATTTTGGCACACTATTTAAGTTGTGGAAAGGAAATCAAAGGGGGAAGATTAACTTGGTTCTTGAGTAAGTCTCTATCTGTAACATACGTGACTTAGAATAGAAGCTGTATGCATGGGCATTACCCTTCTCGTCTTAAAAAGTAAGTCATAAAATGTATGTCATTCCAAATCAACACTCTATAATTTATCCTTTATGTTTTCTTTTCCCAGAATCCCCACATTTATTGCCCCCACCCCGCTCTGTTATTCAGTAGGCAGAATGTACAGCTTTCTGATAAGTGAGCGAAAGAGTAACTTCTGACACAGAGAGTGTAGTCTTGCTGGGTTTTAGAGGCCATGGAAATTAAGAGAGCATTTCAGTAAAATGTGACTTGGCTGCCTGGGAAGGCTTTCCTTTGAAGAACTGAAGCTAGTCAGGTAGGATGTCAGGTTAGACTGTGCACTCAGAGGACATGAAAGGCTTGAACGGTGTTGGGGCATCGTGCTTGAATCTCTTGTCTTGGCAGAGGGTAGGTGAAAGTTCACTGCAGAAGGGAAGGATGACTTGAAGGCAGAGGAAACAAGGGAAGGAGCTTGAGTGAAGAAAATAAGGTGGTCCATGAGATTTGAATTTATTTTTTGTTCTCCCAAAGTTTAGACATTTATGTGTTGACTGTGTTTACACAGTCAACTGTGGCAGTCATCTTTCTGCTGGTTGTGGGTGGGGGGGCGCTCTGAAAATGAGGTTTGGGGGCAATAAACAACATTTAACTGGGGAGGGAAATGTGCCTAATGCAATTAGAATTCCTCCCACTTTTTATACCCCAGTTAAAAGGATGACAGTGGACTTCCATGAATAAGAGGGAAACAATTAAGATGAGCTTCTCAGGGCTGGTCCCTTTTGGGATTTAGCTAAGAAACTGGAAGCACTAACTACCTTCTAGCATATCTTCATGAAAGTTGATTGCTGACTCCCAGATCCCCTTATAGACCCTGAATTTTCAGGAATGAAGCTCTGTGATCCATGAGTATCCTCATACTGATCAATTGGAGCATGCACACGCAAAGTGAAGGCAGAATTGTCCCAGCTATGTATTTTGATCTTACGGATGCAGGTGCCTTAATGAAGCTCTCAAATATTTTTGGAGCTGCTCAGGGAGTGTTAGGTGGAACCATTTGGACTACATTATTTTCTTTTAGATTCTGTGATCTTTCTTGGGCACTGGCAAAGTGTGTGTGTGTGTGTGTGTGTGTGTGTGTGTGTGTGTGTGTGTGTCTGTGTCTGCAGACTTGCAAAACTGCAGCTGAAATGATACCTGGGTTTTGTAGTTAAGTCTTTCCACATGTTGATAATGGGTGAGAGTAGAACCAAGGCCAGGTATTGGTCATTGCTTGCTATTTGCAACCAGGCATAAAATCACTTTCTCAAGTCAGCCTTTCCTATGAAATTTATGCTGAAAACTCCCCTTCTGAGTCTGTGTAACACCTGCAATCCCAATAGCAGATAAGATGTAAGAAAGTGCCTCCTAGTGCTCCCCAGCCTGCTTCTTTACTAAGATGCCCTTTCTCTAGGGCCACTGTTTTCTGGATTTGTAGATAGTGTATTAGTTCAGACAGCTTTGTCCATCTGGCCAGATGCTTTCTCCCCTCTTGTCCAAAGGCCAGAGACCATCCCAGGAAGAATGGTGGGTGGTTTATACACTGGAAATGTAGCAGCATTGTTGCATTTATGCTTTTTAAAAACACATTAACTTCAGAGGAAGGACGGGCAAATCTGGTCTAACTGGGTGAAACCCTTATTTTCTTGGAGATGCCTTAACCAATATGGGTTTTGGTTTTGGGCTCAGAGTCACCTGTGTTCCCTTTTCCATTCAAGGAAGGGATGTCCCTACATGGAGCCCTGATTTTGAGCCCATGGGGATTGGTTGGCGGTAACATTCAAAGATCAGAGGCGCTCTTCCTCACTTTGGAGATGAACACTCTGGGTTTTAAAGCATTAACCTGCCTAACTTTCATGGTGAAAAATACACCTCTTTTCTAGTCATGCTGTGCATGTTGCTTTCTCTGTTGGGGTCTATATAAATTTGTTGAACTCTTATCTACATTCCAAAGAAGTTTCAAGGAACCATAAATATATGTATACATATACATATATGGAATATATATATTAAAATAAAATTATCTCTATCAGGAATACTGCCTCAGTTATTGAACTTTTTTTAAAGAAAACGTTTTTTTTAAACTGAGAAGTATTGGGGTGAAAAAGATGTTATATTGTGTTTGACTATTTTCCAACTTGTATTTTCATATAATTTATATTTTTTAAATGATGAAAATTTAAAAGCAAGATTTTAAAAAAGGAAAAGCAGGTGCTTTTTAAAAATCAGAACTGAGGTAGCTTAGAGATGTAGCGATGTAAGTTGTCTATGTGTTTTTTTTTTTTTTTTTTTTTAATGCAAAAAAAAAAAAAATTTCTTACCGGGGAGTTTTTTTTTTGTTTGTTTATTTTAGTAGCTGATGCTGGCACATCATTTTGCTGGAGAGTTTTTTATATACTGTAGCCTGATTTCATATTGTATTTTAAACTGTGTGAAATTAAAAACAAAGAAATTCATTCATAATGATGTGGTTTTGGTTTGATTCTTTCCTGTCTGGATCATGTAGTGAAACAGGACAAATTAACCAGCTAGAGACAAACACAAGAAGAAGTGCCATCCAGTCTTTCCATCCCACTAGTTCAGGACCACATTAATAAAGATATCTTAATAAAAGGTGAACTGTCACAAGAATACAGGGAAGTCATCCAGCATCCTGATTATTGAATATGTTGTGTCACCCTTTATGGAATGTCCCTGGCCTTGTCACACCTTATTCATGTCTGAAAGACTAAGCCACATGAAGAAAAATTTTAATGACTCAACAGGTAGACATTTGATTTCAGCAAGGTGCAGTTCCTGATATAAATATAGAAAGTGGAACACTTTAGGTGCTCTGAACAAGGAGCATTATTTTTGTTTCTTCTTCTGGTAGTATCTTTGCTCTGAAGCAATTTGGCCCCCTTCTCACCTATTCCTTTGGTCCTATTTCATTAGGACTGATAAGATCAGTCAGAACCCCCAGCAATCCATGTCATAAATAAAACACGTATTTTTAAGTGCTACAGAGAGGAGTGCTTAGGAATGCAATCTGCATGGTGCCTTTTCCTTGTTGTTGAAACTGTAGAAGGTGGATGTTTTTAATTAACACCAACATTTGCAACATGAATCCCAACTCACAGCTGGAAAGAGAATTTTTGCTGAATTGTTCACAAAGAGAGCTCTGTTTTTGGAAAATCTTTTTTCAGTCCTGGAGCTTGAGGTTTGCTGAGTACACATTAAACACAGACTGTGTGGTCTAGTGGTCAGTGAGCCCAACTGGCCATAAGGAGGGCTCTGGGACCTAAATCCCAGTGAGGCCACCACCATTCACTGGGAGACTTTGGGAAAACAGTTTGAAGTCCTTATATGTTTTAGTTTTCAGCTGCACACCTGGGCAAAACCACAACTCCTAAGGCAACCTGTGGCGACATGAGAACTCCTCTCCCCCTGAATAAGCAGTTCATAGGTTTCTGCCTCAGTCAAGGATTTGGTCAGAGAGCTTTCCTTCAATGCCAACTTGGTATTATCCCTCAGAGAATCTGATTTAATGCTGACCAGGGTAGAAGATTAAGATGTAGTTGAATAAAATCAGCTTAGTTCTGTTTCTCCAACTAGAGCTAGAGTTCTGATGGGGAGCTCACAAGAAACAGCTTGGTGGCCTCTCTTTATGATATTGCTGAAACCCCCATGTTGAAGCTACAGTAGGGAGGAGGCTGAATGAGAGCAGCATCTTCAACAACAATTGTAGGATTTTGGAAGATAGGGTAGGGTGAGAGGAAGAGAGCCAGGGAGTCATTCAAAAGAAGGTGACGGTCAAAATCTACAGATTTCACATGAATTCTGGAGGTAATAGAATAAGAAAATTGGCCAAGTCCGACTCTGCTGACACAGATTTGGAGAAAACTTCTAAAACCAAAGCTCTCCCTTGAATCCTCTACCAAGATGGAGCAACAGAGTTGTATTAGTCCATTTTCTGTTGCTATAAGAAAATACACAAGACTGAGTAATATATAAAGAAAAGAGATTTATCTGGCTCATAGTTTTGGAGGCCAAATGTCAAGACTGACAATCCCATCTGTTTGGCCTCTGGTGAGGGTCTCATGGCAGGAGGATGTGCAAAAGGATAGCTCCCAGTAGGAGATAGGAAGCTAGAGGGATTCAGGGATGGATGAGAGAACTAACACATTTCTTGAGACCAGCATTAATACCTTCCCATGGCAATGCCCCATGATCTACTATTAGGCCTGACCTCTTAAAAAAGGTTCTGCTACATCAACATCACCACACTGGGGACTCAGTTTCCAACACAGGAACTTTTAAGGGTCACACTCAAACCATACCTGAACCATAGCAAGAACTTTTTAGTATCATTGAAATGTAACTATTTTAACCTGAAAAGGAGGAAGATTGTGACTTATGCTTCGGGTAAAATAAAGGAGGTAGTGTAAACTAAAAGTGGCACATGACAGAGATTGCATGACAGAGATGCTGTGCTTGGCCTGTACAGTACGGGAGCCCAACCCACCCAGCCCAAGTGAATCTTTTACTCGGGAGGGTAGTGGGACAGTTTTTGAATTCTGACATTCCTTTATAGCAACACCCCATGAGCATGGAGTAAGCAGCCCTCTCTAGATGAACATGAATCTCCTGTGTCATCTCTAGTAGGCCAATTCCACACATTCACATTCCTGCCTACTCCCTGAGGACTTTGAGTTTGTGTCCCTTGTTGCAGATGTCTATCCCACAGTCCATGTTTGCTTGGCATGAAACACATTTAATTCTAGAAACTACAGTGGAAGAGAGCACAAGAGGTCATCAGGGCCATCAGAGAACCATCTGACTCCTAAGCCCCCGTTTTTTCCATTACGCCATGTTGCCACCATGGAAAGGGTTCCTTCAATGATACTGACTGGTGGCTCCCCTGTGTGGGACCCACAGCCCTGGTTACCAAGAGATACACCAAGCATGAGACAAGGACAAAGTCTTTTATCAAGGATGCTTTTTCGCCACATCCCCAGCCCTATTTTGTATTTTATTTAGAGACAGGGTCTCACTGAGTTGCTTAGCACCTTGATTTTGCTGATGCTGGCTTTGAACTTGCGGTCCTCCTGCCTCAGCCTCTCAAGCTGCTGGGATTACAGGTGTGTCCCACCACACCCAGCTCCTAAATCCTTCTGGCCTCTTCTTTTCCCCAGTGGCTCCTCTGGTAGTGGTTTGTGCTGTGGTTCCCGTTGTACGGAAGCTCTTCTCCAGTGCAGATACAGACATACCTGAGCCCCCTTGTAGCTGATTCGAGGACCTGGCCCTGGCCATTTGGATATATATGTTAGTCTACTTTGCTTCACTGTGACCAAAATACCTAACAAGAACAACCCACAGGAGAAAGAGTTTATTTTGGCTCACAGTTTCAGAGGTTCAGTCTCTGTTTGGCTGACTCCACTGCTCTGGGCTCACGATGAGGCAGAACATCATGGCAGAAAAGTTTAGCTGAGGAGCTCATAGCTGCCAGGATTCAGAGGGAGAGAGAGAGGGAAAGGGGCCACAGGGCACCTGAGCCCTTCCAGGGTATATCCCAGCAATCTACCTCTCCCAGCCATGTCCTACCTACCTACAGTTACAACTCCACTCTGTCCATTCACACTAGGATGGACTGATCAGGTTACAGCTCTCACAATTCAGTCATTCCACCTCAGAACATTTGTGCATTAACACAGGAGCTTTGGGAGGGCAACTCATATCCAAACCATAACAGCATACCATGTTGATTTAGCTTGCTGCTGGTTGTTTGCTACTCTGTGAGATCCACCCAAGCTGTGAGAATCCTCACCAAAGAACAATAAATATCAGAAGAGATGAGCATTTTCCTGGCATGTTTGCAATGAGGCAGAGATTTAAGGATGCTAATTAAAGTAGGTGTTGATCAATTGGTGAAAAATTTTAAGTTGAGAATAAAAGCATTAATTGAGAATTTAGAATTCCAAATTAGGGTTGAGGTGGATCTGGCCTTAGTGCCCTTTGGTCAGTACCATTTCCTGTTTTACTCACTGTCCCCATCCCTTTCCCCTTTTCCATTTTCCTGGCAAATACATCTGTCCTGGGAAAACTAGTCTCATTCAGTTGCCTGGCGTATCTCAATGTGCTGACGTCCAAAGTAATGATAGTGATGATCATCTGCCCATAGCAACAGTAGGAAATCAACAACGACCTGGTCTTGTGATATGATCCACAATCCCCAAAGCCTGTTTGAGTTTACAAGCCTATCTCTAATCTCTTGTCCCTGCCATTCAGGCTTTAGTGCTCTCTCAGCCCCAGTGTTTGTACAGAGCTTTGATGTCAGGTCAGCTGTGGTCCCTCCATGTGATACGATATAGAAGAGCAAGGGAGATTTCAGCAGCCACTTGTGGGAATTGCTAAGAAGAAGAGATAGCCACTATCTTTCCTCTGCATACTCCACACTATCAGCCTGAGTCACTGGTTCTGAGCAGTAGCAGGCTATTTTTAACCTTCTTATAGGCACACCTGAAATTTCAGCTATGACTCTCCTTATACCTCAGGGTCTATCCTCCAGATGTGTCTGGTAATGATTAAGAGTTTAGAGATTCTGGAAGAAGTAGCAAAGACTTCACAAGCATGGGGTTCTGATGATGACTGCTCCCTTTGGTCTGGGATTATTGTTTTCAAGGCAAGAATATTCCAAACTTCAGAAGGACTGATGTGACTGGGAGCTTCTGAGCAGCTTTGGAAATTGTGTAGAATCCATAAGGAATGGTTGTCCTCACAGCTCTCAAGAGAAGGCAAGTTCAAAATTCTAATGGTGATTGAACTGGGGAGGCTTTTCTCTGGCCATCTATTCCTCAGGTAGATCAATTTTGTTCTATTTGTTTTGGCCTCCATAGCAATAAGAAAGTTTACAAATATAGTACAGCCAATGTACTTTTAATTTGCCACTAATACACATCAGAAGAAAGAAAGAAAGAAAGAAAGAAGAAAGCAAAGGTAGAGGCAATGACCAGTGTGGCCAGTGTTTAGGAGTAATAGATATTTTATTCTGTTTTCTCTATGGTCAAATATTCATGATGGTAGCACAGAGCTATGTCCAAGAGGATTTAAACTATTCTCTTCACTGACTGATCATGGAGCAGGGGAGAGTACAGACTCCTCAGAATAGGGCTTGGAAGCTGTATTGACTCTAGGCACAGGCCTCTTGCACAGGAGTGATTAGGGGGCCAGTTGTGCCACCTGCATTATGATGACACATGTTAACTGCTCTTGGAGTGCATGTATGTGACCTCCTTGAAATCCCATATCAGAACCATTACTACAAATTCCAAACAGCCTTCCCTCTGCTACCACAGGTAACAACCCCAAACATGAAACCTAGTCAGAAAAATCTGAATTAAAACCCAGGGAAGCCACACATCCTGGTGTATCTGGGATAGTCCCAGTGTCTACACATCATCCTAGCATGACTGCTCATGGTGATTCTTTGAGCTTCATGCTGGCTTTACATGTCCTCCTTATAAACCCAATGATGGCCTAGAAGATGATTAATGGAAGAACAAGGGCAGCATTCTCAAAGTCCAAATTTTAGAGTCAAGAGGGACCTTAAAGATGATCTATGCCAATCCTTTCAATTAGGCATTTATGAACTCAAGCTCCTGAGAGGCCAAAGGACTTTTCCAATGTGACCCCATGAGTGATAGAACTGGCACTAGAATGCAGGTCTACTTTTCCCCACTCCTCCCCCACCCCATCCAGTGCTATCCCAACTTTCAGACTGTATCAAATCAAATCTCATCCAATATCCTGGTAACACACCCTGGCTTAAAGCTGACCCCTAGATGATTAACATCAGTCATGATAATTATTTCTTTTTTTAATATTTATTTATTTATTAGTTGTACACAATGCCTTTATTTATTTTTACATGGTGTTGAGGATCGAACCCAGGCCGCGCACGCGCTAGGTGAGCGCTTTACTGCTGAGCCACAACCCCAGCCCCAATTATTTCTATTCTCTCTGATAGACACGAAAATCTTCTGTCAAGGTTTGGGATGGGGATAGGAGCATAAGAAAGGTGAATCCTGGGGTGGTGGAAGGTCTTATATATCTTTGTTTGCAGAAACTGAAAATGCAGGGTTTCAGTTCATGGGACTATAAGATGACATAACTAGAAGGTACCTGACATAATGACACCACCAAAGAAATTTATTCGGATAACTAACACTCATTGAGCACCTACTATGTGTTTGGCATTTGGGTTGAATACTTTCTCAGGGAACTCATAAGAAAAAGAAGGTAAAACATAACTTCTTTTTTTTAAAGTCTGCTTGTAGTAAATTAAAGGTGATTGCCAAGTAAAGAAAGAAGTCCCATCCAGTGAGATGACACTGATTTGCTACTAGGAGAAAATGAATCTAAAGGAATTTATGGCCTGAAGTGAATAGCAGCTTGGTAGGTGGAAAGGAAAAAGATGTTCAGATAGAGAAAAAGCATGTGCCAAGCCTAGAGGTGAGCAAGTGTGTGGACTAAGAGAGAAAGGGAATGCTTTGTGCAACCAGAGCACAGGGCAGGAGTGGCAGGACAAGGGAGAGGAATGCACAAGAGGAGACCCAAGCCTTCCTTGCAGACGCCATGTGAAGTGTAATGCGGAGTCCTGGAGATCTTCCCCCAGGCTGAGTACATGACACCACTGTGCTTAGAAAACTCATTCTGGGTGCAGAGAACAGATGGGAGGGGACAAGGATGGGGGCAGGGAGTCCAGCTGGAAGACTCTTTCATTTGCCCTGAATTGTGCTACAAGAGAAGTGGCAGTGGGCACATCAGAAAGGTGTTCAGGGTGCACAGTCGCCAGCACCAGGTGATGGGCTGGTGTGGATGTGGTGGGCGCCGTGCAGGGACCCTGACTGTGGGTGGTATGCAAAGAGGATGGAGATGATTCCTTTCCTTGGTTACAATATCAGAGTATGGATTTTAGATCTAGGAAGAACCTTAGTGATAAAGTTCTTCGTTGTACAGATAAAAGGCCTAAGTGTAAGAGAGTTTAGGTCACTTGTCTAAGATCACACTACTAAGTGGTGACAGACAAAAGTAGGACTTTGGCCTACTTACTCTACGACCAATGCTTTGTATCTAGAGGGAGTTGGGACTTGTCCCTCCAAATACAATCAAGTTCTTCCTTTCTTCTCTCCCTCCATGCCTCCTTCCTTCTTTCTTTTATTCCTCTTTCCTCCCTTCCTCTGAGGACAAGAGCTATTTAGCTTACAAATGGGAGTGACAGGCCTCCCTACATGACTGACATTGGCTGTCTCTTCTCATCAGGGTGCTAATTTCTCCCTGGAGCCCTAGGCACCTGCCTCTACCCCAAGCTGTAATTGAAAGAAAAAGAGAAGACGTTCCTTTCTGGGTACCAGCTGCTGCTCTGAGAGCTGCTAAGCCTCACTTTCCAAGCGAACCTTGAGCATTATTCCCAGAATCCTACTTGAGACATAGAAAAGAGCCTGTGTCTCTTTGCCCAGTATTATTGTATCTTCCAACCCTGACTTTGTGTCTGGGTCTCACACCCCTTTTCCTAGACTCAGAGCCTCCTGCTTTTAAAATACTGCTTTATATTTTTGTAGTCCTTCATGGTTCCTCCTCTCTCTTTTAAATCTATTCCATTTGTTCTCCATCTTAAGTTTCCTCCCATTGTGTCTCACATCTTGAATTTCCAGAGAAGAAATTTGATAAGTCAAAGAAAAAAGGCAGTAACATCTCAAAGTATGGACTCTGAGGCCAGACTTCATTATTTTAAATCCTGACCTTGATGCAGGAGCCCTGTTTGGGGAGATGGCTTAAATTGCGGTGGACTACGGGCTTTGGCTTTGGACATGTTTGGGCATTGGCGCCTTCCGTACTTGGCCCGGGATCTTGCGAGACTTGGCCGGAGATCTCGAGGGACTTGAGCGAGATTGCGGAGGAGGTCTGCGCCATTTTGGAGGTTAGAGGAGCGTGGACGGCGTGTCGGGGTGTAGTTAGAGCCAGGGAGAAAAGTTGCCAGAATAAAGAGCTGTTTGTTTCCAGTTCGTCTCAAAACTTCTTCCCGCGGCTTCTTTGCTCCAAGCGGCCATCGCTTCAGGCGACTACACCTTGACTTTTGTAACCTGTGTGAACTTGCACAAGTTAGTCACCCTCTCTGTGACTCAATTTCTTCATCTGTGAAATGGGATGAGAGTATGAAACTCATCGGCTTGATAAGGTGATTGCCAGTTAAGCTAGATCAGGTCTGGACACATAGTGAGTACTGCATAAGTAGGAGCTATTAGTACAACTGAACTGTAGCTCAGGAAATTCTCTTCCTTCTTTGAGAACCATGTTTTCCCTGGGCTTCTCTAGATTTCAGCATTCAGTGTGAGGACTGTGGAGGGCCTGTCTGGAGGAGTATTTGCTTCCCACCTTCCTAGCCCTTGGACCAGGCCCTGGGTTCTGAGGCCTCTGGGCCTGCCGTGGGCCCTGCCTGCCCTTGCAGCTGCAGGTGGGCCCAGCAGCTGGCTCCCAGCATGGAAAGGCAGGCTATTCTGCCAGCTCCAGGACTCAGCGTTTTCCACTACTCCTCGCTGTTTGTTTCCCTCCCTGGGCTCCCCCTGCTGAGCTGGGACTTCTGAATGATGGCCAACAGTAACGTTGGGCCTGCCTGAAGTCCTCTCCCACTACGGAGCTCCACGCCTTCCTCTTGCCTCCTCCCGTTGGCAGGCAGAAGGCAGCAGGCCTGGCTGGCCCATGCAGAAAGCTCACACACAAAGTGCCATTGTACGAGGCTGGTCTGTGGGAGACAAATGAAAGGGATTTCAAGATCAACGGCAAGTTATTTTTATCCATGGAAGGGCTGAAATGTCTTTATTTTCCATCTTGGAAAACAAACCTTAAGGGCTCATTGTGCTGCAGAGGGTGTTTTCATTTACCCTGGTATTCAAAAATTTAGAAGGGAGTTCGGAAAGACCTGGAACCAGGAAGGATGAAATCCAGAAAACCAGGTTGCTGCAGTCACCACATCCCTCCCTTCAGCTGGGGAGCTGGGGAAGTGGACCAGAGCCCATGGCTGCTCTTGTCCAGGGCTCTGAGTGCCTCATGTGGGCCGCCTTGGTGGGCACCTTCCTGCTCCCTCCCAACTACCGGCTGACACCCCTGGGCTTTCCTGGGCTGCTTTTGTCATCCAGACCCCAGCTTTCTATGTCAGAGTGGGTCCCACTCAGGCAGGGGTCTCCAAAGTACCCAGTCCCATGATTATACAGTAAAGCACAGGATAAGGAAGGAAACCATTAAAATTCCATCCATAGTCACTGTAATGTAAAATGGGAAAGACATTTTTATTTACTCGTAGTGAATACACATATCAACCCTGGTGCCCTCAGTAAGGCTTCCTTGGGTAATTTGCATATATGCAAAGCACTATTTGGAAAAGGGGGAAATATACATGTGTCTGTGGGAGCGTATACTGGTCCCCTCATTTCTTTTTTTAGCATATGAAGGTGTTTTAAGGTTCATATATGCACACTGAGTACCTTTACAAACCAGATTATGTAATTTTAATCAGATAACCCTCATGAAATGGACAGGTAGCTTACTGTGTCCTGTGGTGAGACAGTGGATTGCAAATAACATTCTGGAATAATCCAGGCACAGGAAGACAAGAAAAAAGCCATATTACTTTTCCTACTCTTGAAATAAATTAGTCTCATCAGCTGAGAGTTGAAATTAAGTCGACAATGATTTAATTTGATTTGACAAAGTTTGGTCAAAGCACTTTCCAAATTAACAGGACTATAATTAAATATAGATTTACATTCATTGTCATTAATAATGATTAGTGCTCTGGGGTATTCAATTGTTAAACAATGCTACCAGATATTATCTGGTACACATGATTTATAAATAAATAAATATGCATGTATTAAAAGTGTCTCTTCAAGAGGCTTATTGACAGAAGTATAGTGTCAGGATAATTTTGAGAAGATTACAAAAAAGAATATATGTTGAGGGCCAGCAAGATTTCTGACTGTTCTGAGAAAAGCCCAACATTTGCAATCAGTAAAAATCAGTTTAAATTCTGGCTCTACCACTTAAAACAGAGTTTATAGTCTCAGTTTATTAGGTGGCTTTGGGAAGACATGAAACTTCTCTGTGCCTAAAACAGTTCTTGACATGCAGTAAATGCTCAAGAACTATTCTACTCTTCTTGTGTTCTCTTTGTTTCTGCTGGGAAGCTAGAGACCAACAGTCTTGAGATGGAATTCATTCTCTACAAAATCCTACCACTGGCCTTAGGAGACCATCACCTCACGACTGGGAAGGTAGGTCTGTGCTTTTCAGCTCATCACTGATGATTCTTGGCTTTTGGAGGGGAGAAGTTTTGAATGTATTTCAAAACCACTCTGTGGAACCCTCCTGGTAGCTTTCTAACGAGTTTTCAACAAATGGTTGGATGTTGGTTTTCATCCAGTTCCCAGCAGACAACTAACTCTTTTTTTAGAAGGTATCACACAACAGTGCCACAATTGGCAGTAATTGGCCCCCCATGATGCAACTCAGCCAGAGGCCTCAGAGGCTAAAGAGCTATGGAAACTAAGAGGCCTCCACTGAGCCCGGGCCTTTGGCAGAGCATTTGGCACAGCCAAGCTGTGCTCTAAAAAAGGGAGATAAAGCCAATGTGTGTGCACATGGGAGAGTGGGTGTGAGAAACCAGTAGATTTCTTCTGGATCCTTTCCCTGATGTTCATCTTACATATAAGGATGCTGAAAATATATAAATGTGAGAATCATAATCTTCCTCACTACCACATTTCATCCACGTTGCTGCTCAAATTTGATTTTTTTTTTCATCAGATAAAAGTCATGTACTAGCTTTGAGAACATCACCAGCTTTCATCCATGGCACATGTTGGGGCCTCTTACCCATCAAACCTGCCATTTTAGACAGAACTTCAGGATGAAGTCTTAGTTTTAGACCTACCACTCCTTGCAACGGGGTCCTTGGAGAGCTTTCAGGGGGAGTCAGAGACTCCATTCCAAGCTGTAAGATCAATGAATGTTTTATCAACAGTTCTACACTGGGGGATGCAGGAGAAAGCAAAAAGGTACCCAAAGCAGGGTGCACTTAAAGCATCCAAAGCATGTTGTGGTCATTGAAAGAGACTCTTTTTTCCAAAAAAGTAGCCTCCAACAAAAGGTGGAGTGGGCTGGTGTTGTGGAAGATTTAACCTGAATACAATTCACAGGGAAACTGTTTTGATCCATTGCTCTCTGGGTGACCTCACTGGTACTCTCCATAGTTCATTCCAGACAGGTGACCAACAGGTGAGTCAGCCTAGCCTGGGCTGGAAGAGCTTCCCCTAATCTGACAGCCTTGACCCTTGGTCTCAAGGTGTTCCTCCATCCCTCCATTGGGGGGACAAAGTAGCCCTTATCTTTATAACTCTCCTTCAGCTTGTAAGGAAGAAACCCATTCCTTCCCTCTCCCACCAGCTTCCATCCAGGGTCCTAGATTTTTATCTGTGCCACCCATGACTTTCCTTGTCTCAGGTTAAATGTCTTTGAGTTTCTGATTAACTATGCTTGATTCTCGGTGCTGAAACTACAATCATTCACTTCACCTAAGAGTGAACTCCCAGAGTCCAGTGTGGCAATTCCTGTATCTATATACAACGATATATATTTTTAGGATTCCTCTGCCCTGCCAAGCATTTTTCACTCCCTGAATATCAAAAGTCTAGACCTGAGGACTTAATTTTCTTTTTAGGATCAAGAAAAGATTGTTCAGAAACAGACACACCTAAGATATGTCCAGGGGGACCTTGGACACATAACCACCTGTCTGAAACACCATTTCTCTTTTTTGCAAATTGGGTAATGCTCACATCACAGACTTGTTACATTAGTTAAATGAAAATAAGGCAATTGAGTGACTTTCAAGGGAGTAGATAAATAGCAAATGCCCTATAAATATATAAGATTCCTTTGCTTCATATCTTCTACAAGGTAAAGTGTTTCCTCAAAATAGTTTCATTAAATATTACTTTATTATTTTAAAAGGTTATACACACACAGGGGCTGGGGTTGTGGCTCAAGGGTGGAGCGCTCGTCTAGCACGTGTGTGGCCTGGGTTCGATCCTCAGCACCACGTAAAACTAAAGACATTGTGTACAACTAAAACAAATAAATAATTTTTTTTAAAAAAGGTTATACATACATATGTCAGTGAGGTGCTATTTGGAGGCGGTGGAAACTTAAAAAGGCAGGGCATGGTGGGGGGTCTTTGGGTGCCCTCAAAGGAGATTGTGGGGCCCTAGTTTCTTCCCCCCCCGCCTCTCTCTCTCTCTCTCTCTCTCTCTCTTGCTTCCCAGTCCTAAAGTTTGTGGCTTTGCTCTACCACTTGCTTCACTATAAAATGATGCCATTCTCCAGAGGACTAAAAGCAATGGGTCCACCCAATCATGGAGTGGTACTTCCAAAACTGTGAGCCAAAATAAACTTTTTCTTTCTATAAAGTGATTATCTCCAGTATCTGTTACAGTAATGAAAAACTAACACAATCCTGAAAAATATTCAGAACTAATTTAAAAGTCAACAGATGGTCTTTACTATTGAAATTTTGGTATAAATCCTTTTAGTACACACACACACACACATACACACACACACACACACACTCATACATTTGGCATTGGTAATGATTTTTATTAAGGTAAAATTTATATACAATATACTATAAGAGGATATTGTTTGGTTTGAAAACTTTTATTTTTTTCTTCTTTTAAATTCTAGGTTGTTATATATGACAGCAGAATGCACTACAATTCATATTACACTTACATGTATTTTTTATTTATTTTTTAAAATTTATTTATTTTTATTCTAAGTTGTTAGAAATGACAGCAGAATGCATTACATTTCATATTACACTTATAGAGCACATTTTTACACATCTCTGGTTGTATACAAAGTATATTCATACCATTCCTGTCTTCATACATGCACTTAGGGTAATGATATCCATCTCATTCTACCATCTTTTTTTTTTTTTTTTTAACCTTTTCCTTCCTCTCCCTCCCCATTGGCCTTTTTGGTGTTCCTTTAATCCTCCTATGCTACCTGTGGTTTAATATCTTTTAATAAACATATCTATATGAGGAACGCTTCAGATAGTTCCCATATCTACACCCTATAGTCAATCATAATTCTGATTTCTAGCACCAAAGGTTAGTTTTGCCTATTATTTGACTACATACTTCATGGGGCATCGGGTAGGGTACTGAAAGGTATTGCACCAGTAATGGAGCAAAATCAGCCATATCTTAAATGTTTTGTTCTTCCTGCCTCATAAAGCTTAAAAACAAAACTTCAGAGTCAGACTATTTCCAAGTAACTTAGCTCAAGAATATTTTTAGGAATGCAAAAATATCCAGCAAGTCTACATTGTCTGGCACCAATAGAGAATAACCAGGCATATAAAGAAACAGGAAAATATGACCCATAATGAAGAAAAAAAAATATTATCCATCTTTAACAAAAGGAAAGAAAAAAAATTCAGCCTAGAATTCTATATCTAATGAAATTACCTTTAAAACAAAGCCAGACACAATATATTGAACGATTTTTAACACCAGTAGAAATGTACTATATGAAATCATAAAGGATATCCTTCAAGCAGAAGAAAAATGATACCAGATGGAAATCTGCATAATAGAATTAGGAGCCTTAGTTAACAGCAGTTACATGGGTAAGTACTTTTCTTATTTAAAGCTTTTTAAAAGAACATTTTTATGCAAGATATTTACCACCATATAAATCAAAACAATAAAAAAATTATTAGTCCAAGCCTAGAAAAGAAAGAAAATGAATATATTTAATATGATGGACACATATTATTTTTGTTTTGCTTCGAGAGGAATAATAGAGTGTATAACATGTGATATGTTGATACCTATCATTTACATACTATTTCATGAATTCAAAAAGTGAAAACATAATAACCAAAAATTCCCAGGGAAGTTGTAAGTTTGATGTTTTAAAAATTCAATTTTTTTAAAAAAATTAATTTCTGTTGGCAGTGTAGGTTTTTGTAACAAAGAATGGGAAATAAACCACTGAGGGATAATATTTGGTGCAATGAAGGAGATTGTAAGGTTTAACTCAATCTAGAAAATCCATGTAGGACTATAATCCCCTATCTCTGAGTAGCAGGACTAAAACCTAAACAATAACATAGTAGGCACACTTAGGGTTCTTAGGATAGAGTTACAATTCCAATATTTGCTCATATTTGTGCAATAGCTTATAAATAAACTTATGGCTTACTTTGGGGCACTTGCCAAAAACCTTTGCAATCAGTAAGGCCTTATTCAAAAATGACCATCTTGACATGCTCTCATAATGATCATCATGGGATACAGAAGAAGCTCAGTGGTAGTGAAATAAAGGGAACCACAGTGAGGACATTCACTTTCTCTTGGCCCAATAAACAAAGCTTGGTAACAACTGTCAAAAACAATCTGTGACTATATCTGCTGCTATCCGTAGAGAGTTTTATGTGTGTTTGTGTCTGTAGCATTTTTGGTAATCATTTTTTTTCCTTAGGTTTTACACATACCAGCTCCTAACACTTGATCTAGGTTGTCTTATTTGATGCATGCTGTCAAGATCAATAAGTATGAAAGGGTACTTCAAGAGTTCTACCTATTACTACTATTATATTTACCACACTATATTTATTGAGTAGCACCTTTGAAATTTTAAGCTATAAAAACGTAGACAGCTTTGATTTCTGCATCTATAAAAGTTGGAATAATAGTAGTTAACATTTTCAGAATTCCTGATATATGCAAAGCACTGTACTAGGTACTACACATAAAAATCTTAATAGCTCTCATCTTATAGGGCTCTATGAAAATTAAAATAGATGTTGAATGCAAACCACAAAGCCCAACTCTTGAATTTTCAGTAAAAATACCATTAATGATATTAAGCTATTAGTATTACTATGGTTAGATATTTGATTTGTTGACCATTTTAATCACAATTCCATGCTATGATTTTTTTTCACATATATAACTTTGCATGTCTGAGACAATTTCCTAAGGCTGAACTCTTACAAGTGATATAATTGTTGAGAGTCATTTCGTTGTAAGAGATAAGGAACACCTTGAGCCCTCCTTGAGAAAAAAAGTATGTTTGGATTCAAGGGTGAGTGATGGTTCTCTGTGACAGTCAGGAAGGCAGCTGGAACTGGAAAAGTCCAGAACCACGAATTAAAAAGTCACTGGCACTTCCTCTCCATTTTTTGTTTCTCCTTGCTGAACATCTGTGGCATTCTTCTATCTCAGGGCAGGCAAGTCCCCATTTCTTCTTGTTCTACATGATGGAAAACAGGGCCTTGAGGCAGGTCCAAACTTTATGCTTCATGGTTCCCACCACACAGCAAAAGGCTGAATCTCCCTCTTTCTCTGTGATAATTTAGAAGTCTTCAGGACAGGACAAAGCATCTGCCCCTGACCATGCGGATGTGGTTGTGGGGAAAGGACACCTGTTTGCTGGGGCTGGGACCTTATCTTTTGCATGGGCAGGCAGTGTTCACAGCACAGAAACTCACC
Organism: Tamias sibiricus; assembly: GCA_025594165.1. Classification (NCBI taxonomy): domain Eukaryota; kingdom Metazoa; phylum Chordata; class Mammalia; order Rodentia; family Sciuridae; genus Tamias; species Tamias sibiricus. The sequence continues at coordinate 122,733,627 of CM046657.1, read as the reverse complement.
AGATTTCCACTCCACTGGATCAAAATTCACATAGGTAAACTTTTAATGTGTATTACCATATCTCACTCCAAAATGTTCTCTATTTCCACCAGTGGTAAACATGAGCAACTGTTTCTAATTCAAACTAAGATCTCTCCAGCATGTTCCATTAGGTCCAAATCTTTCAAGTCTGATGTATAATTTAGGTAAATAAGATACTGGAGAGAAAGGATCTAATGTTATGTCATTTCCCCCCCATAATGTAGAACTCTTCCTCTATATCTTTGCCTCCTTATTATGTTCCTTTACTGTAGTCTCTTTTTCTTCTGTCCCTAATTTGGGGGTGATCTTAGAGAAGCTGGGCTCATCCTCAGCTCAGGCACCTGCTCATAAGTTCATTTAGCATTTTCGTAATAATAATTTCCAAAATCATTATTGTTCTCCTGACTTTTCTATATTGTGTTTAACAACATAATTTTTACAACACTTAAGGTCAGAAACTGAGATGTTATCTTGGAGGGCTCCCTTCCCTTCCCCTGCCATATCAAATCTCTCACCAAGCTTGTTTGTCATACAAGTGTGCATGGTTCTTCCTATCTACCTACCACTTATTTCTGTTAGTCAGTGCATTAAGACCGCAAATGACAGACCCTCAGCTCAACTTTAGATTTTCTCCTTTCTTAAAATATTTATTTATTTATTTTAGTTGTACACAATGCCTTTTTTATTTTTACGTGGTGCTGAGGATCGAACCTGGGACGCGCACATGCTAGGCGAGCGCTCTACCGCTGAGCCACAACCCCAGCCCCAACTTTAGACTTTCTATTTAAGCCATGTATAAGGACTAACTCATCTCTAGTTCCAAATTCTCTTTGTGGATCAGGTACTCATTTCTGGATCACATAGCTATGGCCAAAGTTCAGGGTCACATGGCAGAAATATGAATGGCCCTAGGGGTAGGATGGGTTATGTTGTTTCCAGAAGGAGGAAAACTCCATAGGTGACTGTAACATGAGTCATTGAAACATCATAGAAAGAAGTGCAAGTGTCATCAGTAATCAGAATTGGGATATACTTGGTAACTCTTTGATGATCTTTACATTTAAATATAAACATTATGGGTAAATAAAGCACAATTTTATACTGGAAATTTTACATAATTATTTCACGAAAAAAACTGAAAATAAAAATAATGTAGATGGTAAAGGAAACATCTCATCTTTCTTTTACTTAACTAGAAAGCCATACCACCTGCTATCAGCAGCCTTTTCAGCCTCTCATTATTCACCATGTAGACATGCAGCAGGAGAGTCCCCTGAGGCCAAGGTCTGTGGCCTCCAGCTCCTGTTGCTTTGAGCTGCTGGAGTGACCTCAGCACTCTGGGTTTTCCCAGCTGTGAGTCCCGAGGCTCTTAGCATGAGTTGTTTTAGGATCAGAAAGAGTCAGCCAGACAGGGCTAGAGGAGGCTTCCTTATAACTTAAAATATTGCTACTGCTGCACCAACTATCAAAATTAAACTCACAAAAAATAGGTAAACTCAAGGAGACAGTCACTCTTTTGGCTCTCAGACTTTTAGGCAGGTTAGACAAATGCATCAAGCCCTTTCTGCCTCATCCCCCACACTGTACCCCTTTGATGTAGAATTACTTTCATTTAGGGGGTTTGTTGTATAACCTCATGCCTTTGGGCCTTTTAAACAACTGTTGTGTTTGGATTGTCTGTGTGGCAGGAGTTTTCTCCTCTTGGTGTTGTAGTATTTTATTCCTCCACCACTGTTCACCTCTAGTATTTCCTTTCCTATGCATTCTTCCCCCCCCCCCCCCTTTTTTTTTTTTTACCTTGTCTTCTACTTCTGCAACAACAGTTCCTGCCTAAGTGAACACACCATACTTTGGTTTTCCACTCTTCAACATTTAACAAATTATTGGAATACCTACTTTATGTCAAATACTGTTTCCAGTGTTTGAATGGACTTGTATAGGTTGAAAGTGGAGGATGGACAGGTATGATTATTGCTTTAAAGTAGCTTTTCATCTCCTAAAGACACCAAAAGGAAAATGCCGTATAACATAATTAAAGGTGATTATGTGGATGTGTGTGTAGGGTAGGGGTAGGCAATGTTCTTCTCCCCTGTTCTCCCACCCCTGCCAGCTGTTTCTTTTAATGTAGAGGAAACTTCATTAGTGTAACACTCCCAGTCTTTCTCTGCTCCAGAAATAATACATTTGATTGGTGAGCTTTAAAAGAGGAAATTAGTCCTGTCCATATGGGGTTCATATTCTTTTCTGATAGTTCATGCCCTAATTCTGGCACTGGGATATGTCCTCAAGTGGGGAAGTCTATGTCTATTTAGGCCTTGCCTGTTAAGGAAAGTCAGCCCAATTCTGGGAACATTATTACAAAGATCCCTTGTCCAGTTCCTCAATGGTATAAGAATACTACTGTTTGTATCAGTTTTATCAATAACAAAGGGAACATTGGGGTATCCTGACTCATATTCCTTATTTTTGGTCTTTCCATTCTGAGTTCAGGTAGGAAATAGGGATACTATGTTCCAGCCCCTCGAAACCTCACTACTACCCATGTAATAGCCATAGAGTGCAAAGAACTTTGAGAAAGGGGAAACCGGAGGATCAGAGAAGTCCCCAAGAAGGCAATGCAAGAACTCTTGTCAAAAAAATAAGAGAGGAACTGTTCCTAAGACAGAGGGCTATGTCTCCAGAGGAGCACTGTGTTTCATGGATCAATGCATCCACTGGTTTGATGGGCTGATGGTGTCCAGAATTGGGACTTGAGGAAAATAGGAATGCATAGTTAAAGAATTTAGTTACTTTTCTATAATCAATGAGGGACCCATTAAGGAAGAATTTTGAGTTGTGGAATGCTCTGAGGAAATTTGGGCATCAAAAATATGTGAACAGAAGTAAGAAACTGGCTTTATGGAGGTGGGTGAGGGTTTCAGGTCTGTTGACTGCTTGTAGACTAGTTCATGTAAGAGGAGAAATGGGAGAGGGACAAAGTGGGGGACTCCAGAAATCTTAGAGAAGCAGACTCACTAGGATATGCTGATTGGATATGGAGGAAGGGGAAGTGGGATTTCAGGCTTGAGTCTTTGGAAGAATGGAAAAGATGAGGTACCTCTGACTAATAATACATCTGTTTTACCACCTAAGATATTGCATTATAATCCATTGATAATTCAACCACACTTTGTCATAACCTCCTGAGAGTATGACTTCCATTTGAGTGTCAGAGGGACTTGTACATTGCCTAATATATAATGCACTGAAAATACTTCTTTAACTTTTTAATGTTTTTTAAAAAAACATATTGCTATAGTTAGCATATTGAATATCCCCTAAAGGCCCATGTGTTAAAGGGTTGGTCCTTGGGGGGGGGTACTACTGGGAGATGGTGGAACCTTTGGGAGTTGAGGCCTAGTGGAAGGCCCTTAGGTCTTTGAGGGCCCCTGTCTTTTCCTCTCTTGTTTCCAGTCAGGTGCTGAGCAGTTTTGTTCTGTCATTTGTTTGTGCATTAATGTGCTACCACAAGCCCAAAGCAATGGGGCAATGACATCATGGACTGGAACCTCTAAACCATTGAGCCCAAATAAACCTTTTCTCTTTATAAGTTAATTATCTCAGTTATTTTGTTATGGTGATGGAAAGGTAACACACAATACAGTATTTCCTGTGAGTCAAGCACTATTTTAGATGCTTCACAAACATTTTTTCACATACTCTTTGTAACAATCCTATAATATGTCTTAATGCCCTCCCTTTATAAATTAGGAAATGTAGGTACAGAAAGATAAAGTAACTTACCTTATGTAATAAGAAGTGGATGAGCTGGGTTTCAAGTTCAGTTATTCTGGCTTCAGAGATATTGCTCTTAATTATTACACTGAATAAATAGACAAACATCTAGAATCTACTAAATTAATATGTCTAAAGTGACTTCCATACTACTTTCAATTGATGAACATCTGAAACTTAGCTGACTCAGCTCAGATGTCCTCTGACATTTTACGCTTCCTTGAGACCCAAGGCTGGGTTCACAGCCCCTCTGTGTATTTCCTGTGTCCAGTCCTTATCTCTGTCCTAGGACAGACCTACCCTCTTGCAGTTGCCTATTTATTTCCCTGTTTCCCTCCTAGCTTGTGAGCTCCAGGGTTGGCTACAGATTGTGTCTGATACATGTCTATGGACTGAGCACCTAGCCTTCATTTATTTTGTCTAAAATCAGAAACAAATGATCCAGCAAGATAGGTCCAGCAGGGTGCCAGGATGACACTTGAGAGATGGAGTAGGAGTTGGCAGGGGGGAGGTGAAATGCAGGCAGAGCAAGAGACTGCTCTTGGGGTCCCAGTCTTCTAATCTTATGAAGAGAGACTTCCCTTCCAGTGAAGGTTCCAGACATCTGTTTCTCATCTGCCTATCCATTTATGATTTTCTTCCTCTTCCTCCCTCTTGACTCTTGGGGTTGGCTGCAGCTGGAAAGCTCGTGTGGAAGTAAAGTTCTCGGTAAATCACTGAGAAGGCTCCAGGGCTTTGGGGCTCATTTTTCACTGGGAAAAAAAAAAAAAGCCAAATAGTGGAGGCTGGTGAGAGTTAGGAAAGGAAAGCCCAGCCTGAGCTATCTCTGTTTATTGGGGAATGAGGGGATGGGAGAGTGTGCCCGTGCATGTGTGTCTATGTGTCGGCTCGGCTCGGATCCTTCCATACCATTCTAGGTGGGAGTCAAGGAGTCAAAGCCACTACTTGACTGAGGCTGGCAGGTCCTCCCACACTCACATGACCTGGCCCACTAACAGCGAGGCTGCTGTCCTTCCATGAGAAGAGTCTCTGCAGAGGCCAGGTCAGCCCAGAGGCTCCTGCTCTATGCTTGCGGCCCACACACTTCACAGGAAAGTAAACAGGGGCAGGGAGCGCACACCCTGATGACTCGGTGGTTGTGGCCAAATTGGAGCCGAGTTAGGCAGAGGAGGCTGTGAGTCCATAAAAATTAAGTATTGGGAAATGCCATCTTCTAGTAGGGTGGGGTGGTAAAACTTTATTTCTCAAGAACAAGGTTGCTTTTTTAAGTTTAAACTGCTTTTAATTTAGAAGCTGCTTTCCTCTTGGACATTTGGTGAGAACCAGGTTAGGACAGAAGGTTCCACATGCTCAGAATGTCACAGATGAACTCATAGGACAATTCAGTGTCTGAGCTCTCAGAGACACTGCAACTCTGTATAGATCATTTACCATCCAGGACTTATTTCATCAGTGTTTATAACTGAAGTGATGATGTACGAGGAATAAGTGTGTTTTGCAACGAGAATCTCTAGGGGTAGTAATAATGATGACTCTCTGTTATGAACGTCATGATTTTTAGGGAACTTTCTTTTACAGGAATTTCAGGCATTGTTGATTCTTTGGAAGGCTTGGAACCATACAGAAGGAGCTTTTGGAGTGTAATGTGTGGTTTTGGGTATCATCTGCAGTCTCCTCCATTTCTTGGCTGACCAAAGTCCTAGAGAGATGGTAGAACTGATTCTCAGTCTAGGGAGCTTACCATTAATGCATTGACCCAACTTAGCAGACTGAATTAGAGACTCACATAATATACAAAAGGATTTCCGTGCCAAGTCCAGTGGGGAGGAACAGCCTGGGAAATTCAGTGTCCAGAAAATACTGAGAGATTATGAGAATAACAGAAGAGATTTGAAATCGAGATCTTCTCTGACAATCCAGGATTGAGATTCCCATTGTCCCATTGCCCAAGTGTCTACTTTTTTTTTTTTTTTTTTTTTTTTTTTTTTAGAATTCCCAGGAAGAACCTTCTGCTCTGCACAATATTTGCTCATTTAATCCTGAGAGTAAAGTAAATGTGTCAATGCTAATACTCTAGTGTGTAATTATAATGTACTGGTAGGATTCATATGAAGAAGTAAATGATCTCTATCAGAGCCCGAGGGAAATAGGCAAACAGCTCCAGTGCCTGAATTAAATGGAACAGATACTCTCCACCCTACTATGGACAAAGGGGCAGAGTCCCATGAAAAAGGCTTTGGTTTTGCTGGGTACAGTGGCACACATCTATAATCCCAGTGCCTCAGGAGGCTAAGGCTAGAGAATCACAGGTTAGAAGCCAGCCTCAGCAACTTAGTGAAACCTGTCTCTAAATAAAAATATAAGAAAGGACTGGGGATGTGGCTCAATAGTTAAGTGCCCCTGGGTTCAATTCCTGGAACACACACACACACACACACACAAAAAAAAAAAAAAAAAAAAAAAAAAAGAATAAAGAAAAAAAAAAAGAAAGAGAAAAGAAAAAAGGCTTTGATTTTAATTCTCTGTACCTGGCCCTAACTTTTCTTAGAACAAGTCTGTGCCAGAGATCTCATAGGGCTAAGGAAGATAGATTTTTTTTTTAGATGATGTCAACTATGAATTTGACAGAATGCACTACCAGGTTAAATCCAGCTATAATATCCAACAGATAGAGTAATAATAGTAAAAATTAAAAATAACAGCAACAATAACATCTAACATTGGTGGAGTCTTTGCTATGTGCCAGGCACTGTGCTGATTACTCTACCTAAAGCATATCATTTAATATTCACAACAATGCTAAGAGGAATGTACTCTTATTACCCCCATTCTGTGTATGAGTAAACTGAGGCAGAGAGGAGAGTGGTTAAACAACTTGCCCACATTCATACAACTAATAAGAGGTTGAGTTTATTCAGATCCCAGACTGGTTGGCTGCAAAGTCTATACTTATCCCACTGTGTTTACTGCTTCTTTGGAAACAACTCTGAGATGTAAGTCAACACTTAGCCCACAGCCTCCTTGAAGCATCACTTGATATATCCTTGCTACTGTTCACTAGTAAACATGACTGATATTTGGAGTACAAAGTGGGCAGGTCTCCAGGAGTTGAGATGTTTAGTACCTTTCTTCTTCCATCACCCCCAAAACAACTATTGGCAAAATCTGTACTTCTGAGACTTCTTGTTAATTCCACGTCAGTGGCTGGATATAGATGAGACTGAAAAAGGGTAGACTTGGTTACTATTACCTACGGAAAAGGTGTAAAGGAGTGCTACTAATCCTGGGAATGTCAGGGTGTGACTTTCTCTGAGCAAATTTGAAGGAAGGGTGAGGAGAGGAGAGGACAGGTCTTCCATTGCTCCCGGATTCCTATTCTACTTGGATATACTTGATGGAAAGAATAAGTGTGGCAGAATATCTCCAGACCAACCAAAGAGAATGCCCTAGGATTAAACAGCTCAGCCAGAGGGGAGCTGGACCCTGACCCAATATCCTGAGAATTTAGTGAGGTACCTCATAGGTGACCAGCCCTATGCAGGGACTTGTGATTCTTCATATCACTTGGGCTATTCTCAAAACCAAATCCCCTGCACTGGAGAGAAGAATGCCCTTTCCTTCAGCCCATACCAGGGGTTTAGACCTGTGGTTGGTATCAATTCTTCCTCTGCCCTGTGACTCTAAGCTTAAATGGATGGGGAATCTTGACATTTTGAAGAGGAAACAAACAACAACAAAAAAGAAACAAGTACGTGAGTGTGTTCCAATTCCTTTTCCTGCAGCTACGATCTTTAGGCAAACTTTGCATTTTGGGAGCACCGCAGCCCACAGTGAGCTTTGCATATCTTCTGTATCACCTTCAACAGAATCCAGGGGTGAAGGATTTGCATGAGAGGGAGCAACTGAGTGGAGGAATCCTGTGCTTCCCATGATGAGCACTGAAAAATGCCATAGCCAAGATGGCACCAGTCAGAAATGGCCCTTCTCAGTGCTAGAGGGAATCCAGGCTTTGAATGCATCTCAAAGGCTCTTCTAACACTGTGGACAGTAAGGTTAGGATCCCTACTAGCCTGCCTCTCAACTGGGCCTCTTTAGGACCTAAAGAGGATGGGCTCCCCCCCCCCCCCATTTGAAACTTGATATGGCCTAAAGGCAGGTCACATGGATGGTTTGCAGAATCTTGGTTGTCTTGTTCAAAGGCCTAGCTTCCAGTCCAACAAGTTGCCAAGTTCCCTCAGGCCCCATCTACCAATATAAAATAGTGGACATTTTATTAGGCTAGCTCTGAGACTCTTGTGAGATCAGGAATGTCAAGGTGGCCCTTAATTGTAATAAGCTGCTCCCATGTAAGAGATGACTATTATTACCAAAGCAAGGCAGTAGTTTATTAGTTAATAATATGTGGTAATTATGTTATTACCTAGTAATATAAGCAGCTAATATTTAGTAGACACTGCATTAAATACTATAATAAAACATCTATCTATAAAATATATTTAACTATAAATATGTACATATAGTGCCTACCCTGTGGCTTCCTATTGAAACCTTCCTATTGGCTTCCCACATCCTCCCGTAGCCCTGTAAAACTCACCTGGTACCCTGTGTTAGGAATAGGCACTATTCTAGGAACTGGCAATAAAGAAGACTGGTGTTCTCCAGGGGCCTACCTTTACCTGGGACACACTAAAACCAAGTATATAAAAAGAAGGAAGATGATTTGGGACATTCATGAATACTTAAAAAAATATAGAAAATGGGATAGATTATTACTGAGAGTGGGAAGCACAGCTGTTTTAGAGTGTTGGTTCTATTCTGTGGAGGTGATTTTGTGCGGGAGACCTAGAAGAGGTGAGATCCATGTATTGGGGCTGGGGTCTCCTGGCACAGAGAAGATCCCGCAGCAGAAGCAAACATGAAGACTAGAAAGCGGGACTGGTGGGGTGGCCAGAAGAGAGGCGTGAGTGGGACCAGTGTACCAAGTGGGCTTTTAGGGCCACCGGAGGGTGTGGTTAGGATCTTATTTCCAGTGGGAAACCATTGCAAGGTTTTGGCGGAAGTAACAAGACTGATTCATATTTTAAAAAGAGCTCTTTGGCTGTTGGTGGACAAGAATTAGAGCGAGGCAGGAGTGGAAATACTGAGATCCTACATTAACACAACTGATGATCCTAAGAACCTGAGAGACAGCTTATTCTCATATGAATGGGGACACAAGGGCTTTAGGGAGCCAGAGAGGCTTTTGCAAGGCCATAGTGCAGTGAGTCCTGGAGTCGGGATTTGAGCCCAGGTGGTTGGGATTTCAGAGCCTGCGTCCCTGAACCTTGGGTATTTTGTTACTTCCATCAAAAGCCCTGTAAGCCACTGCGAGTACTGCTGTTAATTGTGGCTCACCAGAGGGCTGAGCTGGGGAGAGTCAGCGTGGGCGGGGCTGGGCTTGGTGGTGGAAGAGCAGCAGCAGCTGTTATTCACATCAGGTCTGCAGGCCCGGCTGGGCCTGGTTGCAGCAGGAGCTTCACTCCACCCTCCCACGGGTTTTCCCGGCTCTGTCACAGGGTCTCCATTCCCACCACAGCATGTCCCAGCAGTTCCGTTTGTGTGTGTACCCAGAGCGCTCCACTGAGGCCTGTGGTCACGGAATGGCTGCGCTCCATGCTCTGCCACAGGTTGCAAGCCATAGGGTGAAAGTCGGACAGTTTTGTTTTGCTACAACAGCTGCGTCCATGGCAACAGCGTGTGATATCACTGGAAAAGCCATCTGAAAAAGTACTGAGCTGGAAGGAGCTGCGCAGAAGACAGAAAGAGCAGGCTCTATGAAGATGCTCCAAGGGCTTATACACGCGGGTCCCTTTTTGTGGTCCTTGGCCTATCAGACCTTTTGATCGAGGCTTAGTACATCCAGATGTTCATCCCATAATTTAGGCGTATCTAGTCCAGACGTGATGTTTTTTTTTTTTTTTTTCATTCCATCTCACAAATATTTGTAGCCACCTGGCTCTGTGAGCCCCAGAGCACCTTTGGACTGAAGGGGGTTAATGGGGACCAACCCTCCCTGGGGTGCCTTCCCTTCTGCTTTGTGATGCCCCCAGGTCACTCTGAAGCTGGCAGGATTTGCTGTCCAAAGTATTGCATGAGACATGCAAGCAGTCTTTTCTTAGAAACAGGAAACTGTCTTAGGGCCAAGTAAAAATGAAGGGAAGCACCCAGAAACCTGAGGGTTGCTCCAAACTCAGAGGCCTGGAGGCAGACAGGGAGGGTTCAGCTTCTGGCAGGGCCTCCCCAACTCCCTCTCATGAATGAGATTGATCTCAGCTGTGGTCTCAGGCATTCTTCATTGCACTGAGATCATTATATAAGTGCTGTTAACCAATCCATTGAAATACTCTCAGCAAACTCTTACTTTAGTCTTTTCAGTATATGAATCAACACAATATTACTTAGTTATTTTTCATAACCTCATAACTATTTCAGTGGACAGATATTACTCACTATTGGGATTGAAAAAGACTACTGACATGCTGCTTAGGCATGCGTTGAGGAGAATGAAATAAAATGAAGATCATGTTTTTTCCAAACATGGCAGGAGTAGTAATTGGGAACACTTGAAGAGGTGGTCACTCACTTGGGTTGTCATATGTTGAGCTGCTTCATAAACCATTCTTTTCTGCAAGGATTAAGTAAATGTCTCTATTATCCTTGGGGATTAGGGCCATATCTCCTTGTTCACCATAGCATCCCAAACACCTAGCTCAATGCCTGGAATTTGGTGGGTACTCAATAAACAGGTGTTGGACAAATGAATACATCAATAAAGTTAATCCTTGATTCATCAATATCATAATAAACTTGCACTGGAATGGGGAGTGTGGGAGAAAAATAGGATAGAGAAAAGGTAGGTATGGTGGTCAGGAGAAGGAACATGAGGTTGAACTCAGAAGAGCCGGTATTTATCTGGGCTCTGTAGCCTCAGACAAGTGGTTCAATCTCTTTGAGCTTCAATTTCTTCATCTCTTAAGCAAGATCTTTAACATCTACTGTTAGTATTATACTCATTGGGATTAAATGAGACAAAGTTGGGAGAGACATAACAGAGCTTCTCACCCTTTTGATAAGCTGGCACTCCAGCTTGGGTCTGCCACTCAATCTCTTTTAAATGTACTGTGTAATTTATTTTTCCACTGACAGAACTCAGCATCTATTTCCATAATCAACCTGTTTCCTTCACTTTTCTTTCTTCCAGGCCACAGAGGTGGGAAACCCTCCTGACCCAGGTAGGCTTGCTGGGTCATGTGTCTTCACTCAAGTGTGTTCAGCCTTTTCCCCCTACGGTTAGACTAATTGTCCACATAAAGAGTCTAGGTGAGATCAAAACAACGTTAGTGTTTTTTTTTTTTTTTTTTTGATGAGTTTTTGGTGCTGTGGGGGATCAACCAATGATGGAATATTTTTGCTTCTAGTGAAAACTAAAATCTGAGCCTGGGGATGAGCATTAATCACCGAGTTGAGCTCAGCCTTCCTTTATGAGCAGCAACTCATGCTGAGAGGAGAGCCACACCAGTGTCCAAGCCCTCCTGCTCTGTGCTTCTCTTTATCCCTGCCACCACCTACGCATGCAAAGGCGCCTCAGTGACAGCTCTTCTGGGGGCAGCCTCCCCACCCCACCCCACGGCACTTGGGCTTTCCGATGAGCCTGCCAGCTGAGGGAGTGGTTTCTGTGGTATGGTCTGCCACAGCTCATTTTCCATGAGGGTCACCAGGCAACCACCAGAAAGTGACAACTCCTGACGCAAACTCTGCTTCACCCAGTGACAAGCTCTGTATCCCATTACTAAGGCTGGGCTGGCTCCAGGTGGGCTGTGCCAAAGGTGTCCTGCTGGAGAGGGCGAACGGCAGGATTGGAGCCACACTCTCAGCAGGGTTCATAAGCTATGGGATCTGGGGCCAAGGTGGTGAGGTTGAATTGCAGGATGGGGGCATGGAGATTAGGTAGAAACTGCAAGGTTAAAAAATCAGATATTGATCTCAAATGAAACCACCTTCTTTTTTTCATACTCCCTGAAACATTTTTCTATTAGGGTTTCGCCCAGGAAATAAATTGTTATGTTACTTAAAAAATAATACTGACATCTCATTTTTATATGATGATTTATAGGGTTGAAAGTGGATTTATTTCCATATTTGAAATTTATTCTTCTACTAGCCATTTGGAGTAAGTATAGTAAGGGGTATCCTCTCTGTTTTAGAGATGGGAAAACTGAAGCTCAGAGGGATATTTACTAGCTATTGTTACATCAGTGAGCAATTACTTGACAGTCCAATCTTAGGTCTTCCTCTTACATTGAACTGTAGCATCAATCCAGTCTTCTTTCTGAATCTCTGTTTTCCCTTAAAATTCTAGTTAATTAATCCAGTAATTTGCTTATTTATTAATTTCAAATAACTATGGAGTGCCTACTACATGCTAAGTATTCATAAATCAGTGATTATGCCATGCAAATACCCTGCCCTTCGTGGTTTTTCTTAGGTGTGTGCTGTATGATATCTTGGATTAGTATCCACACACCAACTGTGTAAAGTAGTTGTTTTTAACCAGTAACAGGAGAAACCCTCTGAGAATAATCTGCCCAGGGTCACACATTGTAAGTAGGGAAGAGGGAGACAGTTCAATATCTGTTTTCAAAGCTGTGCTCATAACCACCAGTGATTTGTGCATACATCTAATCAAGTGGAGAGAGATTTGTGAAAGTGTCCTCCTTACCAGAATCCCTCCAAATCTACTTTGTGACTGCCAGTACCACCCACATGATTTCAATAAGGCACATACTTGAGGTGTCTGTCTTTATTGTTCGACTTCTTTTTATTTTCTGTTTATATTTCTTATCAGGCAAAGGAGCAGAGTTTAGGGGTCCCTGTCAATGTCAAGCATGTTGTGGCTAGACAGACTGGTATCATAACATTTTCCAAATTTCTCTTATGCCAGAATTCTGCTAAGTACGTTGTACCTAATATCTCATTTAATTTCTACAAAAATCTTATGATAGAAGAACTGTAGTCCCTCCTTACCCAAGGATCCACATTCTGCAGTATCAGTTACTTATTCATGGTCCAAAAATATCATGTGAAAAATTCTAGAAAACAATATGTTTTAAATTGTGTGCCATTCTGAGTAATGTGATACCTTCCCATTCTGTCCTGCCCAGGGTCATGAATCATCCCTTTGTTCAGTGTTTCCATGCTGTATGTGCTACCAACCTATTAGTTATTCAGCATCATTTTGGTTATCAGATAAATTATTGAAGTATGTCAGTGCTTATAGTACTGTCTGTTGTTTCAGAATCCACTGGAGATCTGGAATGTATTCATCTTGGATGCAGGGAGGTGGGGAAGGTGATTGTACTACATTCATCTTTATTTTATAAATGATGAGCCTGAGAACAACCTAGCCAAGGTTGCAGAACTAAGAAGTTTGTCATCCAAGATTCAATTAACCTCTTATGGAATAGGCTAAGATCCTGATAGATTGTCCTAAGGAGTAGGTGAGGAAAATCTCAAGTGGCACGAACTGAGGGGGAGGAGGCAAAAGGGTGAAAGTCAGTGGAATTGTTGCTTTGGCTTTGTTAGGGTTAGATGTTTATCTAACATATCTAGATGGTAAATTGGGATTGGTTCTAAATGAAAACTTTTTCCTCTTAATCTGAATTGTAGGATAATATAAAGCAATTCATCAGTTCTCTAAGAATGTGAGAGGAACCTACTCACATACTTAGCTTTTAATTTTTAAATTTCTACATTTTGTGATTTTTAAAATGTTATGTGCTTGTGGCAAAAATAAGAATATAGAAAAAGGTGAAGGAAACAAAATCATTTATTATCTTACCAAAGACCATCCCTGCTACCACTCTGGTACATTAATGTTCTGTCCTTTCTAGGACTTCATAATATTCAATTTCATCCTAATAGTTTTTTTTTTTTTTTTTTTAAATTCATATCCATGTGCTATCCTTTGGAAATACACATGCACATGAACAGCTCTGGCTCCAGGCCCAGTGCCCTCTTTTTCCTTGAGTTTCCACCTTTGAGTTGTACAGGGGTTGATAGGGAAAGCCAGGTTATGCCTGGGCTTTGTTGTCTCCAGAAGGACTTAGCTGACCCTGGGCTCTGGTATGGCCCAAGGGCTCAGCCTTTGCTACTGAGCTATACATTTCCCCTGACAGGAGTGCTTCCTAGTCCTCCCTAGACTGCACACATGTGCGAGCAGACAAGCAAGATTCATGGCTGTCTGGCTTCTCCCTGTCCTCCCCCAGATGAGTTGAAGCCAGATGACAGCATCAGACAGACCTGAGGAGGATCGATGGCAAGCCAAGAAGAAATGAACGATATCTGGTCCCAGCTTGGGCTTTGGCTTAATCGCTACCACATGAGCACAATCAGGGCTGCAGAGCATAGTTGGGATTAGAATAGAGTTTCCTTTGGGGGAAAAAATGGGGATAAGAGTTACTATGTGAGATCTCTACCATCCCAGACTTCATACTTTCAACCATAATCACTATTCTTAATATTTATTGAATGACTCTCACTTGCCTGGCATGGTGTTAAATACTCTGGATGGATGGATTACCTCATTTGTTCTTATAATACACCACTAAGGAAGGTATTATTGTTATCTCCATTTTGGAAAAGAAGACTCTAAGTCTCAAAGAGATGAACTAAAGTACTCAAAGTCACCCAGCTGGTAAGTGGTGGAAGTGTGATTTGAAACAAGGCAATTCTACTGTTGATACTAAACCTTCACTTGAGGTGCAGTTTCATTCATTCATTTACACACTCAATTGTTTGTTCGTTCATTCTTCATTCACTAAGCCACCAATCCAAGCCGCCACCATCTCTCATCTAGATGATATGTGATAACTTCCTAAATTTTGTCTCTCTTTAATACAGTCAGTTTCAATGTTGGTTGTGTATTGGTACCACCTGGGAAAATTTTAGCAATTCTGACCATGTCTCTCTCCTGCTAAAAACACTTTACTCAGATAAAGACTTGAATTCTTAATGTGGCCTATGGTACATGGCTCTGTAACATCTGGCCCCTTCCCCCACACCAGTCTTATGTTATGCAAGTCATACCTCACTCTCTGCATGCTGTCATTCTGACTTTCCTTACTTTCTGAAATGTGGCCTGTTTCTTCCTGCCTCAGGGCCTTTCCCTGCTGTGCGCAGTTCTCTTTCCCCCTTTGCCTGGTTGACTCCTGTTGATTCTTTAGGTCTTAACTTGGCATAGCTGATTACAGAAAGGGACACCCCTCCTTGTGTGGCTACTGTTTGCACTGTGATGTTATAGCTCTTCCCATTGAGAGTTGGAGTCTCACAGGGTAGCGCCTGTGAATCTGGGCTAGCCTTATGACTTGCCTTGGTCAAGAGGATGCAGTAGAATTGCTGTGCCAATTCTGAGTCTGGAACTTGGGAGTCCATGTAAGCTTCTGTTCACTTTCTTGGAGCCCTACCATTATCATATGAAGAAGCCTGGTCTAGCCTGATGGCGAATCCCAGCTGAAGCCATTCTAGACCAGCCAATTCTCAGCTGACTTGGAAGGTGACCAGAGCATCCTGAGGAAACCCAGTGGAGATCAGAGCCAGAACCAGATCAGCAGAACTTCTCAACTAATCCACACATTTATGAATGATAATAAAAAACAGATATTGTTTTGAGCTATTACATTTTGGGTTGATTTGTTATACAGCAATAGATAGCTGATGCACTTAGATATCATATTCTATTTCTCTTCTAGTCTAGGCTTGATGCCTCCATTTATACATACTAGAACATCTTCTACTTGTCAGTTGTGGCTTTTATAAAAATTCAATCAAAGATAAAAGTTATGTGATTGAAATTGATATTTTATAACTTCTTGATTAGACTTTAATCTCATGAGCCCAGAGGCCAAATATGATTTGTTTCTTGAAATATTCTCTCTCTCTCTCTCTCTCTCTCTCTCTTTTTTTGTGGTACCGGGGATTGAACTCAGGGGCACTCGACCACTGGGCCACATCCCCAGCCTTTTTTTGTATTTTATTTAGAGATAGGGTCTCACTGAGTTGCTAAGTGCCTCGCCTTTGCTGAGGCTGGCTTTGAACTTGCGATCCTCCTGCCTCAGCCTCCCAAGTGCAGGGATTACAGGCATGCACCATCGCGCCTGGCTCTATCTCTTTTTTTATTTATTATTATTTTTTTAGATATACATGACAGTAGAGTGTATTTTGATGTATTATACATACATGGAGTATAACTTCTTCTAATTAGGATCCCATTCTTCTTGTTGTACATGATGTGGAGTGACAATGGTTGTGTGTTCATATATGAGCAGAGAAGAGTTATGTTTGATTCATTCTATTGTCTTTCCTATTCAGCCTCCTTTTCTCTTCTCTTCATTCCCCTTTGTCTAATCCAATGAATTTCTATTCTTCCCCTCCCCACCCTCCCTCATTGTGGGTTATAATCTACATATTAGATAGAACATTTGGCCTTTGGTTTTTTGGGACTGGCTTATTTCATTTAGCATAGTAGTCTCCAGTTCCATTCATTTGCCAGTAAATGCCAAAATTTCATTCTTCATTATGGTTGAATAATATTCCATTGTGTATATATACCACATTTTCTTTATTCATTTATCTGTTGACGGGCACCTAGTTTGGTTCCATACCTTGGCTATTGTGAATTGAGCTGCTATAAATATTGATGTGGCTGTCACTATTGTATGCTGATTTTAATTCCTTTGGGTATAAGCTGAGGAGTGGGATAATGGGGTCAAATGGTGGTTCAATTCCAAGTTTTCTGACAATATCCATATTGCTTTCCAGAGTGCTTGCATCAATTTTCAGTCCCACCGGCAATGTATGAGTGAACCTTTTCCCCTGTATCTTCACCAACATTTATTGTTACTTGTATTGTTGATAAGTGCCATTCTGACTGGAGTGAGTTGGAACTTCAGTTTAGTTTTAATTTGCATTTCCCTAATTGCTAGAGATGTTGAATATTTTTAAAAATATATTTTGTCTATTCATATTTATTCTTCTGTGAAGTGCCTGTTCAGTTCCTTTGCCCATTTATTGATTGGGTATTTTTTTTTTTTATTTTTGGTGTTAACTTTTTGAGTTCTTTGTATATCTTGGAGATTAATGCTCTATCTGAGATGCAGGTAGTAAAGGTTTTCTCCAATTCTGTAGGTTATCTGTTCACACTCTTGATTGTGTCCTTTGGTGTGAAGAAGCTTTTTAGTTTTGATACCACCCCATTTATTGATTCTTGATTTTACTTACCTCTTGTGCTTTAGGAGTCTCATTGAGAAGTTGGTTCCTAAGCTGACATGATGGAGAGTTAGGCCTACTTATTCTTCTAGTAGGTGCAGGGTCTCTGCTCTAATGCCTATGTCCTTTATTCATTTTGAGTTGTTTGTGCAGGGTGAGAGATAGAGGTTCAATTTCTTTCTACTACATGTGGATTTCCAGTTTTCCCAGCACCATTTGTCAAAGAGGCTATTTTTTCTCCAATGAGTATATCTGGAGCCTTTGTCTAGTATGAGATAGCTATATTTAGTGGGTTTGTCCCTGTGTCTTCTATTCTGTTCCATTGGTCTTCATGTCTGTTTTTGTGCCAGTACCATGCCATTTTTGTTACTATAACTCTGTAGTATATTTTAAGGTCTGGTATTGTGATGCCTCCTGCATCACTTTTCTCACTAAGGATTGCTTTGGCTATTCTGGGCCTCTTACTTTTCATCATTCTAAATGGAAAAAAAGTGAAAGCATTCCATCTAAAAACTGGAACAAGACAGGGATGCTCTCTTTCACCATTCCTATTCAACATAGTCCTTGAAACCCTATCCAGAACAATTATAAAAAAGAAAAAAAGTAAAGGGATAAGAATAGGAAAAGAGGAGCTCAAACTATTCCTATTTGCTGATGATATGATTCTATATTTAGAACACACACAAAAAAAACCTCTACCAGAAAGCTTCTAGAACTCATAAATGAATTCAGCAAAGTAACAGGGTATAAAATTAATACTCAGGGCTAGGGTTGTGGCTCAGTGGTAGAATATTCGCCTAGCATGTGTGTGGCCCGGGTTCAATTCTCAGCACCATGTAAAAATAAATGCATCGTGTACAACTAAAACAAATAAATACATATTAAAAAAATTAATACCCATAAATCAATTGCATTCCTATACATCAATGATGAATGAGCTGAAAGAGAAATCAGGAAAATTATCCCATTCACAAAGGTCTCAAAAAACAAACAAACAAAATAACAACAACAACAACAACAACAACAACAACAAAAAACAAAACTTGGGAATCAAACTAACAAAAGAGGTGAAAGACCTCTACAATGAGAGCTACAGAACACTAAAGAAAGAAAGTGAAGAAGACCTTAGAAAATAGAAAGATCTCCCACGTTCTTGGATAGAATAATTAATATTGTCAGAATAGCCATACTATCAAGGTGCTATACAGATTTAATGAAATTCTTATTAAAATTCCAATGATGTTTTCATAAAAATAGAAAAATCAGCCCTGAAATATTTTTTTTATCTTTTAGTACTATTATTTTGCACATATTAAATACTAAGAAAATTTCTGATTAAAATGAATGCAAGAATGAATGAATGAGTTCACTAATTATTTGTACAATGTCTTCCATATATTGGATACTATATAAGATTCTAAAGCTCCAAGATTGAACAAGGCACAATCCTTGCTCTTAAATTGTTCACAATTTAAAAGCTGGAATATGAACATGTAAACAAAAGTTTCAGACCAAGTCAATAAGTGCAATTGGAGGTTGTATTCAGTGTTTATGAGAATAGGATAAAGCAGCGGGTTGTACATACCTTGTGAAAATAAGTTTCTGAAAAATGATTTACAGAGGAAATACTTGATATGATGGTTTCACATCTGATGGGTATGTTGCAAAAGGTATTTAAATACCAAAAGTAGTACTGCCACTGGCAACAAAATTTTTCAGAATAATGAATGTTGCTTCTAAAATTTCCATACAAGACAAAATACAATTAGCCCTTGATTTGCATAGCAGTTGCATTTACAAAAAAATTCAAGCCACTTCTTCTAGGTGTGCAAAAATTATGTCCTAGGTGTTTATATGTAAATGGAATTAAGTATTGGATTCAGATAATTATAGTTTTGACCCACAGGAATGTCTGGATGGACATCCAAAAAACCACATGGCCTGTGGAGTAATCTTTCATTACACAGGAATGTTTTATGCATTGCAGTATAGCTAGCACCCCTACCTATTGCACAATAAATGACAGTAGCACCCCCTGTGAATATTGTGACAATTTAAACTTCTCAGTTTTCTAAAGCTCTTTTACCAGAGTGGTGCTATATCTGCACTGAACTCCATACATAAATGATATATGTATTTAATATATGCATGTATACACACACACACATACACATATATCTGACTAATTGACATTAATGTTTGACAGGACAGCATTATTTGAAGGGGCTTATGCTCTCCATATAAGTGCTTTAACACTTCTAAATCACTTTGGCATTATCATCAAAAGATGATTCGACAGACTTTTTGGAAGCGGAAGGAAAGAATCTGAATACTCCATTTCTATTTTTGGAAATAACCTTAAAAATATGAGCTGCTCACAAGGAGGATGTAGTCAGGAAGTACAGCATGCCTGTATTTCCACAGTACTGGGAACAACCAATGTAAAAAACTATTTTATGGTTCTGGGTCAATAGCAGCACAAAAACTCATGGAATTTCCCAGGGACTTATTCTGAATAAAGTAAGTTCTCAGTAATTTTTACTGAAAGAGCTTGGATTAAGGACAAATGCTAGAAGTAGTTACACATTTGTAATTATTTAATGAGGGTTTTTGTTTTGTTTTGTTTGTTACTGGGGATTAAACCCAGGGGCACTGTACCACCGAGCTATCTCCCAGCCCCTTTTATTTTGAGATGTGATTTAAGTTTTGCTAAGTTGCCCAGGCTGGCCTTGAATTTTCAATCCTCCTGCCTCTGCTTTCTGAGTCACTGGGATTATTAGAGTGTGCCACCATGCTGGGCTCTTAACAAAATATTTTAAAGCAGTGGCTGGGGATATAGCTCAGTTGGTAGAGTGCTTGCCTTGCATGCACAAGGCCCTGGGTTCAATCCCCAGCATACACACACACACACACACACACACACACATATTTTAAAGATATAATGATCAATGAGCATACAATTGACATGAAATCGTTGTGCCAGTCACTTTAAAAGTATGAAGGATTCTAGTAAACGTTTCTGAAGCTCAAGCAACTAAATAATCTAAATTTCTAGATAGACTATAATTGTACAAAAGTAACTGACAACATAAACTGCAAATGCCTAATGAGTGGTACAGACCCTAAAGGCTTTAGCAATTCAAGGGCAAAGAGATCTTGAGAACCAGACTGCTCAAGGAAGGACTCACAAAGGCTGGAGCAGGGTCCTAGAGGATAGAGTTCAGCCAGAAAATTAAGAAGGACATTCCAGATGGATGACATTTGCAAAGACAAGGAGGCAGGGGTATGAACAGCATCACATAGAGACTATGAGTGGATTCATTCAGCTAGGGAGGAAGAGTCAAACCAGTCAGTGGCACTTTTGATCCAGATGGTGAAGCATTTTTCGTACCAGGTTGGGATATCAGAATTGGTTCTTTAAAGAACAAGGGACCCATGAACATTTTGATCAGGAGAATGTAAGGATCCAAAGGTTAGTTAAGTGTTGGGGGAAAGCTTTCTTCTTTTCTCTGGTTTCTATTTCATTATGGATAAACCTCTAATAGAAAAATACCCCAGGTCTCTCAGTTCCCTAAGTCAAACCTCTTGAAGAAAGAAGGAATGATTTTTCTCTGACAATGTGGGAAATAAACCTGTGTGTGTGTGATTCAGCCCTATCCTTCCTCCTGGCCTGACACAGTCCTGCAGAATGTCTGCATCCATGCTACTTTGTCCTCTCTTTTACAGACATTGGTCCAAACAGGGAGACCTATTCAGATGAGCTTGTGAGTGGATGAGTATGTCCGCCTTGCTCAGAATGAAGTACTAGTAAGTAGGCCCACCTGGATGCTTGCCTCAGCTGCATTCTCTAAAATACATTTCATCTGTAATAAAACTGACATTTGATCCCTACCTGTCTGACTCCTGCGTTTCTCTCTTAATTAATTCCAACTTGGATGGGAGATGGCTGGTGCTTGTTATCCTCTACCACACTGGAGACGAAATATCCAATTAGATAGAGGTAGAGAAAATCCTCTCCAACCCAAAGACTCCAAACAAATCTCATACCAAATATATCTTAGATTCAAAAATAAGGTTTATACTGGAACAATCAAGAATCCAGGGCAGCAAACAGAGAAATTTCAGAATGTTTTAGATTAGGTGTTAGCAAACTACGGCCCATTGGGTCAAATCAGGCCTGTCACTTCTTTTTGTAAATAAAATTTTATTGGAATTCAATCATGCTTGCTCATTTGCTTGTAATCTATGGCTGCTTTTATACTTAGAAATAATCATTAGTATATTTATCTAGATACAGGTTGAATACCCCTTATCTGAAATACTTGGAACCAGAAAGAGTTCTAGATTTCTGATATTTTCAGATTTTGAATAAACATAATGAGATATGTTGGGGCTGAGGACCAAGAATAAGTACAAAATCTATTTGTTTTATTTATACCTTATAAATATAACCTGAAGATAATTTTAAAGAATATTTAGAATAACTTTGTGTAGTAAACAATGTTTCATGGTATAGTTTTCCACTTGGGGTATGATGTTGGTGCTCAAAAAGTTTTGGATTCTGAAGCATTCAGATTTTGAATTTTGAATTAGGAGATGCTAAACTTGTATATTCATCAAAGTTGACTTGTGACAGAGACCTCAAAATCATTTCAGAATTCTGGGTAGCCAATGGGTACCATTTACAAATGCTTCATCTAGTTTACCAAAGCATAGTTTACTAAATCGAAAATTTGAGATATATTATGAAGTTGAAGGAAAGGTCTTTCTTCTATTTTCAGCAGAATATTGAGCATTAAAAGATAAATAATATGACAAATAAGTGACCATAGTTAAGTCTCCCTTATTACTTTACCCTGTTCATGTAATTAATTTTTGCTGGATTTAAGGTAGCTATCTGTGTTTGTGAAATCATCTGCTTTTGATCTAAAAAAATTCCTGGAAATCCCCACCCAGTCCCATGGTACAATTGACTAAGCATCATGAGTGTTAATGCTGAAGCCTGCATTTGTGAATTTCTATTCCTTGAATATCAGCAGTTAAATGTACTTGGTAGAGTCTTTGCATGAGATTCTGACATTGTCCTTTGTTGAAAACAAGAAAGGATGCCAGATTTCCAGTAAGCATCAGAGGAAAGCAGAAAATATTTGAAAATGAGATTTAAATTAGCCATATACTATACTGAGAATTTATTATAGTCACCAATAATATCCAAATGAAGGAGCCTAAAGGTCTCTGTTGGGGAATAATACATAACTATTTCAGAAAGATTTGATAAGTGTTTCTGCTGAGGATAAGAACATATTGTGGAAGTGAAAACATTAGTAAATCTCCAGGCACTTCCAGTTCACAAAGTATACAATTTCCGAACACTAATTTTAATAACATTTTACCTACAATTACCCTTTGATCTTACAACTCTTCCAATGTAGCTATGGAAATATCACTGAGCTAATTAAGAAGTACAGCACATAACAAATATACCAACTCACTTCCAGTATTTGTCTTTTTAAAAGATGAAAGAAAAAAATCTTTGGTATTGCCCAGGACTTTCTGGGAAATCCCCCAAATAATTTTAGTTTAAAACTAACTTCATTTATTTATTTTTCAATTTGGGATATGATATTAGGAAAACAAATTCAAAAGAGTTTACAAAATAGATTTAGTGGCTTGATTAAGATAAGTCCATGGGTGCCAGAAAAATAAGAGTGCAATGGTTAAATTTCTATGTCAATTTGGCTGGGCCATGGTGATATTTGATTGAATGTTATTCTGGATGTTTCTGTGAGGGTGTTTTGGATAAGATTAACATTTAAAGCAGTGAACTTTGATAAAAGCAGACTACTCTCCTTGATATGGGTGGGCCTCATCAAATCAGTTGAAAGTCTGAACAGAACAAAAGCCTGACCTTCTTGGGACAGTAAGGAATTCTGCCAACAGGTAGCCTGTATTGTAGCATCAGCTCTTCCCTGTGTCTTCAGCCTGTTGGTTGCCTCTAAGCCTCAAGATTTTGTATTTGCTAACTTCCATAATGATGTGAATCATGTGGTCGATATTTGAAAACAGATATCTATACAAACATGCTCTTAGTTCTGTTTCTCTGGATTTTTATTTTTTATTTTTTGATATGAGGGATTGAATCCAGAGGTGCTTAACCACTGAGCTGTATCCCCAGCCTTTTAATTAATTTATTTATTTTTTGAGACAATCTCTCCCTAAGTTGCTTAGTGCCTTGCTAAATTGCTGAGGATGGCTTTGAACTTGTGATCCTCCTGCCTCAGCCTCCCAAACTGCTGGGAGTACAGGTGTGTACCACTGCACTCAGTTTCTGGAGTCTCTTAACGCTACAAATATCTTGGCGGTCTATATTCAAATATATATTTTTTAATAAACATAAAATAAATTTTTTATATATAGATAGAAATATAAGAAAATGCATTTCTTTCAAAAATATGGATTTGGGCTCATTTTAATAGTTAAAGAGAAAGAGAAGAAGAAAGGAAGCAGAACAAAGCATTGTAATTCTTGTATGGAGATATGGAATTTCTGCTGATTGGGAAGATTACACAGGTGGTAAAAAAATACCATGTACTATCCCTTGTTAAGAGACAACTAAATACTTAAAGATCAATTAAAATTCTAATGGAACAAATTTTAGTTTTTTATCAATATAATATTTGGCAAAAGGATTCATAAGCTCTCTTTAAAAAAATCTTAAGAATTTGTCCACCAAAACAACAAACCTTGTCAAAATTTTAGCACACTTTATTACTTTTACCAGACTGAACTTTGCAATAATTTTAAGTGAGACTCATAAAATTTACTTTCTAGAAAACTTTTACAACTTTATGTGTGTGTGTGTGTATATATATGTATGTATGTGTGTATATGTATATGTTTGATTTTTTTTATACATTCAGGTTTTGCTTTCACTATCCTTTGCCAAATTCTGGAAAAGTCAGATAATTTAGTTTAGGACAAAACCAGTCTCCTCATTTCTTTGATAAACAAAAACACATTCCATAAACAAATCCATAAAATAAATCTTTCTCTATATACACATGTCGTACTGGTTCTGTTTCTCTGGAGAACCCTAATGCATACAAACAGCTTGTCTGTCTATTATTCAAACTGATAGTAAAAATTTAAGTAAAGAGTTTATTTTGCAAACACTGTTGTGCTTTCCTGACACTATCTCTGCTAGTATAGCATTAATCACTCTTACTACCATAACTTGTAATTAAATTAATCAACTATACTTGCATAGGAAAAAAAAAGTGGGTACTAGGTGATTGATAGTTGTCAATAGAAAAGCATTTAAGCAGACTTGCAAGGGTATGTTATACACAATATGACCTCCTATGGCATCCTGCAGACCTTTTATACCCTTCTAAAGTGGCAAGGATGAACACATGTGTTAACATGACCCAGAGGCATAGCCACTACATGACATATAAAAATAAGAAGCAGAAGTACATATATTATGATATATATTGTGATCAGTGTTTCAGTTTTCAATTTTAGAAATTATCCAGGCATCCAAAAATTAGGCATTAATTAATTAGATTTAATATCCATCCAAGTTAAAGAACTATTTTTGAAATTATTTTTAAGCCAAAACATTATAAGCATGTTAAAACCATAGTTCAGTTTTGTTAAACACATACTTTTACATTATAATTTCCATAATCCTAGTGATTATATAAGTGTAACATTAGTTAATTTGATCAGTAAGCCAATGCAAGAAATTTAGGAAGTTCAGAATAACTCATCTCTTCATAAGAGAATAACTGAAGTCTTAAAAAATTTAAATCTACATTTTACTTAACACTATTAAAATCAGATGAACTATAAATGATATATGGCTATCTTCAAACAAAATGAATAAATTGGTTTGATTTATCCAAAGATTCACCATGATTATGTAAACTTGAACTTTTTTAAAAAATATTTTTTTAGTTGTAGTTGGATACAATACCTTTATTTTGTTTATTTATTTTTATGTGGTGCTGAGGCTTGAACCCAGCACCTTGCATGTGCTAGGCAAGTGCTCTACTGCTGAGCCACCACCCCAGTCCCAAACTTGAACTTTTATATAAAAATTCTTCTGGGATAACAGTTTCTCTGAAACAGACTCTTTATTCCCTTAAACGTCTATTTAAAATATTAGAAGGTTAGTTTCTTTATTTTCTAGGAAAATATTCTGAATCCCTGGAAAATACTAGATTATATAAATACATATTATTTTCTCTAAGCTAATTAGGACATAGATCCTTTAGCATATTCTATGATCCCATTTATTTTATATATATATTTAATTCTCACACTAAGTATTCATATTTATGGGGTACAGAGTGACATTTCAATGCATGTATATCACGGTAATTGGTATATATATCACCTCAGACACTTGTCTTTTCTTTGTGTTGGGAACATTCAAAATCCTCTGTACTAGCTATACAGAAATATTCAATGAATCATCAGTAACTATAGTTATCTTATTGTGCTGTAGAACATTAGGAGCTTTTACTCCTATCCAACAGTATGCCTGTCTCATTCAACATACTCTCTTTATCCCTACCCCCCAAACTCTGGCAACCACTATTCTATCCTTTTCGTTTTTTGAATTCAATTTTTAGATTTCACATTATAAGTAAAAATGCACAGTATTTGTCTTTCCATGTCTGGCTTATTTTCCTCAAGTTCTATTTGTGTTCCTGCAAATGAAAAAAATTTATTCTATTTTATACCTAAATAATATTCCAGTGTTCATTTCTACACCATGTTCTTTAATCTGTTTGTCCGTTCCAGAGGTGAGGGATTTCCTCACTTTTAGATATACAGGACAGGCCCCAGCTTCAGTTCTACAACTTCAGCCACAGGTCAAACTAAACACACAAATGCAAGCATTTGCCAGATTAGGTCTCCAAGATTCTATCTCCTTTGCAGAAGATGTATTTGATCTCACGGGTAGACAAATAGACAAACAAAAATGAATAAGTCAGATTTTCTATTGCTGCATCATCTGAGAGATCAATAAATGATCAGAGGGTAGAATTAGATTCTCAATCAATTTTACTTTCTGTGGGGAGTTACTCAACAGACACACACAAATCATACCCAGAACCAGATTTGGCCAAGTAAAGAAATGAAAACAAAAACAGCAAGTCAGGAGAAAGAGAGCAGAGAAAGAATCATGATGGAGTAAGTTGCAGGTGCAATTTGGGACTCACTCTGGGAATCCAGAAAAGACCTTCCTGGGCTTAAATAATCCATGAAATACAGTTTCAGGTGAGAAGATTCAATTGGCTCTGGAAGCTTAGTCTGTGGGACCTCCCAAACTGTTAAAGAATAATTTTCAAAATGTTAAGAATGTCTCATTCAAATATGGTATGATGACTTCTCTAACATATATATTAATACATTATTGAAAAAATGAGTCAAATGATGAAACTGGCTCAAAGGGTCAGCTTTAAGGAACTGGGCATTTATTGCCATTACAAAAAAAAAAAAAAAAAAAAAAAAAAAAAGAAGAAAAAGAAAAAAAAAAAAACTAAAACAAAAAGTAATGAGAATAGATACCAAATTGGTCAAAATCCTACAGAGCAGTAAACTTGGGATTATATAAAGTTTGGGATTATCTTCTTTACAAAATCAAAATATCTGAGTCAATCTGAAATCTTATAATTTCTGGGTGCTAATGAAATTGTCAAAGGAAAGTCAAATTCCCCAAGAAAACTAAAGATTCCTTGGTGGGCATACTAAATAATGCTCTACTATAATACTAAAAGGAAATACCACCCACACTTCTTTGAGTTTTCCATTTTTAGACAATTTTCCCCTTAATATTTCATTACTCCATTCTGTTTCTGTGACTCAAACAGGTCTCCCTCCTACGTCCAAATTACTTCCTCTTGGATTTTCTGAGCAGACTTGAATCCTGGAGAGCAAGAATTTTAGACTTTTAGCCTTTAAGTTAACTTTCACTGTTCTTTTTTGTCTTTGTGTCATCCTCAAGATAAAACCCTCATTTCTTTTTTGTTTATTTGTTTTGTTTTCTAAAATAATGTACTATTACTCTTCTATAGGAGAAATCACAGCTAGGACTCCAAAGTCTAAAACCTTTTTCTATACTTACATAACTAATTAAGTCATGCATTTTATTCTGGGGTGACTCTTGGACCTGTGGATAAACAATGTGAATTTAAAAATTTTACACATTTCCTCCTCTTGTCTCAAAAAGAGATTCAGAATAACATTAAAAAATGAGCAAAATTGTGAATATTGATTCAGAACTATTCCTGGTTTTAAAATGTAAAGCTTTCATCTCACATATTAGTGCTCTTTGGCACAAATGGAAAATAGCTTCTTTTGAAGCTTCAGATCTAGACCTACTTCTCCACTGAGGAGCACAGTTCCTCCCTTTCTGCTGTAGTTCCTACAGATACATATTAGGAAGACTCTCTTTTTCCTATGATCAAATTCTTACCAGAATTATCACAGTTTGCACATGTTTACCAAGTCACCCCTACCCCCAATTTATTTGACATTTTGCTAAGGTCTGTGGGTGTTAAGAAAAGCTACTCAGCTGCAAACAAAGCTACCATAATCTTCATTGACTTAACAAAGGTCAAAATCCCATCTGGTTTACTTCTTAAGCCTACGCCTACCATGGTAGATCTACATCTACCATCACGAATTGCATTATTCAAAAGCCAACCACACAACTATAGAAACCAGCCCCAAAGTTTAAGGTCAAAGCCCCACAATACTTGTAGTTTCTAAAATACATTGCTTAAAGCCTACAATCAAGGCTCCATGGAGAGTTTTTATCTACAGATTTGATTTAGTTTTCCAAATTGAAATCATTGACTATTTCTAAATCTTTCCAACCTCTGAGTTCTTAGGGAAAACAAATAGCTTCCCCCTTGTTTTCCTGCCTTACTTTAGAACCAAATGAAAGGTAGTTTATTCCGTTGATAGGCAGAAGGCGAAACTCTTGTCTTTATTAACAATGAAACTTTGAAAATACGGCTTAGGTGTGAAGGTCATGTAAGAGAGTCTCTGTGTTGCATGAGTCATTCATCTCTCCACTGCCCCAAAGAAAGTGCAGACTACCTAACAGCTATGCAACGGTGCAGATAGTGTGGGTGAAGAGTTGGCCAAGTTACAGAGCCACATACATTCTGAAAGCAGACATAGATAAGGTAGTCTTCAGCCAACTAAGGGAGTGAAAAGAAAGTAGGAATGTCTTTTAATAGAGCCCTTTTCATTATGGAACATAAAATCCAATATTAGTCACAGGGAACTGGATTAATTTTTCCCCCATTCAGATTCTTGGAATAAAATGCCTGACAGTTGTTGGGATCTCAGAGTGTCCTGTTCATTTATGATTCATTCACATTCATTCATTCAGAAATATTTATCGATATTTTACTATGTGTTCCACACAGAACCAGAAACTGGAGAAACAATGATAAATAAGATTCATCTGGTTCCAGCTTCCATGGAATTTCCAACGTAGTATGCAAGAAGGAAATTGAGCAAATGCTTACCCACATCATGACTTCCAAAATGCAAGAAGACACAGGGCACTCAGAGACCAGGGTGTTTAGCAGGATCTTTTTCTCTGAAAATGGTGGAAAATCCAAATCCAATTGGTTTCAGTGAAAAATAAAAAAGAATTTAGTTTGCTCACATCATGAAAAAGTTGAAGTCTTTAGGCACATCTGGCATGGGGAGTCCCAAAGCTATCCTAATCTGGATTCTCTTTCTTCATTTCATTGCTGGGTCTGCTGTGCGCACACATTTTCAAAATGCTCTAGATCTTACATTTCAACTTTAAACTCAGTGGAGAAGAACACAAATCTTTATTCCAGCATTCTAAAAAAAAAATCTACGTGGGTCATGAACCCATCTCCATGCCAATCACTGTTTGGTGTGGGCCTGTGTCACATGGAGCCCCATGTGAATGAGATAAATGGTTGGTCTAAGAGTGGGGTGGAAAGAAAAAAGAGTGGGGTGGTTGCAGTGGGGGGGGGTAGAATAGCTCCCCAGAAAGAATGGACTGAGCTTATTAATAGAGGATTGAATGAATATAGGAGAATTAATCTGTGAATTAATCTGGGACTACAGAAGATTTTCTGCTAGGAAATAAGATTCTCCTGAAGGACATCTGAGAGTTACTTAAATTATAAGGGCAGTAGAGAGGAAATCACCTGTGAAGATTGCCAGGGAGTGTGATAAGGAAGAACATGTTGTTTCATGCCACCATGATCAAAAAATGATCCAAGAGTAGGAGAGGGATGACAGAGAAGTTTGGAGATACAGACAGGTACCAAGTCACATCATAATAGGTCATTTAAATATGGCAATATGGACCAAGGGGAGGGTAAAGAAAAGACAAAATGAAGCAAAATTTTAAGAGGAATTTACCTATGTGACTATAATATTCTGCAGAGAACATTCCATTATAATCTCAAGGATATGCCCATTTAAAAAAATGTCCTTAAATGTAAAGCCATCTAATATTTTTTCCTTGAAGTAAGCTATCCTTTAGCTAAGCCTTAGAAATCATGTTTCCTGCCAGAGATGTTTAATATAATGGCAATTAGTAGGAAAGGGATATGACTTACATACTGAGAAACGATATTATCATCATTCTATTTTGACTTTGACTCACATATCCTTCAAGTAACTTCTTTATCTCTCAATGGCTGGAACTGGGCCCAGTTCCTAGCAATAGTTCGGTATTAATATTAAGAAGAACGAGTGTGCAGTGTCTCAGCATAGCCATAATTTCATGAAACCCAAGGCGTGGGGGCTGAATCATGGGGTGAGTGTGAGGCTCCATTCTCCCTGGGCATCAAGATAACTCAGAAGGTGCAACAATCTTAGAGAACAGAAAGGAAATAAAAAAGTCAGCTGGAAAACTCTCTTCAAATTGCTGCCAACACTTCACTTCACCATTCTGCAGATTATTAAGAGATCAAAAACAACAAATGAACTTAAAGGGACAAATCAGAACTTCCACTGCCAACACTAGTCAGAAAGCTAATGACTGAACAATATTTGTATCTCACTGAAACTGAAATGAAATCAAGTGCTCCATTCCCAGGGAAATGAAGGAACAGAAAGAAATGTTGCAGAGACAGGCTGGAATTATATTAAATCATGGTGTGAATTCTATTGCTTTAGCAATAGGATTAGCCAAAGTGATTTGACAACATTCTCCTAAGCTTTACTTTTCTGAAGCGATGCAAAAAAAATTAGGGGGATTGCTGGAACTGGCTGAATCTGTCATCTTTCAGAAAACTAGGAAGTGACAAATTAAAAAATAGTCTTGCTTATGCCAGATGTGGACAGCTGCTGATTCAGAAGTATAGGAAATCTTGGACTAAGAAAAAAAAAAAAAAAAAAAAAAAAAAAAAGGAAGAATGTATATGATGTATAGTAATAGAGAGGAGTCCGTGTTAGGAATAGGGAGATGTTGAACAGGACACTTATCTCCTGAGAATCAAAATTATGGAAAATGGAAATTGAGATCTTGAAGATAGGAGGGCAATAGACATATTTGACAGTTTCTTAGTATTGGTCCACATAGAGAAAAAGGTAAAGAGCCTTTCTCCTTGCACTATGTCTGCTAAACTCTCAAGTTTAGAATGTTTCTGAGAAGAAAACGCTGCATGGTCAATGGACCATATTTAGTGATGTGTACGTAAGGGTCTTTGTTTGGGGCCAGGAGTACCTAAATATATATGCAGTGAGTCTCTTTGCTTCTTGGAGTAAAGCTAACCCTCCCCCAATTTGTGAACTAAAAAAGGGAACTATTTTAAAAGCAAACCAGCTTTTTCAAAGTCAGCTAGAAGAACTAGAAAAACATTAGGCTGTACTGAAAGGAAATCAGGCTGTGGCATTTTAAAATTTAGGTCAAATTCCAAAGCTTTAGTACTGAATTCCTCTGGGCAATTTCTATCAGATATATCCTTAATAGCTTGCATATAGTGTCAGAAGAGATTTGTAAGCAGTCTGTGGACTAACAGCGTTGAAAAATTGCTCTGAGGTTGTTTGATCCAATCTTTCAAGGAACAGTGATTGGTTTTTTAATATTTCTTTTTGGGATTCAAAATGTCATGTGAATGTCTCCTAATTGTTTGGGGTCAGCAGGGCAGAGATGGTCTTTGGTTTTGCAAATTGAGGATTGCACAACTTGAGGAATGGATAACAGCTTTCCTAAAGAATGGCTTTCTCAGCATATGGGAACCACAAAGGAGTTAGGAAGGTCTTGAAGCAAATTGGCTGGCAGGAGTCACATTCTGAGGAAGATTACAAAGAATCACTGGGGGCTCTCCCTACCACAGCAGGGATGATTCCATAGCTCATATATGTACACTTACAATATTGCTAGCCATTTTTACACCTCTTTTTAGCCTTGTTCTGAATCAGAAGTTTCAGTTTTTAGTTGTAGGGTTTCTGGAAAAATAGTTGCCACCATTATTTTTCCGTCTTTCCCTTCTAAAGAGATTGAAGTAGGCAGATGGTGAAGTCTGTGTACAGTTAGCATGAGAGTCAGAAGTGCTTACAGCTGTGTAGGTTAGGGGAAGACACTGATCACCCACTACAATGGTTGCTGAGAAGCAGAATGGGAGATGTGGTGAGACGTTACTGGAGAGCCAGTCAAGGGCGTGTGTGTGGTATGACCTGGTGAGAGAGGGCAAGGGCTATCAACAGGTCAGCCTGTTTCCAGGTTCCCCATACAGCACAAGGTTATTCTTCCTTCCTGTCCAGGTGATGAATTTTCCCTGTGAAGTTTCCTTTTTTTCTTCCTTCCTTTTTCCCTTCCTTCCTTCCTTCCTCCACTCCCCTTCCCTTCCCTCCCTCCCTCCTTCTTTTCATCTCTTCCCCCACCTACTTACCTCCCTTCTCTCTCTTCCTTCCTTCCCTTACCTCTCATTTAGCTAGACATAAATTTTTCTAAGTCTTTCCCCTCTGATCCTTCCCCTCCTCCCCCCACATCACTGAAGAAGCAAAGACAAGGGGCGTTTAGAGGATGTTTAATGGACAGGATAGTCATGATAGGATTGGGGGGGAGGAAAGGAACTGGTGATGATATGGGCACTACCAGGACTTTTGTTTGTGGTGGAGGGCACCAACTTCTCATTTTTTCCTTTATGATTTTTGCCTTTTACATCAAATCTTGCCTATTAAACTTGGGTGATTAATTACTAGACGTATATATTTACTTCCCTTACCCTTCAAGAAACATGAACTTCTCTCTGTGGAGAAAGAATTACATCAAACCATAGAACAGTAGAAAGGGTGCTTCTTTCCTTGTGTATACTTCTCCATATTGACTGTCCTTTAGTCACATGGTCTTTGGGAGCTGGGCAGATGTGACCTGTTCCCAGTGCCTTCCCTTCACTCTTCTTCCAGAAGTAGATACCACTCCATGGACTGCTAACTGCTTATGGACAAATCCAAAGCCTTGGCCAAAGATACTTTGAAGGAATAGTGTGTGAGGCAGCTTGTACCTCTTCACACAGAACTTCCCAATTCATAAAATGTAACAATGGTCAAGATCCCTAGAGATCATGAAGTCCAAGCTGCTTCATTTCACAGCAAGGGAAACTGGGGTCCAGAGAAGAGAAGTGACTCACCCAGGACCCCTACTTATGATGAGTTGGGACCTAGCATTTAGAGCCCCTACTCCTTGTCTGGTGCACTTTTTGGCTCACTGGAATACACTTAGGGCTCTTCTTTCACCTCTCTAATCTTGGGAGAAGCTGAGAGGGGACATATGTGGGTGGCTTTACTCCCAGGTGTTTCCTGCAGTTCTCAGTCTTGTCAGCTGACACACTGGGAGACTTCTTTGCCTTCTTCTCCCTGACTCTTGAGATTCCTGGTTCACAGTCTGGGCTGACACTGGACATTTCCTTCCCAGGGGCATCCAGGACAGGTCAGCAGTTTCCATCTTCCCTGGGTCAGAAGTGGCAAGGTCTCAGAACATTTGCTTCTTAAGACTCAGCTCAATCTCTACCTGACTCAGCAGAGGTTTCTGGATCCTCAGATGAGTGCTAACCAGAAGCAAGTAAGTTGTCTTTATGTTTCTGTAAGGAGAAGACCAAAAAAAGCTGACGATGACCATTGAGGAAGAAAATGCACACACATAAACACAGCAATCTCCACCCTATAAATAACCCTAATTAAAATGAAAACACCCACACGCTCTCATCTTTTTTATTTTTTCTGCTGGACATCATGGGAGGTCCTTGAAGCAGAATGTCTGGCACTTGCCAACAATAACCAGGCTCTGAGAAAGGAGAAGATTCTATGCTTCTCCAATTTTTCTTGCCAGCTCTAATCTTAACTCTTTTCTGAGGCTTCATTCTGGTCCTTCTCTCTTTCCCTTTCTGTCTTGTAAGGTAGTTTTTAGAGCCCCTATCTTTGACTCCATATTCCTTCCTGAAGTTCCAAGCATTATCCAGTTGATTTATTAAAGCAGTTCCATGGGGCTTAATTCATCATGTGTTTAACATGGTGTCATGAGGGTTTCCTTTGGAGGAAGGCGTTGAGGCTATTCTAGTCTCATTTTAAAACTGGACCAGATAACGTTAGACATAGCACAGAAGTCTCTTTCTCTTATAAACCAGTGGGAGTTAGAGATATAGCTCAGCTGTCTGGGGCTCAAAAGGAGGGCACCAGAATGGCTGAGTCTCTGCACATGGAGGTGCTGCTGCAGCTGGTTGGCCTTATGCAAGCTGACTTCATGCACATTTCTCACCAAAGCTGGAACTAGGCCTGCCCTTCTGTCTCCTGAAAGAGTGACTTGGGAGTCTTTCATATTCTGTCCTTCAGGCTGGAACGATTATGGGGACCATACTATACAACTCTAGAATACTCCGTGGGAAAGACAATGAGAGAACCAGGAAATAATAAAATTACCCAATTTAAAATTAGCATTTGTCAAATTTTAAACTTTGAAAATATGACCATTTGACTCTTAAGTTTGTCAACAAATGAAATAGATTTGGAGAAGGTTTACTTGCTCAAGTTCATGTTGCAGAACAGCAGCAGTGCCAGGGCCACTCATAAATGAAGTGATTCTAGGTGGTCTCTTCAATATCACGCTCCACATTTGTATGTCTCCTGCCAGCTTTAGATCTCCAAACACTCCCACATACTTAGGCAACAACTGTTTATTGAGCATAAATATTTAGTGCCTCTCTGTGCTTCCAAGCATCCTGTGAATGACTCTATCATTTGTTGAATGACATTGAACTGATCTGTTTCTAACTCTGCCTCTTCCTCCAGTGTGAACACTGGAATCATTTTAATTGTCACCATATTGCTGATACCTGCACTTGCTGAATTTTACTGATTTTATCAAACCAGACTCTTTTTGAGATGCTTAGGAAGATATAAAAGATATCAAGTACATTACTCTTTATTCCAGCAGCCTAAGGGGAGGTATAAGATATACATGTCTAATTCTTTTATTGTCCTGTGCAAGAAGATAAAAAATCACTTACTTATTAAATAAAATTTAAACATTCTAATATAATGCATAAAGAGATTTTTTTATTTGTTCTAATTAGTTATACATGACAGTAGAATGCATTTTGACACATCATACATAAATGGAGTATAACTTCTCATTTATCTGGTTGTACATGATGTAGAGTTACACAGGTCATGTAATCATACATGCACATAGGTTAAGTTAATAATATCCAATTCATTCTACTATCATTCTTATCTCCAATCTCCCTCTCCTCTCATTTACAACCCCCCCAATTGTGAATTAGCATCTGCATATCAGAGAAAACATTTGGTCTTTGGATCTTTGGGATTGGCTTATTTCACTTAGTATAATATTCTCCAGTTCCATCCATTTACCAACAAATGCCATAATTTCATTCTTCATTATGGCTGGGTAATATTCCATTGTGCATATATCCCACAGTTTCTTTATCCACTAATCTGTGGAAGGGCACCTAGGTTGGTTCCATAACTTAGCTATTGGGAATTGAGCTGCTATAAATGTTGATATGACTGTGTCACTGTAGTATGCTGATTTTAAGTCCTTTGGGTATAAACCGAGGAGTGGGATAGGTGGGTGAAATGATGGTTCCATTCCAAGTTTTCTGAGGAATCTCCCTATTGCTTTCCAGAGTGCTTGCACCAATTTGCAGTCCCATCAGCAATGTATGAGTTTATCTCTTCCTCCACATCCTCACCACCATTTATTGTTGCGGAGCAATTCTTTACTTGGTCCTATCATCCCCTACACAAGTTCCAGCTATTTGGATTCCTCGATTTCAATCACTTTCTGAATGGAGTGGCCTCCTTCCCATACCCTATCATGTAAAATTCATTTCAAAGGCTACTTCTTCCTAGTTAACTTCATCTAGATGTGGCTTTGAAAATCCTTCAGCATGTTCTTTGTCCTTTTATCATGACATCTATCACATGGGTTTTATATCCCCTGGACTTTCCATTCTCTCCTTGCAGTGAGGTTGAGTCCTATAGATCAATGGTCCAATGCTATATGGATTCAGGCTGAAGCACCTCATGTGAATGGCTTGGCTTTACCTTTCTTCATTACTGTCACCATTCACTGTGCCTTTGTGGACCATCTTGAACTCTGATGAAGCTGTTAACATCATGTCTGAATGCTTGTAGATCATCAGTACCACTGGGACTAACCAGCCCTTCCAGGAACTGGCAGGTTTTGAGGTCTTTAATAAATTCCTTGTGGCTTTCTTATCCCTTTGAAGTTCTTTCCATTACAGGACTCCTACCCTGGACTTTAAAAGATAATTTAAAGATTTTCTGTTCTAGGTATTCAGACATTTTTTTACCACTTAAATTGGAGGAATTTTCAAGTAGAAAGGTATGTTGGTTCTGAGTGAATTTTTGAATAAATGATTATAGACTTTTGTAGGAGTTGCCTATAATCAATTTTATTTTATTATTTTTTGATGACTTTGACAAGGGCAGTTTGACTTTATAAGAT
Organism: Tamias sibiricus; assembly: GCA_025594165.1. NCBI lineage: Eukaryota > Metazoa > Chordata > Mammalia > Rodentia > Sciuridae > Tamias > Tamias sibiricus. The sequence goes on along the minus strand of CM046657.1, from coordinate 122,697,515 downwards.
TAGAAAATCTTATCTATTGCCTTGCATGTATAAAGCAAAGAAAAAATTTATTGAGAGTCAGAATATGTGGTACCAGTCCTTTTAGGTGTAAATTTAATTCAAAGTCATTCTCTCTTTGATAAGCTAGCCTTTTGAGTTTAACAAGTGTTAGTAGACATACTCTCTCGGGCTCCTTCATTAAAAATATCCTTGAATTCCTATTTTAATTGGATAAAGAGGAGAAAATAAAGGGACAAAAATGACATCCCAGCTCTTAGGTGTTTAAAAAGCATAGTGTTGTTTATTTATTTTTGCTGTAACATAGATTGCTACCCTATAATTTTGGCTATAGGGCATCTGATAAATTTTGGAACATCTCTCTCTTGATGAGAATTTAGGACCTTGGTATGGCCTGGGCAGAAAACAGTCAGACTGTGTGACCTTGTACTGAGCAGACTCAGATTTCAGGGCCCTTGAGAATCTTGGATGAAGTGAGCCATCCTCAGTGCAGAGTGAGTTGGATGAGTCATCTCCAAAACATTTCTAGTAGCTCACCCTCTGAATGCATGTAACTCCATCAAGAGAGCACTCCATCAAGTCAGATCATTTGATAATGCATAAGCTGCTGTTGCAAGCTATGGGAAACCAATCAAATGTCAGAAAAATGCTATTTATTGACAATTTCCATCCTCCATTTGACTTCTGAGTTGGACATAGTTGTAGTTCCCCAGGTCAGAACCAGAAAGATTTTTCATGACAGGACTCCAGAGAGCATGGTTGCTTCTAAGAACCAATGGGAGAAACTAGCCTGGAGTCTCCTGAGCTAATAGGTCTGTTGGTTTATTTCTCACTTTTAAGTTTGATCATTGATCCACCTTTCCAAGAGAATTTAGAAGGAGTAATGTGTTAGGACAGATGTATCTCCTTCGTTTTCAAGCGACAGCTAACAATGAAGATAGAAAATCAGGTGATTACAGCAACTAGGTGTATGGGCTTTGGAGTCTTCTAACATGTATCTGAGTTTTATTTTACTATTAAAAATGGTCTGAACTTGATCAATTTGTTAATCTCAAAAAGTCTTGATCTTTTTCACTCCAAAATCAAAGTACTGATAAAATTAGTACACACCTCAAAAAGTTGTGGTAAAGAGTAAATGAAATAATGTAGACTTGTCCCTCAGTGTCCATGGGGGATTCATTCCAGAATCTCCCATGGATACCCAAATCCCTAGATGCTCATTCTTTATATGAAATGGTGTAGTGTTGTCAGATAACCTACACAAATCCTCCCATATGTTTTAAGTCATCTCTGGATTACTTAGAATACTTAATACAACATAAATGCTACGTGAATAGTTGTTACACTCTATTGTTTTGAGAATAATGACAAGAAAAAAAGTCAATACATGTTCAGTACGGATGTAATTTTTTCTGATGGTTGAGTCCATCCATGCAGAATATATATATATATATATATATATATATATATATATATATATATGGAGGACAGACTGTTAGTAGTGCTCAAAAATGCTTAATTAAAATAATTATGGTTGATCCTATGCCAAGTTCATGCTACTCTTGCCTCATTGTCTCCAGACCCTTTGAGATTTAAATGTGACATTTTCACCAGGATCTGCTACTTCTCACTTAATGAAGAAGTGTGGCTGGCACCAGGCACACTTGTGACTTCAAGCTGGCTTAAAATTTATGTCTAAGAGATCCTGAACTTATTTTTCAGGAGCTTCTCATAAATGGTTTGGTTGTTGCTGGTTAGTGTGGATCTATTTCCAATTCAGATAAATCCTTTAGCACAATAATAGGGTTGAAAAAATTAGCTGAGAGTTTCATTTGAGTCAGTGATGATCTGTGATATCAAAAATGACAATGGAACCTCAGATTTTGTTAATAGATACCTGAGAACTAGAACAGAGTAATGATGGTCCTGTTGAATTCAGTGATGGTCAGAACTCATCTGGAGCAGCTCATTAACAGCTGAGAATTGCATTTTAAAAGAAACATGGACAAAACACAACAAGTTAAAAAATCTGGAACCAGTATAGTGGAGAGCCTCAAAAACATGTAACTAAGGATAATTGGAGACACTGGAAAGATGAGATGATATGGGGTACCATTGTCATCTTCAATTATTTATAAAGGAAAATAGTTAAGCACTGTCCCCACTCCTCCTAATTAGAGTGTCCAGAGAATTATAAGGAGCCCAGTGGGGAAGAGACTGAGGTAGAACCAACTTTTGGTTTAATGTTGGGAAAGCAAACTCCATGAGCATAGGGAGTTTTTGTTTGGTTTGGTTTGTTTGTACACTGCTTTTCTCTAGTGTCTAAAATAGACCTTAGGGAGGTATTTCTTCTTTTGATTTGTTTGTTTACTGCTTTTCTGTCTAAAACTTAGCTTGGGCAATTAGTTGGCAATGATAAACATTTGTTGAATGAATGAATAATGATTTTTTTAATGCAGTAAGAGCTTGAAATGGACTGGGATGTCATATGGAGTAAGGAATTCTTAATTCCTGAAATTACCCAGGCATGATCTTTGGTGAGATGTGATAGAAGACATTCAAACATGGAGTGCAGGCTGGACTGGGTGACCTTCAAGGTCTATACCAACCTTAACATATAATTATTGTATAAATCATGGAAAGGGCCAGTGCCCAGTAAACAATCATGAAGTTTAGTGCCATTCCAAAGCAGTCTCTCAACAATCCATTTATCCCCCAACACCCTATCCCCAACTCTGAGTGTTGGTTGTAGTGAACTCATAGCTTGTAAAGGGGTTCATTCCTTAATTGAATAATTATGGTGAGTTTCCTCTGATCTGGCAAGAACACAGCTTTCAGCTTTGACTTCTATCTTCTCCTATGAGTGTCCCAAATAGTGTCTGGCAGTCATCAAGAACACGGTAGGCCACACTTTTCACTCACAATACATGATGGAGGATTTCCTCCTTCCTGACCCCTCCCTACCACAGAGGGCGAAAGCTTGTTGCTCCATGCTTATTTGGCCGGGGGAGGGCTGGTTGTCTGCACACTCTATCCCACACTTTAATTTTTTTTTTTTTTTTTTTTTTTTTTTTTTTAATCAGAGCCGGAACCAAATTCCCTGAGCCCCTAACTGGTGTGTAGACTCAGAGCATAAACATGATCCCTGGCATTCATCATGGGTAATAGAAACCAGAGATGAACCGTCACGTAATTGGCTCTCCTGTTGCTGAGTCAATGCAAACTTTAAAAACACACCAAGAAATGCACACACAGGCTGGGAACAGAGCATGAAAGAAATTCCAAGGAGTATTTTCTTTCTTTTATTTTTTTGCTTCTCTTATTTTAATTATACAGGAATTCAGTCACCAGAAAAAAAAAAAAAAAAAAAAAAAGAATTAAAAATAGTACCAGGACTTCTAAAGATTTGCAATAGAGTAGTATGTGGAGAAAAAGCTTCTTCTTATTTATAGGCCATTCTGGTAACAAGAGATTTAACTCTTTCAATATGAACAACATGCAATGTCCATCTGGAGGCTGCCTCTTTCTTACAGTCACTGCTCTTAGCAACCATGTTGCTGGCATATATTACAGTGAACAAGAACTTGTCTTGAAGTTAGAAGATCTGAGTTTAAAATTTACTTCATTCATTTATTGTTTCTGTGACTTTGGGAAAATCACTTTATTTGTTCTAAGCTGAGCTAACTCCTGCAAAACAAGAATCAGAATATCCACTACACACGATTTTAATGAAGATTTAATGACATAATCATCTGTCCAGTCCAGACTCTGAAATGTAGACACTTGACAAGGTTAATTGATTATAGATTTGGTTGTGGCTGAAAAACAGCTCAAGATCATGAAGCCTGACATTACCCAAGTCCAAGAACTCAAACCACTTGCTCAAAAATCAATCAATCTATCTATATTTATGTTTTATATATTTAGATATACTTATGTATGTATACACCTGTATAGAATTTTTTTTGTTATGGCATTTCACACTGCCAGAATAATATTTGTGATGACATGAAATCATTTTTTCTTGGTGCTGCTAATGTGACTTTACTGTTAGAGTCAATAGATACCCAAAAGAGTCGGCAAAAAAAAAAGAGAAAAAAAAAAAAAAAGAATTCAGCATCTAGCCTAGTTGATTCAGGATTGACATGCTCTAAAGAGAAGTTACTTAGAAGATATATACACTGAAAATGAGATGAGCAACACAGTGGAAATTAGAGAAGACTAATCTTCATTTGGACATCCATCACCCACACACAATCTGCTAAACTATCATTCTAATTAGTACTTACACATTTTAATCAGGTTCTGTCCAATCCCTAAGCCTAATTACTTTCTAGGCCATTATTTATTACCTAGTATGGTAAGGTTGATACAAGTATTCCCATTTCACAGTTAATGGGAACAAACCAGAGAAGTGAAGTAATTTCCTGAAATCACCCAATGTCTGCTATGGAGTTAGGCTGGGATTCAGAGGGATTTTGAGTTATTTAAAAATATTGCTATTAGAATGAAGCTGGGTCTGCCTAATAACCTCTGTCGAGCATGGAGCACAAGGCCATGTGTGAGAGTGGCTCACTGAGAGTGTTCAATGAGCAAGCAGGTTCCATATGACTAGGGTGACTATTTTATAACTCACTGTTCAAAGCAGAATACTTCTGAGTAAGAAAGGGGGGACTATAATAAATATCTGGAGAAATACACATAAATAGGACAGTTGTGGAAAATCCAAGACCTATGCCACCTATCTAAGGAAGACTACCCTGGGGACCTGTCTGTGGATCCTGGAATACCAGGGAGTTATCTCTTCACAGTGGCTTCAGTTTGACCTTGGAACATGCAGCTCAGGCTTCCTCAGAGACTATTGGTTTAGATTCCTGGAAATGACATCATTTTGAGTCAACTGCATGTGCAGAAGAAAGAAATGCATATAATTGTAATTGATTACATAAATGGTTCTTGTCACCTTAGTCTATGTAACTGGAGTCATAATTTATTCAAAGTAGTCCAAAGAATCATGCAAAATATTTAGCAAATATCCAGAATATGGCATTTCTTTCTTTGGGTAAAATATTATTGTTTCTTTTACTTTTTTTTTGTTTTGTTTTGTTATATGTTTGTTTTGGTACCAGGGTTTGAACCCAGGGGCATTTAACCACTGAGCCATATCCCCAGCCCTTTTGTTTTTTGTTTTGAGACACAGTCTCACTAAGTTGCTTAGGGCCTCCTAAGTTGCTGAGGCTGGCTTTGAACTTCCAATCTTCCTGCCTCAACCACCTGAGCCACTGGGATTACTGTTGTGGGCCACCATGCCCAGCTATTTCTTTTACCAACAGTTTTTGGGAAAAATTGTTTTAAGCTTCTGAGTCAAATACAGGTTTTCTTAGTCTCTTTGTGCCTTTACTTTTCTCTTTTTGGTTTTCTGTTAAAGTTCATTTGGTGGTTTCATAATATTGCAGTAAATTAAGCTCCTTACGTGTGATTCACAAAACTGCTTAACAAGGTATTGTGATATAATGGGAACGAAAAGGGGTTAAAAATAACAGTGTTCTGTGTTTTGACCCAAGTTTGCTATTAAACAGCTTTTGACTTGGAATAAGTTAGTTGAGTTTTCTAGGTGTCAGTATTAACATTTCTTTCTGTTTCTGTCTGTCTGTCCCTTTATGAATACATATAAATATTCATGAGTGGATACATAAGTCATTAGTGGATGGACAGTTGGATGGTTTCTACTCCACTGTTATGAATAATGTTGCTATAGACACTCTTATATGGGTTTTTGTGTGGACATGTTTCATTTCTTTTAAGGATCTATCTAGGAATGGAATTGTCTGATCATTTGGTAACCATGTTTGAACTTCAGAGGAACTGTCACACTTTTCCAAAGCAGCTGTGCTGTTTTACATTTTCACAAGTGATGTATATTGCTTCCATTTTCTCCACATCCTCACCAACACTTGTTATTATCTGTATTTTTTTTATTATAACCATCCTATTGGATGTTAAGTGATATTTTGTGGTGGTCTTGATTAGCATTGTTTTCTGATGGTTCCTGGAACTGCTCTTATCCACATACAAGTATTTACCTTGATCGGTGTTCAGAATCTTAGAATATTGCAAGTCTATTGGGCATTCCTGAACACAGGACAGGGTGGGAGATTAGTAATAGAAGACATGTTCAAAGTTCAGCTGTAACTTATAGAGGAAAACTTGATCAGCTGATTCCCTGCCACATGAGGCTGGCAGCTATTGCTGAAAGAGGATTGAGTGTAAAGTATTCTCTTTCGGCTGGAGCCTCTGCCTGCCAGCTGGCTGATGTCCATCAGTGATCAGCACATTAGCAGATTGTGCCTGGTCCAACACCTCTGCTTTTTCCCCCAGTGGTTTGTTTGTCTAATGGCTCTTCACCAACATGAGAAAGAGACTCACATCTCCCTCAAACATGCATCCATCTTTCGGTTTCCAGGGTGACATTTGCTTGCTCTGACCTTGGTGTCTGTCTCATGCAGTCCTTTGCTCTATCAAATGGATTGTGTTAAAACTTAGTTTGAGAATAAAACGCAAGCAAGAGAAAAGTGTGTCATTTTGCAAGCTTTGAAACCCATCATTTTAAAGTAAATAACACATCAGTGAAGACAAATGATAGGACGATGGATGCAGAGAGCATGTATTCTCACAAGTCCATTTTACTTATGTAGTTCTTATTTTTTTTTGTGGACACTGGAATTACCAGTGAAAATACTTTTTTAAACATCCATGCCTGGACCCTAGGGCCTGGGGATCTAATCAAAGTGTAGTTTGAACAACTATTTTTTATATTTTTTTCTAAGTTTAATCATTACATCTGTTGCTGGAATCAAAAAGAAGAAATATGAATAACCAAAACCAGTATGTTTTGGCTCATATATGGAAGCTAAAGAAGAAAAAGAAAAAGAAAGAATCTCATAAAAATTAAAGGGAGATCAGTAGAAGAAAGGGACTAAGGGGAGAGAAGATGGGAGAAAAAAAGGAAATACTGGGGAATGATATTGGCCAAATGACACTGTTACATTGTGTGCATGTACAAATATACAACAACAAATCCCACCATTATGTACAACTATATGCACCAATAAAATGTGGGGAAAAAGATATACATTTTTTATTGTATGTCTCTAGGACAAAATGCAAACTTTTTATATTTGTATGCAGAATCTTCCATGGTCTATTCTGTTTATTTCTTCAACCTCATCTCTTGCTATTTCCCACTTGATAATTTATGTATGTATTAGTCAGAGTTCTACCAAACCATGAGGATATATATAGATATATTAGGGAATTTATTATGAAGAATTGGTTCATGCAATAATGGAGACTGAGAAGTCCCAACATATGCCATCTGCAAGCTGGAGAATGATGTGGGTCCGAAAACCTAAGACCTAGGGTGAGGCTGAGAGTGGGGGACCCTAGTTAAGTCTTGGAATACAAAGGGTCAAGAAACTGGAAATCTGATTTCAAAGGCAGAGTAGTTGAATGCCCCAGCTCCAAAAGGAGAAGGAATTGACTTTCCTTATTCTTTTTTTTTTTGTGTGTGGACCCTAAGTGAATTATTTTGGAGAGGGTGTTTTTTCTTTACTCATTTTACTGAATTGAATGCTGATCTTCTCCAGAAACACCTTAGACATACCCAGAAAAATGGTATAACTGCTGACTGGGTATCCCTTAACCCAGTCAAATTGACTTCTGAAATTAGCCACTACAATCTATTTCCCACTTGATAATTTTAACAGTCACATTAGGGTGCTTAATATGTCTTTCTTTATGGCTTTGCATGTGCTATTTTCTTTACCTGGAAATTTTTCTCTCAAACTTGTCCATCTGGTAAATTCATGTTAATTCTTCAAGATTCAACTCAATAGTCTCCTCTGTGAAAACTCCTTTCTGTTCTCCTGCTCCAGAGATAGCCTCTCCTACCATCATGTCTAGGTATACCTTGTACAAAAGCAATTTCTTTTCCCCACAATTATTGAGGACTTACTCTCTATTGTTCATTGTGCTAGGGTGTAAAGCAACTGTAACATGGCCAAGTTACCCCTTAGCTTTCTTGAAATAACAGAAGAGAAAAAATATGCAGAAAATTATAATGTAAAGACTTTGGAATTTGAAGAATCCTTTAGGGGAAGATGCTATTGCCATCTTTTTGGGAAACTGACATCAGATCTGAGTCTCAAAAGATGAGCAAGAATTAACCCAGAAGAGAGGGCAGGAAAGCATACTAATGGCAAAAGAAGAAACTGAGGATACAACTGATGTCAAGAGAAAGGTGGTGCATTTGTGAGACTGCAAGTCATCAAGGTAATTGCAAAACATAATGTGAAAGCATCATGGGGAAGCAGGTGGTACAGTGGTAGAGAGGTAGATTAAGATCTGTTCCAAAATAATTATTCTATGACATCCCTTATGCTCTCATTTCTATGAGAGAAGGAGGCTTTATTCAGATTTATATTTCAGAGGCCAGTGAAATACAATTTATTGTGGGCATTCCAAAAACACTAATTGACTGAGTGAATGGGCAAATGAGTACAGGGGGTGGGGCTGGGATCACAAATTATCTGTGAACCATTCATACAGAGGAAGCATGGATTTTCACAAAAGCATTTGGTTGACTTTGACAAAGAATGCTGATTTCATTCTTTTTACTCCCCATTTCATCCATTTATTACTACATATTTAAAGAAAAAAAAAGGTCTGGTTAATATCAAAACAAAGTAGACCACTCTGGTTTTAATTACCTTTTTCAAGGCTGCTCTCACTGAGCAAATGCTGCCTGAGTCTAACTTGAGCTGTGATCAGAAACATTTTGTCTGCTTTTCTTGCAAGTGCTGACTGGTGTGCATGAAGCTTATATTGATAAGGGTTGAATTTTAGGTTTTATCTTTTAATAGGGAATGATAAGATTTTAATGCCTCAGCCCTCTCTGCTATCTGGATACTGATGGTGGGAACAGTCACCAAAGTGATGTGCTGGGCGGTGGCGGTGGGGCCCTGGGTTAACCTCAGAGAAACACAAATATGAGTGGGTGGAGTGGTTGTTTTCCATGAGAATCTTTCTCCCTCTCTTTCACAGCCTGGCCCACATGATTGGGCCCTTTGCCAGCAAGCAAAGCAATGGATTATTTTTTCCATTGGTCAGAGGAAGTTTTCTTTCTTTCTTTCTTTTTTTTTTTCTTCTCCTTTTTGTGAATGGAGATAAAAACTTTCATTTTAAAGGAGAACTTCAGGAATTTTATTTTAGTAAAATGAAAGAATACTCAGATTCCTGGGAAGCATTGGTGGAAAGCACAAAACCTGAGCAACAAGGGTTCTTGGAGTTGGGCAGGCGTGAAGGCAAATCCTGTCTCTACTGCATCCCAGCTGTGCTCCTCTTGATGTTGCTGTACTATTTTGAACCTTGGCTTTCTTTAAAATAACATGGAGGAAAAAATTAGGTAATAAAATGAAATGGGTGCAAGTAAAGTATTTGGTAGACATTCAATGTTTGTTATTTTCCTTATTTTGCTCTTGGACTAAGACAAAGGATTACATTGTCCTCCCACAAGTCTTCTGTATATTTGGGGACAATGTCATGAATACAAATCTAGGATGCCCCAGGGAAAGAGAGCTTTGCATATACAATGTCTTATCCCACCAGCTGATCTCATTCTCTTCAACTCACTAAATATTTATTAAGTATAGGCTTTTGCTTAAAACTGCTCGAGACTGTGGAGTTTACAACTGGATAAGAGATACTTAACAACTTGTATCTTCAAGAAACTTGTCTCTTACTACAGTGACAGAAGTTTATATACAAAGCTGGTAAATAGTAAAAGGCATACTGTGTATGTGTGTGATAAGTAGTTTTGGGAGGGGAGAGATCAGCACGGGCTGGAGGAATGAAAGGGATAGACAATGAGCAAAAAATAACATCCTTATATATTTTTTTACCTTTTGGGCAGTAGGTTGGTCAAAGACAGAGTTTTTAGATTTCAAAATTACCCAGTTAACTTCTCTTTTAATACCACTCCACATTCCTTTAAGTGCCAAGACCATTGGTACTTCTATGCTTGTGGACCACCTATTTTTTCTGGTTGTAATTCCACTCACCAACTTTCTTCCAGTCCTATCTAAGTTTTTAGCTTCCGTACTAAGCCATCTCTCCTTTTGCATATTTATTACCTAATGAAGGCACAATGTACATATTACAGAAGTGAACAAAATTGGTCTTGTAAATGACTTTGAAAATTAACTTCACTCAAAAATACTCTATTGATCTCCAAACTGGCCTGGGATTTTTCATAACTTTCCAATATTCATCTATCAGTTCTTCCTGTCCCCACCTTCTTCCACTTCATTCTTCTCAAGGACAAAGAACAAGAGGTTCTGCAGCAGTCTAAATCTTCCTCTGCTGCTAGCTTTCCTGGAACTAACTCAACAGTCAGAAAAAGAAGCAGAATGCTATACTTTTTGCAGCATACTGGCCCCTCTCAAGAAACTCATGGAGGCAGATACATAGATCAGTGGTATACATGCTAAACAGACACATTACATTAAAGAAGTACATGAAGAACACAGAGTTAAAATACTGTTATGAATACCGTTTGTATATTTCAAGAAGGCATGGCCAAGGGAAAATACACTCACTTTGCTCTAGCATAAAACTAAACCAAAAGAATGAAACAGAAAAACAAACAAAAAACCACAATGCAATCATTCTGCAAAATTATTAATCTTGCTGTTACTATCTTCTGACATGCATGTATTGATTTACAGTGTTTCGATATTCTAGAGAAACTCTGAAACTAATAAATCATAGGCAAAATTCCATAAATATTCTTTCAGTTGTTCCTCTCTATAATGGGAATGATCACTAAGATTTGAATAGTAATTATCTAATCAGAAGTGACTCATTGCCTGGCAAGGCCTTAAGACCTTCACTGATGAGTTTTTCAAAATATCTTAAAAGTTAGTGAATCTAGCAGGACAGTTAGAATTCAATAGGAAGCCTTTGTGTCTTGGGATGGATAGGCATGTTCAGAAAGCAATTGTGTGTGACGAACCTATGAGCAGGCTCCAACTCCTGCTCAGTTCCTGATAGAGTTGAATTCCCCATGTTCCCTCTGGGCCCTGGTTTATTTGTCCTGTTTATTCCTGTGGGTCAGAGATGGGAGACCAACCAAGACGACCTTGTAGCAGAAAAATGATGTGGTCATCCCATTTTTAGTTTCATATTTACTTGCTTGGTTATTCTAGATCTCAGTTCCTAACAGGACTTGTTTCAAACTCTTTATCAAAAAAGAGCTCTCTTGTGCCCATTTGCAATTTGTCAGGAAGGGTTAAATTTCCTCCCTCACTTGCTTCTTCCTTTTCTTTTCCTCTTCCTTCCTCCTTCCCTCCCTCTCTTCCTTCCTCTACCTCTCTTCCCCTCTCTTTCCCTCCCTCCCTCCCTCCCTCTCTCCCTTCCTTCCTTCCTTCCTTCCTTCCTTCCTTCCTTCCTTCCTTCCTTCCTTCCTTCCTTCCTTTGTTTTTCTCTCTCTTTCTTTCCTTTCTTTCTTTCATAGCTCTAAAATGACTCCAGAGCATAGAGCAGCTGCTTTTATTTTTGTCACTTTGCTGACTGAATTCATAGCATTTGCTTTGCCTTTTACCCTGAATCAAATGGAAACTCATTGGCAGGGGTATAAACATATGTTCGTTTCCACCTCTTTTTTTTTTTTTTTTTCCTGTCTTTTATCAGGAAAAGCATTGGAAAAACAGATTGCATGTCCAGACCATTGGTGCTTGAAATTCCCTCCCTTGTCAGATCTATTATCTCAGTAATAAGAGCATTGTAGATAATACAAATCTAACCAGCTTTTGCTTCACTTAGGCCCTGGAGCCAATATGCTGGGTTCTCTCTCCCTCCTCTTGGGGACAGGAACTAGGCATTTTCAGGAATTTAGTTCCATCATAAATGGAGCAAAAATTTGAACCATACTCTGTTGGTCATCTCAAAGTAAAATCAGTATGTCTTTTTTTTTCTTTCTCCTTCCTTTCTTCCTTCCTTCCCTCCTTCCTTCCAATTCAAGGGAAGGGGGAGTTATCTTTGACACCACCTCAGTAAGGGCCACAGGGTGCTACTGTAGAGAACTGTCCTCTGGAAATCTACATACTTGAAACTCACCCACTCTTTCTAGTTCACACTTGGGATATTCGAGACTTTAGAATTCCTTGTCCAAATGCTTTTTAGTCTGGATCTCTTCCTAGAGTGTGTTCTCTGTGGGGTAGAATATGTGCACTTCTTAAGCCTCAAGGGTGGCTAAGACCTGGCCTTTATGGGGGGTGAAGATTGATACTGAACTTTCATGTTGGAAGATGTGTGGGATGGGAAGACATAGGGGTAGGGATGTTCTGGTGAAGAATTCATGGGGGATTGAGAATCATGAGTGTACACTGGGTCTTAGAGGTTTTCATGAAGGCAAGGATAGAAGGATAGAACATATTTAGTTGATGGTCATAGAACTTAATAAAGAGTATTTGAATATTTAGATTTATGGATGTTGCCCTTCATTTATATTTTTGCCCAAGGCCCCCACATGTTAAATGGGGAGAAGAAATGTTGTTTTTTCTTAGGTACCTTGGTCTGTTGAGTTAAGTCAGTAGGAACGAGTTGAGTAGTATTTTAGTCAGCTTTTGCATTGCTGTGATCAAAATATCTGACAGGAACAACTTAGAGGAGGAAAAGTTTATTTGGGGCTCACAGATTTCAGAGGTTTCAGCCTATAGACAGCTGACTCCATTACTCTGGGCCCAAGATGAGGCAGAACAGCATGGGACAAGGGCCCAGTGGAGGAAAATTGCTCCTCTTTGGCAGGGCAAGGAGCAGAGAAAGAGAGAGGCAGGGGAAGGGGTCCCAGGACAGATCCACACTTTCAGGGCCTTCTCTGGTGACCTACCTCCTCCTACTACACCCCACCTGCCTACTTACCACCCAGTCAGTCCATTCAAACTAGGATGGATGGATTAGCTTTCACAATCTAGTAATTTTACCTCTGAATGTACCCTCATTAACAAGGGATTTTGGGATACATTTCACAGCCAAATCATAGTTTTGTTTTTTAAGGTTTTATTTAACCTCAGAAGTTCTGAAAATATTAAATGAATAATTTTTAAGTAAATATAAGTATTAAATAACTTTTATTATAGCATATTATTGTAATTATTTTATTTTACTTTTGTTATTGTTACTAATTTCTTAATGTATCTTATTTATAAGTTAAAATTTTTCATAGGTATGTATACATAGGAAAATCATAGTTTATCTAGGGTTTGTTACCATCCATGATTTCAGGCATCTACTGGGGATCTTGGAATGTATCTTCAGCAGATATACTCTATATCTAGTAAGTGAACCTTGCTACCTTTTTTGGGGTTGAGGGAGAGGTAGGCAGGAAATCTACTGTTGTGGAAAGTACCTGGTATTTGGAGCAAAAGAGACCTGGATTCCACAAATACTTGTTAAGCATTTATTGTGTGTCAACAATGAGCTCAATGATAGGATAGATAAAACACAGCCAAAATCATCAGGAAACTTATAGTAGGGAAATGGATGGTTGTACAAAGTAATGACAAGACAGTGTGTTAAAAGTCACTGTGAACCAATGTACTTTCCACAAGTAGATGTCTAAATGAAGGAATAACTCACTGAGGGAAAGTTGAGGAGGGCTTCACAGGGATGACATTTAACCTGGGTATTTAACTTGAAATTCATACTTGTTTGCTGGGGGGAAGGAAGAAAGCATCTTTAGAAGGAATGAACTATGCAGAAAAATGAAGGCATAAGAAGGGCTCTAACCCCTATGAGAATTACCTTTGTCTTTGATGGTTGAGTGATTTTTCTCAACCTTAGTTTCCTCTTTTTCATAACAAGGATCATAAAATGACAATTATGTGAGAGAGTGGGTTAAAACATATACTTAAAAAGCTAAAACTGAATCTTAATTACTATTAAAAGTGAGGCTTCAGGCTCTGGTCCTTCTAAATCCCACTTGGGAAGTACTCTGCTGATTTTGGCACAGGAGTTGGGATGTTTCCCTGGGGCCCTGTTAGTATGCATCCTGAGAATAAACATAGTCACATCTGTCCTTTCTTACAGAAGGAACACCGGGTTCAGGGTGGGCTGGCCAAGGAATGGTCGTGTGGGCTGATATAAGGAGGAGAATCAGGAACATGACTCTTGGCTCTTCATTGACGTTCCTTTTTCCCTAAAAGTAAGCCAATGCTTCCATATAGCTCAGAAGTGGAACTGAGTCTGTGACCTAGGATTATGCAATACAAATAACAGCATCTTCTATATTTGAGGGCAGTCTTCGATCCCCTCTGCAGAGCCCTCGTGCCCAGATCCAGTCTTCTTTATCATTTTCAGGCAAGAAACATCCTTGTTTTAGTCTTCTTTTGGGGCTGGGATAGCTGATTAATAAACAACCTGAGGAAAAGGCTGTGTCTTACATAAATCAGAATCCCTGGGATCCTGATCTGATAATGAGCACAGTGTCCACTTGTCAAATGAGTGAGTTATTGAGAAGGAGGCTGTCTGCCCGGCTCTGCTGGGGTGGATTCCCTTTCTTGCTGCCTTAGAAAGACAAAGTGTTTTGTGTGCTCTGGTCAGCTCTTCAAGCCCGTGGCTGTCCAGCCCTAATTGCTGAGTGCCAGCTCCTGTGAAGACACATCAATGACAGTGCATCTTACTTGGGGTCATCTCCTCCAGGGCAGACCCCACAGCTCCTAGGACATTGACAGCTTCTGTTTCGCATCTGTTTTTACTTCTGGCTGGGCCTTCTGGGTCACTGCCTTGGCCCAGTGATCTCCCCTTTCACCTTGTTCCCACTCCAGGTCAGGGCTGAGAGACCTTCTCTTCTCTTCCCATCCCCCGGGGCCTCTCCCTGCTCTCTGACCAGCCTGTCCCTGTTCAGCTCCTGCTAGCCTGGCTTGCTCTTGTCACTGAGTGTCTGTTTGCCACTCAAATGTGCTCATCCTGACCTTTGAGTCTTGGAATGTCAGTTTGCACATGGAGGGAAGGAATCCAGCCTGCTAGATGCATTAGATCCTCAAATCATCAGAACTCAGGGAGGCTTCTTGACATTAACATTGTGTCAGCTGTGTGTTTTCCTGACATGTTGGCCCCTCCCCCTCCTGCTCAATCATTTGGGTCAGAGTTGATGGGACATGCCTAAATGCAGGGCTGCATTGTTTATAGCAAAAAGGAGAAAGAATACAGTTTTCTTCCTCTTCCTTCTTTACGTAGCTCGTAGCTCTTATTTGGTACCAATATATCCTTCATACCAAAAAGTATGCCGTAAAAAACATCCACTGGATGGAGGGATGAAGGAGCCCTGTAGTTATATCAGTGGTCATTAAGGAACACAATGGGAAGGAGTTTCTAAACTAGTTGTGAAGATAGAACATGAAACCGTAGTAAACCATATGAAAGAGATGATTAAGTGCTGAGTTGTGGAGCACAGACTCTTAATGGTAGGAAAGGTCAGAAGTGGAGGCTAGAGAAGCTGTGAATAGCTGAGAAATCTGCTTGGAGGAGATGGAGTTTGAACCCAGTCTGTAAATTACAGACAGAAGGAACGAGTGTGTGGTGTGCGCGCACATGCGCACGAAATCTATTATGTCCTGGGCATCTAATCTCATAAATGATCAACATGCACATTGTATAAATGAATGCATTGGAAGGAGAAGAAAGGACAAATCGGGGGTTGTGAACATACTGATGAATGGGGCATTTTTTTTTTTTTTTTTGCCCCTTCATGCTACAGAATTTATAATAATTTTTTTATAATTCTTATTTATTTATTTATTTATTTTTATTTTTATTTGTTATACATGCTTGCAGAGTACAATTCATTTCATATTACATATAAAGAGCACTATTTTTCAAGTCACTGTTTTTACATATTTTCACAACAATTGTGTCTACATACATGTATTTAGGGTAATGATGTCTAACTCATTCTACCATTATTCCTATCCCCTTGCCCCTTCCCATCCCCTCCCCCCTTTGTTATATTTAAAGTTCCTTCATTCCTCTCATCTCCACTCCTTGCCATTATAAGTCAGTATCTTCATAACAAAGAAATCATTCCTTTGGTTTTTTGGGATTGGCTAACTTCACTTAGCATTATTTTTTCAACTCCATCCATTTACCTGAAAATGCCATGATTTTATTTTCTTTTAGTGCTGAGTATTTGCAACACAACAGATTGACCAGGCAAGAATGAACTGGAGGCAAACTAGGTGGGGACCTGTCTGCATTGGTAGTGGGAGGGAGAAAAAAAAAAAAAAAAGCAAATGCTAGCTAGTTGTCCAAATTTCTACTCAGAGGACATTCACACTGCTTGGTGTGCCTGGTTGTGCCTGTCAGGGCAGAAGATACTAAACACAGATCACATTTCACCATATGAGCTAGTTTTCTCGTTCCCCGGGGTTGTGGGAAAATATTGCCAGTATCAAAGAGATAAAAACATGTTGCTGCAGATAAGGAGGGTAGGGTCATTGCAGGTAAGCAATATGGGTCGCTGAGATAGGTCTCTATTCGGCAGCAAAGCTAAACAATCCAGACTTTCAGGCTACAAATCCAGACCCAAACAAGACTATAAAAATAGGAGGGAATTTTGTCCCTGGTATGCATAAACGCAGCTGGGCCAGAATGGCTGGACAGGACAAACCTCTGCTTTAGTATTATTACTTCTCTAGTAATTGTGAAAATCTGTGGAAAATTTGGTCTTATGAGTGGGTTTAGGATATAAGCATCAGAATATATCTGTCATTCTATTAGACCATACATGCATTTGTTTGTTTATACCACAGACATTTATTGAATGCCTATTATGTGCAAGGCCTGTGTATATCAATTATTGTATTTGAGCCAAGAACTTTGTTCTTATGGAATTTACATTCTATTGGGGGAGAGAGGTAAAAAGAAGAAGTGAGTGAAGAAATAAAAAAAAAAGATGGAAAAATCTATATCTTTTATCAGGAATATTCAGATACATAAAGAATAAGGAATTTAAGAGTACCAAATTTAACATGATTGGCTGTTCCTCCAGAAATGGATCTTTTCTTGTTCTAGAACTAAGGCTGGAATTAAACAAATAAATAAAATCCAGGGTAAGATGAGGCTATGACTAAAGTTGGGGCAATGTCAAGAGGACATTTGACGAACTCAACACAAGGACCCATGAAGCAGCATAAATGTGCTTATAGAGAGAATGGTACAGAGTCTTTGTTAGTGTATGTGTTCTAGAGAATACATCTTAGTTGAACTAATGCAGCCACATGAGCAGGGATGCCTCAGTGACCTACTTCCTCCTACCTGCCTACAGTTACTGCCTAGTTAATCCATATCAGGGGATTAATTTACGGATTAGGTTAAAGTTCTCATAATCTAATCATCTCAAATCCTTGTATTTTCTAAAACATAAGCTTTTGGGGGACACCTCATATCTAAACTATTACACCACCCTAAGCCTGTTTTTTAAATCTGTAAAATAAATACATTAATAAATAAATTAATTAAAATTTAATTATTGTGTGATATATCTAGCACAGAGCCTGGCAAACTGGATTATGCCTGCAGTAGATTGGAACTATTTCCAGGCTATATCCCTTGAGAAATTGTGGGTGGGTGATGAATTGTGGAGGCAGGAAGAGAAATTGGACCTTCAGAAACAGCACAGGGGAGCAGGATGCAAAATGGCGTTTTAAACATGAGAATTGGGAATGAATGAAAGAAACAAAAGACCTGTTTTCTGGCTGAGAAGCAAATTTGAATCCTCCAGTTATTTTGCTCCTCTAACGAACATTGGTTTTTGTATCAGGGTGGTCACTCTTGCCTCAAGTGAAATGGCTTGATCTTTTATGCATGTTCTTTTTCTTCCTTTCTCTTTGTACCCTGAAACCTGTGATGCTCTGTCTCTGACCTCTCCTCTCTCTTCTGAGCCAGTTTAGCTGTAAATCTGATCTAACTACCAGTCATCTCAAAAAGCAATGTTTTTTGTCTTTGGTTCCATATTGGAATCAATAGGGGAAAATTTTTCTGAATACTCATGTCTGGATCCTATGTCCACATATTGTGTTCTAAGTGGTCTGGGCATGTGAAGATAATTCTGATTTGTAGCCAAAGTTGAGAACTATGCCCCAGAGACTTGCAACCTCCCACAGAATAGGAACTGGGTCAGTAACCCTTGTATTTTTGGAGTCCATCTTGCCTTTGCAGATGCTTTCATTAGAGCCAGTTCCATTGCTTAAAGTTCCACACCCACAGCAGGGAGTGGAAATGAGGACACAAATGGCAACTTCTTTATCCCACTTCTTTCTTTCTTTCTCTCTCTCTTTATTTTAAACTAGAAAAGGAGGGACTTCTACCTTGTTTTGATTTATTTTCTCTCCAAACACCCTTTGTATTCCACATCTTCTTTTTCACCTTGAGCATTTTTGTTGCTCAGGTACTAATGTATCTACAGGAGTTTAAAGAATTTCAAAGAAGATTTTTTTTTCTTGATAAAGCCTGGTGAACAGGGCTATTGTCCTGAGGAAGACTAAAAAAAATCCATTCTAGATATACAAACTGAATGTTTTTCTCTTCTTTTCTACATAAAAACCTCAAGTCATCCTAAGAGAAATTAAAAAAAAAGTAAAGGGGAAAGAAGAATTCAGTAAAGCTATAGCATTTATATATGTATTAGTTTGCCATGGCTACCATAACACAATATCACAAACTGGGTGGCTTGAGCAACAGAATTTTTTTCTTATGATTCTGGAAGGTAGATGTTCAAGATCAGAGTATGTAAGAAAGATGGTTTCCTATTTGGCTCATAATGGAAGAACCTGTTCTAGGTCCCTGTCCTTGGATTTAGCTGTCTACCTTTGAGCAGCTTGTTCCTCACATGGTTTTCTTCTATACATGCACATCCCTGGTGTCTCCTTGTATGTTCAAATTTCCTCTTATAAGGGCAGTTAAGATTGGATTAGGAATTACCCTACTAGCCTCATTTTAACTTAATTACTTCTTTAAAGATGTTATCTCTAAACATGGTTACATTGAGTAATATAGTTTGGTTCATGAAAAGAATCCAATCTGAACAATTGCATGAAGTTTTACATTAAAGGTAACTCTTTAGGATAAAGATAAATATATAAACAAGGAAAACAACATATTGGTTTCAATCAGGATCCTTTGCCCAGTCTGAGTAAATGAAATAGAGAGCACAAAATGAATTGATACAATCCATGTTCCACTATCCTTTTTATTATTTAAATTTGTTCATTTATTTAGACAGGGTCTTGCTAGTTTTCCCAGTCTAGCCTTAAGCTTTTGGTCTTAAGTGATCGTCCTACCACAGCCTCCCTAGTAGCTGAGACTACAGGCACATGACCGACTTCCGTTAGTTTTTATAAATATAAATGTTTACAAAGTGATCTTGAGTGAACTATCTAACAGAATTTTCATAGTGATGTTTAGGAAGTTATTATTATTATCTTCATTCTATTTTTGAGAAAATTGAGGCTCATGCAGATTAAAATATACTATCAAAGATCACTGAGCTGGGACTAAATTCCAAAGGCTTAGGTTTGAAATTCCTGTTGTTTATAGTGCACTGATATGGCTATGCCTATTCTTTAATTTCTCAGTAGACAGAAATTTTGAAAGCATGCTCTCTATTTTATGTATTTTTTGTCCAGTGCCTACCTAGCCCATTGCCTGAAACCTAGTACATTGTTGACATTAAGTCTTAAGATAATAAATGAATTAACAACTATCTAAAGGTTATATCTCATTTATAATGCCACCTGAATATATAGCATCATAAATGAGAAAAAGTCCATATTCAAACATACAGCACAATGCCAGACTACCAAGAAGATAAATATTCTAAAAGTCCACTGTGAGAGAGGCAGAGAGTAAGTGAAAGAAAAAGAGAAAGAGTGAAAGGGGTCTTGGGGGAGGGATCGGGGTGGCAGAAGAAGAGAGAAATAGGCTATTCCACAAAGAAATAAGATAGAAAACATTGGAGTAATATCACTTTTTTTTTTTCTGAAGGAAAATGCGTTTTCAACCTTGAATTCTATACCCAATTAAGATATAGTTAATTTGTTATGGTATTTTTTTTTTTTTTAATTCTAAGGCGTCAGAATCCTATCTTCTGGTACAAGAACATAAACCTAACTGGCTTATACAAAGATACTCATTGTCTCAAATAACGAGTAGTCTGGAGTGGATAGGTATAATGTTGACACAATTATGTCACAAAAATTTAAAGTTCTTCCCATTTTTCTAGATGAGATGCACATACCTTGAGATAATTTCTTTTGTATTTAAAGGTTACTTCTTCTACTGATTATTAATACAGATATGCGAATGACCAGAGGAAGGAAGGACATTTCTCATATATATATATTTTTTTTAAATCAAAGCCTTCACCAGCAATTTCTCAACAGACTTTCCTTGATACTGTGCCTACTCTTAAAGCAACCAGTAGCAAGGTTTAATATAATTGACTTATGAAGTTCAGGGTAATTAACAGAGGGATGGAATACTACAAGAACCGAAGGATTTTGTTAGAAAGAAAGAGGCATGTGTGTCTGGTACAGTGCTGCAGCAAACCAGGGTTAGACCAATATAGAAGACAAAGGTGTAGACACGATGGGACTGATTCTGGAAAGGATTCAGGGAAATCCCAGGAAAAGCTGTGCACCAGGCCTAAGGGCACATCTCTGGATTGGAACAGGAAGGAGGACCTAAGCAGAAGTCTATGTAAGACAAGAATGTGAAGGATTTTAGACATAAAATTTTAAGTTATACTAAACGGGAAAATGTTTAAAACCTGGCATCTAAAAACGTCAGGAAAAGCATAAAGCATTACATGAACGAACTATAATTGTAAAAACATGACTTAAATTTTGCTGTGTACAGTATTGAGATAATCCCAACAATGGAGATACTCTTGATTGATTTTCAACTTCTAGAAGCAATCCACAGGTGAAATTTGGTTACAGAATGAGATCTAACTGCCATCAATCTTGATGACATGAATGAAGAAGTATACATGGGAGAAATCAGGAGGTAGAAGGAGAGCAGGGAGAAGAGCTGGGAACTGAAGGAAAGAACAGGGAAGTTAATATCCTCACTTTACAGAGTGGCCAAAAAGCAATCAGAATTATAGGCTTTTGTTAGTAGAACAAGAAATAAAAGTACATTAACAGCAAATAGTTAAAAAAGGGTAGAAAATAGAAGATATACTTTTTATTTATGAAGAGACGAGGTGTAGGGTAAGATAGGGTGAGGTTGTGTGTGAGTTAAATCCTAATCCTTTATTGTGAGTTTTTAAAAGAAAATGTATAAAATCAATTAAGGGGTAAAGCTGGGTGTGGTGGTGCATGTCTCTAATCCCAGAAGCTCAGGAGGATGAGGCAGGAAGATCACTAGTTCCAAGCCAGCCTCAGCAATTTAGTGAGGCTTTAAGCAACTTAGTGAGACACTGTCTCCAAAAAAAAAAAAATTGGGGTGGGGACGGTGGCTGGTAAAATGCCCCTGGGTAAAATCCCTAATAGCAAAAAATAATAATAATAATAATAAATGAACCAAAAAAAGTAGAAGACAAAACATATATTACCTAGAGATATAGTGCTGACTCCCTTCTCCACCCAAAATATGTGAAAGAATTAAGTGTTTGCTCTAGAAGGGGATGGGCCTGGAAGGGAAGAGGTTGTTTCAACCTTGTGTTGAGGACTGGAAATATATTGTAAAAAATAGTTTACTTTAACTTTCTGTCATCATAATGTAGGTACATTTTGTATTATGCTCTTTCCAGTTACAGCTACATTGTATATATTTTCCTTGACCATACATAGCCTTTATGATAATTAATGTAAATGGCTTTATCATATTTTTCATTGTTTTTCTGGCAATTCTGATCCATTCATACTCTTTCAGTTTCTGTGTCTCCAGATAACTGAAAAAGGTTGTTGAAGCTTGGAACAGCGGAGTATAGCCAAAGAACAAAGTTTTTTTTTTTTTTTTTTGTCTTTTTCCTTTCTTTTTGAAAAGAGCTGTCTTGACCTGGCCTCATTAACACCATGCATTAACCAAGTTCAAAGTGCCAGGCAGAGGTCCTTGCTTATGGCAGCAGCCCCTGGGTGGTATATCCATTCCTGGAGACCTGCAAGGCCAGAGACTGCTCCATCATGGCTGGCCAGCATCACACCAAGGTCGCCCTTTGCACTGACACTGCCCCCAAGTTCATTGGATATGGGAGCTGCCAGAAAGAGGACGCTTCTTTTGCAAAGCAAAAGCATGGTTTTAATTATCCTTTAGATCCATAAAAAAGAAAAGGGGGGGGGGTGGGGATAGATTTATGGCTTTAAATTCTCTTCTTTGCCGTTTATAAAACAGTATTTATCAGGTGTGGGGCACATGGCAGCTCTAGGATGTGCCAAACAGGGATCAAAAGCAAAGCATAAAAACCTTCCCCTTTCAACATCCCTAATCTCTTCTTTCTATCTATAAATGGCCACATTAACCTCAAGGCTCAGAAGAGAGATTCGTTTTGGCACTTTGCTGTCAGAGAATCAAGAGAGAGTAAGGGCTGGCTTCCGTGTGCCAGGTCTGCTCACCTCCCCTTTGATGTTTCCTTCAGAAGAACAGAAGCATGGCCAACAGAGCCCTCTGCACTACCTTTGGACTGGAGAAGGTCCCTTCATAGGGAGGCATTTACATCTCTTCTAGCAGAGCATCAGATGATGGAATGGCTGGAGAAACAGCAACTCATTCATTGCTGCTGCTGATTTCCTGGGAGGATGGTTCTCTTGAAGGATGGTGTTACAAACAGGGAGTATACCTTCCCTGTATTAGAGAGAATAGCACATTGTAAAATCTTAGAAGATTAGAATGAAAGGTTATCTAATTAGAAGGTTATCTAGAATGCAAACTCCATGAAAGTAGAAATTTTCTTTGATTTTATTCCCCACTAAATGCTCAGAGTCCAGCATAGTGCCCAGCACTAAGTAAGAGCTCAACGTATACTTGTTAGGCAACTAAGTGATTGAAAACCTGGCCTCCCACATTCCAGGACATTGGACTCCTGCCCTGGGACTCAGTTTCCAGTCTCAACCGTAAATCTCACTGTCTTGGGGCATATCATCACTTGTAACTTAACATGAAGATACTGAAGCATATTTCACTTACCTCACAGAGTTGTGAGGATCAATTATCCACTCAACATATTTTAACTCATTTAATTACTGTGTACTAGAATTTGGGACGATTAAGTAGATGAGACTCAGAGTCTAATGGAGCAGGAAGAAACAAACAAACAAAAGAATGCAGATCCCTGTGATAGCTACTGGGGCAGTGACATTTTTATCAGGCTAGGAATCTTTTAGACATAGCAGATCAGATGATCTTTCAGAAATCTAAATCTGATCACATATTTTCACATGCTCCATTTATTTCTTTTATCTTAGAATAAAGTCCCAAATTTCTGCCCTGGCATTTTAGGCTCTGCCTACACAGAGGATGCCCTGGCTATGATCTGTGATACCATGGTTCTCAGCCATGCCAGACTTCACAGTTCATTGATGATACTAAGCATTCTCTTGCCTCATGGCATTTTTGCTTTCTATTAACCATTACCTGCAATTCTCTTCCTATAGATATTTATGATTTTCAAATAGCAATGTTCCCCCTTTTCTGTCTCCTTCCATATCACAAATAAGTTCCTCAACTATAAAGACTGCTTCATTCATTGCTTTATCTCCAGTACCCAGGATAAATATGATACATAATCAGTGTTTAATAAGTATTTGGTAAATTAATAAAACCCTAATTTAGTAGAAGTTCAAGTGGAAGTATTAATAAATGCATGTAATTGGACCACAACATTAAAAACATCTAATTAACTATTTATTTACTTATTTATTTTGCCATGCTGGGGATGAACCCAGGGCCTTACACATGCTAGGCGAATAAATACTCTGTCACTGAGCTACACATATTTACCCCTAAATTTTTTTTTAGTATAGAAAATCAATGGATTAATAATGAGTCATAATTTTACCTTCTGTTTGAAATGTTTCAAGTCATGAGAATTAGAGCTAATGATTTTTAATGGTCTCATTCAATTTTTGCAATTTATAACTCAATGACAAAAACCACAACGTGAACACAAAATGGGTAAAGGACTTGAACAGACGCTTCTTCATACAAGTTATACAAATGGCCATGAAGCATACAAAAAAATGCTTCACAGTGCTGATGAAGTTTTAGAGAAATTGGAACCCTGGAGCTCTGTTGGGAGTGAGGTTAAATGGCAGAGTTGTTGTGGAAAAGTATGGTGGTTCCTCAAAAATTTAAACATAGAATCACTATACCTTTCAGCAATCCTGCTTCTAGATATATTCCCAAATGAATGAAAAACAGAGGCTTAAATGATATTTCCACACATATGATCATAGCAATATTATTCAAAGTAGCCAAAAGGTGGAAGCAAACCAAAAGCCTATGGAGGGATGAATGGATAAACTGGGTATATACATACAGTGAAATATTATTCAGGCTTAAAAAGGAAAGAAATTCTGACACATGCTACAACATGGATGAACCTTGAGAATATTATACTAATTGAAATAAGGCAGCTATTCCATTTGAATAGCTGCACTGAGAGAAATGGAAAGGTGAATGGCAATTTTATGGGGCTAGGACAAGGGAGAAAAGGGGAGCTGTTTAATGGGTTCAACATTGCAGTCTGTGATGATGAAAATGTTCTGCATATGGATGGTGGTGATGGTTGGATGTAGCGAATGAATTTAAAGCCACCAAATTACACATATAAAAATTGTCAAGATGATAAATTTTATGCTGATATGTGTATTTTATCATAACAGTTTAGAAAACCATGTTCAGCTAACATATGCCAACCAAAAAATTTTACCTGAAGAAACTTGTTTTACAAGAGGAATCTGCTAAAATATTAATAGGAACATTTGAAATGAATAGTCAGTGAGTGAATCAGAAGTTCTCCAGTTGTCTTGTTTCCAAACTCATCTCCCCTACTCATGGGCCTATAGTCTTTCCTGCATGAACTGGTTTCCTAGTCACTCTTCTAGTTTTGTTTGTCACCCAGTTTGGGAATGCCAGAGAACCCAGAGCCACTAGCCATGTTTAACAGGTAGCAAACAACTTTCTCAGTGTTTGTTTTATGGAAATGTTAATGAACTTTGAGATATTTGGAGGTATTTTAGGAAATGATGAGTTTTATGATCAGAATAAGCTATGGGTTTTGTATGTGTTCACGTGTGTGTGTTTGTAGGATTTTTTTTCCTTTCTTTTTTTATTTATAATAGTAGTATGTATTACAATTCATAATGCACATATATAGCATCTTTTTACATACAACTGTTTGTATACAAAGTATATAAGTACCATTCAGATCTTCAATCATGCATTTAGGATAATGATATCAATCTCATTCAACCACCAATTTTTTTTTCCTTTTGTTTGTAGGATTTTATAGGCAATAAACTTTGTCAGATTCCAAGAGCAGGGTAAACTATATGCAGGGTTCTCAAATATTTTTTATCACAACATTATTTTCCATCTTGACAGTTTTCCATGAAACTTCATTTAAGAAAAATTTTAGCAGGGTAATTATTAATTCTTCTGCATTTGATGATTTCCATTGGTTCATGATTTTTTTTAATGTATGTGCTCCAAGCAAAAGAATTGCTTCTGGATCTGAGCTTTTCAGTTCTTGAAAAGAATTTCCCTGAAATGTCCTCTGAGAAAGTTAGCATGAATTTCTTTCTTTCTTTCTTTCTCTCTCTCTCTCCTCTCTTTTTTGGTATGGTACAAAACATATGCTTTGCATAAGCGAGTCTCTGTCACCTAAAACAGACTCTGGCCTACCTGTAGGACTCAAAGTCAAGTTGGGTCATCCCTCTTGAGTGCTACAAATCATATTTTTAATTTTTCCAAGATTTCAAAAGCATATGACTTTCATATATAATTCTAAAATTTCTTATTTAAAATACCAAATTGCCAGATGTGTTCTGCAATTGGGGATTTTGTGAAACAAAAATGTAATATAATGCTAACACTACTATTCTAGTCGACCCTAACAGGGTCTGGAGACACACCCTCAAACAAAATGTCAATATTTGCTTAATATTCATACTTAGGATAAATAAAGACCACAAGCAAACTTATACCAATCTATAACAAAGAAGTTTTAGTGACTCACTAAAAACTTTTGGTTTCAGAGGTTTTTGGATTTTGGAGCGGTAGACAAAAGATTGTAGGCACACTGTTGAAAATTACTCTGGGTTAATGCTAATAGGCTTTTGTTGCAACTAAGACCTCATAGTTCTCTCAATATTCTGATCTTCAGAGGGACAATGGAGAAGTTTCCATAGAGAGAATCCTCAAGGGAAAAGGGAAGGGGTAATTTCTCCTAAATCTACCCTCTTTCCTGTTTGAATACCACTAATATATTCTCAGAAAGAACTAATTAATTCAATTGTTCTAACTCTCCATCTTCAACTCAAAAAGGTGAAAACCCTCAAGTTATTGGAAAAATAAAACAGTGAGGAGCAGGTGATTATAAGATCTGAGTCCACAAGGCAAATTTTCAAGAATGGTAGACTGATCATGGAACCTCCCAAAGCAAGCATCACTGAATCTAGATGGTAGGATAAGCCAAAAGCCATAAATTAGAAGGTGTGACAGTTACTAACCACTTACATGACCTTCGGTAAATCCCATATCTTTGATGTTTTGTTCAGTCTCCTCAGCTATAAAATGAGGACTGGACAATTATTTTATGGTCCATTTAGTATCTCTAAATCAAAACAAACTTATCTACTAACAGGTTAACTGCAAGTGATGAATCTGTGGATTTGTGGTAACAAACAAATCAACAAGTCACAATGGAATCTTTCTGTTTCTGGAAGATAGCCTTCAAGAGAAGAATGCTACCCTGAAAGACACACATGGAAATTAATTTCCTCCATCCTTATGGACATTTTACTTGGCATGTAGCATATTGAACTATATCTTAAATGTCTCCAATACGGATTTCATTTAGATTTAATAAGTCAGAATTGCAAACACTAATGAAATACCAATAGAGTGATTAACAGCATATGCTTTGAAGTTTCTCAAATGTATAACCCCCCCCCAAATTTTTTTTATTAAAAAAAATGTCCAGACATGGAACTTTCCCCTGCAGTTTGTTTATTTTTTTTTTTTTCTTTCGGAGTTGAAATGTCTCTCAAATGCTCAGTTCTGAACTAACAGAAAAACAGCAGGATTTTAAAAAAAAAAAAAAAAGGCTGAATTTCTGTCACACAGATCTCAGCAATAAGCAAAAATAAACTCTTTAAATGATGTTCCTTTTCCACAGCTCTCAGAGGCAGGTTTGCAAGCAGACAGATTCATCCCCCTTCCTCCCAGCCCTGCCTCTGTTGATCTTGTAACTTCTCCCATATTAATTAAAAATTCCTGAGACTTTGCTCCCACTCCACTTCTTTCCTTTTCTGGGAACCACCTAAGAACACAAATGTAAAACAGAAGCTGTCTGTTAATTTTGCACTGTCCCAATTTCAAGCAAATAGCACAGAAGCATCTCCAGGTCCACGATCCCCCTTCATCTGAAGGCAGTGACTTGTTTGTTGTCACGGTTTGTAACAGAGCTGTGACCAAGACCTGTCTGTCCCCCCGCCCCATGCTGCCTGCCATTCCAAATTATAATAAGATAGTTTTCTTCATAACTCACTGTTGCAATCAATCCCCAATACGGCACAGAGTTAGACAGCTTCAGCCATGACGTGTGCTTCAAGTAGTTGGGTCCTTATGAGTTCAGCACCTGAGAAAAATTAAGGGGAGAATTGAAAATCATATCCAGCTGGGCGTTAGCATGTGTTAAACAGGGTTTTGATGTTAAAGAGTTTTAAGTGCGTGACTGGTACACCTCAGGGCAAGGCTCAATCTTCCCTGAGAATCTGGTCTTGCTTTTCTTTCTTTTTCTCCTCTAATCAGTCCCATTCAGTTTTCAATTCTCTTTCTCACTTTGCAAAGTGCCAGACAAATTACTGGTATCCTCTATGAACCTCTGGTTTCTCTTCAGGTTTTGAACTTATACCCCCTTGAGAATATTTCAGTGAAAATCTTCCTCAAAACACATTTAATAAAAATTTAGGAACATAATGAAAGCAAAGACCTTTATATAACTTTTAGAGCGCTTGATCTTCTATGTCCTAATCCTCTTTGGAAAGTGCATTTTGCCTTAGTGTTTTACTTTGATTGTTCTTCCATGATTCTTTTCACCCTTCAGCATCAAAAACCATGTATTCAGAACCATGGGTTGGCCCAGAATGTTAGGATTATCATTGCAAATTTGCTGATATTCAACTCTTTGAAATACAAAGTGGGCAATTTTCATTTAGATTAAATTGATACATTGGAAAGTAATCTGGAGTGTACCAATTCTTATTTTAGCAGATTTCTTTTTTCTCACAGTAGGGAGACCAATTAGCGAAATCAAGATCTTTATTGAACTTTGAGTGTAGAAATTTTAAATATTTTTAAGAAAGAAATTGTTTACCTGGTTTTCTTTGTTTGCTTATAGTAGGTTTATTATGTCTGTTTTCCTGCAATAGTCTCCAGATTTTGCCTGCAGCACAGCACACTGACCATTTTAGCATTTGCTCTGGACTTTTCACTCCCTAACAAAGTGTTAATATTAATGGTTACATTGAAAAAATAGTTCCACTTTCTTAGGTTGGGTTTGGTGGACCACTTTGTTTCAAAGACTTCTGTTGAGATTTCATCTAGTGGGACTTATTTGTAGTGAACAGAGATCTCAGCTCAAGATGCAGTTAAATCACTTTTCCGATACACAACAAATTAATACCTCTTTTTCAAGGTGGGGAATGCCAGGTGCTCACTGATCAAGTGAAATGTGTTCAGATATAAGCAGTGTGAGATGGCCAATTCTCTCTGATCTTGAGTGATGCTAGGAAAAGTATTTTTAATAACTGCCCTATTGGCCACTTGGTTTGCCAGCCAGTTGTGATGTGTCCTTGGCGTGGTCCATGTCATGACCTAGAGATGCACAAAACCATCAGTTAGGGCTGCAGTCAGCAGTGTCAATGGCAAGAGTGGAGAATTGTGTTAGGTGTCCATGAAATTGCAGATGCACAGTGCCATCCAGAGAATGTTGGTGCTATACTACAGTAATCTTGTCACTGCATAATATAGATGTATGACCACTGTTTTATTGTTTCGAGGCACTTTTTTCTTGGCAATAATCTACTTTGACAGAATTAAGTTGCAAAGGAATTGAAGTACCTGTTGAATCAAAATGTAAGCACTTAATTTTCATTCTCAAGAAAGTTGGTGCGAGCCGGGCACGGTGGTGCATGCCTGTAATCCTAGCACTTGGGAGGTTAAGGCAGGAGGATCGTGAGTTTAAAGCCAGTCTCAGCAATGTCGAGGCACTTAGCAACTCAGCAAGACCCAGTCTCTAAATAAAATACAAAAAAGGGCTGGGGATGTGGCCCAGTGGTTGACTGCCCCTGAGTTTAATCCCCGGTACCAAAAAAAGAAAAGAAAGTTGGTGCTGGATATGCAACTTGTACCAAATGCTGTCCATGGTCACTGTCTGCCCTGGAGGCTGCAATGTTATCACTGACCACATGAGAACACAAAAAAAGTACAAATCTGCTGAAGAAGCAACAGAATCTACTGGAAAATTCATAGTCATTTAAAGAAGACTGTGCCCGAAGGTAATGATTTAACATTCGTAGTTGTAGAATGTGCTGTGAATCATGATTTATGTACATTTAAAAAATGACTTCTACTGGGTTAATGTTTAAAATATTTTATTCTAACATTTCTCATGGAATAATACAAAAACTAAAGTAATAGCTGTCCTTGTGTAGCATCCATTTGTAGAAAATAATATTCAAGAGCAGTTAAATATTGACAGTTTTATGTTAGTTTATTCAACCAGGTTTCTCATCTGAAGGACAGATAGAAAAGTGATTTGACAGAAGACTTTCTGAATCCTACCAGACGTACATAATTAATACCATCCCGGTGGGGAGAAGAGAAGTTTATTGTCAGAAAAAAAATGGATGCCTTAGAGCATTACAGCTTAATTCTCTTAAATAACCCTGGTTGAAAGAGGCTTACTCACATGTTTTAAATTGGAAAGCCATAAAAACAATACCAAAATTTGTTTAGTTTTCCACCCATTCATAGAATCAAGTAAAGCTTTGGAACTTCATTCTTTCAAAGTGAAATTTCTGACATTATTTTGGATAATATCATAAGCTCAGTGAAAAATTTCAATACTGAGACAAATTTCCATCTGTTGTGGTAATAATACAAATGCACCGTGAGTGAGTTAGGGCACACAGCTGTAGTACAGCCAGTGTTCTTGCTTTTTTTTTTTTTTTTTTTTTGGTACCGAGGATTAAACTCAGGGGCACTGGACCACTGGGCCACATCCCCATCCCTTTTTTAGTATTTTATTGGAGACAGGATCTCACTGAGTTGCTAAGTGCCTTGCCATTGCTGAGGCTGGCTTTGAACTCAAGATCCTCCTGCCTCAGCCTTCCAAGTGCTGGGATTACAGGCGTGCGCCACCGTGCCCAGCTCAGCCAGTGTTCTTAATAAGTGAAGAAGCCTGTAGAATAGAAATGTACATGGAATGACTGGCAAGATCATCATTTTTATAGTGTCCATTCAAACAAGTAAAAATTTGTACAGTTAGCAGTTAAGCTATTACTCATAACAGTTTTTAAAATATAGCTCAAAAAATTAAATTTAAAATTTTTGTTATAGATATTTTGAGTATCAAAAAAACTAAATAAAAGAGGTGTGTATTTTCTTACTTGTAATTGATCAAATTTAATCAATGTTCTGTTATAGTGTCACTAAAAAGTGTAGAGGTAGCCGGGCGCAGTTTGGGAGGCTGAGGCAGGAGGATTTCGAGTTCAAAGTCCGCCTCAGCAATGGCTAGGAACTTAACAACTCAGTGAGACCCTGCCTCTAATAAAATACAAAAAAGGGATGGGGATGTGGCTCCGTGCTTGAGTGCCTCTGAGTTCAATCCTTGGTACAAAAAAAAAAAAAAAAAAAAAAAAAAAAAAGTTTAGAGGTGAAATGATTAGGTTATTGGAACCTTAATCCACTCAGTGCATTAATCCATGTAATCCAGGACCTCATGCATGCTAGGAAAGTGCTCTACCACTGAGTTACATCTCAGCCCCAACTTTTATTCTAATAAGATGCATTTACCTTTTCTACCAAAATGGAATGAAGTTGAGAGAACTTATAATCTTGTGGCATATATGCTTTGTGAAACACTTTTGAAATTATAAATACAGATATCTTATTTGAAATGTAAATGGATTAATTGGGTGGTTAACTGTAGGTAGGTAGGGTGTGGCTAAAGGAGATAGGTCTCTGGGGATGGGCCTTTGGGGTCTATATTTTGTCCCTGATGAGCAGAACTATCTATGCTTCCTGATTTCCATGTCCTGAGTGGCTTTCCGCCTTCACACCCTTCCTCCATGGTATTCTGACTCACATCCAACCCAGAGCAATGGAGTTGGCCATTTATGCATTAATACCTCAAAAACAAGCTGGGTTTGGTGGCTCATGCCTGTAATCCTACCTGCTTGGGAGGCTGAGGGAGGAGGATCATGAGTTCAAAACCAGCCTTAGCAATTTATCGAGGCCCTAAGCAACTCAGGAGACTCTGTCTCTAAATAAAATATATAAAAAAGGGCTGGGGATGTGAGGTTAAACACACCTGGGTTCAATTCCTCATACAAACAAACAAACAAAAACAACAAACAAAACAAAACAAAACAAAACCCACCTTATTAAAACATGAGCCCCAAATAAACTTTCTCCTCTACATTATTCTTGTCTGGTCTTTTGGTCACAATGACAAAAATGCTGACTAAAGCATGTTCTAAACCTTATGTAAATGGACCTAAATGTCCTACAAAGTTTTGAAGTTTATTTGTAAATAATTTTTATCACATTTTTCTCCAAATAATTTGGAAATTTTCCATTGAATTTTCATGATTGGCATACCACAACACTTTAGCTTTTGAAGATTTTTAGAAAACTGCAATTACTGAAAACAAAACTAGCAGGAAGATCTTGAAAATAAACATAAACACAGAAGAAGAATTGAACTTGAATACAAAAGCAGGGCATATTTGATAAAATGAGACTGAGAGCTCAAATAGAAGCTTTCATTCTGAAATTTAATGGGAACTTGAAAAATGCCAACTTTTGGTAAGATTATTTTGATAGAACTTTTATTATTTTAAATTTGTTAGTTTTTTTGGTGCCAGGGGTTGAAGCCAGGACCTCATGCATGCTAGGAAAGTGCTCTACCACTGAGTTACATACATCTCAGCCCCAACTTTTATTCTAATAAGATGCATTTACCTTTTCTACCAAAATGGAATGAAGTTGAGAGAACTTATAATTTTGTGGCATATATGCTTTGTGAAACACTTTTGAAATTATAAATACAGATATCTTACTTGAAGAGTTCACTCTTATAAAAATATTTGTCAAAGAAAGTAATTTGGATGGAAACCAAAGGGCAAAAACTTTAAAAATGTTTGGACTGACATACATGTATTTTTCCTTACAGAGAACTAGAGTTAAGACTATCCCCTATTAGCAAAATTTTCTCTGACTTTACCTGAGCACCTATTTGAGTGTTTTTTCAATAAAAAGTAATATGATTTGGGGCTGGGGATATAGCTCAGTTGGTAGAGTGTTTGCCTTGCATACACAAGGCCCCTAGGTTCAATCCCCAGAAACACACACACACACACACACACACACACACACACGAAGTAATGATTTAAAAGAAAAGTCAGAGGTTCTTGATGGGAGAGGCAGGGTGGGATACAAATTAAATTTATGACTGTGATATCAAAATAATTTTTCCAGTAGCAGAAAGAGCTCTTACAGCAGTTCTGGTCCTCCTGATGACAAGAAAGTTTGGGTGGTAGAGATGGCTCTTATTTTATTTAGCCAGAAATGATGAACGGTAAGACTAGGAGGGGAATGTATAAGAATATAAGAACCGAGGGCAGATGTATAGTAGTCACATTTTAGAAGTGTGTTAGGGAAAAGAATGGGTCAAAATCAAGGATGTTAAAGAAAAAGAAGAAAACATTTATTATAGAGGGAACATACAGAGGAGAAGAAATGAAGATGAGTTTGGAAAAGGTATATTTATTTCAACAGTATTTCATCTTAGCAGAGCCTAAAATGTGATGTGCTAATGTTCATGAACAAAACCTGATCAAAAGGAAATCATTGTGGTAGTGCAGAAGGCAAAGAACAGATTAATGTAAGGAATGTTACATAAAAATATTTTCTAAGAGACTTCTATGGGTGCAACACCTATAGCATGGGCTTTCAGCAGTAGCAATGACAGTAGCAATAACAAGAGACCCTGGGGATTTTTAAAAGAGATTATGGATACAAACATATGTGCAAAAATCATCTTTTTAAGATTTATTCTTATGTTAGAAGCATTTTGAACATTTATGTACACATGAGATAATGTCTTTAAAGGAGCCTAATCTCTCATTTCCTGCATATTAAGCAGATTCCTAGGAGACAATGGGTTTCTGACATCTTCATATCCCAGACATCTACAGAAGACTGGGGAGAATAAAATAAACAAAGATATAAATACAAATATAGAGAATGAATTTTAGCCTAATCTGGGCATGGAGAACAACCTTCCAGATCATGCCTTTAGATTAAGAAGTGACCAAAAGAGGAATGAAAGTCAGCAAATACGTTTAGAATCTCACAACATTCTTGGATTCTTCTACTTTTAAAATAATTATTAAGAGAAAGTTAGCCAACCTTAATATGTTGTAAAGAGGACTTTCAGAATCAGATTTCGGAGACCTGAATGTTTTCATCCTGCAATAGATAGTGATTTGGGACAAAGTGATTCACCCCTGGGTTTCAATTTCTTCCCCTCTCAAAAATGGGGCTTGTGGTGGAGGACAGTTGAGACATGTTCTGATACATGATTTTGAAACCTGATAATATGACCCATTTATCCCATCAGGAAGATGCAGGGGGTAGAACCAATGAGAGCAAAGGAACTGTCCGAGGTGCTTAGAAACATATGAGTCCATTCATTCTCTGGAGTTATGACCAGAAGCCACAATACAACTCCATCTGTTATCCATCCAGTATTTCTACTATGTTAAATACACAGTAAGCTTTTCTGTCAGTATCAAGTAAATATAATTTAAAATGAACACAATTTCCTTTTGCTAAAGGGAATAAATTACACATTTAGAATAATTTCTGTTCTATCTCCAACTTGTTGCTGGTCATTTGAACAATCATTTTATCCATCATTATTTAGAGGAGCACATCATAATAGTTTGCTTGGCATATTGATTTTCCAAGAATTGTATGAGTTTTCAAGTCATCCCAGGAGATATCAAGATATATGCCTTGTATCCTACCTCTTGAGGTAGAAGGAAGAGAAAAACTTGGAAAAACGCATATTTGACTATGGTGTAAAAATAAACTTAAAGGAAAGAGGAAGAGGAAGGCACATAGACAAAGAAGGGATTTTCATTAAAAGTAAACAACTCTGAGATGATGGACCAGGTTGCATGGAAAGAGGTTTTTCTTGGTGTTATGTGTGGGCTATGCTAGATGGTCCTTAGAATGATTGAGTATTCTAGACTAGTTGTTACAGCATCTTCCTCATCACATACCTTGCCAGGAGGTAGCAGGTATGAGAATGTGATGCTGGTGAATCTTCGTAAAATGGGAAGGGCAAACTCCTAGAAACTGGAGTCTTGTACCAACTTTATGTCCTGAAACTTCCCTTTGCCTATCACCTACTTGGTTCTTCTTTCATCTTGTGTGACCCAGACCTTTCCTTCCTTTCCTGTTCAATGCTGAATTTGCAGTTACAGTTTGCATCTCATAGACTCTGGTGCATTGGATTGTTTGTCAGTCAATTCTCCCACTGACCTTATCCTATCATTTTTGAATGTACAAGATGGCAGGCAGGGATTCATCTTGGCAATTATCACAACATCAATAGCCTTTAACTCTGCATTTCAGCCCCATAACTGACACACTATTTCCATGGAACTGACACACAGAATTCCAAAAGGAATTTGGCTTGAAGGGATGATCAAGGATAATATGACACTAAACTCAGAGTTATTCCTTCTTTATAGACCAAGGCTCTATTTCTTGACCAGTATTCTCTGTCTCTTTCTTATCTTGAGATGTGTTTTCTCCCAAGATGTTCATCAGATATACATGCGAATAAACTGGGTAGGCACAGTCCTATCACACCTCTCATATGCTCAGATACATGCCTAGACTTACCCAAATCCTGGTAGTACATAGAATTGAAGCTCAGGTTCAAGATGTTCCTATATGTAAGAAGTATTCCCTTTCAGGATAGAACAACAGGTGTGTAGCCATAGTCTTTCAAGTTGCTAAATTTGCTAGTATCAATATCCAGGCCAAGGGCCATGGGTTAGGAATCTGAACTTGCTGTAGGTTCAGTGTGATTGTAGATTTTTAGAGTTAAGTGTGATGCCCCAAATGACATGGTAGTGTTATTGAGGTAATACTACTATGGCACAGAAGACCCCAAGGGAAGATTTGAAAAGAACCACACAGGGTCAGGGTCCTTGCTTATGAGAGAAGGAATTTTATTTCAGTAGAGAATTTAGAGAATGCACAAGACAACCAAGACAGAAGTTCAGCTACATGGACTTAGTAAGTGGAGAGAATTAACAGGAATTTATCTGATAGACATGTAGTCATCCAGGTACACTGAATACCTGGTCACAGGACAAAGGGCAGAGGCAAGTAGAGGGTTGTTTAGAAATTCTGGGAATGACTACAAAATCTGTGGTTCCATTTGCTTAGTCTAAGAATAAATGTGCCAGAGAATTTTGAAGAGCCATACCTCTTTACTCAGCATATTGAGTTTAAGGTTTTATATAATAGTCAGAAGAGACTAGCCAGTAGCTTGTCAAATAATAGATTTAGAGTTTGCTAGAGAAGACAGCCTGAGGACTATTTAACACCCTCATACTGATGTTGATTTTCCTCCTACTTTGGTATTTCTTGACCCCCTCCCCCACCTTATTTCAAGGACTTCTTATGTATCCATACAGTATTTCTAGGAATATTGCAACTGGGAGGTTTTCTGATAATTAGTTTGCCATATTGTTGGAAATTCCCTTGGTGTTAGTGGACACTTAATAATACTATTAGATGAGTTGAATGAACTTAAACTGTACATAATGAGCACATGTGATTAAGGTGAGGATAAAAACTTTAACAAAATGGGCCAAGAGAAAAGTGGATATACGTGGAAGAGCACGACATAGTGAATTAGGTCCAAGAATGTAGGAGAGGGGTTGAGAATGGAGGAAGTGGTTGTCTCTGTCAGGCTTCACAGAGGACTGGCAGAAAGAGGTCTTGCAGGGGTAGTGGTGTTCAGAGGTTGTTAGGTTGCCTTTAAGAAAGCAGTTTTCACGTGTAATGAGAGCAGGACCCAGATTACGAAGGGCTGGGGAATGCGTGGGAAGAGAACAAGAAATGTGGCTGTGAAGTGAAGGTGGGAGGTAATGAGGTAGTTGGTGTGGGAAACACCAACTCTTCAAATAGAGTTTCTTTAAGATAGGAAGAGCATAAATTTGAAGTTTTATTCACACCTCCTCTAGGCATTCTCTAGAGTTTCAGAACAAACCAGACTGTTCATTAACTGACTTCTCTGATGAATAGTGCACTTTATGCTTTCATTAACAATTGGGGGTGTTGCTCGGCATGGTGATACATGCCTGTAGTCCCAGCAAGGGGACCCTCTGGAAGCTGAGGCAGGAGAATCACAAGTTTGAGGTCAGCTTCAGCAGCTTATTGAGATCCTGTCTCATAATAAAAAATAAAAAGGACTGGGGTGTTAGTCAGTGATAAAGCTCCCCTAGGTTAAATCCCCAGTGCCAAAAAAGAAAAAAAAAAAAAGGGGGAGGTTATATGCTTTTTAAAATAGACACCTGAGATCATTGATTAGAAAATAGGGACCTGTAAAGGTTTATTCCATTTAAGAATACTATGATCACTCTCTTCACTGCACAACTTACAGATGGTGGCAATAATATTAGAGACTATGGTAATCAGAACTTTATAAATTTTAACAATCATAATTTAATGTTTAAATGCATGTGACATTGAAAAGCCTCCATGAAGTAACTCTAAGTAAGAGGGTCTGGAGGAAGCTGGTGTACACTTCCTTAGAACCTTTGAAGGACCACTGGATGTTTAGTCAAGATGTCGGTGACTTCATTTTGTCCAGGAATATTTCATTCTCCTCACTGAATGCATTAGACTCAACTGTTTTTTCTCAAAGAACCAGCTGAAGGAAGTGGCAGAAGTGACAGAGGAGCAGAAATAGAAGAGGAGAAGAGGTGAGAAGGCAAGTGTGGAACGGGAGGGGCAACCAACTGCAGCTTCACGCTCTTTCCATCACTGTTACTCCGGAATTCTTGGACTGGGTGATCTATTACAGAAGACCCTTTGTAATGACACCACCAACCTGTTCCCTAAAAATAGGATCAGGCGGGTTCGGATGTCTTGTAAACCTCACACAAATTGGCATCAGATGCTTCTGCTGTCTTCTGAGGGTATGAGATTTGGGACTCCCTGGCGCTGTCCCTTCCTGTTATGATCTTGGGCTGTGAGGCAGCACATCCCCCTGACAACCACATCTCCCATGTCCCCTGCTAGGATGGGGTGGTAACTGTCTGGCAGCGACTAAGCCAAGCAATTCACCAGCATCCCACGTGGTCACCACATGTCCTGAGGTCCTGCTGCTTGTGGGAGTTTGCTGTTTGCCAGCATGAGATTAATTAGGGAACAGGATAAACATGTGAGTTGCTTTCTGATAAGTGGAGGACGGCCAACTCAGGACAGGCTTTCAGCCCGCCTCCAGAGATCACTTACCCCCAGGGCCCATGTAAACACTGGCACTCACCCCTACGGAAACTTCTCCATCTCCAACAGCTGAATTGAAGAAGGCAAAGATGTAGGGAACATTCCTGTCTCCAAACTCTCAAATGCTAATCTACCCATCTGAAGAAAATAGATCTGTGCTTAAAGATTAACAGTAAGTTGTTTCAGCCAGTATGTTTTTGATGAAGATGTTGATTGCAGAAAATATTCAAATAATTTTCCCCATAAAAAAATAGAGTCAGAGGGTATGTGATTTGTTTCAAGATAATCCAACAGTGATAATCATGTTTTGTGGGGGGTGGGGGGCACGGACATTTTTGAGATTCTGGTAAAAGCTCTAGTCTCCCTGGATAAGTGAATGCATACATACACACATTCCACAAGTGAGAGGTAGAGAGAGAGCTTTGGAATCAGGAGGATTGCTCCTTCTCTGAAACTCGTTTATGAGCCTCTTTATGGGTTCAGGATTAAAAAGAAAATGCCAGTCTAGCATTTCATGGAAAATATTAGTAAGGCCTGTAAATTTGCTGAGTGCTCCCTGCATACCAGGAATTTTACTAAAGTGCATGATGGACCTTATTTCTAATTTTCTTAACAATACTGCAAAGAAGTAGGTATCATTTCTTTCCTCCCCTTCCTCCTCTCCCTTCTGCTTTTCTTCTTCTTCTCCTTTGGCAGATAAGAATATTGAAGCTGAGAGAGGTAAACTGATTTGGCAGGAAAGCGTTTCC
The DNA here is from genome assembly GCA_025594165.1 of Tamias sibiricus. NCBI lineage: Eukaryota > Metazoa > Chordata > Mammalia > Rodentia > Sciuridae > Tamias > Tamias sibiricus. The sequence goes on along the minus strand of CM046657.1, from coordinate 122,658,666 downwards.
CAGCAATCAGGAATATAGACTCTGGTGTCAAATTGCTTGGTTTCAAATCCTCTTTGAAATTTCTCATCCCTTCATATGTCAGTGTCTTCAGTTGTCAGTTTGCCTCTAATGGAACTGATATCTTAGGCTCCCATGATGAGTAAGTCACGCCCAGTGCTTAGGACACTGACTGGCACTTGGCGTGTACTAGCTAAGTTTTCTTGTAAGGGAAATTATGGTCAAAGATTCCAAGTAAATGGAAGAACCAAGGACCAAACCAAGTTCTGTCTGATTGGAGCCAGTATACTTCCCACCACACCATGCAAGTTTTCAAAAACTGTTTTATATATTTGTCTTTTGACAAATCATATAAATCTAACATTAGTTTCTGCATCCATAAGATCTAGACAACAATGGCAATAATAAAATATATCCCTACTTTGTTTGAAGGATTAAATAAGAGAACAACAAGTATGTTCAGTAAATAAATACTGTACCGATATCCATTCTTGCTACTGTCAGTGAGGAATGGATAAATCTACCTCCAGACATACCTTAGATATCATAAGTCATGGCAAGATGGTCACAGTTCTGAAACTAAAATTCCACAGTTCTGGTCACTCTTCATGTGGGATATAATGTGGAATTTAATTACCCCACTGGCTTTCAATAGAATTTGACAAAGGTAAGAAGGAAAAAGAAACCAAAATGTTTTTATTCAAATAAATGTTTGGGAATCACATTTATGTTTATTCAAACATTGAGAGAACATAGTAGTAGCCAACAAGTTCATCGTGTTGGCACAGAAACTTACACTTTTTTTTAAAACATTGAGTTCATTGTCCTTAGTTGGAATTCATGATTTCAGTTATTTTTCAAAAGGTCAGTTTATTTCTGGGAGTAGTATTTCTGCAATGCTAAGAATCAGAGGCCAAAAGGGGAAACAGGGCCAGGCCTGTAGAATAGATTATATCCCTGTCTAGGGTTCCTTAGGGAAACTTAGAAACCAGAGCTTCGCAGTCTTAAAGTAGAGTCTTCCACTCTGGAATGGAATTATGATGTTGCAAGGGACCCATTTAATCAAATTTAATTCCATCTTGTTCACAAGGTTGAATTCCCTAGACATCAATTTGGGTGTTCTCTCTGCCAACTCCTGTCTATCAGCTCCTTCAAAGAGTAATTCCTAGTATAGCATCAATATATATGAGGCAGAGGGAGAGGAGTTAGGTATACACTCTTCCAAGATGAAAGACACCATTTCTGTCCTCCAGCTGCCCAGCCCAGTGGAGGAGACAGGCCTGCCAAAATCCCACCTCAGGACTTGCAGTGTGGTAGGTGCTCAGTAAATATCTGTTGAAAGAATTAATTCATGTTAATAAAAGTATAAGGTGCTAGAGGAGAAAGCTTGCTAGGAAATTACCTGTTCTTGTGGTGTGTGGTGGTCAGGGAAGAATCCCCAAGGGAGTTATCATAAGAACAATTCGATACAATGTAAGAATTTTCTGGGTGGTAAGGGAATGGGTGCACTGTGAAGAACCCAAAAGTGTGAGACTACAGGAAGGACTCAGGGTCCCTCAGCTTTATTGAAGTCTCATGTGTGAGTGAGGACAAGGAAGCTGGCAAAATACTTGGGGGCAATCTGTCAACACTTCAATATTCTACATGATTCTGAAAAGTCAAGGGGAGGCTCCCGTAACAAACCTCTCTCTTTCACTTGCCCCCTTAGCACTTCACATGCACAAAGCAGAGCATTTTGTACAGAGCCTTGTGATTTAGTTGTCCTCTCTCAAACATGAAAGCCATCCCTTAGCCAAGCCCACCTGAAAGGTCAAGATCACATCTCTGCTTTGGTACCTACCGTATCGTCATCATCTTTCACAGACTGCTAAGGTGAGAATGGTGTCCTGATCAAAGCTGGGCTGCTCTTCAGGCAGGAAATGGGGTCTTGCTAGCACTCCTTTAGTTGAAGAGAGGTGGCTGTCTGAGCCGCCCGTCCGAAGGAATGAATATGTAAACATGAAATGAATGGAAAAAAGGGAACTGAGACACAAAGGAGCCACCAGGACCCACAGGAAGATGGAAGTGGACATAGGGAGGGTTGGATGAGTCTGGAGGACTTTCCTGGTATCACATACTTGTAATACCTTTGAAGAATTATCTGTGGCCTTCTACAGGAACATGCTTGAAAAGGGAACATTATGTACTGGACTGGATGATTAGAATCTTCCTTTTGGGCTTCCTCACTGTGGCATCCTGAGCATGCCTATCAAGTTTATAATTAATTTTTGATGCCTGGAATTCCTAACTAGATTGTAAATTTCACAACAGCAGGCACTGTAGCTGCCACTCCTTTGATGTTGCATTCTTAGCACTTAGCTTAATAGTTGCTCAATAAATAGAATTGAATGAATTATTGTGTTGAACTCCTTCCCATTCCTGTCTCTGCAGGATATGCAGTTGGCAGTTTTGTTGAGATGGATAATATGGGTGAAATCTTGTTTAAAACATGGATCCATCCAATTTTTTTCCTTGAAGGAAAGAATATGACAGGCTCTTCTCTTTGGAAGGGAGCTGCTTCCTTTTGAACTTAAGCCTGCAGGACTCTGAGAGAATCTTGCCCACTCTTCTACCAGAGAACTTGATCCTCCCCAGAGCTTCCTTTCTCCCACTGGCCAGCACTGTTTTGTGCAGCAGACCCTCAGGAAATACCTGCTGAATTGACTTTTAATGTGCCATACGAGAAAACAAAGAGCAAACCATTTCATTTTTCTGAAATGAAGGAAGACATTTGGTGAAGATCATAAGAATGGAGAAGGACACTTTACAAGTACACATTTGGATTTGGGAGTTAGTCCTCTCTTCATTTTATAAACAGGGATCCTGAGAACCAGTGGGTAGAATGCTTTGCTCTTCTGTGGTCATGGAGCTGTCATTTGAAGACACAAGACTTGCACCCAACTTTCTGTGTTCCTTTCCCACTGGGCATTTCCCTTTTTCAGTAGGGAGAAGGTACGCATGCCTGGTCTATGCCTGCAAAAAGCCTGCAGGTGGTGAAGACATTTGGATAAAGAGCCCAGAGTGTGTACCTTATCAGCCTTGATTTCCTCTTAGCTTTGAAGTTTTCTCCAATTTTTTTTAGAATTTTCTTTATTCATGTACCTACAGCTCTGTAACTCCAGACAACACCCCGGTTACTCACACACACACACACACACACACACACACACACACACGCACACACACATACCCCTATAATTTCTACAGACAGCTTTGATAGCTATCTGTGAGACCACATGTTCCCCCATTCATGCTTTTTCTTTCTTTTAAATATTTATAAAGGTTCACAAGCAGAAATAAAAGTCCTTCAGATTCAGAGCCAACTAAAAATAGCCCTTCTATTCCTTGCCAGGCAATCTGGCATCAATCAAGGCCATCGGAAAGATGCTAGGGAGGAAAGAAGAGGAGCCGATAACCTTTTATCCAGATTTTTTTTTTTTTTGGTCATCCCTCTCTGTTATTAATAAGTAAGGAAGATTGACAGCCTGGGATGTAACCCAGATGTTTTTGGATTCCTGTGCTGAAGATAGCTGCTGCTGCTGCTACTGCTGCTGCTTGGGTTCTCTGATAAAATGTGTCTACGAGGAGAAAGAGCTTTGAGCTAGATAGTTTTGAAAGCTTCAGTTGTTGGGCAAAGAGAATGGGTGGAATCCCTGGGATGGTGTGAGAACCTCACTAGATAACCGCCCTTCTGTTGGTTGGATTTGGGCTTAGCTTTAGGCTATTCCTTTCTGCACTGTTGACTAATCCATGTGATATTTTTGTTTCTGCTTACTGGCCCCAGGTGATGAGGCTGGGATCCAAGTACAGTTACTGAGGGGCACAGAGGTAAATAAACAAGGGGACTTCTTAAACATTAGGGAATGTAACTGTGGCTTTTTGGATAGGAACTTAAAATATATTTGGATAAATGAATATAACTGAATTTTATGAACACTTTGTAAGGTTTGTTTAAGGACATGTACAAAAGAAATGGGAAACCAAATGACTTTGAGTTCATTAGTGGCTAAAGGCCTGGCATTACCCAGGAAGGAGGGCCGCAAGGAGAGAGAAGTCTTAAAACTTGGCTGATTATCCCCTGTCACTTTCCTGTGCCTCTCTGGTCAACTTGGTCCAAATTCCTTTTTCTTGGACTTCATTGCTCAGGCTGTATATGAATGATTCCACTGGATAGGGTGAGAGACTGAATGAAATAAGAAGTGTAATATACTGATTGAGTCCCTGAAAATTAGTAGGCCAACTAAGTCAACCATAAAATGAATATGGCTCAGTGGGGTGAGAAGGAAATGAAATGAATATGGCTCAGTGGGGTGAGAAGGAAATGAAGCTTGAGCTAATTATACGTCATTTAATGTGAACTGACCAGAACCACTGTGGCTGCAGACTGAGTGTGGGTCATTTGTCATGGTGGTATGAATTAAAAGGAGAGTTGGAGAAAAGACGTATGGACAAGTTCTCCTTGTAATAGAGAACTTCCTTCTCACTCCACACTCAAATGCACTAGTTCCCCCTTCTCTGTGATTTTGCTTTCTATGGTTTTAGTTGCCCACAAACATGACCTGAAAATAGTAAATGGAAAATTCCAGAAAAAAAATAAGTTTTAAATAACTTCTATTATAGTATGTTGTAATAATTGTTCTAAATTATTAGTCATTATTGTTAACCTCTTACTATGGTTAGTGTATAAATTGATCTTTATCATGTACATGAAAAATATCAGATATATGGGGTTCCTTACTATCCACAATTTCAGGCATCTTCTGGGTCTTAGAATGCACTCCCCATGGATAAGGGGTTACTCTATCTATAATCTTAGGAGAATATGCTTGTCATGGTAGACTCAGGGGCGGAACAGAAAGTGGTGGACAGGATTCAGGTCTCCAATGCTCCAGTGCCACTACTTTCCAACCAGCTGCGTGAGTATTCTGAAGTTATTTCACAGCACTGAATCTCAGTTTCTTACAGAGTAAGGGGGTTTTCTCCATGTGATTTCTAGGATTCTTTTCAGCTTGAGATTCTATGCATTTGAGCCCCTTATCCTGATATTCTTGGTAGTCTACTGGGGGGAGGGCAAAGGAATTCCTGTCTTGAATCTGAAAATAGATCTTTCCATTGATTTGGCTAATGCCAAACATATCCCTTAAACTGAGGTCCACTAGGTGAGGAGAAAACAATGGTGAGAAGCCATTCACCCTCTTCATCATAAAGAAGTATTTTATCATGGATTTTATTTAGAATTGCTTGTGCATGGTGATAATAAAAAGCAGACCAAATTTTCATCAGTTTTTGTCTTGTTTTTAAATTTCTACAGAAAATGCACTCCCTTATTGCCAGCACTGGAAGGACAACTCTCATCTCCCAGCCCTTGAATAACCCTGTGAAGGATTTTTGGTTTAAGAGGATGCACAGTTTTGCTTCCATGCCTAGACTCTCTTAAGTCACAGTCAGCTGTTGATAGGAGGAAAATTTCCAAATGGAACCCCTAAGGCTTTGCAAAACACTCCAAAATTTGGAATACTTTTCTTAGCTCAATTTCTTAAATTTATGCTCAATTAAAGTGAGGTGTTAAGTAGCTCAGGAAGTGGTAAAATACGGAGAACAGGTTCCAAGTCAGAGAAAAGGAAATAGTCTTTGCTGGCCACTTTTTTATGTTTCATAAGTGTAAATAAGATAGTCCAGTCTTTAGGCAGGCCAGACATATTTTTGATTAGTAATTAATCAAAGGTAAGCCATTGTTTTCTAAAATTTTTCTGGTGGAGGAAGGCTCAGAAATTTTAGCTGTATCATGGGATCTATGAGGGATTTAGGAGCTTAGAGGTAACACAATCCGATGTCTTAAGGTGAGGTTAAGTCCCAAATGCCTGACTGCAAAACTATGACACCTGTCAGAGCTGCTCCTTGGACTTGTGGCATAGCCGACCTCAGTCACATTTAAGGAGGGTATTTTTTTTGGGGGGGGGGCAGCACACTTGGCCACTGAGCCACATCCCCAGCCCTATTTTGTATTTTATTTAGAGACAGGGTCTTACTGAGTTGCTTAGTGCCTTACTTTTTCTGAGGCTGACTTTGAATTTGCAATCCTCCTGCCTCTGCCTCCAGAGCCATTGAGATTACAGGCATGTGCCACCGCACCTGGCTTAAGGAGAGTACTAATAAAGCAAATTACTGACATTCTTTTCAGGCTCAGGTCTTCCATCAATAGTTATGTGACCTTATGCCACTTTCTTCTATTGTTCCCAGTTTCTTCCTTGGCAAAACGAGATATTGCATTATAGAATAATTTATTTCTTTCTTCACTGACATTTAATGTTTTGATGCCCAGGCTTTGGGTCTCATGGATGCTGTCTGACCTCTATGTCATCAGGCATGGAAGGTGCACGTTGTCCATTGCAGTCCATGTCATCACATAGGACTACAGTGACTCACCCTTGCAAGAAACACCAGCTTGAGACATAGATAGAGGTCAAGGTGTGAGAGAGTGACCTCCCTTCCCAACCTCCTCAGTCTTACTTAGAGCTTCCCTTCTCCTCCATAATTCAGATTCCACATCAATATTTCTCATAGTTCTTTAACAGTGACTATAAAATTATCTAGAAAAAATTATTTTTCCATTGTGGGATCAGATTGTTAAGAACAAACTATAGCTTTCAGGCCAAATCTAAAAGCCTGCCTTTAAAATAAATAAATAAATAAATAAACAAAGATTCCCTGGAATACAACACACCCATTTGTTTACTTATGGCCTATGGTGATGTCTAGCTAGAATGTCAGAGATGAACCATCATTAGGGACCAAAATACCTGCTAAATCTAACCCACTTGTTTACATTCAACCATGACTACTGTAAAGTTAAGATGCTGAAAATGAGCCACTTTTTGAGTTTTGACCCTTACTAGAGCTATACTATTTGTTGTTGTTTTTAAGTTGCCTATAGTATTTGTTTATTAGGAATTTTTGTTGGGAATTACAGAAGTCTTCTAGTCCCACCTTCCCTCCCTACTCCACCGCCCCTTGGGCTGGGGGGCATTTTGACCATGGTGAATCTTCCTAGACATGGAACTCATAGCTCCTCGAAGCAGTTCTTACTCTATTGCCTAACTCCAGATATAATGTTTTTCTTCCACTGGACACATACATTTTCTTCCTTTGCCTTTCACATTGTTACTTGGTCTGATTTCTGGAACCAGAGGAAATATATCTGGTCCTTCTTCTAGTTTGTTGTATCACAGTTCTGTTGATATTTTTGGGTCTTTCCCAAATAAAACTTGGGTGATTTGTTACGTGTGAAGCCCAGTATTGCCATTGGCCTGCCTGGATTTGGGTTTCTCAAACAGACTGGGCAACTAAGGACAATCTGGACAACTTGGGAGAGGTAAAGAGAGGCACCAGTGCTATTCCTTTGCAAAGAGAGAGAGAGAATTGGGTGTGAGGCAACATCTTCAGGGAAGGGAGACAAAGATTCTTACCATGGGAATCATGCAGCTTGGGCATAGATATGAAAGATTCTGCTGGCAAAATATCAGGACTTGGGAACCAGGAAAATCAGAGTTGAGACAGGAGGGTACAAATCAGGAACTGGTGCAACATCTGAAGACAGAAAGCAGAGGTCCCTGTGTCCCTGGTGTAATGAACTGATGGAAGTCTAGTTGTTTCCATGAGTACCACTTAACTGAGAGATGGTGTGAACAGTTGAGTTAGCAACCCCTGGAGCCCTTGGCTTGGGTTCCAACCCCACCTTTAATCCAAACCTGGGGCAAGATATTTCTTTACTTATGAGAGTGAGACTAGTATCACCTATGCCTTGGAGTTGTCCTGAGGATCAAATGAGTTTGCACACAGGAAACATTTGGACAATGTAAATGCAGCTGATATCATTTTTGCTTCTGTGATGCTCTCTGATGATGTACCAGGTGCCTCTTGTCTCTTTCTGCATTTACTGGGACCCTATACAGATGACACGGTTTCCAAACCCACACATTCAGAGATGCAAGCAAAACTGCCTTCATATCTGAATTGAACTTAGCTCTTTGCCCTGTCCCCTGCCCAATAAATTGATTACTTCCTACATAAACTGAGTCATATTAGGATTTAAATTCACTGTGGGATCTTTCTTCTTCTCCTTCAATACTTCTCTGTGGGCTAATCTAAATTTGTGGGGGAGGATAAGTCATTTTGACCTTAGGGATAAGTATCTAGGTGACTTTCTAGGACAATGCAGGCTGGTTTCTGTTAAGATGTGCACACTTCATTGGTTGCTATCTAGCCCCATCAGTGACATGCTTTGCACACTGCTCTACACTCACTTAACCTCTGTAGTGAGGTATCTGCAATGCTACCAGTGACCCTTGTGGCCCTTCCATGTAGATGAAAGTGGCTGGATGTTCTCCATGCTCTACTGTGGCATACTGGAAGACTGTCCACTAGTCCACTTGTTCACACTTAGCCATGGCTATTGTAGAGCCCAGATGCCAACACTGGGTCACTTTCTGAGTTCTGAAACTTGCCAGAGCTGCACCACTGGAAAGCTAAGTAGTCATTGTTTTTGCTTTGGGATCTTCACTCTACTACTGCTGAATTTTCAGTTTCTTCTGGGGATTTTGTGGTGTCTTAGTCTCACCTGACATTTTGCCAAAGATGGGGGTCCTTTTCGTAGACTGACAAGTACTGAAATTCTGGTCACATTCCTATAATTTTCTTCTGCCTACATATGATCAGACTTTCATTTTCTTTTGGGTAGGAAAAATGCTTTTAGGCCATAAAACATTTTTCTCCATACTTCTCCCTCTCAAAGACTCGGTGTGTTTGAAAGCCTTCATTTTCAAGACTTTTGTCATTGAAATTTGTTTTAAGTGCAGAGTTTCAAATTCAATCCCTTGAATTGGACTCTTGGTTTTTAGCAAAATTAACTATTCTCCATAGAGTATAATGTAAAGAAGTTATTATTACTCATAGAATGGCAATAACTGCAATAGGAATCGAAGAAAGATGATGAATAGAAAAGAGAAAAATGGGAAATGACTCTAGTTAATAGTTCCAAGTTTTGTTCAGTTACACAATCCATAGCATCTTCCTCTTGTCTAATTTTTTCTTACCCTCTCTATATAGTCATCTGGACAACAAAGGAGAAAAGCAATCTTTTTTTGCAGTGGCAAAAATGAAGAAGCTTAAAAATGAACTTAAGTAGGAACCAGGCAAGTGTCTTTGTGCCTTTGTATGCATTGGTTTTACCTTCAGAAACATTTATTCTTTTGGCTTTAGTGAAACTGAAGAGGAAGAAATATCAGCAATCCCCCCCCCCCCAGGAATCCAGAAGATGAACACCTTTCACTACCACAAAGACTCTAAAAAAGAGAATGGACAAGAAATTCTTAACTATACCCAATTTTCTTTCATTCTTCCCTCTCTTCCCTTTTCATTCTTCTTGCCTCCCTCCCTCCATTTCTCCCTCTCCCCCCCCCCACCTAAGACAGCATGTGGTCGAGTGCTTATTTTTATGGACTATTCTATTCATTTACCAGTATTAAAATAGGACTCTACATAAATTAGAAGATTGTTCTGAGATTTACAAGAAGAAATAGACTTGAAAGTATAAGATACATCAAATATATTAATGGAAGACAAATATTTTTGATATGATTGGTGGGGCTGAAAAGGAAAAGAATGTGATGTATACTAAAATACATTGGGGCACCTCACAAAATGTATGGTATGGAATTGACTAATTCTATCTCACACAACTACTCCACGTCTGGTGTTATTTTTCAATATAGACATAAATTATTTTCACTTTTGTTAAATATAGGTTTCTGTTGTCTTCTTGCTAGAGATGGGAAGAGTGGATTATCTGTTCTCACACAAACATCACATGTGTCTTAAAGAGTAGTGAGACTTCTAGCTTTTTCCCATTCTCTATTTTAGATTCTGGGCAATAAAATGAGGCAGATTTCTTCATTCATATCTAAGACCTATGATCATATTATTTTCCAATTATAAAAGAAGGTAAGGCTCCTTATTTCTGTACATATTCATTCATTCAATATACAGTTATTCAGCATGTATGGTGTCCCCAATGCTATGCAGGAGTTATGGTCTGGATTTTTGGATTTAGAAATATCCCCTGAAAACTCATGCTTTGAAAGCGTGTTTCCCTGTGCAGCAAGTTTCAGTAGTAGGGCTTTTTAGGCAGTAATTAGGACTGAAACCACATCAGCAGATTAATCCATTTTATAGATTCATTTTGAATAGACTACTGGGTGGTACCTGTGGACAAGTTAAAAGAGAAAGTATGTCACCGAAGGCATGCCTTAGGGACTATATCTTGTGCCTGGCTTCTCGGGTGTGCCCAGCCTACACTCCTACTTCCTGGCTGCCCTGATCTGAGCAGCTTTCCTTTGCAATGTCCTTCCACCATGATGTTATCCCTTATCTGAGGCCCAGAGCAATGGAGTTGGATTACCATGCATTAAAACATCTGAAACCATGAGCCTAAAATGAACTTTTCCTCCTCTAAGTTGTTATTGTCAGTTATTTTGCTCACAGTGATGAAAAGCTGACTAACACAGTGGGTATCCAAATATGCATAAAATGCAATTTGTGTCCTTAAATTTCTTTAAACTTGAACAGAGAAACAGGCATAAAAACAACCAAATGTATTAAAGACATAATGTAGGAAATGCTAATTACGGTTGCAAACTAACTGCTGAAAAAATCCGAATGGAAAACATTGTGTATATTTTATGGATTGGGTGATATTTGAGTCTATACTGCATTTAATTTTGTATAGGTATAATAGCTACCAAGGGTAAGGCTCATCTTGGTCTGGAACTATGTGACATATGACAGTTTTAGATGATACTGTGGTGTGGACAGGGACAGTAAACTTTTCCTGTGAAGAGTCAGGTAATGAATACTCTGGAATTGTAGACCATATAGTCTGTCTTAACTATGCAATTCTGTTGTTGTAGTATGAGATCAGTTATAGATGACACATAATTGAATGAGTATAGCTATGTTTCAATTAAAGTTTATCTATAGAAGTTCCAGATTTGTCACATGGGTTGGAGTATGCCAACCTGTGACCTAAAGAATTGGGAGCCATATATCTAGAGTGACCTGAAAATTTGCTGAGTAATTGAGAATACTGAAATATGAGTTAAGGATTTTTTATATTTTTATGGTAACGTTATGCCATTAGAGGGATCTATTAGAAAAATAAATATGTAAACCAACTTTTCTGATAATGTTCAGGAGGGATGAAAGTGGAGAGAATAATGAAAAAAAATACCAATTTACAGTGGTATTTTTTACACAATTTACACTGTAAACAGATTCTATAAAAAATTAACACATTTCTAACTGAACTGACAGAGTGTGACAAAGGCTCTTCTCCTTTAGAATATATAATCCTCTTCAGTTTTCTTGTGTAGGTCAGGACCTCAGCAGGAAACAGGAGCATTTATACTGGGTAATCTGAGAAGAGTTTAGTGGAGACAGCTTACAAAGATGTGGGAAGAGGGTGGGGAAACCACAAGAAATAGTGTAATACACTCAGCCTCATAAGAATAGGCTGTTGGGGTCCCTGAAGGGATGAGAGGTGAAACCATTTTCTGGAATTTAGGAGGGAGCGAAGTGGAAAATGGTAGGACCCTAATCCCATTCTCAGTGATGCCACAGAATAGAAAACAGCTAGTATCTTGACCTCACTCTCCTTTCCTACATGTAAGAACACAAAAGTTAAGGGCACAGGAAGTCAAAGAATAGGTGCACATTTGATGCAGGTTCAGCCTCCCAGGTCATGGAGTAGGATGCAGAATGTTAAAGAACACCCTGAAGAAAAACTGAAAATATCCATTTTCATGATGTGCTGGAAATAAGGTTACTATCCTTGAAAAGAAGTGTGGCAAAGACATTTACATCTTCCCAAATATCCATGTGCTTCCCAGCTCCCTGTATCACTTAGGTCATGTGACTGAATATGACTAATGGGCTATGAGAGGAAATGGAATATCATTTCCAGGTTGAGAATTAAAGGGGCAGCACTTGACCCTGTGGCCACCTCTTTCTTTGCTATGGTAACTCAGAGACCAAGTAGGTTATAGCCTATTATTAGAGAAATAGATTGGAGCCTCATCTCTGGCAAAAGAAACTTATCATGGAGAAGTGCTGGATCTGTATCAAGAGTTTGGATTTGCATGATGAGAAATGAAACTAATTTTTATGTCACTGAAATTTTGTGGGTTCATTTCTTCCTGCAACATAAACTAATCCTCTTACCTAATCCAGCTGGGAAATTTCTAGCCTCATGCATTGAACTCTCAGAAATGTAATTGGCTATTATCATTTAGCTGAAGGAGAATTTGTCAGTACAGGTTCTTTGCAATGTATTTAAGAAAGAACACCAACCACTGCTTGGTAGATGGACATCCTCTTTTTGTATGACGATGGTGGCGTGTTACTGGTCCTATTAATCTTATCATCTAACTTATTTGATATTATTTCTAAATTGCTTCTTCCTCAAACTTCACTTCCCCAGACTTCTCTTCCGCGTCTTACAAAGTTAGGTAATTCTTAAGAATCACTGTCTCTTGAAGAATAGGAGTCAAATGAAATGCTTGATGTGACTTGGACAGGAGGTTGTAAATTTGAAGTTATAGAATCTCCGTATGACCTATGGGAAGAGCTTGGATTTTGCAATCCAACATGTTTCACTCTGGTCACTTATTAGCTATGTGACCTTATGCATGCTACTTAACTAAGCCTCATTTTTTTCTCTCTGTGGAATGATAATACTTACCTAAAGTTGTAGGTATTTTTTAAAGATATGTGTTAAGAAAATAGTATAGTGGTTGCTGCCCGACATGTAGCAGGAACTAAATGATTGATAATCTTATTTATATTTGGCCATTGAAAATTCTGCTACATTTATAGCTGAACTATCATCTACAAATTTGAGCTAACCAGAACATAGTCTCAATTCTTCACTTCCTGTCTTGTTATGTTGGCTGGACTTGATTCTCAGTAGGGTTTTTGTGAAGATCTAAGTAGATGTTCTTCTTTAGAGGGTATTATATAAAGAAAAATGTTTAATAAAAATGCAGAATATTATTTTGGTGGGGAAGTTTGGAATAGAGGATCAGAGATTAGTCCATGAGTTCAAAAAATATGGTTATGGCCCTGTATCATTATTTTCAGACACATGGTCATTGTTGAATCATTTATTTTCACCAGTTACTAGTATTCTCATTATTAAAGCAGGAATAGGCATGCCTGGCTAGCCTGCTCTTCATTTACAGCTGGCAGGATTGCTGTGAGGCTCAAAGAGATTAGCAATACGAAAGTCGTGGAGGACTAGTAGTTAAGAAGAAGCCATTACAGTAATTTTCATATCCAGCAGTGCTTTGCATTTGACAAAATGATGCTGAATGAATAAGGTGGATGAATTAATATAAGTCCAATCAAAAGGAAATAGAAAAGAGAATTAGATTACAGTCAGTTTCTCCTGTGGATGTAGAAGTGAACAGGAAAGTTCACTACTGTAGAGCACTGGAGTCTTATTGACATGACTGGATTTCTTCAATAAAATCTTAAAAGTCAGTTCATTCAATCCTCTCATCCATTCACAAGGAAAGTGAATACAGAGGGAGAAATTTGTTATAGATAGTAACAAAGCTGGAGGCCCAACTTTGTCTTCAAAATTTGGGATGAGTGCTGTTTGCACTCTCCCAGGAACATCCTCTAAACTTGATGAGATCTCCTTCAGCTCTGCAATTGTGCAGATTCTAGGGAAGCATGTTTGGCTCCAGTAGCACATCCATGAATGAGATCATATTCATGTGCTTTGTTTTAGATCTACAAGCTATATTCATTAACTTTCATACTTTCTTCTCCGGATAAGCCCTGACATTATTCATAGTTGTGTTCTTAAAATTCAAGAGTAATAGGAGCCCTCTGAGGCTCTTCCCACATTTCTAAGTTCCCAAAGATCCTCTTCAGTTGAGTGGAGGCCTTCACATGGTGAGGTTAGCCTTGTCAACATGGTCTAGGGTTTCCAGGCATATGTAGAGGTTTAGGCATATATGTGATGTCAGCCACAGTTTTGTCATAAATGCGTTAAGGATCCTGAGAAAACAATAAGGTTTGTTTCCACTTCAGAACAAATCTTGGCTTGTGAAAGCTGAAACTTCTGAGGTAGCGAAAGCTGCTGACTTTAAAGACTCTTGTTCATGTTGGTAGATTGGCTAGGTTATAGCTCCCTGACTTACTACTCAGAATTGACTGCAGGTGAGAGTACATGTGGGTGTGGGCATGTGATCATTTTGTACTGTGACTGGAAGTGGAATATCAGTGGGTCAGGTAACCCTCTTTTATGCTATTGGTGGTTTCTTATCATAATTTGGAAGCATCCCAACATTGTATTTCAGTGTATTTACTATGGAGGAAACATAAGTTAGGCTTTGCAGATTCTTTATATCCTCCAGCCTTGAAGAACAATGGGAAAGCTCAAGGTTCTCTTGACCTTGGGTTGGATAACTGGTAGCTCAAACAAACTTCCATGACTTGATTTTCACCCCAAAGTGTGGCTTGAACCTGGATCTCCAATACAAAATACAAGTGAAAAGAATTTCAAACATTCTTTTGGGAAAAACCAGATTCTGTTTTTGACTCAGGTATGGGTGTCTTTAATGAAAACATGTCTTAGGTTGAAAGATGGAAATAGTTACTTTTGATCATATCATTTTAATAGTGTCCTAAATTTTTAAAATCTCTCTCAGTGTCATAATTCTCCTTTGGTGTTACTAGTTTTGATATGGTAGATGTGTATGTGTGGGTGTCTGTTTATTAGAGCAGATTTAAACATGAATACAAAGTTCATCTTGGTTGATGAAGTTGATTAGATATAAGGCACCGTTAACAGGGGCAAGGCGTTTTAGGCTAAGCCCCTGACTCCATGCTTCTGCTTTGTCGTGTCCAGAAGCATGGACACCTAGCAGAGAGGAGGAGCAGTGGGTTTGTAATCCCAGGTACTTGGGAGGCTGAGGCAGGAGGATCACAAGTTCAAGACCAGCCTGGGCAACTTAGACATGGACATGGGCACGCTGGTTAGCATTTGAGCTAGTAAATGCAGACACTGAAGGTGGATCATTACAGTGCTCCTTTTCCTTTCCCAATCTGCATTTTATGAAAACATAGTAAACACAATTCCACTTGTACCTTTTAACCTAGTTTTAAAAAGTCTCCTTATCTCTAATCTGGTGATTTACTAGAGCTGAGGACAATGAGCAGAAAGTCTTGTTTTCTCATATTCTGTGCTCCCAGAATATGGTGGCCATGGATTTTATTTCTTGCTATAGCTCCTTAACTTCAAGGTGGTTTTAGTTAAGACTTTTGATCTCACTTAGGGTCTGAAAAATAATATCAAATAAACCAGTCTGTATCTGAGAGTTAAGTTCCAAGATACAACAAGTTTCAACATTTTTCCTGTTAGATAAGTCTGAGGTAAGGCAATTTCATCATATATTACTAAAAGAAATGGGAAATATGGAGACAATAACAGAAAAGGACATTAAAAAAAAAGAGAAATGAAATAAAATACTGACTTAAATCCATTTTTTAAAGTGTTTAATTTTCAGAAGTTTGATTTGAGAAGTAGGTGAAGGAGCAAAGCAATGTCTTTGAACAGGACCAGTAAGAGATAAAAAGAACCAGTATGTGGTGAATATCTTCTGATGGGAAGAAACAAGTTCAGGTATCTGTGGTGACACACTATTTGTCTTCTTGTTTATCTCCTCAACCATCCTTCAGTCTGCACAGAACCACTAGAGAAAAACCACTGCAAGTCATCACATTGCCCCAAATTTATCTTAGTGGGCTGACCTGAAAATTAAAAATGGAAATTATTCCACTGTTCAGTTTCTGCTCTTGGTTGTTGCTGAATATTGTTCTGCTTCAGATGTTATTCACCAAATACCTACTTAGTCATCTTTGCTGTGGGGAAACCTAGTTGGAGCCTTAACTCAGAATCCTTCCTCTTTAATCTGTCAACCAGCCTGAGCAATTCTTAGAAATGATTGTTCAGATAAGAGAATTGTTTTTGTTATTTTAAAATAAAAATAAATACCTCATCTAATAATTACTTTGCTGTTTAAAATAGCATTTAAAATATTTCTGTCAAGTATGAAAAGACATTTTCTAAAAAAGGATTGAAATTGAGAATTTTGTTCTCATTTCATAGATTGGATGTGGGTCTCGGACAGCCAACATGTCCACCCTTTGAAAGGCCACCATTTCAGAACTGGGAATTTTCAAGGGCTTAAAGGAGAAAACCTATATGAAACCTACTAATACTCAATTCTGTGGTTGTGTAGCCTAGAAGATTCCATAGCCCTGAACTTCAAAGCCATCATCATAAGGGGAGATCCTAATGCCCTTTTGGATGCTCTCAGTATACTTTCTGTTGAAAACATGTTGGCATCTGTATGTTGTACAGAGAAGAATTTCAAGTGTTTGTAATTGTTCAGACTATTTTTCTAAATTTCCCTAAAAATACAATGTTTTGTTCTTTTTATAAATATTTATCACATTCCTATTTGTACTAGGTTATGGTCTAAGGCATTTGACATAAATCAGAGATATGTGTCACCTTTGGGGAACTTGAAACCTGGACTCTTTTCTTTTCTATAATAAAAAAGCCAAAATTTCTGTTCGATGTCCTTTCCATCTCCATCTCACATTACAATAGCCACCACTGTGTAGATAACACTTAGATCTCTTTCACAATGTTTGTAATCTGCTAAGCTGTCATCTAAGATTTTCAACTCTGTGCTTTTCATACCTACCTGTGTCTCAAGCTCAGAATATCTGGGATACTCCACATAAACCTTCCCCTTTCTTCCTCCAGCTAGATCCTCTTTGTAACTTTTATCTCTCTTAGTGGTAGGTTTCCTGCAGCTCCAAGGTTGGCACCATCCTCCTCCATGGATTCTATGCACAGTGTACCTCCCAGCACTTTGATTCAGCATCCCTATGTTTTACTCATGAGTTCTCCTCCATGCTCACTGACAGCTCATTCAGGGTTAGCTTGTGATCCCTTGCCCACTCTGATTGTTACTTGCTTGTCCTCTGCTTTTCTTCCTTTTCTCTTCATCATAGTGTGCATTGTTGATTGATCTTTCTTGCTTAAATACCTCCATTGATTTCCTTTTATCTAGAAATAAATCCTAAAATAAATCATTCTCTGGCCATAACCTCCAGTTTTGTCCATATCACCCATAGTTTCATGTATGCATATATCACTGTCACTAATCTAGAAAACGGATTTCTACAAACATGTATTCTGCTGGGTCATGCTGGAACATGCTCTAACAACATTGCTTTCTATTTTGGTTTATTTCCCTCAAGTTCTAGTTTAAGCATGTGCTTCTTCATGAAAACCTATGATAGATTTCCTATGGCAATCAATACTGACGATGGATTTCTATTGTCCTCACAATATTTTTATTTGGACAGATATAATATATACTTGTGGCAAATAAGAATCTTGAGCACACAAATAAGGTTGATTTTGTTTATCTTCATTTCTCACAGTATCTAGCCAAGAACCTTCTGAGAATATTTGTTGAATTATAAAACAAAACAGAATAAATTTGGTTGGGTGTGGTGGCACATGCCTGTAATACTATTGATTCTGGAGGCTGAAGCAGGAGGATTACAAATTCAAGGTCAGCCTCAGCAATTTAGTGAGGCCCTAAGCTACTTAGTGAGACCCCGTCTCACAAAATAAAAAGGGCTGGGGAATTAGCTCATTGGTAAAAACTCCCCTGGGTTCAATCCCCAGTATCAAAAACTAAAACAAAAGAAAGAAAGAAATTCATTAATTAATAGGAGGTGGTAAGTGAAGTGTAATAAGATAGTAAGTAAAGTTCTGAAATCAGAAAGTCTGACTTCAAATCCAGGCTCTGCCTTATAGTAATTTTGTGATTTTAGGCATGTTATTTAACCTCCCTGTGCCTCGTATCATCTATCATAAAATAAGGATAGCACAAATACCTTTCATGGAGTCATCATGAGAAGTAATTATTTTATTATCTAAAATGCTTAGACTGAATGGCCCAGAGTGGAGACCTCATAGGCATTAGTTATCACGACTATTTTGTGATTACAAATGTGAAAGGGGAGTTTTATATAAACTGGAGTAACTGAACAAAGCTCCATGATAAGGCAGGCAGGAGTTTTGGTGGATCTTGAGTGATGGCTCAGCGGAGGGGACATATTACAATATGCTTTCTATAAGATCTCAGAGTCAGCCAGGTGTGGTGATGCATGCCTATAATCCCAGTGGCTTGTGAGGCTGAGGCAAGAGGATCTCGAGTTCAAAGCCAGCCTCAGCAACTTAGCTAGGCCCTAAGCAACTCAGTTGGACCCAGTCTCTAAATGAAATAAAATGAAAAAAAAAAAAAAAAAAAAAAGAGATCTCAGAGTCAGTGATCAGCATGGCGCTATCCATTGTCAGCCATAAAGATGGAACTTCTTTTCCTCTCTAAATTTTTTCATTAACTAGAACAACAACTATTTTTTAGGATCCTTTGATGCAGGGCATTTTTCTTCACATTTTAAGGGAGAACCATGAAGCCTGACTTTAGGGCTGATTCCCCTTGCCTTCTGGCCTCCTGCTGCCAAAAAACCCTCCATGCTCAGCCATGGTCTGGCTCAGCTCAGGAAACATCTGCAAGGGCGGTTCACAGTGACACATTCTCAGCATCAGACAGCCTGGGCTAGGGCAGCCTGCTGGGCCCACCTCCTCCAGAATGCTGTGCATGGGGAGCCTGAGGAAAGAGAACTGGGACTGGACTTGTCACCTGGGGCCCAGAGGGCTCAGATGACGTGATCCTATTGTCTAAAGGACAGCCATCAGTTGTTTTGTTCTATTTAGTAAAATAAATACAGCCTCCTGTTTCTATGGTAATGTCTGAGCCACCAGAGTGCAGCCTGATGGTCCCACCTGGACTCGTGGTCTGGGCTCTCAGCCTAGGAGGGTTATGGTGCACGTGGGAGACTAATTATTTGCACAGCTCCAGCCTAATGAATAGCTTTGGATAGGGAACTTCCTGGAGTTGACTGGGGGAATACTCCACCCATGCCGCTTGATTAGAGAGACTATTTGGAAGTGCATTGCTGTGACTCCCAAAAAGGAAGGCCATTTGATAAACCAGGCTGTCCTTGTAAGCTAAGCATGGCTCACTCACCTTACATCTAAACACTCAGGGCATCCTGGGCACAGACAAGAGGGTACCTGGGTGCTGCTCTCAAATGTTAGATTTCCTGCACCCATCCCTTTTCCTGTTTCTTTTCCAGTGTTTATCATTCCCGGAGTGAATGGTTTCCGCTTGGGTTGAGGTGAAGAAAGATTCTGCAAGTTTTCTATATTCTCTTTCCGCCTTCCAATGTATATAAACCTCAGAGGGCAGGTGTTTACCTGGTGGCCCTGAAAACCACTGGTTTTCCTTTTAGAACTGAAGGGTAGAACAAAGCTGTTTTTCTGAGATGTTTTACGTTAGCTATGCTCAGGTTCTGTGTGAAATATACCAGAGAATATTTCTGAAAGTAGGGGAGTGGGTTGTTTGATGGGCTTGCTCAATACATGATTTGTAACTGAGGATGAGAAAAATGAGGTCTTCGTCTGCTGGAGTTTACAGTGACTTCTAACTTTGCTTGCTCTCAGCTTAGATCTTCCCTCATTGGGGACCTCTGCAGTCAGTTTGCTTCTTTGATATGGAAATGTGCACATTGATCCCTGTTGGAGGACCTGGAAGCCTCTGGGACCCCAGGGCTCAGGGAGGCAGTCTCAGGTTGAAAGTGGGAGAGAGGAATTCAGCTGGCCTCTGTCTCCACTTCCTTCCTTCACTCTTCTGTCTGAAGTTTTGTTTCTCTTTGGTGTTCTCTTTCCTATCGCACATTCTTCCCAGTGCTTAGGGAAATCTCTCCCTAAAGCAAAATAAACCAAGTCACGACACAGGCTACCCTGCTCCTCAAAATGCATTTAGGGGTAAAAAACGTAAAAATCTTAAAACTGAAGTGTGATTTGGGAATTGGGTGTGCTATGCCCTGCCATGAATAATTCAGTGATATGTAAATTCTGCTTACTCCTTGCTGGCATTTAGATTTATTAAAAGAAGACATTGGGCACAGTTGAAGCAACAGAGCCAAGACCTAGGAAATTTACCCAAGATAACCACCAGGGAGTTGCCACAGCACTTCCTCGGAGTATGAGATATCATACATCTGAATTTTGAGGCTTTTAAATAATGAGACTAAAGGTTGCATTTCAAAGCACAGTCTTCTTTGGGGGAGACTGTATACTTAATCCAGCTATGGGATTCTAAATGTTTCTGGGACAACTCCTTAGGGAAAATACCTATTGGCATTATAGTCATTGTGCCCCCAGGGTTGACATGCTTTTCAAGGTCCTAAGTAATATTTGAAACCAGAAAAAATGACCATTTTTTGTTTTCAGAAATCAAATGTATGCCTGAAAGAATAAAGATGGGCGTGCTACTACTGCAACCCCAGCCAAACTCACGGCACACTAGTGTGAAACCGGCGATAAAAACCAGCGATAACAGCCGGCGGGATTGGTGCTGGGGAACCACGGGAGACCGCGGGCCCACAGCACCAGTTCAAATCCACCCTCCGCCTGACGCGACCCTCAGTAGTGGGGCCCCGGACAGAGCGGCGCAGAGATCTGCGATCAGCAAACAGGGGCAGAGTCGAGCGGGCCACAGTCCGAAGCAGTGCTGTCTGCACCACAGTCACAGGTGTGGCTTCCCGGTGCTACTTCGGCAGGGAGACATCCACCCAACAGCTTTGAAATCCATTGGCGAGGATACGGGAGTCTGCGGAGCTGCTGTTGACTGGAAGGAGAGCACCGCCATCTTTGAAAGCTCCAGACAAAGGGGAGGAGGCGGAGAGCGACGACGGCTGCGGCCATCCAGGGTCTCTCCAGCTCTCTGAAGACAACGCACAATTGGGTGAGACTCGGGTGGTAAGCAGGGGAGGGCGTTTCTGAGGCTAGCACAGCAGCAACAAGAGGCTGCAACTGTGGGTGGGCTTGGGAAGGGGGTGCCTTCTGGAGGGTCCCCTTCCCGGTGCCATTCATCTGCTGGCACACGCAAACCCCCTGGGCCACTCCTTCACTGAACCGTGCAGCCACTGGCCTAAGATGCAGCCTTGATTTCACTGACAGGATCGCAGACTGTCTGGACGTGGTCCAATGGCAATTGGTTTGAACTGGAAAGGAAAAAGAAGAGGGGGGCTTCCCAGGGCCCGTTTTGTCTGAGACTTGGGGTTCGACTTTTTTTTTTTTTTCCTTTTCTTTTTGTTGGTTTGCTTGTCTTGTTGGATTGCAGGGAGGTTTTTTTTTTGTTGTTGTTTGTCTGTTTGTTTGTTTATTTTTCTTTTTCTTTTTTTGGCTTTGTTTTGTTCTGCTTTTTTTTTTCCTTCCGCATTGATTGTTAGTGTGTTTGTTTGCTTCCACTCCTTTTTTCTTTCCTTCTTTTCTTCCTTCCCACTCTTGTATCTTTTCTTCCTCCTTCATCTTTCATGTTTACATCCTGCCAGTGCATACTAAACAGAGGCAAAAACAAGTTATACGCAGAACTTGGGATTTCTAGAACCGGCGCAATTGAACTGGGTAGCAAAGTGGTGTTATATATAGTTTACTCTCTATTTCCTTGATTCTCTCTCTCCTCTCTCTTACACCAAATCCTACTCTTTTATCATTTTTTTTTCTTTTCCAACTTACTTTATATATAAATTGATCTTTTCACCTAATTGTCAACCCCATTCTCTTTCTTCCATCGTCTACTGATACTAAACCACTTCCACTAAACCACTTCAATAGATATCTCCTTTCATACTTTCCAAGAAAGAACAATTCAAGACACTTCCTTCTTCCTAAACATAACACCTCTGTATCCAATACTTGAAGCTATAAAACCCTATCAGAAGAGTACAGAGTAAATTGGAAATAATATCTGGGTTAACAAAATCTGTACATTGTGATCAAACTTGGATTTTCTGAATAGAAAGTGTTAGGTTGTAAAAGTGTAAAGGAATTATAAGGTGATCTGATAGCATTGTACTACAGGAACAACATAAGGCTTTAAGGTAAAATCGAAATAGTCAAGGTCCCACAGTGCAGGAAGAATAGACACACAAGCAACATGAAAAAACAAGGAAAGAAAATGACACAAACAAATCAAGATACCTCATCAGTAGATGTCATGGCAAGCACAGTTGGTCAAATGCCAGAGATGGAATTTAGAAATTACATATGCGAAATGTTTAGGGAACTTAAGAATGAACTCAAAAATGAGATGAGGGAGCAGGTACAGGAGGCAAAAGATCATTTTGACAAAGAACTCCAAAAACAAATACAGAAAGTAAAAGATTACTTCAATAGGGAAATAGAGGCTCTAAAGAGAAACCAAATAGAAATTCCAGAAATGAAAGAAGCAATAAACCAAAATAAAAGTTCAATTGAAAGCATCTCCAACAGAGTAGACCACTTGGAGGAAAGAACCTCAGACAATGAAGACAAAATATATGTCCTAGAGAAGAATTTAAACCATACAGCAAAACTCGTTGGAAATCAAGAACTTAACATCCAAGAATTATGGGACAGCATAAAAAGACCAAACTTAAGAGTGATTGGCGTAGAGGAAGGGGCAGAGTTTCAAGCCAAAGGAATGAGTAATCTATTTAACGAAATAATTACAGAAAATTTTCCAAACTTGAGGAATGAATGGGAAAACCAAGTTCAAGAGGCAAGTTCAAACAAACAACAAACAAACAAAATCTCAACAGATCCACACCAAGACATATTATAATGAAAATGCCTAATATTCTGAGCAAGGAGAGAATACTAAAAGCCACAAGAGAAAGGAAGCAGATCACATATAGGGGGAAACCAATCAGACTATGTTCAGATTTTTCAACCCAGACCTTAAAAGCAAGAAGATCCTGAAATAGCATATTTCAAGCTCTGAAAAAAAAGGGATGTCAACCAAGAATCTTATATCCAGCAAAATTGAGCTTTAGATTCGAAGATGAAATAAAAACCTTCCACTACAAGCAAAAGTTAAAAGATTTCACAACTCAAAAGCCAGCACTTCTGAACATCCTGGGCAACATTTTTCATGAAGAAGAAGAGAAAGGTGATAATGAAAATCAACAAAGGGAGATATTAAACTAAAGGAAATACCAACCAGAAGAGAAACCGAATCAAGCTAAAGACCATAATTCAAATAAAAATGGATGGGAATAAAAATCACATCTCAATAATAACCCTGAATGTTAATGGCCTAAACTCGCCAATCAAAAGACACAGATTATCAGAATGGATTAAAAGAAACGACCCAGCAATTTGCTGTCTCCAAGAAACACACCTCATAGAAAAAGACATCAACAGACTGAAAGTGAAAGGCTGGGAAAAGTCTTATCACTCACATGGCCAGTGGAAGCAAGCAGGGGTTTCCATTCTCATATCAAATAAGGTAGACTTCAAACCAAAACTAATCAAGAGGGACAAAGATGGATATTTCTTATTACTTAAGGGAACCATTCATCAACAGGATATAACAATCATAAATCTATATGCCCCAAATAATGGAGCACCTACATTCATCAAACAAACGCTTCTCAAGTTCAAGAGTAAAATAGACCACAACACAGTTATTCTAGTGGACTTCAACACACCTCTCTCACCAATGGATAGATCATCCAAACAAAGGCTAAACAAAGAAACTTTAAGCCTCCTTAAAACAATTAACAATTTAGACCTAACGGACATATATAGAATATTTCATCCCTCAGTAAACGAATACACATTTTTCTCAGCAGCACATGGCTCCTTCTCCAAAATAGACCATATATTATGTCACAAGGCAACTCTCAGCAAATATAAAAAAAAATAGAGATACTACCCTGCATGCTATCGGACCATAAAGGGATGAAATTGGAAATCAACGACAAAACAAGGAATAAGAAAAACTACTCCATCAACTAAAAGCTAAACAACATGCTACTGAATGAACAAGGGGTTGAAGAACACATCAAAGAGGAGATCAAAAAATTCCTAGAGGTAAATGAGAACACAGATACTTCATATAGAAATCTCTGGGACACTATGAAGGCAGCAGTAAGAGGAAAATTCATTGCACTGAGTTCATTCCTTAAGAGGAAAAAAAACCCAACAAATAAATGACTTAACATCACACCTCAAAGCATTAGAAAAAGAAGAACAGACCAACACCAAGAGCAGTAGAAGACAGGAAATAATTAAAATCAGAGCAGAAATTAATGAAATTGAGACTAAGGAAACCATTCAAAGAATTGACAAAACTAAAAGTTGGTTCTTTGAAAAAATAAACAAAATTGACAGACCCTTAGCGATGCTAATGAAAAGAAGAAGAGAAAAAACTCAAATTACTAACATTCGTGATGAAAAAGGGAATATCACAACAAACACCTCAGATATACAGAATATAATTAGAAATTACTTTGAAAACTTGTACTCTAACAAAATAGAAAATACTGAATGCATTGACAGATTTCTAGAGTCATATGATTTGCCTAAACTGGATGTGGAGGCTATACACAATTTAAACAGATCAATTACAAGCGAAGAAATAGAAGATGTCATCAAAAAGCTACCAACAAGGAAAAGTCCAGGACCTGATGGGTTTACAGCCGAGTTCTACAAGACTTTCAAAGAAGAATTAATACCAATGCTCTTCAAACTATTTCAAGAAATAGAAAAAGAGGGAGCTCTTCCAGACTCTTTCTATGAGGCCAATATCACATTAATTCCAAAGGCAGGCAAAGACACATCCAAAAAAGAAAACTTCAGGCCAATATCTTTAATGAACATAGATGCAAAAATCCTCAACAAAATCCTGGCAAATCGGATACAAAAACATATCAAAAAGATAGTGCACCACGATCAAGTGGGGTTTATCCCAGGGATGCAAGGCTGGTTCAACATTCGGAAATCAATAAACGTAATACATCACATCAATAGACTTAAAGACAAAAATCATATGATCATCTCAATTGACCCAGAAAAAGCATTTGACAAAATACAACACCCCTTTATGTGCAAAACACTGGAAAAACTAGGAATATCAGGAACATATCTTAACATTATAAAAGCTATTTATGCAAGGCCCCGAGCTAACATTATCTTAAATGGAGAAAAATTGAAAGCATTCCCTCTAAAAACTGGAACAAGACAGGGATGCCCCCTTTCACCACTGCTATTTAACATAGTACTGGAAACTCTGGCCAGAGCAATTAGACAGACGAAAGAAATTAAAGGGATCAAGATAGGAAAAGAAGAGCTCAAATTAGCACTATTTGCTGATGACATGATAATCTACCTAGAAGACCCAAAAAACTCTACCAGAAAACTTTTACAACTAATAAACGAATTTGGCAAAGTTGCAGGATACAAAATCAATACACATAAGTCAAAGGCATTTTTGTACATCAGCGACAAAGACTCTGAAAGGGAAATGTTGAAAAATACCCCATTTGCAATAGCATCAAAAAAAAAAAAAAAAAACCTGTGAATCAACCTAACGAAAGAGGTGAAAGACCTCTATAACGAAAATTATAGAACACTAAAGAAAGAAATTATAGATGAACTCAGAAGATGGAAAGACTTACCTTGCTCGTGGATAGGTAGAATTAATATTGTCAAAATGTCCATACTACCAAAAGCATTATACAGATTTAATGCAATTCCAATCAAAATCCCAATGTCATTCTTCAAAGAAATTGAAATAGCAGTCATGAAATTCATCTGGAAAAATAAGAGACCCAGAATAGCCAAAGCAATCCTGAGCAAGAAAAGTGAAGCAGGGGGCATCACCATACCAGACTTTAAATTATACTATAGAGCAATAGTAACAAAAACAGCATGGTATTGGCACCAAAATAGACTGGTGGACCAATGGTACAGAATTGAGGATACAGAGACTAATACATATAATTACAGCTGTCTTATATTAGACAAAGGTGCCAAAAATGTACAATGGAGAAAGGATAGCCTCTTCAACAAATGGTGCTGGGAAAACTGGAAATCCATATGCAACAAAATGAAATTAAACCTTTATCTCTCACCATGCACAAAACTCAATTCAAAGTGGATCAAGGACCTAGGAATTAGACCAGAGACAATACACCTAATAGAAGAAAAAGTAAGCTTCAATTTCCAACATGTTGGATTAGGCCCCAAGTTCCTTAATAAGAATCCTGTAGCGCAAGAATTACTACCAAGAATTAATGAATGGGATAGATTTAAACTAAAAAGCTTCTTTTCAGCAAAAGAAACAATCAGTGAGGTGAATAGAGAGCCAACTAATTGGGAACAAATATTTAATACATGCACATCAGATAGAGCACTAATCTCTAGAATATATAAAGAACTCAAAAAACTTTACACTAAAAAAACAAATAACCCAATCAATAAATGGGCTAAGGAATTGAGAAGACACCTCTCAGAAGAAGATACACGATTAATGAACAAATACATGAAAAAATGTTCAACATCGCTGGCAATTAGAGAAATGCAAATCAAAACTACTCTAAGATTTCACTTCACTCCAGTCAGAATGGCAGCCATCAAGAACACAAGCAACAATAAATGTTGGAGAGGATGTGGGGAAAAAGGCACACTCATACATTGCTGGTGGGACTGCAAAATGGTGCAACCGTTATGGAAAGCAGTATGGAGATTTCTTGGAAAACTGGGAATGGAACCATCCTATGACCCAGCCATCCCACTCCTGGGTCTATTCCCAAAGGACCTAAAAACAGCATATTACAGTGACACAGCTATCTCAATGTTTGTAGCTGCGCAATTCACAATAGCTAGGTTGTGGAACCAACCTAGATGTCCCTCAGTAAATGAGGGGATTAAGAAAATGTGGTATATACGCACAATGGAATTTTACTCAGCAATAAAAGAAAACAAATTAATGGCATTTGCAGGTAAATGGATGAAGTTGGAAGACATAATGCTAAGTGAAGTTAGTCAGTCTCAAAAATCCAAGTACCAAATGTTCTCTCTTATATAAGGAGGCTATTTCAAAGTATAGTTGGATGGGGGTACATAGGAGGATTAGAGGAACACTAGAATGGTCAAGGGAAGGGAGGGTAAAGGAGGGAGCAAGAGGGGAGGGAGGGGGAGAAAAAAATGTGTTTGAATGAGATGGATATCATTTTCCTAAATGCATGATTGAAGACCTGAATTATACAAATATACTTTGTATACAAACAGTTGTATGTAAAAAGATACTAAATATATGCACTATGAGTTGTACATATTAAAATTATAAAAATAAAATTGAAAAAAAAAGAATAAAGATGAACCACTATGTAGGATATTTAGTGGAGAATGTTTCATCTTAGAGGGCAATTCTAATGATTAGGTTTCTAGTTATTCAATGCCATGTGAACAAGCAGAGAATGTCTCTTTCAGGAACCCCCTCACTGGGCTGGCTTATTATGATACCTGTGATCTGAAAAACAGAACACCATAAAAGAAATAAGCTACCTTTCTACCTGAAGATATCATTTGAATGACAAGCATAGGCTTAGAACCTCCCATCTAAAAATCCCAAATCTGCAATGCTCCAAAATTCAAAACTTTTTTAGTGTCTACATAATGCATCAAGTAGAAAATTCCATACATAACCTCAGGTGACAGGTTAAAGTCAAGTTACAGGCCTACTGGGGACTGGAGGTATGCCAGTGTTAGAGTATGTGCTTCCCCTAGGCAAGGGCCTGGGTTCAATCCCTAGTATCAGAAACCAGAAACAAAACAAAACACAGGTATGCTAACAATATTTCATGAAATTACTTTCAGTCTGAGTACATAGTATATAAGAAACATAAATAAGTTTCTTGATTAGACTTGGGTTTTATCCTCAAGATATCTCATTATATACATGCAAATATTTAAAATATGAAAGAAATTCAAAGTCCCAAACACTTCTGATCACAAACACTTCAGATAAGTGATACCTAACCGGCATTTCTATTGAGTCTAACTGTCTTCCCGAAGTTTCCCAGACCTAACAAGCTTTCCCATTCCTGGGACTCTTCCTGGACAGATGGCCATCATTCTCTGACTTACATAAAAATAATAGTAACAAACAGAGAGGTCCTTTGATATTTATTGCCATGTTATGTGTAATATGCATATCTGAAATATGTGGAGTTCTCAGTAAGTATTTTCTATTTTAAGGATGCCTATACTGTTTTCTTTTTATTAGCCTGATTTCCCACTCTTCTGTAACTATTTTAAGGGCAGGGGCTACATATATTTATCTCCAGTTTTGAAGACCAAGCACAGTGCTCAGGACAGAGTAAGTGTTCATTAAATGTGAATTGAATGGGTGAAAGAAAGAATTAAAAGCCAGAGTCTCAGAAAGTTCTAAGACTTATGTCAGATTCTTCTATTTTACTAAATTTATGCTTTCACAATTAATTTGTAGAAGCAACTGACCCAAAACTGATCTATAAAATATCTTCCATCATTGACTGTTTAGCATGTTTCATAGATTCTAGCATTAGGATCCTCTGGAATTCAATCTCCCCAGTTTCTCCATCTCTCTTTGTTGAAATAGACAGGTTCAAGCACTGTTCTTTCATCATGAAATATGTGTTGATTAACTCATGGACTGAGGGTTCAGTTCAAATATTGACTCTTTACTTTTCATATAGTCTTGGGAAAGTAACACAATGAAATGGTCAGTGGATAGCATTTATCACTACTAGCAATTATCATATGTGCTTATCATCTAGCTTCCTCTGTAGCTCAAGGGCCAGGACTCTGTCTTGCTGACCACTGTGTCTATAGTACTTGGAACAATGCCTGGAAACTAGGAGCTGCTCACTGATATTGGTTGTCAGAAATGCTGGTGTAGACTGTGAGAAGTGATGAGTACAGTTTCTCATACTCATCAGGCACTCAACAAATGAAAAGGTCCATTTAGATTGTTCCTTAACCTCCTTACCACCAGTCTTGCCTCCCTTCTGTTCACTTGTCACTTGAGAAACAAGAGTATTTCTTTATTACAAGCATAATCCTCTCATCATCTTCATCAGTTCTTTAATATTGTCAGATTAAAGGCTACGCAACTTGGTGTTGTACTCCAGGCCACTTGTGAGCCATGCTCACCTCCTGCTTCAGGTGTGCTGCACTCCATGTGGCTTTCTGAGCAGCTGATGGTCCCTCATCTGCTCCTTTGCACAGGCTGTTACCTGTCTTTTATGCTTATCTAATTCTTAGTCTACACTTCTAGAGTTTGTCATTATTAAAAACTCATCTCTGATCTCATCTCCGTGCAAAGACGTCTTGGTGTTCTGGTAAATTTAGTCTCTTCAAGCACATTGTGTGTGTGTCTCTCTCTGTGTGTGTGTGTGTGTGTGTGTGTGAGAGAGAGAGAGAGAGAGAGAGAGAGAGAGAGATTCTCACATCAGACTGTACTGTTTTTATTGCGTCTATTAGCCCCACCAAACTGATGCTCCACTGTAATTATTCTGCAGATGAATTATTATTCCATCTAGTAGAGTGTCTGGCATAATGTATGTTATGAATAAGTGTAGACTACACCTTGATATGTGTCTTTGTTGACAGAAGGAATGAATGGATGAATGACTAAATGAATGCTTTTATATGTCAAGAACTGTGCCTATTGAGTGGAATGGTGTTTGCTTGACTACTGAGTCTGTGCATGTTTATGCTGTCTTTTTTGCATGCTCTTTTTTCTTTTGGGTATTCATTTCTGTGGCTCCATGACTTTATCTTTATATGGAGTAGGCTAGAGAAATTGGGTAAGATACTGTTCTCCAGGGTTGGTGATTGGGATCTACTCTCTCTACCTCCACCTGCAAGTATGGATGTGTCTGCTGGAGTGGGGAACACATTTCTGGCATTTTATTCTTTTGATGCCAATCAGGGTAACAGGAATATCTCCATCTCTGTAGCTCATACTTCTTATGTCCCCTTTCTATCCCAGGGAGGTCTATCCAAGTCATGGTGGCAAAATAGAATGAAGGGATCACTGGGGGCACAGGAGAGTTGGGGGTGCATGTTCCAGGAAGCCCCTTGAGTCCTCTGAGGCTCTGTCTCCTCATTTATAAAAGGAGGGGTCATCTGGTTCCTTCTAGATTGTGACATTCTAGAGTTACATGATGACCATGGTGCTGATAAGGATGATCACATAGTAGTGATAGCCTTTGGAGAGGGTCAGTGGTGGGTTCATGTCCTCCAGGCCAGCCCTTGCCCCCTGTGGCATAAAATCAAAGAGGGCACATTTTGCTAATGTGCTTTATCTTGCCCATCAGCTCTGGGAACTAATTCCACTGGGTGATCACAGTTACTGGAGCTCGTGGTCTAAGGAGATGCAATCCCAGGAGCAGCTGCCCTCTGACCTGCTGGCTGGCCTGTGCATTACTCACTCTGTCACCGGTCCTGAGACTGGCCTACTGCCTGCTGGGAGCTCCACAGTCTAGAGCAGCAGCTGGGCCAGGAATGAAACAGGATGCTTGCTGGGTGAGAGGGCAGGGGTGGAGACTGTTGCACAGGGAGGATTATACAGCTCAGACCAAACACACACCCATACTCAGCTTGTGTGCCTAAGGAGCCATGGATGCACTGTGTGTGATCAGAGACAGAGAGTGAACAGATGGACCCCAGGGAGAAAAGTGCCTAACTATTGGTAACTGAATGCTAGGAATAGATCATGGCTTTGCCAAACCAAATAATCAAAGCATGAGGGCAGCAGGGGCTGGTATGTTGGTGTCTCCAGCCACCTTTTGCTTGTGTTTCCCATTCGCAGAGCTCTGACTGCAATAACAAACAACATAGGGCAACCCAAAGCTCAGTTCCTGACAGGCTTCATAGCGAGACAGATCAAATGTCACAAACAGCCTGGACTAGTGCCTGATTTAACTGGGAGCTCATCCTGGTGCCCTTGAAGCTTCCCTAGCAACTGTGACTCCTGAGGCCTTAACAATTAATCCTTCCAAATGGGGTTCATGGTTTCTGTAGATGTGCCCATCCTGGGAGAGTAAATGACTAGTAAAAGAGGAGATGCAGAGATATGGCAAACTAAGCACTGAGGGAAGAAAGGACTTAGATGACTTCAAGGCAGAACAAATGACCCAAACTCTAAATTCTGAGGTTTGCAACTGTCTTGTGAACTTGAGAAAGTTTTTTAATCATTCTGAGCCTTGGTTCTCTTACCTTATGTGTGGACAGCAGAAGGAGGTCCCTGTAAAAATTAAGTTTGAAAGCAAAGAACTACAAAGTTGAAAGATTGTAGTCATAGATTCACTAAACTACTGCTGCTTCTATTCATCTACATATATATTTTAATGCATCATTCTGCAATAGGAGATGCTATTTCTATGGAGAGTAAGGCAGGGGTGAAGAAAAAAAAGCAGAAAAGAAGTGTTAGGAAATACAAATAAGCCACATTTCTGTAAAGGATACGTCTTCCTTCTCTGATATTTGCCCACAAGGGGAAGTTTTTTTGTCTGAAGTTTTTATAGAACTGTCAGTACCTACCCTTAAGCACCAAATTCTAGCGTGCCAAGGGGTAAAATGGAAACTGAAATTATTAGCATTCCACATATCGAGAAACACAGGGACAGAGACTGTGTGTCTGTCTAAACCCAATATCATCGTCTTTGCCTCAGAACCCCAATTGTTCAATCCAGAGACTGAAACACTTTTTGGGGTTTCAGTCTATCACATGGAAGCCCTTAGTTCTTTGGGCTGTTTCATTGTAGACAAACTGCTGAACTACATTTCTCTCAGCGTAGGACATGCTAGAATAAATCAAAGCTGGTAAACTCTCCTTGAGGACTGGCCAGAGAGATGCTTGCAGAGTGCAGTAAACAGGACATGGAGGAAGTTGGGAGCTGGACTTGGGTTGTTAACAAGCCCCCCCACCCCATTGTCAGGAAACATGGGGAGCTGATGGCCACAGAGCACACAATGATGCAGCGGGAAGTGGCCTTTATAAATACACAGGGGTCAGGGCCAAGCCCTGCAAACAATAGGGGAAATGATGATGGCAGGGAATGGGTGTGGGAGGTGGAGAAGGCCAGGATGAGTCCATCAATGACAATAACTGAGCAGGCAGTGTGTGTGTGTGTGTGTGTGTGTGTGTGTGTGTGTGTGTGTGGGGTGGGGGTGGGGGTTGCAGACAGTGGCCTGGGGGTTGCAAATTAAACAATACACATTTCCAGGTGACTCAGTAGCCACAACAGAGGGCAGTAGGGTCTGGAAATAGTCCACTGTGAGACCCATTGTTCCTTCAGGAACCTCTCCCTGGCCTCTACGTGTGGAAGATCACCATTTTGCTGCATTTACCGGAAGTTAGTTGAGTGTTGAAAGGCTACCATTCCTCACCATGATGAAAGTGAGCTGTTGGATTCTCTTTTATTGTCCGTGTTCACCTTTGAAAGCAAATAGACACCAAAAGAAGCTTGAGGATCCTGGTGTGCCAGGGTTCAGGGTCTGCAGAGCATCAGACAGTGCTTCCAGAGCTGAGCTTTGATTTAATCTCCCTGGATCCATTTGGTGTGTGGCTGGGGATGAATAGATTAGGATATCACCCTTCATTTGCCCTGTAGGGAAATGCATCTTTATGAGATAAAACATTTGAAGAGCTGTGGAAAAGGCCATAAACCAAAGTAGAAATCTTAATCAGTTGTACAGCATGAATTATTCCTTACTGGTCAAGCTGGCAAGTGACAGGCTATTTGTAAAAGGTACCTAAAGGATCTAGAATTTTCTTTTTTGTGGGATGATTCTTAGTTCTTTCTCTTATTAGCTGGGAATGACATAGACAACTTAAATTCTTTAGTTTTAATTTCCCCTTACCACCTGAGGTCTTGTCATTGAGGAAACCTGAAATGCTAAACTTACTGCAACAAGAATATTTTAGATGAACTCAATTTTTCTTTCCATCTTTGCACAACCCTTTTCTTTTTTTTTCAAATTTATTTTATATTCTAAGTTGTTAGAAATGACAGCAGAATGTATTACATTTCATATTATACTTGTAGAGCACATTGTTACATATCTCTGGTTGTATACAAAGTATTTCACACCATTGTGACTTCATACATGCACTTAGGGTAATGATATCCATCTCATTTTACCATTTCTTTTTTCTTCACCCTTTTGCCCCCTCCCTTCCCTTCTCTCCCCATTGGCCATTCTAGTGTTCCTCTAATCCTCCTATGCTCCCCATCCCAACCCCACTGTGAATTGGCCTCCTTATATATCAGAGAAAACATTTGGCATTTGGCTTTTTGGGATTGGCTAACTTCACTTAGCATTATATTCTCTAACTTCATCCATTTACCTGCAAATGCCATGATTTTTTCTCTCTTATTGCTGAGTAATACTCCATTGTGTATATATACCACATTTTCCTTATCCATTCATCTACTGAAGGGCATCTAGGTTGGTTCCACAGTTTAGCTATTGTGAATTGTGCTGGTATAAACATTGATGTGGCTGTGTCCCTGTAGTATGCTGTTTTTAAGTCCTTTGGGTATAGATTGAGGAGTGGGATAGCTGGGTCATAAGGTGGTTCCATTCCCAGTTTTCCAAGGAATCTCCGTACTGCTTTCCATATTGGCTGCACCATTTTGCAGTCCCACCAACAATGTATGAGCGTGCCTTTGCACAACCCTTTTCTATTGAGCATGGGAAGTTCACCCATGTTCAACCTTGACATATAGCACATGTTCCATTTGTTCTTGGAGCATGTGTGATTGCATGAAAATCAAAGAAAGATAAGGAGAGAAGCTATCATCAAGTGCCATTTTAATTGTGCCAGGTGTTTATAAAGGACTAGGGTGGTTTCCTTGTGCAAAGATATTTGTGACATATGAATACATCTCAAGTAGAAATTATGAGCTAGCTGGGTGTGGTGGAATATGCCTATAATCCCAGTGGCTCAGGAGGCTGAGGCAGCAGGATCTTGAGTTCAAATCCAGCCTCAGAAACTTACCAAGGCCCTAAACAACTCAGCAAGACCCTGTGTCTAAAATATAAAAAGGGTCTGGGGATATAGCTCAGTGCTTAAATACCCCTAGGTTCATTCCCTGGAACCAAAAAAAAAAAAAAAAAAAAAAAAAAAGTGAACTTACCAGATTGAATTCTGTTTATCAGTTATTCTATTTTAGAGCACTTTGTCATAGATATAATTAAATACTTAACTGAGTAATGAATTACTTAATAGTTATCATTTTCTCTAAAAGTTACACTTTCCCAAGATAGGCCCTGTGTCTCTCCTGTTAATGTGGTTCCTCAGTGCTCAGCATAGTTTTGGTAACAGTTCTATACAATTAGAAAGGCATTGCTTTGTACCTGGAACTTCTCATTCTTCTAGCCATGGAAGGAGGACTCCTTGATTAGGTCAACAAACTTTAATAGAAAAGGATATTGTGAAAGGAAACAGCTATATTTACCCTGAGTGAATTTATTCTATGCTTACTCAATACTCATCCATTTAATATTTATTGAGAGCCCATGTAATGGGACTTTTGTAAACATAGAGGAAGTGAAGGGGGGAAAGCATGCACTCTGTACACTTCCACACTCAGTCTCTGCGAGAAGCCAGCTAGGAACTGGGACCTAGGGGCACAGGTGTACTGTGGGGGCCTAAGCTCAGCTCTCCAGGTCTGGGGATGCTTTACTATAGCCATGTCTTAGGGGTGCCCTCCAAGAAGGTGGTTGAGCTTGCAGCATCTCTGATGGCAGATGAGCCATTCCTTACATAATCCATGCAAATATAAAAAGGCAACGTGTGGTTTAAATCAGAGCCTCTTTGAGTGAAATAAGACTTTAAATGGAGGTTAAGCTATCTATAGGCCCTGTGATGCTTAATAACAATTTAGTAACTTAAACAATGGTGGTCCCATAAGATTAAAAAGGAGCTGAATAATTCCTGTCACCTAATGATGTCATAGTGTGGTGGCACCACTGTGCAATGCATGACTCACATGTTTCTGGTGACACTGAAGTGAGCAAACCTCCTGTACATCTGGTCTATACAAGTGTAGCACACACAATAGTGTGTCACACTTAGTACTTGATAATGAAAAAAATGACTGTTAATGGCCTATATGTTCTCTATACTATACTTTTGTCATTATTTTAGTGTTCTTCTTTTACTCATATAAAATAAACATTTACTGTAAAATAACATGCCCTTATATGCTGGTGGCAACCTCACATATATTGTGTTTATAGCATCTTTCAATTGCATAATTTTCTCTTTTGCATGATTTAATCTGATATTATTTTGTTTCTCATGGCCCTAGGAGCAATAGCTTGTAATACACACATAAACCACATGACCTAGCTACATAGAAAGCTGTACTCTCTAGGTTTGTGCAAGCACATTCTACAAGGTTTGCATAATGATGGAATCACTTAATGATACACTTTCCAGAATATATCTCCTTGGTTAAGCAAATATGAATGTATTTTAATGCTTGTTGTTTGAGACAGACACTTAATAGACATTGACTTTGAATTTCAGAATCAAAATATAAATTTCAAACTTGTTAATGATGCTCTAATGTTAACCTTGATATACTGCTGGGGAAAATATCAACAGCCACATCCTTTCTAGCAAGAATTTTATATTAAGGTATATTAAGGCTTTAACATGCTTAAATTCTTTAACCTTAGAATTTTATATTGAAAATCTTTAATGAAAATGTGGACAAAAACTTATAACCAAAGGAGTTTATCAGAGATCTATAAAAGTAATTTTAAAAGTAGGAAATACTTTTTTCTGATAACAGGGGCTGTTTAATTAAATTACTGGTACAAACAAATGATAGAATATTATGATGGCACTGACAAAATTAATTAAAGTAGTAACATCATTAAAATCATTTTTGTGTATAATTTGGATCAGTGGCAATCATTTGATAAAATTGAAAAAATGCAGGACACAAAATCATATATAGAATTTCACAACTATGAAAAAATACATATAAATGAAAAATGACTGAAACAATGTTGTAAAATATTAGTGGGTGATTTCAGGATGTTGGAGCGGTAATTTTCTATTGTTTTCTTGATACTTTTATTGCTTTTTAAAATATTCAAATAATAAATCTGTATGTTACAATCATTTACAAAGCTATTTTAACTTGCTTTAGTATGTTTAGTTTTGAAATTCCAAATTTAGATTTCACTACCAAACTTTGGAAGGAATGAAGGCACAGCTGTGAGTCTCTTCAAAAAAGAAAGAGGGGGAGAGAGAGGTAAAGTCATGTAGAAGGAAATCCTTCAGTTTTGGAAAAGATCAAGAGGGAGTCACAAATATATGAATACAGTTTACATATATGTGTATGTATGTGTATGTATGAATGTATACATATGTGTATATATGTGTGTGTGTAGGTGAACATATATATACACATATTCCCATTCTCCCCACCTGAGGCTTCTGATAAGCCATTGAAGGGAAAGAAGAAAATGCAGAGAATGTTCTTGTAAGAATGCCTTCAGCAGAGACTATGGGAAGTTCATGTGACGACTTTTAGTGTGTGCTCAGGTCACAAACACTAGGCAATGTAATGTTTTTTGATATTAGAATGTTTTCAGGTACAGATGTGTTTTCAAGAAAGGGTTAACTAAATCATCTATATACAAACATTGTAAGGATGATGGTTTTGATACTGGGATGTGTCAAGAAATAAGGGCTAACTTTATTGCGTGCTCACCAAATACTGGAGACTGTTTAAGGTGTTTTATATGTGTGAACTCCTGTAATCCTTGCAGCAAATCTGTGAGTTCAATGAGATTACTATCTTCATTTTGTAGATTAGTAGACTGAGGCTTAGAATGTCAAGCAAGGTCACAGGTCTAGTGGGGAAATCAGGAATCGAATTCAGAAGTCTAGCTTAGAGTTTTTCCTTTTGCATTACAACATAACCCCTCACTGATAATGACCATTCTGCACAATGAGCTAGGAATTGCAATGTAATGAGGGTTTTGCAATCCCATATCCAGAGAAAGAGGACTGTTTAGGAGGATAACAAATTTCACCTTAGTGGAAAATAGTATAGTGAAATAAAATAGCTGCTATATTTGCCTTAAGATCAAAAGTCCTGTTCAATACCCATCCATGCAATAAATCTTTTATGGAATTATACAGGACTGATGTAATCACACAGGTGTTTTAAAGAAGACACTTTGACAATCTACAAAATAACTAGGAGATTACATGATGAGAGATTTGGTACTAACTTAGCAATCAAGGTTAGATATGTTCAGGGCTTAAAATGTAATATTGTCTGAATTGAATGGAAAAGATAGAAATTGGTGACTTTATTAGTTTGGGTACCATCAGGGAAAAGATGGGACCCCACTGTAGCTGGGTATTGTAATAAATTTAATACAGGTACTATTTAAAAAGTATATGGCTGGAGCGTAAGGAATATAGTGTGGTCCCAGCAGTTCCAGAGAGGCTGAGGCTGTAGAATCTCAAGTTCAAAGGCAGCCTCAACAACTTAGTGAGGTCGTGTCTCAAAATAAAAACTAAAAAGGGCTGGGGATGTGGCTCAGTGGTTAAGTGCCCCTGAGTTCAATCCCTGATACAACAACAACAGAAAGAAGAAAGAAACAAAAAAAAAAAAAAAAAAAAAAAAAAAGAAAGAAAAAAAAAAGAAAACACAGTGTGGGTTAAGCAGTGCTCCCCGCTGGCAATATTAGAAAACAGGAGTCTTTACCACCTTCAAACTGATGGCCAGCAGGAATAAATGGTTACTAGAACCCAGGAAATGACCTGTGTGGAAAAGGATGCCTGATGGACTAGACCTTTGTCCAGGATGCAGCTGGTCCATGACAACCCCACAGGGAGGCGGCACTCTCACTCGCCTGCCTCCCCTCCATCTCCTGCCAGTGCCCACCAGCTGGCAACCAGAGGGCCATGGAGCTTTGCCGGTTGATACTTGCAAGCTAATCTCCTTGGGCATGCACATGGGAGGAGAGGAAGTGAAACTGGAGGGACACCTGGGAGCTATTTAATTCAGTCTTCATTTGCATGTGATAATAAGAGGGGATGCAACTTGCCATGAGTCCCAGATTTTGGGTCAATGTTTCTAGATCCTGAGAGAGGGAATATAGGAGGATATGACGAATGAGGAAAAATATGATCTACTCTGTTGGGAACACATTTTTGAAGTGTGTATAACAAATTCATGTATAACTTCTAGAAAGCAGTCATTATATACTCACTTATCATGAGAGAGATGGAAAACTACTAGCTACCATCAGTTGAGATGGTGAGAGTTAAAACCATTGTGGTAGATGAAGTCAGTAGAGGAGGATGTGTAAGGCTATGTAACAAGTTGACTAAAGGTTAGGGGGAACCTCCAGTTTTTAAAGAGAAAATGGAAGCTAAGTCACCCAGAAGAAGTAGCCTAGGGGTTTAGAATCCACTTAAACCTTGCCTTTTTCTCTGTGCCAAGCTTAATTGC
Organism: Tamias sibiricus; assembly: GCA_025594165.1. Taxonomy (NCBI): domain Eukaryota; kingdom Metazoa; phylum Chordata; class Mammalia; order Rodentia; family Sciuridae; genus Tamias; species Tamias sibiricus. The sequence goes on along the minus strand of CM046657.1, from coordinate 122,620,038 downwards.
TTTACATGGACTCCCACAATTCCAAGGTGGAAATGCAGAGAATGGAATCTTAAGCTGAGAACTGGGTTTGCCTGCTGGACCTCAGAATAGAACCCCAGCTGCTGACCTTTTCTCTCAAAGCCTTCCTTACCTCTCCGGGACAGGGTTCTTTGACCACATCCTACCTTGCAGGGTGTTTTTAAGGATAAATGAGATAACGTCTGTAAAGCCCCTGGAGAGGAAGCCTCCTTGTAGATAAGCACACCCTCTGGTATTTTTAGCTGGAGAGTGCTGGCTGTTCAGGATATGCCATTTAGCAATTCCTGGAGCCTTGAAAAGGAAAGAGAAAGGGGTGGGGTGGGGGCAGGGAATCAGTAGACTACAACAATATCATTTTTCCAGAAATCCCTCCCACCCCAAGTGTAAGAATCCACGTCAAAGGAAACAAACACCATGTGTAGATAAAACAGGAAGGTGATAGGTTTGCTTGCTTGCAACCAAGACAGGGGGATGCCAAAGGGCTTAGTTCTGGGTATTTGTTCACTCTGAGGGGCAGGGGTCCAATTGTCGGCTACTCCTCTGATAATGAAATGAGGGTTAAACCACTCTCTGTCCTGAACAAAGTGGCAGGAAACATCTTCATCACCCATGACTCCCCCAGAAGTAATGAGGTCAGCATGTATGTGTGTATGTGCGTGTGGGGGGTGTTTCCTGTCAAGATTCCAAAAAGGGTGCTCATGGAGGTATAAGAATTGGCATGCTGATCAAGACAGGGTACAGAGTGACAATAGGGACTGGCCTGCCCTCAGATCCATATCTGCCTCCTAAGCATAAAGTTGTTCAGAGCTAATAACAGGAATCTGGGAGTGATAACTTACTTGGAGAAAGGTCTTCTAAGGGTTCATTTCAGGGCTTTATCAATGTTCTTTTCTCCTTTTCAGTTCTGGAGTCAGAGTGTTTCTCTCTCAATCCCATGCTACAGAGCTGAATGTTCTTGTGTCTGGGGAGAAAAGTTTACCTTCCCTGCTCCAGGTTCTGAGTCTGACATTTTGTTTGCATCATGCCATTTAACCCTATATACAAACTTAGGTATTATCAGTGCATTTGCACACATAAGTAAGCTTGGAAAGATATCAAAGTTTCAATAGCAATAATCAGATCTAAGTTTAAATTCTGTCTCTGCTATACACAAGAAGTATATTTGGGAGGTGATTTGATCCTTCCTATTTCAGTTTCTTTATAACTTGAACTAAATAGCGTCCATCATAGGATTATTATGAAAGTTAAACGAGATAGACAAAAGTGAAACAACTAACCTATTAAACTCAGAAACCAAAATAGCACACAGTGTAATTATGAGGTATTGCTCAAACTGCTTTTCCCCAAGTATCCAGGTGACTCAGAGTAAAACTAATGGGAGAATGCAATGTTATTTACACCTTGGTCATATTGTTAGAGTTTGTTTTCTTAAAACAGATAGAGTGTGCCCTCTGTAGACACATGTAGAGATCTCTAGACTTGCCTTTTGGGTTGCATAAGGTGAACTCCATATTTGTGAAACAGTGTCAGAACGATTTTGGAGGAACTGGAAATGAAATTTATATTGCATCCCTAACATGTCTCCTAATGAATGGGTTAGTATCAGACCAGCAATCACTTACTTGCTAGATAAAGGACTGGGAGACACAATTTCCTCAGAAGATGGGAAGGTTTTAATCACATAAAGTTATAAGATATTAGTGTTACCAAGGACCTACTTCTTTTAATTACAAATGCGGAAATTGTAAGCCAGTTAGGTCCAGTTCAAATTTTCAGTTTGCTGAGGATAAAAGTAGGGTTGGGGTGCAATTCTTCTTTACCCAAGGCTTTTCCTACTGTATCCTACTCTCCGTTTTTGCATTTTATATCTTCTACATCTTCTTTTACCTGACTTCCCTGCTTTGGGGAGTATTTTCCCCTGAAACAATGGAAATGGTTTGTAATAATGCTTTCTTGTTGGAAAATATTCACAAAAGATTTGCATCATGAAGAAACAACTTTATTTCCAGGAGCATCATACTCAGTTTCCCAGATCTGTCTGGTTCTCCCTGTTACAAAGATTTGGATTTGAATCAGATCAGATCTCTCTCGGAAGGATAACATGAAGAACAATGGCCCCTTTTTTCTTCTTGTGCCAGCCTTTCCTGGATTCTCAGGACTGTCCCTCATTTAGGGAATATTAAATATTACAGTTGCTATCACATGCAATGACAAATCTTTGGCAGTGAATGCTTCTTACTTCTAGAGAATTAGACAAAGTGACAGGGTTAATTCCCAACAGGACAAAAAGGTGTTGGTGGTGTGAAGCTATTTCTGCCCTGGGAGAGACATCAATTATGTCCCTGACAGTCTGAATGGCAGTAGCAACAGAGCTTCGTTTGTGCCCAGAATATTATCTCCTTTCATCCTTCAACTGGGCCTTTGATGCTCCTCAAGCTGTGAATGTGAAGGAAATCAAGGTGCTGTCTTCAAACTTGAGTTTGGAAATTCCATTTGTGTGAAGGTTGAAAATGATTGGGTAGCAATGAGCTCCTAATGTGAAAAGGAAAGACCACCCCCTTATTTCAGCATGCCCCATGTTACTGGGTCCACCCTTCTGGCAAAGCTCTCCATTGCTCATCAGGAGCAGAGGGAATTATCAGCCTATTGAGTGGAAAGGTTAAATGAGTTTTATCATCTTTTCTCTAAAATGACAATCCTGGTGTCAGGTTTCATTTTGGTGATGAATGTTGTGGTGGGGAGGGCTAGCAGCATGCCCATGGGCTCTCAGGCTGCCTGCAGAAGGACATTCAGGGGAACAGGCGCTGCACTTGGGGAGAAAGGCAAATGGTGCTCGGTGCTCTTTAGGAATGGCTTTTTGCTCAAGAATGTCTGAGAACTCTGAGTTGAATTCCAGAACACTTCTGCCAAATATATTTATATCAATACAAATTTATGTCATCAACCACAATGAAACCATTCACCAAAGTCGACATGGGGTTCAAAACTCTTGCCATCTTGGTTGATTCCTTCCACAGAATTTGTAAGCATTTATTCTACTATAAGAAGACTACCTGAATTCCAAACAGCTGTGCATTGATAATATTTTTAGGGGAAGGAACCATTAAGGCTTAAGCTAAGTCAACATCATATTTGATACTCAATAAGTTTGTGTTGAATGAAAGAACAACACAAACATTATATTGCACAATTTGATTCCTTCCTCAAGGCCTTAATACTCATACTGTGCTCTGCAGATCACCAGCATCATTTACTACAAATGTTACAAAAAAAAAAAAAAAAAGGCCAAGTCTTGGGGCCCATTTCAAACCTCCTGAATCTATCAGAATCTGTATTTGTAGCAAAATCCTCAAGTGATTTGTATGCATGCTAAAGTTTGAGGCATGCTGCTCCAAGACAGAGTCCTGATGACTAGATGGTTTCCACAAGGCAAATGATGTCTTTTGTGTCTGTTAAGCTAAATTGTGAGGGATCTCATGGATCTGGAAAATGGAAAGAAGTAAGTATATAGTGCAAAGCCTGTTCACATCCTTTTCCAAAAAAAAAATCTTTTAAAATACCTTAGTGATAAATCTCTCTCTTCTTTTTCCAAATATTTTTATACATATATTCAACAGGCCTGAATTCCGTTAAAAGATTTTGTGCTTCTAGAAAGTAAGGGTCATATTTCAGTCATTTGTATATATTCGTGTGATTTTGCATGTAATAACTAATTTTAAACTGTATATTGGATAGACTCAAACTTCTAAGTAAAACCGCTTTTCTCATAACACTACCCATTCCCTCTTCAAAACACCGATCATAATTTGCAGCTATTCATTTCATTAATATCTGTTCCTTCATTAGATAATAAACTGGGAGGAGAAGGTGAACTTCATCTCCTGTGTCCTGTTTGCCAAATTGATGAATGCATGGTGGTGACTGTCATAAATGTTCTGAACACTTAATCAAGCCAGGACTTGTCATTCTACTTTGAGAAAAGAGAAACCTTATTTTATATGAGAATAATTGCAACTGTAGTCACCGATTGTCAGTTCCTGTTGGCTCCACTGCTGGGTAGATTGAAAATGTACATATTTATAAGTTAGTATCTTCCTATCAAAGAGATCATTTGACCTTTGGTTTTTTGGGATTGACTAACTTCACTTAGCATTATTTTTATCCAACTCCATCCATTTACCTGCAAAAAGCAAGAGAAAGGGAATGAGAGGAATGAAAGAGCTTTAAATTGAACAAAGAGCAAAGAGCGAGAGGGTGGGGAGGAGGCAAGGGGATAGGAATAATGGCAGACTGAGTTATCCATGATTACCCTAAATACATGTATGAAGACACAATTGTTGTAAAAATACTTTACATAAAACCAGCAACTTGAAAAATTGTGCTCTTTATATGTAACATGAAATGAAATGTACTCTGCAAACACGTATAACAAATTAGAATAATAAAAAATTAAAAAAAAAAAAGAAAAGAAAATGTACATCTATGGCCTCCCAAAGGGCCCTAGTTTGGATATTCTTTGTTCCATCTACTTTCTTATTCAGAAAGAAGTTGTTTTCAACTCCCCAAGTTAGAAACTCTCAGTTTCAAGCTCCGAGAACTATCCGTTTCTTAATTTTCTTGTTTTTCTTTCTTAGAACTGCCCTTCTCAAAGAAAGCAGTATAGCATCCATCCATCTGCAGCATCATCTCCATCCCCCAATGTTTGTGCCACCCAGCAGATAATCTATCTCTCCTTTTTCTTCTCTGTTGGCACATGAGCATTTCCTCCAGCCCATGGGGGCTTTGGTTTAAAACTGCTATGTGTGTGTATGTGTGTGCATGCGCGTGGTGTTGCTCTATTTTGCGGTGTCTCTGTAGCAGCTTTTACCATTCTGTGGGTGTTTTCTCGAACTGCACTGGAACCACTGCTACCAGCCACTGCTGTTTGTGCAATTCTCTGCAAAAATGGCTTCAAGTGTTACCTTGCCGGTTCCACTTGGGGGCAACCACAATGATGAACAGGCACGAACTCCTTGACGCATACACTTCACCTCCCTGACAGGCAGATAAGATCAAATAGCTGGGCTGCAAGCGGTCTGACATGCTGGGTGTGCTCTGCGCAGAGGTGAGGTGAGGTGAAGCAAAGGCCTCCCACTGCCACACTCCCATTGTGCAGGTGCTGGAGCTGCCATTGCTCCCTTCTTCAGAGCCCTGCTTTCCAGGAGGTCTAGCCTCAGTGGCAGACAGACCTGGCTGAATTCCCAGAGGGGTCTATGAGTACATTTCAGGCACAGACATGGGTGTAGAAGAAGTTTCTTTCCAAGGACTTGGTTTTGTTCATTTCCATTCTTTGCTATTTCTCCCCCATTACATAACTGTAAGAAGAATTTCACATGGTGTGTGCTTGTACACTGAGCCAGGTTCTGTGAAAAGGCCTTGACACATATTCCTTCTAATTGCGTCTCTACTCTGAAAATGGACCTGGTTTAGCTTCCAACACTCTCGAGGGGAGTCATGCAGATGATGGCTTCCAAACCAAAGCCTGGAGGACGTGTGGTCCCACAGCCAAGTTCGGTGGGCAATGCATGTGGTAAAATTTCTGGTAGACTTTCTATTTTTTGTTTATCATAGAATGATTACTTGCAACTCAAAAGAGAAAAGCAACCTTTGATTGGGACAAGATTAGCTAGTAATCATGTTGTGAGCAGGGATTATCTGGGTCTAATCTTTATTACAAAAGTCATACTCAGTAAACTCAACTGATATTGCCTAATAGTACAACTCCCAAAGATAGGAGTCTGAAAACCCCTAACAAGAGGAATTTGAGCAAATCAATTGTATGTAGGAGATGCTGTGAGATCTTGTGCTGGTCCAATGCAGTGGGTGGTTCAGGAGCATTTGTTCAGTTGAACTGAGGGTGGCAAGAGGTAAGGGTTTTTCTTTCTTTCTTTTTTTGTTTGTTTGTTTACAAATGAGAAAATAGAGTCAAGATGGAAATTGATTGGATCCATGAGTCAACAACACAATTATTAAAAAAAAATTAGAAAAGAAAAGAAAGGTGTCACAGCAAGGATATTATTTCTTCCCCTTAACTCTATAGAAGAAAGCTATTTACGACAAGCAGCTGTTCATTTTAGTTCTTTACAGAAAGATGCTGAGAAAGTAGTATGGAGATACTTTGGAAAACTTGGAATGGAACCACCTTATGACCCAGCTATCCCACTCCTTGGTCTTTACCCAAAAGACCTGAAAACAGCATACTACAGGGACACAGCCACATCAATGTTTATAGCAGCACAATTCACAATAGCTAAACTGTGGAACCAACCTAGATGCCCTTCAGTAGATGAATGGATAAAGAAAATGTGGTATATACACACAATGGAATATTACTCAACAATAAGAGAGAATAAAATCATGGCTTTTACAGGAAAATGGATGGAGTTAGAGAATATAATGCTAAGTGAAGTTAGCCAATCCCAAAAAGCCAAATGCCAAATGTTTTCTCTGATATAAGGAGGCCAATTCTCAGTGGGGTTGGGATGGGGCACATAGGAGGATTACAGAAAGATGCTGAGAGACAAAAAGTATTAAGGGGCAAGAAGCAGAGGGAAAACATAGAGACATGTTCTTGTTTAATATCTGCAGTGTTTCAGGTTGCTTAACTTTTCATGATGTATTGCTTCTTTTGTTTCATGGGTGGGGAATTTAAAGCTGGGAGTAATTTGCCCAAGGGCACTAGGTAAAAAGGAGTGGAGCTGGCATAGACTCTGCCAGGTATGATTGTCTCAGCCACACTCCCTCCTCCTGTCTAAAATGCAAAGCAGGTAGCTGAGGTTCTAACTCAGCCCCATGAGAGCTCACAGCCCATCCAGGGTCCCTGGTAGTCCAGGTTTGCAGCCAGTGAGTTGTGCCGTTTTTTCTCAGAACCTGCTTCAGCTGGAAAGTTGTAGTCATTGCTTGTAGCCATTAGCCACAGCCATCCACCTCCCCCAAGCTGTGGCCTCTTTCTCTAGCCACATATGATTGGCTCAATATGTACTTTAAATTTTTTTTTTCCTCTGGTCCTCATAGTCAGAGAAATAGGGCACTCCTGGGATTACCCTGTCAGTAACTGTGAAAACACTCCCTGCCAATCCTCCAAGTTCCAAAGAAATCCACAACCATCACAATAGCCCCAGGGGCAACAGTAATGAAATCTTATAAGATTCCTTGCCATTCCTCCTGCTGGATGGCAAAATTCGGATAGGCTTTTGTATTACTTCCAAGGTTTGGATACCCCCAAACCTAGCAAAGGTCATTTGGGGATAATTAAGGAAACTGTATGCCTAGATATCAGTGAACTCATTCTGTGAAGGCTGTTCTAGCAAAAGGGAGGCCCCTTACGCTGAGTTGTTTGCACTGTTTTTCCTTTCTTTTCTTTTTTTTTCTCCTGCTTTCCTTTGCTGCCTTTGGGGCAGCCAACTCTCACTTGGCCTGTTTCCCTTTTCCTTGGTTGAGTTAAAGATACTAAGTTAGTGCTGTGCAGAGTGGCTTTGGGGTACTGTTGGACCAGTAGTTCCCAAACATTATTAAGCACTCACATTTCCAATCCAAAGCAGCAAGCATGCTGCCTTCAAAATTCAGGATCTCAGATTCCAAAGTTTCAGATAACTGGACCAGTCGACAAGCTCATGGAGTTCTCTTGGGGAGTTTTTGTTCAGACAAATGGTTAGAAATTACTGGTCAAGAGAAGAATGAGAAGAGAGCTGAGGGCCTAATCAAGCCCTCCCCCATCTTCTCTGAACACCTAACTTGTTCTTACCACAGTTTCCTTTTCTTCAATACACAAAATGCAATAGGAGAGAAACCATATCATCAGAGACACTTGTGACCGTCTCTCAGATCCCCTGGAAAAGGTGATCTTTCTGTTTTCAGCAGCATTATTTGAGTCATTCTGGTGGCAGACCCTTTATTCCAAAATTTTGAGCTAATGTGCTCACTTCACTCCTGAGGAAAGCAGCCATTTTAAGTCAGGGTGGTTTTGCTTTATTTGGTCACAGAATTTGAAGGATGGGGCTTTTTTTTTTTTTTTTTTTTTTCCCCAATTCTGCCATTATACAAATGGCATACAGAAGCATAGAAAAGTGAACAGCCGTGGCTCTGGTGGAGAAAACAGAACTCACCCTCTGGCCTCCAAGCTCTTAGCCCAACAAGCCCCTGACCATTAGCACAGCCTATTTCTCTCTTTTTATTGAGTGTAGCATTGGGACCAGAAGGCTTTATAATTTGAAGCTCTTGTCACCTTTCCCCGCTTGTTGTTCTTGTATTCAGTTACAAATCTGGCTCTGACCCTTGCTGAAGAGGTCACTGAAAGTGACCTGGGGACAGGGAGAGAGGAATAAGCTTGGTCATGACCCAGTCAGTCCATGGTTACTAGATTTCTCAGGATTGGAGTCTTTTTACAGGGTGGAGAAGAGGAAGTGGAGGGAAAGCAGGGTCTGTGGAGAGAGGGTCCAGCGAAGAGAGTGGGCACCTGGCAACACCATTCGTTCTGGTGGCCCATGTTGAGGTCAGAAGCCTACTGGGAGCACTGTGGTTAAAACCGCACCCACTGAGAAATTGGTGACCCAGGGATTCTCAGATAGTTTTTATCCCATCACTGATTGAAAGAGGTGAAAGAAAGATGATCATTTGGAAAATAGCTATTAGCATGTCTTAAGGAAATAGTGGTTCTTAAATTTCAGAATTTATTAAAAATGTGGTATCTTGCTTCCCTCCAAACTCCAGAGATTCTTACACAGTTTAGCATGGTAGCCAGGAGTATGTTTTTTCTTTTTTTCTTTTTTGGTACCGGGGATTGAACTCAAGGGCACTCGACCACTGGGCCACATCCCCAGCCCTTTTTTGTGTTTTTATTAGAGACAGGGTCTCACTGAGTTGCTAAGTACCTCGCCATTGCTGAGGCTGGCTTTGAACTCAAGATCCTCCTGCCTCAGCCTCCCAAAGTGCTGGGATTACAGGCATGCGCCACCGTGCCCGGCTTGTTTTTCTTAATGTGTTGTTATTGGTGGTGTTTATCCAGACCAGTGTGTGTGTGTGTGTGTGTGTGTGTGTGTGTGTGCGTGTGTATGTGTATGTTTGGGCTTTTACCCCGCTGATACTAGGAATTAAACCCAGAGCTTCCAATATATTACTATTGAGCTATATTCCATTTATATATTTTATTTAGAGCAAGGTCTTGTTAACTTGCCCCTGCTGGCCTTGAATTTTTGATCTTCTTGCCTCACCTCCTGAGTAGCTGGAATTACAGGCTATGCCACCTCACCCAGTCTCATTTGTGTGTTATTTTAAATAAACTTTTGCAGGGAATAATTTTAGATTTATAAAACCATTGCAAAAACAGATTGAGAATTGGGTATACTCTTCACTTATCTTATTTCCCTTGATTTGATAAAATATACATAATGAAGTTTACTATTCTAATCATTTTAAAGTGTACAGTTCCAGGACATTAAATATATTTCATATGGTTGTACAAACATCACCATCCTCCATCTCCAGAAATTTTTATGTTTCTGCACTGAAACTCTGTATCCATTAAACATGAACTGCCCATTCTCTCCTCTCTCAGTCCCTGGCAATTACCTTTCTGTTTTCTGTGTCTGTAGATTCTAGTAGTTCCCCCCATGAGTGGAATATGATATTTGTCTCTTTGTATCTAGCTTATTTAACTTGGCATAATTTTATCATGTATCAGAATGCTGTTCCCTTTATGGACTGAATGATATTCCATTGCATGTAGAAGTCACATTTTGTTTATTCATTTACGTGTTGATGGACATTTGGATTATTTCCACCTTTTGGCTATTGTGAATAGTACAGCTGTGAACATGGGTGTGCAATCCCTGCTAATAATTCCTTTGGGTATATACACAGAAGCTTAATCTTAATTTCCTACATAAGCCTAATACATTACTATCCATAAGCTACAGCTTTGTTCAGATTTCACCAATTTTTCCATTAAAGCACAATCTTATAATAAGCACTCTAGGAAATTCTGGTTTGTGGATCAAGGTTTGAGGAAGAAGTGTCTTAAACTGACTTTTAAAAATGGCATATTTTGTGCAGTAAGCAGTTCTGGGTGTTGAAAGAAAGCCTGCCCTAACTGAGGGTCTGTATGCTGAATCTGGAGCAGGGTCTGTGGCAGATTGTGGTGATTCACTGCCTTTCACTGGGTTGAAGTATTGCAATCTTTTAAAGAGGAAGGCTGGATAGCATGGATGGGTTGAGAACTATCTGTAACATTCTAGAGAGAAGAAGCTCTAGGATGTAAAGTTATTCTGGTAAGAACTGTCCAGATAGCTGCTGACAAGGGGGAAACCACCCAGTGTTTCTGAAATCTCAGAAGCAGACTCATCAACAGAGAAAAGCTTGGAAAGGAACATGGACTGGAGGTTTTCTTTATTTCTTGTTTTTCTGGCACTGGCAGAACACAGGGTCCAGTCATACTGGTGACATCTATCTCCTACTGTCATTGAGCACAGACCAGAAGAGATGAACTTTGGATTGTGGGTGCGATGCATGTTTAGTTTGAAGGCGTATACCTTGATTTGACAGTGGGGTAATCCAGTTCTTCAGTGTTCTGGTTTTTGCTTTCCCACATTAAAAGGAAGGAAGGAAGGAAAGAAGGAAGGAAGGAAGGAAGGAAGGAAATTCTGCTTCATTTCCCAAGTAACTACTGCTAGTTTTATTTCTTCGTTTACTTAATACTCATTTATTAAGAATGAGCATGTTCTTCATAATACCTGGACTCTATTTGGCAGCTAGGAGGCAGCTGTAGGGCAACTCTTTGCCTCTGCCAGGCATCTGAGTTGGAAAAGTTGGTCAATAGACTCTCCACCTTAAGACTCATGCAGTCTGGTAAAAGAATCGGACAGATGTACGTGTAAACAAATCTGGGAGCAATGGTTATTTTAATTTAAGGATTATTTTTGCATGAAATAGACATGGATTTGACTAAATTATAAGAGTTCTGGGATTATTTATAGCAACATTAGGTTCTCATAAAACAGCATGAGGGTATTTTCTATAGAAACCAGCCCAACACAGCCCCATATAACCAAGCCTCTGATGACAGCACAGGGAGGAAGAGCTAAAGGTGTCTAACAGCCGCATTACTGCTGCCCTAGGCATATAGTGTTCTTCAGGTACCCTTTCAACTCAGTCTTCTCGTGAGAAAGATTGGGGAGCAAATGTGAAATGAGCCCATGGGGACATCTTTATGACAGTACTCTGGATGCAGCATGGGGATGTGCCTTTTGCAGTGGAAGGATGTGAAACCAAAAGCAGAAACTCAAGCTACTCCAAGGAGGTGTTAAAACAAGGAAGCAAGGGGAATTCAGAGAGAGGGGAGGACCTGGGCTGAAATCTGGTTTGGATTCTTTTAATCTCAGTGACTTGGGAAAAGCCCTAGAGGGTCCTTAGCTAAGAGAGAAGCAGTCATGACCTCAGCACTAAGGTTGTTACATCCTTTCGGAGAGGTGTCAATTCCTGGGGACCCCCTTGTGGCAGCTCTGACTCAGAAGGAAACTCAGCAGCTACTGCAGCATAGCATCACAGACCACTTCCTAAAGGGCTTTGGGTTTTCCCTAGAAGGCACTTGCTCGTGTACAGTCCTGCCAGGAACAGAGGGGATCAACAGCTGGGCAGGCCAATTCTTTTTAATAAACATGCTCATGTCGTAATACATAAATAAAGGACATATAAGAATAGGAAAACAGAAATAGAGCTGAACTTGTACCTTTTCCTTGCTTTCTCCAGGTACGTACACACACATGCACACAGATGTGATTACACACAGTTTATTATCTGTGCTTTATAATGTGTAAATCAAAGGTAGACATAGAAATAAGAAAAACAGCTGGCATGTGTGAGGCCCTGAGTTCCATCCCAGCAACACCAATAAAGAAAAGAAAGGGGAAGAACAAGAAAAACCTCAAGAAGGGGAAGAGAAATAAGTCAGTCAATGACCTAGGTCAGCCCTTCCTTCTTTGCATGCTCTGGGGTAATAGGTATTATGCAAAGGCAGATTTCTGTGGACACATATATTTAGGAAATTTGAATAGAACAAATTCAAACATGTATTGTTGGATCTCTTAGAATTGTTAATATGCTAATTGATTTTTAAATCTCTTTTTTAATATCTGTGGCCATTAAATGGATTTTTTGGGAAAGCATCATGTAGTAGAAATCTGTGGAGAGGCCTTTGGGAGACAGACCTAGGCTGATGTAGTTCGGGTGTTTGAATATTAGGACTGCCTGGGCTTCCTGGCAGGCAAGATGACTAAAGAACTACAACACATTATAGGTTTTTCATTAGGCAAAAGCCTACCTTTTTTGTATTCTAAGTTATGAATGAATTTGGGGATTGGTTATTTAATATGAGGAGTGTATGAAGCCCATGATGGATTGTCTCCTTATTAATTATTTAGTTGCAAATGTAAAATAATTTTAATCTGTTTTTACCATATCAAGTGTTGGGTACAAGCCAGCCAAGGACAGGGCCTGAAAACTTAATTAAAAACATTGTGCCTGTGAAGGGCTTCTGCTTCCTGATCATCTTGTTTGATGAAAACCCCTAAGTTTAGTTTTCCTTGACCATTAAGTCATTTGTCTATGATATGGATAGAGGGTGGAATTCCCTAACTGACATTTCAAATCTGTAGCAGGATCCAAAAGCTGCTTCTTGATTGAAGAAATTTCCATTTGTCTCTAATATCAGATATCCATGTGGCAAAGTTTAAATATTTTGCCACAGAGTTGAGAAGGCTGGCTCTTCTGTCACCTAAATAAAAGGACTTCCTTTCTTCCATTCCCTCTAAAGGGAATCCCACAGGCAAGAGCAAGCCTTTCTTCAGAGGCCATCTTGGATTTGCTAGGATGCTTGGACAGGGCCTTGAGCAAGTCCATATGGACTGGCTAGGATGAGTGGTGGAGTCAGACCATGGCTCTAGGATTAAAGAGGAGGACTATCTTCCTCCTCTTCCTCCTCCTCTTCTTCTTTGTTGTCATCTTTTTCTTCTCCTCTTCCTCCTCCTCCTCCTCCTCCTCCTCTTCCTCCTACTTCTTCATGACAGAGAGTTTGAAAGGAAAGTAATGCAGAAAATCTTCATCACAACTCTCTTATCTCCATGATGTCATTACTCCTTATTAGCACAAGCCGACTGGGGACAGTTATAGTGAAAGTCCTGATAAGGGGACATGATCACTTTCAAACTAATCTGGTTTATCTGTCATAAAATGGTGACAACCAAGGGACATTCAACTATTAAGTAATCAGAAGCATTGATCTTAATTAGAGATATACCAGTAGTTCCTCCTTGATTATCTCTCCCATCACACCACCCCAACACACACACACCCTACACACTAACAAATTGGGTCTAGGTCTGTATCCTTTTTTGATATATCCATTGCCCCAGTGCTTCTCTTTATCAGAGTTAGAATTTACCACATCATGTTGAAATTAACTGCTTATGTGTCATCTTCTTCTTTAAACTACAAATTCCTCAAAGATAGGTTCAACATATTATCATCTTAAAATCCACTAACCAGTTCAAAAAAATTTGTTCAAGCATGTTGCATATATTATCTCCAGACTAATTCTATGGATGCTCATTTATGCTGTGCTTACTGATAAAATTTGCTCAGATATTTCCTTCTTTGATTTAAGTCATTTAAAAAATTTTTTTCTTTTTAGTTATACATAACAGTAGAGCGTGTTTTGACATATAATACATACATGGAGTGTAACTTCTTATTCTTGTAGTTGTACATGATGTGGATTTATACTGGTCATGTATTCATATATGAACATAGGAAAGTTATGCCCAATTCATTTTACTGGCTTTCACATTCCCAAACCCTCTTTCTTCCCCCTATTACCTGCTGCCCAATCCAGTGAAACTCCATGCCTCTCTACCCCCAGCCTATTGTGAGTCAGCATCTACATATCAGAGAGAACATTCAGCCATTGTTTTTTTTTTTTAAGATTATTTATTTACTTATTCCTAATGCACAAGTAAATCATCTTTTTACATACAACTACTTGTATACAAAGTATATAAGTACCATTCACATCTTTAATCATGCATTTAGGATAGTGATATCCATCTCATTCAACCACCATTTTCCCCCTTTTTCCCCCCCTGCTCCCTCCCTTGCCCTCCCTTTCCTTTGACCATTCTAGTGTTCCTCTAATCCTATGTACCCCCATCCAATCACACTGTGAACTAACCTCCTTATATCAGAGAAAACATTTGGTGTTTGGATTTTTGAGATTGACTAATTTCACTTAGCATTATATTCTCCAACTTCATCCATTTACCTGCAAATGCCATTATTTTATTCTCTCTTATTGCTGAGTAAAATTCCATTTTGTATATATACCACATTTTCTTCATCCAGTCATCTACTGAGGGACATCTAGGTTGGTTCCACAACCTAGCTATGATGAATTGTGCTGCTATAAACATTGAAGTGGCTGTGTCACTGTAATATGCTGTTTTTAAGTCTTTTGGGAATAGACCCAGGAGTGGGATGGCCGGGTCATAGGGTGGTTCCATTCCCATTTTCCCAAGAAATCTCCATACTGCTTTCCATAGCGGTTGCACCATTTTGCAGTCCCACCAGCAATGTATGAGTGTGCCTTTTTCCCCACATCCTCTCCAACATTTATTGTTGTTTGTGTTCTTGATAGCTGCCATTCTGACTGGAGTGAAATGAAATCTTAGAGTAGTTTTGATTTGCATTTCTCTAATTGCCAGTGATGTTGAGCATTTTTTCATGTATTTGTTGATTAATCGTGTATCTTCTTCTGAGAAGTGTCTTTTCAGTTCCTTAGCCCATTTATTGATTGGGTTATTTTCTTTTTTGTTGTAAAGTTTTTTGAGTTCTTTATATATTCTAGAAATTAGTGCTCTATCCGATGTGCATGTATTAAATATTTGTTCCCAATTAGTTGGCTCTCTATTCACCTCACTGATTGTTTCTTTTGCCGAGAAGAAGCTTTTTAGCTTAAATCTATCCCAATCATTAATTTTTGGTAATAGTTCTTGCGCTACAGGATTCTTATTAAGGAACTTGGGGCCTAATCCAACATGTTGGAAATTGGAGCTTACTTTTTCTATTAGGCGTATTGTCTCAGATCTAATTCCTAGGTCCTTGATCCACTTTGAATTGAGTTTTGTGCATGGTGAGAGATACAAGTTTAATTTCATTTTGTTGCATATGGATTTCCAGTTTTCCCAGCACCATTTGTTGAAGAGGCTATCCTTTCTCCACTGTACATTTTTTGCACCTTTGTCTAATATAAGATAACTGAAATTATATGTATTAGTCTCTGTGTCCTCAATTCTGTACCATTGGTCCACCCATCTGTTTTGGTGCCAATACCATGCTGTTTTAGTTACTATTGCTCTATAGTATAATTTAAAGTCCGGTATGGTGATGCACCCTGCTTCACTTTTCTTGCTCAGGATTGCTTTGGCTATTCTGGGTCTCTTATTTTTCCAGATGAATTCCATGGCTGCTTTTTCTATTTCTTTGAAGAATGACATTGGGATTTTGATTGGAATTGCATTAAATCTGTATAATGCCTTTGGTAGTATGGACATTTTGACAATATTGACTCTACCTATCCAAGAGCAAGGTAGGTCTTTCCATCTTCTGAGTTCTTCTATGATTTCTTTCTTTAGTGTTCTATAATTTTCTTTATAGAGGTCTTTCACCTCTTTTGTTAAGTTGATTCCCAGGTATTTTATTTTTTTTTGATGCTGTTGTAAATGGGGTCGTTTTCATCATTTCCCTTTCAGAGGCTTTGTCACTGATGTATAAAAATGCCTTTGACTTATGGGTATTGATTTTGTATCCTGCTACTTTGCTGAATTCATTTACTAGTTGTAAAAGTTTTCTGGTAGAGTTTTTTGGGTCTTCTAGATATATTATCATGTCATCAGCAAATAGTGCTAATTTGAGCTCTTCTTTTCCTATCTGGATCCCTTTAATTTCTTTTGTCTGTCTAATTGCTCTGGCCAGAGTTTCCAGTACTATGTTAAATAGCAGTGGTGAAAGAGGGCATCCCTGTCTTTTTTCCAGTTTTTAGAGGAAATGCTTTCAATTTTTCTCCATTTAAGATAATGTTAGCTCTGGGCCTTGCATAAATAGCTTTTATAATGTTGAGATATGTTCCTGATATTCCTAGTTTTTCTAGTGTTTTGAACATAAAGGGGTGCTGTATTTTGTCAAATGCTTTTTCTGCATCTATTGAGACAATCATATGATTTTTATCTTTAAGTCTATTGATGTGATATATTATGTTTATTGATTTCCAAATATTGAACCAGCCTTGCATCCCTGGAATAAACCCCACTTGATCGTGGTGCACTATCTTTTTGATATGTTTTTGTATCCGATTTGCCAGAATTTTGTTGAGGATTTTTGCATCTATGTTCATTAAAGATATTGGCCTGAAGTTTTCTTTTTTGGATGCGTCTTTGCTTGGCTTTGGAATTAATGTAATATTGGCCTCATAGAAAGAGTCTGGAAGAGCTCCCTCTTTTTCTATTTCTTGAAATAGTTTGAAGAGCATTGGTATTAATTCTTCTTTGAAAGTCTTGTAGAACTCGGCTGTAAACCCATCAGGTCCTGGACTTTTCCTTGTTGGTAGCTTTTTGATGACATCTTCTATTTCTTCGCTTGTAATTGATCTGTTTAAATTGTGTATAGCCTCCAGATCCAGTTTAGGCAAATCATATGACTCTAGAAATCTGTCAATGCATTCAGTATTTTCTATTTTGTCAGAGTACAAGTTTTCAAAGTAATTTCTAATTATATTCTGTATATCTGAGGTGTTTGTTGTGATATTCCCTTTTTCATCACGAATGTTAGTAATTTGAGTTTTTTCTCTTCTTCTTTTCATTAGCATCGCTAAGGGTCTGTCAATTTTGTTTATTTTTTCAAAGAACCAACTTTTAGTTTTGTCAATTCTTTGAATGGTTTCCTTAGTCTCAATTTCATTAATTTCTGCTCTGATTTTAATTATTTCCTGTCTTCTGCTACTCTTGGTGTTGATCTGTTCTTCTTTTTCTAGTGCTTTGAGGTGTGATGTTAAGTCATTTATTTGTTGGTTTTTTTTTTTCCTTTTAAGGAATGAACTCAGTGCAATGAATTTTCCTCTTACTACTGCCTTCATAGTGTCCCAGAGATTTCTATACGATGTATCTGTGTTCTCATTTACCTCTAGGAATTTTTTGATCTCCTCTTTGATGTGTTCTTCAACCCCTTGTTCATTCAGTAGCATGTTGTTTAGCTTCCAGTTGATGGAGTAGTTTTTCTTATTCCTTGTTTTGTCGTTGATTTCCAATTTCATTCCTTTATGGTCTGATAGCATGCAGGGTAGTATCTCTATTTTTTTATATTTGCTGAGAGTTGCCTTGTGACATAATATATGGTCTATTTTGGAGAAGGAGCCATGTGCTGCTGAGAAAAAAGTGTATTCTTTTACTGCGGGATGAAATATTCTATATATGTCCGTTAAGTCTAGCTCTTTTGTTTTGGTATGTAATCTAACATTTCCTCAAAAAACAATTTTCAAGTATTTGAAAATTATATTCCAGAAAAAGTTCTTTCCAGTAGAAATATATTACAAGCTACATATTTTAAAATTTTCTAGTAGTCTTATAAAAAAAGTAAAAAGAAACAGGTGAAATTTATTTTAATAGTATATTGTATTTGATTCAATATATATACAATATTATTATTTTCATATGCAATAAATATAAATTTTTGTATTTTATTTTGCATTATTTTTTCATACTGATTCTTTGATATCCAGTGTGTGTTTTATACATATAGTACATCCAATTTGGATTAGTCATATTTAAGTATTCAATGGCCACATGTAGGCCAGTAGCTATTGCTGGTCTAGAAAATCCATCACATCAGGAAAACCTTTCTCTTTCTCTTGCAATATGTGTGATTTTGTTGAGAAGATATTGATGGGTCTAGTAGTGCCAAGTTGAGCAAAGAATTTGGTAGCAGATATTAACTGAATTCCGAATATGTCCTAAGATTTGTCTTAGGCACAGAGAACCTAGTATTGAACAAAAGAGTCTATCTTTCCCTTGTAAAGCTAACATTCTGCTATGGGTTACAAATGATAAATTATACAAACAATTTAATAGAATATAGGTTAAATAATGATAAGTGCTAAACAAAAACTAGAACAGTAATGAGAAACAGAGAATGTTGAGAAAGAAATATAAGTATTATAATTTTTTTTTCAAAGTGCCTTTGTACTGCAAATATTAAGGACCTGCACTGGCAATATTCCATGAAAGCCATGGCATGTGGTAACTTTGATTTTTATTTTAAGTAAAGAAAATTGATGAAATGTATGAGTTCATCTGATTTTTAAAGGTATGCAGGCTGACGATGGGCTAAACAATGTGGATGCAGCAATGAGTAAAACAAACCCAATCACTGCGCTCTTGGGGTTTGTACCATAGAGGATAAGAATTAATCATTTGCAAGGATAGAAATTTACAAAACTGGGCTGAATAATGATCATTTGGACAAGGACAGACTACATATGCCAATATACAATGGTGAGCCCATAAGATTATGTCACATGTTACATATCCATCTTGGTTCACTAGTACACTGTACAATGTTTTCATAACAACAAAATACCTAATGTCTTTCTCAGATGCACCTCCATGGTTAAATGGAACATATTGTAATTACAAATGGAGATCAGTCCCACAAATTCATGTAGAATTCATATGACCAAAGGCCCAAACCAGACCTATATTAGATGAAGGGATGTGTGAGTCAGATTCTGAGTTGGCATGGAAGGGGGGAGAGGGTGGGTTTGGAAGAAGGAGTCTCTGTGCAAATGCTTCATGTGCAAATGCTCCTGATACTCCCTATAAAAAACAAAATGGCTTATTTGGCTGGCATGAGGGCAAAAAGATCCACCAGAATACAATTGAGATCTAGGGTGGAATCTACAGGGACATGCAGGCCACGTTACAAACTCAACTTCTATCCTAAGAGCAGTGGGAAGCTATGGAAGGTGGTTTGTTTCTTTTCAACCTTGAAGCTTTTACAAAAAGTAGCTTGATAAGATTTCATTTTGAAATACTCTGACTTTGAAGGTCAGATTATATGTCTATTGGTCTTAGATAACCAATTCCTTATAAGAGAATCCATGGGTTTCTAGATACTGTGACTTCAGGTGAAATTCATGAGGGACAGTATTTGGATGACTTTATGAGAATGATTGCAAATAAAAAATGTTAACGATGGGGCAGATTTCTAAATCAGAAGAGTTTCATGAGAGCATAAAGGGAAGTTTTGGCTGCTTAGGACCATCTTATATTAGACTTAGAATCCATACCTTAGTGCTAAATATTGATAACTTGTTTTGCAGATTTCAATTTTTCTTTGACAGCTTTCAAAAAAGTTTTTTTTTTAAGTTAGTAGAATGTGGGGGGCAGTTATCAATTGATTCTCACACTTTTAAAGAATTTCTTTGGCACCAATATGATTGAGATGAAAGACTGGTTCCCAACTTATTAATGTTCTCTAGAAGGAGTTATTGATCAATTGGAACTATAGCTAAACTGTTTTCTAAATATGTCATCATATGTAACCTATACAACAAACTTATAACACAGGAACTATTACCATTACTGCTTTGTACAGAAGCAAACTAAAATATAGAACTATCAGGTAACTTGCTTCAAATCATGGGCATTATGCACTAGAGTAGGAATTTGAACCTTGGCAGTGTGAGTCAGAAGCTCCTGTGCATTTGGCTCCCTCACTTCTAGGTTAGTAATGCTCCTCTTTGCCCTGGAAAACACAAGTGGCCCACTGTGAGTGTGTCTTTTTAACTAAAATGATGTTGAATGGAAGCCTTGTGAAACTGTGACCACAAGTATAGCTGTAGAATATTCCTGAAGCTCTATATCCAAGGTTTTCCCTGGACTGACAACCAGCATCCTCTTGTTCATTGGATGACACCTGTTCTGGAGGTGTCATCCTGTCTCAAACCGGCCTCCTGTGTGTGAACCGTCCATGCTGAGTGCAGGTGTGCTGAAGACATGTCCCTGAGCTCCTGCAATTTTCTGCAGTGTTCAGAGGTAAGCACCCCTGTACAGAGCATCCCTTATTGAAACCCCTATCTCTTTTTTGCTCATCTGCTTATTTTCCCAAGCTAAGTATATACCATATGTACCTTCAGGCTATCAATCTTTTAATTGAAATGATTTTATTTGGAAACCTATGCTCATAGGATGCTCATTTCAGGATATAAAAGGAAGAATCACCCTGCAGATCCTGCAGCAGTATGTGTTGATGAAAAAACACTGGGTTAGGCCAATCAGGACACTTATGTGACAAAGATCCTGAGAAAAAAAGGGACCCACTAAAAGCAGAAATATATGAGTATATATTTCTCCTTACAATTTAACTTGGAATGGACTTTACTTAAACCATTACAAATAGGTACATTTTGATTTAAGATGCCTAAAAACTATAGGAAAATCTCCAAAGAGTAGGAAGGGCAAGAGAGGCAAAGTGATAGCCCTTTTTAACAGCACTTGTGTAGGGCAGTCTGGAGACCAATGCAATCAAACTATGAGGAGGAATTTCCCCCAAATAGCCGGGATTGAACTTTAGCTTGCCCAAGATATGTTGTTCTTTGCAAATGTTACAAGACCATAGCCAAGTGCTAGCTTTGAGTCCAAGGAGTGAGGGAGCCATTTCTACTAGGGCTGCCACCTCTTTTCTCTAAACAGTCATTAAAGAGCCATTCAGGTAACTCTCCATCACTCTGGAGAAAGAGAGATTAAGCAAATATTTGTTTATGCTTTGGTATTTTCCACAGGAGTGCTCTCTGATGCTCTCTTCTTTCTCCTTGTACCACCTTTCCTCATTCCATTTATCCTAATGGACTTTTCTGTTGGGTTCCTCATATTTGATTCTCTGCCACTGGCCATGATGGGTAGTCTTCCTCATCATCCGTTCCTAGACAAAGGGCTCTGAAGCTTAAGACTATGTTTAGTAGCTCATAGTAGTTGCATCCCAAACCAGAGCTCACCCTCAGAACTGTATCTATCCTGCAGCATGAGGAAGGATAGGAGGCCACTCAGGGTACAACAAGTAAGAAGCCACAACTCTATTCATGTTCACACCATTACTGTTAAATTTCTGAGATGTAGAACCTCACTCTTATTTCTTTTGCATTTTATTCTTTTTGAAAATTATTTCTTTATTTTAACTTGTTATACATGCTTGCAGAGTGCAATTCCTTTCATATTACATACAAAAAGCACAGATTTTCAAGTCACTGGTTTTACATTAAGTATTTGTCCCTTGCTGGGGAATTGCTCTGAGTAATGGAGGACCATGTTGGCTTTTCCTAATGAAGGAGTGTAGAGTCGGAGAAAAAGAAATGACGATCAGGGGCACACTCCCAGGAGAGAGCAGAGGCAAGGGAAGAAGACTTTCCTGGTCCCTTCATGGCTGCTTCTCCTGCTTCACACCCTGATAGATGGAAGCACAGCATCAATCACATAATTTACTTTATCCACAGAAGTTCATCTGAAGATCTCCAGTGGACTGTGATGGTAGCTAAAAGAAATGCCAAGTTCTAAGGGACCAAATAGAGAGGAGCTAAAGGCAGTTTTCACAGGGACTCTGGACAACATAATATACTAAAAGACCTGTTGAGGCAAAGTGAAGGAAAGGGATAACTGCAGAAATAAGACAAAACAAATCTCAAAACCTGAAAAGCTGCTCCCTATTATGTCATAATCTATTTTATCTGTAATCATTTCCAGATTATTTTATCTAGTTATTAATGGGTCATTTACATGATCATTAAAGTGCACACACCTTGAGGGCAGAAACCATCAAATTATCTTTCCACAGTGAAGGTCAAAGAACACCACATACCCCATAGACTGGAGGGAGAGTGCCTTGTCAAGCAGTGGGTTCCTCCTCAGGGGAGGTAGTTGCTTGTCACTGGAGAGGCTGCTGGAGTATCTGTCTAGGTGTTATGCAGAGTACTTATGCACAGGTGGTAAGCATAATTCCCTCCAACATTATAATTCTATGACCTTAGTCCTTCAAGTGGCACCCTGAAGAAGGCCTACATTGCTCAGTGTTTAGCTTTTCTTGATCCATACGACTATACCAGGTACCGCTTGTAGTTCTCCTTCTACCCCAAGCACATCACAAATACATTTCAATGTATTATCCATTTATTTTTCTGTCCAATATGTTGTAATAAAGCTCCTTGGGCCAAGGACAATGAATCATTCTCTCTATATCTCCAGCAACAAGTCTACTGCCTCAATATAGTAGATGTTCAAAAAGTGCTTTTGAATTCATGTCTAAGCAACTGAAACTTAATTAGTGAATGACAAAAATGCATCAGTTTTGTACTCAATTTAAACCCAGACGGTCACTAGGGTCATCCACCAGTAACATGGTACTGTTTAGTAGATATGGGCAGGTGATGGCCATCTCTGTATACCAAGAAACTATTTTCAAGTTTTGTTTATAATGGTCTGATCACCAGCTTTTGGTTTACGTTCCACAGGCTGGAGAATTGGGGTGAAAGTGTCAGTACAAAAAGTATTGCCCCTTCTCCTATGAGTGAACCACCTGATCAGGAAGTTGTAAAAGTGTGAAGAATATCTCTTTCCCACAGCACTAATGCCTGCACTGGCAATGTGGGCAGCTCTCTGTAGGGTAGAAGTTTTGTCAGTGACTATTGACCTTTTGTGCCAGCATGTCACTGTGTATGAAACCTCGACAACTAAAATCATTCCTTTTCATTTAAGGCTTATCTCAACAAATTCCCTTTTTACAATGCAAAGCAGACCCCTGAGATGGGTATCACACAGATAAATTGAGAAGATTGGTCTCCATCACTAGAAAATTTTCTTTTATGACAGTGGACCTCAGAAAGATTCTTGATGAAGAATTTAGTGTCCAGAAATACTTGGGTTTGAAGTGCTGAAAGCAGAGGAGGTGGGAGACCCCTGTGTGAAACTCTGTTATGTAAAGTAGTTCAAAATCTTAGGTGTACATTTGGAGGAAGAAAAGGTGGGGGCAAAGTAGAAAAACTGACTCAACTTCTCAGCTTTGTAATGGCACAGTCCTGCTCACCCCTAAAATGGGCCTTTATGGTTAGGACACATTTTTCTTGATGTGCACAAGATATCACAAGATATCTTGGTTTCTCTGTTTTGTTGTGAAGGTTTAAAGCTCTCTTTCTTCAGGGTGTGTCTCATTGCCACAGTTTAGAAGTGTAACATTTTGACAGCACCTTTGAAAATAGAGTGAAGCTTTGTGGCTACATATCTTCTTTGATTTTGCTTAAAGAAAACAAAACAGGCAGACTCAATGTTATGCAGAAAAGGCTCAAATCAAGTGACAAAATATTTATTGGCAGAGATGACACAGTGTGGTCACACATTTTATTTTCCACAAGCATGTGAGAAGTTCTGCTAACTCTCATTCTGTGAAATATTTTACTTCTTCTGGGGGAGATTCTTTTTGCTGCTAGGCGTTGGAAGTACTCTCTATGAATATTTTCCCTTTAGAGCCAAAGTAGTGACAGAATGTCAACTTCTTGGAACTAATAAACACAAATAATTGAAGCATGACACTTAACACTATGGTCCTCCCTGTGGATTTCCACACTTATCACCTGACTTGTCAGCTTTGCCTAATAAAAGCCAAAAGTTTCTGCTACTTGTCTATTTGGTCATCTTATGCCAATCTAGAATTGAGATTTTTAGAAAAACATAAATCCCCCGGTGCTCGCCATGTGTTCTGTTTCACTTACAAATACGGACTTACAATAAGCATTTTTGTCCATTATTGTCTTTCTATAGAACCCACTGGAGGATCAAGAAATATTGCTTCTGAGGAAAAAGTTTCTAATGGGAGGACTGAAGAAAGATCTTTTTCTATCTTGCACAGACTATAATATGCATTTAAGAAATGTTAAATAACGTTAGCAAAAATTTGAAAGTTCCTTCAAAGAACATAAAGCACTTTCCCATGTATTTTTTTTTTTTTTTCATCAGAT
Source organism: Tamias sibiricus (assembly GCA_025594165.1). Lineage (NCBI taxonomy): Eukaryota > Metazoa > Chordata > Mammalia > Rodentia > Sciuridae > Tamias > Tamias sibiricus. The sequence goes on along the minus strand of CM046657.1, from coordinate 122,595,887 downwards.
TCCTCTAGAATTGCCAATAGGTGCTTATTCCATTTCAGCAATGAGAAAGCAGGGATCTGTAAGAGTGAACAGCATGCCTGGGGCCACAGTACAGAGGGGACTGAGCTGATGCCAAAACTTGTTTGCAGATTGTATCGTTTAGTTTTTATTTTTTAAATTTTATTTTCTGTGGTGCTGGGGATCAAATCCAGGGCCTCTTTCATGCTAGGTGAAGGCTCAACCACTGAGTACATTCCTAGCTCTAGATAATATACTTTTTAACTGTCACCAACGACAGAAAAAAAAAGGGGTTGGTCTCCATATTTTTTAAAAATGTTTTTAATTTATTCATTTTTTAATTCAAAGTTGTATTTATAATAGTAGCATGCATTAAAATTCATAATACACATATAGAGCATCTTTTTACATAACACTGTTTGTATACAAAAAGTATATTTGTACTATTCAAGTCTTCAATCATACATTTAGGATAATAATATCCATCTTATTCTACCACCTTTTTGTTTCTTTTTCCCTCCATACACCCTTGCTCCCTCCCTCCCTCTCCCTCCCTTTTGACCTTTCTGGTGTTCCTCTAACCCTCCTATGTACCCCGACCCAACACCACTGTGTATTATCCTCCTTATATCAGAGAAAACATTGGCATTTGGATTTTTGAGAGTGACTAACTTCACTTAGCATTATATTCTCCAATTTCATCCATTTACCTGCGAATTCCATTATTTTATTCTCTTTTATTGCTGAGTAAAATTCCATTGTGTATATAACCACATTTTCTTTATCCATATGTTTATTATTGTTTGTTTTAAAATTCTAGGTCAAATGGCAAAGCAAAACAAAAACCAAAAATCAAAAACAAAAAAGAAACAAAAAGCACATGAGATCAAGCAATTCTCAAACTTGAATACCCACCGGGGGAAAAAAAGAAAAAAGATTTTTTTTTTTTTTTTTTTTTTGAGGAAGCAAGTCCAGATGGACACCTGGTTGATTTCACTGTTATTCACTTACATTTAACTTTGAAGGGAATCATGAACTTCTCCATCTTCCTAAACCAAGACTCTGGGCTGCTAATGAATCAGATTAAAAGTCCAGAAATTTATCTCTTCTCCATCACTGCTTCTGCTGACTGCTGATTTAAAGATAGGAACACTCGATTATCTAACAGTTAGGCAGAAGGGAATCCAAATTTCAATGACACAGAGATGAGAGTCAAGACAATACTTAAGAGTCTGATGGGCAATTAATTAGACAGATAGCATCTTACATTTGGGAAAGACCTTAGAGGTCCAATCCAATCTCCCTCTAAGAGTTCTTCCACAGCAGGCTTGATAATAGTCATGGCCTGGCCTACTGAGCTGGTGATTTTCATTGTCTTGAAGCAGTAGTTCCTGTTGGTAGTCAGCCTCTTATTGTTAGACCGTTTTGCCTCTATGGGATCAAGAATTCTCCCTTTTAAGCTGGAAGTCTACTTTTCTGAAAGTCTACTTTTCTGACCTAGTTCTACCCTCTGCAGCTTTGATCTGGTGACTTGTGAATTCACTTATAAGTTTTTTGTTATATGAAGTCAGATTTCTTGACTTTCTTCAAATACTTTTTTCAGCTTTTCCAACTCTTCCCACATTCACTGTTTTTCACGATTCACTTGTTTGTATTGTTATTTTTGTGAAATATCCATAGCCTAAGAGAGCCTATTTATTTTTCCTTCTTAATCTGAACTAATGTGAATACCTTTATTGTCTATGAGCTCTGTACTAGTTGGGCCATATCTGTGGTGGCTGGTGACAGTGTCAGTTCCCTCAGCTTTTATAACTCACTGGAATTTACCAAATGAGAATTGGTTTTCTTCATGTAATTGACCTCAGAAGCCACACCATCAGCATAGGACAAGAACTCATTGTCAGTGTACAAGCCACAATTCACACAATTGCCACTCAGAACTAGCTTTTGCTTCAGTAAGCCTTTTGTCTATCTGGTACTGCATCTCTTAAAACATATAGAAGAAAACAAATCAAAACAAAACAAAACAAGAGACTAGTTTACCAGTGACTTTGACAAATAGCCCCTGACGGATAGTCTAAGCGACATTTGGAAAGTCGGTAAAAGCCGCCACAGTCAAAGCAACTTCTCAAAAAATGTTGTGGCTTCACTCTGCTTGACGAGGCCACACCTGTTTTCAGAAACCACCGAGTGTTCTGCAGATAAACAGAGATGCCAGGCCTGACAGTATCTATGGCAACAAGATAGTGATCATCATTACACATGCAAGAGACATTTGTCACAAACATTAAGCCTGGTTTTCTCATGTACTCAACAGAGTTATAGCAGGTAGAGTCAGCTCTGGCTCAAGAACCCAGCCCATGTCCAGCCTCAAACTTGAATCTCCACCTGTCATGGAGGGATCCTGCAGTTGTAAGAATGCCGAAGGATCTGGAGTCCACCACTGAAACGGCAATTCTGCGATCTAACATGGACTTCAGATGGACTTCTGGGGAGATGAGGACAAAGATACAGCTCCCTTCTCTGTCCCAATTTCCTCACCTGCAGAAAAACCTAAGTGTTTATATGGTGACAGTGTGATAGCCAGAGTGATAGTCAGTGAACTTTCATGACACAAGGAGATAACTTATCTAATTTGGCTCCCTAACAAGTGGGTTAGAGTTTAGTTAATCACCATGAAAGGAAAATACAACCATTCCTTGTTTTCTGGGCTTTATGTCTATTAAAAGATATTTAATATTATACTTTCTCTTTCTGAGATATTTCCAACTTGTGACACTTTAACAAGAGCAAGGTAAATGAGCATTTCATAAGAAGTTGGCACACGAACAGGATGGATCCAGGAATTGGAATGGTTACTTGTCTACTGTCTTCAAATCACTGCTTTGGGGTTACTGATTTTGTTTTTCTCACTTGATAGAGTTTGACTTCCTTAACATCAGGGGCTCAGTCCTCCTGTTCATTGGCATTCTTCCAACTTCCCCTAATGTCATGTCCTGAACCTGTTGATAGTCAAGAAGTAGTTGTTGAATTGAGTCACTGTGTTGCTTTGAGGAGGTGTGGTTCTAAGACACTGAGGCTAAATTAAAGCCACATGGCTCAGGACATGGGAACACGTGCTATAAAGATGGGCTAATTAATGACATAAAGTTCCTTGAGAAAAAAAAAAAAAGAATCATAAAGGCCAATGACAAGTATTGGTTTGTGAAGCTTAATTATCCACAGCAACAGAAAAGAATCCAAATTGAAGGATTTAGATGGCCAGATAGCAGTCATCTTATTTAAAATCCTGGTCAGGATGAGAATTGTTAAATAGAGATGAGTGGGGAACAGAATGTTCAGATTAATTATGGTGGTAAAGTTGAACTAGTTTTCTGTCAATACCAGGTAGGGACATCAAAGTAAAGTTCTAATTATCAACCTGAAAATTTCATATTTTATTGTCAAAAACTTACACAACACATGCAAGTGAAGAGACAAAACAAAGGAGATCACAATTGTCCAATCAAGAAATGTTCCTGCATTCTGTGCTGTATATGTGTCCTCTAAGATTTTCCTACTTTTCCTACATCAAAACGCACACCACTCACACATACATACATGCATCCTTGTTTTTAAAAATGGGCTCACATGTACATGCTGTTTTGTAACTAGCTATTTCACTGGACCGTGTAGCAGGCCACATGTCTATGTTAAATATTCTGTTTTTCATGGTTAGATACTATTTATTTTATCACATTCTTGTATTATGGATTAACAGACACTTCAGGCTGAGTTCAAGGTTTTTTTTTTTTTTGTTTTTTTTTTTTTTTTGGGCACGGGAATTGAACTCAGGGGCACTCGACCACTGAGCCACATCCCCAGCCCTTTTTTGTATTTTGTATTTTATTAGAGACAGGGTCTCACTGAGTCGCTAAGTGCCTCGCCATTGCTGAGGCTGGCTTTGAACTCGTGATCCTCCTGCCTCAGCCTCCCAAGTGCTGGGATTACAGGCATGCGCCACCGCGCCCGGCTGAGTTCAAGGTTTTTGTTGTGTATTTTTTTCCTTAAGTATGCTTCTCCTCAAGGCTTCTCTTAATATCGTCCTTAGGGGAAGTTCGTGGCAATTGACTTTCCTGCCACTAGGAGATAGATGGACTTTTTATCTTCTTTTAAATTAAGAGGAAATGTGAAAAGAAGTCCTTATAAAGTTTTTTTTTTTTTTTTTTTAAAGAGGAAATGTGGCTGGAGCCTAAAAGATGACATGAAACATACCTATCTAATAACTTTTACTATGGTAAAATAAGAAGGGATAAGGAGACTTGATTTATTCATTGGAACTATATCAATTGAATTAAATTCACAAAGTAGGTTGTTAACACTGAAACATGTATTGTTTTACATAATATCTGGAATCAGGTTAGAATAATTATCCATAAGATTTACATCATCAAGGGTTAAATAAACATTATCACCTGTGCAGTGAAAAATAAATCCCTTAAAACCATGTATTTCTTCTTAAAGGAGACCACAGAGGACCAAGGTAAAAATATCAACACAAGACTGTCCCAAGATAGTGACTTCTGTCTTACAATTGGGTTCTTTGATGGGATTTCCCTTTCTGTTTTTTTGTCTCCAAATGTCCCCATGTTATGTCCCATGAGCACTGGGTTCATATTGCATATCTAGGAGATTCTCCCGGTTACCACATTAAAATTACTATTCTTTTTTCCTACAGAAGGCGAGATGATGGTTTAGCTGGTGAGAATACAGACAGTGAGGGCAAATCTGTCTCATATGGGTTATTTAGCTTTGAGTAGACAAAAACAAAGCCCTCCTCCCTAGATCTAGATCATGGTCTCTCACTTCCCACTGGACAATGGGGAAAAGAATTGGGGGTTGAATGACTTGGGACAACTTGTCACCACAACTAGAAAAAACTGCTTGACAGGTAGGAAGCCTAACTTATACTGGGTCAGTAGCTTTATCATGACAGACAAGACATGGCCGATTCCCGCCCTGGGCTTTCCTGTTGGCCTCTCCACGAAAATCCTCTGAAACATAACAAACATGCTGTAACTTTATGGCTGGCAACCATATTGGGACAAAAACAGCACGATTCTTACTTTACCTTGTCCCTACTGGTAAAAGCGGGGATACTCACTCCTGTTCAGTGAAGGTCCCATTTTCTTTAATTCATGATGTGGCGGCTGGGTGAAATAACAACTCCCAATTCTCTCCTTGTTATCATTTATGGCTCCCTGAAAAAAGGTAGCACTTAATGATGCTGCGACCTGACTATACAGATGTGAGTTCCAATTCCTCTGTTTACCTGTGTGACTTTTGCAAGGTCACTTAACTGCCCATGCCTCAGTTTCCTCATTTGTCAAAAGAGCATAATTTTGGTACGTATCATCTAGTGGGTTATTGTGAGGATTAAATCAGTGGATACTTGCTAGGGTTTAGCATAGTGTCTGCCATGGGCTACTGGCTCAGTAAATGCTAGCTGCTATTGTTGTAGCTTAGCTCAGACTATTTGGACACACAGCCTGGTCTTGGCTTTGTAAAATATTGTCATGACAGACTTGGTCCTATTTCACTATGTGAGCGCGAGTCTAAGAATATTTACTGAAAGCTGTAATTCTAAACCCTGCAGGGCCCCGAGGCATTAGCAAAGAGTGTGGGAAATTGGTAGAGGACACCAGAGAGTCATTGCTTTCACTTACATGATTATTGCTTCACCAGCCTTTTCCCACCCATCAGTGCAAAACAAATCCACAGAATAATAAGAAACATGCATGGCAGTTGGGTCAAGAAAGCAGAGCAGAGCAGAAATCAGCAACAGACTGGTCTGTGCTATTCAGCCCACACTGGTCATACCTGGGTTGCCAGCCCTCCCCTTCCTTCTATGACTAAATGAGCAGGCCGCAAGCATGTGAACATATGTGCACACACAATTCCCACAGCCACTTAAAGGAGCCCCTGCTCCTAAGCCGGGCGAGCTGTTTTCTTGTGTCAGGCGGGTGATTTTCCTAATTCCAGGGTCTGCATGAAGCACAGGATGCTTTTAAAGCAGGGACTGGACCATGGTGTTGCCTGGAGCATGGAAACTTGCCTATCAAAGCCACAGCAGGAGACAGAACAATGGATCAACTTAGTCCTCGACGACCCACCTCAATGCATCTGATAGTTCCCAACCCACCTGCCACATGCTGTCCTAACCAACCATTCCCTAGTGGCCATTCCAAGTATGTTTAACAACATATTGTTCCTAGATTTATGGTGACCTTAGTAGATCAATTGGAAAGAATCCCCTTACATTAGATAACACAGTTGGGAATTCAAGATCTCTTTTCTAACACATTTGTCAGGCGCTGCCTCTTCTTGCCTACGTCTGACTTCCTCCCCGAGAGTAAATGAGACAAGTTAACACTCCATTTTCAGGCAGAATGATTGCCAGAGTAGTCAGGGAGATGGATGAGAGCTTGTAAAAGGCCAGCACTTCCAGAAGGAAAAGAAAGCACAGCCTGAACCCTAACTCAGTCATTAGAACAAGCCTGGCCATCCAAGGGAGTTGCTGGCCTCTGGGCCAAACTCTCATTTCTAATTTGGAAATGAGAAGCGCTTCCATAAGCAGTGGCTCAGAGGGCACAGGGCTTGGGTTCAAGCTGTAGCTCTGTGCTCACTCATCTTTGCAAGTGGACAAAGAAACTCTTTGAGAGTTTCTTGAAGTTGGGGATGCTGATAGCACCCGTCTACAATGTTGTGAGGGCAAGTGACATCATAAGTGTGGAAGTATTTTCTACATTAAAAAATGTAGGGAAAATATTAAGAGTCCTTGTTGATATTTTCTACCAGGATACATACAAATAGAAGACTGAGTTATAAAAGAGAACATTCCTTTCTAATCATGGCAAGTTCTGAAGATAATGCCAGAAAATGTATAAACGGATGGCGATCACTCCATTTCACTAAATAGTGTAGGATTATTACACAAAAGGCAAATTAGAGTATTAATGCTGTTGTGAAAAGGTAAAATGTCCTTTTCTGTGACACAAAACACTACTAGTCTCATCTGCCCTTTGTCAGGAGACAGTAATTCCAGTTCCATACCCTTTTGTAGTCATAATTGTCTCTCCTGAGTGAAAAGCAAGCTCGCAAAGTTTGCAACCTAGTACATTTCCTTTGAGGCTTTGTGCTTTATAAGGCTGCTTTACTAATTTCAGGAAACTTCAAATTTTCTCCAGTTTCCAGTTGCAAATGAAAAATGTACAGGACTGTCTCCCTTTTATACACTGGAGTGCTTAAAATAATTAGGCATTATTTCAGCACCACCCTTCCTTGTTTCTTTATTCTAAATATAGAAGGCAGGGATTCTGCCAGGTGTTAATTAATCTTCATTACTCTCTTGAGAGGCAAGCAAAGCCCAAGAATAGGGAAAGTGAGGCATGGATGTTTAAACAATTAGTATAGAGACTTATCCAAGGTCACCAAGTGAATAAAAGGAAAAATGGAACTTGTGGCTATCTTATCTGGTCCCAGTGATCCCCCAAGAGACCCAGGACCACATAAATACTTGCAAGGCCAACATGTACAAGAGCAGATGTCTTATCAAGCTGACTGCACAACAAGGCCCACCCTTGCCTATCTATTCCTATCTGCTTTTATTATACTTCAGGGCTCCAGCACGATAAGACCTCCCATATGGTACTTGTATTAACATTAAATAATGGCCATTGTGTTGTGTATACTATCACCATAGAAATATTTACTTAGTTGAACACAGACACCGGTCAAGCATGGTGATTGAAAACAAGCTAATCATAAAATCCATTCATGCTCACATCTATTTATAAAATCTGTTTCACTTGTACCAGTTAAGTATAGGCTTTGTTCTAAACAAACACACGCAAACCTTCTGCACACCCAGAAACACGAAAGGCACCCTTCCTCCCTCTCTGCAGAAAGCCAGGCCATGGGGTGTGGCCATGTATGAAGTGTCAGGTCTGTGTCTGGGGCTCAGCTTGGCTCCTGGGAGACTGGAGCTGGGGCTGTTGCTGACTCCTGCTTCCTGGGCTTCTTTATTTTCTCCTTGCTCAGACACTGCCTGGGGTCTCTTAGGCCTCTGGCTCTCTAACTTGGGTGTGATCAAAGCAGCCAGGTGATTGTAGTCACTGCAGGTTCTTCAGTTCCACATCAGAGATCCCCTCACAGTTGCAATGGAGAGGGGCCCAGGAAATGGCATCCTTAGGAAACACTCAGGTGCTTCCCCTGAGGGGAATCCACTCTCTCCAGCTGAAAAATGACCCTCTAGTGGCCTCCACCAAGGCTCCATGCTTCCTTTCGCTCTGCACCCACAGAAATTTGAGGCTATAGCTGGCACTAATGAGGGCTGCCACTTGATGTCCTTGGATTGTATTTCAACAGATTAACAGTGATTTTCATAAGCACATACTCTTTAGTTGTATACAGTGAAGTGCATGAGGATCTGGGCTTTGGAGCCATCAAATTTGACTGTTTTTCTACAATTTACTAATCCTGTGGCCTTGTGAAGGTTATGTAACTCTTCTAGGCTCCACTTTTTTAAATCTGTAAGATGGAGATAATAGCACTTGCCTCACTAAGTTCATGTAAGGAGATGGTGATAATGCATGTAAGGGCGCAGGTTTGGCACTCAGTGTGTGCTAATAGTGCTATTTCAGAAATAAATTGAATTGAGTTGGTAGATCCTTGCTGATTAAGGTGTTAGGAAATGCAGCACAGCACGAGAGCATGTTGTGTAGGAAAAGGACAAGACAGGACCTGGATTTGATACTCAGCTCTGCTACCAGAGGGCTGAGTGACTTTGGACAAGTCCCTCTTCTTCTCTAGGAGAAGTCTATAAATATCATCTGTGAAACGAGGGAATGGTCCAGAGCAGTGATTTCCAAACTTTATGAACAGACAGACTCCCTTTGAATATCAATAAAAGAATAAAATAGCCGGGCGCGGTGGCACACGCCTGTAATCCCAGCACTTTGGGAGGCTGAGGCAGGAGGACCGCGAGTTCAAAGCCAGCCTCAGCAATGGCGAGGCACTTAGCAACTCAGTGAGACCCTGTCTCTAAATAAAATACAAAAAAAAAAGGTCTGGGGATGTGACCCAGTGGTCGAGTGCCCCTGAGTTCAATCCCCGGTACCACAAAAAAAAAAAAAAAAAAAAAAGAATAAAATAGATGATGGTATTTATACTCTTGTTCATTCACCAACACTCAATGACACAAGTATTTTATGTATCCTGTATTTTAAAAAAGGAACTTATCTTTATTAATTCAAACTCCATATGCATTTATCTGATAAACAGTCACACTGGTTTTGTGTGCGAGGTATTATTTCTGAGACCACAGACAAAGTCAGGTGATTTGTGTAATAACTCTGCAGGCCCCAGTAATTACAGACCTCAGAGTAGGTGCCACTGGCTCAGACTTTTTTTTTCTCTTTTAAATAGATTTCTCTTGATAATGAATGTGAACATAGAAGCCCAAACTGTGAAGCAGACACCTTTAGACCTGCTCTGATGAATAGAAACTCGGGCTCCTTTTCATCTTCCCCTATTTCTGATCTTCAATGATGAAAGACCTGCAAAGCAACTCTTCTTATTCAACAAATAGTTATTGAACACTTACTATTCACAGGCATCATCCTAAATGCTGGAGGTATGCCAGCAAACAAAACTGCATGCCTCCGGGATGTCTTCCTAGTGACCACATGCCTCTGAAGGCTCATATTAGAGGTCACTGGTCCAACTTACCTCAAAGCTCTGTAGTACTAGAGTTTGTGAGCAGACTCAGAAAAAAAGAAGAGAAGCTGCCTTTGGTCACCTGCTTCTGTCCTATGGCTCCATTCTGCCCTTTTTAATTGTCCCTTTCTCCACTCTATGCCACATTTTCACAGGACCAGGAGCTGAGTCTGTGACTGTGGACAGATGCTTTCTCTTCTAGGCTTTGGTTTCCCCATTTAAAGGGGAGGGACTGGACACTCCATCTGCAAGTCCCTTCCAGATCTGTAATTGAGTCTAATTAACTCAGCAGAAATAATAGCACCCATTTAGCTCAAACTATCTCATCATCTCCCCCTCCATATACCCAAATAAACACTTCATGCTGTCCTAGAAACAGGCCAAGTAACGGTAGTTAAGTTTGAAGCTGTGTTTGCTGGTCAGAGTCTAGAACTACTTTTTTTTCTCTTTCTGTCTAAAGTCAGTAGTCTAGTGCCAATGACAGACATTCAAGAATGCTTTTGTTGTTAGACCCAGCAAAGGGAAGAATGACAGCTATGAAGGCCCAAGTGTTAGTATCAAGAGTGTCTGCTGGGCACAGTGGTGCACTCCTGTAATCTCAGTGCCTGGGGAGGATGAGGCAGGAGGATTGCAGGTTCAAAGCCAGCCTCAGCAATTTAGCAAGGCCCTAAGCAACTTAGTGAGATCCTGTCTAAAAACAAAACAAAATAAGTAAATAAGTAAATAAATAAAAAGGACTGGGGTGTGGCTCAGTGGTTAAGGGCCACTGGATTTAAAAAACAAAAACTGTCTAAGATACATGGATGTTAGATGCAAAACAGAAAAAAGAAAATGCCCCTTATCTAAAGTTCTGGTCAGACTCTTTTATATTTCTTTAACTTGCCTGGCATTTGTGTACAGGTATGACCTGTGTTCCTGGAATAGGGTAGATGTGGAGAAAATATTTGTCAAATGAATAAGTAGATATTAGACCCTTACTTTCCCCTCCCTCCCTTTCTTGCCTCTCTCCCTCCTTCCTTCCCTCTTTCTCTCCTTCCTTCTTTCTTTACTTTCTTCTTTCATATTAGGGATCAAACGCAGGGGTGCCCCACAACAGTGCCCCAGTTATTTTTTTCTTTTTTTTAATTTTGAGAGTGTTGCTAAATTGCTGAGGGTCTTTCTAATTTGCTGAGGCTGGCTTTGAATTTTTGATCCTCCTGCCTCAGCCTCCCGAGTTGCTAGGGAGCACCACAGCACCCAGCTCACTTGTCCATCCTCTCTTTCTTTCCTTCTTTCTCTTGCTTCTATCCACCATTCATCAGCTTGCTCTTCTTTGAAAAGAAAAACACACTATTTTGGGCAGATTAATCTGCAAAAATGATCACAAATGGGCTGAATCAACCACGTCTCCCAGTGGAGTGGATTGTGCCAGGGTATTTCACGCTCTGCTTCCCATTGCTCAGTCTTCTTCCACTCACCCACTCTCAATATCTGACAAATCAACTCAGGCCTCTCTGTTGTAGAGGATCTTGGAAAAGAAACAGAAGTCAACAAGGAGGTAATCAGAGAAACTTTGGATGGGTGGTAACATTCCTAAGATACTATGGTCTGACAAATGGGGGGCTCTGGGGAAGCCCCATGCCTACACTTGACTCTCACCTGCCACCAGGATCAGCATCCGATCTGCTTCCATGTGCCCCATACCCTGCCCTTTCAAGGGCGCCTCTATGAAATGATTCCGCCTAGGAGAGCAATCTGATATATAAATCCGTGGAGCAGGCCCAGTGAATGCAAACTGGTTACATTAAGGATTGGGGTTCTGTTTATTGACAGGGTCATGGCCTCTCCTGGTTATGACCCCCAAGGGACCCTGGCATGGAAACGGGATTTGTAACGTAACACTAACAATAACACACTAGAGACAGCCGTGACAGGGCCGTTTCTCCTACATGCTGCAGCTGGCTCCCCAGGATAAAGGCAGGACTGGAAGCAGGCAGGGCAGGCACAAAAGCAGGAGACAAAGGAGCAAGGACAGAGTCCATGTGACTGGAGCTTCCTGCGGCCAGGAGTCCAGTTCTGGGTTCTGAGGTCCCCGTATTTGGAGGACATGTCCCCTATCTTCATGAGCCTCCATGGCCTTCTTGTCATTTCCACCTCTCTGGATGGAGCCATGGGCTCTGGAGGCGCCCACAGGTGTGCTTCCCGCTCCCCTCCCAAACGTGGCATGTGGACCCTCTCTACAGATAGCAAACCTGCTCTCCATTCACCTCATCCTCATCTTCAGCTTGTGAATTATTCATTTTTGTTTTCTTTCTGGGGTTGAGGAGGTGAAGAAGCAGAAGAAAGATGGGGATAGAAAATTGAAATTCCAAGAATTTTCTCATGGATTTTTAAATCCATAGGCAGCCTGGACAAAACCAGAACAGGGATTTCTTCCATTTCTGCTCTTGCTTTTTGAGAGAGAATTTAGGATACCGTGAAATATTTTACAGGGCTCAAGGGGTCCCAGAAGTCCCACCACATTGGAAACCCCCTCTTCCAGCATTTCATCAGAAGTTTTGGTTCTTGCCTACCTGTAACAAGAAATCCTTGTGAACTTACAGGATCTGACACAGGGCCATCGTCCAGACAAATGTAGTGTTTAGGAGAATACCCATGGTTTCTGTCATTTTTAAAAAAATCAGGCCTGCACTTTACTTCTCATTTATCTAATATGCAAGCTCCAGAGAGACAAGATTATAGAATAGCCTGGCGTGCATTCAGTGGTGATTTCCAGGAGAAAATGGTTAAGAACATTTTCTCCATCATGCAGCCTGGCAGGGTCAGTTTCCTTGAAGTGAGGTGTCCTGAACCAGGACAGCTGGCAGGTCCTCCTTGATCTCAAATGAGGCCCTCCCTATTGGAGAGCCTCAGTTTCTGACAAGCCTTCTTTTGTGATGCCAATATTTATCTAAGCCTGGTTGGTGTTCCAGAGATTCTTCCTGGCACCAGCTCTTCTTTCACAATACAGTTTTGTCCTTTGAGTTTGCATTCTTGATGGAGAAGCTAACTAAGTCAGTGCCAATTACAAAATTCCAGAGATGGTGTTCTTGAAATTGCCTTTATACCCTTAGCCGTATGCTCACAGAGAAAGGCTACAAAGTTTGCCCTGACCTTTTGCCAGTAGTAGCTGTCACACCCAGGCAAAATGTGAGGATTCATTCTCAATCAATTTGCCATCTCACCAATTTCCTGCACTCAATTATTGGAATTCAAATGAATAAGAACGTACTGGGCCTTCTCCCTGCACTATGTGAAGATTTGGAGCACAGAACGGTAGATTTTATGTACTCTATTGATGGCACATGTAGAAAAGAAGGTGGTTGACAACTAAATGTGATTTTTTTTCATGATTCAAAGTACAGCCACCAGTATACAAACTCACACCCACTTCAATATTCATTCATTTGCACCTCGCTCATCAGCCTTCCTAGACTAATGTATTCACAAATGTGTTTTCCTTCTGTGTATTTCACCTTTATAAAACATTGCCTTTAAACAAAATACGGCTGGGGATGTGGCTTAGTGGTTGAGTGCCCCTGAGTTCAATCCCCACTACCCCCTCCCAGAAAACAAATAAACAAACAAAAAACTGCCCTGCATCATATTTTGTACTGCTGCATTTTATTGTTGCTCTTTAATTCATGCATATGGCTTATTTCCTTCAAGCAAGTATGTGGTCCTTGAGGACAGAAGCTTTTATGAATGCTCTCATCCTACGCTGGCACAGTTCTCAGCAGGTTGAGTCGTTTGTGCTCCATCCCAGCAGGAAGACAAAGCATGATGGCCACATGAGGGTATCATGAATTCCTGAAATTCAGTATTAGTTCAGAATTATAACCACAGATTTCTAAAAGATAGCCAAAGAAGAGTTCAGATTACTTGCACGTAATTTAGAGCTCAATTGCCTCATGTTTGCATGAAACCTACATGACCATGGTCTCACAGTGGAACATTTTCTGTTCGCTCTCTCTCTGCTTTTCTTTTTCTCTTCCCCTCTTCTCCCTTCTTGTAAAAATAAAGACAAAATAAAGACAAAAGGTACCGGAAGTCTCAATTGTCAGAGTTCAAAGCCTTTGCTAAACATTTGACATTTGACAGCATGTCCCCTCCCCTTCCTCTGCACCCTCATCTCGCTTGCATGGGCACAAGCCTCAGAGAGATAACCATATCAGGCAGAATAAATGAAGCTTGCTTCCTTCTAAATTTGCTTCCTCCTACACAGTAGGGCTATGCACCCTGGGGTTGCATGCACTTTACCCCAGAGAGCTCTCTTCTGACTTTTAGGTAGTGGGCTACACAGGGTAGAAGAATCCATACATTTTCTAGACAGAAATCATTAAACCTTGGAGCCAGAAAGATCTAACAGAAAATCTCTAACATTCTCATTTTACAAATAAAGAAATTGAGGTCTGGAAAACTTCAATGAATTATCCAAAAACTGAGTTAGATAGGGACAGAACAGGCACCCTAAACCAGAATTCTCTTAATACTCAGGCTGATATTCTTTATGTCTTAACAAAAGCCTTGGAAATTATATATTTTAGCAATAACACTGGAAGTTCAGACATCTCCACTGTCCAAGTAGGCCAAAATCTCCCATAAATTCCTCAGGGAAATACAGAAAAGCTTATCCTCCAGCATCCTGCCTTGCAGGGTATCTGTAGGAAAGGCTCCCTGTATGACTTGGGGTCTGGGTGAAAGGGAAGCAGCTGGGTTCTTTAGAGGGTGGGGCCTGTGCATTGGGCTCTCCCATTCCCTGTGCAACATTATCCAGGACTTGAATGCTGCAGCCCGTCTCCTCTTCTCTTAGAGGTTAGTCAAGCTGCACTCTTTACCATAAGATAACACAGTGAAAAAGGAAAAGCCATTGAAGACAGGGCTGGGTTCCTGAGGAGGAAGAGTATGCTGATCTTAACTTTGTCCAGTTTGAGGATATCCAAAGGAGTGTCCAAAATACCTTTCAGAGGAACAGAAGTTCTGGGAAAGTTTCTTACTTTAGGTCCTTAGGGGATTTTAGAGAATAATATAAAGAAAAATGAAAATGACACTAAAAATAGTAACATTCTACTAGGAATTGGAAGTATGGATAAACATGGAACTTGGAGAAGAAAACTAGTTCTTGTATTTTGACTCTTTCTACCCTCTAGCTTTGGAATATGCATGTGGGCCCTCTGCATCCCAACTCTTGTGCGCTCTAGAAGACCAACAGAGGTTAGTAAGACCTCCTTCGACTGCCACCATCTTGATGAAGCAAATCTGTCATCCAGAGTTGACGTGGTATATGCCTCCCATGTTACCAGGGTGGGGGCCTCATAGCCTCAAGATAGCAGCCATCTTCCATAACTGTAGTTCCTCACTTCTGGGACTCAGAATGGATTCTCACAGTTCCAGCCAAACTTCTACAGGGATCAGTGAGCTGGCCGGACATGGTCCTCATGGACACCTTCAGCCCTTCCATGCAAACCTGCTGCGAGGTCTTGGAGCACATTCTTGTCCCACACACTGGGCCTCTAGGGTCCCCCTGAGGCAGGAGAGCCTCCCACTGGCTGGCTCACCACTCTGCCTGTGTGCTTCCCAGCCCCGAGGGCAATTTTTCAGAAAACTATTTTTAGAACTAGTAACCTCAGAATAAACACAGCACACCAGATGCTGGTGTTTTTCTGGGGCAACTGAGCTGAGGAGAATTTGTTTAAAGAGAAAGGTGAAATACCCAACCTTGCTGTTTTGGCCTGGGGATCAGTTTGCAGATTGCTGGGTTTTACTCCCTCTAGCGACGTGATTTAAGAAAGACAGCACGATGCCTTGATCCAGGTGAGACAGGCTCAAGGACAGAGTTTTCCGGGAGAACTCAATTTCACTTTACATGTATGTTTCTAGTTTGGTGACAAGTAAAGACGGATCCAATCCAAATTTCATGAGTACAAAATGTGTTAATAATAGTGAAGCATTTTCTCTGCATTTTTCTTTCTCTGGAAAGACTGATGAGTAAATAGAACTCTATTTTGAGAATGAGGCTAAAGTGAAACTTTTGGATATCTTTGTTTAAACACAATTCATTTCCTAAGAAAGAATCTGCATGTGATAGAAGGCACTGTTAGGGTACATTTTGTACTATGTATTTCTTTCCAAAATTAGGGACAGCAGTACTGCCAGCTGCATAGATGAGAAAGAGGACAAGTTAGAGGAGGGTCTCATAGGTCTAATGTTGAGGGAGAAACAGAAAAAAGAAAACAACCATGGAACTTCCTGATTATAAGACCTGAGGGGGCAGGCAACACATTACTAAGTGGCACCAAAGGGTGTCTCTTTCCTAAAGTTTTAGTAATATTTTTTAATCATTGTGTCTTGGTGGATTTGGTTCATCCTTAAAAAGGAAACAGAACAAAACTAAGTGGTCCCCGCCCCCCACCCCCCAGACCAGTGAATCTAGGATTCTATAACCAAGTGCCACAAGATTCCCCTGACTTTGAAAGTGGAAGAGTTTTCATTAACCTGAAGACCTTAGTCCTATGATCAAAAAGCTCATCAGTGTGGAAAATAGCTGATGGACTAGATCTAGTTAGATTGTAAATGACTGAATTTCTCCTAAGACCTGTGGCTTACTAATGTCTAAGTGATAGAGTAAAACCAAAATGACTGTGGGTGACAAGAGGGAAAACGTGTGCAGTCCTTCATCAGTTAGATCATGTTCATAACTCTCAGCCCATTTTGAGTCAGACTTTGTAAATAATGGAATTGGGCTCATTCATTCAGTAGAAAGCATTCCATTCACAAAAACTTCAGCTAAATTGACAATTGATTCATTATGAGTTCTTTTGCTGAAGGGTTGCTTTTCCACAACAGTCTCTTCTCTTAGACTGTCTCTTTCTCTGTGTTCTCATTCACTGTTTTTGCATATTTTTCCTTATAACTTATCAGACTTCTAGCGACTGCTGGTGGGGAGACCAGAAGGCTCCTTCCCCCATGGCCTGTGATCATCAAATGATACACTTTTTCCTTTAAAGAGAACATTTTGGTGCTAATTTTCCTGCATGCAATTGGACTGTTTGGTTTGCTGAAGTAGAATGGAAAAACATGCACACTATCTGACTTTGGAGACAAAAAAAATCATCTCCAGTTGAAAACCACTGACTTAAGGAGAGATATTTGGAGTATGAAAGATTTTAGTCTTTTTTTTCTTTCCTTTCTTTCTTTTCTTCTTCTTCTTCTTCTTCTTCTTCTTCTTCTTCTTCTTCTTCTTCTTCTTCTTCTTCTTCTTCTTTGCAATAGTTACAGAGAACCTATAATTGTGGAACAGTTTTATAGAAATCCATAGTGAACAAAAATTAAATTCTTTCCTTCAAATGATTTCTATTCTAGTGTATGTGTGTGGAAAAGATAGTAAACAGAAAAATGAATGTATTTGGAGAATTTCAGATGTTGATGAACATTGTGAAGACCATAAAACAAAGTAGTGAGACACAGTAACCAGGTCAGGTTTGGCAACACAGCACAGGGACCACAGAGAGCTCTCAATGCTTGATATTGCATCTTAACTGATCTCAAATCTCAGTAGATAAAGGATAGCTGTTGGTGTTAGTGGTGGTGGTGGCATTGAGAAGGAGAGGGACATGACCAAGGACATGGCTATAGAATTTTCTCTGACAGTCATCAATATGTAAGAATATCTGCAAAATAGCAAAGGCTTGGAAGACAGCAAAGTACTCAGGAAGTTGTAATTATCAAGGGAAGAGAGAATAAACTACTGAACTGGTGGCAGTGAAAATAGAAAGAATGAGGAAAACTGCACTTAAGGAATTTATAGGGGAGATTACTTGGTATTTATTTATCTATTTACTTTTATTTTTGTGCTTTTGATGCTGAGGACAGAACCTAGGGTCTCATGCGTGCTAGGTAAATGTTTTACCACTGAGCTACAGCCCAACCCTTTTAAATTGAATAGATCATTAAAGAAATAAAACCTTATGAAATTTTGCCACATAGCAATATTAAACTATCAATTGTGAAAAGAAGACTGCATTAACACATGGAAAGGCAGACAGCGCACAACTCAGAATGAAGCGCAGCCTGCTAGGTCGAGGACTTCATGTTTTGTGTACACATCCTCACTGGACTGTGTATTTTCTCATGACATTATGAACCAGTAACCATCATATGCAGGTCTGATGTTATTCTAAGAGCAGTACTTCAAACCTGTGGGTTTCGGTCTTACCTGAAAACATGACAGGGTATATGTCCAGAAGAAAAAAGTATATGAGATGTCTTCAAAGTGTCTACTTGGATGCACAAGTTTTTGAGGGAAATCATTAACAACAACAAGAACAACAATAACAACAATAAAACCCCAGGAAGAAAAAGAGAGCTATGAATTAAGGGCAGTACATCTGGACTGAAAGCTGATAAATTCAAGATGTCTGAGAACCTTTCCTAATAAGATGACTGATGAACAGTTGTAGGCATAATAATAAGATTAAGGATGAGGGGCTGGGGTTGTGGCTCAGCGGTAGAGCGCTCGCCTCGCACGTGCGTGGCCCGGGTTCGATCCTCAGCACCACGTAAACATAAATGCATTGCATTGTGTACAACTAAAGCAAAAAAATAAATATTTTTAAAAAGATTAAGGATGAGAGGATGACAAATATAGATTTTGGAATTGTTCCAATGAAAATAATTGAATCTCAACATTGGGCATAATCTCCAAAGGAGAAACGGAGAGGAGAGTAAACTAGAGTCAGAACATTGGACAAAAGTGTCAGGCAAGAGTTACCAGAACCCAAAGTATAGAAGAAACCTAAAACAGTCAAAGGGTTTAATAAATTTGAGCAGCCAGATGTCATGGAATGAAGTTGTAATTCAGGAAGTTGGTAAAACACTGAGGCCAATGAGGCCAAACTATTAACATCTTCCTTTTAGATAATTGTAAAAAGAAGGCTACATGCTTTATATATGTTAGTATGATAGAGGGAAAATCTTTTTTTTTTTTTTTTTTTTTTTTTTTTTTTTTTAGAATGATGGCAATTGAGATACATGTAGAGCTAGGAAAGAAATTTCTGTTACCTGAGAAAAAGAAACAGATGCAACAAAATTTGGAACCTGGGTGGAGAGGTGAAAGGACCTGGGCAAGGAAGTGGAGGGATTGATTTTGATGATGAAGGGGATCACCTCCCTCTGAGAGAAGGAAGGACCACTGTGTGGAGGAAGATGACATGGTATCAAAGTAATGAGAAGATATTGGTCACAGGTGAAGAGAAACACTGAGTGAGACGCTCCCACAGATGACTGCAGGGACCTGCTGTGAGACACAAGGAAGGAACTGAGAAGAGTGAAACAGTTCGGTACAGCCCCGTGGAGACAGGAGCTGAGAAAGCACCCTCAGGGGTGGGGGTTCTGCTGGCTTTAGACGATACAGACTTATTGTGGATCAAATCGGCACAGTGTTGTGAAGATCATAAGTCAGTTTTGGCTACTGGGGTATAGGAAAAGAGCAAATGGGAATGAGAAATTAGTAGTAAAGGCAAGAAGAAAAATGAGCCCAGAGTTTTGGACAGAGGCCTTGACAAGGCCACTACAGGACCAGAAGTGGTGCGGGACAAATGGGAAAAAATTTTGAGAGACTATAGGTTACACTGAGGGGAAGAGCATGTTCCAGGGGTTTCAGTGAGGAACACTGCTGTGACTTTACTGTGATCAGAAGGGATGAGGCCCAAGATTAAGTGTAATTCTGCATCAACTTTGTGCTTAATCATTATGATCATAGTGGTTAATAGAACATGCAAGGTCTCTGTCCTCCTGGATCTATATGCAGGAGAAAAAGGCAATGAGAGATGTGAAATAAAGAGAACATGCAGGGAAAATACTAGGTGAGATGATGATACATAGACGGATGTGATTGCAGGCAGCTGCTGTTGGTACCATGCTCCAAGTGGGAAAGGAAGTTCTTGGAGTAAAGAACATTGCAGATGAGACCCGAGTGACCAGAGAGATAGGGGCAGCCCTGCGACAAGGGCTCTCAAGACATTCTTAGGCTCTGGAAATGGAGATAAAAAGGAGAGAGACATCCAGGGAAGCATATAAACTTTTGATTCAAACAACTGGTGGCCCTTTTTACTCAGATGAGGAAGATTCTAGAAGAGTAGGTCTTGAAAGGGGTGAGGATTGTTAGATAATGAAGAATTATCTTTTGCCATGTTTAGTTTAAGATGTCAAAATGTGGTCCTGAAGATGATTTTAAGCATGACGAAAACATGGATGAAGATCCATGAGGTTTAAGGTCAGGGAATCTGAAAAGTAAAGAGACTCAGGTTGCAATATGGGTGATCCTTATCATCCCTAGAAGGATGTTATAATATAAGTGGACAATGACAAAAAGCACCTTGAAACAAAATTAGAAGGAATGAATTGGTTTTCCTAAGACATCCGAAAGCCTAGAGGATGGGATAAGGATATGGAGGAAGGCCACATATACAGTCTCAAGGAAGCAATTGATGGAGATTAAATGTGCATAATTGACAATAAATAGAAGAAATTTGGGCAATTAAGTAAAGATGCTTATTAACATAGAATGCATAAAAGAATAAAAAGTTAGGCAATGATAGATGCTACATTTTAGCTTAAAGTTTTGCTATCCATGAAATACATCATTCTACTGATAAGTGTGTAAGGAGAGAGAGCAAGGATGTTACAAACAGAGCACAGCAGAGAATCAGATGATCCAACCTTGAGCTTTAATTCTTACAAGTTCAACCTAAGATTTCTTCCTTTTTGCATCTGCTCGTGTGTGTGCTCCAAGATCAGCTTGGGGCTAATATTTCTCTAAGCAAACATGTGATTCTAATGAAATTTGCTGAATTTCAAACAGCCACACGTGTATGAAAGCTGCCCAACTCAGATATTTGTGGAATGCTGATTTTCCATACATATCAACATTTGGTAATTATCATCAGAACTATTCATGTAAGTTTAAAAGTGGAAATAAAATTAAGAGAGATTCAAACATGGGCCTCAGATGACCTTCTGGGTAACCCTTCGAGGTAATCATTCCTCTCAGTAAATGCACAAGGACTGCCACCAATGTGGCTAGGCATTCTTCTCAGCTCCATTTCTCATGCAAATATTAACAGAAAAGCTGCCTTTTCCTCTTAAAACCCCACATATAAGGTGGGGAGGCACTTTACTCGTGATGAGCTACAATCAAGTTGTAATAAGTATGTTTCTAAATTGACATAAATCTGTGTTTGCATTCTTTCATAATTTCTAACTTTCTCCAGGCCTGCCCTTTCCTACATTTTGTTTAGTTTTTTTTTTTTCCTTAATCTTTTGCAAGGGTATAGTGTATGGATTCTGAATAGCAATACACTGGCATGCTATGTTAGTGATGGATAACTGTGTAACAAACTATACCAAACTTAGTTGCTTGAAACAACCAATGCTACTTTTCTGTAGATGTCTGTGGGTCAGGAATCCAGAGGTGGTTGGACTATATGGTATGACACCAAGATACAAGATATGACATAGAGATTGTCAAAAGGCTGTGAACAAGTGTTGGCTGGGGTGGTACTCCTCTTGAGGCTCATCTCAGGGAGGATTCACTTCCAAGATTACGCAGCGGCTGGTGGCAGATCTCAGTTCCATGCTGTGTCTACAGGGCTGCCTCAATCCAAGAGAGATGTGAGGGAGAGGGACTAAGGTGGAAGCCAGAGTCTTCTTATAACCAAATATCAGTTGTGACATCCTATTACTGCTACAGTGTCCTGTTCACTAGAAACACATGAGCAAGTCCACTTAACAATAAGGGAAGAAGGAGTATTCAGGGTGTAAATATCAGAAGGAAGGTCCATTTGGGACTATCTTATAGACAGACCACCACACAGGATGAGTCATAGAAGCCTCATTTGGCAGATGGGAAACTGATAGTAAGCGAGGATTTTAGCTTACCCAAATCCATGCCTCTCAGAAATGTAGCAAAAATGAATGTAAATATAGGACAACCTGATTTCAAAACTACATGTTTTTTTAGCACTGCAATTGAACTGCTATATGAAAAAGTATTACATTAATAATCATACACAAAACTGCATAAAAAAACTATCAAAATAATTCAATATGGTTGTGAAAATGCCTTGGCAACCTACTTCTCTAGAACTTTATTTGTCCAGTAAACATTCACAAAGACCCATTTTATGCCACACACTGTTATGATCACTGCCAATGCAAGATGATAACATAAAGCTCTTGCTTTACAGGTATTTATAATTCCGCAGGGAAAACAAATTTATGAGTAAATAATAGCAATACAAAAATTATTATAGAACACAAAACTATACCCTTGAGTTGTTTCTTTTTTTCTTTTTTTGCAGCACTGGGGATCGAATCCAAGGCCTTGAGCATGATAAACGAGTGCGTTATCACTAAGATAGATATGTGACAAGAATTCTGAATTTGCCTCTATGACTAAAACGAAAATACAAATATTGACCTGTGTCTAAACCAAGAAAGGAAAATATTTAAGACCTGAATGGAACTCAGCTTAGAAGCAGCCACCCCAGTGGTAAAGTGCCCCAGTGCCAATAAATAAATAAATAAATAAATAAGAAGCAAGCCACCCATTCTAGGCTGTGATGGAAAAGAATCACTCATAAGAAATCAGAATTTGTTTTTTGTAGTATGAGAAGATTTGAGGCCCAAATTCACAACAACATTGAGGTGCAGAAAATGTTATAGAAAAACTCACATAAATACTGGTTCATGTGTCCTGAAATACAAAGGAGCCAGGCAGGTGAAACTTCATAAGTTTCCCAGAAAAGTCATCACAGTCTGGGACTTCATAGTGTCCTGTGGAAGATGGCACCAACAGAGGATGAATACTTTGGCAAAAATCTCTTAACACATGTAGAGAAATTTAACACAGTCAATTCTTGTTAATCATGGTAGCCATGTTTCATGAAGTCACCACAATTAGAGAATATTGAAAAATGATTCAATATTGAACAATGACCCTTAGGGGAAATAGGGGGATTGCTCACATCATTTTTTTGTCAACTAACCAATACAAAACCTCATGTATATTTCTAGTTAAAGACACCGTAATAAATCACAATTGATAATTATTTAACATTAAATTCATGGCCAACAGCACTGTAACTCATACTTGAAGGAAGCTTATCTAGTGCACACATTCTTCGACCACTGTCTTCTTGCATGTAAGAATAGGAGACAGTTCCTCAGCACACACAGGGGCCATTTAAAAAGGGAAATAACCAACAACAAATTCAGAAATGTGAACAACATGGAACCAAATATGTTGCAAAAAGGATACGTGTTTACACTATGACAGCTGAAACAAGAAAGCAGTGTTGTCCCTCTGGCCTCCCCTGGAGACTGTGACATTAAGCAACTCAATTTTTTCACTGCTCTGTATGTGCATATGTCTATGAGTTGCTTAAAAAACTTCCTACAATATTGATTTTGGTGCTACAAATAATTTTTAACAAGTTAGTACATTCACAAATACGAATCCAAAAATAATGAGAACTGACTGTACTTAAAAATACAGATTACGGATCCAATAAACAGAATGATTTACATTCAAAGACCTAGAGATAGGAGACTTTACTATAGGCTAAAAATACAGAAAAAATAGAATTCTTTTAAAAAAATCTTTCCCCCGCATTTTTTATTGGCAAATTATATTTGTACATATGATACGATTTGTTGTTACATATATGCATATGCACATGATTTACAATATAACAATTTGTCCAATGTCACTCTAAGAAATAGATTTTTTTCTTTTCCTTTTTTATTTATAATAGTAGTATGTATTACAATTCATAATGCACATATATAGCATCTTTTTACATACAACTGTTTGTATACAAAGTATATAAGTACCATTCAGATCTTCAATCATGCATTTAGGATAATGATATCCATCTCATTCAACCACCAATTTTTTTTCTTCCCCCCCCCCTTACTCCCTCCCTTCCCTTCCTTTTCCTTTGACCATTCTAGTGTTCCTCTAATCCTCCATCATTTCCCCATCCAACAACACTGTGAACTAGCCTCCTTATATCAGAGAAAACATTCGGTATTTGGATTTTTGAGATTGACTAATTTCCCTTAGCATTATATTCTCCAACTTCATCCACTTACCTGCAAATGCCATTATTTTATTCTCTTTTATTGCTGAGTAAAATTCCATTGTGCGTATATACCACATTTTTTTAATCCACTCATCTACTGAGGGACATCTAGCTTGGTTCCACAACCTACCTATTGTGAATTGTGCTGCTATAAACATTGAAGTGGCTGTGTCACTGTAATATGCTGTTTTTAAGTCCTTTGGGAATAGACCCAGGAGTGGGATGGCTGGGTCATAGGGTGGTTCCATTCCCAGTTTTCCAAGAAATATCCATACTGCTTTCCATAGTGGTTGCACCATTTTGCAGACCCACCAGCAATGTATGAGTGTGCCTTTTCCCCCACATTCTCTCCAACATTTATTGTTGTTTGTGTTCTTGATAGCTGCCATTCTGACTGGAGTGAAATGAAATCTTAGAGTAGTTTTGATTTGCATTTCTCTAATTGCCAACGATGTTGAGCATTTTTTCATATATTTGTTGATTAATTGTGTATCTTCTTCTGAGAAGTGTCTTTTCAATTCCTTAGCCCATTTATTCATTGGGTTATTTGATTTTTTGGTGTTAAGTTTTTTGAGTTCTTTATATATTCTAGAAATTAGTGCTCTATCTGATGTGCACATATTAAATACTTGTTCGCAATTAGTTGGCTCTCTATTCATCTCACTGATTGTTTCTTTTGCTAAGAAGAACCTTTTTAGTTTAAATCTATCCCATTCTTTAATTCTTGGTAATAATTCTTGCGCTACAGGATTCTTATTAAGGAACTTGGGGCCTAATCTGACATGTTGGAAATTGGAGCTTACTTTTTCTTCTATTAGGTGTATTGTCTCTGGTCTAATTCCTAGGTCCTTGATCCACTTTGAATTGAGTTTTGTGCATGGTGAGAGATAAGGGTTTAATTTCATTTTGTTGCATATGGATTTCCAGTTTTCCAGCATCATTTGTTGAAGAGGCTATCCTTTCTCCACTGTACATTTTTGGCACCTTTGTCTAATATAAGATAGCTGAAATTATATGTATTAGTCTCTATGTCCTCAATTCTGTACCATTGGTTCACCCGTCTGTTTTGGTGCCAATACCATGCTGTTTTTTTATTACTATTGCTCTATAGTATAATTTAAAGTCTGGTATGGTGATGCCTCCTGCTTCACTTTTCTTGCTCAGGATTGCTTTGGCTATTCTGGGTCTCTTATTTTTCCAGATGAATTCCATGGCTGCTTTTTCTATTTCTTTGAAGAATGACATTGGGATTTTGATTGGAATTGCATTAAATCTGTATAATGCTTTTGGTAGTATGGACATTTTGACAATATTGGTTCTACCTATCCAAGAGCAAGGTAGGTCTTCCCATCTTCTGAGTTCTTCTATGATTTCTTTCTTTAGTGTTCTGTAATTTTCCTTATAGAGGTTTTTCACCTCTTTCGTTAAGTTGATTCCCAGGTATTTTATTTTTTTTGATGCTATTGTAAATGGGGTAGTTTTCATCATTTCCCTTTCAGAGGCTTTGTCACTGATGTACAAAAATGCCTTTGACTTATGTGTATTGATTTTGTATGCTGCAACTTTGCTGAATTCATTGACTAGTTGTAAAAGTTTTCTGGTAAAGTTTTTTGGGTCTTCTAGGTATATTATCATGTCATCAGCAAATAGTGCTAATTTGAGCTCTTCTTTTCCTATCTGGATCCCTTTAATTTCTTTTGTCTGTCTAATTGCTCTGGCCAGAGTTTCCAGTACTATGTTAAATAGCAGTGGTGAAAGGGGGCATCCCTGTCTTGTTCCAGTTTTTAGAGGCAATGCTTTCAATTTTTCTCCATTCAGGATAATGTTAGCTCTGGGCCCTGCATAAATCGCTTTTGTAATGTTGAGATATGTTCCTGATATTCCTAGTTTTTCCAGTGTTTTGAACATAAAGGGGGTTGTTGTATTTTGTCAAATGCTTTTTCTGCGTCTATTGAGATAATCATATGATTTTTGTCTTTAAGTCTATTGATGTGATGTATTATGTTTATTGATTTCTGAATGTTGAACCAGCCTTGCATCCCTGGAATAAACCCCACTTGATTGTGGTGCACTATGTTTTTGATATGTTTTTTATTCGATTTGCCAGAATTTTGTGGAGAATTTTTGTATCTATGTTCATTAAAGATATTGGCCTGAAGTTTTCTTTTTTGGATGTGTCTTTGCCTGGCTTTGGAATTAATGTGATATTGGCCTCATAGAAAGAGTCTGGAAGAGCTCCCTCTTTTTCTATTTCTTGAAATAGTTTGAAGAGCATTGGTATTAGTTCTTCTTTGAAAGTCTTGTAGAACTCGACTGTAAACCCATCAGGTCCTGGACTTTTCCTTGTTGGTAGCTTTTTGATGACATCTTCTAAGAAATAGAATTCTTAAAAAATATGAAAAAGAAATAGACTAATAGAGAAATGAACCAAAAAAGACGTTAAAGTTGAAAAATTTATTATTGAAAATAAAAATGACAGGTTAGAAAATAAAGAATTTTTATTTAGTAAAAAAAATTGAAGTTAAAAGAGATTTTAGGAACTCATTCAAAATGCACATAAAATATTTTTAAATTAAATATAAGGTAAGAAATAAGAAATACATGGAAAGAAGATCCAATATTATTCATATTTGTTTCAGAAATAGAGTAAAGAAATAAGGAAGAGCCAATACTTGAAAAGATAAGTAATGATGATTTTCCAAAACTTAAAGAGTAGTCATATTGAAAAAGTGCACAAAGTATAGGGACAAAGTTTTAAAATTTCCTACTGCACACGTATTAGTCAGTTTTTCATTATTATAATGAAATACTTGAGGCAGGCTAACCTTATAAAGAAAAGATTTATTTAGGGCATAACTCTGAGGGTTGAAAGTCCAAACATCATAGTTTAGTCTTTGGTGAAGGCTGGTCTTGGCTGTCACTTCATGGTGGATCCTATGGGAGAGGTAAAGGTCATGTGGCAAAACAGGAAGCTAGAGGGAGACTGGGGTCTTACACTCACTTCTAAGGACACAACCTCATTGGACCTAATGACTTTCCCCTAGGCTCCACCTCTTAAAGTATTCACACCTGAACACTGTCAAATTAAGTATCAACACATAAATTTTGGGGGACAAACCACATCTAAACCATAAATGCATACATTGTAATAAAACACAAGAATATCCAGGATAAAGGAAGTATATAAGTTACCATGGAGGAAATGAAATATTACTTATAAAGAAAAAAAATTTCATAAACAACTCCAGAAAATAGAAAAAATGAAATAATATATTGATAGCTATGAAACTAAAATTTTGTACCTAGCTAATCCAACTTTCAAGAACAAAGAAATATAAAGACTTATTTCAACATCTAAAGACTCATAAAGCTTAAATGAAAAAACTACTAATGGTCAAACTTTAGCAAGAAAAAAATCAAGAAAACAATGAAATGTGTAGAAAATGGTAAGCAAAAATATTGGTAAAATATCAATGAATTTAAACTAGCATAGACTGTAAAACTATAATGTAGTGGTTAAAACCAGTTTAGGAACAAAGCACTTAGATAAAACTTAGAAGATGTAAAGAGAGGATTTGGTAAGAAAGTTAATGTACTTTGAGTTCATTATTTTTATCATAGAGAAGATAACAAATACTTTATTTTGTTAGAAAAAATTATATGACCTGATTGCTAAATTTTAAAATGTAACTAACCCCTGTAGAATGAAAATGGAATGCATATCTTTTCAAGTCAGTAAAAGACAAAAAGAAAGCTAACCTCATCAGTCCACCTCACATTGTGTTTGCTTAGCATTACAAAAAGGGCAAAAGTGATCAGTATGTATGTTACTAGCATAGAAAAAAAAAAAAGGCAGCAACAAAAAACAAAAAACAAAACCAAACCTTCTTTATAGGAAGGTAATACCACCTAGAGCAACAGAAGTAGACCCAAAGAGATTCAACTGTTGGTTATTAGACAGGGGCTATAAAATAACTATGATTATTATGTTAAAGAAAAAATGGAGAGTAAAATGGAGAAATTCAGCACAGTACTGAATCTGTGAATAAGAACCTAATGTAAATTCTAGAACTGATACACATAATAACTAAAATTACAAATTCAATAGATAAGCATGATAGAAAATTAGACACAGAAAAACAGAAGATTTGTGAACTGGAATACAGAACAGTTGAAAGTATGCAGTTCGAACACCAGCAAGAAGATAGGATGGGAACTAAGGAAAACTACATGAGAGATACATGGGGCATCAGATTTATAAGACTGGCATACCTTCAGAATCCCAGAAGGAAAGGAGGAATGGAATGGAAGTATGGAATAGAAGTAATAGTTGAAGAAATATTGGAAGAGAATTTTCCACAACTGACCAAGACATCATATCATAGACTTCAGAAACTTATCAATCACACTCATAATGTCTTCTGTGCATATATTAAAACTTCTGTAAAGACCCAAGATAAAATTTCAAAAGCAGACAGAGATTACAAATGTGTATATTACATTCAAAGGAGCAGCAGTAAGAATAGTGGCCAACATTGCCAAAAGAGCAATAAAAGCCAGAAGACAATAAAGTGACATCTTTAAAGTGCTGGAAGGGAAAAGAAAAAAAGAAGAAGAAGGAAAAAAAAAGAAAAAAAAAAACACTATTCTAGAATTCTACTTAGTAAAAATGTACTTAAAAATGGACATGAATAAAATCCTTTTAGTCATACAATTCAAACATATCTTGGCACAAAAGTCATAACACAAAACTTAAAAGGAGTATGCACACAGGAAAAATGGGGACTCCGAAAGAAAGGTATGGTTAAATGGGTAAGGAAGTTTGCATCTTACCCTGATCTAAATAGGGCCCCAAAGCCTTTGTATAATCCAAGATGTGGGAAGAAACCTCACAAATGACTGAGGTTGATTTTCCACTACCTAGTAGAAAGAAGTTTAGAGATAAGATAGCAGTATTTATATAAAATGGCCTTTTAACTCTATACATGGTGTGAAACACTAAGAAGAACTTCTAAGAGCACATATCTATTTTTCCTGAGATGAAGATTTCTACCATTGTATGTTTAAAAGTCACTTATTGTTATGGTTTAGATGTGGTGTCCCCTGAAAGCTCACATGTGAAACAATGCAAGAGTTTTTCAGAGGAGAAATGATTGGGTTGTGAGAGTTTTAACCTAATCAGTGATTAATCCCCTGATGGGGATTAACTGAGTGATACCTGAAGTGGTAGGCTGTGGCTAGAGGAGGTGGGATTGGGTGGTGTGGCTTTGGGGTATAGATTTCGTCTGGCAAGTGGAGAACTCTCTTCTCTCTGCTTCCTATCACCACCACTGCTTCCCTCCGCCACCCTCTCCCTCCCATGATCTGCCTCACCTTGAGAATTTGGTATCTGTTTCCCCCCCTTTATGAAAAAAGCAGTTATCTGAACCCCTTTATTGAATTGTGCAAATTTTCCTCAAAGATGCATAGTATTCCTTTGGATCATATGGTTAAGTGTTCATATTAGGTGTTTTGGCATTCTTATTTTGTTCCATTGAGTATTTTTCTAATCTATTTACTTTAATTATTCATCTGTACAACTAACTTTGTTATCTTTGCACCCAGAGGTGCAATTCCTCTAGTCATTTTTCTTCTTAATGAGTAAATTTTCTATTCTGGACATTTTATCTCTAAATGCAATGATTATTTTTAATTTAACAGAATTTCTGTTGGTGTTTGTTTAGGACTCTGTTAGGTCCTGTAAATAATTTGAGGAAGAAGTAAATTTACCACCCTGAACCTTATTAAAAGAATGCAACAGGAACATGAGATATTAATTGTAGTGATTTCCTTGGGAATCATTTGAAACCCTGTTGTATGCCTGTTGAATTAAATACTTTATCATTATGAAAATCCTTCTTCATCTCTGGTGAGGTCCATTTTTAAAATATGCTTTTAAATCTTCTCTGACTATTGGTATAGCATGTCTGTTTTCATGCAATTGCTTGACACTTATGTTGAAGTAGATCTCTCTCTCTTTTTAAAGTGGGAAATAGCTGATTTGGTATACATCAACATGATAGAATATTAGATTATTATCTATTCATTTAAAATTGTACTTATGAAATCTAAAAACACAAAAGAACAACAACAAAACACAAATATTTCTATTCTGGTACATTAAAGAGCCACATTAAAAAATGATGACCTTTGACCTGAAAGTGTAGATAAATGTGCTTATTCATGCACTTAGGACAGGATAGCATGAACAAAATCTGAAGCACTTATTTTGATAGGACAATAGGCTTATTGTTATAAGTTTTCTCTTTAAAGTTTATTTAGTACCATGGATTTTTGCAATCATAATAGAAGAGTGTACAACTTTTATGCTGTATGGTTGATGGCAAGTGTATTGTTCCAGAAATTCTTTTCCCTCTTGTGAAAATGGGATCTATCTCTGTTCCTAACCTTTTAGGGACATTCTAATTCTCTGTAGTTTTTTTTTCTTTTTTTTCAACAAGATTACAGGTTGTAATTCAGCAATCACACTTCCAAAGGCTGCATATTCACTGGGAAGAAAATATCATGGGCATGGATTTACTGAAAGTGGCTACAAGCTCCTCTGTCCCTTATCTCTTAACTTAAATTTCTCATCCCTCTTCCTGATTTTAAGTATCTTTCTCAGCCAAATCACCCATCTTCTGGAAACAAAAAAGAAGCTAAGTGTTATTTATAGATTTTTGCCTTTCTTCTACTCTTGGATAACATTATAGGACTACTACCAAGTAGTTACCTTCCACATTTAGCTTCCTGTTCCAAAAATAGCTTAAAAAGTCCTTTTTGTTTTCTTTGACCTTAACCTTGATTCTATTGTTATCAGTTTTTGATGCAATAACATGATTCAACATGGTCCATGATTCTGTACTTCTTCAAGAATTGGTGCACATACTTTTAAAAACTATTTTTTTTAAAGTGATTTGCATATTAGTTATTCTCTCCTCATTTCAAATATCTTGTGGTCTTTTCACTTAAGAAAGTTTCCAAAAACATTTGACCTGTCTTTTTTTTTTTAAAAAACAAAGCTTTCGGCTTTGATATCAGATTTAATTTTTTTTTTTAAATGAAAGCTTTTGGAAGGGGATTGAGTAAAGAAAAAATGAGAAAAAATGGTTATTTTTTTCAACTCAAAACAACTCTTACATTGTGCCAGTGACCACTAAAGTAGAGCTCTATTTGTGTAACAACAATACTTGATAAAGCAAAGGCTTTCCTTATCAACTCCAGGACACAGCATTACACAGTGTATGTTCAGAATACACACAGTAAGATCACTATGCTACAGAACTTTCTGATCTTTTCCTAGAGGTTACTAATGTCTAATTGCATCATGACTCATAAATAGTTTTCTAATGCAATAAAACCTTACCATTTGGCAATGCTTGCTGACTACTCTAATATCATCAGGCTGATTAGTTGAAAAGCAAAATAATGATAGAATGACTTTTTAAAAATTAAAAATGCTCAATATTCTAAAATTTAAAACATTTGGTTATTAGAAATGTCAATTATCTTAGTCCATTCAAAAAGCAATGAATGAAGTAAGATTGTGTGTGTGTGTGTGTGTGTGTTGGTTTGCTCCCAACATCTTGGTCTTCGTCCAATAAGTGCTCAGTTCAAAACAATCAATTTATCTGGGTACAACAAATTTATTCTAATTTGGAGGTTTAGAAAGCTCACCCCCAAGGAATATTTTCCAACATTTCCTCCTAATATCAACTTACTGAATTTACCACTTATGTAATAATGTGTATTTCTAAATATGAAACATTTTTATTGGAGAGATTTCATGGTAAGTTTGATCACTCTATAAGGCATTCAATCTATCATAACATCCAAAATTTAAGTGTAACACGAGTTGACCATAAAACCTTAAGTTGAATTTAGTGGTTTAGTGCTGTGTCTTCTGAGGAAAATGTAGTCAGCCATGGGATAATTCCTGTCCCTTTGCCAAGACTTCCAGGCTAAATTCAATTACTGTGGTGATCAGATAGATTATCTCCCCCCCACCATTTATGACCTTGTAAACAAAGAGATGGCATCTCCTATAGTGTAGCAGATACATGTATAGTATAATGTATTATTAGAAAAGTGATCATGGAGATGGTTCATGTGAAAGTTTCAAGTCAGTGGAAGCTCATGGCAGATGATAAGGCAGCCTCCCAAAGGATAATGTGGCGTGTTCTATGCATACCTGAGGGCAAACACAGACACTCATGCCCAGTTCTCTGAATAATTATGTAGCTGTACCTATTACAAATATCTAGTTCCTAGTGCTTAGATAATTCTTCTCATCCCTACCATAGCAACTGTAGAATGATTAATTATCTCTTATTGATGGGAGCCGGTATTGTGGCTCAGTGGTAGAGCACTTGCCTAGCATGCGTGAGGCACTGGGTTCCATCCCTGACACCACATAAAAATAAAAACAAATAAAATAAAGGTATATAAAAATCCGTTTCAAATTTAAACAAAAAAAATCCATGTTTAAAAAAATAATCTTATTGAAATTGAGAACACCAGTGGGCACTACTTTTCATGGTGGGTCTTTACCAAATTGATAATAATATTTTAGATGTCATTGTAAAATATTCAACAACCACCTTCTTTGTACCATCTCCTGATGGAGAGAAGAAAAACTGAGTGTGGAGTCTCACATTTGATAAGGAGGTGAGGTAGAAGGAGGAAGGGGGATAAAAACCGAGCTCACCTCTGTGTAAGTGCTCTCTGAGGTTTTAATGCAGGAAGGCTTGTGAAGCCTGATGAAGTAAAAAGGGAAAAAAAGGCAAGCCAGAGCACTAGAGCAGGCCCCTTCACTTCTCTCACTTTGTGCACATCCAATTGCCTCCCTGTTGCAGTGGCTTGCTTATGGTTGCAATGGCAACAAGCTGGCTCCAGAAGTCATCATCAAGCTGACTCACATGGGTGATCTTCATTGTTTGTCATTGTTGCTTGTAGGTGATTAATTTTTGCATGACATTTCTTAATTCTTTTCTTGCTCCAAATCTCCAAAGTTGGGTAAATGTTACATAATGCAGACTTTCAATGACTCAATTATGCACTGTCCCATCCAGTGTCTATTATTAAATCTGTATTCATTCTTATGGTTTGAGTACATAGAATTCATCAATAGACCTCTTAGAAAATGAAGTTTCACAAAATGGATCTATTTTAATTTAATCATTTTAGTGAAGAAATTACTCTGTCCCAAACGGGGTTGCAAATTATCATGAACTGGTTTAGTTGAATTAACCTGCAAGGTAGTTGACTGAATATAACTGAAGATAACAGTTTAATGGAAATAAGGGCATAAGGGTATGGGTGTGAGTTGGAGTTTAGAGCTTAGTACTGTAGGAGGAAAGAAATTTCTTTCTTTCCTGTTACTAGGCTCATAAATGAGGACCCTGTAGCAAGATTCAGATTGACAAGAGAACAAAATATGCAAATCGATTTAATATAAACTTGTTTAAGATGAAACTGTTTATCTTTAAGCTAAGTTTGATGAAGAGTGAGGAATCAGAAAAAAACAATGGGACTACAAAAGGATATGATCTAATGGTTATGAACTGGGGGACCCAAGGTAGGCCTATTTGTTCAGATTCTTCTTGGTGTCCTTGTGTGTTCAGAGATAAGGGTGTTCACTTCCTTTGGATATACAGAGGGTACCACTAGAATGAGGGTCTTATGCTCTGCTTCAGTGAAGAAGGGCAAGAGGAGGGTGAGAGTGACCTTCCTGTTTCTGCTGTTTTCTTAAATACCAAGGTACTGTATTTTTGGTCAGTTGTGTCCTGAATCCCATCAGCACTCTGTCCAGGGAGACAGGATCTGAGTATGGGATTTGGGACAGCCAATAAAAAATATATGAAATTATCATGAACCAAGTGTCCACAGAATTTTTAAGAACCTAATATACCATCTGTTATAGCTCCATATTTTTTTTCAAATGAGAAGTAATTAAGGCACAGGAAAATATGGTTTATGATCACTCAGGATAGTGAGGCCAAGACAAGTACTTAGCTCTCTGTTGGTCCAGAATTCTTTGTCTAAGGCCACCAGTGCCTTCCTTTTTCTTCAGTAGATGCTCAATGATCTAACCTTATTTGTGGATCTCAAAACAACTCTTAATTATGAATAATAACTACAGTTTTCTTTTTTTGTCAAAATGCAAAGAGTTTTATAACAGTCAACGTAGTATTTATTTTTCAAAGAATTTTGTCATCATAGAACCCAGAAAAGATTCATGTAGGGAAAGATAACATGGGAAATCAATCAGCTGTCCTGCTTTGGTAGATAAAAATCTATGTTTAGCTGAGGTAAACTCATTTGCGGAGGTTAGAGAGCCTTCTGCTTAAACACTAAGTTCACTTGGGCTGTTGGAGTCTGGGAGGTTCAAAATCAAGGCACTAGGATGATGTGACACCTGTTGAGGGTTGGTTCTCATGGACAGTGTGTTTCATGTGTCCTCACATGGGAGAAGGGATGAACAAGGCCCCAGGTCTCTTTTTCTAAGGCAATGATCTCACCTAGGAGGGTGGAGCCCTGTTGGCTGAAACATCTCTCCAATCCTCTGTGTCCTAATACCACCACATTGGGAGTTAGATTTTAGTATTAATTTTTAAGGGGGCACAAGCTTTCAGACCATAGCCAATGTGGTGCTTTGAAATTTTTTTTTTTTTTTGGGGGGGAAGAGTTATTTCTTTTTAGGTGGTAGAGGAATTGATTTTCACATATTATGTGAGGTGTCTAAAGATGTTATTTCTTTAGAAGAAGAAAGGAAGAAGGATGGTCATGTGTGGTCATTAAAATGCAAGGGCCTTGTTTTTGTACTCACCATTGCTGGCACTGAAGTCACTGTATGTGACCCTTTGGGAGTATGTTTCATAGGGTAAAGCCACAAATGGCTTCTCATTTTCTGGGGGATCTTATGGATTAGATAACTCACATATGAGATTTGGTGAAAGACAAGGAATCCTCTTGAGGCCTGTCAGTTTGTACGATGCTAAGAAAGTTTCCCCACACTTTACAATTTAATAATCCTGCTACCACAACAGCCATGTAAAATCAGAAAGACTGATTGTACTGTGTATTTTTGTTTTTCTTATAAAAGCAATGTAAGATAATCTTAGGAGGGAAATATGTTATACAACTCATATGATAGAGGGTCTAAAACAAAACACAGAAGGTCTCTTCAGGTCCTTCCGCCCCCCAATTTTTATGTATAAATGAGATTGTACTATACAGCTGCATTTACACATATGTACTCCACCCCTCCCTTGCCTGTGTTCTGCTCATTTTTTCCACTTCAGTGTAGGTGGGTCTATCTCACTGCTACAGCTCTACAGTGGTTTCATTGTATAGTTGTATTGTAAATTCAATGATGTATTCTGTCAGCTCCTATTGGTGGAATCTGATTTCTTTCAAATTTTCTCATTCATTAAGAAAACTTTAGTGAACATCCTTTCAGAGATATTCACTGACTGAAGCAGGTATAGGGTAATTACAAACATGGCAGAAAGCAACAACAGTCAGGAAGGTTCATCATTGACCTTCTGAACCCTTTCCAGTGAGAATTAGAATAAAAATAAAAGTCTGAAAAACAGTGGAGTCACTTGCTCCAAAAATAAACATAATGTTCATATGTGAAATGGGATAAATTTTATAGATGGGAGAGAAATGAGATAGCTCTCTTCCCTATTGAAGAAATAAGTCAATTTCAGCAAAGAAAAAAAAAAAACAGAAGTAATGAATTGCTAAGCAACAGAGATTCTGTTTACATGCAAATATTGTTGGTAATAACAAAAAGAAACAGGGTGCAAGAATAACACAGGAAATATGATCTGAAAGCAAAATTTCCTATAATAAAATATTTGGGGTTTGTTTTGGAGTGGTATGGTTTTCCACAAGTCAACAACTATTTATATTGACACCATCTGAATTAATCTGTCCCAAAGTTAACCTGATATTTAGCAAACTGCCATCTGCCTAGGAAGGAAGTTTATTCTGACAAAACAAAGACCAAAGAGGTGCTTTCGTATCAGCTTATCTCCTCAAAGGACCTTACCAAGGTCAACTCTGGGGTGCTTCAGAACTCTCTTATTAACTCTTAAAATCTGAACCACAGTGGAGCATAAATATTTTCGCTAAGATGTGGGCTTTTAAATGATATTGCTTTATTATTTTGATTAGGATGGACTTTTAAGTTTCCAGTGAAATGCACAGGGGCTAAGGCATTTGTCCTAAATACGTTTTTTTAAAGGATGTTTTTTAGAGCAGTTGTAGGTTCAATGGAAAACTGAGAGGACAGTACAGAGCTTTCCCATGTACCCCTGTGAACAGCATGCGGTCTCCCTCATCAGCATCCTCCACCAGAGTGGTACCCTTGTTACAACCAGACCTACATCAACATATTATCAACACCCAATGCCGGTGGTTTACACAAGGGCTCATTGTGGCACACATTCTGTGGGTTTAAACATACTCATAATGACTTATTTCCACCCACCATTAGAGTATCTTAGAGGGTATTGTCACTTTCCTAAAAATCCTCTGTGCTCCACCTACTCAACCCTCCCTTCTTCTTCTTATCCTCTGGCCATCTATTTATTGTTGCAGTAGTTTTCTTTCCCAGGATATCAGTTAGTTAGAATGTTACAATGTGTAGCCTTTTCACATTGACTTATTTTGCTTATTAATTATTAGGTTTTCTTCATGTCATTTCACAGATTGATAGATCATCTCTTTTTTCGTGCTGAATAATATTCCACTGTCAGGATGGACCACGATTATTGGTCTATTTATCTAGGTAATGGGCCAATAATGTCCAAGATGTCCAGGCAAGGACATCTTGATTACCTCTCAGGGTTGGAAATTATGTAAAAAGCTGTTATAAACATCTGTATGCCTGATTTTGTGTGGAGATCAAGTTTTGACTGCTTTTGGTAAGTATTGAAGAGTGCCATTGCAGGGTTGTAACCTTAGTTTTGTAAGAAACTGCCAAAGTCTTAAAAATAGAATTGATCTTACAGAATCAGAACATATTTCCACTGTTTCTATCTTTAGCAATCCTAAGTAAATTTGCATATTCATTTCAGAGGAGACCTACTCTCCTGATCTACATGGGCAATACATGGGACTCTAATATTTAGAATGCTACTTAAAGAACTTCAAAGAGACCCCTGTGCCTCATAACCTCATGTGCCAGTGCAGAACCCAGAGGTTTGCTTGCTCTGACTCATTTCACATTTGACTTTTTCTATCTTTAACTGTATTTCTGTACACCATCCCCTACCATATGAAACCTTCTTGAAAAAAATGTATTTTTTTTATAATCTACTGTACTGCATTACTTTGCAAATCATTGGTATGCAATAAGTATTTATTGATAAAATTCCCAGTTTGTTGACTAATTTCCTAGGGCACTAAACACCATGTTTCCTTTATAGATTTATTCATATGCTCTGTAAATACTTATTGATCACCTGTAATGTGCCAGATAATGTGTGAGTAGTTGCTCATGAATCTAGGCTTACACTGGAGAAGATAGATAACCATGGATATACTAATTACATATATTAAATATATTATAATAATATAATAAAATCAATATATAAAAATAAAATTTTATCACAAGTAATAATTAACCATGAATGCATTTGAATGCCGAGGTCTATGAACTTCTGCAGTAGGCACCTCAGAACAAGGAGGTATCTTGACCCAGATCTCAGGGAGTTATGAAATAACTGAAACATATGGAGAATAATAATAATAATAAAAACCATACAGATTTTAGATGATTTACTCAAAGTCCAAGAAAGGAGAGAGAGTTTGACATGTTTAAGAACTGAAGAAGCACAATTTAAGCTTAGAGACAGGGACAGGAATAAAGGTGGACTAGGTTAGGAGAGCTTAGTATGTCATTACGTCTTTAAAAATAGCAACAGGTACGCCTCTCTTTTTATTATTTATTTATTTGTTTATTTACTTATTGTGAATCAGGACCTCAAACATATTAGGCAAGGGCTCGATCCTTGAAATACACCGATCATACTTAGTATTTTGCATTTTTGAGTATTTTTTTTAAAGAATAACAATGCATTTTTCCACATGGTCAGTCATACCTGAAAATGTTATATTTTCAATTTCTCTCCTCATAGAAATCATAATCATCGCTTCAATTTGGACTGTACTTTTGAAGGCCACCATGTCTTTGTTACCCTTCCATCTTTCTTAGATGGGATTATCATCATGTTGATCATGTTGACACTCCTTTTTAATGCTCATCTGTGTGGAATGGAAATACTTATTCATTTTCTTGATATATTATTTTGCTTTAGTCATGCCTCCAGCAACTTTTCCAAGAAAATGAAAAAACAAATTAGGTTTTTGGGTTTAAATTTTTGTTTTGTTTTGGAATTTTTCATATGTAAAACATTGTTGTTTTGCCTTTAATGTATTAGATTACTGATTACAGAATTTTAGATTACAAATAAGTTTTCTGCAGAACTTCAACGGACTTGAAATCCCTTTTAACTTTCAGTAATGCTACTGAGAAGTCTGATAATGTTTTTATTTGTGATTCTCACATTATGTTTCTCTTTTCTTAAGTTATTTTCCTTTTTTGCCAAGATTTTAGAACTGGTATTTATTGCTGGCACACTTGAAATTTTGTAATGATATATATTGAATTGTATATCTTTTAAAAATCCATTTTCTGGGCATTTGATATCTCCTTTCAATCAATGGATAAGTGTTCCTCAATTATAGTAAAAACTTTTATTATTTCTTTAATAAATTCTCCATTTTCCTTTGGAAATACTATTGGTGGTAAATAAGATATGTAAATTGATACTCTACTTTTTCTCATCTTTTATTTTCTATTTCCCATTAATTTGCTTAATATAGTAAGATCTCAAACTCCTCTTCAACCATTTTTCCAAGATATCTTTAGTTTTAATTTGTATGTTAATGATGTTCCTTGATAGTTCTTTTTAAAAAATATATATTTATTTTTTTCTTTTTATTTTTTTAGTTGTACACAATGTCTTTATTCTTACATGGTGCTGAGGATCGAACCCGGGCCACGCACGTGTGAGGCGAATGCTCCACCTCTGAGCCACAACCCCAGTCCAGATAGTTCTTGTTTTATAGTATTTCATTCTTGTTTCAAGGATATAATCCTTCTACCAAGATGCTGAATAAAACTTTCTGAGGCTAGATTTTTGGTTTAAAGTTCATGGAGCTTTTGGTGTGGTATGAACAATAAACAAAATAATATTCAAAGTATGAGAACATATGTGATACATTTAGGTTTTATTCAATAGTGATAGCTGCTATGATATAATTAATGAGGTAAGATGATGAAATGGGAGATAGACTTTCACTATGACAGAATGAATAGCTTCACTTACTCATACTCTAATGAAAAGTGTGAAAACTCTAATTGAGAAGCATTTAAAGTCTCCGTTACTGGTCTTAATGGCAAACAATAAATGAAAAAAAATACTTAAGTTCAAGAAAATCCATGAAAATTCTATGAGGTAAGATTCTGTCATAGTTGAACCAAGATTTCTCCTTTTCTTTTTTCTACCTCAGTGAAACAAAAACTACTCCATTTCTGATTGCTTTGGTCAAGAACACAGCTGTTTTTTTTTTTTTCCTAAGCCCGTAACCAGCACGGAGTCTTTGTAACCAGAGGAGTAGAATTCAGTTTCTTGTTATGTAGCTCTCTGTCACTGAGGCTAAGTCACAAGTGAATAAATACCAATTGAAGAGATTAAAGCATTAAAAACAAAATTAACAAAAAGTACCCATAAATGTAAAGCCCTGGCCCAGAGAGGCTTACCACTAAATTCCATCAAATGTTAAAAGAAGAATTAATGACAATTATCCATAAACACATTCAAAAAACAGAAGAGAACACTTCCCAGTTTATTTTATTACTCTTATAATAAAAACAGTGAAAGACGTAATAAGAGAAGTATAGAAGAGTAGCTCATGAATGTGGAGGCAAACATCCTCAACAAAATACTCACAAACTGAATCCAATATCACAGAAAAAGAATTATGCACCATGACCATGTGTGATTTGTGCTAGGGCCCAAGGTTCACTTAACATTTGAAAATCATTTTTGTAATATATACTATCAATAGAATAAAACGCAAATCACATAATTATCTCAATAGTAGAAAAAGATGTGAAAAAAGTTCAAAGTTTTTAAAAAAATATATAAACAAAGAATAGATGAGAACATCTTCAACCTTATAAAGAACATTTATGAAGAACCAATAGCTAACATGTTTAACATTGAAAGACCAAACCATTTACCGCTAAGATCAGGAAAAAGACAAGGATGTTTGCTCTTAACATTTTATTTAACATACTGGAGGTTCTAGTAAGTAAAATTAAACAAGGAAAAGACATAAAATGCATTGAAATAAAAATTATCTTTACTAACAAAATGCATAATATTGTAAAGATAAAATCTATAGGATAACTATTAGAACTAATGTGTTAAATAAGTTTGCAGAATACAAGGCTAATTTACAAAAAATTTTAATTTTGTTTCTCTATACTTGCTATGAATAGTAAATAAAAATAAATTAAGAAAACAATTCATTGAACAATAGCATCAGTATTTAGGAATATATTTAACAAAGTAATGGAAAATTTGTGTTCTGTAAACTACAAAACCTTGCTGAAATAAATTAAACAATTGGAAAAAGATACCATGTTCCTAGACTGGAAGACTTATCATTGATAAGAATGTTACCAACACCCCCAACTTATTAATGAAATCGAAACCAATTTCTACCAGACTCTCAACTGACTTCTCTGTAGAGATGGTCAAGCTGATTCTGAAATCCATATGGAAAATTGCAGAAAAGTGAAAACAATTCTGAAAAAGAAAAATAAAGTAAGACTTTCATTTTCTGATTTCAAAACTCAATATAGTACAACAGTAATCAAGAGAGAATGGTACTGCCAACAAAATAGACATATATATGAATGGATTAGACTTAAATATCCAGAAATAAATCCAGGAATCCATGATTCACTGATTCTCACTAACGGTCCCAACAAGGGCACCAAGATGTTTTCCCACACAATTGGTACTTGGACAAATGGATAGCCACATACAACAGAATAAAGTTGTATCCTTATTTATATTGTATATAAAAATTAACTCACAATAGGCCTAGAAGTAAAAGCAAAAATTCTAAAACTTTTAGAAGCTATGGGGATAAATCTTCATGACTTTGGATTTGCAAAGGATTCGCAAAGAATTCTTAAGTATGATACCAAAAACATGAACAAAATAAAAAGTAGTTAAATTTGATTTGATCAAAACTAAAAAAAAAAATTGTGTTTCAAAGGATGTCACCAAAGAAATGAAAAGACAATTCACAGAATGGGGAAAGATAATAATTTATCTGATGAAGTATTTGTGTGTGTATGTGTGGTGCTGGGGATTGAACCCAGGGCCTTGTGCATGTGAGGCAAGCACTCTACCAACTGAGCTATATCCCCAGCCCTGATAAAGTATTTGTATCTAGATTATATTTCAAAATCCTCTTAAAACTCAATAAGACAAATAACCCAATTAAAAATGGACAAATAATCTGAATAGACATTTCTCTAAGAAAATTATACAAATGGCTGATGAGCATATGCAAAGGTGCTCAACATCATTAGTCATCAGGGAAATGCAAATCCAAACTGTGGTAAATCAGTTAGTCACCCCTTTTGCAGCCATTAGGATGGCAGAATAAAAATCTCAGATAATGTGCTGACAAGCAGTTCTTGTAGCTTGACTGTACTTCCAGATCCAGGGATGTATCATGTGACCTAGGATACACCAGGCAGTACAACCCATTCCTGGGACACAGGAGTAGGTAACAGTATGGAGATGTGATCTAAGTTGTTTTAAAGAGTGAGTTTCTAGACATTTGATGCTCACGATTAGGGGAGGTTCACTCATGTACAGATATGAACGTAAAAAAAACTCTCTCCCTGGGCCCTATTGGTGGTCAGCTTAAGACTTTAAAGGGAAGCAT
The DNA here is from genome assembly GCA_025594165.1 of Tamias sibiricus. Classification (NCBI taxonomy): domain Eukaryota; kingdom Metazoa; phylum Chordata; class Mammalia; order Rodentia; family Sciuridae; genus Tamias; species Tamias sibiricus. The sequence continues at coordinate 122,553,882 of CM046657.1, read as the reverse complement.
TTCTGGTAAAGCCAAATAAAACAGAAAAAATTCAGATCCTCATTAGATGCTGAATCAAGCTACATGTGAAGTCATCATTGTGTTTGAGATTACACAGCAACATATAATGAGATTATACATTATGCATGGCAATAAGATTTAATGATGGCTATGATGTCAATATGTGGAAAGAAATTTTCTGCTCCATTATAATTTTGTGGGACCACTGGTCCCATAAATATGTGATTCATTGTTGACTGAAATATCACTATGCATCAAAATAATATTTGCAAAAGAATAGTAACTTTAATACTAAATTTAGTACTAAAAGTGGCACATTATAATTAATAAATGCAGAAGTGAGAATTGGTTTTAGTCAAGGAAGTGGGGTTAAAATCAATAATTAACCTGTATCATAGGCATACAGTTCTCATTACATAGAAATCCAAGTTATAAATTTAACTGTGGACTCTTGTTCTCGGCATTGGGTTGTGTAGCAGGAAAGTAGTAATTGTTGCGGTGATAGATGCTACTCCAATTTTGTGGAATTCCAAGACAACTAAAAACATAAAGAAAAGAATATGGCCTTTTAAAATAAGTGTCCCCTTTTGCCCATGGGTCTGCCATATAAATTCATTGACACTATAGTATTTGGAAAGCTGCAGGTTGGACAAATATAAATTTTATACCCAAAATGCAGGAAAATGAACCATAGGGGAAATAACTGGAGCAGTTTGAATCCTCAAGTCTCTCACAAGTGCTTCCTGTGTGCATTATTTTTCTGATGAAGGAGACATTTCCAGTATTTGTGAAGATTTAGCAAGAAAGCAATTTGGAAGGCAAGGCAAAAATTGCCATTGTTGCCTTATGATTGTGAAGGAGATGAGCAGAGCACTGAGGCCCTTACTGAGGCACAGAATTCCAGGTTTGTCTGGTGTGGCTTTGTCCACTGGTTTGTGAATCCAAACAGAAGCTGTGTTTGCAGGGAGTTGTGGAAGGATTTACTATGGAACCATATCACAGGAATAATTAATATACTTTTATCTCCATTTCTTCATTTGTTGGCCAAGTACTTATTTATATAAGAAACTACAAATCTGGATAAAGGGAGATGGAAATGAAACCATTTTAATGATTTCTACTGCTGAAATTTGATGCTACTATTCTTTCCCATCCATCTCTCAGGTGAGCCACTTGTTCTACCTTATTTTCTAATGTTTGCTGATTCCTTGAGGCTAGAATTTCTAATCAGAAATAAAGGGGCAAGGATGTAATAAAAAGAATGGGAAGTAGAATTTTCCTAAGTTACCCAAGCCAGAAAAACAATGTCCAAATTACTATGACTTTACCTTTTGGAAGAGAGAAACTGAGCAAGAAATGGAGAAGATATAGCTGTACTAAAGTGGAAAGTTTCCTGCCAACTCTTCTAAAGTGTTCCTTTGATTCCTGGCTCTGTTCTTCTCCACTGAGACTCACTACTCTAATGAGGCATGAGCTGATCCTGATGTCTCCAGTACACACGTACCACCTATTGGCTTGCAGGTACAGGGCTTCAGTGGACAGTGTCAGGGCCATTTCCTTTCTCTCAGTGCCCAGGGTAGGGAATGCTTCCTGTCACTCATTTCTTGGGAAGTCTTATGTCCTGATGGATATCATGTTGGGTAGTGTGCATTTTTTGAAGTCTTCCAGAAATACAATTTCATATCCCACTGACAGTGCTTTTTATGGTAAGTCCTTCCATCTATAACCTAAATTTTCTATGTCTGGGGTAAGCTTAATCATCTGAATTATGCTTTTCCTTAGTATAGCTCCCCTTTCCTTTTCTATGTGGACATGCTAAGGGGGACTGTCCAAATCTTAGACCTAAAATATTCCCTATTTGCTGTGCTGAATTGGCACATTTCCAAGGATCTGTGTTAGGGGTAAGAATATAGTTGTATTACGTGGCCATTACACCTTTCTTATAAAATCTAAGCATGCCCTGGACCTGTTTTAATGGGAACACAGCAGCTCATATGAATATCATTAGAAAAACAATAAACTCTCCCTATACCCCTTTTACTCTCACACCATTAAGCAAGACCAGGCCTGGATTATAAAGCACTTGTACTTTTGTCCAAGGTACAAAGTAAGTGATCCTTCTAAGGCAGAGGAGGAATACAGCACTCCATGTTGCCACGGTTTCTGAGGGTGGCAGTGTTGACAATCAAGATAGACTGAGGGGATAAAAAAAAATGATGCATTGAATGTGTAAAAGTGGCGTGTTGAATTTCTTGGACTCCCAAGATGATCAGTTGAGATTCTCTGACTCTGTTTCTGTCTCTCTTTCTCTCTCTGTTGGAATTAGATACTGGATTGTCACTAGTCATATTTTTTTTTTCCTGTTTGCTTTGTGACTTTTCTCTGTAGCAGGAAAACTCAAGCTATTTAGAAGAGAAGCCAAATAGAGTAGATTCTCCAAGGCACAGTTTAAATACGTTTGCTGGTCCCTGTGGACCTTGGATCTCCAGAAAGATCTGGGTTGTTTTATCATGACAGTGGGAGAGCTTTAGAACTTTGCAAACATAACAGTTACATTTGACTGAAGATATGGACCAGTAGACACAACTTCCTCAGGAATACAAATATGTCAGAGATTATGTGAAGGGATATTTGATTATCCATGACCCAAGTCATGGATGTTGACTTATTTCAAAAGGAAGAGGCTGGGATTATCAAAGGCAGCTACAGATTAACTACTTGTGAAGAAATTCTGACAAATGATGAACATATCCTCACATACTGAGTGCAGAAGCAAGACCCTCCCAAAGGTATTAACTGTTCTGAGCCTTTGCTAACATGATAGAGAATGAAGATTAAAAATAGATTAGACTTGAATGTTGCATGAGTCAGCCTTTTTGTTTTTGTGACCAAAATAACTGACATGAACAACATAGAGGATGAGATATATTTTGGCTCATGATTTCAGAGTTTTCAGTTCATAATTGGCTGGCTCCGTTGCTTTGGGCATGCGGTGATGTAGAACATCATGGCAGAAGGGCATGGCAGAGGAAATCTGCTCAGTCCATGGCAGCCAGGAAGCAGGGGATAGGGAAGGCAGAAGGGAGAGAGGGAGTGTGAGGAGAAGGTAAGAAAGAGAGAGTGAGGGGGGGGAAGAGGAAGGGAAAATGCAGGGACAAAATATAGTCCCCCAAGAGCACACCCCCAGTGACTTACTTCCTCCAACAATGCCCACCTACAGTTCCCACCTCCTCTAAGTAGACCTTCCAAATGGATTGATGAGATTATAGCCCTCATGATCCAGTCACTTCCCAAAAGCCCTACCTCTGGACATTCCTGCATTGGGGACCAAGTCTTAAACCCAAGAGCCTTTGAGGGACACACCGGATTCAAGTGTATCATTAGTTGTCCTAGTGCCACAGAGTTCTGAGTGTCTGTAGGTAGCTGGATGTGTTCTGGCGTGAGAGTGTTGGGAGAGTCATTCAGGGAGCTGATGAAACATCACATCTGAGATTCATGCCCCGAATGAGATCTGTGTCCTGCTCCTGGCAGCTTCTTGTACATGAGGAATCAAAGTTGAGTTTCAGAACTTTTTCTTTATTAACCATCTTCTAATCCCCATCCCATGCAGTTCCCACACATATTGAGACCTGCATGCTTTGGTCCTTTGTAGCTTTCCCATGCTTTAGTAGCCCAAGAGACATTAAAACCCAGATTTGATGGAGTCCTGTATCCTGTGATTTCCCCAAACACATACTGAATAACGGAATTCTAAAACAGCGTTCATGGTCTGTTTGTTCTGTTTCTCCTCCTGCCTTTTCTCTTTTTTAAATCATGAGTGAAGTCAGCTCCAAAGCATATAAGTACAGTGACTTTACTTTTTATATGCTATTTTTCTATTGACTTTAAGACTAATCTGATCACTCAAAAAGCTGCCAAACCCAGCCCTGAGGAATAAAAAAATAAGAGGCAACCCTTAAATGGGGGAGGGTGGGCATCCATGGCTGCTGACCAAGAGAGCACTTCCCCCAGGTGTGACTATATTAAAGCCATATTTCACTTTAATGGGGAAGGACTGGGAGGGAGTCAGGGGAAGGTGGCCCCTCCTGACGTATGGGACTCCATTTGGGCTAATAAAAGACCACTTAGCTATGAGGGCTCATTACAATTAAATTGTCTCTAAACAGTTGCTTGCTTGGTAAACTTCAAGAGCGAACAGCTGGAGCACATGTAGGTGGGGGGAGCTGCGGTCTGTCCTGCCCCTGGAGCCAGCAATGGATTTCAGGGACCCTTGTAAATCTAAGTGCATGGAGGTGTTGTTGAGTGTTCTTTTAGTCCTTTTCCTTAGCATGGGACCCAAAGCCAAGGTATTGAATTTGTCCTAAAGCTCAGTCTAACTTTTCTTTCCCCCTACTTATGCTACCTATTCTAGTTTGGTCTCAAGGTAATAATAGTCTTGTCAAATGATTTGGAGATTGTTATTTCATTTTCTATTTCCTGAAACATCTTATAAAGTAGATTATTTATTATTTTATAGTTGAACTGAATGTACTTTAAAGCCTTACAGTAACTTCATTTGTAGGCTTTTAGTTTTAAATGAATGGTTTGGTAAATTTTGATATGTGTATATGCCCAGAGACCATGATAATGATCAAGATAATGAAAGTATCCAGAATCTCCAAAAATTTCCTATAATTTTTAAATTTTTCTCTTGGGTTTCTTAAACTTTTACTCCAATCTGAGCCTCAGGGAGTGACTGATCTGCTTTTTCTTACCAAAGTGTACATTTTATTTGTATATATACCTATATTTTATATGTACATATATAATATTACACATATATGTATATATACTATACATATTATAAGACTTCATGTTACATTTCATTCTTCCACAACCAATTATGTTTCAAAGATACTCAAATAATAAAAATCTAATATGTTCACGTAGGTATATGAGTGGTATTCACACCTTTAGATATACCTATGCATCTGTATGGGATCATTTTTTCATCTGCCTTAAGGACTTCCTATTGTATCTTATAACTCTGGTCTTCTGGAGATGCATTATTTGAACTTTTTTATGTCACCATGGAAAGATATTTTTCACTTGGTTCAATATTCTAGGATTAGAGTTTCTTCTCTCAGTATTTAGATATTGCTACATTGTCTTCATTCTGGCATTGTTTCAGACAATAAGTCGGCTGTCATGCCTTCTGTTTCATGTTATGCACATTTTCTTTAGACTGCTTTTAAGATTTTCCCTTTACCGTGGACAGTGATGAATTTAATTATAATATGTCTTGGTAGAGTTTTCTACATGCTTCTTGTGCTTGGGTTGATTATGCTTATTATATATATGGGTTTATAGTTTTCATCAAAATTTGAAACATTTTGACCATTATTTCTTTAAATATTTATTTTTTACCTTCTCTTCTCCATTTTTAGGGATTTAAGGTACATGTGTTTTTCATCTGAAATTGTTCTCTAGCTCACTGGTGCTTTTTCCATTTGCCAAATTATTTCTTCCCACCCTGAGAATCATTTAGATAGATAGTGCATCTTTAAGTTCACGTATTTAATACTTAATTTGTGTTAATCCCATTCAGTGCATTTTTAACCTCTAACATGGCAGTTTTTAACTTTAGAAATATGATTTTATCTTTACTTTTCCCAGGTGGCTACTTAACTTTTGAAAACATGAAATATAGTTATTCTTGTCTAGTAATTCTAATATTTATGCCAATTTTCTGGGTTATGTTTGTTTTTTTCCCATTTGGATCACTATGATGATCTTTTCCTTTTGTTGTCTGGTGGTCTTTAACTAGATTCCAGACATTTACATTGTTGGGTGCTAGATATTTTCTTCAAATATTCCTGAGTTTTATTTTGAGATTTTATTATAGCACTTGTAAACAGTTTGATCCTTTTTTTTCCTTTGGTCTTTTGAAGACTTCTTAGGTGGGGTCATAATAGCATTTAGTGTAGTTCTAATTACATCCTACTTTTGAGGTAAGACCCTTCAAAATCTTCTTCCCAGTGCTCTTTAACTTATGCGATTTTCCATTCATCTCATTGGGACAATCCAGGCAACATTCCAGTATTGTGTGTATGTCAGCTACTATTCCTGCAAATCATTTAGGATGTTCTTTCCTTTGTTTCATGTAGTTTACACACACACACACACACACACACACACACACACACTGAATGCTTACTAGAGGATAATCCTCTGCTTGTCTCTTTAGTTTTCTCTCTGTATCTGTCTCCTTTCTGCTAGTCTGTCCTGGAAAGTCCAGCCAACTTGATCACCCCAGATTTTCAGTTTTGTCTCCATAAATCAGGAAGTTTTCAGACTTTTCCTTGATTGCTGTTTCCAGAATCATATCCTATATACACTCTCAAAACATTTGGGGAACACTTAAATCATCTCATTTCTTTTCTAGATCTTTCTGAGGGTTCATGTTCTTTTGTTGCCTGATATCTGGTGTCTTTAAAATAATTGTTCCAGATATTTTATCTGTTCTTTTTATTTGTTTCAGGTGGCTAAGTAAATATGGTTTCTGTTACTGCTTGATTGAAAGTGGAATCTGCATTGATTCATTTTCTTTAATAGCATATTAAATATGCATTTGATTTGGCTGTTAAAATTTTTGAGTACTTTTTCATAAGTTTTTAGAAAAATTACTACCTTGCAATTTTCAAATTTATTATCCAATGTTCTTAATATTCCCTTTTTTTCTTTAATAAAAAGTCTGTTGTATGTGCTATTACATTACATTTTCACTCAGGTTAATTGCTTACACGTTCCATTTTCTAAAACCTAACCAAAATTTTTTTATTTTGTTTTATCAATTTTTTGTTGTTTTGGGGATTTTTTGTTTGTTTTACTTCAGTACTACATGTTATCTCTATTATTTTCTTGAATCTATTTTTTCTTAAAATTATTTACTTATTTTTTGAATTCTTGAGAAGAAATTCTTTTTAATATTTCCCACTTCCTAAAACAAATATAAATATGAATTTCCCTTTAAAATTTTACTAGTATTTTCATTGTAATTCATTTCTAAACATTTTTTACTTCTTAAAGAATTTCTGCTCTGACCCATAAATTACTTGAAAATATTATAAAACAAATAAACATCAAATACATCAGATTTCATGAGTTTATTATAATATGCTATGAAAAAGCTAGGTTTCAGATTAAACATATTGTGTTCTTTAGTTTTCATACACACCAATTTTTAAAATTTGTTTAATTCATCATTACTGAAATAAATGTTTTTCCACTGTTGACTCACATCCATTGTTTCTTATGAGGAGTTAACAGTTATTTGAATCATTTTCTCCATGTGTGTAATGTGTCATTTTTCTTTGGCTGATTTTAAAACATTCTCATTGTATTTGATTTACAGTACTTTGTGCATGAAGTGTTGAGCTATGGTCATCTCCATGTTCAGCTTCTTGGGTTGGCTGAATTTCTTGATTCTTTAAATTTCTAAATTTCTTCAAATTTTTAACTTTTATAGTTAGTAGTGCTTCAAATATTCTAGGTTTTATCTTCCTTCCTCATCCTCTTAGATTCCAATTCATTATATTTTTAAATATTTAATATTTTCTCATAGGCCTCTGAAGTTTTCCCCTCCCATTGTTTTCCTAACTGTTCTTCAGATCAAATTTCTTACCATAATGGTTTGTGTCATCTTTATTATTTGGTTGAGAACATCCATTAACATATTTTTTAATTCTAAAATTTCCATTCAGTTCTGTTTCAGCACAAGATTTTCTGTATTTTAATTCATCATGCTCATATTTTCCTTTATCTTACATGATAGAGCTGTGTAGCTGCATTAAATCTGCCCATTTGTTCAAACATCTGTGCCATCTTGGAATTAGCTTCTAAAGATATCCTAGGAATGGATCTAAGTTTGCTGATTCTCTATATCTGAGTAATTTGGTTTTGTTCCTGGGTAATGTGAATGTCATACTGTGTAGTCTCTGGATTATGAGACTTTTTCTTGAGAAGTTTAAACATTTTTATTTATAAAGGTACTCACTGGGTGGATCCAGACTGTACGATTTGGCTCTTGGGAGTCATTTCATATGTCATAAGCTGAATTGCTTCTTTTGTGCCCTGCATGTGCATATTTAAAAAGCAATTCAGAAATTTGGCAGTTTCTACAAAGAATTTGGGGTTTTCTCTATCTGGCTCTTTCCTTTCTGCAATACTCCCACTTTATATTGGCTCTATAACTTGGTCTTCTTTTTCATCAGGTCACAAACACAGCACATTTATGTATAGGGATCTAAATTTCCCAACATGTTGCTCAGATAGCAACTGTCCTCAACCTTGAACAACACAAAAAGGGGCCCCCATTCTGTTCTCTTCTTTCACGTTTTGATTTTTGGTTCCCTTTTGAATTCTGCCATCAGATGTTTTTGTTTATTTTACCACCCCCCTGTGATTTGTTCAGGTTTAAGTTGTTAATAAACAAGATGATCATTTTGTTTGGCCATGATGGATAAATAATTTATAACTGTATTTTTTAAAAACCTAATTTGAACATCTTTGTGTTTTAATCAGAAAGTCTAATCAATTTGTTTCCATAAATTATTTAGTTGAATTATTATCACATCATTTAGCATTCTCTTTATACTTTCATTATCCTTTTGCTCTGTTTGTTGTCCTTTATTTCTAAATTCCCTCTGTGACTTTGGAAATAGCACATTCCATCTTCATTTACTTAGTCATTATTTTTTAATTTTTAACATGCACAGTGTGCTTCAAAATCTAAAGTTAATATCTCTATCTTCTTCCTAAACAGTATAAAAATCTCAGTACATTTAACCCTGATCTATTTACATTCCTTTATTTAATTTTACAGTCAATCTTTGTCATTTACATTTTCATCTTCTCCCTTATCATCATTGTTTTCTTTTCACATTATTTTGTTCTTCATTCAATTTTATTCTTAAAATTTACAGAAACACACTTTCAGTGTAAGATTGTTCATTTTTTTTTGTTATGCAAAGAATGTTTATTTACTGGTGATTGAGGACACAAAAATATATTGGTTTTAAAATATCTATATGTAGGATACATAAAAACTCTTACAAATAAATAAAAAAGAAATACCAGATTGAAAGTACCTGAAATATTTGAACAACTTAGAAGAAAACGCACCGAAATAGTTAATAAGCATATGAAAGTAAGATTGTTCATTTCTAAACGTGTTTATTCTACTTTTACTTTTGAATGGTAGTGTTAGTGGGATAGGGTTCTAGATTGTGTGTTGCTTTATATTTTCATTGTGAAGAAATAGTCTTTCAATTTATTTGCTCTTTTCTAGTAGATCAACTTTTAGTCTCCTTTAATGGTCATTTATTTTCTTTATGTAACTCCAGTTTACCTTGACACATCTTCAAACAAATTTATTTTTATTTTATTTTATTTGTTTGCCCAGAATTCAGGTTTCTTATACTTTGTGAACCTGAGTATTCAGACATGCCATCATTTGTAGACATTTCTCTGCCTTTGTGTTTGTGAATCTCTTCTCCCTGTTTCTATTTTCTCTTGGGATTCCGAGACTATGTAGCCAGTGCTCAAAGTTCCAACTTTCCCACTTCTCCCTTTCTTCTTTTATATTTTCATTTTCTTTGTTGTTCACTGTTCCACTATGTTGAACTTATTCATGTTTATCATATAGTTGATTAGTTCTATATTTCTTTTAGTCTAATCTGCTTTTAAAGCCATTTATTGAGTATTTTTCAATGATTTTTTTTTCTTGTTTTGGAACGTCTAGTTTGTTCTTTGTCAAATCTGCAAGTCTATATATATATATATATATATATATATATATATTTCTTTTATTTTATTCTAAGTTGTTATATATGACAGCAGAATTCATTACAATTCATATTACACTTATAGAGCATATTTTTACATATCTCTGGTTATATACAAAGAATATTCACACCATTTGTATCTTCATACATGTACCCAGGGCAATGTTATGCATCTCATTCTACCATCATTTTTTTTTTTCCTTTTTTACCCTTTTGACCCTTCCTTTCCCCTCCCTCCCCATTGACCTTTCTAGTGTTCCTCTAATCCTCCTATGCTCTCCATCCCAACTCCACTGTGAATCAGCCTCCTTATATCAGAGAAAATATTCGGCATTTGGATTTTTGGGATTGGCTAACTTTACTTAGCATTATATGCTCCAACGTCATCCATTTACCTGCGAATGCCATTATTTTATTCTTTTTTATTGCTGAGTAATATTCCATTGTGTATATATACCACATTTTCTTTATCCATTCATCTACTGATGGTCATCTACACGCACGTCAGATAGAGCACTAATCTCTAGAATATATAAAGAACTCAAAAAACTTAACACCAAAAAACCAAATAACCCAATCAATAAATGGGCCAAGGAACTTAACAGACACTTCTCAGAAGAAGATACACAATCAATCAACAAACGCAAAAAAATGTTCAACATCGCTGGCAATTAGAGAAATGCAAATCAAAACTACTCTAAGATTTCATTTCACTCCAGTCAGAATGGCAGCTATTAAGAACACAAACAACAATAAATGTTGGAGAGGATGTAGGGAAAAAGGCACACTCATACATTGCTGGTGGACTGCAAAATGGTGCAGCCAATCTGGAAAACAGCATGGAGATTCCTTGGAACATTGGGAATGGAACCACCTTATGACCCAGCTATCCCACTTCTCGTTCTATACCCAGAGGACTTAAAAACAGCATACTACAGGGACACAGCCACATCAATGTTTGTAGCAGCACAATTCACAATAGCTAAACTATGGAGCCAACTAGATGCAAGTTTTTTTTTTTTTTTTTTAATTTCTTAGCATTGTATTTTTTAGATGTTACTTTATCTCTTTAATGTTGTGCCTCCTAACTAATATTTTTGGTTATTTTTTCACATTAAAACCAAACTAATGTTTTTGGTTATTATTTCACATTAAATTTTTTCTTCCTTTTTAAAAAGTGAAAATTCTTTGGCCATTTTTGAGGTATTCCTTCTTTGTGGATTTATTTTTATTTCTGACCAGCAGAGATGGGAATGGAGGGATGTGATGAAGCATCATCTATTTAGGGTCAACATAGTGGAAGAAGAGGAAGAAAGAATGCTTTTAAGAATTCACCTAGAGGTGTTATTCACCCTGAAGACTTAGGAACCTTTGATTTGATTTTAAAATTAAGAGTTTGTTCTCTTCCTTCTAATGATATAGAATCTCTACTCTTTTAGATCCCAAAATATAAGCAACAGTGACACAGAACAAACAAATTACCACTCCCAAGACGAGTCTTAAAAATATGGATTGTGAAGCATGTTTCAAAGGAGAATTAGATTATTATAATTCTAAAGGTCTCTAGTCTAGAATCATAAAAGTGTGCACTGAGACCTTTTTAAACAAAGTCTTAAACTTTGAGTACTTGCCTGTGGGAACATTTAAAAGAGGCTATAGTTGATAATAAAAATTTTAGTACATGAGAACAATAATTTTCTTAAATCAGAAAATCTTCCATGGTAAATTTAAAATAAGAAAAACAAATTATAAGTTCAGAAGCTACCAGATAAATAAAACGTATCGATTAGCTATAGATTCTAAATTTGGTAGGACTGAACACTAAAACCACAACCATGTTCTCTATTCCTTCCCTCACTTGTTCAGCCAATAGTGTAGGGTGCCTGCTGTATTCCAAGAATTCTTCTAGACCCTGGGGACAGGGATATATTAACGATCAAAGCAGAAGGACTGCCACTCTCTTAACTTCAAAAATTATTGTATTGTTTTGGATAAGTTAATTATTTATAAAATTAGGTATGTCAATTTCATCATGTGAGTTTGAGCTGTTATCAATTATTTATCTGTCTTTTGAAGAATTCTGACTACATAATTTACTCCAGGCATAGCTTTGCTTTCAGGATAAAGACATTTTTGCCTCGTTTTATACCTGTGGTCTCACTTCTTTCTTATTCCATAAAATTTACTCTGTCTCAAAGCCACACTGTCTTTTATTTGGGTCTTCTGACCATCTGCTCCAAAAGACCCAGGCCCTCATAAGCACCATTTCCTCTGCCTGAACTGGCTGGCCCTTATCTAGTTCACAATGTGAAGTTCTCATCATTCCTCAAATATGGCTTCAAATTACATTATATTTTTCCTTTATAACAATTTCACTATTCACAAATACTTATTAATTTATGTGGTCATTTAGAATGTCAAGACTTTTCAGTTGCAAGTAACATAGAGACGTGACTCAAATATTTGTTCAAATAATAAGGGGGATTTTCCCCCCCGGAATGTATAGCAAGGGATCCTTGCCTTTTCCTTGATTGCCCAGGAACTCTCATATTGCCCAGTTTTGATTTCTGGGAGGATTGCTCTTATCCAATATGCACCTTGACCACACTGAAGGGAGATTATGAAAGAACAGTTTTTGCGACTTTAACAATGGATTTTTTTTTATGTGAATTCAGGAACTTGGAAATTGCCAGGGCCAAAAAATTGTAGGCCAAAACATCATGTCAAAATTTGGGATTTCATTTACTCAATGAGAAACTTTATGTGGCTTACAACAAAAGTCTTTTGTTTTCTTGCTTATGGACTAAAAACAAACAGGTACAGCCCCATTTCACACTGCACACTTTGACTTATGCTAACATCTACTTTGTGTGACTTTTCTGAGTCCCCAGCTAAAGAGTAAGGGTCATTTAGGGAATTTTTTCTTAACTACAGAAGTACATATAAGGCATCTTCCAGTATGACATATACTATTCTTTCATTGGTTACAACAAATCACAAAATCACATCATCAACACCCAATATTAATAATATTTTTCTAGCAGTAATAGAGTGCTACTATGTTACATTGTAAAGGGTGTGTGTGCAAAATCCATACTACCATGGTTCAATAATCTAATCAGTTATGGAAGGAGAGGATAGAAGGAATGGCCTTTTCTTGCCTTTACTCAGAACTTTCAGTGATGATAAAGTTTGGCAAGTTTATGTTTCTCCACTTGAAATTTTCTCCAGCTTTGAAGTTACTCATTCATCCCCTACAATGTAAGAATCTCTTATTTACATACAATATTGTTGTCATGAAACTTATTTATAGTGATGCTAGTTGATTTTAAGTTTACCTTCATTCTAAATTGGTTATTTCCAGGGAAGGAGAACCCTATGTTTCTGTAATGCAAGTGAATCCCCACAAATTCTTCTTAATAGGGATTAGCCACAAATAAGGTTTCTGGACAATTCCTCAAAAACATTCTCTAAGTAGTTTAAAATAATTATTGTCTGAAGTCAACACTCTTCTGGTTGCTCTATAAACTCCCTGCCAGAAGAGAATGTGTAAAAAGGGGTAATAGCACAGGAACTGTTTTGATGACATAACATGGTGTTTGAACACAATAGAAATTCCAACAAGGTATCTTTGCCTGAATTCAGTATTGCTGCATCTGCCATCTTTCTCCTGTCCAATATTTCACTGGCAAGACAGTAGGAGTGACTCATGCTTCTAATTACTGTGGAAGTCACATGTATTTGGGAAAACACCAAACTTAATCTCTACTTGATTAATGAACTCAAAGAAGGGAACATTGAACTCTAATCAAATAGATCACTTAGAGAAGAAAAATATGAAGTGCTCTGACTTTTCTAATGGACCAAAGAGTGTCTTCAGACAGAGAAAGAAAATAATTTCAGCAAGAAAGTTCTGTGGAGACTTCATAAATCATTATTGACTTTCTGTGATGCCCATACCAGTTGGTACTGGTTTAATCAAAAGATAATGATACTTTGATTGCGTCTTCATTCACTTGCATATGGTACACCCACTCTTCAACTGAGCATATAGTTTGGTCTTTAACATTGGAATCTATGTGAACAAGAAAATACCTCTTTGGGCTTTTTGGAGACATTCTATTTTGGAGTCAAGATAATGATGTGGAAATAGCAAAGGAGGAAAGCCTTCCAAACTCATTCCATAAACCTAGTATCACCCTGATACCAAAAGCAAAGATATATCAAGGAAATAAAACTTTGGACTAATATTCCTAATAAGCATAGATGCAATAATTCTTAAGAAAATACTGGCAAATTTCATACAAAAATGTATTAAAAAGATAGTGCACCATGATCAAATGGGGTATATCCCAGGGATGCAAAGTTGGTTCAACATACAAAAATCAATAAATGTCATTCATCACATGAACAGACTTAAAGACAAGAATCACATGATTATCTCAATGGATGCAGAAAAAGCATTTGACAAAATACAGCATCCATTTATGTTCAAAACACTAGAAAAAATAGGGAAAATGAGAAAATACATCAATATTGTAAAAGCTATATATGAGAAATCCAAGTCCAACATCATTTTTCCTGGAGAAAAATTGGAAGCATTGTAGGAGTTTTGATTGAGGAGATGACTGAGATTGTGGTTGGCTGAGGGCCATGGAGATGTTCGGGCATTGCCACCTTCCGTGGTCTCGCAGGACTTGGCCTGGGATCTCGAGAGACTTGAGCCTCGTCTTGGCGGATCGGGTCGGCGCCATTGGTTGTTGGTTGGTTGGACGAGTGTGGTTTTGGTGTGCAGGAGTTGTTGTTGGAGCCGGAGTGAGAAGCTACCAGAATAAAGAGCCTGTTCATTTCCAGTCTGCCTCTAAACTTATTCCCGCGGCTCCGTTGCTCCAAGCGACAATCGCTTCAGGCAGTGACAAAGCATTACCTCTAAAAACTGGAACCAGACACGGATGCCCTCTTTATCTCTTCTATTCAACATTGTCCTGGAAACTCTAACCAGAGCAATTAGACAAAAGAAAGAAATTAGAGGGATACAAATAGGAAAAGAAGAACTCAAACTATCCCTATTTGTCAATGACATGATTTTATATTTAGAAGACCCAAAACACTCCACCAGAAAACTTCTAGAACTCATAAAAGAATTCCGCAAAGTAGTAGATTATTAAATTAACACCCACAAAGCAACTGCATTCTAATACATCAGTGATAAATCAACTGAAAAAGAAATTAGAAAAAATATTCCACTCCTAATAGCCTAAGAAAAATGAGAAATCAATCTAACAAAAGAGGTGGAAGACCTCTACAAAGAAAACTACAGAATGCTAAAGAAAGAAATCAAAGAAGACCTTAGAAGGTGGAAAGACCTCCCATGTTCTTGGATAGGCAGAATTAACATAGTCAAAATGACCATACTACCAAAGGCATTATACAGATTTAATGCCATTCCTATTAAGTTTCCAAAGATGTTCTTAATAGAAATAGAAAAAGAAGTCATGAAATTCATTTGGAAAAATAAGAGGACCAGAATAACCAAAGCAATCCTCAGAGAGAAAAATGTAGCAGGAGGCAACATAACAAGATACCCTAAATTACATTACAGAGCTATAGTAACAAAAACGGCATAGCATTGGAACTAAAACAGACATGAAGACCAATGGTACAAAATAGAAGACACAGAGACAAATCCACATAAATACTTTGTCTCATGCTAGACAAAGGTGCCATAAACATACATTAGAGAAAAGATAGCTTCTTTAACAAATGGTGGTTAGAAAACTGGAAATCCATACGTAACAAAATGAAATTAAAGCCAGGTGCAATGGCACATGCCTGTAATCCCAGAGGCTTGGGAGGCTGAGTGATGCAGGAGGATCACAAGTTCAAAGCCAGCCTCAGCAACAGCGAGGTGCTTAGCAACTCAGTGAGCCCCTGTCTCTAAATACAATACAAAATACAGCTGGGGATGTGGCTCAGTGGTTGAGTGCCCCAGAGTTCAATCCCTGGTACCAAGAAAAAAGGGAGAGAAATTAGACCCTTCTCTCTCACCCTATACAAAACTCAACTCAAAGTGAATCAAGGATCAAAGCATTAGAGCAGAGACCTTATGCCTAATAAAAGAAAAAATAAGCCCAAATCTCCATCTTATTGGCTTTGGACCCAAATTCCTCAACCAGAATCCTAAAGCATGAGAAATAAAATCAAGAATCAATAAATAGGATGGCATCAAACTAGAAAGATTCTTCATAACAAAGGAAATAATCAAGTATGTGAAGAAAGAGCCTACAGAATGGGAGAAAATCTTTGCCACCTGCACCTCAGATAGAGCATCAATCTCCAGGATATATAAGAACTCAAAACACTTAACATCAAGACCAAACAAACAAAAATATATAACCCAATCAATAAGTAGGCAAAGGAGCTGAACAAGCACTTCACAGAAATAGAAACACAATGGACAACAAATATATGAAAAGATGTTTCAGCTGGGGTTGTGGCTCAGTGGTAGAGTGCTTGCCTAGCACGTGTGTTGCCCTGGGTTCGATCCTCAGCACCTTGTAAAAATAAATAAATAAAATAAAGATATTTGTCCGACTACAACTAAAAACCAAATATTTTAAAAAATAAAAGATGTTCAACATTACCAGCAATTAGCAAAATGCAAATTAAAACTACACTGAGATTTCATCTCACTCCAGTCAGAATGGCAATTTATCAAGAATACAAGCAACAATAAACGTTGAGGAGGATGTAAGGGAGAAGGCACAATCATATATTGGTAATGGGACTGCCACTTGGTGAAACCACTCTGAAAAGCAGTATGGAGATTCCTCAGAAAATCTGGAGTGGACTTACCATTTGACCGAGTTGTCCCACTCCTAGGTATATAACCAGAAGGATTTAAAAATCAACATACTATAGTGATATGGCCACATCTCTGTTTATGGCAGCTCAATTCACAGTAGCTAAGCTATGAAATCAACCTAGGTCGAATAAAGAAAATATGGTAACTATCATGTCTAACTAAGAATAACAAATACAAAAAAAACTGGATAAAAAAAATGATGATGTGTAGGACTTGAGATGTCTTAGTGTTTAAAAAATGTTGAACTTTTTCTATTATCTCTTCCCAAAAGCTTTTTCATATTTCTGGGTCATAAATAACAGACCTCATTTCTCTACAATCTAAATCTTTTTGTAGCTATAGTAAATATGCTCATTCTTACTAAAGTGCCAATTACTCTTACCCAGTGTTTCAGGATATAAATATTTACCTCTGTATATTTTCCGAGAATTATTTCATTTGTGTATACACAAACTGAATCCTTTCTGCTGGCCATCTTTTGTGAGAAGGGGTGGATTTTACAAGGAATTCTTGGGATAGCTAAGGGAAACTGTGGTAAAATAAAACTGAGCAACAGAACTGTGGTAGTCAACTTTCTGTTATTCTAACAAATACCTGAGAAAATTGCTTTATAAAGAAGAAAGCTTTATTTTGGCTCACAGTTTTGAAGGTTTCAGTCTATAATCAATTGATCCCCTTGCTCTTGGGCCTATGATGAAACAGTGCCTGGTGGTGGTAGTGCATGGCAAAACCTTTCACCTTGAGACAGGGTAGCAAAAGCAGAAAGGAGGTGCTGAGGTCCCATTGTCCCTTTGGAGAGTACATCAGAAGATCTCCCACTAGACTCTACCTCTTAAAGTCACCAACACCTTCCCCTATCTTTGCAGGCTTGAGACCAAGTCTCACACCTGGGCATTGAAGGACATTCCAGACCCAAACCACAGCAAAACTGTAGTTCACTATGATTTTGCCATGTGGTTTGAGGATGGCTAAGGTAAGTGGAAGAGGGTCTGATCCACCAGGTCAGAAAGCTCCTCCTCCATGGAGTATGTGCTATGATAAGAGCTTGTTAGGACTAGAACGAAGGCTGCAGTACTTCATACCCTGGGGAGGATGTCTGAGACAAGTTACTACGTGGCCCAGGACCCTGGTAACTCAAGAGGTAATATTCTAGGCAACAAAATCAGAGCCATAATAAATTTTGATGAAAAAAAGAGATAAAGTAGTATTTTATAATGCATGTTACTGAAAAGGAGTGAAATAAATTTATGCACATCTTGTCAAATTTTCTTAGAAAATAAGTTCTTAAGTTTCAAGAGATTATTTAATTGGTATATTATAAAGTGCTCTTTTTAAAAATGTGAAGTGTTGTTCTCAGTGGCTTTTACTGAATTATACTTTTGTATAATGTTGATGATTTATTTTAAGAGATGTTATTAAAATACATCCTGAAATTCCTCGCTGTGTTTACTGAAATATTATTGAAGATATTCCTTAAAAGATAATAAAGCATATACCCTATGAGAACCTGTGGGTTCAGGATAAATTTTTTCTCTGTTAGCAGGATAAAAAATAGCTCTGAATGTCTACAGCACTGGTTTATTTTTATCCTAGGGGGCATTTATTAGTGCAAACTGTGTCAGCTTCTTTGTTATGTTTGAGGGTACAGTAGTGACTAAGAGTCAAAAATCCCACACAAATCTTGACTGTAAGAATAGAAGAAAAGTGGATCAACAACAGCAAGCAAATTAACAGATAAAATACACCCGATGGTGAAAAGTGCTCTGGAGAAAAAATTAAAAGGAGGAAGAAGATAGGGAAGGGATGGCCCAATGGGCATCACTGAGACAGTGATGTTTAAATAAGAGCTCAAGAACAGGTAGCTTTTATTTCCTGACTCTCAGTGTATGAAAGAGAAAGCTACATGGATATCTGGGGGAAAGGCTTTGCAGGCAGAGAGAGGCAATACAAATTCTCTAAGGTGGGAACATAACTTGAGGATTTCAGGAACAGCAGGTCAAGAGAGGCTGAAGCAGAACAGGGAAAGGGGAGTATGATAGGGTCCCAGTCCTACCAGCAGAGAGGAAGCACCAGTGATTTGAAGTGAGAAGGTTTATGGTAAAGAGATATTCAATTAATAGGAGATTGGGGTAATAGGGAACTGAGTAGCAAGGGGCAAGAGATTTACAAATAACAAAGAAATGGACCCAGAGAGCATCTCCTCCTTATAAGGCTGAGAGAGCTCACCCAAGGTAGGAACAAATCAGGAGCGAGACCTTCCTCCAAGAGAAGAAAGCTAGATCTCATGAGTTTGCAACATTTCTAATGTTTTCAGGATGCTCCTTTTTCTAATAAATTTCTTTGGTCAAAAAAGAGTTGACCTCCTACAATAGAGGTCAAAAGACAGGTTGGGCAAGATACTTAACCTTTCTGTACTTCTGCTATGTTATCTGTAAGTAGGCTTGGTAATGTTTAGTCACAGAATAATTGTGGTAAGAATTAATAAATTAACCTTTATCAAGCACTCAGAATGAGGCCTTGTGTGTAATCAGAGTGCATTCAGTGTTAGCCATTATTGGGCAGACTTCACAGTATTTTTATGCTTAAAAATGAACATATTTTTATGGTAACAACTATTAGTTATAATGAAGTTTTTGCAGAAAAATCTTCCTCATTAAGTCTTAATGCAGGGGCAAGTTCAATTTAACGCGAAGTTGATTGAAAACAGTCAACTCCTTCCCACAACCAATTAGTGGGAGTGAGTACAAGGGAAACTTTTGGGATACATGTATCTGAGTACTCCCTTAAATTCTTCCTAGGCATGGGTTTCAAGAACGATAGCTTCTATTTGTACCTACTGTTTTCAAAAGGGAGGAAACGGGGTAAGATGATATGGCTTTGCGCCATTGGCAGAAGATGGGGGAATAATATCTATTCCAGAAAGAGGATGACTGTACAGCCGTGAACTCTGGGTTCAGCCTCTTAGAAGGAATAAACACTGAACCCAAGTGCATTAGCCCTTCTCCATGCCTTTCCAATCAGTCCTGCAAAAATAAACAGTTTATACATTCAAAGTAACCCTAGAGGACCCCCCTTACCAATTATTTTATAAGTATTCCTTGGAAGACAAACACATTTCTCTTGCTCCTCTGTTTGTGGCAGCCATTTGTCTGCCATGCGGTATTAAAGTGGGAAGCTAGCCTGTTTTTCTTGGGGCCTCAGGGCCCAGAGCTATTTTAGGAAATAGGGTATCTGCACATTTGCTACTCACTGGCAAAGTGTTCTATCATTTTAAATTTCCCTCTCAGTAAAGTCCTCCTACCTCTTCACCTGAGTGAGGTTTTGGTTTCTGGAGGATCAACATTCTGTGGTTGGCCAGGGAGGAAGCGGAGTGTGGGACTTGGAAATCATAGCACACTTAATGCTCTGTTCTCCTCTTCTGTTCTGCTCCATGGAAATGATAAAAATATCCAGCTCTACTTAACAGGTACTATGAGCCAGAGACTGTGCAATTTGATTTAATCCATGTTTATATCATGTATGGTGGGTATTATTAACCAACCCTTCTTTAAGATGAGGCAGCTGAGCCGAAGACTACAGAACAGCACATCAGTTTCAGCATATCTCTGAAGCTCACCTCCTTATCGCAGTATTTGACTCTTTCTATGATGCCATGCTGAGATCCTGTGAGGACAGTTAGCACACATTTCATGATTCCCATGTGTTGGGTATGTCACAAAGAGATCAATGAGCACAGTTGCCAGTCACTTTAAAAACCATCCTGTATTTCATGCGTGAAATAGGGAAGCTAAAGTTCATTCTAATAGGCAAATTACCCATGGTCACATAGCTCAAAAGTGATAGGCCTGATATTTGAACTCAAATCTCTTTTTCAAAACCCACACATTATATTGTTGCTCCGTTACTCACATCAAGAATGTTTTTATTCTGTCTATCTCATCTTCTCCAATCCTACCGCAGTCATTGGCTGTGGGCGTGAGTACACATATTTCCCCCTATGATTAATTTTCCTACCTTCTTGGGCAGAATGAATATGGTTTTATCTTCCAATATTTTCCTTTCTCATTAATCTGGGAGTTGTCTTTTCAACATTTCCTTTTTATTAAAAGATTACATAAAAGCCTTTTCCTTGAAAGTGCTCAGTAAAGAATTACTATTTCTTCAAGTTCATTTTGTCCTTAGTTAAGGAAACTTTTAAAGTCCAATCGGATTTCAAAATCTTACAGAATGTATTATGCATAACTGGATTCATTTTCATCAACTCTGAGATGTGTGTGAGTCCTGTGATAAGATACCCTAAGCTCTATCAGGCCCTGGACTAGACAAATATTTTGTTTCTTATGTGAAAACCTTTGGATTATTTACCCTCCTGATGAGTTGTAGGTTAAACCAAGTTGTGTCTAAAAGGAAGATTGAGATTATTAATTATCAATAATATATCAGAAAATATATTAGCACAAGATTTATAGAAACCACACCTAAAAGCTTCTTAGAAAGAAAGAGTCTTCTTTTAATCAAACCCAAGTTCCAACTAAAGGTTGGATCAAGGTTGTGGAGGTTTTCATACATGCAAATTAGATACTAACTTAAAATTTGCTTAAAACCTTAAGAGTTGACACCACAAAGAATTCTTTTTTGTAGCTGACTTGCATGTAAGGAGTGTGTGTGTGGGTGTGTGTGTGTGTGTGTATTTCTGTGTAGCAAACCTACTGGGTAATATTTTAAATACCTAAATCCATCTTCTCTCTAAATTCACTAACTTTTGGTGAGAAATGAGCTAATTATAGTCTACATTTGAAGTAAAGCAAAATGAAAAACAGAGGAAGTTGATAATACCACTGTTAGCTCTACTTAGTAAATAAGGAACTTTCCTTGATCTGTTTTGCAAAGGAGTCAGGGCTGGGATGAGGGCATCTCATCACCTTTACCCAGGAAGGACAACTTCTCCTTGACCACTTGTTTTATTTTCTTGAACCCTCATTTGGTTGCTTGTCTCCCTCACTAGATCATAACTCCAGCAATTGTGTGGATGGAGCATAGAATAGCTAACATTTATCAAACTCTAACAACATGCTAGGGTATGCTGTGAAGCTTTGTTTTGAGATCAAAATATAACTAAGACACCCTTCAGGTAGCTAATATCACACATGAGGAAATCACTATCCAGATAATCACTTACCAAGGAACCCAACTACTAAATAGATTTGAACAAGATTAGAACTTACAATGTCTGGTGTTGCCGCCTGCAGCAACGATACTGCGGGAAAGAATTCGGAAGCAGACTAGAAATGAATAGGTTCTTTATTCTTCCTTATTCTAACTTCTCTCTCTGGCTCCAACAACCTCTCCAACTCCAACCACCCCCTCTAGCTAACCTCACCCAGTTAAATACTTTTTGCCTTAACAAGTATACACGTGTTAACAGCTCAAACTTACAGGTGCGTCACATAGTGTTCACGGGCATAGGAAGATTCTTAGATAAATGCATGAATATCAGGTGAAAATACTTAAACACCTCTTATGGCTCTCAGCTAGCCGCCATCTTAGCTATCTCTTTATTAGGGCTCTTACAGTCTGGTGTCAGAGCTCAAACTCTAAACTACTAGGCTATACAGCTTCATTGAATAGTGATTCAATGAATGTCTATAGTCTATGTTAATATGGTATATTTAAATATATTCTATGCATTAATTCAACATATTTCTATTGTTTACATTATATATAATATCCATATACTACAGATATCTATATACATATATATATATATAAATGTTATACATTAAGGTTACTAACATATATACTGTCTCAATATTTGTTAAATATACATATATGTATAAAGCATATATTACATATAAATTTGTACTTATTCCACAAATGTGTTAGGGTAGTATATTCTATATTGTTATATTTGGTCCATAAGAAGTGAATAGTACATTATTGCTATATCTTACATAATATATAATTATTAAATTAAAATTAACAATTCTTGGATGACTGAATGCACAATCCCTACAGTCAGCTTGGTTCTCTTTTGTCTCTTCCTGCACCTGTGACTCTAAGGCCAATCATACACCTCACAAACACGTTCATTCAGGTTGTTACTATAGAAATGATGAAATGGAATCATTTATATTACTACCAGTAAGCAACTTTTGATTTCCCAGTGCTCTTTACACCTTACACTCTTTCCTGTGCCTATTTCCTATCAAAATTTTCTTTTCTTTTATAACGACAAATCTTGTTTTCCTAAAACTTCTAGATTCTGAAGGTTTTTTGAGTCATTGTCCCAACAACTTTGTAGTGACCTGTAAGCCATAGGTTAATAACTTCACAACTGTGGTCGAATACACTTTTTCCAAGAAGCAGCAGAATATTTGGGTGGGGACAAAGCATCACTTTTCTGTGGAAGATCTTTTGTGTGTTCTGCCTGAAAGATGAACTAATTTTTCATGCTACAAGACATGTCTGTATTACTTGGGCAATAAACTAATGGCAAAACCCTCTCCCTTACATTATTGTTTTAATGAAAAAAAAAAAAATCTCCAGTTGTGTTCTGACAATAAACTGTAGACTAATAAGATAGGAGTCTGGGAACATCTACTCTTATTTAGTCAGATTGTGGAATTTAGGCAACATTCCCAGATTGGATATCAGGAAGGAGTTGACAATTAGAACCCAAAGTTAAGGAATTCAGAGTCCATAATTATATATTGTCTCTCCAGGAACCAGTGTAGCTAGAAAGATCTTCAATGAAATAGCTCCAGCTTCAATATGGAAACACACACACACACACACACACACACACACACATTCTTTTGTTGGTCAAATAAAGTTGTTTGTATTCATGCTGTTGCTTTAAGATCCCAGCCTTTAGTGAGAGCTTCCATTTTCCCAGAGCAGTTCAAATGAACATGGAATTGGAAACAGATGTGTGCTCTAGCATATTATTGCACAAGGGCGAATGGGGCATAAGGAGGAAAAGGAGGGGGAGGTGGCAGGGACCGCGTGAAGGGACCTTCAGCAGCCTCAGGACTCTCATCACTCGAGGGGGTCTGAACTCAGAATTCCACCAGCCTGCACTCTGAAAATGAACTCATAACAGAAAACAGATGAGCTTGGACCTGGAGTTGGGGGAGGGGGAAGGAGGAGGCGTGGTAAGGAGAGTGTGGGGAGGAGGGTTAGAGAAAGCAAAGTCAGAACGGTATAGAGCATGGTGGGTTTATTAACATTCCTGGTATAAGGAAATAAATGTACTTGAGAGGTTGTTGGGTGTTGGGGGGGGAGGCTTGCCTAAGACCTTAGAGTCTCCTGCAGAAGGAATCCCCATTGTTTTTGCTCTGCTAAGTACCAATGACATTCAGAAATTCCAAGAGCAGGAAGCATCAAGCCAGATTTTTTCCCTTTCTTTTGCCTGGGAAACATCTCATCCAAACAGACCACTTGCTTTTGCAAATGCCAGTAGTCCTGATAAATCAAGCTAACTGGAGTCAGCACAGTCCTCATGTTACTTTCCATAAGGGCTTGTCTGAGCAGAGACATGCCAAGGAGTGTCTGCAGCGGGGGAGGAGGGAGCTGGTCCAGAGCACAGTCTGGACAATAATACCCCCTAGTTCTCTCCAGCCTGGGAACGAGAGTTAATTCACTTCTGTCTCTTTCTCGGGACTGCTTATCAGAAATTTGACAGTTCCCAGATTTGAAAGAGGCTTTCCATTTTTCTTTCCTTCTTTTGAGCAGCTTGATCTTCCCTCCTTAGTAAGCAGGAGAAAGAAATAGACAGCTATAGGAGGTAGTAGAGCTAAGGAGGCTACCATTTTTGGATCTTGCTATGTTGGCATTTGAGAGCACTGAGTTGGCACTACATGTGGTGGGGTGTTTGGCCCTTGAACTTGTTGGGCAAGACAGCTTTAAAAGTTCTTTGAGGGAGTCACACTAATCACGAATCAGTGGCTCTCAGTGGGAGGGTGAGATTGGAGAGGGATATTTGGCAACATCTGAAGGCATTTTTGGTCGTTCTAATTTGGGAGGGATCACTACTATGTTTTCTTAGGTAGAGACCGAGGTGTTGTACAATCTACATGATAGTACCCACCAACAATGCATTTTCTAGTCAGAATATCAATCATGTCATTATAGAGAAAACCAGCTTATAACATGCAATTCATAATCCTTGAAGACGAATGTGGTATAGATATACAAATTTCAAAGATCATTCTTGAATATCATTTTAAGGCCATATTTCAAAAACCCTAAGTACCTTAAAAACCTTTATGAAGAATATGATGAAATTATATAATAGTTATTATTTATCTTGTGCTGTATGTCAAACAAAAACTCAAGCATTCTTCACATTAATAAATTTGTTTTCCCTAAAAGTTTACAAGATAGGAAAGATCATTTTCCTGAATTACAGAAAAAGGAAGAGAGATGCAGACAATTTTAGTGTGAGGTCACACAGCTAGTTAAATGCAGGCTGGTTTTTCATGGGTGCAAATGCAAAGGGTCCCATTCTCAGAAGGGCCCCATGTTTGTTTTAGTGTGCTGCTGTTGCTATTTTAGTATCCTTAACAAATTTATCCTTGATCTTGTGTCTTGAAGTTCAATTGGAAAAGTGTGTGCAATGCCGATGTCTTCTGTACCTTGTTGCTCAAGTCACATGAATACATAATTCCACTGGACCTACAATGCATGGGAGTTCATAGAAATTGAGCAAGTCCAAGGTAAGTGTGGACCTGACAATCCCACACATTCCATTCAAACCAGAACTTGTACTGAATGCAGAAGAAGGTAATGGGATTCTAAACAAGAATGCCCAGATACCCTGGCCAAGCCCTTCTTACTCACATCCCTCTCCTGGACAGCACAACTGTTTATGCTTGTACTAATGACAGAAAAGGAAAGGGAAAGACAGGCCAAGCCAGAACACCTTTTCCTCCCATCCTTCCTTACTCACTGGTAAACCTGATTCACTGGTAATCCTTATGGTAAATAGAGGGAGGGTGGCCTACATACATATCGAGAAGTGAAATAAAAGCAATCGAGTAAGTTTTGTGAAGTCTCCACTGTTCTGATAAGAATAAAATAAATATGTATGTATGAGCTAAGGAATATAAATTGTGTAATTTCAGTAATTGCTATGGTTTGAATGTGTCCTCCTACAGTTCAGGTATTGGAATCTTAATCTCCATTGGTGGCTTTGGGAGGTAAGCCCCAATGAAGATGTTTAGATTATAAAAATCTCCACCTCACTAAATGAATTAAAACTGTTCTCAAGGGAGTGAGTTAGTTCCCCTGGGAGTGGCTTACAAAAGCCATCTCTTGCACACACTTGCTTTGTCCTTTTGCTTTTCTACCACAAAATAACACAGCAGGAAAACCATGCCAAACATTGTCTCCATGCCTTTGGACTTCCCAGCCCCCAGAATCAAGACCCAAATAAACTTTTCTTGGTAAATGACAGTCTGTAGTATTCTGTTAAGGCAACAGAAAACAGACTAAATAGTGATTCTGCATACAAGTTAAATGTTCTTAGATTTGTATTCAAACTAGTATCGAATAATATAAAGACAAATGCCAAATTTTGTGCTAATACTTTATTATTTTAATTATTCACTTAGCATTTCATTAAATAGCAAATCAAAGACCATGATATGTGTGTGTGTGTGTGTGTGTGTGTGTGTGTGTGAGAGAGAGAGAGAGAGAGAGAGAGAGAGGAAGACAGAAAAAAATTTTAAATATCAGTATCTTTCATGGCATTTTCCCTGAGTACTGGACAAGGGACCTTGCATTTTCATTTGGACTGGGCCCTGTAAATTATATAGCTGGCTCTGAGTAACAGAGCTATGATTTGAATCTTGGCAGTGTAGACTGAAAATCTGTACTCTTATCTATAAGGGTATCTATTTCCATTCTAGGGTCCAACATAATAAAAATGAGCTTGACTTTAAGAGGAATTTTTCCTTCCTGAGCAGATGCCTTCCACGGTATAAATGTCACTGCCTGAGCAGTGAGAGTGGTGTCTGTTTCCTCAAAGTTGCGACTGTTGCTTTCTGTGGGTGATGCATCTGCCTGCGGGGACTGCCTCCTGAGCAGCATGTTCAATACCATCTTATGGAGCAGTTGAACTCTCAGGTGCTTCCCTACAGTTTCTTGTTTTATTATCACACTTTCCATTGATCTAGTTCATAATAATATTAGTAAATTTAATTTATGTGATCCATGTAATAGGCATTTTATACATCTTATCTCAAATTAATCTCAACATTCTTAAAAGCTGATTTCTTGAGTAAATGATGATTAGAAGTCTCATAGAAGAAAGTTATGGAGTCATTATTGGAACCTAAGTCTGAATGATTTCCACAGCCTATTTAGCAATAACAAAGTCTCTGTCCCTGTCCCCTGTTGTAAAATGAGCCATAGGTATTCTCCATTAGGTTTTGTCAGTTGAACATCTTTAGCAAGGTGGAACATTATTTAGGACACTTCCTATGATATTTAACATACCTGGCCATACTGACCTCTACAGAATGCTGAATTTTTATAATTTCTTGTTTTGTAGCATTTTGGCTTAAACTCAAACTTATTGAAGACACTTATAGAACCCATAACATTTTTTTTTTGGGGGGGGGGGTACCAGGGATTGAACTCAGTGGCACTCGACAACTGAGCCACTTCCTCAGCCCTATTATGTATTTTATTTAGAGACAGGGTCTCACTGAGTTGCTTAGTGCCTCACTTTTGCTGAGGCTGGCTTTGAACTCACAATCCTCCAGCCTCAGACTCGTGAGCCACTGGCATTATAGGTGTGTGCCACTGTGCCAGAATGGAACCCATAATATTTGATCAGTATAGTTTTGTTGAGGTAAGAGTAAGTATAAATGACTCAGAGATGTTTTCCTCTGAAATATATGAGGGCTAAAATATTTGAAGAGAAGAAATACCCAAATGGGACACATTTGGGATCATTTGGATATTTTGGCCATGCCACCGATCCTATCCTGGAAATAAACTTGCATGGAATTGTTTAACCCTAGCTTTGAACTCTTAATATTTCAAGCATAATTTTTAAAAAGGAAATGATCAAAGAAAGAGAATTTTAAGCAAATTTGATCTTACTCTATATTTGTACACTTCAACTTGGCTAAGCTGGTCATATTCACTTTCAGGAATAATATGAATGGCTTTTGATACTGTATGTAAAATGCTGAGAAAGTTGGCACACAGCCTCCTTATACTCCATGATTTGACCGTGTGTCTTATGTCCAGGCCCATATCTACGGGTGTGGCTTAGCACATGGTCTTCAAAACACAAGATACTTGAGTGATGGGGACAGGGAGAATGATGAAGATGGTGGTAGCTCCCACCCTCCAAAGGACACACTTCATTCAAATTCTCAGAAAAAAAAATATTTAGAAACATTTAGCCCTTTGATATATGTTTATTCCTAAGTAAAGATTTCTATGTGTGTGTCTTATACAATGATATCTCTTTGACTTCTTTTAGTATTACCCCCAGTTTTGGAGCCAGCTTGTGCAACTTAGATTAGCAGAGAGGTTATCACGGCCCAAGGAGTCATAGATAACTGGGTTCAATCCCCCAAACCTCCACTTATTGTGTATATTGCCTAAAACAAAACAAAACAAAACAAAAAACACAACTTAAGTTCAATTATCTAACTTCTCCAAACCTCACTTTGCTCATCTATAAATTATAAATAATACACTTATTCTACAAGGATACTTAAAGATTACATGACAGAAATGTAAATTGACTGGCACATTATAAATGTTCAATAAATCAGTTCATGGTGTTTATTACATGTGGATTCTAAACATTGATATAATAAAAATAGTATTGCTAGTTGTTTTGTTTTTAAATGTAATGGACTATAATGAAATGTAACATAATGTGCTGAAATCTGTCCAAACTCTGCTGATAGCAGAGCATTACAATACCAAAACATAATTGCCAAAGTATTATAATTATTTTTGTAACATTATATTTCATTTCTAAGTGATAAAATGCTTGGGCATCCAAGGCGCACACATTTGTGTTACTGGATTTGTTTTTTTGTTATAGGATTTTATTTTAAGGGAAACTAAAATTTGGTTTATTAAAAGTAAAATTTACACAAACATGTATGCAGCAAATATGATTCTGTGATACCTTGACTGATGAACATAAGGTAACTCAAATCTGATTAAAGATCTTCATAACTGACTTCACAAACAGATTACTAGCATTCACTCTGGGTGAAAGTTTTTATACTAATGTTAATGTCCTTTTGCCCTTTGATTTGATATTAATACCAAATACCTCTCAATGCATTTAACTTCCTTTATTATAATGAAGGATGCACCTTTCATTCACCTTCTTGAACAAACTTTTCAGGACTTGGTTGGTTTGACAGGAGAGACCTAGAGTTTAGGCAGAGTCAAGAAAACCAAAAGGAAGAGATCAATGGCAGTGTTTCCTGATGATGTGAAATACAAGCATAGTGGAAATTACACATAAGACATGGATGGCCTTTGATGCCATTCTAAACATAAAATCGTCATTCATTTATTCTTTTATCCATTCTCTTACCATATACAACTTACTGTACAAAGTGCTGATTTATGATGTCCTATGACTTCATGTTTTTTAACACTGTTTTTTTACAAATCAGAGGTAACTATTATCCTGATCCCCTGGAAAATTGTGAATTTTCCAAAAGCCATCATTACTTATCATCTGCTTCATGTAGCTTGAGAAACCCCACATGAAGTACAACTTTGAAATTGTGTTCTTAAACTCATTTATCATTAATCTCAAGACAGAGCCTTTTCCTAGCTCACGCAAAAACTCAGGCCTTGAAGTCTGTACACATACAAGCACAAGCACATTCACCAGCAAGGTTTTTGCTGAGTTAGCTGAACTAAATGTTGCATTGGAGGCAAACTGACTGCCCTGCCAGTTCCACGTCAGATAACCGATGCTATTTATGGTAGGAATGAAAATGGAGACTGAGAAACTAACAAAGAAAAATCTTCCTTGGAATTGCTCTTCTATTTTCCTTAGAAGAAGGGAGGAGCTCGTGACTCACTTTGGCATTATATTGCCCTCATCAGAGAAAGCAAGATCAGATCCTGGGTAAAGCTGAAAACCCTGCAAATAAATATAATATGGAGACATGTTTCACAACTGACTGTTTCCTAACAATCGGATTCACTGTAGGGAGAAGGAAATGGAAAAGTTCAAACAGGAGAATGAAGAAACTGAACACATTGTAAATTTCTTCTGAATGCTATTAACCAAACCCAAGAATCATGCCAATATTAAGAAAACTGCAGAATGCTTCTCAGACTATTGAAAAAGTACTGTGAACCTGTACTGGTGATAACTATAGGCAGGTGGGGCATGGCTAAAGGACATAGGTCTTTGAGGGCATTCTCCTGAGGATTGTAGCTTGTCCCTGGATCCTTGCATGTGTTCTCTCTACTCACCACCCCCACCCCAAGTTTCCCAGCTACTATGAGCTGATAAGCTTTCTTGCACCATGCCCTTCTGCCATGATGATCTGCCTCACCTCAGGCTCAGAGAGATGGAGTTGGCTGACCATGGACTGAAATCTCTGAAGCTGTGAGTTCAAATAAACTTTTCCTCCTTTAAGTTGTTATTGTTAGGTATTTTGGTCAAAGTGACCCAAAACTGACTAACATCAGAGCTTTTACATATCAAGAAACTTCTATTATTTTAGATATCTTATTGATGTAATTAAATTAATCCTTACAACAGCACTGAGAGTTTATAGTACTATTTCCTTTGTGATTGTCAAATAGGAGGTTTGAAGATGACAAAGATTAAAAGGGAGCATAAGAATTTTTAGGCCATACATAATTGAAATGTTACAGAGTAGTATTGCTTATGAATACCAAGATGACCATAATAAAGACACAAACTAGTGACACTGATAGAGGAAAGAGTTGTTTCTTTGTAGATGAAATATGATATGAGACCTAGGAAAACCTTGTGTCCACTGTTAGATGTGACTTTTGACCCATAGTTCTTGGTCCAGTGCTGGACAGGGTGAGTGTTGTGAATCAGAACCACATAGGGAAGATTTTTCAAACCACAGTCCTCCCAGAGGATAAGACAAATTCTAGTGCTTTGAGAGGAAGGCAGAACTGAGTGTGTTATTTTGCAGGCTTCAGAGGAAACTAAGAAAACAGAGAGAGCAGTGCTACTCACTTTTTGTCCTTCATACATACAAAGCCTTCTGGGATGAAGGCTGATTGACTTCTAAATTTCCCTTTTCACATCAGAAGCTGGATTTTCATTAAGACATGGGTGAGTCTCTCAATACTGAGTCATCCCCGTAGTAATTAAATCTCTCACAGCCACCAAAGAACCTTTCCTGTCAAGCCTGAGATCCCATCAGAAAAACTGTATATCAGATCCGCACTGAGGAAGCCACGTGGAACTGCAGGTGGGGACTGTGAAGCCCTGAAAGAGAGGTGACACATCATCTGAGACAACACAAGGAAGGCTAGAATCCTAGAATAATAACTTGGTAGTAAACCATCACCTGGAATTAAGTGTCCTGTTCTGACAGCACAATCATGTCTCTAACTTCCAAAACCTCTTTCTTGTTTTATGATTGTTCTTACCACACAGCTTCCTATTCCTGTTAAAACTGCACTATATACATATACTTGAATTTTGAGGACATTGATTTGAATATTAATTTCCTTTCTATTCTAAGACTCTTTCTTTCTCTGTGTATATGTGTTCCTGCATGCATATATGTATTTATATGTTTGTACAGAGAGGTGATTTCCTTACTTAAAGGAAGAAAATTGAATCTAATTTAAAAACTAAACTGCCTTTGTAGAAATTAAAGGAAGAATGATGCTAATAGCAAACTCATAACCAGTGTCTGCTTTCTCAGATGATCTTTCTTCCTGATTTTAGCTGGCTTTGCCAGGTTTCTTAGGGCCACTGTTTCTACAGAACTTTTTCGCCCTAGGGTATGGTGGCACCTCTTCCATATATGAATGGCTGGGACAACTCTGAAGCATTATAGGGTTATCCCTACTGGCTAGTCTTTGCAAGGAAGCACTTTGTT
Organism: Tamias sibiricus; assembly: GCA_025594165.1. Classification (NCBI taxonomy): domain Eukaryota; kingdom Metazoa; phylum Chordata; class Mammalia; order Rodentia; family Sciuridae; genus Tamias; species Tamias sibiricus. Next base: position 122,522,089 of record CM046657.1, on the reverse strand, counting down.
AGTCAGTTTTCCAACGCTATAACAAATATCTGAGATAATCAACTTATCAAGTGGAAAGATTTACATTGGCTCATAGTTTTGGAGGTTTCAGTCCATTATTGATTGGACCTGTTGCTTTGGGCTTGTAGCACCATGTGGAAGCATGGTGATAGAATAAATCTTCTTACCTCATGGCCTAGAAGCAAAAGAGAAAAAGAGGAATGGGATTCCACCATCTTCTTTAAGGGCATGTCCTTAATGACTTGAAGACTTCCTGCTAGGCTCTGTATCTTAAAGTTTCTACTAACTCCCTATAGCTCCAAGCTGGGAACCAAGCCTTCAATATGTAGACCTTTGGGGGATATTTATCCAAATCATAGAATCATTGTTGTATTATTTCTATCCTTCCTATTAAATATGAACATCATCTATGTACATTAATACATTAATATCATTATTGTGTGATCTGATGACCACACAGCCCATAATTACTTTAGTCATTGACTAAGCTTCTATTTTATGCCATATACTTAAGAAAACATCATATTTAACTGAATCTCTCAAACTATATAAGGTAGCTGTTCAACCATCCCTTTCTAGATGAGTGAACTAAGAAGGTTTAGATATATTAAGGAAATTTCCTAAGACAGCAGAACTAGCTAAGTGACAGAACATTAAATCAAACCCTGATATTTTAAGCTTAAAAATCCACTCCATCTCACTTTAGAAAATGTGGGTCATGAATTTCAAGAATCATCTATTCAATAAGTATTTATTGAGCATATGCCAAGTGGTTGGCACTTTCTAGGCACTTGAGAACAGTAACAAAGATAAGAAATAACAATGTAGACCCCTCCTTCTGCCTCCACCAAATTTCCTAATCAAAATTCTACCACATTGCTCCTGCCATGCCTAGAATGCTGTTAAACAGAGTTCAGTTCCTATTCTAAATCCACTATTAAGGATCAACAGTCATCTGTGATTTAAACTCAGTAGCCTTGATTTCCTATCAGTCTCCTTGGAGGAGGGTAACATCATTCCCTCAGGGGCCCTAGAATATCTTGTTCCTACTTGCCCCATGATTGCAACTTTCAGTTCTGCACAATCAGAAAAGTTATGAATGGTGCTTTCCCCCTGTTCTTTCACTCCTCCCACCTCCACCTCCCAGAGCAGCTGTTTTCTATTACAAAACAGGCTGACAAGGTGCTGGTCTGGAGCAGAGTCTCTTTGGCAGGTAATTTTGATGGGGCCCAGAGGTAAGGAGGCGGGTGTCTCTGATGGGTTTCCGGTCCTGTTATCAGCCTGTCCGGCACCCCCAGACGTGGCTGCTGTCTGTACATGGGGCTGATTTCTGGCTTGGAGCCTGTGCCTGCTGAGAGCATCATTCATCCATCAGGGCTAATCCATTAACTTTTTTTCTACTTAAGCCAGGAGCCTGGATATGAAACAAACATCCAGCCTCCCTCTGCCAGAGAACTTGGTACTTGAACACTGAGTAGTAATCCTTCCAGCTCTGCTGGGGCTCTTCTGTTTAGGTTTGTAGTTTTAAGAAAGTAAAGCAGCAATTCCAAATTCTAAGAAACAGTTGTAGCATAACAAGTAGATGCCATGTGAGAAAAGTCTCCTTTCATGGCCAAGTTATCTGCAGAAAAGTGGATCCTGTTGTGGTTTAAAAAAGGAAGTTTCACCTATGGCATCAAACCAAGCTTCATATTCTTTCTGATTTTCAGAAAGTACAGGTGTACTTCTAGCAAAAAGACTCAGCTAGAACCTACTGAGCTTTAAAACCTGGCTACCTCCTGACTGGTTTTCCCTGACACTCAACTTTATTGTTTAGATGCAACAAACACAGCTGGAAAAAACTAATAAGATTCATCATTAATAAAGAAACTGTGCTTATACTTAATTGACTTTGCAGGACAAGAACACTTTCTCTTTGTGAAGAATACCAGATGTCAGGAAACTTGGGTGCATATTCCAATTCTGTGATTAATAATAATAACAAAACATGACAGAAACATTTAACATTCAGTAGCATTTAACACTAACAATATTTATCAAGCTCTTACTCTGTGTTAATATGAACTAATGTATGCATGTAACACACATTATCTGATTTAAACTTCATTACAGCTCTGATGAAGTAGGCATTATCATTATAATCCCTCTTTTACAAATGAGGAAACTGAGCCTTAGAGAGATTAATCGATTTGTGGAATTTATACCTGGTCTTATCTGTTTCCTCCTATATAAAGCAGGGGTGAGGACAGGCGTTACAAAGCACATTTGGAAATTTCCTTATAATTCCAAGATCCTTAAAGAAAAAAGAAACAGAATACTGTGGAAGGCTTTATTTAACATGGGGTGTGTGTGCACGTGCATGTATGCGTGTGTGTGTGTGTGTGTGTGTGTGTGTGTGTGTGTGTGTTGATCATTATGATACTATAGTGAATTTATAGAGTTGTTGTATGTATGTAATTTGTAAAACATTTATTTTCTTACAGCCATGGGCTGAATGTTCGTGCCCCTCCCAAATTCATCTGTTGAGCTCCTGGTTGCCAAGATGTTGGGATTTGGAGGTTGGAGAGTTGGTAGACAATTAGGTTTAGGTAAGGTCTGGAGAGTGGAGCTGCATGATGGAATTAGTGCTCTTACAAGAAGAGCAAGGGACTGAAAAGTGCTCTCTCTCTCTCTCTCCCTCTCTCTCTGCCACTTAAAGACACAGCATTAAGACACTTAACTGAAATTCATCAGGAGTTCACACAACAGGAACCCAATCTCTGGTACCTTAATCTTGGACTTTACATCCTCCAGGATTGTGGGAAATAAATGTCTTTGTTTAAGCCACCCTATGAGATTCTGTTATAGCAGCTCAAGCAGACTAAGACAATTACCTATTTGATTCTCATAACCACCTTACCAAGATGGATAGAACAGGTTTGTTTTAAAGATGAGAAAATTGAAGCTCAGAGATTTACTTGCTCTAAGACACACTAAGGGATAACTGCCTGCAAGTATCTTCAAATGATCTTCCAACCTCAATATTCTCCCTTCACAGATTGAGTATACAGGCTGTGTATATATTGAAATCTACATAGAAGCTTTTCCAATGGGAATTTAGACTGTTTAGTTAAAATTTTCTCAGCTAGCCACAAGTTTGCCTCTGGCCTCAGAACTTTCCTTCTTGTATGCAAATACCACGATGCTGGTTTCGAATGACACTTACTGGGGCCCTGACTTCAGAGATGAGTTGTATTGAAGACATGGGATTAAAATTCAAATAAGAATTTGCATTCATGATTCTCTAATGTTCATCAATTAGAATATGGTCCTTTTCCAGGCTTAGAAATTTAAGCTCTTGCCAGGTACTCTTTTCTTCTTTCATCTCTCCTATCCAGATGCATAAAGTCCCCTTGCTCCACTCTGCTCTGGTGACTCTCTCCATTCATCATAAATCCCTGCTGAATGGCCTGTTCAGAATATTACAGTAGCAAATGTGGTCCCAGAAAGAAAAACGACAAAGATGCAGATGGCCTTAAACTGCATGACTCCCTCCCTGCGTTCCGGCCAAGTGGTCTCTTTGGGTGAGTGGGTGTTTGGAAATGTCCTTCTTTGAAGTAAAATTTAAGGATGTAGTACCCACCCTGATTATATTTCCATGCATATGTGTGTCTCTACTTAGCATGGACAAAATACATAGATTTGGGGAAGTTAAGGCTTCATCTGAATGATCTCTGACATTCTAAGCCTCTTAATCCTTGTGGACACTGGAGAGATGAGACGGGAAGGACAGTGCTAGATGGACCTTCTTCCTGGTTAACTTGAGATGGTGTTCTTTCTCTTATCTTGTCCTCTAGGGGACTTGTCAGAATACTAATGAAAGTCTCCCCACTGAGCCCACATCAGTGGGCCATTCTGCCTTCCCACCATTTCATCTCTTATTCTACAAAAACACTTCACTTTTAGTTGTAGGTCTAACCCTTGACCTTGTACTTTGAGCCAGAACTCATTTAATTATGTAAGCTCTTTCTGAGGGATCTGTGTATCCAACATGGCCCAGTGATAGATACTTTCTTGGATGGGGTTAATTCTCTTGTAATTCATCTTCTTGGCTTTGACTCAGAGTCCTTAGGTAAGTGCCCTTCTTAATCAGCATACACATGGGGCTAAGTGGACAAATTCCATATTACCCCCAAGAAGTCCCCCAGTCTGGGAGAGTGAGCAAAACATGGTTTTGCAAACACCCACACTTCTTTCACACCCCAGTTTAAAGTTCTGGCATATTTGACTCATCTACCTCGCTCTTCTCCAGAGATAGATAAAATGAATGCCAGGCAGTTAGCTGTGTGGGAAGGGTTGGGTTGAGGCTAGAATAGATGACAGATTTTGCAAGTGATAAGGACTAGAGTGGGGACATTGAAAATTTGCATTATGGTCATTGGGTCATTAATTGGTGAATCACATTCACAGACATTAGATGTCTCAAATGCTAGTCTTTGTACTTATCACTTTTTTGTACATGTTCCTCCATTATTTTTCACTTTCTTGCCAGTTTGTATTGTGTTTGAGAGTCAGTCATATTAATAGTATCAAAACTAGACTTAAGAGGTGGGACTCGGTGTTGCATACCTGTAATCCCAACAGCTCAGAAGGCTGAAGCAGCAGGATCGCCAAGTTCAAAGCCAGCCTCAGCAACTGAAAAAGGCCATAAGCAACTTAGTGAGACCTTATCTCAAATTTTAAAAAAGTAAAATAAAATAAAAATAAAATCAGGCTGGGGGTGTGGCTCAGTGGTTAAGCTCCTGTGGGTTTCCCTGAGTTCAATCCCTGGTTCAAAAACAAAAACAACAACGAAACCCCCCCCCCCCCCCCCCAAGCCTAGACTTAAAAAAAATGAAGTGGTATCGTTCAATGGGCACTCTTTTTTTTTTTTTTTTTTTTTTTTTTTTGGTACTGGGCGTTGAACTCAGTGGCACTCAACCACTGAGCCATATCCCCAGTCCTACTTTATATTTTATTTAGAGACAGGGTCTCACTGAGTTGCTTAGCACCTCGCTTTTGCTGAGGCTGGCTTTGAACTCGTGATCCTCCTACCTCAGACTCCCAAGCCGCTGGGAGTGCACCACTGTGCAGGGCTCAACAGGCACTTTTAAGTGCACTTTTGCCTCCAGGAGCTCTGGATAGGCAGAGATAACTTCAAAATGTTTATCCCAGGTGTGCCTTAAATTGTACAAGTAGAAATCAATTTCTGATTTCATAAATCTGGACATTCTAATGGTAGTAAGGAACTTAATGAAGTGCTGCTCAGGCCTTAGAGTCAGAACAGTCTGGAATCAAATCCTTACCAATCACATGATCTGTAAATGGGGACAATAAAATGGTACCAATTTTCACTGTTATTTTAAGGATTAAATGAGGTAGTGACTGAAATGCTTGGCAAAATGCTTCATTATTACAGCCAGTGTATTACCATTATTGCCATCCTTACCATAACCAGCCTCCACTGATGGTATGTGGTAGTCAACTCTGCAAGCCATATTTGTACAAGTGTTATCCACACTAGACTTAACCAACTCCAGTGATAGGAGTATACTCTCTCCTGAGGTTGATAAATAATTTTTCAAAAGTTGTAATTGTTAGAGACTTTATTCTTAATTTGAGGCTAATCTTCTTCTTTTAACTTCCATATGTGGATTTTAGTTAGCCTCCTTGGGGCCAACGAAAACAAGTCAGTGACAGCCACTCCAGTGTCCAAAGGAATTATGTTGATGGAATCCCTCTTTTGTTATTCCCTATTCTTGTTCCCAGTACGTCAGCTGTTCTGCTTGAGACATATGGTGTCTCTTAAAGTTCTTAAATTTTCTAGGTCTGGAAACCCTATAGTTCTCACTAAGCTCCTTGGATTTAGTCATTTTTTTTTAAATCAAAAGCAAACAAAAAAGAAACAAATGTTAATTAATAAATGCCCACTTATTCATCATTCAGATGGAATAGCAATGTGTTTTTTCCAGACTCATGTAAAGGAAAAAATCTTACAGAAAAAAAAGATGAGAACTATGATGCTCTTCCTAATTGCATTCCTTTCCTTCCTTCCCAGAGCTAGTCATTAACAAAAATTTGGTGTGTATCCAATCTACCTATTTACTCTTTAAGTATATACCTGTATATCTGAAATATATGTCTAGTTTATATATGTTAGTAAAGCTATATAATTACCTCACTTGCATTATTTAAATTAAATACAGTATATGTAAAGTTTCCAGCTCTGCTTTTCCGTTCAATATTGTATTTTCAAAAGAGATTCATGATAATACACATAATAAAAAGGGGTAATAGTTTACCCCTTTTTAACCACAATATATTTCGTTTTATAAATATACCACAATCTGTTTGCACATCTATCTGTATATCTGTATCCACTTCTAGTAGACATTTGTATCACTTCCACTTTTTACCACCCTTCATATCATTATATATTTCTCTGTGAGTGTGCACAGAGTTTCTCTAGAGCAAACACACATGTGCACACAGATTCACCTTGGATGGTTAGGTCGAAGAGGTTGGTCATTCTGTGTTATTGCCATTGCTTTTCACCATAGTTCTGCTATTCAGACTCTCAATATGATCACATGAATTTCTATTTTCCTGTCTTATTTTTTGGTGGGGTAGGGGAGTACCAGGGATTGAACTCAGTGGCACTTGACCACTGAGCCACATCCCTAGCCCTATTTTGTATTTTACTAGAGACAGAGTCTCACTGAGTTGCTAAGCATCTCGCCTTTGCTGAGGCGGGCTTTGAACTCAGGATTCTCCTGTCTTAGTAACTCAGAGTTAAGAAAACAAGCATCTTTATGTTTGGACTGCCTTTCAATCTTAGTAATTCATCAATTGAACTCAATCTTTTTGTAAGTCTGAAAATCTTGTAGGAGATAAGTGTTGTCATTATGAGTTCAAATTCTCAATTATTACATACTCCATGTAAAATTATGATGTAGTGACTTATCCTTGTCCTAATTCTATGGCATTTTTATGTTTTTTGTTTTTGGTGCATTAAATTATACATAACAGTGGAATGCATTATGCCATATTTGTATATGCACATAACGTAAATTGATCAATCTCATTCCCCAGTACATTCCTATTTCCTCCCCTCCTACCTCCCACTGACCTACTTGCTCTATTCTACTAATCTCCCTTCTATAATAAGTATTATTAATTAGTGCATTATAATTATATATAAATGTTTAATTTATCATGGTATAATTATACATGGACACAGCATAATTTGGTACATTTAATTCCTCAATACTTTCTCATGCCCTTTTCCTCTCCCTCAATTCCCTTCCTCTGCTCTCATTGGTCTCCCTTCTATTTTCATAAGCTCCCCACCCCTCTTTTAAATTCCTTTATTTTCTCTCTCTCTCTAATTTCCATATATGAGAGGAAACATTGGACCCTTAACTTTCTGAGTCTGGCTTATTTCACTTAGCATGATGTTCTCTAGTTTCATTCATTTACCAGCAAATAACATAATTTCATTCTTCTTTTTTTTTTCAATGTAAATTTTTCATTTTATTCAAAGTTGGTACAGAAGTGCTAACATTTCCATAAAATAATTACTACACTTCAGTTACAGGACAAAATACCACAGAAAGTAATGTACTTTTGCAAGAAATGTAGTTCATCTTCCAAATACTTCTGAAGGCTAATGCAGCAGCTGGCAAAGTAACACACAGTACACAAAGAACAGTGTATTTTACAGAGTCAGTAATGAAAACTGAGAGCTCTTTTAGCATATTTGCTTCATTTCTTTTTTCATTTTTAAACAACAATAACACTTTTTAAAACACATTAAACCAAGATCATACATGTCTACAATTTTTTAAAAATCAGATTGTATACAGTGGAATAGTCAGATTAGAACTGTCATGAATGGTTAACAATTTTAAATCTACAGTTTCAATTGTTTTTCTTTCAATATGGAAGTAACCTGATTTATACTAAATTCTATTTTCTTAAAACATTGCACAATGGAATGGCCCCTTCATTCTTCTTTATAGCTGAGTAAAACTCCATTGTGTATATATACTACATTTTCTTTATTCACTTATCTACTGACAGACACCTAGGCTGGTTCCATAACTTGACTGTTGTGAATTGTACTACTATAAATATTGATATGCATATATCATTATAGTTTGCTGATGTTAGTTTTTTGAGATGAATACACAAGGAGTGTAGTTCTATTCCTAGTTTTTTGAGGACTTTCCATAGTGGTTGTAATAATTTACACACATATATTATGTACAATATGTGCATAAAATATACATATACATGTAAATAGATAGATAGCCAATTATCCCAATATTATTTGCTAAATGTTCCATTCTTTTAATTCACTAATTCTCTTTTCATTCTGTGTCCAGTTCAGATTTCATTTCCTCTATTGAGTTTGTATTTTAATGACTATATTTTTCATTTATAAGATTTCAAATTGGTTGATTTTTATATCTATTTTTAGTGCCCATCTGTATTATTCCAAATTCTTATTTTTATACATTACACCCTTTGTTTATATTTTAAATGATCTTACAGATTTATATATCATTTTACAAATTTTCCATTCCATTCATATTTTCTGAAATAAATTTCTGCCTGAAATGATTGGTTTTGTTGGCTGTCATTTTCTTCATGGACTTTGGAATTTTCATTTGGAAGCTCATCTTGTGTAAGGAAAAGTTTTCCCTATGCCTTCTTGGATACTCACTCTTCCCCTCCTTGCTCCTCTGGTCCCTTAGCCACCCTCATCAGTAGTGATCCAATCTCTATGAGTCTTCTATTTTGTGAAGTGACTGAAGTAGCAGGAATCAGTGACTGAGCCAGGAGACCATAACTTCAGCAACAGGTGTTTGTTTGTGTAAACTGTGGGCTTGGCCTTCTCTCTCTTACCACTAAGACTTGTGCCAGTGATTTTGGTTTTTGACCCACTCAGTGCATGGTTGTTTTGAACACCATGATCCCATAAAAGTCAAACTTATTTCTATGCCTTTTAGTTGCTTTCTGGCCTATGGTGAAGTTTGTCTGATTTTTTTTAATATTAATCATGAAATTTTAAAATTTGGAATATTATTTAAAAGTATTAAATATTCAGAAGGGAGGGTATGCTCTGACCAGAAATTTGGTATTCTGTGTTTGTCATTTTGCCTTATGGCCACCAACAAATTGCCCTGCAAGGAGTGGACACTAAACCTGATTAATCAATCGCCATGAATGAAGGGATGCGTGGAGCAAAACCATCACATTTTCTTTTCTGGCACAGACGTCTGGAATAGACCAGAGCTGTAGTACCCAACTTGTTGTGCTAGAATTAACTGACAGTGAATTTTCTTAGGCATTCCCAGAACTCCAAAGTAGATTTTTATGCCCAACAAGGTTTGGAAATGTGCTTTGCATGAGGAAGTCAGAAAGCATGATGCTCAGTTCTGACTCTTTCTTGAAATCTGTCTAAAATTGATTGAACCAAGACTTATCTGGGCTTTGATAGTTTCAGAGTAAAATGATAGGATGGGATTGTATGGTTCCTGAGCACCTCTTATATTCTTAGTAGGTTTAATTATTGTATTAGAGAACATTTTTTTTTTTTTTTTTTAGTAATTTTGTCATCTGCATTCCAACCTGACTTAGATGGAGATCATATTCAGTTAAAATCTCTAGGTCTTTTTCCATGTGTCACTCTCAAGTCAACACCTTTCCAGTCTGCCATAAGTTTTTGCTCCTAAGGACTTTATAATTTTCCTTTTGAATTTTATTTTAACATTTATAAACATTATTGAAATCAGATGCAACAAAACAAATTAACAGATCTCAAATACACAACTTGGTAATTTTCATGAATTATGCCTGTGCATCCAGAACAGATGTCAAAGAGCAGAATATTTCCAGCACACCAAGAGCCCTCCCTTTGTATTCTCATCCATATATCATCTATCTTCCCATGGGCAACCTCCATTATGACTTCCAATATTAGTCTTGCTTGCTTTTGGACCTATATGTGGAATTTTAAATATGTACCGGCTCAGTAGGCCTTTTGCTCAATATTATGTTTATGACATTTTTCAAAGAGCAAATTGGTAAAATAAATATAATTTATCCATCCTACTGTTGGTCAGCATTTGGGTAATTTCTAGCTTTGGCCATCATGAGTAATGCTATTATGAAAATTCTAGCACATCTTTGGTGAATATAGGTTTGCATTTCTCTTGGGTATGTAGTTACAGATGATATCATTGAGTATTTGGTTATATATCTCTTTAGTGTCAGTACATACTGCCACACAGATTTCTCATGTGGTTAAGTCAATTAATCTCCCACAAGGAATATTTCATATTCCAGTTGCTCTACCATTTTACTACATTTAATATATTTCTTTCCTTTTCCCCCTTTAGTTATTGTAGCTTTTGGGATATGGTAACACATTGTGGTTTCAATTAGTTAAGCTGAATAATCTGTTCACATGATTATTGGTAATCTTGATGTCTTCTTTCATGAAGTGTCTACTCAATTTTTCTGAACATTTTTCAATTAATTAATTTGTTGTTATCTTGTTGATTTCTTGGAATTTTAAAAAATATATAATCCTGATAGGAATCCCTTTCAAATATGTTTATTGTAAATACTTTCTCTCACACTATGGATTCTGTTTTCACTTAGTTGTGTCTTTGTCCTTTTTTTTTTGGTACTGAGGATTGAACTCAGGGGCACTCAACCACTGAGCCACATTTTCCAGCCCTATTTTTTTTTTTTTTTTTTTTTTTTTTTTTGTATTTTAGTTAGAGACAGGGTCTCACTGAGTTGCTTAGTGCCTTGCTTTTGGTGAGGCTGGCTTTGAACTTGTGATCCTCCTGCCTCATCCTCTGGAGCCACTGGAATTATAAGCATGAGCCACCTTGCCTGGCTTAGTTCTGTCTTTTTGATGCTGTTGTTTTACCACCAAGGATTGAACTCAGGGCCTTACACATGCTAAACATGTGCTTTAAAACTGAGTTGTACCCTCAGCCAGTTGTGCCTTTTTTTTTTTTTTAATTTGTTATACATGCTTGCAGAGTGCAATTCCTTTCATATTACATATAAAGAGCACAGTTTTTCAAGTCATTGGCTTTTACATTAAGTATTTTCATAGCATTTGTGTTTTTATATGTGTACTTAGTGTATTGATGTCTAACTCATTCTGCCATTTTCCTATCCCCTTGCCCCATCCCTTCCCCTCCCTCTCCTTTATTCTATTTAACATTCCTTCATTCCTCTCATCCCCCCCTCCCTTGCCATTATAGTTTAGTATCATCATAGCAAAAGAATCATTTGACCTTTGGTTTTTTTGGGATTGGCTAACTTTACTTAGCATTATTTTCTCCAACTCCATCCATTTACCTGCAAATGCCATGATTTTATTCTCTTTTAGTGCTGAGTACTGTTCCATTGTGTATATATACCAAAGTTTCCCTATCCATTAATCTATTGATGGGCATCGGGGTTGTTTCCACAGTCTAGCTATTGTGAATTGTGCTGTTATAAACATTGATGTGGCTGTGTCCCTGTAGTAAGCTGTTTTTAAGTCTTTTGGGTATAGACCGAGGAGTGGGATAGCTGGGTCAATGGTGGTTCCATTCCAAGTTTTCCTAGGAATCTCCATACTGCTTTCCAGATTGGCTGCACCAATTTTCAGCCCCACCAGCAATGTATGAATGTGCCCTTTTCCCCACATCCTCACCAGCATTTATTGTTGTTTGTGTTTTTGATAGCTGCCATTCTGACTGGTGTGAGATGAAATCTTAGAGTAGATTTTATTTGCATTTCTTTAATTGCTAGAGATGTTGAACATATTTTCATATATTTGTTGATTGTATATCATCATCTGAGAAGTGTGTGTTCAGTTACTTAGCCCACACATCTACAGTTAGCTTATATTAGACAAAGGTGCCAAAAACATACATTGGAGAAAAGACAGCCTCTTCAACAAATGGTGTTGGGAAAACTAGAAATCCTCATGTAATAAAATGAAATTAAATCTCTATCTCTCACCATGCACAAAACTCAACTCAAAGTGGATCAAGGACCTAGGAATTAAACCAGAGACCTTGCACCTAATAGAAGAAAAAGTAGGCCCAAATCTCCATCATGTTGGATTAGGCCCCAACTTCCTCAATAAGACCCCTATAACACAAGAATTAAAACCAAGAATTAACAAATGGGATGGGTTCAAACTAAAAAGCTTCTTCTCAGCAAAAGAAACAATTAGTGAGGTGAACAGAGAACCTACAGAATGGGAGCAAATCTTTACCATAAGCATATCAGACAGAACATTAACTTCAAGGATATATAAAGCTCTCAAAAACCTTTATACCAAAACAAAACAAAACACCAAAAACAAAAAACCCCCAAACAACCTAATCAATAAATGGGCTAAGGAACTGAACAGTTGTGTCTTTTCACAAACAATTCTCAATGTATCTATGGTTATCACTTTTATCTTTAACAATTCTATGTCCTACTTAAGAAATATATGCCTATTCTAAAGCTGCAGAGGTGTTCTAGAAGTTTTATTGTTTTACCCTTAACATTTAGACCAGCAATCTATAACCCACCTGAAATTAAATAATTCTTGCTTGCTTGTTTGGTTGATAAGGTTTAAAGGTTGATTCTCTCTCTCTCTCTCTCTCTCTCTCTCTCTCTCTTTCTCTCTTTCTCCTCTCTATATAAAATATATTCAGATACATGTGTACACACATATCTGTTCTTTCCAGCCAGAATTATTTTGTTATATATTTTATCATCCAAATTTATCAATCATTTCTTGCCTCATTTCTCCCACATATATTATCAGCATGTCATTAAAACTAATACCAAAAATAATTTTTTTGGTGAATTAATTTAAAATCAAGTCAGTAAGACATATACTCCTTGGAGTTTTCTATTGAAATGCAAACATATTTGGGAGAGGTAGCACACGAAAATTGTAAAATACATCTAAATCTAGTGGTGATTATAAATCAGAATCCAAATGCTTTTAACAGCCCTCTGGGACTTAGATAAGAAATAGATTTGAGAAATGGGAGTGTAGTGAGTACCATTTGTATGCTGCTGATGTGGACATATCTGGGTAGGATGCTGGGACAAGGGCAACATACTGGGTAAGATCCTGGCAGCGTAGGAACAGGAAGGACAGAGGGCCTTGAGAAATGAGGTGGAAGGCACCAAAGGAAAATATCTCTTTCTTTAAATTGCCTTCAGGGCTGATTAAAAGTAACCCACTATGATAATTTGCTTTTTCACAAAAGTTCCAGCAGATGACAATGTATGTTTCTATCCTACTCTCTTCTATTTGTTCAGTCATTTGCCACAAATCACCTAGTCTTTCCCAGTCTAAGGGACTCTCTGTACATAGAGTGAGAGGGTGGAGCCAACTGGAGTCATGGAGTGTGAGGCTCCACTTCCAGGAATAAATAATCGTCATACTTCTCAGAAGCCTGCTTTGTTTACCCACTTCAACTACCACATTTAAATGTGAGTGTGTGTGTATGTGTGTTTGAGAGAGAGAGAGAGAGAGAGAGAGAGAAGATTTAAATATACTAGAAAGCTTGGCATGGCATTTAAGGATGCTTTCTGGGGGTGGGCTCTGTGAAAGTAGAATGACCCTATTAATGGCTGTCATGACAAACATGCAAGAGGACATGAAAGAAATTTCAGCGGAGTCAGAATAAAGTGTGTAGAAGATGTCTGGGCTCCCAGTTTACATGAATTAGCTCTGCTCACTCCATAGGGAAGTGTGTTTGACACAAATACCTCAGATGTCACTATCTGATTGTTTCTAGACAGAGTGCATTTTCACAATATATTTACACATACTAACATTGATAATTAAAAAGTATATTCCTGGGCTGGGGTTGTGGCTCAGTGGTAGAGTGCTTGCCTACCATGTGTGAGGCACTGGGTTTGATTCCCAGCACCACATATAAATAATTAATAAATAAATATTTAATAAATAAAGTAAAGGCCCATCAACAATTTTTTTTTAAAAAATGGCATTAAGCTAATGTAATACCATACTTCTGTAATCCCAGCAATTCAGGAAGTTGAGATGGGAGGATAACAAATCCAAGGCCAGCCTGGGCAATTTAGCAAGCCCCTGTTTCAAAATTGAAAAAATGCAAAGTTTTGGGGATAGCTCAGTCATAGAGCATCCCTGGGTTCAATACCCTATACCAAAACACACACACACACACACACACACACACACACACACACACACACAAATTTAACTCCTTTACCAACTTACTATTCAGTTAAATGTGAAATTATATCTCAAATTTTTCAAAATGTTTTCTTACTCTAGTGAAATTGGTTTCATATGGATAAATACTTTTTTAAAATAAATTTTACAAAGAAGGTCAAAACTTTTGTAAAAATCAAATTTTCATCATATGCAATTGAGAGCTCTATTTTGTGTAAAAATCTATAATTTCTACAAAATCCAAACTTCCTGTGTAAAGATTTCAGATCTAAATTTGTGAAGATACTTTGATTTTTCAACAGATACTATTCTTCAGCAATATTTACAGTATGTTACTTTGCTTATTTTCAGTCTATATAAATTTATATCTATCAAGGCTTTTTTCCCCCTTAGGCATAATGTTAAGGTAATTCTTTGATCAGTATTTGATTTACCATAGGTTTTATTACATGGAGTGTTCGCTATTGTTGACTTTTGTGTGTGTGTGTGTGTGTGTGTGTGTGTGTGTGTGTGTGTGTTACTATTGCTACTATACTGGAATTTTTAAAAAGTATTTATTTTTTAGTTGTAATTGGACACAACACTTTTATTTTATTTATTTTATGTGGTGCTGAGGATCGAACCCAGGGCCTTGCACGCACGTGCTAGGCGAGTGCTCTACCGCTGAGCCAGAACCCCAGCCCCTATACTGGAATTTTTTAATGTGCCAATTGTGATGATTTTCACTTTTTCAGGCAGTATTAAGGTTCTTGACTCAACTTTTTATGGTTACCTGCAGAATTGAAACATTCTCATGACTAAGTTTGATTTTTACTTTTCTGAACCTGCATTAAAATGACCCTATGCCTGGATATTATTTTTCTATTCTTTAGAAAGATATATACTTGTGGTTAAGCAACCCCCAACATGTGGAACTCAGGTTGAAAAGAGACAGGAACAGTAAGTTAGAAGTGAGGACTGGCTTTGTGAATAGCCATCTTTAGTAGCAGTTATAAGATTCTTTCTAACTAGTAACAAGTAATCTTCAGGTTTGTGGTAAAGTCTTGACAATAGTCCCAGCCAGTTCTCAGTGTGCCAAAGGGGATTCAGAAGAAACCAGGGTTCCCTCTCTGAAGCCACAGTGTGGGTATGCCTCTTTTTTGTTGGTTTCCTGTTAATGCATCATTGAGAGAGGGTAAAACTCCTTTCTCCATTCAGGTCCCCTGATTGCATTATTTTTCTGGATTGAGTCAATCTTCCACTTCCTCTTAAATGTTAAAAGTTACACATTAAATCCTGGAATTCCCTGTGCAACTAAGGGCTGACTTGACCACAGAGACTTTGGGTTTCTCCATGACTGAAAGAAATCAGAGGGTCTTCTTGAACCAGGAGGTTGGCTTCCCGGGGGAAACACCCAGAATCTGATTTCTATACTAAGCAGCTTTTGCCTGACTTCCCATGACCTGCTCGTATCAGAAGAATTTTCAAATACCAAGAGAATGACTCTTTGTTTATAAAATTCAAGTTTTGAGGGATTTATTACCCTGGACTGAAGGGCAAGCTTCTGCATTCTTCGTTGTGCACAAAGGTGCAGACTCTTAGCAGTTTTGACTCTTCTGGATCACATACCTCTTCAGTAAGATTCTAGGGAAGGCAGGAGAGAAAACCCCTCACCATTCCTACCTTCCTGAAAGATGGAGGCCAGAGAATGGCCTTTCATTTATACAGATTTGAAGAAATAGGACACCAGCACTCATTCATCTGTTCTTTAAAAAGCATTTATTGAGCACCTTTTATCTACAAAATATTGTTCTTCATGTTGTGAAAAATACAAAATGTTGTTTTAAAAACTCAAAAATTTAACCAACCAGGTGCATTCTCTCTTTCTTCAAGGAGACAATATGAAAGAGGAAAAAATAGATGAATGATGTGCCATCTCAACTCAGTGGGACAGACATTGCCTTTTGAATTCCCTGGGGAGACAGACAAGGCTATAGAGAAACCTGGACCTGCAAGTACAGAGGGTAAACAAAGTCATGGAGTCCACACTATCTATTATGACAGTCCAACCCACATCCATAGCATCAGTGCTATGCAGAGTTGAGAAATGAGAACCAAGGTGGAAATGGTTGAATGAGGCTGCATTGTGGAGTGCTTTGAATGCAGGGTACTGCCCAAAGTGAACATTCTTTGAGTATATGTGGAAAGCAGAATTTTATGATCTGGGGTTATTGGCAGGAAACCAGAAGTAGGTCACCAATGTGGCTCAATGAGTGATGATAATTTTAAAGTACATATTAACTAATTAATCTTTATAAGTCCTTTATGATAAATAGGCAAGATACTCTGATTTTGCAGATGAATCATTGAGCATTAAAGAGATTAAAAAGACTTAACAACATGAGCATAAAGTAAAAGAACAAGCACCCCTTTAAACTCAAATTGCTTCACATTCTTCAAACTCTTGTCTTTGGCATCACAAATCCATATTATCTCAAAATCTCCAGCAATCTGACATCCCCTAAAATGTTCTGTAAAAATCTATTTTTTAAACAAGTAATAAGGCTACAACCTTTTTTACAACCAGAAGTATGATGTCCCATCAATGATTTGAATTGGCAACTGACACTTTTTTTTTTTTCAGATTCTACACAATATTACCTCTTTTATTGCCTCATTTATGATGCAAGGGATTCCTGGGGCCCTTTTAATGAGAAAAGACTTCTGATCTCATTTTAGATTAAGTAGTCTGAGTTCTATGGTGTCTTAGATCATCCAGGCTGCTTTGAATTGCTTTCTCCCTGGCTTCCTGCCTGGAAGACATTTTGAAAAAAATTGTCCCTTTCTTCTCTTCCTCCTCCACCTTACACTGTGCTTAACCACTCAGAATGTGTAGACGTGAACTCAAGTTACCCATGGAAAGCTGAGACAGAGGATTCTGTTCACAGGTGGAAGCCTGTGGACTAAAGAACTGCTTCCCTTCTGGAGGCGATTGGTCCCCAGGACTCTCCAAAAAGGCTTGGCTTCTGGATTTCAATTTCCCTTCACTTCTTGTTTTATTCTTGGTCTTTTTTCCTTATCACAAATATTATTTTCTTGTCTCACCACTACTGATATTCTGCCCCCTCTGCATCTGTTCTATCCCTGGATCAAGTCAACAGCTAAGAAAGGATCTTCAAAGTTATTTCCTCCTTAATGTGAACTCCAAGGAGTGAAAGACCAACACAAAAAGATTTTAGATGCTGGGAAGAAAAGTGTTTCTACTTTTGATTTATCTTTGTCTTTGATAAACTTGGCTGACTGAAGATTTGAATGCTGACACACAAAAAAGAATTTTTTCTTTGATAACTATTTTCAAGAATGTTCTGTATCTCCCACCTCAGCCTCTCATTAAAACTCAGACATTTTTCATAGATTGGTGGACACTTTGGAGTATTTCTAAGTCCACTTAGAAATTAAGTCACACTTAGTATTATTTGTCTGTTCTGTCCAAATTCATGTTTAACTCTTTTTTTCAGGGAGTGTGTGTGTGTGTGTGTGTGTGTGTGTATGTGTGAGAGAGAGAAGGGGGGGGGGAGGGGGAGAGGGAGAGAGAGAGAGAGAGAGAGAGAGAGAGAGAAAGAGAGAGAGAATATTTAGTTTCTATGACTCCTTTATCTCTTTTTTCTGGTATTTCTTTATTCCCAGACACAGGGAGAGGAACTTCAGGAAAAGGGGCAAAAGTAAGTTTGTGGACAGTTTCTATGGCCATCTGGCCTCCACTGCATCTTTTCTTTCCTTATAATAGTGGATTATTCCAACGAATTTCCTGCCTCAGGAACAAGCCAGAAAAGAAGCAGACATTGGTTTCTACACTAGAGTATACCCTCCAATACTACTCATATATGCTCATCACATCTGAGTGAGCATTCTCAGCTTCGCAGTAGTACTGATCTGAGCATGTAGTTCGGCAGTCCAGCCTCATCAAGCTGGTAATTATGATGTCAATCTTCTCCTGGCACTTAACTCCATCTGTGAGAGGCCCTCATGGAAAATACCACAACAGAGTTGAGGTGGGGGAAAATCTATCCCCATGAGAAAAAGAGGAGAAAAGCAGACTCTTTTCTCTATATGCTGTCCTTATTCTAAAATTTCTTTCTTACATATGAGTTTCTCTTGGATTTTGACTTTTTCCTTATAGAAGCTGTTTGCATCTATAGAAGTTGGCTGGCTCCTACAATTCACAATAGCTAAATTGTGGATCCAACCTAGATACCCTTCAGTAGATAAATGGATAAAGAAAATGTGGTATATATACACAAAGGAATATTACTCAACATTAAAAGAGAATAAAATCATGGCATTTGCAGGTAAATGAATGGAGTTGAAGAATATCATGCTAAGTGAAGTAAGCCAATCCCAAAAAAACCAAATGCTGAATGTTTTCTCTGATATAAGAATGCTGATTCATAATGGGGGTGGGGATGTAGCATGGGAGGAATAGAGGAACTTTAGAAAGGGCAAAGGGAAGGGAGGAAAAGGGAGGGGGCAAGGAGGTAGGAAAGATGGTGGAATGAGACAGACACCATTACCCTAAGTACATGTATGAAAACACGAATGGTGTGACTCTATTTTGTGTATAACGAGAGACATGAAAAATTGTGTTCTATTTGTGGAATATGAATTGAATTGCATTCTGTTGTCATATATAACAAATTAGAATAAATAAAATAAAGAAATAAAAAACTAAATTGGCTGGCTCAAGGGGCACAAGACTGATTTTACTCTTTTATTTATCTAGAAAATAAATATGGTACTTTCCACATATCATCTTTAGAACACAGGGGCAATCTCACTTATTATCCCTAAATGTCAGTTTAGAAATGAGAAAAATTCCATTTAAAATTCTGTTAATATTCTACTTAATGTTGTTTGTATCCCAGATTCAACATAATGTGTGGCTTATAGTTGAGGTTTAGTAAATATTTATTTAATGAAAAAATGGCTAAATAATGAAAGGTCAAATAAAGAAAAGTGGAGGGAAAGGAAAGTCATTTTGGTACAGTTGTCTTTTAAAATGATATTAATGGAAATTCTGTTAGTTATCTATCTTTTGCATAACAGATATCCCTAAAACTTAATAACTTAAAATTCCTATTTCACAGAGTTTCAAAGACTCAGGAATCCAAGAGATGAGTGATTTTGGCTTAGAGTCCTCCATGAGGTTGCAGTCAAAATGTTGGCCGGGGCTACAGGCATCTGAAAGCTTGAATGAGCTGGAGATTCACATCCAAGATGACTCACATGGCTGTGGCAAGTGCTTCAGCACATGGGCCTTTTCATAGAGCTGTACACAGACAACATGACAGCTGGCTTTCTTTAGAGCCAGAATCAGAGAAAGGATGAGTTGGGTGGGATGAAAGAAGAGGAGACATTAGGTCACTACTTCTGGCATATTCTGTCTATCATACAGAACAACTCTGGTATGATGCAAAAGATGACTACACAAGGGTGCAAATAACAGGAGGCAAGGATCATTGAGATTCCTCTTGGATGCTGTGTGCTATGTACAGCAGACTATTCAAATATCTTAACTCTTTGAAGGTTCATAAATTCTATGATGTACAAGAAACGGACCAAGTTCATCAAAACTACAAGCTTTCCAAGATGAAATTGTTAACTGAATAGTTTTATAACCATTAAAGAAATTATATTTAACATGAAAAAGAAAATTCCAGGCTCACATGGTTTCACTGGAGAATTCTGCTAAAAAATTTACAAAATATTAATGCCAATTTTGTATTATCTTTCCCTAAACCCTACCGCTATATCATCACACAAAATAGTAAATAACTTTTCTGCTAACTTTCCCCTTTAATATATGGAGCATAATAAGGATGTCTTCTTTCATTATTTTTAATCCATGTAGTACTGGAAGTTCTAGCTATTATAATAAGATGGGTGGGGGAGGATTGAATGGAAAAGAAGAAATAGAACTGTCTCATTTTCAGGTGACATGACTAATTCACAGAAAATTCCAAGGAATCTACCAAAAATAACCACCAAAAAGCTCTCAAGTTTTCAGAATACAAGAGCAACACACAAATATCAGATAATGAATGCTGGAAAACAAAAATTTAAACCATCATTAAAAACATAAAAATTTATAATCACTCCAAAGAAAATGAAGTATTTAGAATTAAATGGTTGAAGGCACTCAAATAAGTACTAAATAAGTAGCAAGAGATACTGTGTTTATTAATTAGAAGCCTCTAAATAATAAAGATTACAGTTTTTCTCAAATTGATCTATAGGTTTAATGTGATTTTCATCTAAATTCCAACAAGACTCTTCATAGACATAAACACAAATATTTGGAAATTTATAGGAATATACAGGGTCTAGAATAGTTAAAACTCCCTTGAATATAAGAATAAAGTTGGTCCAATGGTGCAAACCTATAACCCAGCTACTCAGGAGGCTAAAACAGGAGTTCAGGAGTTTAAATCCATTCTGGAAAACCTAGTAAGACCCAGTCTCAAAAAGAAAAATAAAACTATATCCTGGAGATTTGTGCTCTATCTGATGTGCATGTGGTAAAGATTTTCTCCCATTCTTTAGGCTGTCTCTTCAATATTATTAACTGTTTCCTTTGCTGAGAAGAAGCGTTTTAGTTTGAATCCATCCTATTTATTGCTCTTGACTTTATTTCTTGTGCTTTAAGAGATGTGTTAAGAAAGTCAGTTCCTAAACCAACATGATGAATATTTGGGCCTATTTTTTCTTCTATTAGGTGCAGGGTCTCTGGTCTAATTACTATACAATCCATCAACAAATATATGAAAAAATGTTTAGCATCTCTAGAAATTAGAGAAATACAAATGGAAGCTACTTTAAGATTTCATCTCACTTCAGTCAGAATGGCAAATATCAATAGCAACAGTAGTTAAAACTCCCTTGGTGAGGATATGGGTGGATAAGGCACACTCTTACATCACCAGTGGGACTGCAAATTGGTGCTACCAATCTGGAAAGCAGTATGGAGATTCCTTAGAAAACTTGGAATGGAACCACCATTTGATGCAGCTATCCCACTCCTCAGTTTATACCCAAAGTACTTAACATCAGCATACTACAGTGATGCAGCCACATCAGTGTTTATAGCTGCTCAATTCACAATAGCTAAACTATGGAACCAAACTTGGTGCCCTTCAACAGATAAATGGATAAAGAAAATGTGGTATATATACACAATGAAATATTACTCAGCCTTAAAGAAGAATGGAGTTATGGCATTTGCAGGTAAATAAACAACGGAGCTGGAGAATATCATGCGAAGCGAACTAAACCAATCCCAAAAAAAACAAAGGCCAATTTTTTTTCTGATATGTGGATGCTGATCTTAATGGTTTGGCGAGGCTAGGGAAGAATGAAGGAGCTTTGGACTGGGCAGAAGGGAGTGAGGGGACGAAGGGGTGTGGAGCTTGGGAATGATGGTGGCATGAGATGGATATTATTACCCAATGTAAATGCATGATTGCATGAGCAATGTGACTCTGCATCATGTACAGCTAGAGAAATGAGAAGTTGTGCTCCATTTGTGTACAATGAGTTGAAATGCATTTTGCTGACATATATAACTAATTAAAACAAATAAATAAAAGAAAAAGAAAAATTAAACTAGATGATAGATTGATAGATAAAGGCTGGCGTTATAGCTCATTGATAGAGTGCTTGCCTAATATATATGAAGTCCTGGGTTTGATCCTCTGTACTGCAAAACAATTCAAAAAATACAAAAAAAAACCAAACAAACAAAAAACAAAAACAAAGTAGAGGAGACATTTTACTTGTTATTAAGGCTTACCTTGCAACTTCAGTATGGAATTGGTGGCAAGAGAGAGAGACATTCAAGAACAATAAATATGTAGAAATAGACCCACACAATATGCCCAACTAACTTTTTAAGTTGAATTTTTTATTTTGAGATGATTGCAACAGTTACATTCAGTGGCAGGAAATAACATGGGGGAGTTCCATATATTGTTTACCTAGCTTTTTGGTGTGGTAGCATCTTGCAAAACCATGGTATAGTATCATACCCAGGGAACTGACATTGATGCAGTGAAGAGACAAGAGTTTACAAGGATCTTATGTTGCTCTTTTGTAGCCACATTCCCTTGTACCCTTTCTCTAAAGGTCTAAAAATCACTAATCCATTCTTTATTTCTAGTGAAATGTCTAAAGAATATTATATAAATTGAATAATACAGTATGTGACCCTTTGGGATTGGTTTTAAAACTCTGCCTAATTTCCTGAAAATAAATCATTGTCAATAGTTTGGTCTTTTTTATTGCTGAGTTGTACCCCATAGTATAGATGCAGCAGTTTATTTAATTATTCACCTGTTGAAGTTCTGGATTATTCTAGTATTTGGACATTATAGATTGAGTTGCACTAAACATTCATATATAAGTTTGTGTCTTCATATTAAATGAGGTTGAACAAACACAATTAAGGCAATATTTCCATTTGTGGAAATATTTTCAGTATTATGAAATATTACTGAAAATATAAGGAATTATGGGGAAGAGATGGTGTTCCTGAAGGTTGTAATCCATTATTTTTACTCTCTGCACCCCTCTATAGTCCTCGCTCTTAAACTCTCTCCTTTAGATGTCCCTGATACCCATACCCACCAAACCTTCTGTGGAACTCACTCTCTTTTTCTACAGAACATGGACATCCCCATTTTCAGCTCCCTTGTCATGCCTTGCAAATTCTGGTTAGGGAAAGGAAGGATGAATTCTGATTTTGTGTTTGGATAAATAGAGGAGAGGGAGAGACAATGCCTATTTCCAGATGGTGTCTGAGTTATTCCTTAATTTCCAAACCCAAACACAGTTCCTCATCATTACTATGAATTTCATTCTAATGATGAGTATATAGTTTGCATGAAAAATGAGTTCCCCATTTGTTAACTTGACATTGTCTTGTTGATGTTGTGAAAGACTAACCAATTAACTATTCTAAATTTATAGATACTAGATCTTGTTCTAGAATTCATTATAAGGCTTTACACTGGTCTGAGGTTTTTAGATAGATGGAACCATTTCACATTTTCTACTATCTGTCATGTCATATACATCCTATTCAATAAATATCTGTTGAATAAATCACCCATTTTGTTTTTTGATCTTGGGACCGCAGTGCTTATTAAAGAGTTGGTGGTAATCATTTGTAGTGTCACCTGGAGCATCATTAAAGGAACAAGAAACTGTTTACAAATATTTGAAGTGATACATAAAGCTTTAGCCAGAATTAGCTTATAGAGTTGATAGATAATTGCATGTTTCTTTACAGAGAAGAGTCAATGGATGGGAATAATAGGGTGATAGATGCACGTCATTTTGTAAAAGATTATTCTAATGCAAAACTTATAATAAGCTGATTTTTGAAATGGTAATCTACCTATTATTAGAAATATTCTACTAATTTTTTTTAGATTAAAGTAGGAGGCATGTTGGCATTGAGTGGAAATTTGAATAATATAATTTTAAAGGCCAGTGCAGCTCTTAATTTCTATTTTTACCTATTTTATTGAAAAATCTCTTAATTTCATAGATTTTTATATTAAAAATATGCATTGATATAGACTTGTGGACTAGATACCCTTTAAATATTCATAAGCATAATACTATTAAAAACAAAGTCATTTGCTCAATCACCAAATGTCTTTGGCCTCTTACTAAAGGAAGTCACATAAATGAAATTCATGAAAGAAATATCCACACAAGACATGCATAAACATAAATTCTGTTCTTAACTCTGCCAAATTTTAGAGCGTTAACTCATTTTATTGAATCCTTAATGCAGTTTTATTGAAAAGGAATATTCTTTAGCTCAACACCCATGTCCCCATACTAGTTCTTATGATCAACTTTCTGTGATAATGTGGTTAGTAAACCAGTTATGTAATCAAATGCTAATCAAGGGGTGGCTGTGATGGGATTTTGTGGATGTTGTTAACATGTACATTCTGATGATTTAATGTAAAGGATATTACCCTTGATAAGGTGAGTGAACTTCATCTAATCAATTGAGACCCTTAAGAAGAAAAATATGCTTCCCCCAAAGATAGAATTCTGTCTCAGGACGTGACATTAAATCCAACCTGAGTTTCCAGCCTGTCATTCTTGAGCTATGAATTTCAGACTTGCCAGTCTCTGCAAGTGTAAGATGAGCCAAGTGAATGAATGAGTGTTTACATACCTTATTGGTTTTGTTTCTCTGGAGAGCCCTGTCTGATCAACTGGTTATCTCATATCCACTGCTGAAATGCCTGCCTTAGGGAGATGATATTGGTAATCTGGTAAATTCCAGAGTTCAGCATTAAAATGGTACAGTTTTATTTTCTTCTAATTATATTTATTTTGTGCCAAACCATCATATATGCAAACATTTTACATTTATTTGTCTTCCTATGGACCAGATGATTATAATTTGTCATGGTGGCCTGATTCAAGAATTCCATAGAATCATTGAATGACAGATGTACAACATACATTAGAAATCTAGTCCAAAGTTCCACTTAATAAACAAAGAAAGTAGAGAGCAAAATAATTGCTAACATTTGAACTATGGTTTCTCACACACAATGATATCACTCTTGCTTCCTCTTCCTCAGACCAATAATCAGCTCCCTTCCCCCTGCCCTTGCAAACTGACTGATTCTTCTACCATGGGTTGAATCAAACTAGCACTGGGAAAAGGATAGATGATTAAGAACAGGGTGGAGGCAATCACAAGGTAAAGAAGTTGCTACATTCTGTTATGGAATCCTGCCATAAGCAAAGGCATCCAGGTCTCTAAAATTAGTGTGACTAGCCACATCCTCTGATTTTGGGACCTCCCCCCCCACCAGGGACTCTGACACAATCAAAACTAACATGTTCCACTTGCATTCACATGTGGTTCAAATACGCACTCTGTCAAAAAAAAAAAAAAAAATCCAAGAGAAAGACTTCTTGCTTCCCAAAACTGGTAGTATTTGTTTCCCCTCTCAACCTAGTTTTATTTTAAAATTTAAGCCCATAGAGATTAATGGACATATTAGGAGATACACAGAGAAAGTGAAACAGTGTCTCAGTTTGATGCTGAATGGGGACATCAGCTTCCTCCTGGGAAGCATGAACTTTCTTGTATATTGTGCATATTCTTTCAGCTGGCATTGGTTACTACCATGTTAGAAAACATGTTGGGGAAAGTGAATTTGGGTTATGAAGCAAATTGAAAGGCTGTGCTGCAGATCTTATAAAAATTTCCTGTAGTGGTAAAAAAAAAAAAGAAATGGGTAATTCCTGAGTTTTAATTACATTGTTTCAGGATTAGGTCTTTTTCTCAATTTGTTCTCAATTTTTACTCATTTACTCTAAGAATAAATGGGTAGAATGCCTAATGACTCTTAAAGCTTTCCAGATACTTCACTGCTTCTTGATATTAACTCTATGAAGCATATTTGATAGCAACTGGGAAAATGAAGGATGAACTTGAGAAGTTTGAGATTTTTTTCAACATCAACTAACTTGTACTCAGCAGAATTTCTGATTTCAAATTTCACATCTTTCTACTACAGATTTTTGGCCACATGAATATGAAAAATGTATATTGACTAAACAGTGGAACCACTCTTTTCTTTTTTATTCATGATTTAAGAAAGATCATCTCGCTTGTATTTTAATTCTCAATGTCTAAATTTAATATCGTTTTCTAATAAAGCTTAATTTTTATATTTGTGGAATAAATGCCATAAATGTTGGGCAAATAGCACATTTATAATAATAAATGATGAATCTGAAATTCAAGTG
Source organism: Tamias sibiricus (assembly GCA_025594165.1). Lineage (NCBI taxonomy): Eukaryota > Metazoa > Chordata > Mammalia > Rodentia > Sciuridae > Tamias > Tamias sibiricus. The sequence continues at coordinate 122,495,997 of CM046657.1, read as the reverse complement.
CTTGCATGATTTATGCCATGTCATTGGCACTTAACCGTCACTCTGTACTTCAAGTCAGCAGTCCTGATTCACCTCAGTTCCATCCCTCGGCTGAGGATTTCCTGGAGTTAGTGGGCTTCAGAGTCAGTGGTGTGCTCCCTGGGTTACCTTTGAGGACTCTTCATGGCTCTGGTATGGAGCTTGATAACCAGCCAGTGAGGATGGAGTTTATCCTGCACCCCATTCAACAGGGAACACAAGACTGATACATTTCCTAGGTTACCATCTATAGTAATATTACAAGATCAACAGGTCATTCACTTTACAAAAATTTGATATTTATCTCTTAAGTTAGTTACCTACTTATTACTCCGGAAGGACAGTGTGGGGAAGACCATTCAGCTGGCTTATAATCTTTGGCATGTGCTGGCATAAGGAGAATTTTTACCCATTAATTATGTACCTCACAATTGAAGACAGTCTACCTGTCTAAACTACCTCTACAAATAAAGCTGTAACTGCTCCAAAGAAGTCTGGCTTTTGTTCCTTACCATAGTGAGGGATGTATTTTTATTCAAATTTGAGCTTTTCTTTTTTTTCCAACTAGTAAAGATAAACCTTTCTTTCTTTTTTTTTTCCCTGAGGGGGAAAAATATGATCACATCAAAAAATAGCTCAGAAGCCTTCTTAGAAATCAAGTAGCACTTAGGAAACATGATTTCTTGTATTACTGCAAGTGTCAATAAATCACAATCACATGGATTAAATTTCCTTGCAAATAAATTCAAGCTCACTAATGAGGAGTTGGACTTGTGCTTTGCCAAAACTACAGCAACTTAGTAAGGGTGTGTAGCCTTCCTTGGCCCAGATGGGTCTGCTGTTACCCAATAGAAATAAAAATGGACTGTAAAAACACATATTCCAATTCATCTCAATAAAGTACTCTACAATCTTTTTTTAAATCCAGCTTAGCCATTTGTAGTTAAAATTTTGCAAAGTCTTCAACTTTTTAAATTGACATTAACAAATATGAGGAATTGTCAATAAAAGAACTATGAACAAACATTTAAGATGCAAAGAGACAAAGAACAAATCACCACAACAGCAAAGCAAGGATTGAAAATCTCTTCTTCTGAGAAACCTAATCAACTTAAAAAAAAAAAAAAAAAAACGCTTTCAATTTTGTGTTAATGATGATTATAAAGATGTAGGTATATTAATCATGAGGTATGATGAAAATTATATTAAATATCCTAATGCAACCTTAGTAAATTTGAAAAAGCCATGTTACATCCATGCTTAGAAATGGATTACTTAAAGATTCAACTGCTAAAACATATGCAAAACTATGATTATAAATTGAAGAATTCATGATCTGAAGATGATTAATAAGATCATCTTATATTTTTCCAGCCATATTACCAGTAAGAGACAAGTAACCTTAAGGCTATAGTGAATAATTTGACTTGCTGTGGATAATGCTGGACAAAACTCTAGAGAGGAATTGGATAAAACAAATGTTTTTATTTTTATAATGTATTTTGACTTAAAGCCAAGTCTTACAGGATTTTGCTTGGAATTACATTTTGTTATTTCCAAGTAAAGAGTTCCCTAGGCTGTTAGATTGGCAGAGCTAGTAAAATACTGCTCATAGGAGGCTATTTAATCTTAGCACTCTGAAAAGGTCCAATTTATTAAAGCTGCTAAATTTAACCTCATGTGAGCCACACCATTGGGGCATGAGATTCACCATTCTTCTCAGCATAGGAAGTGAAAGTTCCTTCTGACAATGATTTGATCACAAACTCAAACAGGACCAATCTGAGGAAGCCCAACCCATCAGATTTTTATTGCTTTAGCAGTTATTTATTTAGTGTCTACCATGTACTCAGGCTTGGTGTGAGGTCCTGGGGATATTTTTGCTTCCAGAGTCTAGTAGTGGTGAGAATGCACAAACTAAGGCTCACGGTAACATATGAATCTTACAGTAGATGTAGAGGGAAGTAGATGGGTCTGTGGTATTTCAGAATTCAGAATAACTAATTATCTAAGTGTGGAGTTGTGATGGGGTTGTACCAATTATTTACCAAGGCATAACAAACATTCTAAAACCAGTGGCTTATAACTATAGTTATTTATTTGCACATGAGTTGACTCTGGGGTCTAGGTTCAGCCACATATTTTTTCTGTTGGGATTTCTTGTCATGGTCTTGCTGAAGCCAGACAGTCCAAGGAGGCTTTCTTCATGACTCTGGAAATTAGGTAGAATTTTCTTCCATGTGGCTATTCCAGCAGATTAGTCCAGATGTTTAATATGATGGTATCAACTTTGTAAGAGAGTGAGAACAAAAATAACAAGGTCTCTTTAGCTAAGATCTGTAGTCACACAATGCCACTTTTTCTGTATTCTCTTGGTGAAAATAATTTGGCCATTACCGGACAAAAAATGGGGAAAACAGTCCCCACATCCTAATGGTTGGAGCCAAGAAAAAGTTGTGGCCATTTTAAAGAATCACAGGGCTTGGCTAATTAGGGTAAATACCAAACAAAGCACTTTTGAGTGGGGTCATAAAAGATATGTGAATTTTCTATGCCAAAACATAATTGATGTGTGTGTGTGTGTGTGTGTGTGTGTGTGTGCGCGCGCGCGCGCGCATGTCTGTGCCCCGGAGAAGAGGAATTCAAGAAGGGCAGAGAGAGTATTCCAAACTTAGTGATTAGTATGAACAAAGGATGGTACAATATTTGTGAAACTGCAAGTTCATGTATGTGGATGAATATGTAATGCACCAGAGCTACTGGGGTGGGAGGCAACCAGAAGGAGAATGATGCTGAAGAGAGTGATGGAAATGAATCAGGAAAGACAAATTGGGCAAAGATTATGAAGGCGCTTATGTAAAAGGTTCAGTGATTTGGAGTTTATCCTTTAGGAGTCGGGTAACCAGAAATCATTTTTACATCAAATTTCAAGCCCATGTGGGGAATAAATATTTGTTAAATTAATAAAATCAGGTTAGTAACATGATCAGATTTGCCATTCTTAAAAGAAAAAATCTTGGATAAGATTAAATAAACTCTATAAATCAACAATAGTCCTCTCTTTAGCATGGATCTCTCTACCACTAAATATTTCCTCCAAATGTTTTCAATTCATTGTGGCTTACAAAGGGTTCAGGGTAGCAATCTACCTAGGGTGGGGCAACAACTAGGAAAGGATCTTGAGAAGCATGTTTGGTTTATTTAGTTTGTGTGCTTACTTGGAGTGGGCTTGGAGGTCTGATCTGGATTAAGGGTGGAGCTGAAAAGACATTTGGCACCACTATCCTGTCCCAAGGTGCTTTCGCTTGGGAAACATGTAGGTCAATAGCTGAATATTGATGCTGATAACTAAGAAAAGTTTCCTTAATTTTTGTAAAATTATATTTTATGATAATTATAGAATAAGATATTGAATAAAGAGTACTTAGCGTCCCCTGCACCATTCTTTTTTGTTGTTGTTGTTGTTGTTGGACCTTTATTTATTTATTTATTTTTATTCTAAGTTGTTATAAATGACAGCAGAATGCATTACATTTCATTTTATACTTATAGAGCACATTTTTACATATCTCTGGTTGTATACAAAGTATATTTACACCATTGGTGTCTTCATACATGCACTTAGGGTAATGATATTCATTTTATTCTACCATCTTTTTTTTTCTTCACCCTTTTGCCCCCTCCCTTCCCCTCCCTCCCCATTGGCCATTCTAATGTTCTTCTAATCCTCCTATGCTCCCAGTCCCAACCTCACTGTGAATAGGCCTCCTTATATCAGAGAAAACATTCAGCATTTGGCTTTTTGGATTGGCTAACTTCACTTAGCATTATATTCTCCAGCTTCATCCATTTACCTGTGAATGCCATGATTTTATTCTCTTTTATTGCTGAGTAAGTAATACTTCTTTGTGTATATATACCACATTTTCTTTATCCATTCGTCTACTGAAGGGCATCTAGGTTGGTTCCACAATTTAGCTATTGTGAATTGTTCTGCTATAAAAATTGATGTGGCTGTGTCCCTGTAGTAAGCTCTTTTTAAGTCCTTTGGGTATAGACCGAGGAGTGGGATAGCTGGGTCAATGGTGGTTCCATTCCAAGTTTTCCAAGGAATCTCCATATTGCTTTCCATATTGGCTGCACAATTTTGCAGTCCCACCAGCAATGTATGAGTGTGCCTTTTTCCCCACATCTCTCCAACATTCCCTGCACCGTTCTTCCCACTTCCCTGGGAGGGAGTGACATTTTATTGTAATGACAGTACAATATTAAAATGAGAAAATCAACTGGTATATTGCTGCTAATTGAATAATAGATTATATTTAGTTTTCACCATTATTTCATGTGCCTGCATGTGAGTGTGTGTTTGTGTGTGTATGTGTGTGTGTGTGTGTGTGTATAGCTACAGCCAATTTTATTCCATGTACAAATTATATAGATTCATGCATGCAGTCACTACCACAATGAAGACACAGAACTCTTCCATCACTTCCAAGGAATTCCCTCATTGCTAACCCTTTCCATTTGCAGCCCTCTTCCTTTGCCTTTGAGTCCATAAATGAGATTATGCAGGAACAATTTTAATAAAGAGGCATGCCTTAAGATGCTAGGCTCCCTTTTCTGGGAGCCTTATGTGTTATATATTATGAGTTATACAAATGTTTTTTTGTGTTTTAATTGTGACATCAGCTAGTTTAATGTTTCTGGGTGAGGAATTTGAAAATTTAAGTTGGTTACAAGTTAAAAGATACCTTTTGTTTACATGTTTCTGTCTTGCTTTGTAGGAACTACCCCTATGGTTATTCTTTTCCTCCTTCCCATCTTCAATCTTTCCAAAAGGGCCTTTCTCATGTGTTTACTGTATCTTCATTAGCAGAGATCATTACTTTAGGTGCCAACACTCTTACAAAAGTTTAACAAAAGTTTAACTCAGGACACAAAGAATCACCATTGTTTTATAGGTTCTCTTTTAATGAATAACCACTGGAAATGATGATTTAGATGGTAGAGACAGAGATAATAGAGGGATGATAGTGATGGAGGATGATACAGATGACATTCTATTTAGTATTTTCAAGAAACCAAATAATTATAGATATATGCATATATTTGATATGGACTTATGAGTATTGTGGAAAATATTATTTGGTGTGAATTAAGAATATTGAAGGTTCAGCTTTCATTATTTATGCCAGTGACTTTCCATGAATGGAAAACAGTCTTTCCATGATTAGAAAGTCTCTTAATTTCAATAGATGGTCTTCTTTCCATTAGTCTATGGTTTATGGACTATTAATGAAATATATTTCTTAAGAATGGAGACAAAGAGGACACTATTTTTTTTTCTGGAAAAAGTTTCTTCAGTGTGACTGAGGCTTGGTGATATTTATCATAAGAGAGAATTAGAACACTATGGATATGGATAGATGAATGGATAAAGAAAATGTGGTATATACACACAATGGAGTATTACTCAGCAATAAGAGAGAATAAAATCATGGCATTTGCAGGTAAATGGATGAAGTTAGAGAATATAATGCTAAGTGAAGTTAGCCAATCCAAAAAGCCAAATGCTGAATGTTTTCTCTGATATAAGGAGGCCTATTCACAGTGAGGTTGGGACTGGGAACATAGGAGGATTAGAGGAACACTAGAATGGCCAGTGGGAAAGGAGGGGAAGGGAGGGGGCAAAAGGGTGAAGAAAAAAAAGAAGACGGTAGAATGAGATGGATATCATTACCCTAAATGCATGTATGAAGTCATGAATGGTGTGAATATACTTTGGATACAACCAGAGATATGTAAAAATGTGCTCTATATGTGTAATATAAAATGTAATGCATTCTGCTGTCATTTATAACAACTTAGAATAAAAAATAAATTAAAAAAAAGAACACTATGGATATGGAATGCTAAAGGGAAGAAAGAAACCCTTAAACAGTATAGTATAGCTCCTTCATTATATAGTCTAAAGAGATAACGTGATTTTGTCTTTTCTGGTTAGCCAGGAAATATTCTAGGCACTTTTGATGTGAAAATGTCTGTTTCAAAACTATAAATCTGTTATTGTCTGATTTATATACACATTCAGGTTATCATACAAGTATATTGATATGATCAATTCATCAAGAAAACACTAAGGGATTTTTCATTTGAAAATGGTGAAGTTGGCATTGTTTGTGGGACAGGGATAACTGAGGAACCATCATCAGAATTAGCCTGTGCCTGGATGTTTATTTTGGCTTGGGAGATGCAAGGACTGAAAAACTCACCCAGACAGCCAAGGGCATGACAAAAATCTTGTTGTTTGGAAAAGGTCCTGAAACTCTCCTACAGAATCCTCCCAAAAGAACTGATTCTGAAAAAAACTATTTCATTCAGAGATACGTAATTGAGAAAAACAAGTACAATGTATATAAAATAACCACTATGAAAGAAAGAAAATATGGCCAATACGTGGTATTCAACAGAAATATGTTCCTGTAGATAAAAATTATGTTCAAATAATTGCCATGAAAAGTAAAAAAAAAAAAAAAAAAAGCTATAATGAAGCAACTGAATCCATGAACTAAAAACACAAATTAGAGATACCTTCTGGAATAGTCTCTGAGAGCACATCTGAACTTCTTGACACTCATACTTTATAAGTCTTCCCTCAAAAGTGAATCCACAATGTGTTTCACATGTACAGAATAGAACATTATTGTTTTTTATTACATTAAATCAGAACCTTTGATAACATTCAAATAAGTTTTTTATACACATCTTAATAATATGCTCTCAACAAAAAAAATATTTGGCAGAAGAAATATTTTAAATGGAACACAGCAATTTAAAAGCTTAAATAATCAATCCTAGAATAATAATCCATGTCTTCCATTTTCCCATTTAGAAAAAAATAACATCAGTTATAGACATGATCTTAGTCATTTCCTCCATCATTTTAAGCTTATATTAGGTAATATCTTATTAACCTTTGTTTTCTAACTGCTGGTACCTGAAGGCAACACAATTATTTTCTTTGGAAAATGTTCAAGAGTTCAGCACTTTTATTAGGTCACATTTTCACCAATCTTCCCACAAGTAGTGTTCATGTATTGAAATTTTGCTAACCATCATAAGAGGGATGCTGTTCAGCAAATAAAGGGCAAATGTCAATATCTCCCCCCCAAAAAAAGAATACAAATTAACAACATAAGAACTGAGGGTGAGATGGCAATCCACTAGAAGGAAGTAAAGTGTGAGCATCAAAGATCAGGAAAGAGAGAAAAACATTTGAAAAGTGAAAATTTCACACAAATAAAGATAAAAAAGGCATTAACACAAGGGAGAAAAGTCACTTCCAATAGGCTGGAAAACAGGAAGGGTGGAAGCAAGTACAGTGAAATGAAAATAATATATTATTAAAATGAATGCTGGGAAATGACATTTATGGGAGATGGGGTAGGAGATCAACATATACATAATTGGGAGGCTGCAAAGAAGCTTAAAATGAATTCTAGAATATTTTTAGAAATGGTAGAAGCTTTAAAAAGCACTTTTTTTCCAGGACTGTCAACATTGAGACATATATCACTAAACTTTACTTAGAAGAGAATTTTTGTTTTTTTGGCAAGATCAGATTTAAAAAAAAAAAAAAAAAAAACACTTGTGCATTCATGTGGGAAATAGTAAAGTTGGAATATTACTTCATGCATTTCACCAAAATAACTTCCAAATACATAACAGATTAAATATTTAAATGTATACTAACTTCAAAGTTCTAAATGAATCATGGAAAAATGTTAGAATCTTGTAGCTATAAAGGTCTTTCTAAGGATGAAAGTTAAAAAATGATACATTTAAATGTCTAAAAAAATCTTTAAAATTCTTGCATGACAAGAATCTCTCTCTCTCTCACACACACATACACACACACACACACACACACACACACACACACTCTCTCTCTCACCACTCAATAGAAAAATGGAAAAAAATATATAGAACTTCTTATAAAAATAACTTGTACTTATCAATAAGTAACACAATAGAAAAATAGACAGTAATTTATTTAAATCACAGAGAAACAAAGTTTTCAACCTAACAAAAGTGTATAATTTTACTTTGAAAAAAATAAATGAAAATTCAAAACAGGGAATTCAACTTTTCAACCACCATACTGACAAAAGTTTGATAATGTATGGGGAAACAGGTCCACATAACTTTGTTAGTGAAAATATAAAATGAAACACACACCCAAACAAGCAAAGCAAAGAACAGTGTATAGACTGTTTATTATTTGTGGAAAAATAGGATAGGATAATAGAGTGTATGTATATGGCTATATCTATAGTTACCTCTTTATATGTGTAAAATTGGTTGTAGTGCATAGCATATCTGTGCAAACATGCCCAGGACTCTGATAGGATGGTTGTTTCTTGGGAAGAAACATGGTTGGTTGGTGGAAGGGGTGAATGTAAGGCCTTTTATAATAGATTCTTTTGGAATACTTAAATCATCTCCCTGTAAATGTGTTTCTTACTAGAAATGATATTAAAATAAAAATGTGCTTTATTAAGAAGTATCCAACTGTCCCTCTCTTAAGATCCTCCCTTCCATTGATTCTAGAGGCTCAATGCTACCTGTGGCTGGTGGAGGTGTGAGAGGGAGTGTGCTAGCTTCTTGGAATGGAGGTACTATGGGCTTTCCTGTGGCAGGTGTAAAGGGTGTCAAGTCAGCTCAGCCCAGTTACACTGTAGATTCCTACTGTGTGGTGTATGCATTGAAGATATGGCACCCTTGGTAGGGTGTTCTTCTTGGCCCACATATATGGCAGGGCATCTGCAGAGTTCAAATTTGTATTCAGGGCTATGTCTCTCTGAAGCTGATAGTCACGATGCTCAGCCTTTATTTCTCCAAATGAATTCACTTTGAGATCAAGTTGGGATAGAAGGAGTTTTCAGCATCAGTCCCATACTGTGAAGACACTGGCATCTCCCTCAAACAGATAAGTGCTTGTATTGAGCCCTGGTAACAAGCCTAGGCTTCCACTTTTATCAATGTAAATTCAAACCCTTAACTTCAATATTCTACCATGTCCCCCAGGTCTAGTGTGACATGTGTCTCTTAACTTTAATTATGAAAGATGATGTTGAAAATGTTATTATTTCCTTTCCAGAAAACCCAGCCTCTTCATATTGATTAGTTCACCTCATTCCCCAATGCCAAGCATTTAGTATGAAGAGATTAGGTGGAACTTTTTAACTCACCCCAAACAAGCAAAGAAGCAGCAAGTAAAATCCACAACAGTCCCAATGGTATACGTTGGTAAAGTATTGTTCTCTGCTCCACTTTATTGCCTGGCTGGAGACACTGGAGCTGGATCTAGTCAGCATTTCTTCTTTTGTGGTGTAGACTGTTGGCTATGCACTGTAGGTGTACCTGTTCTCTGTCCAGTAGTGGGGGACATGCTCCAACTTATCAGTACCAAGCCCATGAATCCTAGCCTACCAGTGTCATCTTGAGCTGCCACCTTAGGAAGTAATTAAGTTTGCTGTTCTCTGCCTGCCATCCTTGGCCTGGCAGTGGTGGCCAAACTCTGGCCTGAGGCAACCCAGCAAAACTTTCCACCATCTACTGGCCTCTGGTCATATCTTCTACCACATGTTCTCAACTCCAGCCTTGGAGAGAGTCCCTCCTTCCTAGTTTGCTCCTCCTTTGAGTGTTCAAACTGAGTCTCAGGATATTTCCTAGAATTCATGTTCATCCTTAGTATTTATTTCCCTATTAATGGCTAAATGACTTTTAAATTTTACTGCTCAAAATTACTGTGTGTTTTCTATTTTCTGAATGCATCCAAGCTGATATCTGAACTAAATAAATACAGGTCTTTTTCACATTGTGTTTCTGGAACATTTAGAGACAATTTGCCTTACATTTGCTCAACTCAGTGGGACTCGCACTCTTTTTTAAAATAATTTTTTAGTTGTAGATGTACACAATACCTTTATTTTATTCATTTATTTCTATGTGGTACTGAAGATCGAACCTAGTACCTCACACGTTGGAGGCAAGCACTCTGCCACTGAGCCACAATCCCAGCCCCTCAGTCTTTATTCCATATTGTCCTTACCCTTTTGTGTAAAGAGGTGGTCTTCTACTTGCATAACAGAAGAAAGAAACAAATTACATCATAGGGGATTCATATTGTGACATCATAGGGGTTTTAGCTGTATTAAATTGATGAGATTTTGCAATAAATACATTAGTAGGAATTTTGGAATTGTTGCGAAGTGGGTGAGCTAAGAACTTAATGCTGATCCTTCCAGGTGGCAGCATGCATGCTGTTTTGGGATAGGGGCAATGTCCTCTCAATTTATTTGGTACATATATTAGTAAACTTTATCTCAGCAACTGTTCATATGAATTGAACCTAGAGTGGTAAAATTGAAATGTTATTTCTTGTGGTGCTGTGAGGAAATAAGACAGAAAGAGATTGCAGATAGAACCAAGTCTGAGAAACAAGTCCTATGCACATTAAACCTAGAGGTCGCCAAACTATGTGGAAGAAATGTAAATTATTTCAGTTGCTCCTCTGCCTCCATTGAAATTTTAAGGTGAACCCTAATTGGAAAATTTGATAAAACATTAAGAGATAAATGCTGAGAGTTTGAAAGACTAAATGCTGATATGAAGACAGGGCATTCTGTCTATGAATCTTTCACAGTATTATTGACTTATCTTGCACTGGGCAGAGCTGTACTCTCATGGAAAACTTTGCCATTTATGACCTTTTTTTGTAATCTTGCCTGGACTTGACACCTACTTTGTTCTTTAACAAACCCTTTTGTTCCTGGATCAGCCAGTTCTGGGAAGAGTGGAAGCTCTGAGCTGTATTTTACTTCCAGCCAGTGGGTAATTAAGCTCACTCTTCTATCTGCTGGGTGAGTGGGTTTTCTGGCCAAATATATGCCAGCCACATGTGAAATAATAGCTCCCTGCCAAATACTAACCACAGAAGGTTGTCGTTAATAACTTCATAAGTAGACATATGGTGAGATTAGTCCCACCTCTTCATGGGCTGGGTTTCAGGAACAGCTCTGGCTAATGGGAGATGTATTGGAAAGATCCAGCCCATCATAGATGTTGTCATAAATGTGTGCAACAGATGAACAGCATCTGGAGGAAGATAGGGTCACTCATCAGCTGCTGGCATGGAGACCTCTGGCTACTTTTCAAAGCTAAGAGCACAGCATTGCTCAAAGTCAAACAGGAAAGTTTTCATCTCCCCAGGTGTCCCAAGTTCACCAGTGACTTTGCCCAACTAAGGAGGTGTTGCAGGAATCAGAATAGCTCAGGCAGGCTCTTAGGCTTCCCCAAATATATCGAACAGCACTGACCTTCTATTTCCTATGAAAGGCTTTTTCAGTCTTAGGTTGATTCTATTTTGGGGGACTCTCATGACACTCTGTGCATCCAAGTTTGCTGCAAAATGGCCTGATTTTAGCTACTTAATTTCAAGTTGAGAGGGAAGAAAAATCACCCTGAAAAATGCCTTGATTCCTATTACATCCAATTCATGTTTAAGGAGAAGAAGATTTAGAAGTCCTCACTGAGAAGTTTCCCAAGTGTCCATGATGGGTTTCTCTTCATTGAGATCATCTGAAACTACCTGGTAGAAATTAGATTTTATGCATAGATCAATGTATTTAATGGAGAGATTAGTTCTTGATCTTATTTCATCATAGCAGAACTTCCCTAGCAACTCACTTCCTGTCCACTTATATTAATTACTACACATAAAGCATTGTTTGTTTAGGTTTTATATCTGATACTACTTTTCTGAACACCTTACTTGCTCATATCAATACCCTTAACTCCTAAAATAATTATTGGGAGTTTGTAAATGTTTAGCAATATCTGGTGGCCTATTAATGTTGATCTAGACACTGGACAGTGGAAGGATCTGCCATTCTGCTATTTCCACTTTCATATTGTTTCCAATATCTCTAAAACATACTGTAAGAAAACATGAGGACCAAGTGATTTAAGAGTTGAAGAGCACAGAGGGTCTGAAATCAGACTTGAGTGTGAATCCCAGGGATAGCCTCAACTGTGCAAGCTTAGGAAGGTTATTTAGAATTTCCTTGTCCCCATTGTGCTTATCTATAAAAATAAGTTGAATGGTGATATCTAATTCACAGTTTGTGAGAATTACATAATACACATACAATTCTTGATAAATAGTAAATACTGAGTAAAAATACTTGATAATGGTAAATACTAAGAGTAAATATTAGCTATTATTGTTTTTGCCCATTCATTATTCATCAAATGTAGGAAACAGTGTCTGTCGTTTTAAGATTAATGCTATGGATTTCTACTATATCCATTGCCAACATCCCTAACAGCCATTGCTGGACATGAGGAAAGTGTGGTATAGCCTTTCTTCACTCACGCTTCTGTTTGTAAAGACCTCTGAATACTTTGGAAAAGATATTCTAATTATTTGTGGCACCAATAACAGCATCAACAGTCACAATAATTAACAGAGAATCCACCACATTTTACAACTTTTAGAAGGCAGTATTTCTAGATATTTGTCACGTCACAAGGAAATTTTATTTTTTTGCAACAGAGTATGGTAATGTACTTAACCATAAGTCTCTTATTTTCAAACAATTTGCATCATATTCATCTATGTAAGAAAAATGGAAATAAAAAAATTGAGTCAGCTAAAACTGATTGTCTCCTTTCATTGACTTATGGGATCCCACTCCATACAAACAACCACAATGCCAGCTGGTATTTCAGCTGGAAACATCTGCAGGACCCTAAATCATTTCTTGCATTTTTTTTTCTCTAAATTTCAGTCTCTCCCCCTCTTCTGTTGATGATTTCACTCATTGAGGAAAAATGGGCTTTGGAGAGTGGCAGTGTTGGCCACAAATGGAATAGAATGTGAAGTTAAAGAACAAAATACAAAAAAAAAAAAAAAAGATTATTAGATAATTATGGCAAAACCAAAATTTCCCTGAAATGTTAAGATAATTCAGAGCTAAAGAAGCATAACAAAATAAAATTCACTTTTAACATTTAGATACTACAAAATATTTTTTGCTTCAGCTTCCAGTAAAATCTTTCAGTACTACAAATTAAAGATAATGAAATTATTGATAAGTGCTAAAAGATAAATAATTTTCATGTGACAAGGCAACAGTGCAATTTCATATTTAATATATAACATTATTTGGTATGTAAATATGATGATACAGTCATATTATAATGTAAATATAAATATTATATTGATTATAATAGACCTGATGGTAGTAGGGCATCTATTTCACTAATGACTCTCCTCATCTAGCTTATGTCTTAGAACAAAATGAATGGTGATCATCCAAGTGGTCTTCGGGATAGAGTTTCCAATTGGATGTCAATTGAGCTTCACTGAAGGATAACTCATCCTTTAAGGTGTCATAGAAAGTACTAGAGCAATGACTTACTGGCCAGTAATTAAGAAGTATTGTCCCTGAAACCTGCCAGGTGGTTTTTATGATTTGAGAGAAGAAAGAACACAAAATACATCTCTCTCAAATAGGTATGTAAATTGTGCTTCATAGTCATTTACATCTAAATTATCTGTCTAGGGTTTTAAAATTCAGAACCTAAGATCTAGACCTAGACTAAATTTCTGGGCATGGCTTGGGTCTGTGCATTCAACAAGCTACTTAGAGGACTCTTTGATACATGAATGTTTGAGAATTCCTGAGGTAGCAGTTACAAAGTCAAGGAAATCATGGAGAACATGAGAACACAATGCTTACCAATCCCATAGATTTCTCAATAACTTTGAGAAGTGCTCACTGGAAACCATCAGTGTTGACTATTAGATACAAACACCACAAGGTGGCCAATATATAACTGTCTAATATAAAAGTAAGAATTGTGTGATTTCTATTTGTGCAATTATTCCCTCTACCAATCCCATCTGGTAAATACTATCAAGAAAAGTGATATTCTGGTCAAAGTGGGCATTATTACATTTTATCTCACTCCCTAAAATCATCAGGCAATGTAATTTTGAATTAGGTACTTCTTTGGTCTACAACCTTTCTATCTGGTTTTTAGGTATTTTAAATCAAAGATTCAGATAGATCTTCCATTCTCTCCCTATAAAGAATTCAAATCCTTTAAAAAAAATGTGGAACAAATTTTTTCCCAGGCTAATGAAAAACAGTCTTCTACAAATTGTGAATCCACATGTGGGAACTCGGAAATCTACACACAGATGTATGTGAATGTATGATTGTGCAAAGAATTAGAATTCATTGCCAACATTGTCTAATTGGCTCTGGTCACCAAGATCCCTAAGGCCTTAAAATTGCATTTTTTACTTATATTGCCATTAAAGTCTTTCATTATGTTCTTCATTTCAAGGTTTTCTGCATGTACCAAAATTTCCCATAGATTGCCATTGGCCTTGGAAACCTGTGGGAGTGTCCATTATGAAGGTTTTCATTACCTCTTATTTCTGTTATCTACAGAAATCTTTCTGGAGTCTGTAATACATTAGGAGTTCAAAAAGGGAAGGTTACTGCAAATGTGCTTTGCAGTTTGACCAGATGTATAGGCAGTCATGAAATACAGTCAATTATACTATAAATAGAGGGCAGAGGCTTCCTATTTACCACTTGGTGATTAATGAAATATGCAGAATGCTGAGACATATCTTACTCCCTATTACTCAATTACTACAGCCACTCTTCTTCCAACAAGACAAGACTTGCAGATGTTAGAGAAAAGCTTTCATAATGACAGTCTCAGTAATAGCCTGAGAAAATGCAGCTTGGATTGCAAACCAGAAGAGGCTGGATTTCTTTTTCTTTTTTCCCCTTTTTTCCAAATGAATAAAAATAAAGATTAAAAAAAAGAGATTGAAATGAAGGAAACACTCCCCTCTTATTTAATTAAATATTTTTCAAATCTCAAGGCAGAAAGCTAGACATCTATTGTGAATCATTTGCTCTTCTGATTGCCCTACTATACTTCCAATATACTTTACAATAGAAAAAAATATTAATCTGTGGTTGACAATCAAATAACTTGTCTCAGTTTAAAAGTTTCCTATCTTCTTTTTCCTCTGTGTTTTTAGGTTCAGACAGCAAATGCAATT
Source organism: Tamias sibiricus (assembly GCA_025594165.1). Lineage (NCBI taxonomy): Eukaryota > Metazoa > Chordata > Mammalia > Rodentia > Sciuridae > Tamias > Tamias sibiricus. The sequence goes on along the minus strand of CM046657.1, from coordinate 122,480,822 downwards.
TCTCTGTACAATTTACATACAGGATCATATTCAGCAGAAGGCGAATCGTGTCTAGTTTAATGTGAGGGGACATTAAGTTGATGACAGTGCTTAAGAACTTGGATAGGGATATATATGTACATACATACATATATACATATATATATGTGTATACACACACATATATACATACACACACACATATATATGACAAATACTGGCATTAAAAGTCCAGGGAAATATATAAGATGCATTTTTGGGTGGCTGAATGTATATACTTTGTGATGAAGTGCTTTTTACTTGTAAACTTTAAACCAGCCACTAACCCCTTCTCGCTCCCATTCTGTGAGAGCCACTCCAGGCATGTAAACAGAAATGCAAACTTCCCAGAACAACATTCCTGCTTGAGAATGCAGGGGATTATTTGTATAAATTCAAAATACATCCAGCATAAGTCTCTAACAGCACAGGCAGGCACTCGCCGCTTCTCTACTCTGTCTGTGTCTCAGTTCCTTTTTATCAGGATAAAATTAAACTCTGCCATTTTCTGAACAGGATGACTGATGCTGGGGTACCTCTCCCCCGTGCCTGGCCTTGGCTGTTCTGACTGCTCACTTCCCCCAGCTGTTGCTGATGTAACTTTTACAATAGGTCACCCTTACCTTGGCTTACTCCTGTACCGGAGGAAGCACTGTGGTTCAGCTTTTCCTAAATGTATTTCAGGGGAAAGTAACATAATAGAGGCAGGAAGAGATGGCTTTGTGAATTACTGTAAAACAAGGCTGAGTTAAGAAAGTGAAGAAGTAACGTGATAGATTTGAAATATGGTGAGAGATGTTTTGCTTAATTTGGGACAGAGAAAGATTTTTGGTTTGCCCCCATTGAATTCCCACTTCCACAGATTTTAAGCAGTGAACAGTGTTTTTAACGTATTAGGGATATTTTAATGTTATACACCTGAGAGTGAATATTATGGATCAGTTCCTTGAGTTTATGCCTCAGGTATACTAGCTATATATCAATATCTTCTTACTTTTTTTTTCTGTGTGTTTTATCACATAGGCCATTCCTAAGCACTCACCAGTAGTTGAGACTCGTTCCTTAATTGCTGTTGATAGGATGGGGAAGATACTTTGCTCCAGCTGTCATGCACTTCTAGAACCAAACAAAAAAGCAAGATGGACAGAAGGGAGAAAAGAGGGGGGAAAAAGGGAGGGAGGGAGAAAGGAAGGAAGAAAGAGAGAGTAGAGGCAGGAAAGAAGGAAAGAAATAAAGAAGTGAGCATCGCTATTTGTGTGTTACATTCACTGAGGGAAAAAGCTTTCAGAAATAACTACCACATGTGGCTGCCTGAACCACCGTTGGGACTATTGCCATTTGGTTCCAAAATGAACATGTTACCTGAGTAAGAAACACAGTCTCAAGTTCTGAGTCAGCAAATTGGTGTTAGGGTGGAAAAGGCTCATTAATTCATGTTGCTGCTTTCCCATAAAAAGAACAAGTGATCCTGTGGTATTGGTCTCTGGGGCTCAGCCCAGTCAGATTTCAAAATACCCCAAGCTTGAAGGCTCCCACCATTTCCCTTAGAGCCTATTTCCTCATCCAGTTGATCTGAGACATAAGGAAGTTTTTCCAGTTATTATTCCCCAAGTTCCCTTTTTTTCTGAATGTCATCCTATTATTTACACTATTGCACTGTGCTTTATTTCTCTACCTTGGCTGTTATGCCTCCGAAGTCCTGAAAGACGGATGTCATTTAACCCTCTTTATCTATCTTGCTGCAAAGAGAACAAAAAATTGTTGAGTTGTACATTACTGGAGTTTTGTTAACTCTGCATATAAATAAAAAATCATAAAGTTTTGGCAAATAGGGATATAATAAAAGGAAATTTATGTTTCCATTCACGTGTCTTTTTCAGTTTCAAACCCTTCTACCAATTGAGGTGTCCACCGGTGTTCTTATCCATGAAAACCCTGGAGTGTGAAAGAAGGATCCATAGACTGTCAGGACAAGAAGGAACTTTTCTTAAACATGATCTAGACCCATACTTCTATTGTAGGAGCTTCTCAAGTATTCCCATTAAGTCATCATTCATACTTCACTAGCAAGAGATACCACTAAGGAAAGACAACTCTAAAACAGATTAAGCAAATTTCCAGATATGGAAGCATAATTCACATCTTCCATGAGACTGAGCTATGCCCCTTGATCCTCCCCATCTTGGAGGAACAAGAGCAACCACAGCATTCATTGAATCCATTCATGGGTCAGGAATCCCGGGAATGGCATGTGAACCTCATTTAATTCTCATATCTTCACAAGGAAACTTTATCTGTATTTCAACGTGAGGAACTGGGAAGAGAGGGTTATTTAATTTGCCCAAGGTCTCATAGATTTTAACTTCTGGAATCACAATTTGTAATTATGGAGTTGACCTGGAGATCCATGATGTTTCACTGTGTCACAACTTGAATAAAATCAAACCTCAAGTCACTGAACAAATGCCTGGTTATCCATTGGAGCCTGGATCTTCATGGAGATAATTTTATTTACTTCTGTGATGGACTGCCAATTCATTAATTCAATATTTACTGAGGACCTAGGATGTGCCCAGCAATCTTTTAGTACTGAGGGTATAGTTGTAAACAGAGTAGGCAAACATCCTGTTGTCATGGAAGTCATTATCTAAACAAAACAAGCATGGAGAATGCCTAGTTATCAGACACTTACAAGTACTGTAGAGAAAAATGTACCAATAAAGGAGGTGGGGTTATCAGTAAATGCATGGTTTGGCAGAACATTTTTATATGCTGAGGAAAAAAAATAGAGCAAAGAACAGAGTTATGTAGTTCTGGAATTGTGTGGGAAATCCTCAGGAGGTGGCATTTAGACCAGGACCTTCTTTAGAAGGTAAGGAAGGAGCCAGGTGGATACCTGTTGGATGAACAGGGTAGGCTGAGAAAAAAAAAATGAGTGCAAAGGTCCTGGGGTAGGGCACGTCTAGTGTATCAAAGAAAACACAACAGAACCAGTCCAGTTGGAGCAAACTGAATGAGGGAAAGAGAATAGAGGATGCAGTCAGAGTCGGCAGGGCAGATCATATCGCTCTTTATCGGTCATTGTGAGAAATTTTTAAAAAATTAAATTGTTTTTAATTTTTAATTAACATGATAATTACACATACATATGGCATGTGGTTTGATAGTTCATTGCACGTGTAAAAGGTGTAATGATCAAATTAGGGCAATTTGCATTTCCACTCCTCAAAAATTTATGATTATTTTGTTGGGAGTCTTGAACTTATTTATAAAATATAAAGTAAATCATTGTAAACTTTAGGCTCCCTACTGTGCTGTAGAATACTAGAACTTACTCTTCCTGTCCGGCTATATGTTGGTACCTGTTACTCATCACCCCCATCCCTATCCTCCTTAGTCTCTAGTGACTACTATTCTAGTCTCTACTTCCCAGAGATCCACTTCTTTAGCTTTCACATGTGATTGAGAACATGCAGCACTTGTCTTTCCATGCCTGGCTTATTTCACTTCACATAGTGTCCTCCATTTCCAACCACGTGACTGCAAATGGATTTCACTCGTTTTATGACTAAATAATATCCCCTTTTGTATATACTGCATTTTTGTTTAGCTTTGTAGTTTATTTTATTGTTATTTTGCTGGTATATATTTGGGGGCTATTGTGTGATAATTTAATACATGCATATGGTGTGTAGTGACCAAATCAGGGCAGTTAGCACTTTCATTTCCTTAAATATTTTTAAATTTTTTTTTATTAAATCATCATTGTACATATTTATGAGGTACAGTGTGGCATTTCTATACATGTATACATTGTGCAGAACAAATCAGGGTTATAAACGTTTTTATCTGTTTATTATTACTTTGTGTTTGGACCTTTGAGCCCCTACTAGCTATTAATAGAATATATAATGAACATTGTGAGCTATAGTTTCCCAACTTTCACTAGAACTTACCACTTCTATATAATTGTGTTTTGGTCTTATGATCCACCATCCCTCTTTCCTTTCCACCTACGCTTCCCAGCATCCGGTAATCACTATTGCACATTCAGATAGAACTTTCTTTATCTGTTTGTTCACCTATGGGGAGCTCTATTGGTTCTACATCTTGCATTTATAAATAGTGTCACAATAAACATGGGAGTGCAGGTATCTCTTTGATATACTGTTGTATCGAAGGCTGTTGGGCCCATTTGAGTGGAATGAAATTATCTTGCATTTTAAAATAATCACTCTGGCTGCTGTTTTGAAAATCAGCTGTAGGACATCAGGGGTCAAAAAAAGACCAGTTACTACTTAATTGCTAACAATGATTCCTAACCATAATAATAGACGGTTATTGGTATGGTTTATTTACTTTATACCCATTTTCTCCTCAGTTCTTACACTCTATATGATGATTGTCACCATCAATTTTTAATTGAGGTTTTATGGAATTTTCTAGCAATTGATCCAATACATGTGGGGGAGTGACATATTTGACTTGAATATATTTAGTTGTGAAAGACTTTTTAATTAATATGTTGTGAATATATTTAAAATTTTTATAGTGACTGATTGGTCTGTATTTGGAGACACCTAGAGAAACAGTGATTCTCAGCCCTAGATGTGCATAAAATCATCAGGGGCTTTTAGCTGTGCTGCCTGTCTTCCGAGATTCTGGCTTAAGGAGTTGGTTGGGACCCAGGCCTCTGTACTTCCAAAAGCTTTTTGACATCCATTCAAGATGGGGAAACACATTTAAGGGTCTCTCCAGGAAAAGAAAGGACAAAATATCTTTTAAAATCCTGATTTGTAATGGTATTATTTTCAAGAAATAAATATAATTTGCCATCTACCCTTTACGAGATCATCAGGCCATATTTTGTGTGTATTTTATGCAGGATCCTTCTCCTACCTTTTCCTCTGCCAAGATTTCTTTACCTTCTTTTTCAAAGGAATTATGTCTACTCTTGTAGAGTACACACTTTGTTGTTGTTGTTGTTTTACAGTGTTGGGGATTGAACCCAGAGCATTGCACATGCTAGGCAAGGAGTCTAGCACTGAGCTACATGTACCCCAGCTAAAGTGTATAATTTTTTAAGTTAAAAAATATAGTACCCAAACACTCAACTGATAAAAAATTCTTAATAGTTACCTGACTATATGGATCAGCTCAAATTTTATGAAAGAAAAGGAATGCTGAAAAGCAATTAAACAAGTCAAATTTCTATAGAGAGAGATATAGAGCTTTCAGGCCTAGAAAGTGTGGGCCTCTAAAAGGTGGTGTAACACTAGAGAAGCGGTTACTATTATGGAGGAGGGTTCCTAGTCCACATCCCTCCCTTTAGCCCAGGCTATTTATAAAGACCTTGCAGATACTTGTCAAAACTGGGACTCAGGCAATGCATCTATGATCTGGGGAAGGACATAACAACACACCAAACACAAATAGCCTCAGGGAAAGACAAAGATGTGAGATATGTGCAGGGAACCAACATCAGGGAGGGAATATTCTAGAAATGGGCAGAGATTAGTACAAAGACGGCAACTGCCATAATGAATAATGCCAACAATTCTGAAGCTCAGTGGAGCAGAGGACATCCACTTGTTCAAGTCTGTGTGTTTATCAGCCCCTGCTGGTGATTGGAATGGAGGTTTTTCCATCTCTTGTTCCACATTCAGTCATTAGGGGACTCAGGATTCTGGTGGCTCTACAGAACCCACTAAATTGGAATACTCTATCAGATCCTTTCCAGTATCCTGAGTCATGAACAACAAGAGAAAGGATCATGTGAAAGATGTTAAGGGCCAGGCCAAAGCTAGTATATACAGCAAACACCTTCATTCTATTGCCCAAAACTCAGACATGAGATATTAACCCATAGCAAGGGGGAAAAAATGAGAAACAGTAGGATTACTTATCATAGAAGCTCAGGGTTGTGCAGCTTAAGGATAACCTTTTACAAAAGTTATTTGAGATAACAGTTATGTTTTCATAAATCCCACACTAAAATATATCTATTTCAGGGAATATAAAAAAATCAGATAACTAATTTTTTTCAACATGATATAATCAATTATCATATAGAAATAGGATCCATGGTTGTTATATTATTTTGTTTTATTTTTTGCATTTTGTAAAACCATAAAGACAAAAAAAATGATGTTCTGTGGTTCAAAATTAGGTGACAGCATTGGCTATGAGATAGATGACACTGGCATCTGGGAGAATCAGATGACATAAGGAAGAGAGGGTGGTACAGGGCTGGAGCCCAGCTGTGGAGCAAGTGGAGCCTCAGAAATCCTGATGACACCCTGACCCTTACCCCAAGCCACCTGGTGAGCATTGGCTTAGAGTTCTCTTAATTGTCACTATTTTGGGGGACATTAGAGACAGAACCCGGGGAAAAAATGAATCAGAAGATGGACATTTCAATTTTCCCAAGCTGCAAGCATTGGATGAAACAAGAAAATGCTCAAGTGGGTCTTTTCTCCACCTTTTGAGATGGCCCAGACTCTCCCTGCCACTCTGTGTTCTAGGTACTGATTCTCTAGAATGCCTGGGGTCAGCTTGTCCAGTACTGCCCACACCCTGTGATGTGTGCTTGGGGTGTAATAGGAAGAGTGGTCCATAGTCTGGGCCTTTCTGCTCTGAACTAGTGAGAAAACCACAACTTGTGTTTTCTCAGAAGCTTGTATGAACAGACTGTGCACAGTGAGCAACTTTAGTATAGTCATGATGTCTCTCTACGGCCGGAGAGGGGAAACTTTTCATAAGTGTGACTTCCTGACATTATGACATAATGGCAAGTGTCTCACACATGCATACATGTGTGAGAAAATCATAGGAGTCTTACTTTAACACTAAAAGATTTCTTGAGAAAGATTTTGCATAGATCCCGATGTGGGTTGTATGGGTCTGCTCTAGGTATCCTGATGTGGTACTAAAACAATGTTCCAAACTTTGGCCTACCTTTTCTCATCACACCGCCCACATTTCACACTAGGAGAACCACTAGTGACACCCACTATGTCAATGGTAATGCTTCTGTGTCTTCACCCAGACTTTCTCAATATGTTATAGTAGCTTTTATTAGTATTGCTGCACTTTTATAAACACATTGATCTGCATTCCTCAAGCCAGAAAAATAGCTGAGGAAATAACATATTTTAAAACAAGACTTGGAGCCTTCTTTTGTCTTATTCTTACATTCTAGATTTATTTATTTGTATTTATATTGGTTTGAAAGGGAAGTTTGGGTGAATTTGCTTTAATATTTTCTTACATATTTTTGGCCTTGTGACAGAAGACCAGTTCCTTCCTTCTGCCCACCAGTCAGATGTTAGCTAGTCAACCAACCAACCCATAGATGTTTATTAATTATGTTGGCGAGGATGGGGGGAGAAAAAGGTACACTCACACATTGCTGGTGGGACTGCAAATTGGTGCAACCACTATGGAAAGCAGTATGGAGATTCCTCAGAAAACTGGGAATGGAACCACCATTTGACCCAGCTATCCCACTCCTTGGTTTATACTCAAAGGACTTAAAATCAGCATACTATAGTGACACAGCCACATCAATATTTATAGCAGTTCAATTCACAATAGCTAGACTATGGAACAAACCTAGGTGTCCCTCAATAGATGAATGGATAAAAAAAATGTAGTATATATACTCAATGGAATATTACTCAGCTTTAAAGAAGGGTGAAATTAGGGCATTTGCCAGTAAATGGTTAGAGTTGGAGAATATCATTCTAAGTGAAATAAGCCAATCCCACAAAAAGGCCCAATGTTTTCTCTAATATGAGGATGCTAATTCACAATAAGGTGGTGGGGGGGCACTAGAGAAAAATAGTGTTAACTTAGATTAGGTAGAGGGAAGTGAAGGGAGGGGAGGGAGGGCATGTGGTGGTGGGAAAGATAGTGGAATGAAACAGACATTATTACTGTATGTATATATGTGACTACATGACCAACATGATTCTGCAACATGTTCACTTTGAAAAATGAGAAATTATATCCTATCTATGTATATCATAGTGCATAAATGCATTCTACTGTCATGTATAACTAATTAAAACAAATTTTAAAAAATTTAAGAAAAGATCCTACTATATGCAAAAGCATTTTGGTAGACACAGTAAAGTTTGAAGAAGTTGGTCAATTCATCTTTTATTATATATGTTATATTGTACACATAATTATGTATACAATATACATATAATTCATAAGTTATATAATACATATATTATTATAATATATACAATTATATATAAATCTAAACACCCACATATATGTATGCAGGCTTTCTGTCAGGTATCTGTTGGAGATGCATTTATCACTTAGAAACAAGGGCAGAGACAATGGAAACTGTAAAAGTCAAGGAAATTTCTCAGCCCAAATTTTTTCAATAATTCCTTGCAAGTCTTTTCCCAGGCTTTTGCTTGCTCTGTGTGACAGAGTGACCCTGCTGGGAAAATGGAACATACAGACAACTGGAATGACTTTCACAGCAGGATGTAGGATTTACGCCTGTCCCTAATAATATATAAAGCAGCCTGGGCTGAGTTCAAAGACAGGGAACATCCATCCCCGATCACATACATTTTTGAGGGTGGGTGTGAGAAGTCAGGGAGGTGTGACACGATGTTCAGGGCAAGAACATGAGCGATGTGGCTGCTGAAAGACATGCCTCCCGTTACACGGCCAGCACTCACGTTTTCCAGGACTGGATGTGTAACCCACGATGTGAACAAAGCTGTAACCCACTGTGCTGAGGAAGGATGAGGATTTGAAACATTTTGGGACAACTGGGCTACAGAGGTCTGGTATTTATGAGAGTCTGAAATCCCAGAGCACACAGTCAGTAGTACTGCTGGGTGGTGGAGCCCCAAATCCTAAGTCACAGTACTGCAGACACAGCGACAGCTCCCTCCATTTGGAGTGGCAGCCTTCTTGCCCTCCTCCTGCCATCTGTCTGGCCTGTCTCTGAGGAATATTTTTCATGACTCAGAGCTGGGTTGGACACCCATCCTATGAACTCAATAGCACTGTATATTCACTGCATAATAGCATTTTCACACATAACTTTCTACCTCAGCCTCTGAATTTATTCTTCTGGGGTCATGTTTGGGTCATGTCTCAATTGCCTAGTGCAGTGCCTGGCGTAATAGCAGACCCAAATCAAGCTCACTCACTCTCCATGAATCAATGCCCAGCAGGTCTTCTGGAGCTCCAGTCCATGCTAATAAGGAGGCCTTCTGGGAACCTCTGCCTTCAGTTCAAATGGAAAGAAGGTGCTGCATTTCCCTTAATGTAGAACATCTGAAAACAGTCCTGGGTGGGAGGAGCTCCGGAATGCAGGACAATGAATGGCTCATTAGTGTCAGTGAAACTTCCCTTATGTGCAAACACACACACCATTAGCATCTGGACCGGAATAAGTGGGAGACTCCAGCACATGTTGTAAAGGCTTCATGGCTAACTTTCTCCTCATTCATAAAAATGTGTTTCTTGCTCCTCTCCTGGTGACTTTGAGAACAAAGAAGTGATCCTTTGAATAATCCTATCTCTGCATCTTTTAAAATGGACCAAATCTTCTCACTGAAGCATCTGGAAGGAAAGAGAAGGGCAAAAACAAACGGGCAGATGGGCATCAGCGGTAACACCACACACACACAGACACAGACACATGTGTGCCAGGCACAGAGTTGCTGTGTGTGTATGTACATATGCATTTCATGTTGTATTAGTATTTTGGGGATGCTGTAGCAAGGAATCACAAAACAGATGGTTTAAATGACTAAAAAAATTTTTTTTTTCTCACTGCTCTAGAGGCTGGAAGTTTGCAATCCAGGTGTCAGCAGCATTGGCTTTTTTCGAGAGCTGTGAGGGAGTTCCTATTCCATATATCTCTCCAACTTCTGTAGCTTCCTGAATTCCTCGGCTTATAAAGTGTCTTCTTCTCTCATTTCAAGTATGTTTTTTATCATGAATAATTCAATTAAGCTTCTTCTCTTCACATCATTTTCACTCTTCACATATTTTTCTGTGTCCAAATTTTCCCTTTTTATAAGGACACTAATATTATGGGTTTAGGGCTCACCTTAATGACCTCATCTCATCCTGATCACCTGCAAAGACTCTATTTCCAAAGAAGGTCACATCTGTAGATACTAGGGAGTTAGGACCTCATCTTTTTGGGGGGAGGGGTACAGCAGATTGAACTCAGGGGCACTCAACCACTGAGCCACATTCCCAGTACTATTTTGTACTTTATTTAGAGACAGGGTCTCACTGAATTGCTTAGTGCCTTGCTTTTGCTGAGACTGGCTTTGAACTTGTAATCCTCCTGCTTTAGCCTCCTGAGCCTCTGGGATTACAGGTGTGTGCCATTGCACCCAGCAGGACCTCATCATCTTTTTGAGGAACATATTTCAACCCATAACAGTGTTAAATTACTTCTGACCATTTTAAGGTGAAAGGAAACTGAGGCATAGAGAAGATAACAACTTTAATGATATTTTATTGTACTAAAATCAAGTCTGCTTGATTCTGATGCCCTGCCTTTTACATTATTTCATGTTATGAGGAAGACAGAGTGAGAGGAAAGATTAGGCTATAAATGAGTTTGTTCATAAAAATGGCCAAGCCTAATAAAAGTCCTGTGAAAATGGGAAAGTTTATCATACACTGTTAAATGTTCCTCTTGTATTAGTTTATTTCTACCTCAAGGTTTATTTTCAAACCATAATGAATACTTCTCATTCTAGCAAAACTTGTTCATGCTACAAAAATATATAAAGCACCTGCCTAGGAGCGTTCTGGGATGTAAAGCTACTACAGTGAATAATAGTGTCCCTGCCACAAGTCTTACATTCTAATGTGCAGAGTCAGTGATAATGAAAAGATTCATTTATATTTATACCATCTCTATTGATTTCCTAATGATAAAATGTCAAGTGATGAACAAAATAAAGCCTCTGAGAGAATAGGAAATTCCTGGGAATTATAAGAAAGCCTAGTTGGAAAAGGGATCTCCACTGAAAGAGTCTTAAAGAAGTGTCAGTAAAAGCCATACCAGTAACTGAGCAAAGTGTTGCCGTCTGCAGCAACGATACCGTGGGAAAGAAATCGGAGGCAGACTGGGAATGAGTAGGTTCTTTATTCTTGCTTCTTCTCTGCTTTCTCCTCTGTATTCTCCTCCTGATTCCACCCCGTTCCTCTCTACCATCTGTTTAAATACTCTTTACCTTAGCAAGTATACACGTGTCACAAGCTCAACTTACAGGTGTGTCACACAGTGTTCACGGGCACAGAAAGATTCTTAGTTAATTGCATTAATGTCAGGTGTAAACAATTAAATGCCTCCTCTTTGGCTCTCAGCTAGCCGCCATCTTAGCTACTTCCTCATTCCAGGCTCTTACAGCAAAGAACATTTCAAAACAAACACTGAGAAAGAATGCAAAGGCCCTGGGGCAGAAGTGTGCTTGGCAGCTTTGAGGATTCCAGAAACAAGATGGAATGAGCCCTTGAACACTGATTTAATTTCCAGGTAAGGGCCACCTAAGAAGAACGACTCTGTTTACCCTAAAAGTAAGGTCAGGAAAATGCAAGGCAAGTTTGACAGAAGGAGAGGAATCACATACAGCATAGAGCAGAGGCTATAAAATAAGGAAAAATAACAATAACCAGGACTATCCTCAGTCATCAGAACCAGAATATTAAAAACATCTGTGTGTTTTCTGTCTTAATCCCACAAACTAAAATGGTCATCAAGGTTTGCCAGTTTTGCTCTGAACTTTCTCCTGTTCATCCACTCTTCCTGGTCACCCACCACTGCCGTTGCCAGTGCCTCTTGGGCTGCTGTTCATTTCTCCAGTTGACTCCTCACACAGTCACCTCTAATTTTCTTAAGTGTGGTTCCATTCCAGAAACACCACTCTCTGCTTCCAAAATAAAAGCTCATATTCCTTATGCACAATTTTGAACTTGTGCTCATTACTCTGGCCCACAAACCCAAAGTCTCAAGAACATATATAAAGAACACAAAAAATATTAACACCACAAAAAATAATCCAATAAATAAATGGGATAAAGAACTGAACAGACACTTCTCAGAAGATATACAATCAATCAACAAATATATGAAAAAAAATGTTCAACATCTCTAGCAATAAGAGAAATGCAGATCAAAACTACTCTAAGATTTCATCTCACTTCAGTCAGAATGGCGACTGTTAAGAATATAAGCAATAATAAGTGTTGGCGAGGATGTGGGGAAAAAGGCACACTCTTACATCACCAGTGGAACTTCGAATTGGTGCAACCAATCTGGAAAGCAGTATGGAGATTCTTTAGACAACTTGGAATGGAACCAACATTTGATGCAGCTATCCCACTCCTTGGTTTATACAAAAAGGACTTAAAAACAGCATATTACAGTGATGCAACCACATCAATGTTTATAGCAGCACAATAACTAAATGTGGAAGCAACCTAGATGCCTTTGAATAGATGAATGGATAAAGAAACTGTGGTGTATATATATACACAGTGGAATATTACTCAGCATTAAAAGAGAATAAAATCATGGCCTTTGCAGGTAAATGGATGGAGTTGGAGAATATCATGCTAAGTGAAGTTAGCCAATCCCCAAAAAACAGAGGCTGAATGTTATCTCTGATAAGTGGATGCTGGTTCATAATGGGAGTGTATGTGGAGGGGGGGCAGAGCATGAGAGGGACGGAGGAACTTTGGATAGGGCAAGGGAGGGAACAGAAGGGAGGGGGCATGGGAGTAGGAAAGCTGACGGAATCGTGGAATTACCCTAGGTACATGTATGAAGACATGAATGGTGTGACTCTACTTTGTGTACAACCAGAGAAATGAAAAATTGTGCTCCAAATGTGTACTATGAACTGAGATGCATTCTGCTGTCATGTATAACAAATTAGAATTAAAAAAATAATTAATTAAAAAAAATCTCAAGAGCAGCACAGACAATTCAGGACAGTTGTGGACATTGGGAATATGCATCCATTAATACATTTTTTTTCTGTCACTCTGGGATATGCACTTTCCCACTCCCATGCCTCCTGTGACCATGCTTCTCTGGATGCCATTATTTGGTCCAATAGTTGATGTTTAATTGAACTAGTCCAAGTGCTATCTTTGACTTGTACAATTTAAATGAAGAATGAGAGAGAGTGTGTTTTCTTCTGGAGTGTAGCCTATATATTGTTAATTTTGGAGGGATCATGTTTTTAACAGTTTGGTCTGAATAATTAAGAAAGCCAGTGAGCACTGCTGGGGCATGATGATGGTGGGTACCAGCACCTTGCTGGCCCTGTCCTTTCTCCTGCCCCTGCTGCTCTTCGCAGGGATGCAGATGTACAACCTCCAGCTAGCCTCCACCGAGTGGCTCACCATCGGCAGGGGCGGTGGCTGCTGGGCTCAGTCTTTTCGTCTTCTTTCTCACAGCCTTCAATAATCGGAGAATCTGGTCTTTGGCAAAGGATTCCAAGCAAAGATCTTCCCTGAGATTCTCCTCTGCCTCCTGTTGGCTCTCTTTGCATCTGGCCTCATCCACTGAGTCTGTGTCACCACCTGCTTCATCTTCTCCAGGGTTAGTCTGTACTACATCAACATGATCTCCTCTGTTCTGTACCAGGAAACAGCTCCAGTCCTCACACCAGCCTAAGTCGACAGCAAAGGCAAGAAGAGAAATTAACCCCAAACGTCTAATATAGTTGATTCTTTGGGAAAAAGAAAAAGGAAAAAGAAAGAAAACCAGTGAGAAGAAGGAGGTAGCAGAGAGATAAAGAGGGAGGGGGAGGGGGAGGTAGAGAGATGCAAATATGTGTGGGGGACCATGTACATAAAAAAAAGAAGAGAAGGGAATGATAGAAGCAGACTCCTGACAATATTGAAATCATGAGCTTCAGTACACTGTGCATGAATTTTGTGGGACATCCTTCTCTTTTGGTCTAATTTTAATGAGTTTCTGTTAATGTGTGACTATAGTTTTAATTAGGTCAATCCTTCTTTCAATTTTCTCTTCATCCTAGGATCTGCCACCAGGCATTCGAGGTGACAGTTTGGCAAATTGGTTGGCATCAGTTTCATATTTGATAGTAATGTCTGTAATATGCATATTTTGTCTAGTGAAATTAAATTCATGTTCTTAGCCTTAAATTTCTACAAGTCTATCATTTGTTATCCGGACATAAACACAGTAAAAGAGTCTAATTCTAAGCTCTGCAGATATGTGCCACTTTAGAGAAATCTGATCAGATTTCAAAAGGACTCTTTTGGAAATGCTTATGAGGGCATTGGATAACTGACCAAAAGAAAACATAGAAGTGCTTAACTTTGAAGTACTATTGTTTACTTTCAATTGTATAATCAATAAATGTAGGGGACATCTGATATGATAATTTGTCAGAAGAATAATATCCCATATTTAAATGTGCACACAAATTTCCATAAATACAGTTGACCTTCCCTACCTGCATGTTCCACATTGTTGTGGTTTGGATGTGAGGTGTCCTCCAAAACCTCAAATGTGAAACAATGCAAGAGGGTGTGGAGGAGAATGATTGGGTGATAGCCTTAATCTAATCAGTCATTTAATCCCCTTATGGGGATTAACTGAGTAGTAACTGAAGTGGTATGGTGTGGCTGGAGGAGATGGGGTTTAGGGGGCATGTCTTTGGTGTATATATTTGTATCTGGAGAGTGGAGTCTCTCTCTGCTTCCTGATCATCATGTGAGCTCAGTCCCTCTACCACACTCCTCTGCCATGGTGTTCTGCCTCACCTCAAGCCCCAAGGAATGGAGCTGGCCTTCTATGGACTAAGACCTCTGAAACCATAAGCCCTCAAATAAATTTTTCCTCCCTTAAAATTGTTCTGGTCAGATCCCTTAATCAAGTGGTGAAAAAGATGACTAAAACACACATTCATAGATTTAGTCAACCTCTTTCAAAAATATTTGAGAAAATAATTGAATCTGTAGTGAACATGTACAACTTTTTTCTTGTCATGGTTTCCTAAGTAATACAGTATAACAACTATTTACATAATGTTTACACCAATTTAGGCTTTGCGAGTAACCTAGAAATAACTTAAAAGTATGCAGGAAAATGTGCCTAGGTTCTATGCAAAGACTACATCATTTTATATGAGGCCCTTGGATTCTGATAATTCAAACCACTTACCTAAGACCATGCTATTGAAACTAGGACTAAACACAGATGTCTGATCTCAGAGTCCATGGTCCTTCCTGGCTGCTCTTCTGCCTCCCGGGGTCAAGCTACATGCCTGAGGTCCATGTGGAGTAGTGTTTACCAAGCACAGCCTGTGGTTTCCAGAACTTCATGGGTGGCAGCACAATGGAATCCACAGCACCTCTACACACATCTAACCAGACACCCTCCATTTAGACATGGATGAGTCAGTGTGCTAGGATGCTTGTGCAAGACTTCTTCTACGGAGAAAAAAAGAATTCCATTGCTTTACCAAGTTTGAAAGCCATTATTACAAACCAACTCTAGTTCATTTTTATCCAGGTAATGCTTGTTTAATCTGATTGACTCTAGGACTTTGAAAAGAAACAAGTTATGATTATCATAAGAAAAAAAAAAAGAAATCCCAGTTCTTTCTAAAAAGGAGTGTAAATAAGAAAGATTGGGTATAGTATATGCATCATAAACCCATCTGAAATAGGGAAATTGACTTTTATTTAACTAAAGAGTGGGATAATCTTTACAAAATAATTTCCAAATATCAACTTTAAAAATATAGGTACGGATTTCCTTTGTGAAGTCAGTATGAAAAAGCACAATGGCTCTGGATTCAAAGGCACCAAGAGCTTTTCAAAGAATAAATATTTTCCTCTTCCAAAAGTCATGTATATCCATGAGTTAGTTGTCAGTAAGCAAGGAAGCTGAGAGTTCCAGAGGACCACATGGTACAAAGATGGTTTGGTCTTGATACATTTTCATGGTTCTGGATTTTTCAGTAGGTAAGTGTTTTCACTGAAAAAATTAAGGTAGTTGATTGCACTTGGGCTGAGAGGCCAAGGGCCCCTTTGTTGCCAGGCTTATTGCTTGTGACAGGCCAAAAGGCTGAGGTGCCACAACATGGTATTTGGTGTGATATAATAGTTGCAGGCCTCAGGCCAGTAGTGTGGAAAGCAGCCCATAGTGTTTTGAGGTATTGAGTAGTTTAATAAAAGCAGAAGAACTCAAGTCAGGCTGAAGTCCTGTCTTAGTACGTAACATCTTTGATTTTTTAAATTTTTAAAAATTCTTACCATAAAACTATCTTTTTTTTATTCAGTGTTGTTGTATATGTAAAAGTAGCATGCTTTACAATTTGTAATACATATAAAGAGCACCGTTTTACATATCACTGTTAGTATACAAAGTATATTCATATCTTTCATGTCTTCAAACATGCATTTACTGTTTCTTTTTGTTTGTTTGTTTGTTCTTATTATTCTACAGGGTAGTATATTTTGACATAGTATATACATATGGAGTATAACTTATCTATTGTCTGATTGTACTTGATGTAGAATTACATCAAGTAATGTAATCATATATATGCATAGGATAGTAATGTTTGATTCATTCTATGATCTTTTCTATTGTCATTTCCCCTCTTTTCCCTTTATTCCCATTTGTCTACTCCAGAGTACTTCTATTCTTCCTAACTGCCCCCTCTCCCATTGTGAGTTAGCATCCACATATCAGAGAAAACATTCAGCCTTTGGTTCTTTGGGATTGGCTTATTTCACTTACCATGATATTCTCCAGTTTCATCCATTTGCTGGCAAATGCCATAATTTCATTCTTTTTTAAGGTGGAATAATATTCCATTGTCTGTATATTCCACATTTTCTTTATCCATTCATGTGTTGAAGGGCACCTAGGTTGATTCCATAGTTTAACAATTGTTAATTGAGCTGCTATAAAAATTGATATGGCTTTGTCCCTGTAGTATGCTGTTTCTAAGTCCTTTGGGAGTAGGCCCAGTAGAGGGATAACTGGGTCATAGGGTGGTTCCATTCCCAGTTTTCCAAGGAATCTCCATACTGCTTTCCGTAGTGGTTGCACCAATTTGCAGTCCCATCAGCAACGTATGAGTGTACCTTTTTCCCCACATCCTCACCAACATTTATTGTTGTTTGTACTCTTGATAATTGCCATTATGATTAGAGTGAGATGAAATTTCAGTGTAGTTTTAATTTGCATTTATCTAATTGTTAGAGATGTTGAACATTTTTTTTTCCATATATTTGTTGACCTACCATATTTCTTCTTCTGTGTAGTATCTGTTCAGTTCCTTAGCCGATTTACTGATTGGGTTATTTGTTTTTTTTTGGTGTAAAGTTTTTTGAGTTTTTATATATCCTGGAGATTAATGCTCTATCTGAGGTGTAGGTAGCAAAGATTTTCTCCCATTCTATAGGCTTCCTCTTCATGTACTTGTTTCCTTTGTTGTGAAGAAGATTTTTTTGTTTGATTCCATCCCATTTATTGATTCTTGATTTTACTTCTTGCACTTTAAGTGTCTTGTTAAGGAAGTCAGTTCCTAAGCTGACATGATGTAGATTTGGGCCTACTTTTTTTTCTATTAGGCACAGGATCTTTGTTCTAATGCCTAAGTCCTTGATCTACCCAGAGTTGAGTTTTATGCAGGGCAAGGGGGTCTAATTTCATTTTGTTATATATGGATTTCCAGTTTATCCAGCATAATTTGCTGAAGAGGCTATATTTTCTCTAATGTGTGTTTTTGGACTGTATTTATGTGGATTTGTCTCTGTGTCTTCTATGCTGTACCATTGGTCTATGTGTCTGTTTTGGTGCCAATACTGTGCCATTTTTGTTACTATCTCTCTGTAGTATAATTTAAGGTCTGGTATTGTGATGCCTCCTGCTTCCTTTTGCTTGCTAAGGATTGTTTTTGCTATTCTGAGTCTCTTACTTTTACAAATGAATTTCATAATTGCTATTTTTTTCTTTGAAGAATGTCATTGAAATTTTAATAGGAATTGCATTAAATCTGTATAACACTTTTGGCCATTTTGACAATATTAATTCTTCTTGTCCAAGAGCATGGGCGATCTTTCCATCTTCTAAAGTCTTCTTCAATTTCTTTCTTTAGTGTTCTGTAGTTTTCACTGTAGAGGTCTTTCAACTCTTTTGTTAGATTGACTACCAAGTATTTTATTTTTTTAAAAGGTATTGTGAATGGGGTAGTTTTCCTAATTTCTCTTTCAGTAGATCTGATGCTCCATAATAAATGGACATAATAAAAAAGTTTAAAATGACGTTAATGATTTTAAAAAGTCAACTGTCGTCATTCTGCTATGTAAGAGAACACTAGTTTTATCCCTCCTGTCTAACAGTATTCCTGTACCTGATAATTATCCTGTTCCCATCTTCTCTCTCTACTTGCTCCAGCCTCTGGTAGCCTCTCTTCTACTCTCTACTTCCAGAGATGGACTGTTTACCTTCTGTATATGAATGAGATCATGCCCCCTTTATCTCTCTGTGCCTACTTATTGCACGTAACATAATGTTCCCCCATGTCACTAAAAATACCAGGATTTTATTCTTTTTGTACCTGAGTAATACTTGAATGTTTTCAAAGAATAAATGAATGAGGTGATGAATATGTTAAATAACCTGATTTGATTATTATGCATGGTATGCATATATTGTACCCTTAAATATGTACTATTTTTATTTGTCAATTAAAAATTAAAATATGAAAACTGAAAAAGAGTGTTGCGTTTAAAAAAATAAATGACATAATACATGTTCTAATTCTTTTATTCCTCATTTCTCACAATGTACTTTTTGTTCATTATCTATTTTTAGTCACTAGAATGTAAGCTCATGAGATCAGGGATAATTGGTCCTTTGGGCTGCTCTATATCCAACATTGAACCCAATGGCTGGCACACAGATGTAGCTTGCAACTGTCTATTGACTGACTAATGGAATGAATGAATGAATATATTCGGCAGTACTTTTTTATGTGTAAGGAGTCACAGCTTGAGATTTCTGGTTAATCTGTTATAGAGATAGAGCTCTTCCCTGCACACACACTCAAAAGTTGTTTACAGGGAATAATGAACTGGAATAACATCACCATGATAAAATATCAACTTGACACCCCCTGCCCTCCAACAAACCTCTTGCCATTTCCACCTCACGATAACCCTCTGACGTCTAGGAAGCAGTTCATTCTGCAAAGAATCAAAAACTCCATCTGTCTTTCATTGTTCCTCAGTATAACCTTCCTCCTTCCTTTCCTCCCCTGCTCCTCACCCCATCCTTTTCTGTCTTCTGCTCCCTGATTCCATTGTGTCTCCAGGCCACTTCTTGAAGGGTGAGCACTCTCTCTGCCTTATGTGATTTATGGGCCCAGGGACACCAAGGTCAGAACCCAGATTGTTTTGCAGGTGGCCCCAAAGCCCCTAGCTGGTGTTGGGAGCTCCAGCCCTGAGGGACAGTTCACAGGAAATGGGACTAAATTTGCAGCAAGTGGTGCAAAGTGGCACTGGATGTCACCCAACAACCAAGCAGTCATTGTTTTGCAACCCCCCACCCCCCGGGATCTAGTCTCAAATTGACAGAGAGACAGCAGCTGTGGTTCTGAAACCCCCAGATAAACAGTGAAGAGGGCAATATTAGAAGGAAGCTGATATGGAATGTCTACTGAGATTTCTGGAGCTCTGCTTCTGCTTAGGTTTACCTAAGCAATGTGTATTATATACCAAAATTTTTGTGGAATTTAAGCATGGAAATTGTCAAATTGTGGCTAATGCTCTGGATACCTTCATCAGCAACCTGGTACTTGCTGAGGGACTTCTATATCCTGGGCATTGGGCTAGGGGATGAAGGGCATGAGAGGATGATTACTTAGCACATGGGCCTTCAAGTCCAAATGAGCTTGTGTAACAGCTCCTCTCTCCCTCTCTGAGCAGCTTCAAACAGCTGATTCAATCTCATAGAGTCAAATCGCTATATTAAACTGAGATCACAGACATCAACACCTAGGGGCAAAATAGTAGAATATATGTATATATACAGATTACTCTTTTAAGAACTCACAGGGCCCCTGCTCATCAACCTGCTGTATAAAAGAATGATGAGGAGAAATTTTAAAGATTATCAATGCCAAGGTCCTATCTCCAAAGATCCTGGAGACACAGCTAAGTTTTAGAAGCTTCCCATATCATTATGATGAGCAGCCAGGAGTGAGGACAACTGTTTGATTAGAGAAAACTAATACATAGTATAATTAGAGAAAAGTTTGTCACTAAACGTCTGAAGTTGCTTTCAAATAACTTTAGTCCTGCTGGAAATATGCTCATTCAAATTATCCAGACAAGTTTTGCAAATTTCCTACAAACTCACTAAACATTTAACAACTGTGTTCAGAGGCTTTTTCTAAAATCCTTATTTACCTAATTAAAAAATTATCTTTAATAAAAATTCTGGCTTTTTTCCTTTTTTCCTATATCCCTTTCCTCTGTGGCCTGAAAAAAAAATCAGGATTTTTGTCTTCAGAAGCACATTAAGATATTTTCTCCTTAAGTGCAATTTCCATGAAAGATAAAACAGAGAGCAGGAAGGAGAAATAGAGAATACTAAGTGCCTTTTACAATGTCCTCCTCTCAATTCATCCTCTCAACTGCAGGCTAAACCCAAGCTCACATTAATGTCTCCCAAGCCTTGGGCATTTGGGGACATTGCCAACACCACAGCTACCTTGTGGCTTTGTTTCCCCTTGCTCCTGTATTCTAACCCAAAGCACCAACCAACTCTGACCTTCACTGTTGAACATCAAACAGTTACATGAGTGTTTTATGTCAATAATACTTTTTAGCCACCCTGCTCCTTCAGCAATATTCCTTCTTCTGACCCAGGAAATCAAACTCCTTAACAAATATCAATTAAAAAAATCTTCCTGGTAACCTGGATCAGAGGTGAGACAAACAAATGTAATGATGTAAATAATTTTCCCAGGCCACTGCAAGAAGAATCAGGTGCTCCTATATTCCATTTCCTAGCACAAGGCCTAGCTCTCTATTTATGGAGCACAATGTTGCTGTGATAGCCTAATTGATTTATAATGTTTTTCTCTGTATTATACCATGTGTGCAATTAGTTACTTGAAAAGGAAACAAAGCTCAGCTCAGTTGCTGCATCTGCTGCCAGTCAGGGGACATACAATTTCATGCCCTATTTTCCAGATGGCTTGATTAACATTCAGGGAAACCTAGCGACTTGGCCAGAGCTGCAAAAGAAGCTGGGGAAGCTCAGGTATAATTAGACCTGGGAGAACTATCCCAGATGGGAAGAAAACACAGTAAAACATTAAAATGCAATTCAAACATACAACACTGTGAAAGAGAGCAAAATATGCAGCATGGCTCTCTTTCCATTCATACATTAGTTCATTTGTATCACAAATATTCATCAGACACTTAGTGCCAGTTGCCTGTTGACTTTAGATGTTATGCAAGCAGATACATTTCACACTTTTATGGAGTCCATCAGAAGAGTCAATGCACATTAAATGAATAGTTCCATAAATAAAAATATGAATATAGAAGTGCTGTGCATTGACAGAGGGACAGAGGGCTATGCTTTGTGTCAGAGGAGGTTACTCTAAGGAAGGACTATTTTTTCCAAGACTTGAAGAATTAGGACAGGTTAGCTTCCAAAGAAGCTAAAGCATTTTTGACAGAGTGAACATTAAAGATCTTGGTGAATTCCAAAAATTTTAGGAAGGATGTTGTGGCTATGGTTCAGGGAGAAGGGCTCAAGTTGTATGAGGTAAGTCTGCAAACCTCAAGTCGGATCTAGGTCAATGGAGGCTTCAAGATTTCTATTATGAATTTCATATAATTTGGTATCCAAGGAAATCATTAAGTTAAATCTTCTAAGTAGAGGAGAGAAAATAATGTAAGCCTTGAAACATATCTTTTAGTTTCATTGAGATCAGGGACAAGATTGAGGGCAAAGATAACTGTTGGCGAGTGATGGGTATTGCTTGGGTGTGGATGACAATGGTACAAAAGAAATAGATGTTTGAAGATATATGCAGGAAGATTTGGTGCAGAGTAAGTAATACAGTAGAGATGAAAATGAAAATGGTAGGAATGTCCTGTGTCTTTCTTAAGCTATAAAGTATGTAAAAATGCCATGTTCTAAAGTGGGAAAGGGCGAGGTGGCAGACATTAGTTCTGGATCCTTGTCATAGATGTGGAATTTAAAACATGCCTCATTCTCCAGAAGGCTTAATTAGCATGCTGGGAGACCTAGTGACATGGCCTGGGCTGCAAAATAAGTTGGGGAAGCTCAGGTATGGTGTGATCATTTACTAGGTGTGGAGTAAATGAAGCTCAGGATGGAGTAAATCATTTTGAGAGAAATAATAGACAAGAGGAGAAAATGGTCAAGACTGAGAATTCAGAGTTCCAACTTTAGAGGTAATATAGGAGGATAATCTAATAAGGAGGAAGTGTATTTGGAGGATGTGATATGCTGGTAGCATGGGAAGAAGAGCCACATCAAGGAAAGGCAATTAACTATGCTGAATACAGTTGAATTGTCAGATATTTTGAGAACTGGATGTCAATGGGTTTAGTGGCATGAAGGGCATTCAAAACTTCTAGAAAAGCAGTTTTGGTGATTGCATGGAGCATTTTCAAAAACCCAGACTCATTATCAGACTGAGGCCTGAGAGTTACATGATGAGCCCCAGTATGTGATAATTTTTTTCTGCATGTGCCAAAAGGTATAGCTGGATGGTAAAATGGGTGGGTTCGGGCCAACTTTGCCTCCATCTCCAAACTTTTCTTTTTTTTCATTTTGTTTTGCATTTTCTAGGTGCTCAGATATAACAAGAGAAGAGTGAAGAAATTAGACGAACTGGAGTTGACAGTTTGGGATATTTCTTTTTGAAAGAAGAAGGCATGAGATGGTGAAGAGGAACAAATTATCACCCATTTCTGCATCTTACAAGGGATCTATATTCATCATCCATGTAAACCAGCCATTCCTAAGCCTAGCTATTCACTGGAATGACCTATGAAGATTTTTAAAAAGGGTAGCTCCCCAAGTTAAACCCCTTAATACCCTAATTCTGAGAATTAGCCATCACTAAGGTATGAAGTTGATTTTGTCACCATTGAGTCACTAAACCACTGTTCTAGTTAACTTTCAGTTTTAATTTCTCTGGTAATGCTCCCTCAACATTTTAGTAGTAGCTTCTCCCTATTCTTTCCTTCATTGTTTTATAAAATGTGAAATGCAAAGGGAACATATTTTTGATTTTCTAATAGTATGAAGAAGTACCAGAAATATTTTTTATATCATTAGAAGAAACCAGACCTGAAAAATAAATGTAACATATTCATTTATGTATACAGAAATTCTAGATCTGAAAGCTCCTCACTATGTCCTGGAATGAATGCTGAGAGATTATTATCAATTCCAGCAATTCCTTTCTTCAGATGAAGAAACTGGGTTGGAGAGGTGAAATGCACAGCCATAGGTGAAAAGTGGAGACCTTAATCCAGAACTCTTACCTCTACATTCATGCTGTGATGGGAACCTGGCCACCATACTGATTATTGAAATGGAGACACACTTAGAGGAAACAATCACTCTGCTGACTTGTAGTGGAATATACACATACAGGCAGGCATTTTGAACATTATTAACTCTATATTAAGCATAGAGAGGAACTTATGATAGAAACTTATGATTTCTGCCCCTCAAGAGCCTGCAATCTCAATTCCAAGATGTAACATCTATAATGCTCATCTAACTAATAATACAAGGCCAGTAGGCCAAGTAAAAAAAGAAATGCCACTGGCTGCTATGCCAGCTCACTAGCATCAGTCACCAAGCTGACAGGTTGTAAGTCTTTTCCCTGCATGACTACAGCCTGCATACTTGGCACCACCACATGTGCAGAGAAGGGTAGTTGTTAATGAGTATCTTGATTGAAAGATTATTTAAAATCAGGCACTGCATGAGAAAACTTAACATTCCTTGAAAACTTACATATGAAGAAAACTTGAGAGAGGTTTTGGCAAACTTGGCAACCATACTCAAATATCAATTTTAAAAAATCAAATTATTTATGCTTAAGAAAAAACAATGTTGTCTTTCTATTCTTTCTATAAAATGTGATATTATAAAACTGTTTTCTTCTGAATTGTTGATCGAAGAGCATGCAACCAACAAACATATTATTGAGTCTTGTCAAGCAATTTATTAATATGTTTGTATAATACTCATGGCATTTGTCAACATTTAGATTTCCTAAATTAATATTTCTAACTGCAAGAATCATTCATTTTAACCTAATTTAAAAATCATAGTTTGTATTTTTAATATATACATATGTGTATATGTCTGAATATATAATTACTATTCTTAGAGAACATCTTAGAACTGTATAAACTTAAAGTACTACCAGAAAATGGATCAAGTTGAGTGTAGGAATAGGCCACAGGGGACCTCTGGTATGTTTTACAACTTTAAGAAAGCATAAGAAGCATGTCACATATATACAATAGTTTTGCATGTGGGTGCATCTTAGCCTGTTTATGCTGCTATAACAAAATACCTGAACTGAGTTTTTATATAAAGAATAATAGAAATTCATTTACTCATGGTTCCAGAGGGTGAGAAATTCAAGATCAAGGTGCCAGTATCTGATGAAGGCCCACCTGCCACATCTTCATGCGGTGTGGAGAGCAAGCTAACCCACCAGTGCATGAAAGCTCTTGTATAAGAGTAGATATCCTATTCTGGAGGGAGGAGTCTTCATGACCTAATCATTTCCTAATGCCTTCATATTGACAACACCTGTATTTTGGAGGGGACACATTCAAACAATAGTAGGGGACATTATTTTTGAGAGGAGCCCTGGGAAACTGTTTCTAGTTTTCTTAAAGAAAGTCTATTCAGGCTAGTTTTTATAGGATTATTGTTCCACTCTACTATTATTGCTGTTTCTTTGTTGATGTTACTTTTTGCTTGTTTTGTTTTAATCTTCTCAAATGTTTCATATATCACCGTTGAAGACAGAAAGCATCTCCTTGTGTTATCAGGTAGGTTTTCAGATTAAATCCAGCGTGCCAGTAAAATTTGAATCTCAGATGAACAGTGAATAATATTTAAGTATACAGAAATCCCATACAATACATGAGATACATTTTTATTAAAACATTATTTGTTGTTTATCTGCAATTCATATATTTAACTGGGAACTCAGCAATTTATGTGGTAAATCTAGCAACTCTATTCCCAGAATGAAGTTATAAATTCTGAAGAAAGGAAAATCAATTTTATTTCTGGAAACTTCCAATTCCAGCCCAGGTATCATTATCTGGACACTGTCCACTATACGAGGCACTAAGCTATATCCAAAGTATATCTTCAGGATTGATGGAGGCTTTTTGGTCCACATAGAGAATGACAAGTTAACAAAAAGGCCATGTTGATAGAGGATGAACTTGACCCATTGGAAGTTAGTGGCAATGCTTTTGATGGGAAACAAATGTTAGAGAATGCAGTAATGGTGTTCCCGGTGAGACCCACAATTATTACTATGAGTGAAATCCTTTACATTAAAAAGAGATTTGGCAGAGGGGAGTGCAGGGAGGGGAGGGGTGTGAGGTAGGAAGAATAGTAGAATGAATCTGACATTATTACCCTATGTGCATATATGACTACACAACCAGTGTGATCCTATTATCATGGACAACCAGAAGAATGAGAAATTATACTCTATTTATGTATGCTGTGTCAAAGTGCATTCTACTTTATATATAACTAATTAGAACAAATTAAAAAAAGAATGGAGGAATGGAAATCTGAATTTATACCAATCTAGGGGTAATTTAGTTTCATTAGTTACTAATGGGTCCTTCACCTAATAAAAATAATTTTTAAAAAATGTGTTGAACATGCTTTGGTTTTCTTTATTCAGAAAGAGTTCTTCAGCTCAGTCTTTTTATTTTTAAGGCACAAATACAATACCCTAAAAAATATGGATTTTCTGTTGTGTGAATTAATGTCACCGGAATAGTAAATAAAAATACAGAAAGCCCAGCTAAATTATACATAAGCAACAAATATTTTTCAGTGTAAGTATGTTCTGTTCTTACATTGAAATTTTGATTTTTTAATCTGCAATTCCAATTTAACTGAGAGTGTCCTAATGCATGTCTGGGAATCCTACATAAGATATAATTTGCTATTCTTGATTTTGAAGGAATAAAAAGATGGAAAAAGAGGGAAATGAAGGAATACATAGAAATTATGAAAGTATTTAATGTACTAAATTTTATCGCAGGATCTCCCTTTTTGGTATGTGTACAAGTCAATGGCTTTTGGCAATGGGAAGTTTTGAGATTTCACTGGAAGGTTGGTAGGATTATATTCTTATAGAGTATTGAGTCACTCTTGGTTTTGTGACCCAGCTGTCCCCAAAGCATTTGCAAGGGGAGCCGAGGGTCATCTGCTCTCTGCACAGTTGGCTGCTGGCTGTGCTGCCCACTCAGCTCACGTGGCAAAGATCATCCCTGCTGGGATTTCTATGTCAGGTTGTTCTAAATGGGGAACCTTCCAAAGCTGAAGCCTTAGCAGCTTCACAGATCACTTACAGGAGCTAACATATTCTAGTGAAAGTGGGCAAAGTCTATGATTTGTAGTTCCTGGTGTTTCTAGAATTTTTTTTTTCATCTTTTTCAGTTCCAAGTTAAGATTTTGCTTTTTTAAAAAGTGGGACCATAAAGTTTTATAACAGTGAACATTGTTAAAAAACAAAATGACCTGCTCAGCAGGAAGTGAGCCTCTTGGGAGTGCTTGGGAGGAGGGGTGTTTGGAGGACACGTTAGTAAGGTGATGCTGTATTTGTTGGGCATTTTGACTTGATGATAGGATGGTTTTCACATCCTAAAAACTGTATAATACAACCCATATTTTAGAAGAACATTGATTTGAATTCAAGTCCATGCCTCTGCCTTTTATTAATTTTGAGTGAATCATGAAATTTTTGTACTGTTCTATTTCTTTCTTTATAAAATGGAGACAAATCTATTGTTATGAAGATTTTAAAAGATATTGAATGTAAAGCACATAGCCCTGTTGCAGACACACAAAAAAATCAGAGTGAAATAAATGTTAGCTATTATGCAAGTCCCTTCAACTTTTGAGTTTATATATTTCCATAATTTTTATCCAGAACAATGCAACTATGGGGTTTTACACAGACCAAGAATTTAGGCTTAGAGAAGAGGCTGGTTTAATTCAGTGGTCTAAGATCTCACCATGATGATGATCAAGAAGGTATCACAGGTCTCTTATTTGGTGTATTTGTTTTGGCTGAAGGAGAATAAATTTGTCGTCTACTTTTCTGGTCTCTCTCTGCACCTGGCACAACATTAAGTGCATACTTGATGCTCAGGAAATAGTGTTTGCTGGAGAATGTGCTCTGCTTTTCCGTAAATGTGAGCAAGGACTTTGATGTTTATTCCATGAAACTCCTGGCTAGAAATAAACAAAGAAAGAAATTCAGTCACATGGACACAATGAGGCTTTTCTACTTTTCAGTTTCTTTACAGACCTTTTAAAATGTGGTCGGAAGCTTAGTTGTGGTTGCAGAATGCCCACTTAATTTTAAACAACTCAGCAGCAAGACCTCACTTTTTAAAAGAACTGATCTCAAACACTTCCAGGGGAAAGTTCCATGCCTGACTGTTTCATGTCCATCTTGGCACAGATTAATACCTCCAAATGCCTAAGTTCCTCAGAAATTTGGAGAAGTGTTATCTTTTTTTTTTTCTTTTCAGAAGTCATCTTGATTTTCTCTATGCTTCTAAAATAACACTACCACACAGGTCAGTAGATCCAAATAATGAATGGATTTGACACAGAGGTTTTGTAAAATCTGATTTTGTTTCCTGCCCTCACCAGGAATGTGTTGTCTATGCATAATAAATAAGGAAGATTAGTTTATGAGAATTTTAGGTCCATCCTGAATACACAGAGATAAGTTCTAAAAATAAAACTGACTTCTACTCTCCTTCTCCCAACCCCAGGGTTAAATGCTCAGCATAATTCTTCCAGAGACCTGGGCATAAAGCACAGCATCAGTCATTCTTGATTCTCAGGTTCACAGTGCCACCTTTTGGAGCATGTTCTCTCTAGTTTACTAAAGGTAAAATTCCAGACAACTGGTTCCCTGGGTGATTTTTACAATCCCACTTCCTTGGCTATGGCTTGACATAATTTCCCTGGAGAGTTCAGGCTTAGAGTATGATAATATACCTTGGATCTGCAAAGCATTAAAGGGGAGGATATTGTCAGATATATGATCTTGCTGTGGACACAGGCCAGATGCATTTTTTAACTAAAAGAGAAGGCCCTCTTGTCATGGTCCTCTCCTAATTCGTTTGCTTTTTGCTGTAATCTATCAGCACCTCCCTTCCTTACGCAGAATGGCAGAATGGCTCAGTTAGTTTCTTTGGTCTTCCCGTTGGGTTGCTGGGAGCTTGCTTATGGCTATATATAACAGGTGACAACAATGTCTTTTCAGAGGTGGAGAAAAAAAAGAAAAAACAAGAAAAGAGCAAGAAGGGAGATTTCTATTCTTTTCAAGCCTGCATCATTGGTTACTGGACCATTTTCCCACTGTGTAGAGTGGGCTACAATGAATTGGAATCTTTACAGATGAGGTAAGATTTGATTGTTTGATCAGTTGCTGATTTGAGATAAATTTCTGGCATTAGCTAAAATTAGAGTTGAATTAAATATAAATCTATCTAAGTCACCTGTTGGAGGGAACTTTAAAGTGGCCAAAGATAAGGCGATTTTGCTTTGTGTTTGGAATCTCTAGTTGGAAACCTCTAAGGGAAAACTGGCTGTATACCAACAATCAGGTTTAGTACACACCAGGAGTGTAGAATTCCAACTCAGCCATAGAAGCCTACTTTCTAAATGGTCCCTGGAGGTGGTTGATTCAATGGGAACACTGCTTATGTTGTTTGCCAACAGAACTGTTGTAGTTTTCCTCCTCTAGTTTTTAACCCTAATTTTTGGCTTGATAAAGACTTAATCTAGATTGGCAATATTATTGAAGAACTTATTTTGTTACAACTTCTAAGAAGGAACTAGTGGAGACATGATAGAAATAGAAGTGTCAAGGTTTATCTTTGGTTTGCATTTTAGTGGACAAGAGAGAAAAGACATGTTGGTCAGCATTTTTGAACTTCTCTACTCCCAAAAGTCTCATTTCACAATCACCCTCCAAGTTAAATTTTATTTACTCCAAAAACTCATCCTCCTTCCTCCAATTGTGACCCTTCCCCACCCTGAATCTCTCTTAGGCTATATGGTGTGTTATGCAATAAAGATGAAAAAGTGCATGTCATGGCTTCTTCACCTTGAAGTTTTGCTCTTAGTAAAGCTTTCATTAGGTGATTTTTTTAGGGGTATTGGGATTGAACCCAGGAGTGCTTTACCATTGAGCTACATCCCCACCCTTTTTATTTTGAGATGGGGTCTCACTGAGTTGCTGAGACTGGCCTTGAACTTGTAATCCTCCTGCCTCAGCCTCCCAGCATGTTGCTGGGGTACGAATGTGCTCTATCATGTCTGATTCATTAAGTGATTTTGGATAAACTATGAAGGTACAGATGAGAGAAGCTCAAAAACTTCCCCAAAATTCAATGATACAGACTAAAATCGTACAAGTACTACCACCCCACAAGTACATTCTCTTTTTTCAGCTCAACCCCCATACTATAGCCAAAGCAATTTAAAATAAATTTAAGCATGTTACTCCCCTACTTTAAAAGTTCTGCACCTCTTCCTGGTCCCCTAGACAGACTCCAAGCTCCATAGATGGATCTACCAGGCCTGTATCATCTTTACTTCCCCAATCTCACTTCTCACAGTTCCCTCAACACCTATATTTTGGTGTACTTACTCTGAAGTCCTAAGGTGTTACCCCTGTCTAAGATACCCCTTCCTCAAATTTCTACCTGGAAAACTTTTCTTCATTATTTAAGACTCAATATAAAAGTTTTCAACTACCTTTCAGAACTCCAAAGTGGAGTAAGCCTCAATCAACATTTTATGTAATTTTATTAAAACATCTACATTATTGATGCTAGCTTATATTAAAATTTTCCTACTTAACACTGCCACATACTAGACTTAATTGACTTGAATATGGGAACCATACTAATTTATTTTGGCTTTCTTTTTTTTCCATTTTTTAAATTTATTTTTTTATTTATAATAATTACAATTCATAGTGCACATATATAGCATCTTTTTGCATACAACTGTTTGTATACAAAGTATATTCGTACCATTCAGGTCTTCAATCATGCACTTAGAATAATGATATCTGTCTAATTTGTTATACATGTTTACAGAATACATTTCATTTCATATTACATATAAAGAGCATAAATCCTCAAGTTTTTGGTTTTATATAAAGTATAATTACAACAATTGTGTCTTCATACATGTATTTAGGGTAGTCATGGATAACTCAGTTTGCCATTATTCCTATCCCCTTGCCCCCTTCGCCCTCACCCCCCTTTGTTCTATTCAAAGTTTTTTCATTCCTCTCATTCCCCACTCCTTTGCCTTTATAAGTTAGTATCTTCATATCAAAGAGATCATTTGACCTTTGGTTTTTTGGGATTGGCTAACTTCACTTAGCATTATTTTCTCCAACTCCATCCATTTACCTGCAAATGCCATGTTTTTATTATTTTTTAGTACTGAGTAGTGTTCCATCGTGTATATATACCAAAGTTTCCCTATCCATTCATCCACTGATGGGCATCGGGGCTGGGTCCACAGTCTAGCTATTGTGAATTGTGCTGCTATAAACATTGATGTGGCTGTGTCCCTGTAGTAAGCTGTCTTTAAGTCCTTTGGGAATAGACCAAGGAGTGGGATAGCTGGGTCAATTGGTGGTTCCATTCCAAGTTTTCCTAGGAATCTCCATACTGCTTTCCAGATTGGCTTCACCAATTTGCAGTCCCACCAGCAATGTAGGAGTGTGCCTTTTTCCCCACACCCTCGCCAGCATTTATTGTTGTTTTTTTGATAGCTGCCATTCTGACTGGAGTAAGATGAAATCATAGAGTAGTTTTGATTTGCACTTCTCTAATTGCTAGAGATGTTGAACATTTTTTCATATATTTGTTGATTGTTTTCATATCATCTTCTGAGAAGTGTCTGTTTAGTTCCTTGGCCCATTTATTGATTGGAGTATTTTTTTTTTTTTTTGGTGTTAAGGCTTTTGAGAGCTTTATAAATACTTGAGGTTAGTGTTCTATCTGATGTGCTTGTGGTAAAGATTTGCTCCCATTCTGTAGGTTCTCTATTCACCTCACTGATTGTTTCTTTTGCTGAGAAGAAGATTTTTAGTTTATTTTGGCTTTCTAAAAGTAAAAGTAAACAGCTAAGCTAGTGTGTAATAAAGGGATGAAAAATGAATGAATAACATAGAAGGATAATGATAATAACATTAGGCTAGTAAATGATAGATCTGGGTTGTAGACCCACCTATTATTTCCATGGCGAGATCCAAGGCAACTTGATCTTACTGGTCCCAGATTTTCAGCATGCACAATGAGTGTTCCAGAATCAGTGATGTCTGAGGTCCTTTGAGATACTTGGCTCCTTCTGTGGTTTGAGCATACCACTTGGATTCATGTGTTGGACCCTCCATTCTTCATTGTGACCATGTTTAGAGGTGTTTGAGTCGTGAGGGTAGAATTGTCATTAATAAATTAATGCTCTTCTCACAAAAATGGATTAATTACAGTGGCCGTTCAGCCCCTTTCTTTCTGTTTCAGCTATGCAGGCTTGTCCTTTGGTTTGACAAGGTTAACAAAGCGTGTGGCAAGAGGATGCCAGCACCATGGTCTTGAACTTCTTTACATCCAGAATCATGAGCTATCAAGACCTCTTTTCTCTGTGAATCACCCTGTCCTAGCAACAGAAAATAGACTAAGACAACTCCTGAGTACATTTCATTGTTAGGAACTTCCCAATCCAAAAAGTTTCAATTGATCAGCCATTAAAGAGTCTTCCAAATTGGCAATTAAAGTCTCAGGTTATATTGAGGGTAAATGCCACATTAGTAATGAAATGACTGAGATTTCTGGAAAGGATTAGATTCTGATTTTGAGGCTCTGATGAGTTTGGAAAGAACAAAGTGTTATATGTGTAGTCTATTCCTTTTTACTTGGGGTTAGTTAATAGAAACCAGAGAATTTAAGTTTATAAGTACTCAGTTCTTTTACAAACCATCCATATTTGGGGTCAGACTGAATTCCATTACGAGTAAATTTTCACATAATTTTCAGAGGATTGAATCCAGAGTGCTTCTTAGATCTTCTAACCAGAGGTCCACGAGGCAGTAAGCCGAAGATCAAATTTTCAGCCATGTCACACTCTGTGCTCATTTCCACCTACTATGCCTCTATATAAAAGGGATCAGATCCAGGAAGTAGAAGTCTGTGGTTCCCTGTCTACCCAACTTTCTACTTAATAGTCTTCATACCCAATTGGCATGTCCAACTTACCATGCATAAGCAGAACTTTTGATTGCCCCAAATGTCCAAATTCTCTTTCTTTATTACCTACCTCGTTAGGTAAATATCATATTATTAACTCAATTATTCCAGACAAAAATTTTGAAGCCATTCCAAATTTCTGTCAATCCAATCCATCTTCCAATCCATCAGTCAGCTTGTTATGGTTTGAAAATGTGTTTTAGTGAGCTTTGCATTGTTGTGACCAAAAGAACAACTCAGATGAGGAAAAGTTTATTTTGGTTCACAGTTTCAGAGGTTCAGTCCATGATTGGCCAACTACATAGCTCTGAGGTAAGGTAGAACATCATGGTGGAAGGGTGTGGTAGAGGAAAACAACTCAGTTCATGGCAGTGAGAAATCATAAAGCTCTGCACACCAGAGACAAAAGTTAAACCCCAAAGGCATATACCCAATGACCTTCTTCCTTTAGCCACATCTTACCTGCTTATAATTATCACTCAGTTAATCCATTCAAGAGGATTAATCCACTGATTTGGTTATAGTTCTAATAATCTAATCATTTCAGCTCCAAACCTTCTTGCATTCTCTCACACATGAGCTTTTGAGGGGACACCACACATCCAAACCATAAATATGTGTTTCAAGTGTTCCCCCAAAAGGTTCATGTGTTGAAAGTTTGGTCTCCATGGCATAATGTGGGAGCTGATGGAACCCTTAAGAGATAGGGCCTATTGGGAGATTCTTAGGTTACTTGGGGCTTCTGTCTTCTTATGCAATCTCGTTAGTTTTCTCTAGAGGGTTATCATAAAGCCTAAGCATGCATTGCCCCATCTGCTTTCTCTGGATTCCTGTTTGAGATGTGATCATTTGCTGTTGCTCATGCTTCCATGATTGTCATTTGCCATAATGTAACACAGCTGCAGTCAAGAGGGCCCTCCCTAGAACTGAGATGATGCAGATTTGATGTTTTGGAACCTCCAAAACTGTGAGTTAAAAACTTCCTTTCTGTATCAAGTTAGCTACCTCAGGTATTTTATTATAGCAACAAATAGCTGACTAACATACAGCTATATCATTAAAATATGTTCTGAAACCAATCACTCCATATTATCTCCATTGCAACCTCTCTTTTCAAAGCAAACATTACTTCTTACCTAGATTACAGCAATAACAATTGAAATAGTTTTTTCTGTCTTCACATTTTATCCCTCATATAGAGTCTGTTCTACACATAGCAGCTAGAGTGATCTTTCTAAAGATCGATCAGATCGTCATTATCCCTCAAAGTTTCTTGTGGCTTCCAAATACACTGAATAAGATCCAGCTTCTCTGCATTGCCCAGCCATTCCAACATTATCTGGCCTTGACAAAGTATCAACCCAGGTTCTCTGTCTTCCTCCACTAGTTTACTTTGTTCTGCCAGGGCTTTTTTTTTTTTTTTTTTTTTTTTGGTGTCTTAAATATGTCTAAAAACATTGTTATCTCCTGACAGTTGTACTTATGGTTCTTTCTAACTTGGATGCTCTTCTCTTGTGGTCTTCCCATCATTTAGGTTCTCATTCCCGTCTCTTCCTCATGGAAAGGCTTTCTGATGTTCCCACCAAAACAACCTGACTTTTAGTCATCTATTTCTAAAACTACCCCATTTTATTACTAAATAAAATTTAATTATCTTATTTATTGTTTTTTAACTTATATATCGACTGCCTGTTTTTACCTTAATGCAATCTCCTTGAGAATGGAGATTTTACTTGTCTTATAAAATATTCTGTTCCACAATCTTTGACTATATTCAGCATATTACAGAACCTATATATATTTGTTAATTAAGTGACCAAAGAAGATCTCCTATTGTTATATATGTGCATTAGGGAAACAGAAAGAAAACAGTTGATTAACCCATTGTCAGGTTTTCAATTTTGTGAATATTTCAATGAAATGACATTGGTGCATTAAAATAGGTTGTAAAAAATAATCTGCAGCTTATATATCCTTTATATCTATTTTATATTTACATATGGAAATGTATATATTTTCAAATGCTCTAATTATTCACCAATGTTATATTTTCAAATGCTGTAGTTATTAATCTTTTTGTTGTATCATAAGTGGTATATTAAATCTAAGATTTTACAGGTGTTTCACATCTGGGATGATGGGACATAATGGGCTAATAAAGAAGTTAAATCTCACTCAAAGTGTATGTAAAAGCCACTAATAAGGATTATTCCTCAAAATAATATAAACCCCTTTTACTTGGAAAGGAAATTTGCAATATATATGCACATATTTGTGCATATATATTTATCCATATATGCAATAAATATATATGCATATATTTTTATATATGACATATTTTCATTGTATCCTTTTACTCTTTGATAAGAGTCTATAAGGATGTTCACAAGAGAACATCATAGATGAATAATAGATCATTAGAATAATCAATAGATTGATAGAACAATAGATCAATTGACTGATCTTACCTAGGAGTATCAGTCAGTGTCTTCCGAAAGAACAGATAGCATTTTAAGATTGAGTAATTTGAAGAAAATTTAATAAAGAGATTCTTTACAAGGGTGTGAGCAAGATTTGGGAAAAGCAAGAGGAGGGACTCTGGTGCTAATAACATCAGGGGACTGTTATTACCCCTGTGCCTGAAGGGTGAAGAAACATTTACCTGACCTCAGAGGGAGGTAGAGCTGACAGCAGTGTCCACCTTTAATATAAAAATGGCATGGACCCAACATGACCTGCCCGAAGGAACTGGGGAAATAACTTCCCCAACTGCACTCTCCTCCTATCTTTGTGTCTCCCAAGGCTGCCTCCCATGGCACAGCTCCACCAGAACCTCAGCCTCCCAGAGCGCACTGAGGGTGGAGCAGGTGGAGAGAGGCTCTGCAGGAGCACATGGAAGACTCCAGCAAGAAAGTGGAAATGAAAGTGTAAAATCCAGGTCCACCAAAAGTCAACAGGCTAGGGGGGACACAGTGACAGTCTAGTACTAAAGCAGGGACCAGGGACTGGGGGTCTTGTAAAAGTGTTTTTCTTTTTTCTAATTTTTAATTTTTTTTAACCAAGGTAGAGATCCATTGTCTTCTCTTCTGCAAGGGAAGGAAAGAGGATGGTTAAGGTGGACTCACAGAAGCAGGTAGGGAGAGCACCTGAGCACAGGACTTTCCTTTCCTTGCTTGCTTTTCTTACTTCTGTATTTGTCTTCCGTAGGGCTAAGTTGATGACACTGCTTCACTTCATAAAAGAGCAAAATGAGTCCCAGTAGGAGGCGGCTGGCCCAGTGCCACATCTACATGTGTCATGGTGTATAAATGGCCATGTTTTGTTGTTCTGAGAAAAAATGTGTTTTTAACAGAATTTCACATGAAATGAGTAAACAGATTTTAATAACTTTCTGAAAATAAATCTAGAAAAATACAAAAGCCAAAAGAACTTGTAGCATTAGAAATTTCTAGATTATTGGGAAGAGTGCGACCTGCCCATTTGCGACCAGAGCAAGAGGTAGACTCCTGCCCGCTGGAAGGAGTGACCCAGCCGCCAGTGTCCCTGGCGGCCTGGGCCCAGAGTAGCAGCTCCCTGCTGCTGCACGCAGGGCCAGACCTGGGGAAGGGCTTCCTCCATTATCGGGAAGAGTGCGACCTGCCCATTTGCGACCAGAGCAAGAGGTAGACTCCCGCCGGCTGGAAGGAGAGACCCAGCCGCCAGTGTCCCTGGCCGCCTGGGCCCAGAGTAGCAGCTCCCTGCTGCTGCACACAGGGCCAGACCTGGGGAAGGGCTTCCTTCATTCCCGGGAAGAGTGGGACCTGCCCAGCTGCGACCAGAACAAGAGGTAGGCACCCGCCCGCTGGAAGGAGAGACCCAGCCGCCAGTGTCCCTGGCCGCCTGGGCCCAGAGTAGCAGCTCCCTGCTGCTGCACGCAGGGCCAGACCTGGGGAAGGGCTTCCTCCATTATCGGGAAGAGTGCGACCTGCCCATTTGCGACCAGAGCAAGAGGTAGGCACCTGCCCGCTGGAAGGAGAGAACCCGCCGCCAGTTTGCCTGGCTTCCAAGGCCCATAGTAGCATCTCCCTGCTGCTGTAAGCAGGGCCCTGCGACCTGCCCATTTGCGACCAGAGCAAGAGGTAGGCACCCGCCCGCTGGAAGGAGAGACCCAGCCGCCAGTGTCCCTGGCCGCCTGGGCCCAGAGTAGCAGCTCCCTGCTGCTGCACGCAGGGCCAGACCTGGGAAGGGCTTCCTCCATTATCGGGAAGAGTGCGACCTGCCCATTTGCGACCAGAGCAAGAGGTAGACTCCTGCCCGCTGGAAGGAGAGACCCAGCCGCCAGTGTCCCTGGCCGCCTGGGCCCAGAGTAGCAGCTCCCTGCTGCTGCACGCAGGGCCAGACCTGGGAAGGGCTTCCTCCATTATCGGGAAGAGTGCGACCTGCCCATTTGCGACCAGAGCAAGAGGTAGACTCCTGCCCGCTGGAAGGAGAGACCCAGCCGCCAGTGTCCCTGGCCGCCTGGGCCCAGAGTAGCAGCTCCCTGCTGCTGCACGCAGGGCCAGACCTGGGAAGGGCTTCCTCCATTATCGGGAAGAGTGCGACCTGCCCATTTGCGACCAGAGCAAGAGGTAGGCACCCGCCCGCTGGAAGGAGAGACCCAGCCGCCAGTGTCCCTGGCCGCCTGGGCCCAGAGTAGCAGCTCCCTGCTGCTGCACGCAGGGCCAGACCTGGGAAGGGCTTCCTCCATTATCGGGAAGAGTGCGACCTGCCCATTTGCGACCAGA
This sequence comes from Tamias sibiricus, assembly GCA_025594165.1. Lineage (NCBI taxonomy): Eukaryota > Metazoa > Chordata > Mammalia > Rodentia > Sciuridae > Tamias > Tamias sibiricus. The sequence goes on along the minus strand of CM046657.1, from coordinate 122,443,395 downwards.
GCAAGAGGTAGGCACCCGCCCGCTGGAAGGAGAGACCCAGCCGCCAGTGTCCCTGGCCGCCTGGGCCCAGAGTAGCAGCTCCCTGCTGCTGCACGCAGGGCCAGACCTGGGAAGGGCTTCCTCCATTATCGGGAAGAGTGCGACCTGCCCATTTGCGACCAGAGCAAGAGGTAGGCACCCGCCCGCTGGAAGGAGAGACCCAGCCGCCAGTGTCCCTGGCCGCCTGGGCCCAGAGTAGCAGCTCCCTGCTGCTGCACGCAGGGCCAGACCTGGGAAGGGCTTCCTCCATTATCGGGAAGAGTGCGACCTGCCCATTTGCGACCAGAGCAAGAGGTAGGCACCCGCCCGCTGGAAGGAGAGACCCAGCCGCCAGTGTCCCTGGCCGCCTGGGCCCAGAGTAGCAGCTCCCTGCTGCTGCACGCAGGGCCAGACCTGGGAAGGGCTTCCTCCATTATCGGGAAGAGTGCGACCTGCCCATTTGCGACCAGAGCAAGAGGTAGGCACCCGCCCGCTGGAAGGAGAGACCCAGCCGCCAGTGTCCCTGGCCGCCTGGGCCCAGAGTAGCAGCTCCCTGCTGCTGCACGCAGGGCCAGACCTGGGAAGGGCTTCCTCCATTATCGGGAAGAGTGCGACCTGCCCATTTGCGACCAGAGCAAGAGGTAGACTCCTGCCCGCTGGAAGGAGAGACCCAGCCGCCAGTGTCCCTGGCCGCCTGGGCCCAGAGTAGCAGCTCCCTGCTGCTGCACGCAGGGCCAGACCTGGGAAGGGCTTCCTCCATTATCGGGAAGAGTGCGACCTGCCCATTTGCGACCAGAGCAAGAGGTAGACTCCTGCCCGCTGGAAGGAGAGACCCAGCCGCCAGTGTCCCTGGCCGCCTGGGCCCAGAGTAGCAGCTCCCTGCTGCTGCACGCAGGGCCAGACCTGGGAAGGGCTTCCTCCATTATCGGGAAGAGTGCGACCTGCCCATTTGCGACCAGAGCAAGAGGTAGGCACCCGCCCGCTGGAAGGAGAGACCCAGCCGCCAGTGTCCCTGGCCGCCTGGGCCCAGAGTAGCAGCTCCCTGCTGCTGCACGCAGGGCCAGACCTGGGAAGGGCTTCCTCCATTATCGGGAAGAGTGCGACCTGCCCATTTGCGACCAGAGCAAGAGGTAGACTCCTGCCCGCTGGAAGGAGAGACCCAGCCGCCAGTGTCCCTGGCCGCCTGGGCCCAGAGTAGCAGCTCCCTGCTGCTGCACGCAGGGCCAGACCTGGGAAGGGCTTCCTCCATTATCGGGAAGAGTGCGACCTGCCCATTTGCGACCAGAGCAAGAGGTAGGCACCCGCCCGCTGGAAGGAGAGACCCAGCCGCCAGTGTCCCTGGCCGCCTGGGCCCAGAGTAGCAGCTCCCTGCTGCTGCACGCAGGGCCAGACCTGGGAAGGGCTTCCTCCATTATCGGGAAGAGTGCGACCTGCCCATTTGCGACCAGAGCAAGAGGTAGACTCCTGCCCGCTGGAAGGAGAGACCCAGCCGCCAGTGTCCCTGGCCGCCTGGGCCCAGAGTAGCAGCTCCCTGCTGCTGCACGCAGGGCCAGACCTGGGAAGGGCTTCCTCCATTATCGGGAAGAGTGCGACCTGCCCATTTGCGACCAGAGCAAGAGGTAGACTCCTGCCCGCTGGAAGGAGAGACCCAGCCGCCAGTGTCCCTGGCCGCCTGGGCCCAGAGTAGCAGCTCCCTGCTGCTGCACGCAGGGCCAGACCTGGGAAGGGCTTCCTCCATTATCGGGAAGAGTGCGACCTGCCCATTTGCGACCAGAGCAAGAGGTAGACTCCTGCCCGCTGGAAGGAGAGACCCAGCCGCCAGTGTCCCTGGCCGCCTGGGCCCAGAGTAGCAGCTCCCTGCTGCTGCACGCAGGGCCAGACCTGGGAAGGGCTTCCTCCATTATCGGGAAGAGTGCGACCTGCCCATTTGCGACCAGAGCAAGAGGTAGACTCCTGCCCGCTGGAAGGAGAGACCCAGCCGCCAGTGTCCCTGGCCGCCTGGGCCCAGAGTAGCAGCTCCCTGCTGCTGCACGCAGGGCCAGACCTGGGAAGGGCTTCCTCCATTATCGGGAAGAGTGCGACCTGCCCATTTGCGACCAGAGCAAGAGGTAGACTCCTGCCCGCTGGAAGGAGAGACCCAGCCGCCAGTGTCCCTGGCCGCCTGGGCCCAGAGTAGCAGCTCCCTGCTGCTGCACGCAGGGCCAGACCTGGGAAGGGCTTCCTCCATTATCGGGAAGAGTGCGACCTGCCCATTTGCGACCAGAGCAAGAGGTAGACTCCTGCCCGCTGGAAGGAGAGACCCAGCCGCCAGTGTCCCTGGCCGCCTGGGCCCAGAGTAGCAGCTCCCTGCTGCTGCACGCAGGGCCAGACCTGGGAAGGGCTTCCTCCATTATCGGGAAGAGTGCGACCTGCCCATTTGCGACCAGAGCAAGAGGTAGGCACCCGCCCGCTGGAAGGAGAGACCCAGCCGCCAGTGTCCCTGGCCGCCTGGGCCCAGAGTAGCAGCTCCCTGCTGCTGCACGCAGGGCCAGACCTGGGAAGGGCTTCCTCCATTATCGGGAAGAGTGCGACCTGCCCATTTGCGACCAGAGCAAGAGGTAGACTCCTGCCCGCTGGAAGGAGAGACCCAGCCGCCAGTGTCCCTGGCCGCCTGGGCCCAGAGTAGCAGCTCCCTGCTGCTGCACGCAGGGCCAGACCTGGGAAGGGCTTCCTCCATTATCGGGAAGAGTGCGACCTGCCCATTTGCGACCAGAGCAAGAGGTAGACTCCTGCCCGCTGGAAGGAGAGACCCAGCCGCCAGTGTCCCTGGCCGCCTGGGCCCAGAGTAGCAGCTCCCTGCTGCTGCACGCAGGGCCAGACCTGGGAAGGGCTTCCTCCATTATCGGGAAGAGTGCGACCTGCCCATTTGCGACCAGAGCAAGAGGTAGACTCCTGCCCGCTGGAAGGAGAGACCCAGCCGCCAGTGTCCCTGGCCGCCTGGGCCCAGAGTAGCAGCTCCCTGCTGCTGCACGCAGGGCCAGACCTGGGAAGGGCTTCCTCCATTATCGGGAAGAGTGCGACCTGCCCATTTGCGACCAGAGCAAGAGGTAGGCACCCGCCCGCTGGAAGGAGAGACCCAGCCGCCAGTGTCCCTGGCCGCCTGGGCCCAGAGTAGCAGCTCCCTGCTGCTGCACGCAGGGCCAGACCTGGGAAGGGCTTCCTCCATTATCGGGAAGAGTGCGACCTGCCCATTTGCGACCAGAGCAAGAGGTAGGCACCCGCCCGCTGGAAGGAGAGACCCAGCCGCCAGTGTCCCTGGCCGCCTGGGCCCAGAGTAGCAGCTCCCTGCTGCTGCACGCAGGGCCAGACCTGGGAAGGGCTTCCTCCATTATCGGGAAGAGTGCGACCTGCCCATTTGCGACCAGAGCAAGAGGTAGACTCCTGCCCGCTGGAAGGAGAGACCCAGCCGCCAGTGTCCCTGGCCGCCTGGGCCCAGAGTAGCAGCTCCCTGCTGCTGCACGCAGGGCCAGACCTGGGAAGGGCTTCCTCCATTATCGGGAAGAGTGCGACCTGCCCATTTGCGACCAGAGCAAGAGGTAGACTCCTGCCCGCTGGAAGGAGAGACCCAGCCGCCAGTGTCCCTGGCCGCCTGGGCCCAGAGTAGCAGCTCCCTGCTGCTGCACGCAGGGCCAGACCTGGGAAGGGCTTCCTCCATTATCGGGAAGAGTGCGACCTGCCCATTTGCGACCAGAGCAAGAGGTAGACTCCTGCCCGCTGGAAGGAGAGACCCAGCCGCCAGTGTCCCTGGCCGCCTGGGCCCAGAGTAGCAGCTCCCTGCTGCTGCACGCAGGGCCAGACCTGGGAAGGGCTTCCTCCATTATCGGGAAGAGTGCGACCTGCCCATTTGCGACCAGAGCAAGAGGTAGACTCCTGCCCGCTGGAAGGAGAGACCCAGCCGCCAGTGTCCCTGGCCGCCTGGGCCCAGAGTAGCAGCTCCCTGCTGCTGCACGCAGGGCCAGACCTGGGAAGGGCTTCCTCCATTATCGGGAAGAGTGCGACCTGCCCATTTGCGACCAGAGCAAGAGGTAGGCACCCGCCCGCTGGAAGGAGAGACCCAGCCGCCAGTGTCCCTGGCCGCCTGGGCCCAGAGTAGCAGCTCCCTGCTGCTGCACGCAGGGCCAGACCTGGGAAGGGCTTCCTCCATTATCGGGAAGAGTGCGACCTGCCCATTTGCGACCAGAGCAAGAGGTAGGCACCCGCCCGCTGGAAGGAGAGACCCAGCCGCCAGTGTCCCTGGCCGCCTGGGCCCAGAGTAGCAGCTCCCTGCTGCTGCACGCAGGGCCAGACCTGGGAAGGGCTTCCTCCATTATCGGGAAGAGTGCGACCTGCCCATTTGCGACCAGAGCAAGAGGTAGGCACCCGCCCGCTGGAAGGAGAGACCCAGCCGCCAGTGTCCCTGGCCGCCTGGGCCCAGAGTAGCAGCTCCCTGCTGCTGCACGCAGGGCCAGACCTGGGAAGGGCTTCCTCCATTATCGGGAAGAGTGCGACCTGCCCATTTGCGACCAGAGCAAGAGGTAGACTCCTGCCCGCTGGAAGGAGAGACCCAGCCGCCAGTGTCCCTGGCCGCCTGGGCCCAGAGTAGCAGCTCCCTGCTGCTGCACGCAGGGCCAGACCTGGGAAGGGCTTCCTCCATTATCGGGAAGAGTGCGACCTGCCCATTTGCGACCAGAGCAAGAGGTAGACTCCTGCCCGCTGGAAGGAGAGACCCAGCCGCCAGTGTCCCTGGCCGCCTGGGCCCAGAGTAGCAGCTCCCTGCTGCTGCACGCCCAATGCCCCTGAAACAATGAGGAATGGAGCAATGGAAACATCATTCTCCAGATTTCTCTCAGACTCAGAACTGGATGTGGGAATTCTCAGGCATGAAATGATTGGTAGTGCTCAAAAAAGGGTTACAAAGGGGAAAAAAGAAGGAGAAGGAAAGAGGAGAAGAGGGATAGCCTTGGATAAGAGAGAAAGGGGAAAAAAATCAATGGGCAGAGAAGGGAGGGGGAAAAAAAGAAATGGGAGAAATGGAGAAAACAAGAAAATTCATGGGAAGAATACCTGCTCAAAGACAGAAAGGCTGTGCTGATTTTCCTTCTTCCACTCAGGGATAAGCCAAAAAACAGTTTTCATGGTAGAATTTTGAAGATTTTTTTTTCACTCCCCTTCTTGGAAATTTATCACTGGCAAGAGAAACTCAAATTTATTTTGATAGATGCATTATTAAAATAAAAATTAAAAATATTCCATGTATATATTGAGCACCTGGATTATTAATATTTATCATGCAAAAAACTTCAGTGCCCAGTCTTATGTTATAAAATGATCAATGTAGTAATTTGCACCTTTAAACAATGTCATTTTAAGGTAAATAATGGAATAGGCAGCTAGACCATAATTAATCAGGATGAAAGGAAGGGCATTATGCTTAGCTTTATTTCCTCTCTCAATTCTTGTCCCTACAATCTATTAATAATACTATTATTCTCAAGAAACACACACACACACAAACACACACACACATGCACGCACATGCACATAGCTGCTTCTAAAGGAAGAGAGCTCTAAAGAAGTTAATGCAAATCACTGGATCTGTTACAATGTGAAAATATTTCTTATCACTTGACCTTGTGACTGATACTGTGTGTGTGTGTGTGTGTGTGTGTGTGTGTGTGTGTGTAAACTTAAAATGGTCTATTTTATGCAATCTAAAGCAAATTTGGGTTTTAAAACACAAAGCAAGGCGGGCGCGGTGGCGCACGTCTGTAATCCCAGCACTTGGGAGGCTGAGGCAGGAGGATTGTGAGTTCAAAGCCAGCCTCAGCAATGGTGAGGCACTTAGCAACTCAGTGAGACCCTGTCTCTAATAAAATACAAAAAAGGGTTGGGGATGTGGCCCAGTGGTCGAGTGCCCCTGAGTTCAATCCCTGGTACCCCCCCCCCCCCAAAAAAAAATCAGATTCATAAAATGCAAAGCAAATTTTTTAGTTTCTTTTGAGAAAGTTCTTTTGTGAAAGAGGGAGAAAGAAATATAATATTCTGACTTAAGAAATATAATATTCTCACTTAAGTCACTTAAGTCACTAAGGAATTTCTTACAATCTCATTTCAATTGTCCTAAGCAGTAGATTTCCTTTTTTCTGTTTGGGGAGCCAATTTCATAAATAATTCTTTTCTGCATGCAAGGAAGTATTTTCTGACACTCAAGTCTAAAGTATTTTCCTTTGTTTTATTCACCTATTCTCAATTATACTTTCATAACTTTCTAAAAAATATATTTTATCTATCTAGTTATGTCTTTTAACAGAAAACATCCACCTAGAGATTGTCCTGTTCTCATACAAATTTCCTGGAGTAATACAAAGGAATTTTGAATGACATGCAATTTGATTAGGTAGAAATTCAATGCAAACAAAGTATGTGGATTATTAGGCCATGGCAAATATGCATCTAATTCACTGGAAATCCATGGTATTGGCCCCAGAGGTAAGATCCTATATGGCAGCTGTTGTGGTTTGAATCTGGATTGTCCCCTCAAAAGCCCATGTGTTAAAAGTATGGTCCCCAACACAGCAAGGTTCAGAGGTGCAGTTTTTAGGCAATGATGGGAACATGAGGGCTCTGACCTCACCAGATGGATTAATCCATTGATAGGCTAATGGACTTCTTGGGGATGGGATCTAATTGAAAGAAGTAGCCCCTTCCTCTCTGCTTCCCAGTTGCCATGAACTGAGCAGTTTCCATCCACCACAAGTTTTCTGGCTTGGAGCCAGCTGACCACGGACTGAATCCTCTGAAACTGTGAACCAAAATAAATCTTTCCTCCTTAAGGTTGTTCTTATCAGACATTTTTTTTGTGAGAGACAAAAAGCTAACACAGCAGCTAGATGCATTCAGTGTTTGAGTAATATATTCATAGATAGTGGATTCTTAACTGTAATTAGAAATCAAAATTGCCTGGCCAGTGTGTCATTATATCTGCTTCTAACGCCTTCTCCTTAAGATAATAACATGACTTTTCAGCAGACTACTACAGTTTTAAAATTATTAGAGCTAAGAAATCTTGAGAATTTTTTGGTGTATGTAAAAAATCTAATCCAGTGAGCATGCAGATATCTTTTTAATTATTTAAACTTAATTTCTTTTTCTTTTTTTTTTTTTTTTTTTTTTTTTTTTTTTTTTTTTTTTTTTTTTTGTGGTACCAGGGATTGAACTCAGGGGCACTCGACCACTGGGTCACATCCCCAGACCTTTTTTGTATTTTATTTAGAGACAGGGTCTCACTGAGTTGCTAAGTGCCTCGCCATTGCTGAGGCTGGCTTTGAACTCACAATCCTCCTGCCTCAGCCTCCCAAAGTGCTGGGATTACAGGCGTGCGCCACCGCGCCCGGCTTAGTTTTATTTATAATTGAAAAATATATGCTGACATTGAAATCAACATGAAAGTATCAATTAAATACACACTGATGTATCTTGGGATATATGCAATCAGGGGAAGAAATTATATTGCAAAATGTTTAATGATGTAACAGTAATTATAATAGAATTTTAAGTTTTTTAAAATAGAAATATCTGTGGAATACAGTTCTAATTTTAGAAGATGTGTGACACATATCTTAGTTATGCCAATAGTAGCTAAAGTCCAACTAGTAGCCTAGTCCCTGACCAGGAGAACATAAACAAATGCACTTACTTTTAGGCAAGTACTCATGCCTTCAGGGACCAGGAGATGGTCCAAACCACTTATTTTCTTTCCTGTGAAGTTCACCCTTCAAATTATACTGAGTCTATACTGTAGTGCATCAAGAATTCCTTTCATCTGAGAACCCCTTGGTCTTTTGTTCTCTCTTCTCTTTCATTGGAGGCCTTGATCCATCGTGGGGAAATAGCACCAGGCCTTTGTGTTTCTCAGTGTTATATCTCTCTTCATCCTACAGGTTGGCACTGCATTGTATAAGAGTTTTAAGATTTATAGACTTCTTTTTTTTAATTGAATTATCCCCAAACAAGCACTTCTTTTTGTTAGTATTTACCATCTCTAGCTTTCTTACTTGAACCTTATCACTTGTGCAAGGACATGATACTCAAAACATTATCAGTGGTTGTTTTTTCCTGATGATGTTGCTGACTTTAATTTTCATAGTTTTACTTTCTTTTATTTTCAGGATTTTCTGAGATGAACAATTTCATAACCATAAAATGACTTTTTTTTTTAAAATTTAAAAGAGCCCATTTGAAAGAGAATATACATATCTTCAAACTGTAAGAATATTGATAGCATTAATTTTCACTGTACTTTTAAAAGCATTTGATTTCAATCTATTTCAGTCTTCTTCTTCTTCTTCCTCTCCTCCTCCTCCTCCTCCTCCTCCTCCTCCTTCTTCTTCTTCTTTTTATTTCAGTCTTCTTATACCTAGTGGTATTTGCTTTGTTATAGATGCAGAAAGACTTGGTGATACAATGAAAAAGAACATGAGCTAACACATCCACCCTGAAGAGAAGCTGGCTAACAGTGTTCTTAGCCTCTAACTTAGATATGTGTGAGATATTTTCTCTTGATTCATTCCATTTGTTATTACTACTGAGTAATAACAAACTACATTTTTCAAAAAATCTGGTCAGGAGGGATGTGACTTTGGGGATCAAAGTAAACCCTTTGGCCACAATTCACATTCCAACCATGTGAGGCCACTGGATTTGGGAGCGCTGGCCATGTTTTCATGCTACTAGTTAATACTGAGTCTGCTTCTGGGGCTGTAGAAGAGTGACTGCTGAGAGCAATAACCACTCCCTGGCTCAAAATGTCTCCAGCAACTCCATGGACAATTCTGGCCTGCGGTTTCTCCTGGGGTGACTTCACTGTCATTTAGATATATAAATTATATGGAATTCAACAGATTACATTCAACTAATCAATCCTCATGAGGAGATAAAATTTAAGGAAATGATCTAAGCTTTTGGTTTCAGACTCCTTAAGGTGTCACTTGTCAGCTGTTTCATCTACTTTTTAGCGGACGGAGCAAATCTGAACCCTACAAGATGGTTTTAAACCAGGACCAACACTTGGGATTCACTCATTTTTTGTTTTTAGCAAATTCAGGTGGTGTGAATTCAACCCAGTGACGAATGTCACTTTTCCTTCTAAAGCATCATCTGTACCAAATTGTACAATTTGGCATCTGCTTTGACAACTCTAGCAAGTAATCGTTTTGACAGGAGACCATCTGTGTTAAACAATATGCACAGTGCCTACAAGAAACAGAAAGGGAAAGAACTGTGCCTAAGAAAAATATAATTGTCTAAAGTGACCCTAGGGGTTGGTAGTTAGAATCTTAGGGAGAATATATGTCAAGAGTTGAACTTTGAGTCAGATTCCTGCCTAAGATGATTTCAGAGACTAAAACTCCCTTGTGGATTAAAAGGATGAAAAAAAGACTATTTAGCAAACAGCTAACAAAACTGGATTAAGAAGCTGGCTCTAGTCCTTTCTCTTCCATTAACTGGCTCTATTTCCTGGGGTAAGCTACTTGACCTCTTAGTGTTCTGCTCTCTTTTCTACATTAACTGGTTCTGTGTTGTCTTCAATAAGTCCACTTAGCACTTGTTTGTCTATCCAACAGGCTCACCATTTCTGGGAATTCTCCTCCCTTCTTTTCCATGAATTTTCCAGATCCACTTCTCCACAAAGTGCCTACCCCCTACCACCTCTGGTTAAAATCCATTGCTCAAATCAGATTATAAGTTTTGTGTTTGGAATAGGACTAAAAAAATTCCAGCTCAGATTAATCTGTCCATTTTTTTGAACTGAGATATAAATTTGAAATCTCTTGACAGCAGTCATTTCCCATCATATGTACAGTGCTTCTGAAAAGAACCTATTATTTAAAAACAAAAGAATAAAGTAGACAAACAGACAAACAAAAAACTCAGGCGATTTGCTGACCTTTTTGTCAGTTAATTCCCTTATATTTACTTGTTCATGAAACCTAGCCTTACCTATTTTCTTGGATTTTAGGAGAAATATGCACCAAAAGGAAGGCTAGCTAACATTTGATAGGATTTTGGTCTTTGGTTTACTGCTAAGTATCTTTCACTTAGAATCTTTGTTTCTCAACAACAACAACAACAAAATTAATGACCCAAATACAAAATTAGAATTATGAGTTATATGAGATATTTCATTTTGTTCTAACTTACAATTCTGTGTCTTCACTGAGGCTGAGATTTGGTTGTAATTGGAGGGAAAGACAAAGTAAGTGATATATCGTCTCTGTCCTCATAGATGAGGGATAAGACATCTACCCAAATAGTTATAAAATCCATCAACTCTTGATGCCAACTATAAAAGAAGCTTAAAAAAACAAAAACAAAAACCCAGGATATGCTTGCTATACCCTATAAGTGACTCTGAATCTCATACATTGTGCTATCAGTAATATTAGAAATTGCAAGTGAAAAATATAATTTGAACAAGTGCTTCATGTTCCTCTGTAGCTGGCAAAATCTAACCTCTGAGATCTAAAGCTGACTTTGCCAGAAGAATGAAATATTTGATTAGCATATAAGAGAAATGACTGAAATAGATCTTATGTCCCACACTGAGACAAACCGCAAAGTGAAGAGTTGAATGGGTAGTCAAATACTTAGTGATTTTTGGGAGCCAGGCTGTTTTGATACCCCAGTATGACTTATCTATTCTCTATCTTCTCAATGTGATTTCAATTTCCTGTGTTGCTATCTTTCCCATGTACTTTTCCATACAGAGCATGTTCCCTGTTCCATGAAGCTGAGTTCCAACTCCATCTCTCAAACAAAGCTTTTAGCTCACTCTACTGTACAGTAATTGTTCCCCTTTTTGTGTGCAAAGTATTTGATGGTGGTCCTTATCATTAAAAATCATGTGGTGCCTTGTTATATTTTGTGTTAGATAGGATGATATGAGCTACTCTATCAAACAAATTTCAAAATTTCAGTGGCTCAATGTGATAGAAGATTAGAGTTTATTTGTTTGTTTGTTTGTTGTTGTTGCTCATGACACTGTTATGGGCCAGGCCACATGGGCAATGATCAAACAGACTCCATTTTTCCCTCAGAATCCATATCATGTAAGAAATGCTTCTCCCATGGAAAGCCCCACCTCTGTACCCATCAACAGTTGCTTAGCATAGCATGTTTGGCAACACAAAATGGCAATTCTTATACAACGTAAAAGTGTTCTCTCTTTGGTTCCCATTTCTTTTGGTTCCCATTTTTCTTGGACAATGTGCCCTGTCAGATATTGAAATGTTAGTAACAATTCTTTAACTTGTACACAACTAGGGAGGTTTTGGCCCACTCTCTTTTCTGCTATGATTTTAGATCTCATGTTGTTTTTTATGGTTTTGAATCATAGAAACAGCCACTTATGCTTTAATATGGTTTTTGGAATATAAAAGGTGTACTCAAACCCCGGGAGGGTGTAGACTTGCAGCTTACCCCTTGGCCCGCCACCTGGTAGATCCGGACCACTAACTGGTAAATCCGTCTCCTGCTTTAAGATTGACTCCATGAGTTTTACAATCTCGCCTTAACGATATGATCCAGAGTGAATTTCTAGCAATTAGATATCTTTCCTCTGTATAATGATCCAGGAACCCAGATATTTTCCATCATGTGCACCTACAATACCCCTCAAGGCCCTGGAGTATTCTGTACCCAGAGAAACCATCCCACCTTGGCCTCAAAATAACAAACATGCATTTTCTCATCTTACATTGTAATGGAAACTAGTTATATGACCTAATCTGTGACTCAGTCTAGTGAGCCTATTCTGAGTGGAATTGTAAATTGTGGAGGGTTTTGGCTGATGGTTAGCTGTCTCAGCTGCCCATTTCTTATTCTTAACTTTCGCTTTATAGTATTAAAATTCTTGATAGGGAGAAATATCTGTGATTCAATACTTTCATCCCCCACAGCATAAAATATACCACCTTGAGCATATTTTGTTCTCATTAAATGTGTCTCGACAAGTTCATACTAAATTAGGATATTATTTTAGAATTCTGTGATACCAGATTTGTCCCAACATGCCTGAATATTACTCTGTCCTCTAGTTTGATGACCCCTAGAAACAAATACATAAATGAAATGGAATAATTATCTTAAAAATGTAGTGCTCTGCTTTTGTCAATAATATTTATTAGACAGATATTCTTGGAACTGCAGTGTGCCAAAAATTATGCCTAAGGCTTTGGTCAAGGAGATGAAAATTTTACAGTTCCTGATCATGAGGAATTCAGTCAAAACTGACAAGGAAAATCAAGTATGAGCTTCTACACTGATGTGGCCTGAGGATATTCACACACAAGGGAGTATGGTCTCTAAGTGGAGCACAGAGGGGAGGGCCTCACTTTACAGTTTGAGCCTTGAGATGAGCTCTACATAGAAACCATTCTTGAACTAATATTTCATGGATTTATGTGTTATCTAACTTAACTATATACATATAATAACAAATACAATTGGCATAAACAAGTTTAGAAAAATATTATATGTATGTAGTTAAGTTAGATAACACATAAATCCATGAAATATTAGTTCAAATGAAAAAATAAATATGGAACTATAAATAAAAGTGATGCTTCAGAAAGATTTAGCAAAGCAAGTCACTTATTTGATTGTTGTTGATTGTGATATAGATGATATAACTTTGAGAGATTGGGTGGAAATCAAAATGTAGATGAATTTTTTGAATTATTTTAAATTTATTTTAAAAATACTGAAAGTAATTCCCAAAGTGTGTGATTTGTTCAAAAGTGATGATTCAGAATCCCAATAAATGTATCTAAGACAAAAAAAAAAAAAAAAAACATTCTTGATAAAATCAATATTACTAATAAAAAAATAACTTGTATAGCACAGTATGTTGCATCAAACATTCTCACATTTATCATACTTGCCCCCATTACAATTTATGGGGCAAGTGTTATTGTCATTTTATTTGGGAAAAAAATATTGCATCTCACAGAAGAAAAGTGAATTTTCTAATATTATAAAATTTATAAATAGTGGCATTTAGCATTCATACTACTGGCTGTAACAAATTTTCTATTTGTGTATTATGTGACTTCTTAGATTCTGTCAAGCTTTTGGCAGAGAAGAGTGACAAAGCAGTGCCAGCCATTGAACACATCTTTGAAATAGGAGTACCAGTGACTGGGTGGATGGACATTTTATGAAGCTGCATGTGCCTGTTTAGATCACTAGGAAGCCATTATCAAATGGCTTTTTCTGGTGCATGTGCTAACTAGTTTCTTAATTATGTGTTTCTCTGGAGATCCTGAAATATCAATAGTTGAGTTAGGATCCCAGAGCCCTTCTTGGAGAGTGCAGAGTTCACAAACAGAAGTTTGAAATCCAGATGGGCTCCAGACCATCTTGCCAGTAAGAGAACGACACTGAAATTCAGCAGTGTTACAGCTACACCTGCTGGATTTTCTCTAAACCAGCAATTGGAATTTCAATAAAACTATAGATAACAAGTGGGACATTCTAAGACAGAATTTAAGATCTTAATATCAATCCATCTCTCTATTCAAAAGATTTGCACTAACACCTGTGGGAAATAAGATGACTTCCTGGGGGGCGGGATCACAAGAGGTTTTCTTACTTTCCGTATGTGTAAGTATAACTTTCCATGTGGTAGGGATGACCTGACATTAAATATTCAAATTTATTCTAAAATAGAGTAAACACTATTTTACTACTAGAAGAAAAAGTGGAATGACTGATGATTTAGACGTGCAATAACATCAGAGTTCATAAATCCAGATATATTTATACAATATGTTGATCTGCAGAACATTTTTATCTTTTCTTCTGGCTCAAAAATAAAAGTCAAATTCTATCTTCAACATGATGTCCAGGGAGAGCTCTCACTTTAAAGATCCAAAGTCAAGGGTTGGTTTCTGCTTCTTTTATCTCTTTCCACCTTCTTTTCTCTTCCGGATCCTTCCACTTCCATCGTTCTCCCTGTCCTCCCATAAACCTGAGGCCAACTGTAATGCATAAGCAGCAATACCAGTCGCAGCATCTTGGATTCGTTAAGAGCTTTGCAGATGAGCTCAAACTCATATTTCATATCATTCCTGAAGTCATCAGATTCAAGCTTGTCACATTTTCTGGACACAAAGCTACAGGCATGTTTTATTCATTATCTGTTCTCATCTTCGAGACAAACACCTGCAACCCATTTCAGGGGTGGGAGAAATCCATGAAGTTCCAACCTACCATGCATAGGTTTTTGTTTTTTCTGCTTTGTTTAAGGATCATGGAAGTGGCCTAGTTCACCATAGCTATTTGGTAATCCACCTCAGTACCAGGGTTAGTGGCTTGTGAGGTTGTCCTTGCTATTGGCATTTGAGGATGAAGTTGAAACTGACATAAGATCTTTTGTTAGTTTTTTATATTGTATGACTCAAGCTTTAAAGCATTTTCCAAAATGCTTGAGGAAAATGGTGGCAAAACTCAAGTAAGAAATGTGGATTTGAAGGTTGCTGCCTGCCTACTGTCCCAGTTGTCTAAGACACAATCTTATGACTTACTGAGAGTGAGGGCTAGGGACTGTAATACTGGGGCTCACAAGATGATAGCAGAGTCTGGTTTTGTCATTGACTTTCAGGTAGCCTAGGACAGTGGTTCCACTTCTGTGCCTTGGTATATCAACTGTCAAAGGAACATAATTATAAACCAATCAATCATTTGCCAAACAAACAAAAAAAATGGTACAGATTGTGTATATCTTTCAAATCATTTAGAGAAATAATAGAGGCAAATGTATTCTAACAAAAGATATGATAAACAAGTAATAAAAGAGACATATTGTTGTATATCAGTATCTGAGGGGAATTGGTTTGAGGACTCACATGGATATCAAAATCCAAAGATGTTCAAATCCCTTATATAAAACAGCATCATATTTACATATAGCCCACTCACATCATCCCCCATACTCTAAATCATCTCTAGATTACTTGCAATTCGGAATAAATACAATTTAACTGCCATGTAAATAGTTGTTACACTGTGTGGTTTCAGGAAAAGTGGGGATGCATGCCTGTAATCCCAGTGGTCTGGGTCGTTGAGGCAGGAGGATTGCAAGTTCAAAGCCAGCCTCCTCAACTTAATAAAGTCCTAAGTAACTCAGTGAGAACATGTCTCAAAATAAAAATTTTAAAAAATCATAAAAAGGGCTGGGGATGTGGTTAAATGATAAAGCATCCCTGGGTTCAATCCCTGCTACCAAAACAACACACACACACACACACACATATATATATGTATGTATACATACATAATATAAAGAAGAAAGAAAACAGCTGTACATATTTAGCACAGACACAATTTTTTAAAGAATATATTCTATCTTCAGTTGATTAAATCTTCAGATGAGGAGCTAGCAGATATAGAAGACTGATGATACATTCTGATTTCTAGTCTACTGACTTAGTGAAAATACTATCCTTGTGATGGAGACTCCCTTGATCATAAAAAAAAAAAAAATTAATGTTTTGAAGTAATTTGAAACGTCAGAAAACAAGCTTAGTGATTATAGGGAGAATATGTTAACAGGTCCTATCACAGCTTTCCTTATATGCTTTTCTTTCTGTATCATGACAAGGCTTTTTTTAACTAACTAGTCAGCTGACAAACTAAACATAAATAATGAAAGGAGAAAGATCCCAGAGGGCTAAAATGTCAAGTACTTACAAAGAGAATTTTGTGGGGAGCAGTATCAACAATCATTACTCTCTTGTTGAATTCACAGAAAAACAAATAGAAGTATTAAGTCAGAAATCAATTAGTCAGTCAGCAAATAACCTGGATACCAGACTTTGACCCTTCTCATGGGGTCATAGTGTTTCAGAAATACTCTGAATCATTTCAGAGTATTTAACACTTGTAGGGACATTGAAGGATGAGAACTAAACCAATTAGTCACAAAAAAATTATTTTAATTTTATCCCAGTCTCACATTCTGGTAATTATATGCTGGACCACTTCATTTTTTCCTTCTTACCTGCTGGAGGTAAAAATGCCATGACCTGATTGACTATTCCTTCCCAGCTATGGCTAAGAGGAAGAGAACTATTCACACAGAATTAACTACCTCATATAAATTTATCAAGAGCACATATTATGACTTATGAGTATATAAATGTACATGAGATATAATTTCTGCTGACCAGTAATTTATAGCCCAGTTGGGTAAAGAGTGGTTCCTGAGATTTTAAGTAGTGACAGAGAAGGAAACCACTATGCAAATAATGTCATAAAGTAAATGATGACAATAATGAAAAGACATAACAGGGAGAAAAAAGCATGGTTTCACAGAGAGGGGCCTGTGGGCTAGAAGGGTTAAGGATTTATCTCAAAGAAGAATTCTGAGTAGGGTGTTGAAGGATTGGGATGGGTGGGATTACAAAAATATATCCAGTCATGGTGGCAGCTGACAGAAAAAATTGAAATCTCATTTGTAAGAAAAGTCATGCATAGGGAGGTGACTCAGATACACATGCCTGTGGGTAAATGTGTCTGGTAAGCCTCACTCCTGAGCCAGTTACCTCAGTTGGTTTGCTGGTTAGCTGTGGAAATCTGCACTTATTCTCCATAGCCTCTTTTTTATTTATTGTCCTAATCACTGGGCATAATAGCAGCCAAGTCATGGGAGGATGGTGCTGTGACAGGATAATGGTCTCCGGCTTTGAAAATAACGTCTCAGTTTCTCTGGAGGCCTCTTCTTTGGCAGCAGGAGACCATTAGCTTGTCACATTGTCCGAGCCTGTTGACATTATCTTTTAATTGCCCCCGAAGACCCATCGCCTAAGCAGTGTGTCTGAGATTTTGAGAGTACTGGGCTTTTTTGACTGACATCCTAATCCATTTTATCAGTTAACTTCAGAAAGTGTAAGGGGGAAAGAAGATGAAAGACTTTTAAAAATGGAGAAGAGCATTATGGGAAGATACACAGAAAGCTGTATTCATGACAACAATTAAAACCAAAGTGAAGTGGCAAGGAAAGCAAGTTATTCTGCAAGAATTCTAGGAACAGATGTGCATGGCTATAGTAAGGACAAGTAGACCATATTAAATAGAATGTTCAAGACAAAAGTTTCTGAATTGTTTTTATAGTTTTGTATAGGGCATAATTAGAGTAGGAGAATGCCAAATCCTGAGAATATTTGCTCTGCCCTAGAGTTTTCTTGTGAGACAGATATGCATGTCTGGGTGGTCCTTTCCATTGGCTTCATTATTTTTATCAAATGCCTAAAAGGTTATACCTAGGGAAGATGGCCTACTGTTCCCTAGGTAGAAGGTTGACGAAATAAATCAAAGACACTTAAACTGCCTGAAGAGTTTAGGTGACACATGAGAAAACAATTTTGGACCACATAAAGTTTGAGATCTGATAGTCAAAGAAAATGAGAATTCCTTTTTTAACAGCTGGCACTGGTCCAGGAAGGGTTAGACACAGTTTGATCAGGAAGCCACTGGTGTGTGTGATGGTTAGGAGGGAATGGGCAGAGTTTATTTAGAGCCAAGTCAACATGGGATGGGCTGTCTCTCGATTAGGAACAGAAGGGATGGATACTGTAGCAAGGGATGGGAGAGTAGGGTGGAGATGGACTCCCTCCTATTCAGATGGACTCATGTCTTTGGAAGTGCCTTCTCTCTTGCTTTTGATCTAGGAATTCTACTTGCATCATCTTAGTGGCTATGAGATTCCCCTGGAGGTCAATAGTTAGGATAGTGAACTTTGCAGGAATGCCTCTGTCCATGTGCACTCTCAAGACCCAAATCAACAATGACACCATGGTAGCTATTTGGGGGATTTGTGCTTCTCCTTGCCCAGCTCCAGGAGTGATGGCTCCCTGCCCATTTTCCAGTTCACAATAATATCATGGCTGCCAGCCTCTGATTAAGAGCCTCCCGGGGGCCTTCCCCTGCAGCCTGTCTTTTTTCCCTCTGCTCCACCTCTCTTCTACATTCCAGAATCCCCCTCCCTCTTCCTGTTATTGTCCTGCTCACTTCTGATAAGATTACATTTGTCCCTATAAAGAGAAATTTTTCTTTCCTGTACGTTAGTGTTTTTCAAAGACATGCTAATGAAAAGATCTCTATCCTAATGCCAGATAATTTATACTAAGTGTTGAGGGATCTGGGAGAGGAACAGGAGGTCCCGGGAGGTCCAATTCTCCTTTAATCACTTATGAAACGTTTGACAGACTATCACCAACCTTCTGATCCTGATTTCCAAATGCAGTTTTGTTTTGACTTCAGAGCAAGGAATTGCATTTTACAAGCTAGAATTAGTAGTTCAGCTGGGAAGACAGAATCTAGAGATGTGGGTTCCATCCTTGACTCTGCTGCTCTATTTACTGGCTAAGGAAAGGTTAGTTCACAGCTAGCCTCAGCCCCCTTGTTTGTAAAATGCAGATATTCACCTGCCTGGGAGTTCCTGGGAGTTAGTGAAAAAGCTTGCTAATCTTGCTTTCTACGTGGAACACATAAATAAAATGTACCTTGATCACCAAAACAAATAGTTCGTGATTTAAGATGAATTACATGAACTGTGTAGGAAACAGTGCAATTGGGGGTTTTTGAAAGTTTACTCATCATCCTCATTCCCAGGTGTGCCTCAGTTCCTCAGATCTTGTTTAAAATTATTACAGAAGCCTGTCCAAGATCTGCCAAATGGAAAATTGGCTTCACCAATTATTTTAGACTATTGAAATTGAGACCCAGAAAAGACAAAAAAATGTTCAAGATGAATTTCTTATTGCTTTCCTTCCTTGCTTGCTTCCTTCTTTCCTTTCCTTTCTCTTCCCTGCTTCTCTCTCAACCTTTTTCTTTGTAATTTTGGGTTAATAACATGATGTTTTGATAAACATGTATAACAAAATAGTTAACATATTCATTAAGCAAATTAACATATTCGTCCCCTTCCAGTTATTTTTTTGTGTGTATGTGGTAAGAACTCCTAAAATCTACTCTTTCAGTCTATTTTTAGTGTACAGTAAGATATTATTAGTGATGGTTCTCATCCTGCACATTACATTTCGAGACTGAACAGCAAATACAGCTCTAGAACTCAAGTCAAGATTTGAGATACGTGGGCTGAGTTCTTCCTAGTCAAGCCATCAGTTTATCCCACATGAATATTGTGATTGTTCTTTAAAGCTCTGTTGTATCTAAAAATAGACCATGGACCTACTGTGGGCTCCTCTTATGAAAGCAAAGGGGTGGATAAATTTACAGCCCTTGTGTTTCAAGGCTGTTGCTGATCTACTGAGTTGACTGCCCTCTGATCTATTTTCTCTTTTGGGGCCTGACAGCTTCTGCTAATTCTCTTGATTTATGCTTCTCTTCACTCTAATGGGGCTCTTTGACTTGTCAGCATAACCAAGACTTGAAGCTGGAAGGCAGTTGTCTTTGGTCCATTTATCAGTGGTTTAAAGAATGTAAGATTTTTTAGAGCAAAGGCAAATCCATATAATGAAAGTGAAAGTACAGACTTAAAACACCCAGGAATTCTCAGGAGAAAATGATCCAGAACAGAGCTTCTCAAACTTGAATTTCCACTAGAGTCATCCTCGGAGCTAGTCAACCTTTTGGATACCCTGTTCGTTCCTGCCCTTCTACCTGGACCACTGGTTTATCCATTTAAATATTGATCAGACTGAAGATGCAGCTCCTGGTAGATGCTCACCTAGCATGCAAGAGGCCTTCGGTTCTATCCATAGTCCTGGGGGAAGAGAAAACGAAACACTGAGAAATCTTATTAAAACTGGCTGAGTTACCCCATCCTCAGAGTTTCTGATTCAGTAGACCCAAGGATTTCAGTCCTAACAAAGTCCTGGATGAAACTCTCATCCAAGAATCTCACTTTAAGAAACACTCCCCTAATTATGTTAACATTTCTAGGGCCATATCAGTAGTTTTGAAAGCTGTGTGAGTGATTCCAGTATGTAGCCATAGTTGAGAACAACTGACAGAGTGCGAATCAGAAGCTAGAACAAGTAGCTATGGCAGCTTATTCATGCTTCTGATCTCAGGAAGATACAGCCTGAATCACCCTGATTATGAAATCATAGTGCTCCTGCTTCTGAGAATGTGCAGTTTAAGTGGAAAGACACTAAGCATTCACTACCCCCAAATATTCCTTCCTAGGCTCCTTTGATCTCCTCCCCTTTCCTTTAGCATTCACCTAAACTTCCTGCGTTAATATGTTTTAATCCCTGTGCCTTAGAAATGTTAGAAAAGCCAGCCTGGATTCCCTGATGGATGCTGGCAGAAGTAAGGTCAGAAATTGTCTGCATGTTCCCAGCCTCCATTCTTTTAGTCTGAAGACATTTCTTGTTGAGAAAGAGCATACAGGATGAAGTAACCAAAAAATGCAAGAATTTTGTTCTGGCTTGTCCTCTTTATAATTATCAGTCAGCCCATTCATACTGAGAGAAGCAGAATCCCTGGGCATGGGGAAGTTTTCCATGAAGCATATAATAACTTCTCAACATCTGGAGGTGGTGAAATGGTATCTTCTAACATGGAATCAGTAGGCATTAACCCAACATTTAAACAAAGGTTCGGAAAGAGAGATAAAATAGTTTTATAAAGGTCAAACAGCTGGAATTCCTACTCAGATCTAACCTGCTGTACCACTGATGGTTATTGATTTGTCTTAGGATAGGAAGGGCATTTGGGTAGCAACAGGCGCTGCTGATAGCAGGTAATTGAGGCTGGAGCCTTTTTGGACAGACAACCTGCTAACCATCCTTGAGAAGTAAGACATGATGTAAAAGACAATGTTTCCAATTTCATAATTGGACTTAACTTCTCCTTCCTGCACTATGATAGTACTTGTTCAACAACAACAAAAAATGAATAAATTTTGAAACATATATCCTCACTAGCCAAGGATGTTGTCAACCTGATATAGTACTAATTTATGTATACATATATGTGTGTGTATATATACATATATATACACACACATATATATATATGTATATATATATATATATTTGTAAAATCTAGAAACATGCTGCAGATACTTGGAGCTTGTTATTCTTTATCTACTTGCAATTCAGTCTCAATTTTTTGTGTTATGCTTTTTCTACATTATTATTTCTAATGAGCATATTTTATACTATGTGTATGTTGTTTTCTTAAACTAGTTTCCCACCAGCATTGACAGAGTATACCCATTTCTGTCAACCTTGAAAACATGGAGTGTTGATAATTTTAGCAGCATTGGTGCTCTGTTGAATTTTTTAATCATCATCCTGTTGTCCTAGAATATAAAAAAAGAAATATATTTAACAAAATAGCTTTTTCTTTCTCCCTAAATCCCACTGTAATGAAAGATCTTTGCTCTAAGCATCATCTAGGCATAAAATACACTTATTTTCTCCTATTTTATATCCTTCCTCATTAATCTGGACTTCCTTCCTTAGAAAGGAGTATATATATATATTGGGGTGGGGAAGATGTCACCTCCCCCAAACCCTTTGTTTTTTTGAACTGAAGAAAATAATATTTTCTCCTTTGGAAAGATAGCATTTTATTTGGGTCCTCATTTCTTTATCATTCCCATCCCCCTTGTTAGCCACCTCATCTCCCAATTAACCTAGGCATCCCATATTCTGGGGGTAAAAGGCGAAACAGAGAGCTACACAGACAATATATATAATACCCCCATGAGGGCGTCAGAATTTGACAGCCTTCAATAGGTTAATTTTTCAAAGTGGTAAGCTGATATTTCTGTATAAAATGCACATCTGCAGGGTAAATGGTATTAAGTGTTGGTGAATTATGGTCTCAGCCTAGGGGTCACTTGAGCCTCAGTGCTACAAGCACCTTAATGCTTTTTTGAATGAAGGCTCTACTAATTGTTTCCATATGATTCTCTCCAGTGATGGAGGCCCCCCGTTCCAGCCTCCATCACTATCCCCACCCCCTCCCCAGTTTTGCCGTGGCACACACAGGAATAACGAGCTATGAAATTGTACCATATTGATTGGGGGCTGGTCTTACAACAGAACTTGCCATTTTTCCCTGCATTTGCTTTGACTCTTGAAGTTCAGACAGCTTTGGGGTCAAGTCTCAGAAGCCCTAAGTTCTCCCCCTCTGCTCCCTTCTCCTCCATTCCTTTAAACCACAGGGAGCACACACTTAGACTGCGAAGGGGCAGGCAGACCATTAATTAGCTTGACTGTTATGCTGTCTGCTGGAAGGGGGATCTGAGGGCCTTTTAAAGGGTGTGTTGGCATGTTGATGGGGAGGTGGGAGAGGGAAGGAGTTACAAGCATTCACAAAGTATGCCACAGGAGGGATACTCAGCATTAGGCAAGACACTCCAGAAACAACCTTCTACCTACTGCCCACCCAGAGCCCAAGAGGAAAACTGAGAGATGACTCAAGTGTGGCTTCCTGGATAGAGATTAAAGTTAAATGAAGTTGACATTCAGCCAAAGAGGATCAATAAGAGATCTGCAACAGACAAATAGTAGAAATTCACCATGTATCATCTACCTATTGGATGCCAGAGCTCTTCTTAAGCATCACTGTTTCTGCAGTTGTGAACACATCCTCATCTACATGAGGACAAGAAGGATCAGTGAGCCTGTGACTCTTGCTCAGTCTTATGAATGCTAGGTCTAGATTCACACTAGAATCTGCAGAACTTCAACACCTGTGCCCTCCAATAACATAGTTCAGTTGTAAATGATGTGCACTCTGGAGTCATGTACATCTGGATGAATAAAGACTCTTCCTTCCTCTTAAAATCCATGAAATTCAGAGTTACTTAGTTCTTGCATCTGCAAAATGACAATAATATTTCTATTTGACTTCTACAAATGCTGTGCAAATAAAATAACAACAAATGAAACAATTAGCATAGTGTGCCACCTATTTGTCATTCAGAAGATGTCAGCTGTTAATACTTGGTAATTTTGTTACTATTATTTTTGCTTCCTGCTGCAAACCACCAGTCTTCCCACTGCCACATATTCCCTGACACTCTGCTGAGTCTGAACCCTCCCATCCCAACCTTCCTTCACTTTATGCCCTAGCTTCTTTTCCAGTTCAATTCA
The DNA here is from genome assembly GCA_025594165.1 of Tamias sibiricus. NCBI lineage: Eukaryota > Metazoa > Chordata > Mammalia > Rodentia > Sciuridae > Tamias > Tamias sibiricus. The sequence continues at coordinate 122,420,221 of CM046657.1, read as the reverse complement.
GCTTGAAGTGACATCACATTTCCTTGAATTTCTCTTGGGACTAATACACTTTGCTCTTTCCTTCTGATTGTGTTATTGAACTGGTATTTGTATTGTATAGCTATTTAAATTTCCCCCATGTTTATGGCTCATTCTCTCTCAACTAAATTGTAGGAATTCCTGTAGGGAGGAGTGTCACATTTCCTTGAATTTTGTAGTGCACCTGGTTTACATATATGCCAATATTTCTTCTCAAAGAAAGTTTGAGGATTCTATCTTATAGAATTTTAATAAATCTCATTGGAGATACCCCCACATCTCTACTTTGAACTGTAGCCTATACCAGGCTGGGCAACTCAGAACCACCTGCATATCTAGTCCACTGCTGCTTGTGCTGAAATCTAAATGTTAACCCAGATTTGATAGTGGGATTCTCTTTTGCAATAATGAAATGCAGTTAAAAATGCAACACAACAACTTTGGTAAAATGAAACAGCTCAAAAACAGATTAAATTTTTGTTGTTTTTAATGATTCAACTTTCCCCACCAATGGATTGAACTTTCAGCCAAACTGTTGACATTTACATATCTTTACCCAGCACAAAATTGTTCTGTGTTGATAGGGTTTATTAAGGCATATGATGCAAAAGATCAACACAAACTAGCTAAAAAGGGGGAGTGTACTGGGGGAAAAGTGAAAAACCAAAATAGTTTGCTGAAGAAAAGTTAAATATTCTCAGCTCACAGGTGGTATTATGTGAGGTGAAAATAGACTAATTAGCTAATAGTGCTAATAATTTCATAATGTATACATATATTAAACCACCGTGTTTTGAATCTTAAAAATATGCAATTTTTCAATTTCTCCATTATGTCTCAATAAACCTGCCAAAGAAATAAATAAAAATTTAGCAATAATGGATTAAAAAGAGGTAAAAAAAAAAAAAGGCAAATAAAAAAAGGTTTGAGGAATTCATTTTTCATAGATGATTTATTCTCTGCCTTGTTTTTTATTTTTTGTCCCCCCCCCCCCCCCGGGACTACATTCTTAAAATTCCATCATCAAATAAGAATTTTCTGTATCAGCTCTTCTTAAGAAAACTACCAAAGAGGATTCTGATAGAAACAAGGGTAAAGGATGTTATAACTGGCCTTGTCTGGATCCCATGCTTAGAGGTGAAAAGATCCACTTGTGTAACCATTCTTCAACAATCTTGAGAAGGTGGAACAAGAAGGACAGCAATTGAATATCCCTGGATTTTTAATTTGCACTTATTCATTACCTATTTGTTTAGTAAGTTTTTGCTTAATACTGAAGATAAAATGGTGAGCAAGATTCACAGTTAAGATCCTGTGTAGTTAACATCTGAGTGAGGAGGAATGGCAATAAATCATTCCTGGGGCTGGGGTGTAGCTCAGTGGTAGAGGACTTTCATAGAACACACGAGGTCCTGGGTTGGTTTTCCAACTCACCCAAAAGAAAAAAAAAAATTTTTTTTGTACTAGGAATTGAACAGAGGTGGAGCTTAACAACTGAGCCACATCCCCAGCACTTTTAAATAAATAGAGATGGGGTCTTGCTAAGTTGCTTAGGCCCTTGCTAAGTTGCTGAGGCTGGCTTTGAGCTATCGGTCCTCCTTTCTCAGGCCAGGGGTGCGCCGTTACACCCAGAGGAAAAAATTATTAACAACCAGGTGAGTAAACTGTATAATGAGATGGATATCATTACCCTAAGTGCATGTATGAAGACACAAATGGTGTGAATATACTTTGTATACAACCAGAGATATGTGAAAATGTGTTCTATAAGTGTAATATGAACTATAATGTATTCTGCTGTCATATATAACAACTTAGAATAAAAAAAAACTGCCATGGAAAGGAAAGTTCAGGATACTCCTGGAATATACAACAGATCTTAACTCAGAGAGGGTATGGATTCCAGAAGGAAGTAGCTTGTAAGCTGAGATCTTAATAGTAGTTGGCCTTGAGAAAAAGGAAGGGAAAGAACGTTTGAACCCTATCAGGATTCCTAAAGAGGAGAAAAAGCCACACTAGTTTGAGAACCTTTGAAAAAAAAGAGTTGCAGTTGTAGACACCCAGGGTTAACCAGAGTGGTGTGAGTTGTGTGCAGTTGAGGCTGGAGGCTAGCTGCTCAGCTGAAGAATGGTTACCTTCCTCCTCCAGGACCCCACACAGCATCTTGACCAGAATTCTTGAGCTCTGTGCTCAGGCCAACTGTGCAGGGTACTTTATAGAGTGTGTATGCTGGACATCCAGATTAGGTGAAAAGACTTGCTCTCTACTATTCCCCATCATAAAGGACAACTAGTTGATAGGTTCATGGTATACTGGGCTTTAAGCAGTAGAGGTATCTATAACCACATATACAGGTGGGTTTGGAGAAAATGGAGGCCAATTTGCTGTTTATTTGGTGGTGAACCCTTCTCTGGATCCACAACTGAAATTTACCTTACCCTTCCTTTAGCCCCTTGTCAGTGTATTTTTATTAATCTATTCTGTACCATATATTCTACTTAATGCTACATTTATTTGTATTCAGGTCTTGTCTCCACTAGTGCTCCTAAGAACAGAACCCACACATATGTGTCTTCTATATTTCTCCAACAGGGAATTTTTTTGGAGTAGGTACATAACAATAATATTAATAGTTGTGTAGTAATTAATGTGCCAAGCTTTATTCTAGGTGCTTTACTGATTTATTCATGCCTTGTAACAATTTTGTGAGGTAATCAACGTTCTCAACATTTTTCAAATGAGCAAGCTAAGATGGAGAGATTAAGAAATTAGTTCAAGGTCATAAGAGTTTGTAAATAAATGCTGGAGCCAAAATTTGAACCCAAGCAATCTGGCACCAGAATATTAGACTGAGTACTGCATGAATGAATGCGAACAAAACTGAAGCCATTGGAGCAATAGAGCATCTGGGGAGAATACCCAACAGAAATACTGAGGACTGAGTATGTTAGTCCTAAAAGACACAGGAAAGAAGATGGTCCATTGGTTGTTGTTTTAGACCTTGGTTGGGAAGCTTGGAAGTTCTTTCCTAGATTTTCAAGGCAGCTGCCCAAATATGCATTAACTTTCTGTTCAGTATGGACCTGACCAAATTATAGACAGGGGGCTGGTGATGATTGAGAGCAAACCTGAATTTCACTATGCTAAATCGCCATAATTCATTTTCTCCTAATTTCCCCAAGTTTCTCAAATCAATCTTCATTCACACTAGCTTTGCAATGTAAGAGTTATAAAATCATCATCAGAATTTTAAAGACAAACATTTTGCTTAATAAGTTAGAGATCAAGTCAGAGAACTTTTCCATTTTGTTAAAAGTAAATAATATTTCTGAAAAGTTCATAGGTTAGAAGTCCACTACCTATCTAACAATTGAATCTAATTGATTCATCTGGTGAAGAATAAATCAGGAGAATAATGATTCTTTGGAGTTGGTGGATATTTTTCTTAAGTGTAGAGGAAGAGGACAATTTCAGATATAGATTTTGGCTCTAGAAACCCTCCAAAATCTCAGCTGTGGATATTGCCACTGAAGTTTTTGCAGCTCCAAATAACTTTGGGTATTTTCTTTCTGATCTCTTCAACAAGATATGTAAGCATATTCTCTTCAACAAGATATGTAAGCATATTTCCACGGTTCTCATAAAAACTGAAAGAAACTTGTTTGGGAACTGCACCATTTTCCCATGAGATCAGACTCCACTCATCAAGCTGAAAAATCTGGATTGATTGCCAGGGCATGTACATAAGGACAAAGTCTCTACTACCAAGTCTATACCACCATACATGACAGATTGGCAAGGAGATTTATGATGTTTTGACCAGAGAGAATGGGAAAAAACAAATTTTTAACTGACCCTGCCTAACAATTTCTGTTATAAGCCACTAACTCTTTAAAAAAAAACTGGTGAAAATATTTGTGAAGAAGTACTTAGAAAACAGCATCTTGGAATAAAGCAGAAGTAGGAGCAGGGGAATGACTGCACAGCCCAGTCCTATGGTCAGTGCCACAATGCCATGGTTGATTTTGCATCATTGCTGGGCTACAGAGGGTTCTAGTTAAGCCCTCTGAAACTAAAGAATCACAAATATTCCTATTTGATTTATGGCCCTGAAACCACCAGTTTTGTTTTAAAACATATTTCTTTAACTGAGATAATTTACATGCATTTAAAAGTCTTTATCCATGATATAGGTATAGACTACTGACTTATTTACTTCTCAATTCATTCATTTATTTGAATTTCATTGGCTTTTCATGTATATTGTCAACTTTGTGCTGAAGTATTAAACTTACTCTTATTGATGTATAAGCATATTTTGTGGCTATTGTTTATTAACTACACATCTAGTATGGTTTTTCAAGTCTTCTGTGTCTATAAAATACTAGCCACATAGTTTATGCTTGATAAATATTTTCTAACTAAAATATATATATAAAGTTCCTTTTGGGCACATGGTATAGATTGCCTGTTGTAAATGAAAAGACTAAGTGCAATAGAGTTTTGACTGTTTGCCACAGTAACAAATGACCTCTTAATCTCTGAGGCTTGTAATAAAATTTCTTAATTTCACAGTCACATCCATACCAGCTCTGGTGTGCACTGGGTCAAAGCCATATCTTTTTTATTTGAGGATCCAAGCCGAAGGAGTGGCCCCAATAGAGACCTCATGTATTAGGGGAAACTTGCTAATTTTTCTTACAGCATCTGCTCGAACAAAACGTGTGCCAAGTCTGCCCTAAGTGGCTCACAGAAGGACTGTAGGATAAATATAATAGGGAGAGACAGTTATTCTGAACAAATATATGAAGTCTATCATAATAAGATCCATTTTCCTTCCCTCTCAGCAGTTAATGTACCCTTGAGTTTTAGTTGCGCATAAGGCTGCCCTGCCCAAACTTCATGTCCCAACCACACTTGCAGCTAGCTCTTCTTCTGTAATTGGGTTATACCAATAAGAGACTAGTAGAAATGTGACCATTTGCTCTATCTTCTCCTTATTTACTCCTCATCAATAATTTTGATGAATTCTAATCTTTCTTCTTTTTCTTTACTTTTCATTTTCCTCCTTCGCACCCTTCCTCCCTTCCTCCATTCCTTCCTTCCTTTCCTCCTTTTCTCCCTCCCTTCCTTCCCTCCCTTCTTCCATCCCTCTTTCCTTGCTTCTTTGTTGCCTTTCCCAACCTGTATCACAAAGATTTTTCCCTAAGAGTTTCTTCTAAAAGTGTTTTTGTTTTGTTTTACTTTTAGGTTTTGTATTTGAGTCTATAATGCATTTTGATTTAATTTTTTTATATGATGGTAAGGGTCTAAGTTCATTCTTTTGCCAATGGAGTTGACATTGTTACTATTTTCCCATTGAATTGTTTAAAAACCCATGACAATATAAATTCTGCTTATCCAAGAACACGGGAGATCTTTCCATCTTCTAAGTATTCTTTAATTTCTTTCTTTAGTGTTCTGTAGTTTTCATTATAGAGGCCTTTCAACTCTGTTGTCAAGTTGATTCCCAAGTTTTTTTTTTTTTTTCATGCTATTGTAAATGGAGTGGTTTTCCTAGTTTCTCTTTCAGAGGGTTTGTCACTGATGTAACAGAAATGCCTTTGATTTGTGGGTGTTGATTTTATATCCTGCTACTTTGCTGAATTCATTTATTACTTCTAGAAGAAGAAATACTCTGGTGGAATTTTTAGGGTCTTCTAGGTATAGAATCATATTGTTGACAAATTGTTGCCGCCTGAAGCAATGGCCGCTTGGAGCAACGAAGCCGCGGGAAGAAGTTCAGAGGCGAACAAATAGCATTGACCCGATCAGCAATCTCGGCCCAAGTCTCTCGAGATCCCGGGCCAAGTCTCATGAGACTACAGAAGGCGGCAATGCCCAAACATCTCCATGGCCCATAGTCAACCACAATCTTAGCCATATCCCCAAACAGGGCTCCTGCAACAAATAGTCATAATTTGGGTTCTTTTTTTTTCCCTATCCGTATCCCTTTACTTTATTTCGTCTGTCTAATTGATCTGGCTAGAGTTTCAAGAACTATGTTAAAAAGAAGTGGTGAAAGAGGGGATCCTGTCTTGTTCCAGATTTTAGAGGGAACACTTTCAATTTTTCTCCATTTAGAATAATGTTGGCCTGGAGCTTAGCACAGATAGTTTTTACAATATTGAGATATGTTCCTGATATACCTAGTTTTTCTAGTGTTTTGAACATGATGGGGTGCTGTATTTTGTCAAATGCTTTTTTTTTGCATTCTTTGAGATGGTCATATGATTTTTATCTTTAAGTCTATTGATGTGATGAATTATTGATTTCAAAAGAAGTATACAGATTCAATGCAATCCCAATCAAATTCCAAATGACATTCTTCATAGAAATAGAAAAAGCAATCATGAAATTCATATGGAAAAATAAGAGACCCAGAATAGCCAAAGAAATCATTCTAAAGAAGAGTGAAGCTGGTGGCATTACTATACCAGACCTTAAAATATACTACAGAGCAATAGTAACAAAAATAGCATGGTATTGGCACCAAAATAGACCTATAGACCAATGGTACAGAATAGAGGACACAGAAACAAACCCAGATAATTACAGTCATCTCATATTAGACAAAGGTGCCAAAAATATTTTTGGAGAAAAGATAGATAGCCTCTTCAACAAATGGTGCTGGGAAAATGGGAAATATATATGCAACAAAATGAAATTATACCTTTATTTCTTGCCATGCATCAAATTCAACTCAAAGTAGATCAAGGACCTTGGAATAAAACCAGAGGCACTGTACCTAATAGAATAAAAAGTAGGCCCAAATCTTCATCATGTTGGATTACGCCCTGACTTCTTTAATAAGACTCCTGTAGTGCCAGAATTAAAACCAATAATCAATAAATGGTATGGATTCAAACTAAAAAGCTTCTTCTCAGCAAAGTAAATACTCAATGAGGTGAATAGAGAGCCTACAGAATGGAAGAAAATTTTTACCACAGGCACATCATTAGAGCATTAATCTCTAGGATATATAAAACACTTAAAAATCTTAATACCAAACAAACAAATAACCCAATCAATAAAGGGGCCAAGGAACTGAAGAGACAATTCTCAGAAGAAGATATACAACAAATATATGGAAAAATGTTCAACATCTCTAACAGAGAAATACAAGTCAAGACTACTCTAAAATTTCATCTGACTCCAGTCAGAATGGCAGCTATTAAGAATACAAACAACAATAAGTGTTGGTGAGGATTGCCTTTTCCAATATACATTGCTGGTGGGACTGCAAATTGGTGCAGCCAATCTGTAAAGCAGTATGGAGATTCCTTAGAAAACTTGGAATGGAACCACGATTTGACCCAGCTATCCCACTCCTTGGTTTATACCCAAAGGACTTAAGAAAAGCATACTACAGGGATGCAGCCATATCAGTGTTTATAGCAGCACAATTCACAACAGCTAAATTGTGTAACCTACCCATATGCCCTTCAGTAGATGAATGGAAAAGGAAAATGTGGTATAGATACATGGTGGAATATTACTCAGCATTAAAAGAGCATAAAAGCATGGTATTTCAACTAGTAAACGAATTTGGCAAAGTTGCAGGATACAAAATCAATACACATAAGTCAAAGGCATTTGTGTACATCAGTGACAAAGACTCTGAAAGGGAAATGATGAAAAATACCCCATTTGCAATAGCATCAAAAAAATAAAATACCTGGGAATCAACCTAACAAAAGAGGTGAAAGACCTCTATAACGAAAATTATAGAACACTAAAGAAAGAAATTATAGATGAACTCAGAAGATGGAAAGACCTACCTTGCTCTTGGATAGGTAGAATTAATATTGTCAAAATGTCCATACTACCAAAAGCATTATACAGATTTAATGCAATTCCAATCAAAATCCCAATGTCATTCTTCAAAGAAATAGAAATAGCAGTCATGAAATTCATCTGGAAAAATAAGAGACCCAGAATAGCCAAAGCAATCCTGAGCAAGAAAAGTGAAGCAGGGGGCATCACCATACCAGACATAAATTATACTATAGAGCAATAGTAACAAAAACAGCATGGTATTGGCACCAAAACAGACTGGTGGACCAATGGTACAGAATTGAGGATACAGAGACTAATACATATAATTACAGCTATCTTATATTAGACAAAGGTGCCAAAAATGTACAATGGAGAAAGGATAGCCTCTTCAACAAATGGTGCTGGGAAAACTGGAAATCCATATGCAACAAAATGAAATTAAACCTTTATCTCTCACCATGCACAAAACTTAATTCAAAGTGGATCAAGGACCTAGGAATTAGACCAGAGACAATACACCTAATAGAAGAAAATGTAAGCTCCAATTTCCAACATGTTGGATTAGGCCCCAAGTTCCTTAATAAGAATCCTGTAGCGCAAGAATTACTACCAAGAATTAATGAATGGGATAGATTTAAACTAAAAAGCTTCTTTTCAGCAAAAGAAACAATCAGTGAGGTGAATAGAGAGCCAACTAATTGGGAACAAATATTTAATACATGCACATCAGATAGAGCACTAATCTCTAGAATATATAAAGAACTCAAAAAACTTTACACTAAAAAAACAAATAACCCAATCAATAAATGGGCTAAGGAATTAAGAAGACACCTCTCAGAAGAAGATACACGATTAATCAACAAATACATGAAAAAATGTTCAACATCTCTGGCAATTAGAGAAATGCAAATCAAAACTACTCTAAGATTTCACTTCACTCCAGTCAGAATGGCAGCCATCAAGAACACAAGCAACAATAAATGTTGGAGAGGATGTGGGGAAAAAGGCACACTCATACATTGCTGGTGGGACTGCAAAATGGTGCAACCGTTATGGAAAGCAGTATGGAGATTTCTTGGAAAACTGGGAATGGAACCATCCTGTGACCCAGCCATCCCACTCCTGGGTCTATTCCCAAAGGACTGAAAAACAGCATATTACAGTGACAAAGCTATCTCAATGTTTGTAGCTGCGCAATTCATAATAGCTAGGTTGTGGAACCAACCTAGATGTCCCTCAATAAATGAGTGGATTAAGAAAATGTGGTATATACGCACAATGGAATTTTACTCAGCAATAAAAGAAAACAAATTAATGGCATTTGCAGGTAAATGGATGAAGTTGGAAGACATAATGCTAAGTGAAGTTAGTCAGTCTCAAAAATCCAAGTACCAAATGTTCTCTCTTATATAAGGAGGCTATTTCAAAGTATTGTTGGATGGGGGTACATAGGAGGATTAGAGGAACACTAGAATGGTCAAGGGAAGGGAGGGTAAGGGAGGGAGCAAGAGGGGAGGGAGGGGGAGAAAAAAAAGGTGGTTGAATGAGACGGATATCATTTTCCTTAATGCATGATTGAAGTCCCGAATTGTACGAATATACTTTGTATACAAACAGTTGTATGTAAAAAGATACTAAATATATGCACTATGAGTTGTACCTATTAAAAATTATAAAAATAAAATAAAAAAAAAGCATGGTATTTGCGGTAAATGGATGGATTTGGAGAATGTTCTGATAAGTGAAGTAAGCCAATCCTAAAAAACCAAATGCCGAATGTTTTCTCTGATATGAGGATGCTCACGCAAATTGGGGATGGGGGGAGGAGCATGGAAGGAATGGAGGAACTTTAGATAGGTCAAAGGGGAGGGAGCAAAGGGAGGGGCTTGGGGGTAGGAAAGATGGTGGAATGAGATGGACATCATTACCCTAATTACATGTATGAAGACATGAATGGTGTGAATCTACTTTGTATACAACCAGAGACTTGAAAAATTGTGCTCTATATGTGTAATATGAATTGAATTACATTCTGCCATCATATATAACAAATTAGAATAAATAATTTTTTTAAAACATGACAAAAGTCAACTGAGTATAAATGTGTTTATTTACAGTTTCTTAATTCTGTTTCATTGGGTTTATCTATACCATTAATCCATTAATCCATCTGTGTATCTTTATGAAGGTTTATGAAGGGTTTCTGTCTTGACTGCAGTAACTTTATAGTAAGTATTGCAATGAGGAACTATCAGGGAGTATAATTCTACTTTGTTCCTGTTCAAAATTATTTTAGATATTCTGAGTACTTTGATTGTCAATTTCTATAAAACATGCTAGAATTTTGGCAGAATGGCATTCAATCTATAAACCAATTTGAAAAGAATGCCATTTTAATAATGTTGAATTTTTCAAACCATGAATATGGAATGTCAACCAGTGATGCTGATTTTTAAAATTACTTGTGATTATTTGTAGTTTATAGGCACAAGTCTTAATCCTTATTTGTCAAGTTATTAAGTATTTTATTCTTTTTTTATTCTAGGGTGAATGGAATTGTTCTCAATTATTTTTTGGATTATCCATTGTAATGCATATAACTACTGATAATAAAAAAAATGATGTGTATATTGCTCTTGTATCCTGTGACCTTACTGATGTTATTTATTCTAGTAGTGTGCATATATGTATATGTGTGTGTCTTAGGGGTTTCCACCCATGAAATAACTGAACAAAAACAAACAGATTGTATTTCTTCCTTTGTAATATAGATGTCTGTTTGTCTCTTTCTTGCCTGATTGACTTATCTAGAATGATTATTTCAATGTTGGTTTTAGAGAGTGGACATCCTGACCTTAGCAGGAAAGCATACCATTTTCCACCATGACTTTGGTGTTGGGTGTGAGTTGATAAAATGCCCTTCTATTCTCATTTTTAAAAGAGTTTTTTTTTTAAATTCATCAATGCATGTTACATTTTTCCCCAAAGATTTTCCAGCATTTATTGATTTGGTCATATTTATTGATATGGTCATGTGTTTCATTATTCTATTTATACTGTAGATTTACATGAAGTGATTTTTGAAATGTACATGCCAGCTTTTCATCCAGGGTCATGTTGTATAATTCTTCTTATATGTTGTTGGAGTAGGTTTGTTGATTCTTTTTAAATTATTGTGTCATGAATTATAGTGGTTTATAATATATATTTTTTTCTTGTGATGTGTTTGCCTGGCTTTGTTTCCTCCTCTTCTATTTTCTTGAAGAATTTATGAAAATTTGTGTTTCTTTGTGAATGTTCTATGAAATTGGCCCATGAAGTAATTTGCCCAGAGCTTTTATTTATGAGCTTTTAAAAATTTAATTGTTAATTTCTTTAGTTGGTATAAGTCTCTTCAAATTTTCTAATTCTTTCTTGATTTAGTTTTGTAATTTGCATCTTTCTAGGAATTATTCTTCATAATGCATATTACTAGGTTGTAGACATGAAGCTGTTTAAAATATTCTACTAGTCTTTTAAATACTGTAAAATCTGTAATGATAGGCTGTTTTACTCCTGATTTTGGCAATTTGTATTCTCCCCCTTTTTTTGTCATGGCTAATGGTTTGTCTAATTTTTGTAGGTATTTTCAAAAGAACTACTTCAGGTTTAATTGATGTTCTCTATTGCATTTGTTTATTTTATTATTATTACCATGTGTATTACATTATAAACCACAAAATATAACATTACAACTATGTCTTTATACTCTCATACCTTCTAAGGTAATTATGACAAGAAGGGAAAAGTGTCTTTATTGAGTCTTTTATGTTAACTCACACATTTACCTTTCTAGAGTTCTTTATTTCTTCTTATGGATTCACATTCCAATCTGGTGTCAGTTTTTGCCCCAGTATATTAGCTCCTTTCATTCATTTCTCTTTTGTGCTAGTATGATGATGTATGTGACAGGTTTATTTGTTATGTGGCCAAAATACTGATTTATAAATATTGCTTTATGTGACTGATTTTTAAATAAGAGAACAAACTTTTATACTTCTAAATTTTATTTTATTTTAATTCAATTTAGTTCAATTTTATGATTTATCTACACTTCTATTAAATTTATATTTTATTTAATTGTCTTTATCAGTACCCTTTATTTCTTCAGGGGTGTCATTTTCTTTTAGGTTGAAGGACAACGTCCTTCAGCATTCTAGCAAATGTTTACTAAGAGAATTATCATCCTTTGTTTACCAGGAAATGTAATTGTTTATTTTCATTTTTGAAGGAAGCTTGCTCTCTGCAGGACTTTTGGTTGACATTTTTCTTCTGTACATTTTTCATCTGACTGCTTTCTAGCTTTCATTGATTTCATTACAACTTCAGGTGTTAATTTTATTCTCAATTCCTCATCTATGATGAGTCACATTTCAAGATTATCTCTTTGTCTTTTGTCAATTTGACCATTATTTGTGTAGGTGTGGTTCTTTGCATTTATAATGATTGAAGGTAATTGAATGTGTACTTTAATCTTTTTCATCAAAGTTGGGAAGTTTGAACTATTATTTCTTTACATATTCTTTATGTCACTTTCTATTTCTTCTTTCTGAGAACCCCATTATGTCCATGTTGATAATTGATAGCGTCCCATAAGTCTCTAAGGTTTGATTCACTTTTCTTCATGCTCCATTTTTTTTTTAATTCTGTTTAACAACTCAGATTTTCTGCCGAGTCCCTATTGTGAATTATTCATTTCAGTTATGATATTTTTAATCTCTGGAATTTCCATTTATCTTTTTTGTTTTGTATTATTAATAATATCTAATACATGCCAATATTTAAAACTATTTTTATCATGAAATAATTATAGACAGAAACTTGAAAAAGATGGCACAGAAAAGTCTTGCCTGTCATCAATTGCCTTCAGTAACTACATCTTACATGATTTTAGTTCAATATAAAAACTAGGAATTTAACAATACTACTGCATGTGTGTGTGTGTGCGCATGTGCACACACATGTGAACATTGTTCCATGTTATTTTACCTCACACGCAGGTTTGTGCAACTACCATCATGGTTACCATGCTGAGCTAACCATACCACAAATATCTTCCCAGGGTTAACTATTTAGTCTGCCTCCTCACCCACAACCTTTGGCCACATCTGTATTCATTCATTTCTGTTATATCACCATTTCAGTAATCATCATACAAATGGAAACATACCATATGTGACATTTTAAGAGTACCATTTTCCTACTCATAATGTGCTTCAATTTCATCCAAGCTGTTGCATGTGTCAATAGGTGGTTTATTTTTATGGTTAGGCAGTGTTCTGTGGCGCAGTTGTAAAGCAGCTTATCTGTTCTACAACTTAAGGGCATTTTCTAAATGGATTGTTTACTTTGTTTAATTGTTAAATTTCAAGAGTTCTTTGCATATTCTAATTCTTTCTTGCTATGTGTAGTTTTCTCCCAGTGTGTAGCTTGTATTTGTTCTCTTATAAAAATCATTCACATTGCAAAATTTTAAATTTTGATAAATCATGCTTTTGCTTTCATGTTTGAAAAATTTCACTTAGACCCTGAAATTTTTATCAATTTTATATTTGAAGTTTTATAATTTCAATTACTACTTTTACTCATATGATTCATTTTGAGTTGACTTTATCTTTTAGAGCAGTTGCAGGTTTATAAAAATTTCAGCAGAAAGTACAGGCAGTTCCCATATACTTGCTTTGCTCCTAGGTATTTTCCCCTAATATTACAACTTGCATTCATGAAGCACATTCATTGCAATTGATGTACCAATAAGGATACATTTTAACAAACTGAAGCCATATATTATAACTTGAATCTGGAATATCTTGCAAAGTCTCATGTCTTGAAAGCTTGGTCCCAGCTGGTGGTGCTATCAGGAGGTGGTAGAAACTTTAGAAGGTGGGGCCTAGTGAGATAACGTTGATTTTTTTTCTTTTTTATGTATTGTGACATGGTGATTGAAAGCTAATACACCAGTTTACATTAAGGATCATTCCTATGTTGTGTATTCTATAAGTTTTGAAAAATGCATGCTTCCATACATTTACCATTAGTTCGCCATAAAATCCCTCTGTCCTCCACTGAGTCATACCTCCCTCTACCATAGCCCTTAAAAACTATTTATCTTATCGCTGTGTCCATAGTTTCACCTTTTCTAGAATGTATATAGTTGGAATAATATAACAATATGTAACATTTTCAGATAAGATCTTTCACTTAGCAACACACGTTTTTAGGTTCTTTCATATTTTTTCTGGTGCAATACCTTATTTTTTTAATCATAGAATAATATTCCATTGTCTGGATACACCATGGTTTGTTTATTTGCTTACCTATTGAAAGACATCTTGGTTGCTTCCAAGTTTGGGCAATTATAAATAAAATTGTTAAAAACATTTATATGCAAGCTTTTGTTTGCATATAAAATTTGAACTCATTTGGTAAATATAAGGATTACAATTCAGGCATTATATAGTGAAATTATGATGAACTTTTTAAGAAACTGTCAAACTATCTTTCAAAGTGGCTATAACATTTTGTGCTCCTACCAGCAATGAATGAAAGTTCCCTTGCCATGCATACTGAATTTGATGTTACCAATAATTTGGAGATTAGCCATTCTAATAGGTGTGTTGTGGTTTGGTCATTGCTGTTTTAAGTTGTAATTTTCTAATACATTTATGTTTTCTCATTGTTGAGCTTTGGAAGTTCTTTGTATATTTTGTATAACATTTTATTTTCTGCTTGTGGTATTTTCTCTCAGATGTTGACTTGTCTTTTAATCCTTGAATAATATATTTAACAGAATTTTGCAGCTTTAATGAAGTCCAACTTACTAATTTCTTTTCATGGATCATGCTTCTGATATTGTATCTAGAAAGTCACCCTCAAACACAAAGTCAATAGATTTTCTTCCGTGTTGTCTCATAAGAGTTTTATGGTTTTGAATTTTACATTTAGCTCTATCTTCCATTTGGAGTTAAATTTTGTGACACATATAAGGTCATGTCAAGATTAATTTGTTTTTACATTATATCCATTAAGATATTTTTTGCTCCTTTATTAAAGATTAGTTAACTATTAGTGTAGGTTTATTTCTAGATTCTCTATTATATTCCACTGATCTACTTGTCTGTTCTTTGTTCAATAACACTGTCTTAATTACTGTAGTTTTATGTCTTGAAGTGATATAATGTCATTCATCCAACTTCATATATCTCTTTCAATATTGTGTTGATTATTCCAGAGCTTTTCAATTTCCATATTAATTGAAGAATGAGCTTGTCAATAAATTATAAGCAAAAGTTCACCCTGAGATTTTATTTGGGATTTCAATAAATCTATAGATCAAGTTGGGAAAAACTGACATCTTAACAATATTAAGATTTCCTACCCATGAATAGTAAATATTTCTCCATTTATTTACGTCTTCTTATTTCTTTTCTCAATATTTTGTAGTTTTCCATCTATGGATCATATATATATATATATATATATATATATATATATATATATATATATAGTTAGATTTATACCTAAGCATTTATTTATTTTCTTTTTCTTTCTTCTATTTTGTTTGTTTGTTTTTGATGCTAAAGTAAGTGGTATTGTGTTTTTCTTTTCAAATTGATTTTGATTACTGCTGTTTGGTAGGAAAGAAATCAACCTAAAAACTGACTTTGTCTTTTACAATCTTCCTATAATCTTCACTTTAGTTCCAGAGTTTTTTCTTATTGATTTTAGGGGTTTTCTGTATTTTATGTCATCTATAAACAAAGACAGTTTTCTTTCTTTTTTTCTTTGTCCTTTCCTTTCCTTTTTTTTTTTTTTTTTTTTTTTCTTTTTCTTTTAATACCAGGGATTGAACCAGGAGTGCTTTACCACTGAGCTACATCCCCAGCCCTTTTTATTTTAAGGCAGGGTGTCACAGTTGCTTAGAGCCTCATTAAAATGCTGAGGCTGGCCCCAAACTTGTGATCCTCCTTTCTCAACCTCCCAAGCTGCTGCAATTACAGGAGTATGACACTACACACCTTGATATCTTTTTTTTTCTTTTTGTCTTATTGCATTAGTTAGGATTTCCAACACAACACTGAAAGAAGTGGTAAGAGAAGACACATTTGCCTAGTCCCCATCTTAGCAGAAATGCATGTATTGTTCTTAAATTTATGTATAAAACTATTACATAGATGTTACTTTTCAAGTTGAAGACATTTTCCTCTACTCCTAATATGGTGAGAGCTTTATTCCAATGGGTACTTCATCTTATCAAATGCTTTCTCTGTAAGTATTAATATCATCATACAATTTTTCTCCTTTAACCTATTATATGTTAGAATACATTGATTGATATTCAAATTTGAACCAAGCCTTCTTACATAGAAAAACATTTCATGTGTTCATGGTATGTAATTATTTTATACATTCTTTCTTTCACTTTGTGAATATTTTGTCAATATTTGTCTGTGGTTGAGTGATATCCGTCTGTAGTTTCCCTTTTTGTAATGTTTTTGGTTGGTTTTGATGTTAGGATAATATGTGCCTCATAAAGTAAGGTATGATGTATAACCTATGTTTCTATTTTCTTGAAGAGACTGTAGAAAATTGGTACAAATATATCCTTAAATGTTCAGTGGAATTCATCAATAAATCCATCTGGATGTGGTGCTTTCTACTTTGGAATGTTATTAATTTTTTTAATTTAATTTCTTTAATACATATAAGCTTATTCAAATTATCTACTTTTTCCTTGTGTGTGATTTGATATTGAGTCCTTCAAGAAATTAAAGCATTTAATCTTACTTATCAGTTATAAAGAGTTGTTAATAATATTTAATTACAATCCATTTTATATCCATGGGTTCATTTTTGTTGATTCATCTTTCATTACTGATATTAATACTATGTCATCTCTCATTTTCTATTTTTTTTTTTACTTAACCTGGAAAATTTATTGATTTTATTGATATTTTCAGAGAACCACCTTTTGATTTTGTGGGTTTTTACTACTGACTTTTAAAAATTAACTGTTTGGTTTTTTTTTTTTTTTGCAGTTTCTTTATTATTCTTTCCCTCTTGTACCCTTGGATTTAATGTTTTCTTTCTTAGTTTTCTAAGGTGAAAGATTAGATTACCAATTTTTAGTTTTTCCCAATGGATGCATTTGATGCTATAAATTTCCACTCAATTTTTTTTTCAAAATTTCTTTTTGCCATTCACCAAAGATGTTGATAAGTTGTATTTTAATTTCTATTCAGCTAAAATACATTACAATCTCTTAAGACTTGTTCTTTGATCCATATGGTATTTAAATAAATGTTATCTAATCTTCAACAATTTTTAACTTTTTTTCTATAACTGATTTATAGTTTAATTCCATTGTGATCTGGGAGTATACTGTGCATGGTTTATATTATTTTAAATTATGTAAGGTGTGTCTTATGTTCCAGAATGTAGTCTATCTTGCTGAATATTCCATATGAACTTGAAAAGGATGTGTTTTCTATTGTTGGATGGGATTGTTTATAAATATTCATCAAACCCAGTTGACAGATAATGTTGTTCTGTTGACCTATGTATTTAGAAATGTCTGCTGACGGATCTGCACATTACTAACAGAAGCACATTAAAGTTTCCAACTCTAACAGTAGATTTGTCTTTTTATTTTCACAGTTTTATTGGTTTTCTCCTCATATATTTTAAGGCTCTGTTCTTAGGTAAATACAAGTTAAGGACTTCTTCATCTTCCTAAGGAAATGATCACTCTATCTTTATTAAACAATTCTCTCCTGATACTTTTTCTTGTTCTGAAGTCTGTTTTGCCTGACATTAATATAGCCACTCAACATTGCTTTTGATTAATGTTATCATGACACATATTTCATCATCGTTTCACATTTAATCTATCTGTACCTTAATATTTAAAGCTAGTTTCTCAGAGACACTATATAATTTGACCTTGGCTTTTATACCCACTCGGACAGTCATCTTTTTCAATTGGCATATTCTGACCATTCACATATAAAGTGATTATTGAGATAGTTGAGTTAATATATTTCATGTTCATAAATGTTTTCTTTTTCATGCTCTTATTATTTATTTCTTTTTATGTTTTTTTTTTCTGCTTCTTTAGTTTTATTTGAGTATTTATATGATTTCATTTTCTTTTTTTTAGTGTATATAAACTACACATTTTTATATTAGGTTGGTTGCCCTAGAGTTTTCAATATACATTTATAACTAACTAACATATTTTCACTTCCAACTAAAACAACACTGCTTCATGTGTAATGTGGGTACCTGTGATGGAGCGTTTTCAGTTCCTTCTGCTCATTCCTTGCTCCACTTATCCATGCATTATCATCACCCACATATTCTTGCTATTATAAATTTGAAGTTTTCTATTGTATATTTGAGACAAGGAACGACAGAAATTTTTATTTAATTTTCATTTATTTCTTCCTTTTTGCTCTTTGTTTCTTCATACACACCCTACTTTCTGACCTAATCATTTTCATTTGTTCTAAGGAACTTCTTTAAAACCTTCTTGCAAGTATATGGGTGGCCAAATTGGAATTTGATTGTGTGAGTAGGTCTTTATTTCATTCTCATTTTTTGGAAGAATATTTATATTGGATACCAAAGTCTAGATGAGTAATTTTCTTCTTTCAATATTTTAAAATATTTTTTGACTTTCTTCAATACTTGCATTTTTCCTCACAAGTAATCTAGTGTATTTTTTAATTCCTGTTTCTCTGTAGGTAAGGTTTCTCCTCTCCCCAGATTCTTCTAAGAATTTGCCTTTATCTTTGCTTTTCTGCAATTTGAATATGATATGCCTAGTTATATTTTAACCTGCATGATGTTCATTGAAATTTAAGTACTGTGATTTGATAATTTCATTAATTTTGGAAAATTCTCAACCATTATAACTTCAAATATTTTGTCTCATTATCCCTTTCTCCTTCTGCTATTTACATTAGACATATGTTACAACTCTGTAGCTGTCCACTCTTTTTTTTTTTTTTTTTTGTGGTACTGGAGATTGAACTCAGGGGCACTCGACCACTGGGCCACATCCCCAGCCCTTTTTTTTGTATTTTATTTAGAGACAGGGTCTCACTGAGTTGCTAAGTGCCTCGCCATTGCTGAGGCTGGCTTTGAACTCGCAATCCTCCTGTCTCAGCCTCCCAAAGTGCTGGGATTACAGGCGTGCGCCACCGCGCCCGGCTAGCTGTCCACTCTTTGTTGATATTTCCTTCCAGCTTTAGAATTACAACTTCTTTTTATATTTTAATTTGGAAGTTACTGTGTACATACATTCATGTTAACTGGTTCATTCCTTGGCTGTATGCATTCCCTGGTGAGCTCATCAAAACCATTATTAATTTTATTACAGTGCTTCATGTTTTCTAGTATTTTCTCTTGATATTCTTTGAGTGTCCATCTCTATACTCACATTTTTCATTTGTTCTTGCTTGTTGTCCACTTTCCCAATAGGTCCTTTAGCATGTTAGCACATTAATCATACTTATTTTAAATTTATGGTTTAATAATTCCAAAATTTGTGCCACATTTAATTGTTTGCTAATTTAGTATGATTTTTTTTTCCTTTTAGGATGTTCTGTAATTTTTATTGAAGGCCCATCTATTAAAAGCAGCTGAGACAAATAGGTCTCTATTGTGGGGTTTTATGTTTTCTTTGCTAACAGTTAGTCTGTGTTTACTGCTTACTGTGGATTTAGATGTTAGAAGCTACAGTTTCTCCTAGTTTTCTTGTTTTTGTCTTCTTAATTATCTTTGGTTTTCCCTAGTGACTTCTTAAATAAATTCTGAGACTTGAAATTCTTTCATTTATAATCCCTATTATTATATATAAATATGTTACATATATCTATATATACAAATATCAATATAAATAATATCAAGGTGGTGATCAGTCTGTAAGAAAGTAAGTTTCTATATTCTTATGATTAGTTCTCAGCCTTTTTAGTAAGCTTCTGCCCCTGAACTGTGACTGTCACATGTGTTTTTCTGTCCCTAGCTCAGTGACACAAGAAGACCAGACAGGAAAGGAATTGAATATTTCCATGGTTTTACATGGAAGGCTGGAGCAGGGTAGAATTGGATATTTTTCTTCCCCTAGGTTGATTTTCACCATAGTAGAGCTGGTGGAAGTAAAAGATATGAAAGTGTCGGTATTCCCTTATAAATGTCCCTTTGGGGGCTTGTATTTCTTAAGCTTATTTACACTGAGTCTCCAGAAGTTTTCATTTACTTCCTCCATGGGATAGTGGTTCCAGAGTGGGTTTTTGTTTCTGGACTACTACTCTAGAAAGCTGTGGTTATCTGTATTGACATGTTTGTCCAATTTTGAGACAGAAATTTGCTCAGTATGTACCTAGAATGGCCTTGGCCAATTTTGAGTGTTTTCTTTATTAAAGGTATAACTTGGATGCATTTTAGGGTTGAGATTCTAAACATTTCAACTCCTTCTTCATTAGAAAGGAGACAGTTCATCCCTTAAAGAACAGTTGTATAGAAGAAAGTGAACAGGGAGCCAGAGGAGGGAAGGGAAAGGGGAAGCACTGGGACTGAATTGGAACAAATTATATTCCATTATTTTTTTACATTTATTTATTTTTAAATTTTGATTTGTTATATATGACAGGAGAATGCATTATAATTCATATTACATATATAAAGCACAATTTTTCAAGTCTCTGACTGTACACAAAGTAGAGTCACATCATTTGTGTCTTCATACATGTACTTAGGGTAATGATGAGAATCACATTGTACCATCTTTCCTACCCCCATGTCCCCTCTCTTCCTTTCCCTACCCTTTTCCACTTTGCCCTATCTAGAGTTCATCTAATCCTCCAATGCCCCCTGCCCTGCAGCACATTATGAATCAGCATCCTTAAATCAGAGAAAACATTCAGCATTTGGTTTTTTGGTATTGGCTAATTTCACTTAGCATTATGTTCTCCAACTCCATCCATTTAACTACAAATGCCATGATTTTATTCTCTTTTAATGTGAAATAATATTTCATTATATATATATGTACATATATATATATATCTATATCACATTTTCTTTATTCATTCATCTACTGAAGGGTATCTAGGTTGGTTCCACAGTTTAGCTATTGTGAATTGAGCTGCTATAAACATTGATGTGGCTGTGTCCCTGTAGTATGTTGTTTTTAAGTCCTTTGGGTATAAACCGAGGAGTGGGATAGCTGGGTCAAATGGTTGTTCCATTCCCAGTTATCCAAGGAATCTCCATACTGCTTTCTATATTGGCTGCACTAATTTGCAGTCCCACCAGCAATGTATGAGTGTGCTTTCCCCCCTACATCCTCACCAACACTTATTGTTGTTTGTATTATTAATAGCTTCCATTCTGACTGGAGTCAGATGAAATCTTAGAGTGGTTTTGATTTGCATTTCTCTAATTGCTAGAGATGTTGAACATTTTTTCATATATTTGTTAATTGATTGTATATCTTCTTCTGAGAAGTGTCTGTTCAGTTCCTTGGCCCTTTTATTGATGGGCGTTATCTGTTTTTTTTTTGGTGTTAGGATTTTTGAGTGCTTTATATATCCTACAGATTAGTGCTCTATCTGATGTGTGTGTGTTAAAAATTTGTTACCAATTGTAGGCTCTATATATTCACCACACTAATTGTTTCTTTTGCTGAGAAGAAGCTTTTTTAGTTTGAATCCATCCCATTTATTGATACTTGGTTTTAATTCTTGTGCTATAGGAGTCTTATTAAGGAAGTTGGGGCCTAATCTGACATGATGGAGATTTAGGCTTACTTTTTCTTCAAAAAGGCATAGTGTCTTTGGTTTAATTCCTAGGTCCTTGATCCACTTTGAGTTGAGTTTTATGCATGTTGAGAGATAGAGGTTTAATTTCATTTTGTTGCACATGGATTCTAGTTTTCTCAGCACCATTTGTTGAAGAGGCTATCTTTACTCCAATGTACATTTTTTGTGCCTTCGTCTAATATAAGATAACTGGAATTATGTGGGTTAGTCTCTGTATCCTCTATTCTGTACCATTGGCCTACAAGTCTATTTTGGTGCCAATACCATGCTGTTTTTGTTACTATTGCTCTGTAGTATATTCCATTCTTGTATAAGTATGTCAAAATGAACCCAATATGATATATAACTATAATGTACTAATAAAATATTTTTAAAAAGATTTTGTACTGCTGGGATTACCACTAAGGTTACACCTGTGGCTTGTATAAAATAAATATTGACCTTGTCCATATTTTCCTGGCCACTCTCTGGCAGCTAGTGTTCTGCTAATACAGGGAGGTCATGGAGAAAGGTTTGAATCTGACTGAATTTCTTACCCTAATACATGTGTAAGTGTTAGCGAAAACATGAGTGCTTAATGGGATAGAGTGTAGGGACTATACTTGGCCTATTAGATTTCTGGACTTCCTACTGTTAGGGCCATGTGTCTGAATACTATGTTTTTTATCTAGACACTCATAGAGGTATATTACATTTCAATGTCAAAATGAACTTAGTTTTTTTTTTAAGTCACTTGAAGTCAAATGACAAAGTTTTGTTTTGAGAGATAACTAGGTATATTATACACCAAATTTGATGTAGGTAGAAAGTAGATCTTGCCTTTAGTTGAGGCAAATCTGATGTTCAGAATAATGCTGGGTTAGTTATAGGACCTAATTTCATGGGTCAGGAGCTATCATTTGTGTGAAGTTTTAGAACACCAGATGCCATGAGTAAGTGTGCAAATTTAAAACATCTGCAGATTTTTCTATATAGAATGAAAAGCAAATGAAATTTAGAAAAACAATGAAACTCATAAAGTTTATGGATGGGCTTTGAAAAGGGAAAAGCAAGAAAAATTCAGACACTAGAGAAGTTAATATAAGTACTTCAAAGAGATCAGCAATTTTTCCTGAACCTTCCTTTCTTCTCTGTAAGCATATTTTTTCTACTTTAAAAGTAATTATAGAAAATTCTGAAAATGTGGGAAAGAATAAAGGAGAGAATTTAAATCTCACTTAGTTCACAAATCCAATGTTATATCTATTCCCCTATTTCAGTGTATATTATTACATTCTTTCAACATTTCCCCCTAATAACATGTATCAACCAGAAGTGTCAAGATAATACCTCTCTGTGGATTTAAATATTTAGCCAATATGTGAATGGCATTTTAGTTCTAGAGATAGAGATAGCACTAGTAAAGAAATTTTGTGGATGCAGAAGAGTTAGAGTGAGGGGATAAATTTGGGCTTGATAGCCTCTGAGGTCCTTTTCAATTTATTGAGTGTACTTGAAATTTGAGAATAAAGAGAGCTTTAAGGTAAAACAAAGAATTTCTCCATCTGAAATTTTGGAAAGTATGTTCCATGAGCAACAAGTTCTAGAACATGTTCATTAGTGTCCACTGGTAAACACTATTTCTTAATCTTATAGTTTAATAGTGACTGAGTTGTACAAAACCAAATTTATCATGTCATTTGATATGATAATATGCAATACTATTCTCTGAAAGACAAGGTAGAGTACTTCCTGTGTACCCATGAAAAATATATTTCTCAAATAAAGATGGCAAACAGTGACCACAAGATCTACCGTTCCAAAGTACAGTCATATGCCACTTAACAAGGGAGATGAATTCTGAGAAATGCATCATTAGTATTTTTTATACCTTTATTTTATTTGTTTTATTTTTATGTGGTGCTGGGGATCGAACTCAGTGCTTCATGCATGCTAGGCAAGCGCTCAACCACTGAGCCACAACCCTGGGCTGTATCATTAGTATTTGATTCACTGTTATGTGACCACCATCCTAAATGTGGTCCATCACTGATCAAAATGTCAAATTGTGCATGACTATATAATTTTGGGAAATTCTGCCCTAAAGCTATTTGTAATGCTGCTTGCTCATATTTCTAGACACATCCAAAAAAGAAAACTTCAGACCCATATCTTTAATAAACATAGATGCAAAAATTCTCAATAAAATTCTAGCAAAACAGATACAGAAACATACCAAAAATATAATACACCACGATCAAGTGGGGTTCATTCCAGGGATGCAAGGATGGTTCAACATACGGAAAACAATAAATGTAATTCACCACGTCAATAGACTCAAAGATAAGAAACATATGATTATCTCAATAGATGCAGAAAAAGCATTTGACAAAATACAGCACCTCTTCATACTCAAAACACTAGAAAAACTAGGGATAACTAGAACATATCTCAACATCATAAAAGCTATATATGCTAATCCCCATACCAACATTATTCTATATATATATATATATATATTTTTTTTTTTTTGGGCCACATCCCCAGCCCTTTTTTGTATTTTATTAGAGACAGGGTCTCATTGAGTTGCTAAGTTCCTCGCCATTGCTGAGGCTGGCTTTGAACTCACGATCTTCCTGCCTCAGCCTCCCAAGTGCTGGGATTACAGGCGTGCGCCACCGCGCCCGGCCAACATTATTCTAAATGGAGAAAAATTGAAAGCATTCCCTTTAAAAACTGGAACAAGACAGGGATGCCCTCTTTCACCACTTCTATTCAACATAGTAATTGAAAAGCTGGCCAGAGCAATAAGACAGACGAAAGAAATTAAAGGGATACAGATAGGTAAAGTAGAACTCAAATTATCATTATTTGCTGATGATATGATTTTATACCTAGAAGACCCAAAAAATTCCACCAGAAAACTTCTAGAACTCATAAATCAATTCAGCAAAGTAGCAGGATACAAAATCAACACCCATAAATCTAAGGCATTTCTATATATCAGTGACAAATCCTCTGAAAGGGAAATGAGGAAAACTACCCTGTTTACAATAGCATCAAAAAAAAAAAAAAAACAAAACTTGGGAATCAACTTAACCAAAGACGTGAAAGACCTCTACAATGAAAACTACAGAACACTAAAGAAAGAAATTATGGAAGACCTTAGAAAATGGAAAGATCTACCCTGTTCTTGGATAGGCAGAAATAATATTATCAAAATGACCATACTACCAAAAGCACTATACAGATTTAATGCAATGCCAATCAAAATCCCAATGACATTCCTCATAGAAATAGAAAAAGCAGTCATGAAATTCATCTGGAAAAATAAGAGACCCAGAATAGCTAAAGCAATCCTTAGTAAGAGGAGTGAAGCAGGTGGCATCACTATACCAGACCTTAAATTATACTACAGAGCAATAGTAACAAAAACAGCATGGTATTGGCACCAAAATAGGCCAGTAGACCAATGGTACAGAATAGAGGACACAGAGACTAACACATATAATTTCAGTTATCTTATATTAGACAAAGGTGCCAAAAATGTACATTGGAGAAAAGATAGCCTCTTCAACAAATGGTGCTGGGAAAACTGGAAATCCATATGCAATAAAAGGAAATTAAACCTATATCTCTCACCATGCACAAAATTCAACTCAAAGTGGATCAAGGATCTAGGAATTAGACCAGAGACACTACACCTAATAGAAGAAAAAGTAAGCTCTAATCTCCAACATGTTGGATTAGGTCCCAAGTTCCTTATAAGAATCCTGTAGCACAAGAATTAATACCAAGAATCAATAAATGGGATAGATTCAAATTACAAAGCTTCTTCTCAGCAAAAGAAACAATCAGTGAGGTGAACAGAGAGCCTACTAATTGGGAACAAATTTTTACCACATGCATGTCAGATAGAGTACTAATCTCTAGAATATATAAAGAACTCAAAAATCAAAACACCAAACAAACAAATAACCCAATCAATAAATGGGCCAAGGAACTGAACAGACACTTCTCAGAAGAAGATATACAATCAATCAATAAATACATGAAAAAATGCTCAACCTCTCTGGCAATTAGAGAAATGCAAATCAAAACCACTCTAAGATTTCATCTCACACCAGTCAGAATGGCAACTATTAAGAACACAAACAACAATAAATGTTGGAGAGGATGTGGAGAAAAAGGCACACTCATACACTGTTGGTGGGACTGCAAAATGGTGCAGCCAATATGGAAAGCAGCATGGAGATACCTTGGAAAACTTGGAATGGAACCACTTTATGACCCAGCTATCCCACTCCTTGGTCTTTACCCAAAAGACCTGAAAACAGCATACTACAGGGATACAGCCACATCAATGTTTATAGCAGCACAATTCGCAATAGCTAAACTGTGGAACCAACCTAGATGCCCTTCAGTAGATGAATGGATAAAGAAAATGTGGTATGTACACACAATGGAATATTACTCAGCAATAAGAGAGAATAAAATCATGGCATTTGCAGGAAAATGGATGGAGTTAGAGAATATAATACTAAGTGAAGTTAGCCAATCCCAAAAAGCCAAATTCCAAATGTTTTCTCTGATATAAGGAGGCCAATTCACAGTCGGGTTGGGATGGGGAGCATAGGAGGATTAGAGGAACACTAGAATGGCCACTGGGGAGGAAGGGGAAGGGAGGAAGCAAAAGGGTGAAGGAAAAAAAAAAAAAAAAGATGGTAGAATGAGATGGATATCATTACCCTAAATGTATGTATGAAGTCACAGATGGTGTGAATATACTTTGCATACAACCAGAGATTTGTAAAAATGTGCTCTATATATATGTAATATGAAATGTAATGTATTCTGCTGTCATTTATAACATCTTAGAATAAAAAATAATTAAAAAAAAAAAAAAAAGGATCGGCTGGCAGAAAAAGGACACTGGAGGCTTGTGCCCTAGAGAGAATTAGATAAAAGACATAATGAACCAGGGCATGAGTCAAAGAGAACCAGAGAACTGAGACAAAGTTGGCACTGACCCACTCTAGCTCTGCTTTTACCCATTGTGGGGAGTTTAGAGAAACCATTTAATCAGGGCTTCTGGGAAACTAGTCACTCCCAAGTTATCTCCTTGAATTAGAAGCTGCTTTTTGTGATGAAAAATATTAAAAATGGAAGCTCCTTCCTTAGTTTTAAATGAAAAGTGTCTTAGGAAATCTACTTTCTAACTAGGCTGTGATAATCCAATTCACTGTACTACAAAACTCTCTTGTTTTTAATTTCTATAGGGATTAGCATAACACTGTAATAATGTTCAGGTGGGGACTAAGGCAAATTGGGAAAGTTTATAGAGAAGTTGAATGAAATCAATATGATAGCAGTAATAAAGCACTGTGTCCTCAAGAGGGTTGCAACTACTCTTTCGTAAATTTGTATTTGTAGAGATCTCTGAAGGGATGCAAATAGGTTCTACTATTCCTATTCAAAGAAGGAGAAACTTTAGGTCTTCCAGTAATCTTTATGATGGACATTCTAGACAGCAGGAGAGAGATGTTCATTTCAGAGTAGGACAGACCTGAATTTTAAGTCTTACTCTATGGATTCTCTTTTGCCTTGCACCCAGGTCGACTTGGGTTCAAGCCACAAAGAGCTCTACAAATCCACAAGATCTCAAATTACAACATGTTCTACCTTGACTCTTTAGCATTGCCTTGGGGACATTTGTTTTTGCAAAGATTCATCTCCTCATCTGAACAAAATTAATTTGGTGAGGCTAGGGTTGTGGCTCAGAGGTAGAGCGCTTGCCTAGCATGCATGAGGCACTGGGTTTGATCCTCAGCACCATATAAAAATAAAATAAAAATATTGTGTCCACCTGTACTAAAATAAATATTTTTTAAAAATGGACTTAGTGATACTTAAAACTCAGAGTCCAAACAAGGTAAATTTTTATTTTATTTTTTGATTTGATTTTTCATTTATCATGCTTTTGTTAGTGCTTGTAATTATAAAAATAGTGGAGTTCATTGTGACAGGATCATATGAGCACATAGCATGATTTACTACAATTCATTCCCTTACTAATTCATACCCCTTTCCTCTGGTTTCCCTTTCCTGTCCCCTTCCTCTACTCTTCTCCTCTTCCCTTTATTTATTTACATGTATTTTTCTTCCATTGGGCATTATACGTATACATAAAAGTAGAATTCAGTGTGGTATATTCATACTTGCACATAGTGTAATTTTGTCAGTTTTATTCCCTAGTTCTTCCTCTTTCTCTCTCTTCTTCCCTAACCCTCAATATACTACTTCTCCTCTACTGATGTCTCTTCTATTTTTATGAGATCCTTCCTCCATTTTTTAAGTTCTATTTTTCTCTATAACATCTGCATATGAGAGATAGCATTTGATCCTTTACTGAGTCTGGCTTATTTCACCTAGCATGATGTTCTCCATTCCATCCACTTACCAACAAGTGGCATATTTCATTGTTCTTTATTGCTGAGTACAACTCCATTGTGCATATATGCCACATTCTCTTTATCCATTCATCTTTTGACAGACACCTAGGCTGGTGCCATAACTTGGCTATTATTAATTGTGCTGATATAAATATTGAAATGCATGTATCACTATTGCATACTGATATCAGCTCTTTTGGATAAATACTGAGGACCAAGTGGTGGGGTCATTTGGTGGTTCCATTCCTACTATTTTTTTTTTTTTTTTTTTTTTTGTGCAATCTCCATACTACTTTCCAAAATGGTTGTACTGATTTGCAATCCCTCCAACAATGTGTAAGTGTTCCCTTTTCCCAAAGTCCTTGCCAGCATTTGTTATTGCTTATATTCTTGATGGCTGTCATTCTAATTGGAGTGAGTTGAAATCTCAGTGTTTTAATTTGCATTTCCCTGAATGCTACTGATATTGAACATTTTTTTTTCATATATTTGTGGCCATTTTTATTTTTTGTTTATTTAGAGACAGGATCTTGATATGTTTCCCTGGCTGTGGCTAGAACTCACAATTCTCTTGCTTCAGCTTAATAAGAAGATAGGATTATAGGTGTGTTTCTACCATGCCTGGCTGATAAATGAGGCAATTTTTTTTTTTTTTTTTTTTTTGGTGGTACTGGGGATTAAACTCAGGGGCACTTGACCACTGGGTCACATCCCCAGCCCTTTTTTGTATTTTATTTAGAGACAGGGTCTCACTGAGTTGCTAAGTGCCTCGCCATTGCTGAGGCTGGCTTTGAACTCACAATCCTCCTGCCTCAGCCTCCTAAAGTGCTGGGATTACAGGCGTGCGCCACCACGCCCGGCTAAATGAGGCAAATTTTAAAGGTACCTAGGAATGTCCATCAAGTTTTTCAATAATATAATAAGTAAATAATTTTTAAAAAGCATTTGCTAAGCAAGTTGGTGGCAGGCCAGGCATATTTTACCTCCTTTGGTATTTAAGTTACAGATCATCAATGTTGACATTTTCTTTAAATGGCAGTAAAATGTCTTGATTCTCAGTCATTCATGTTCCAGGGAAGTTATTTAATCTGAGATGACTGTATAAATTATTTAACATTGCTATCTTTGGTCATGTGTATTTTAAAATAATTCCATCCCATCCCAGTACAAAGTAGATTTGGAGTTAAAGAGCCCTCAGTGGAAGGCTCAATTCCTTATGACTTTAGACTAAATCCCTTAACATTTATGAGTCTCAATTTCCTCATGAATAAATTGCCCATGGTACCTGTCCTATCTATTTCACAGTAATGTCGTCGGGAGCAATTGAGATAGAGTGTTTGGAATTATGATGTGAACTCAGTAAAGCAGAACATATCTCTCAAGTGACAATCAGCGATGGAGGAAGAGGGTTCATGGGTCTTTGCTGCTAAGGCTCTTTTAGGACGAAGGGACATTGGTGAGTAAGACTTCATGATTCTAATTCTAACTTCATGTGCCTGTGTCATCTTAGATGTGATTTTTCCTCTTTGTTCTCTATATTATTAAAAAATAATTATTCTCCATCTGATGAAAATAATTTGGAAAGTGGAATAAAAGGTGATTTAAATAGATTCTAAGATTTTTCACTTCTCTGCATTCCAGGACTTGGTTATAGTCCAGTTACAATCCTTTTCTGCTGGCATTCTAAAAGAGGGGGGTCAACATTTGTAAGCCTAATTGGATTAGGTCATTCATAGTGAGATACCTGCCAAAGACACAGTGTATTCTGATAAACCTGCTGTTTTTCTGTAAAATTACATCTTTTCTTCTTTCTTTAAAAGACACAAAAACACAGTTTAGCCTCTTTTTGCAAAGAACTTTTTATCCCACATTTTTTGCTGTTTGGATACCAGGTGCCAAGAAGCAAGTGATCCCACAGGAATTTCACTTTGGCACTGCTGAGGACAAAGGGGTCATTTTAAAAATGTCACAATCCTGAGCAGGCTCAGCACCTAGTTTGAAGCCGGGAGCCTGATTAATTGGGCTGTCACTCCCAACAGTTCTGAGCTTTGGCCTTTTCATTTGCCAAGAGAAAAGAAGGCAGCATTCCTCCTCTTAATTTTCACAACCTCAAGCCAACAGAATGTGACAGAGGCTGAGTATTTCTCAACCATAAATTTCTTCTCCCTACAATAGTTAACCTCACTGGTTCTTTTCAGTTGTCAAATTGAGATAACATGCCAAACTAAAATTTGAATGCTAGGAACCATTCTTCTTATTTTATTTTTTAATTAATTGATTGTTTTTTTCAGTGCTGTAGATGGAACCAAGTACTAACATGTCTAACATTAGCAAGCATGTCTACTACCAAACTTAAATCCCCAGGTCTTATTATTTCTTAATTAATCATTGATGCTAGTTTTTATGATAATAGTAATAATAGCTGACATCTATCATGTTCTTATTGCATGCAAGACTTTGGGTAGAGC
Organism: Tamias sibiricus; assembly: GCA_025594165.1. Lineage (NCBI taxonomy): Eukaryota > Metazoa > Chordata > Mammalia > Rodentia > Sciuridae > Tamias > Tamias sibiricus. The sequence continues at coordinate 122,389,621 of CM046657.1, read as the reverse complement.
TTTTTACATGCAATATCCCTCCCAGAAAATCTGTGAGATCAATATTGTTATTATCCTCTAGATTGATAGATGAAGAACCTGAAGATTATTAAATTGGGAGATTAAATTACTTGCCCAAGGATGCAGAGGTCTTTTTTTTTTGCAGGGGTGGGGCGGGGCGGAGAGTGCCAGGGATTGAATTCAGGGGCATTCCACCACTAAGCCACATCCCCAGCTCTATTTTGTATTCTGTTTAGAGACAGGGTCTCATTGAGTTGCTTAGAGCCTCATTTTTGCTGGGGCTGGCTTTGAACTCCCAATCTTCCTGCCTCAGTCTCCCAATCCTCTGGGATTATAGACATGTGTGCCACCACACCTGGCCCAGAGGTCTTGAATGGGTTCTCAAACAAAAACATTTCTTGTTAGAATTTAGGCAAAGTTTCTTACGCTGGGAATGCCATTTTAATAAAAGGGAAGTTTATTAGGGGCCACGCATGGAAGGGGGAGAAGAAGGGAAAAACAGGGACGGACGGGAACAGGGGCAGGCACTGAGTGCGGTTTCAGTCTGGGGCTGGCTTAAATAGAGTGGGGGTCAGAAAGCCCCCCTGGAGTGAGTCCTTGCCCTATAGGCTACCAGAGGTCAGGAGGTGATGGCCAGGGCACCTGCTGGCCAGGTTTGCTGGCCATGCTGAGGATCCTGGGAAGTGTAGTCTTTTTTACAAAGTACCTGGGAGGTATGTGTGGCCTTCTGCCTGGGAGGTGAAGCCTCCTGCCCAGAATCCAACATTTCTGATCACAAATATCAAGCTTTGGGACATTCTCTGCTACTTGCTCCTACATATAGGTCTAAATTTAAAATCTCAGCCAATAATATTTTTAAAGCCAAAAGACTTTGAAGCCCTAATCAGACAGAAACTATCAATTACTTACTGCAAATCTTGAATTGGGCTTCTTTCTAATTATCAAGAGGGGAACAGTAAAATCCATTCCTACCTCAAAGCAGGGAGTAAGTGGTAGATTATAGGTTGAACTATATAAAGTTGCTAATTATTGACAAAATTAAGGCAATCTAATGTGGATGTACATTATCAAAGTGCTCTATGTTAGGCATTAACCATGATATTTCAAACAGGAGACAGGTAAGAAATGTATGTTTGTAAAATATTAAATATAAAGCAAGAAAAGAAACGGGAGCAAAGTTTGGTGGCAGAACTTGTGTTTAGCACATGCAGGCTCTTGTGTTTGATCCTGCGTACCACAAAATAATAAAAAAATAAATAAAGGCTATAAGAGATTCTGGATGTACGAAGAACTGGAAAGGATAAGCTTTAACAAAAGACATTGATATACAATAAAAATAAAAACAAAAACCACTTTGTTGGCCTGCAAAATACATATTACCAGTTTTTAACACCAGTTTATAAAACAGTCAGTAAGCTGGATGAGGTGGTGCACATTTGTAATCTAGCAACTCAGCAGCCAGAGCCAGGAGGATTGCAAGTTCAAGGTCACTCTTAGCAAGTTAGTGAGATTCTCAGTAACTTAACAAGTCCCTGTCTCAAAATAAAACAAACAAACAAAAAAATTAAAAGGGCTGTTGTAAGCTGCCTGGTACCGTAACCCGGGATGAAAACTCTCCGAGGCAGAGTTAAGCTTTTACTACTTTTACTTCTACTTTCTTAGAGAGAGCTTAGAGAGGGAAAGAAAGATTTTTAGAGAGAAAGATTAAAGCGAGCTTTCTTGTCTTCTTAGCTTAGAGTAGAAAGAAAGATAGAAAGATAGAGCTTAGAGCTTAGCTTAGAGAAAGATTAGAGCTTCTTTCTTCTCTCTTCTTTCTTCCTTCTTTCTTCTGTCTTCTGTCTTCCTCAGGAGCCTCGGCCTAACTCTGACCAGTCATTTCTCTTCTGTCTTCTATCTTGTTTCTCTTCTGTAACCGCTCTGCCTACGTTCTGGCCGCTCTAATTCTGACCGACCGAGTGACTGCCCGGCTGACTGAATTCTCCGTTCTCCTAACTCGGACCGCTTTCACCCGGTTATATACCTTCAGCTTTTCGGGTGCCTACAGGTGCGTCACATACATATCAGGTGGAACTTATGGCTTCCAGCTAGCTGCAACAGCCCTTCCTAATTAGGGCTCCTTCATATTCCTTCCCTTTAGTTTAAAAAGGTGCTTTCTATTTTCTCTATTTTATTTTCTCTATTTTCTTTTATTTTCCCTACCTAGCTTTTCACCTTTTATTTTTGAAAGGGTGGATATTTGAGCCCTTTTTGAGGAGGTGCTGCGGCTTTTAAGGAAGCCTACTGCTGAGGAGCAGCTAACGCACTTAGTTAAGCACAATTGCATAAGCGGCTTTGACTTTTTTTTTTTTTTTTTTTCCTCTTCTTTATTTTTCTTTATGGCTTTCTTGCCAAAGCTCAATGGCTTTTTTTTCTGCATGGTTTTTACCATGCTATTTAATTCTCTATTTTCTTTTAAGCTCATGGCTTTTTTCTTTATACTAAAGCTCAAGGCTTTTTCTCTATATTTTTTATGGCTTTTGGCCGGCTACTCTGCTTCGGCTTTTGGCCGGCTCGCTTCGGCTTTTCGCTGGCTACTCTGCTTCAGCTTAATTCTTAACTGGCCTCAACTGAGTCAGAGGCTATGCTCTCTTGTTTACTACTCTTTTTGCTGGTCTCAACTGAGTCTGAGGCTATGCTTTTTCATTGCTCTCCTTATTTCTTAGCTTTTCTTCTCTGCCTGCCGAGCCCCGGACGGACCACCATTAAGCTGCCTGGTACCGTAACCCGGGAAGAAATCTCGGAGGCAGAGTATAGCTTTTCTTACTTTTACTTCTACTTTCTTAGAGCTTAGAAAGGGAAAGAAAGATTTTTAGAGAGAAAGATTAGAGCTTCTTTCTTCTCTCTTCTTTCTTCCTTCTTCTTTCTTCTGTCTTCTGTCTTCCTCAGGAGCCTCGGCCTAACTCTGACCAGTCATTACTTCTTCTATCTGGTTTCTCTTCTGTAACCGCTCTGCCTACGTTCTGGTCGCTCTGATTCTTCTGACCGACCGAGTGACTGCCGGCTGACTGAATGAATTCGTTCTCCTAACTCGGACTGCTTTCACCCGGTTATATACCTTCAGCTTTTCGGGTGCCTACAGGTGCGTCACATACATATCAGGTGGAACCTATGGCTTCCAGCTAGCTGCAACAGCCCTTCCTAATTAGGGCTCCTTCAGGCTGTGGATGTAGCTCAGTGGTAAAGCATCCCTGGTTAAATCCTTAGTATCAAAACAAAATAATACAAAAAAACCACAAAAGCAGTTAGTAGAAATTATAAAAGGGATAATTTGTTAAAGGCTGGGGTTTTCAGAAAATTGCATAGAAATATAGATTGTTTAAGCAAGACATTTAGGAATTGTAGAATTGAAACAGAATTATAGTGAAATGACTATAGATAATTTATTTTTAAAAGTATCTGGTCCTGTAAGATTTTACCACAACATAAAAAGTACTAAGAATTTCAGAGCTTATATAATAATATTTTGGGACAATATAACACCATTCAAACTCAAGTCTCATTAGTATGGAGTCTACAACTTATGATAATAAATGAACAAATATTTATCCATCATCTCCATGTCCCAGTGCTGTGGCAAGCCTCATAAGAGATTGGAGGAAAAAAAACCCAAAGGTTCTTGTTTTCATACTATCAACAAGTTGATTGTTGAACTGTCCCCAAGTTTGCTTTATATCCTAGCTGGTATCAATATTAAGTGAAAGAGCCAAAATCAATCCTGATGGAGAACGGGCTACTTCAGCCTTTCCCATTGCTACACATTCCTGTTCTGTCAAATGGTGTCAGCCTCTCTGCATGCCAGGGTCTGCTTACCTAACTGGGATAGAGAAGGCCAGATGGCCAGGTCCTCCCACCTCTTCCCAAGGGAGTTTGATTCCAGTTTCACAACCATTCCTGGGAGGGGGAGGTGCAGCTCAACCCAAATTAGGCCAAGGCTGGGAGTGACAGGTAAATGAGTGCAGGGCCGCTTGGCTCTGTCTGCCCTTTCAGAAAGTAATCAAGTCAAATTATCTACAAGAAGAAACTAGGCTCATGGCTGGGGCAGGGGTGTGTGTGCAAATGAAAAACAGATTCAGATGGAGGCTGACTTGAGAAAGCCCAGGAGCTTTATTAAAAGAGAGAGAGAGAGAAGTAGAAATACAGAGGTAGAAATACACATTTTCTCTTCATCACCAAACTGCTCCTGCTTTTAGAAATTTGGCTTCATCCCTTTCTTATTTCTCCCCTTCACCGTGCATTTTTCTTTGCATCCTTCTTTGGATCTTCTTAACTCAAGATGAAGACTTTAGCATCAGGTAGAGGAGAATGAATATATGTGGATTTGGAAAAAAATAAGGGAAAACAGAATGGAACTCTGGCATGAATGTGCCTAAGCTGTGGGTGGGTGACTGTCATGCAAGAATTATGGGGGGTGTCCAAAACTGGCTTTGGACTAAATCTACAGACTGCAGCTTTTGATCCAACTGTGGTTCATTAATGGGCCTTGTAAGATGAATTTGAATTCTTTGGATCACTGGCTTTCCACCAGACAATTTTATTCCTCAGGGAACATTTTTTTTGCAATATTTTGAGACATTTTTGGTTGGCACAGCATTGAGAGGTGAGATTTGCTACTGGCAAAGTAGAGCCCAGGGTGCTCATATACCTCATCTTGCAATTCACAGAATAGCTTCCCCCAACATAGAACTGATTCAAACTGCCTACTGTGCCCAGACTGAAAGTCCTGCTTGATTAAGGATTACTAATAAATTGGGAATAAGGAAGTGCAACTTTCTAGTTGCTTCCAACCCTCTCCTTAGCTGAGAACTTAGCTTCCCTGGTGAACTCATTTGAAACTGGAGGCTTAAGCTGCATTACAACTGACTTCTAAAATCATGATCTTTCACCCTTGGAAAGAGCAGTAGCACTGCAGCCATGTGGGAACCCTCTTACTAGGCTACATCCTGTTCTTCCATCTATCCCTGAGAATCATACTGTTCCCTTTCTTATTAGAACCATCTCCAGAAAACATCTGCCCTAGCAGGATCCTGGGCACCTAGCACATTGCCTCTCCACATTTTGTGTCCAGGTGAAACAAGGGGGATATTAAAGGGGAAAGAAACATGCAATATGATACCCTTTATAGTGTATATGCATAAAAAGGGAGAAATCCAATTGTTTTGCCTAAGATTCCGTACTACCTGAAAAATAGGTCTGTCATGTTTAAGGCATTGCAGGATATTGGTGATGGACAACAAATGTTCATTGGGAGTAATACTGGATGAGTTAGTTCCACAGTGGGAAAGTGAGAGCTAGCTTGGTAACAGTGTCTGCCCCTGAATGCATGGTTCACTTTGTCTCCTGACATTCTTGATCCCCTTCATATGACCCCATCTTTGGGTAGTGATTGGCTCCTTTAAATAAACAGTGTTCACTCTGTTTAATGCAATTTTCAGGGTTAACCTCTGCTTTGGTATTCTTGTGAGGGGCTGCCTGCTATTTCTATTTCTAACAGAACAAAGAGGTTCCATCAGGCTGATGGTTTCTAAGTTCCAAATGACAGGTAGAGGAAACTGTTCAATTCTGGCCTCATGGTTTGTTATAAAAAAAAAAAAAAAAAAAAAAAAAAGAGAGAGATGGCATGAGCCCAAGTTCTAACAGGAAAAATTCCACAGGTATTTTTGGCAACATCAAGAGATTTCGGTGATCAAATGATCACAGAGCTCTCCTCCACAGAAGCAAAATCCTGGTTCTAGAAAAGGGAGTCCTAATTCTTAGATCTCTCTTGTCCTCATACCAGGCTGGATGGCACGGTGTCTTATGCCAGACTTTCTTAGGAGATAGTAGGTGCAAAGAAATACAGCTTTGAATTAGAAACAGATAATATTTAGGTACCAATTTCCTATCATCTCCCTTCTGCTCCCCTCCTCAGGTCCTCTCTCTCTCTCTCTCTCTCTCTCTCTCTCTCTCTTTCCCTCTCTTCCCCTTTATTACAAAAGCCCTTGACCAAATGGGTCTTACTTTGCCTTGGCAAAAATACTACTTCACATTCCCAAAAGGTTGAAATGCCTATAAAGGGGCTCAGAGGGTGGTTTGAGCACTGGCAGCCTCAGATCTAATGGGTTTTGGATGCAGTTAATGTAGCACAATCAGAAGCCTGTGCATGATATTTCATTTAAAATTCACACCATTTTAAATTAAAGGAAGAAGCACTAGATAAAAGAAATACCAAATTGTGTTCAGTTTCAAGAAACCTTAGGCAAATTGTTCATTTCACTTGGTTTTTAATCTGTAGAGTTAGATATCTACACTAGATAATCCTTTATACCTCTTCAGGTTCTGATATTCTGTAGATTTTTTTCAGCTAGAATTCTGTCCAGATACACTCTCCGTAAGTCAGTGAGGTAGAGACCTGAGACTAAAATTGTCCAGTGAATGGATACTTGCACTGGTTCTCACTCACCACAAAAATGGGGGGAAAAGTGTGAAAACAAATCAAACCCTCAAACATACCAACCATCTGGAACTGAAGCACTTGTTTTGTTTTCCTCTTTTAATCAAGAGGCTTGGGTGGGGGAGCAGCAATGATGCAGTGATTCAAAACAGCCTCTGCAAATTCTGAGGGAGCATCAGGAAATTGCATTGTTTTAAAAGGGGGGATTATGCTTAGTTGAATGAAAAGCACAAGGAGTTGAGGAATTTACACCACATACCACCCTGCAGCCTTTTGTTCAGTTAGACTCTGCTTACTCACTAGGAATGGTGGCCTGAGTGATTGCAAACAGATGTGGGAAGAATAACAGTGTGGACTGAGTTGAGAGCAGTGAATATGTGAAACTGCACTTTTGGGGGTCATTCCTGTGGCCTTAGATAATGCTGAAGTTCCACCTTGCTATGACCACTCCAGCTGGGGGAGCAGATGATGGTCTGTCCATTTGGCCTCTACTGACACATATGACCTCAAAACAGTAGCTATAATAAGGGAAACGTTGGTTGTGATTCTTTTAATGAGCTATAATACCAAGGTTTGCTTCATTCATTCAATAATTATTTACTGAGTATATGCGTGTGCTAAGCGATATGGTCCCTCCCTTCAAGAAATTTCTAAAGCAGGAATGAAAAAAGCAACCCTTAAGGGCAGAAGCTGACAGCATTGTGTTAAGTGTATGAGAGAACTGTCTTATATAATCCTCCCACCAAACTGCTATTTTTATACAGTTGAATAAGCAGAGATATGAAATAATTGGTTCAATTCCATTCAGCTTGTCAATGAATTTCATAATCTTTTGAATCCTTACATTAGAATCTTTGTAGGATGTCATGCCCTCACTTACAATAAGAACTCTTCTGGGACTTAGTTTCCTCATCTCTCCAGCAAAGAGGCTGGAGAAAATTAGTAATTAAGTGTCTTCCAAATAGAATCCTCTATTTGGTACAAGCACATTCCAGAGACTTTTCCTCAAAACTCGAACTTCTTAAAATGATTTCTTTTTCTCTTGGATTCTTTGGCTCTTTTCTCTGCTGGATCTTTATCTTATTTCTCTAAATGCTTTTCTTCGACCTTTTTCATTAGTTCATTGTCTTTGGCCGTTTGAAATGTTGGGGCAGCCCAAGACCTCATTCTTGAACTGTCACGACCCCCCACTCCCACTTTGCCATTAGTGAGATTAGCACTTCTAATATTTCTTACTCTGCCATATGCTGATGACCCCATGGGTACTGAGGCTTGTACCTGCCCCAAGAATATGTCCAGGTATTGTTTCATAAGCACTCTTTCTTTTACAAAGATATGATGCATTGGCACTCAGCATCTATTACAACCATCTTCTGGAATACTTATCAATACGTCAGAGGCTGAAGTCCATTTTCCTGGGTGTGAATTTTTTCTGTTTTAGAAGAAATTGCACAATAATTGAAAGGTAAGGCAGGGGCAAGAACAGCTTGCTGTTGTTTTGGATGTTGCAACTGGAGGTAAGGTTGTAAAGGTTTTGTTTTTGTTTTATTCCCTGCAGTAACATTCGAGCTTCATGGCATTGAAAGCACTTCAGGATGTGATGGCACCCTAAAACTTACATTGCAGATATACGTAGGTGTTCTTCTTCATTTTATTGAAGATTATCTACAGAATAGCAAGCACCATCATGTATCTATGAGTAGGTAAATTTCAAAAACAGATCACAGGACCACAGTCTGTAATGGTGTCTGTGTTAAAAACAGTCAGGAAAGTGAAGAAAAATCCTACAGAATGGGAGAAACTCTTTGCTAGCTACTCTTCTGACAGAGGACTATCTAGACTGTATAAAGAACTCAGAAAACTTTACCTCAAAAATCAAAAACCTCAATTAATAAATGGGAAAATGAACTATACAGACAATTCTCAAAAGAAGAAATACAAATGGCCAACAAACATGAAAAATGTTCAATATCATTTGCAATTAGTGAAATGCAAACAAACACCCTGAGATTTCATCTCACACCCACAAGAATAGCAGTCATCAAAAATACGAATAATAATAGAATCTGGAGACTCCGCCCTCCGGCTTCTACTGTCACGTGGGATGCGCTGTTTTCTTATCATGTGGCTGCCACCCAGAGCTGTGGTGGAGAAGCACCTAGCAGCTTGTGTCAACCTCATCCCTCAGATTACATCCATCTATGAGTGGAAGGGAAAGATCGAAGAAGACAGTGAGGTGTCGATGATGTTTAAAACCCAAAGTTCCTTGGTCCCAGCCTTGACAGATTTTGTTTGTTCTGCGCATCCTTATGAAGTGGCTGAGGTGACTGCTTTGCCTGTGGAGCAGGGAAACTCTCCCTACCTTCTCTGGGTACATCAGGTCACAGAGTCAGTTTCTGATGCCAGCACAGTCCTACCATGATGAGCCCTGTTCCTGCCATGATTCTTTAATTAAAAAAAATAATAATAATAGTAAGTGCTGGAGAGGATGTGGAAGAAAAGGAACACTTTCACACTGTTGGTGGAATTAGAAATTAGTACAACCACTGTGGAAATCGATATGGAGGTTCCTCAAAACCTAGGCAGGGATCCACCATATGACCCAGACATACCACTCCCCAGTATTTATCCTAAATAATTAAAGTCCTCATATTATAACAATACAGGCATACCCATGTTTACAGCAGCACAATCACAATAGCCAAACTATGGAACAATGTAGATGTCCACCAATGGATTAATGGATAAAGAAAATGTGGTATATATACATGATGGAGTTTTATTCAGCCACAGAGAAAAATTAAATTATGACATTTGTAGGAAAATGGATGGAATTAGAGGCCATCATGCTAAGTGAAAGAAGTAAAACTCAGAAGGTCAAGGATGTATGTTTTCTCTCATATGCAGAAGCTGAGAAGAAAAAGAAAAAGAGCCAGGCTCAGTGGCGCATGCCTGTAATGCCAGCACTTGGGAGGCTGAGGCAGGAGGATCGCGAGTTCAAAGCCAGCCTCCGCAATGGCGAGGCACTTAGCAACTCAGTGAGACCCTGTCTCTAAAAATAAAATACTAAAAAGGGCTGGGGATGTGGCCCAGTGGTTTAGTGCCCCTGAGTTCAAGCCTCATGAAAATCAAAGAGAGATCAGTAGAGGAAAGTATCCAAGGGGTGGAAAGTGGGGAGGGAGAGAAGAAATGCTGAGGAGTGTATTGGTCAAATTATATTGTAATATGGTGTGCATGTTCAAATATATAACAACAAATCCCATCATTATATACAATTATAATGCATCAATAAAACATATGAGAAAAAAATCCAAAGATACAGAACAGTATCCAGAACTCTCTGTTCCAGCTTCTACTTCTCACAAAGATAGCCACAGTCCTGATCTCCAAAAGCATGAATGAGTTCTATTGTACAACTTTATATAAGAGGAAGCACACGATATATATTCTTTTTGTGTGAATTCTATTCACTCACCATTATATTTGTGATATTCATTTATATAACTGGGTGTAGCTCAAAATAATTGCTGTATATACCTCATGAGGCATTATATTCCTCATTATAGGAATGTACCAAGATTTATTTCTAAATCCTACTGATGATTTCCTGTCTGAAAACATTAGAAGAAGGACTGCTATATGAACATGGTAGTACACATTTTTTTGTGAACAACCATAGACATGTTTGTTGGGAGTATAGCTAGGAGTGGAATTTCTGGGTCATAGAGATGTATATGTTTATTCTCAGTACATACCATCAAACAGGTTTCCCAAATGCTTCTACCAATTACACTCTAGGTGGTAATGTATATGTGTTATAATTATTCTATAACCTTAAACACTTGTTATTATTAATCTTTTTATATTTTATCTATTCTGATAGGTTTGTAGTAAAATCTCATTATGATTTTAATTTCTATTTTCCTGGTTATTAAGTTCACATATTTATTTGGATTGTTGCCATTAAATACATGCCTATTCAAATTTATCATTTTCTTACTGATTTGTAAGAGTTCATATATTCTTGACTTAAATCCTTTACTAGTAAATGCATTTTATGGTATTCTGTGCTTTGTTGTTTTCCCAACTCTTAATAGTGGCTTTTAATGAACATAAATTAATTCATTATCATATAATTTATCTTTTCTTAGCATGTTTGTGAACTATTTAAGAAATATACACCCTGTGTCTGGTGTGAAGATGTTCTCTTATGTTGATTTAAAAAAATACATTGCTATACCTCTCATGTTTAAATCTTCTATTTATCTGGATTGATATTTTTGAACATACTGATTGACTTAAATCAAGTTACGTGTTTGTTTATACAGCTGTCCAACTGACCCCTCATTTATTGGAAAAATCATTATTTACCAATGTGTTGAGGTAACATCATACTTGTGATAATTTAGGTGTTAAATATATGTGAATTTCCATACTTCTAGCCTGTCCCATCTATCTATATATGCATTATTTTTGCACAGCTATTATACTTTCACAATGGGCCTTGATATCCTGTAGTAAGTCCTCTTGCTTTATTTTCTACTATTCTGGTACTGTACATCTCCAAATGTTCACAGATAATCAGCTTGTCAATTTTTATGCACATAATACACACAAACACACACACACACCTTTATGAATCTTAACTGAGATGGCTCTGAACAGATAATACGTGAAGAATTAGTATTTGTCCAGTACTGAGCTTTATGACCCATAAGCATAATACAGTCTTCCATTTATAGCCTAGCAATATACTTATATACATATTGTTCTACGTAGTTGATTTTCAAATGACTCAAAAGTAGAAGAAAAATCTCAATAGGGAATTAAGAAAATAATTCCATTTATAATAGCATCAAAAAGAATAAAACACATAGTGATAAAATTAATGAAGATAGATGATTTGTACACTGAAAAATATGAAACATTGCTAAAAGAAATTAAAGAAGACATAAATAGCCGGGCGCGGTGGCGCACGCCTGTAATCCCAGCACTTTGGGAGGCTGAGGCAGGAGGATCACGAGTTCAAAGCCAGCCTCAGCAATGGCGAGGCACTTAGCAACTCAGTGAGACCCTGTCTCTAATAAAATACAAAAAAAGGGCTGGGGATGTGACCCAGTGGTCGAGTGCCACTGAGTTCAATCCCCAGTACCAAAAAAAAAAAAAAAAAAAAAAAAAAAAAAAAAAAAAAAAAAAAAAAGAAGACATAAATAAATAGAAAGACATAATGTTTATGGATTGGGACATTTAGTACTTTTGAGTTGTCAAGCAGAATGTCCAAGAATGCTACCTATAAATAGGGCATATTTTCAACAAAAGTTGATAAGGTTTTTGTTTTTTTTTTTTTTGATAATGTTACCAAAAACAGAGATAACAAAAACACAATGATAAATAAGACTTTATAAAAGTTTAAAAACATTTGTGCATCTGAGGACACTGCCCACAGGGAAAAGACAAGTCACTGAGTGAGAGAAAATATATTCAAGACATATATCTGATAAGGGGTTGACATCTAGACTACATAAAGGACAGCTGATACTCAGAATCAACAAAAACATATAATTCAATTAGAAAATGGGTGAAGTACTTGAACAAAAAATTCTCTAAATGACATAAATAAATTGCTAAAAGCATATGAAAAGATACTAGATAGCACTAATATTAGGGAAATGCAAATAAAAACTACAATGAGATATAACCTCATATTCATTAGGATGGTTAGCATTAAAAAAAAAGAAAGAACAGAATAATTACATGTGCTGGAACACTCATGCATTGAGCTGGTAGAAATATAAAATGGTACAGCCACTGTGGAAGATAATAACAAACAAACAAATGAAATTAACCTTATGATCCAGTAATTGTACACTTAGCTATACATCCTGAAGAGTTGAAGGCAGGGGTTCCAACAGGTCTTTGTACATGGAATATTCATAGTAGTATTATTAATGATGTTTAAAAGATGGAAACAATCTAAATGTTCATCAATGGATGAATCAACAAATTCTCAAATTCATACATATATATGTGTATATATACATATATACACATAGATGTATATTTTCTCATTCTTAAAAAGGAGAACAAATCTGACACACACTATAACATGAATGAATTCTGAACTTATGCTAAGTGAATTAAGCTAGACACAAAAGGAAAAATATCATGATTCTGTTTATGTGAGGCAGCTATAGTAATCAAATTGATAGAGAAATAGAATAGTGGTTACCTGAGTCTAGTAGGTAAAGAGGTGATTAGTTGATGTTTAAGGGATACAGAGTTTCAGTTAAAATGATGAAATTTTTCTGGAGATGGATAGCAGCAATTATTGCACAACAATGTAAATGTGTTTAATTCTCCTGAACTCTGAATGTGCTTAAGATGACCAATTTTAGGTAACATTTACTTTACCACTATTTTTTTTAAAGAGGAGAAAATAAGAAATATGCAATTATTGTTTGTCTTTTTAAATTGCTTACAAAATTATCTTTACTGGTATCTATTTTTTTATGTGAATTTGAATTTACTGTCTTTGTTTCAGCCTGAAAAAAAACATTCTTTTCAAATTTCTTTCTCTGAGTATGAACTTTCCCAGATTTAAATTTTTGCAGAATAACTTTTTATTTTACCTTCATTTCTGACAGTCCACTGCTTTCTGACTTCAATGGCTTCCCATGAGAGGTCAGATGTTAATCTAACCATGTTTTTCCTACTACACATAAGCCCTTTGTCTTGGTTGCTTTCAAGTCTTTATCTTTGTTTCTGTTTTTCTTAATTTTTACAGTAATTTGTGTATGGATTGCTTCACAGTTATCTTACTTGTACACTGTAGCAATTGAATGTGTAAATCAATCTTCTTTCAAAATCAAATTGGGGATGTTGTTTCATTTTTTTAAACGATCTTTCCCTGAAGTTTTGTTTATTTGTATGCTTTTTCTTTCATTATTTTTCAGATTGCATAATACCTAATTGATATTTTAAGATTTTCTTTCTCCTGCCAGCTTAGGTCTATTATAAACATCTCTAATGAAGTTTTCATTTTGGTTGCTATTCTTTTCAAGATCACTAAATGTCTGTATTTTGAAGATATATTTGTTGCTATCCTTTTTTTGATGGGGCATTACCAATATAATTTTTCTTTGTTTTTTTTTTTTTTTTTTTTCCTCATGGTTCTTTGTAGTTGGAAGATCTTTACAATACTTCTTATTTATTTATTTATTTATTTATTTATTTGGTACCAGGGATTGAACTCAGGGGTACTTGACCACTGGGCCATACCCCAGCCCTTTTTTGTATTTTATTAGAGACAGGGTCTCACTGAGTTGCTAAGTGCCTCACCATTGCTGAGGCTGGCTTTGAACTTGCATCCTCCTGCCTCAGCCTCCCAAGTGCTAGGATTACAGGCGTGTGCCACCACGCCCGGCTACACTACTTCTTTGCAGCTAAGTCCACCCACTCAATCACCTCTAAAGGAGTTTCTATTGCTTGATTTTCTCTGTGAATTGGTCACAATTTCCTCTTTCTTTGTCTGCATCCTATTTTTTGTTGACACTGGCTATACTAGATGTTAGATCTTACTGACTCTAAATACTGAATTACCCTCTCCTTCATGAGTGGTTGTTGTCTGGTTGTTATCTGTTTGGTAATTTGTTAATTATTTAGAGACTTTACTAAGCAATTTGGCTGAATTTTTTTCACCCATATTGCGCAGTCTCTGATATCCTGGATCACCTGGTTTTTCTTGGTTTTATATTCTGAGCTTGTCTTCTTATCTAGAGATATACCTGAGATGACATAAGTCATTTATTTATCAAAGATTTGGCTTAAGTTTCCATAGGAAGTATGGCCTTTATCTCTTATTGGATGTATGTGTATCATTGAAGTTACTATTGTAGTTTAGAGAGCTTACATTTTCTTGTTCTGTATTCTCACAAGGTATTATGAATTGGAGGTTTCCCCTTTGATTTATTTCTAAGACACAGCATCAAGCACACACACACACTGTCTTATAGATCTTCAGAGATGAATGTGATCTTGTTTTTAAGTCTTGCTTCCTGTCAGTCAGTATTTAGTCAGTGGTTGTATTAAACTATGAACTAATGAAGCTGTCACTCTGTCAGTGGATCTTTGTGCAGTTGGGGGAATGCTCTCAAATATACCCTGCTCTGGATACAGCCTAGAACATGCACTCCATCTCTATGACCCTAGTGTTGACTGATTCCAGGAGGGACAGTCCTGGCTGTCTTTAGTAACTTACAGCTACTCGGCTGTTTTACTTGTGTCAAGGATCTGATAGCCTCCTCTAATTGCTTTCCAGTAAGAGTGCCTTCATTTTTGACATGCACTTAGGCATGGAATTCTTCACCCTATGTTACAAATAAAGTCTGCCCCTTCATATAGAGCGGCAGGGCTTTTTATTCTTTGGGGCTGTCTTTGCTTCCTGGGTAGAGCCCCTTTGCACTACATAGCAGCTCTGCTGGAGGAGTTGATTTTACTGGAGTGAAGTTCCCTTTTTGTGTGGGCACTGAGGGTGGGTGGCAGCCTCTGATATTTTCAACCTTTTCTTCTTAGCATGGAACTTTCATCCTACATGTAAGCCACAGCAGAAGCAATCAGGACCTCAGCATTCTCAGCCTGTGTTTCTGGAGCAGAACTTATACTGTGAATGGGAGCTGGGTTGGGGAAAGGAAGTGTCCTCTCAGTCATAACTGCCTGGAGCAAGGTTTCTTAACTTGAATCTAGAGGAAATGAGAAATGCTGACAGTCTGTCCCTCCTTGGAGAAATCTGTAGCCTCAAAAGATAATCCAATTAAAGAGGGACCACCTATCATTTTGCCCTCACCTGCCCAGGATAGATCGTCCATGGTAAAGCTTCTATAATGCAGAAATTGAGAAAGAGAAGTAAATGCCCTAAATTCTCAGTTTATTTCAATACACAGATTTTCTTAAATGCATATATCATCATCATTTGGTGTATGTCCTTAGAACAATTTCCAGATTTTTTTTAAAATATTTTTTTTTTTTTACCAGTTAAATTGTTTTGCTACAGAGAAGGTCTGTTTAGCTCTTTATTCAGCCATTATTGAAATTGTGCCCATACTCTGTCATTCATTTTTAGTTTTATTCACCCTTCTTATTTATGTGCTAGTGTAAGCTATTTTAACTATATTTTAAAAACTCACAAGACATTATATTTATAATTCATTTGTCTTTGTATGTATTCCTGCATCTGTCATTTTCTTTGCTATACATTGCTTTTTACATCTCAGTTTGTCCATTTGGATTAATTTTTCTCTCCTGCCTAAATGACCACTTCTAGAATTTTATTTAGTAAGATCTGTTGATGGATGTCAACCTCTCTGAGATCTTATTCACTCTGTTTTTCTTGAAAGATATTTCTACGAGGTGTAGATTATAGGGTGGCAGTTATTTTCTATTGTCATATTTAAAGTATTCTTTCCATTTGATGGCTTTCATTGTTGCTGGTATGGAATTCACTTTCGACTGTCTTCTCTTTGGCTACCTCTACATTTCTTATTGTATCTGTGGTTTTATAGATTTAGTATAAGCCCACTTTTTTTTTTTTTTTGGTTTGTTTTTTTCATTTGTTTTGGAGAATTCTCAGCTAATAGCTCTTACATAATTGCCTCTAATAATATCTCTTACATAAGTGTGTGTGTGTGTGTGTGTGTGTGTGTG
Source organism: Tamias sibiricus (assembly GCA_025594165.1). Classification (NCBI taxonomy): domain Eukaryota; kingdom Metazoa; phylum Chordata; class Mammalia; order Rodentia; family Sciuridae; genus Tamias; species Tamias sibiricus. Next base: position 122,373,453 of record CM046657.1, on the reverse strand, counting down.
TGTGTGTGTGTGGTTTGTGATTAGAATTTCTTATAATCCAGGTCTCTTTCAAAATGTTACCTTTAGTCCTGTTTCTGTTTGTCTTTGCAGGATGTGTATAATCTCTCTTTTGCAATTTACTTCATTAGTTGTATTTAACCTTTAACTCATTCACTGTGTTTTCCATTTCCATAATGAAATTTTCCTAAAATTCCAGTAGATTCATTTTAATTTTTCTTATTTATGTGTTCATTTTTACCTGACTAAAGTTTCAAGTTTGTATTTTTATTTCTTTGAACATAGTACACAAAGCTGATCTCACTCACTTCTCCCACTCCATTCCTTTCCTATGTGTGCTTTCAAATTTTCCATTTGTCATTGATGTTTTGCTATTTCACTAAAATGTGGTGAGGAGTGGATCTCTCTTTTTAAAAGTTGGTGGAATATGTAACTTTTGTATTTTTATATAAATATTTTTAAAGAATCCCCAGCTATCATCTCTTCAAATGACTTCCTTTCATTCTCTGTATGTCTCATTCTGGGACATAGATTTTATATAAAACCTTCTTATTTCATCCTCTTTGGTTTTTTTTTTTTTTTAATAATTTTTAATATGTACAACTCATAGTGCATATATTTAGTATCTTTTTACATACAACTGTTTGTATACAAAGTATATTCGTACAATTCAGGTCTTCAATCATGCATTAAGGAAAATGATATCCGTCTCATTCAACCACCTTTTCTTTTCTCCCCCTCCCTCCCCTCTTGCTCCCTCCCTTACCCTCCCTTCCCTTGACCATTCTAGTGTTCCTCTAATCCTCCTATGTACCCCCATCCAACAATACTTTGAAATAGCCTCCTTATATAATAGAGAACATTATGTACTTGGATTTTTGAGACTGACTAACTTCACTTAGCATTATGTCTTCCAACTTCATCCATTTACCTGCAAATGCCATTAATTTGTTTTCTTTTATTGCTGAGTAAAATTCCATTGTGCGTATATACCACATTTTTTTAATCCACTCATTTACTGAGGGACATCTAGGTTGGTTCCACAACCTAGCTATTGTGAATTGTGCAGCTACAAACATTGAGATAGCTGTGTCACTGTAATATGCTGTTTTTAAGTCCTTTGGGAATAGACCCAAGAGTGGGATGGCTGTGTCATAGGATGGTTCCATTCCCAGTTTTCCAAGAAATCTCCATACTGCTTTCCATAACGGTTGCACCATTTTGCAGTCCGACCAGCAATGTATGAGTGTGCCTTTTTCTCCACATCCTCTCCAACATTTATTGTTGCTTGTGTTCTTGATGGCTGCCATTCTGACTGGAGTGAAGTGAAATCTTAGAGTAGTTTTGATTTGCATTTCTCTAATTGCCAGCGATGTTGAACATTTTTTCATGTATTTGTTGATTAATCCTGTATCTTCTTCTGAGAGGTGTCTTCTCAATTCCTTAGCCCATTTATTGGGTTATTTGTTTTTTTAGTGTAAAGTTTTTTGAGTTCTTTATATATTCTAGAGATTAGTGCTCTATCTGATGTGCATGTATTAAATATTTGTTCCCAATTAGTTGGCTCTCTATTCACCTCACTGATTGTTTCTTTTGCTGAAAAGAAGCTTTTTAGTTTAAATCTACCCCATTCATTAATTCTTGGTAGTAATTCTTGCGCTACAGGATTCTTATTAAGGAACTTGGGGCCTAATCCAACATGTTGGAAATTGGAGCTTACTTTTTCTTCTATTAGGTGTATTGTCTCTGGTCTAATTCCTAGGTCCTTGATCCACTTTGAATTGAGTTTTGTGCATGGTGAGAGATAAAGGTTTAATTTCATTTTGTTGCATATGGATTTCCAGTTTTCCCAGCACCATTTGTTGAAGAGGCTATCCTTTCTCCACTGTACATTTTTGACACCTTTGTCTAATATAAGATAGCTGTAATTATATGTATTAGTCTCTGTATCCTCAATTCTGTACCATTGGTCCACCAGTCTGTTTTGGTGCCAATACCATGCTGTTTTTGTTACTATTGCTCTATAGTATAATTTAAAGTCTGGTATGGTGATGCCCCCTGCTTCACTTTTCTTGCTCAGGATTGCTTTGGCTATTCTGGGTCTCTTATTTTTCCAGATGAATTTCATGACTGCTATTTCTATTTCTTTGAAGAATGACATTGGGATTTTGATTGGAATTGCATTAAATCTGTATAATGCTTTTGGTAGTATGGACATTTTGACAATATTAATTCTACCTATCCAAGAGCAAGGTGGGTCTTTCCATCTTCTGAGTTCATCTATAATTTCTTTCTTTAGTGTTCTATAATTTTCATTATAGAGGTCTTTCACCTCTTTCGTTAGGTTGATTCCCAGGAATTTTATTTTTTTTGATGCTATTGCAAATGGGGTATTTTTCATCATTTCCCTTTCAGAGTCTTTGTCGCGGATGTACACAAATGCCTTTGACTTATGTGTATTGATTTTGTATCCTGCAACTTTGCCAAATTCGTTTACTAGTTGTAAAAGTTTTCTGGTAGAGTTTTTTGGGTCTTCTAGGTAGATTAACATGTCATCAGCAAATAGTGCTAATTTGAGCTCTTCTTTTCCTATCTTGATCCCTTTAATTTCTTTTGTCGGTCTAATTGCTCTGGCCAGAGTTTCCAGTACTATGTTAAATAGCAGTGGTGAAAGGGGACATCCCTGTCTTGTTCCAGTTTTTAGAGGGAATGCTTTCAATTTTTCTCCATTTAAGATAATGTTAGCTCAGGGCCTTGCATAAATAGCTTTTATTATGTTAAGATATGTTCCTGATATTCCTAGTTTTTCCAGTGTTTTGAACATAAAGGGTGTTGTATTTTGTCAAATGCTTTTTCTGCGTCTATTGAGATGATCATATGATTTTTGTCTTTAAGTCTATTGATGTGATGTATTATGTTTATTGATTTCCGAATGTTGAACCAGCCTTGCATCCCTGGAATAAACCCCACTTGATCGTGGTGCACTATCTTTTTGATATGTTTTTGTATCCGATTTGCCAGGATTTTGTTGAGGATTTTTGCATCTATGTTCATTAAAGATATGGGCCTGAAGTTTTTTTTTTTTTGGATGTGTCTTTGCCTGGCTTTGGAATTAATGTAATATTGGCCTCATAGAAAGAGTCTGGAAGAGCTCCCTCTTTTTCTATTTCTTGAAATAGTTTGAAGAGCATTGGTATTAGTTCTTCTTTGAAAGTCTTATAGAACTTGGCTGTAAACCCATCAGGTCCTGGACTTTTCCTTGTTGGTAGCTTTTTGATGACATCTTCTATTTCTTCGCTTGTAATTGATCTGTTTAAATTGTGTATAGCCTCCACATCCAGTTTAGGCAAATCATATGACTCTAGAAATCTGTCAATGCATTCAGTATTTTCTATTTTATTAGAGTACAAGTTTTCAAAGTAATTTCTAATTATATTCTGTATATCTGAGGTGTTTGTTGTGATATTCCCTTTTTCATCACGAATGTTAGTAATTTGAGTTTTTTTCTCTTCTTCTTTTCGTTAGCATCGCTAAGGGTCTGTCAATTTTGTTTATTTTTTCAAAGAACCAACTTTTAGTTTTGTCAATTCTTTGAATGGTTTCCTTAGTCTCAATTTCATTAATTTCTGCTCTGATTTTAATTATTTCCTGTCTTCTACTGCTCTTGGTGTTGGTCTGTTCTTCTTTTTCTAATGCTTTGAGGTATGATGTTAAGTCATTTATTTGTTGGTTTTTTTTCCTCTTAAGGAATGAACTCAGTGCAATGAATTTTCCTCTTACTACTGCCTTCATAGTGTCCCAGAGATTTCTATATGATGTATCTGTGTTCTCATTTACCTCTAGGAATTTTTTGATCTCCTCTTTGATGTCTTCTTCAACCCCTTGTTCATTCAGTAGCATGTTGTTTAGCTTCCAGTTGATGGAGTAGTTTTTCTTATTCCTTGTTTTGTCATTGATTTCCAATTTCATCCCTTTATGGTCCAATAGCATGCAGGGTAGTATCTCTATTTTTTTATATTTGCTGAGAGTTGCCTTGTGACATAATATATGGTCTATTTTGGAGAAGGAGCCATGTGCTGCTGAGAAAACTGTGCATTCGTTTACTGAGGGATGAAATATTCTATATATGTCCGTTAGGTCTAAATTGTTAATTGTTTTGAGGAGGCTTAAAGTTTCTTTGTTTAGCTTTTGTTTGGATGATCTATCCATTGGTGAGAGAGGTGTGTTGAAGTCCCCTAGAATAACTGTGTTGTGGTCTATTTTACTCTTGAACTTAAGAAGCGTTTGTTTGATGAATGTAGGTGCTCCATTATTTGGGGCATACAGATTTATGATTGTTATATCCTGTTGATGGATGGTTCCCTTAAGTAATAAGAAATATCCATCTTTGTCCCTCTTGATTAGTTTTGGTTTGAAGTCTACCTTATTTGATATGAGAATGGAAACCCCTGCTTGCTTCCGCCGGCCATGTGAGTGATAAGACTTTTCCCAGCCTTTCACTTTCAGTCTGTTGATGTCTTTTTCTATGAGGTGTGTTTCTTGGAGACAGCAAATTGTTGGGTCGTTTCTTTTAATCCATTCTGATAATCTGTGTCTTTTGATTGGCGAGTTTAGGCCATTAACATTCAGGGTTATTATTGAGATGTGATTTTTATTCCCATCCATTTTTATTTGAATTATGGTCTTTAGCTTGATTTGGTTTCTCTTCTGGTTGGTATTTCCTTTAGTTTAATATCTCCCTTTGTTGATTTTCGTTATCATCTTTCTCTTCTTCTTCATGAAAAATGTTGCCCAGGATGCTCTGAAGTGCTGGCTTTCGAGTTGTGAAATCTTTTAACTTTTGCTTGTCGTGGAAGGTTTTTATTTCATCTTCGAATCTAAAGCTTAATTTTGCTGGATATAAGATTCTTGGTTGACATCCCTTTTCTTTCAGAGCTTGAAATATGCTATTCCAGGATCTTCTTGCTTTTAAGGTCTGGGTTGAAAAATCTGAACATAGTCTGATTGGTTTCCCCCTATATGTAATTTGCTTCCTTTCTCTTGTGGCTTTTAGTATTCTCTCCTTGCTCAGTGTATTAGGCATTTTCATTATAATGTGTCTAGGTGTGGATCTGTTGAGATTTTGTTTGTTTGGTGTTCGGTATGCCTCTTGAACTTGGTTTTCCATTTTATTCCTCAAGCTTGGAAAATTTTCTGTAATTATTTCATTAAATAGATTACTCATTCCTTTGGCTTGAAACTCTGCCCCTTCCTCTATGCCGATCACTCTTAAGTTTGGTCTTTTTATGCTGTCCCATAATTCTTAGATGTTATGTTCTTGATTACTAACAAGTTTTGCTGTATGGTTTAAATTCTTCTCTAGGACATATAGTTTGTCTTCATTGTCTGAGGTTCTTTCTTCCAAGTGGTCTATTCTGTTGGAGATATTTTCAATTGAGCTTTTATTTTGGTTTATTGCTTCTTTCATTTCTGGAATTTCTGTTTGGATTCTCTTTAGAGCCTCTATTTCCCTATTGAAGTAATCTTTTACTTCCTGTATTTGTTTTTGGAGTTCTTTGTCAAAATGATCTTTTGCCTCCTGTACCTGCTCCCTCATCTCATTTTTGAGTTCATTCTTAAGTTCCATAAACATTTGGCATATGTAATTTCTAAATTCCATCTCTGGCATTTGACCAACTGTGCTTGCCATGACATCTACCGATGAGGTATCTTGATTTGTTTGTGTCATTTTCTTTCCTTGTTTTTTCATGTTGCTTGTGTGTCTATTCTTCCTGCACTGTGGGACCTTGACTGTTTCGATTTTACCTTAAAGCCTTATGTTGTTCCTGTAGTACAATGCTATCAGATCACCTTATAATTCCTTTACTCTTTTAAAACCTAACACTTTCTATTCAGAAAATCCAAGTTTGATCACAATGTACAGATTTTGTTAACCCAGATATTATTTCCAATTTACTCTGTACACTTCTGATAGGGTTTTATAGCTTCAAGTATTGGATACAGAGGTGTTATGTTTAGGAAGAAGGAAGTGTCTTGAATTGTTCTTTCTTGGAAAGTATGAAAAGAGATATCTATTGAAATGGTTTTGTGGAAGTGGTTTAGTATCAGTAGACGATGGAAGAAAGAGAATGGGGTTGACAATTAGGTAAAAAGATCAATTTATATATATAGTAAGTTGGAAAAGAAAAAAAATGATAAAAGAGTAGGAATTGGTGTAAGAGAAAGGAGAGAGAGAATCAAGGAAATAGAGAGTAAACTATATATAACACCACTTTGCTACCCAGTTCAATTGCGCCGGTTCTAGAAATCCCAAGTTTTGCGTATAACTTGTTTTTGCCTTTGTTTAGTATGCACTGGCAGGATGTAAACATGAAAGATGGAGGAGGAAGAAAAGATACAAGAGTGAGAAGGAGGAAAAGAATGAAAAAAAAAGGGAGCGGAAGCAAACAAACACACTAACAATGCGGAAGGAAAAAAAAAAAGCAGAACAAAACAAAACCAAAAAAAAGAAAAAGAAAAACAAACAAACAAACAAACAAACACCCTCCCTGCAATCCAAAAAATCAAGCAGACCAATAAAAAGAAAAGGAAAAAAAAAAAAAAAAAAGTCAAACCCCAAGTCTCAGACAAAACGGGCCCTGGGAAGCCCCCCTCTTTTTTTCCTTTCCAGTTCAAACCAATTGCTATTGGATCACAGTCTGTGATCCTGTTAGTGAAATCAAGGCTGCATCTTAGGCCAGTGGCTGCAAGGTTCAGTGAAGGACTGGCCCAGGGGGATTGTGTGTGTCAGCAGATGAATGGTGCCGGGAAGGGGACCTTCCGGAAGGCACCCCCTCCCCAAGCCCACCCACAGTTGCAGCCTCTTGTGGCCGCTGCGCTAGCCTCAGAAACGCCCTCCCCTGCTGACCACCCAAGTCTCACCCAATTGTGCGTTGTCTTCAGAGAGCTGGAGAGTCCCTGGATGGATGCAGCCGTCGCTCTCCGTCTCCTCCCCTTTGTCAGGACCAGCCCCTGCAGCTTTCAAAGATGGCGGTGCTCTCCTTCCAGTCAACAGCAGTTCCGCAGACTCCCGTATCCTCGCCAATCGCACCAGGAAGCCACACCTGTGACTGTGGTGCAGACAGCGCTGCTTCAGACTGTGGCCTGCTCCACTCTGTCCCTGTTTGCTGATCGCAGATCTCTGCGCCGCTCTGTCCGGGGCCCCACTACTGAGGGTCGCCTCAGGCGGAGTGTGGATTTGAACTGGTGTGTGGACCCGCGGTCTCCCGTGGCTCCCCAGCACCAATCCCGCCGGCTGTTATCGCTGGTTTTTATCGCCGGTTTCTCGCTGGTGTGCCGTGAGTTTGGCTGGGGTTGCAGTTGTAGCGCGGTCTCCCCACACTGACTTTGTTTCGCACGGCCTGTGCACCACCCAGGCGGTTTTGCAGGAGCCTCGCGGCTCCAGCCGCTGCAGACAGCTTGTCTCTTTCTCTCTCTGGTAGTAGTAATCAAACCATCCAGGAGATCGGTATTTTCAGCCTATATATATATGATGAAAGGCAATTTATCTGCTTTGTTGGATTCTTTCCATGGAGCTGTCCTGAAGTGCGGCTTCCTCTAATCCGCCATCTTGGATCCGCTCTCATCCTCTTTGGTTTTTATCTCCTCTTTATATTTTCTATCTCTTTGCTCTTTTTGTCTTCATTGTTGTCATTAATCTAGATCTAACTTGGAGCTTACCAACTCTTTTTATATGTTTTCTTTTATTAAATTATACTTTGTTTTAAAAACAATACAAGAAATTTTTATTATATGAATATTAATATAAATTAATGTGGACATAATGTAATATAAATCCAAAACTTCTATTGGTTGTTTTTCAAATCTAAGGGTGTTATGGATTTTTATGTATTCTTATTTTGTATTTAATTGTTAAAATCATTTTACTTTTTGTATTCTGTATCTGATCCTTCAATATCTTAAGTTCTTGAATATCTAAACTGATGTTATTTTTTCCTTTTGACTATTTACTCCTTTTCCTTGTATACAGGTTAATTGGCGCATATTATCTAAAAATTTGATGTCCTAGAGTTAAAATTTTGAAGGCTTGCTACAGAGACAGTTACCATTTGTTTCACCCAGGAGCTAAGGGATTTTATTTATTCAGGACTACTTCACCTTATTTAGTAAATAAAGCAGGAGGCTTACAATCCTACCCTCCACTATTGGCAAGGGAACAAGAACTATTATATTCATTTCTGAATAAGTATTGGCATTGTCTAAAAGTCAGTTTCTGATTTTAAATTTGCTTACTGGTTTCAGTTTTGTTGTTGGTGGTGGTGGTAGTAGTTAATTGGCTGGTTCCATTTTGTTTACTTCCCCTTGGGTATTTTCCCTTCTTATTTGTAAGTACAAAAACTTATTTTAAATGTTTGTTTATTATAAATTATCTAAGATCTAGTGTTACTGTGAAGATTTATAACATATATATAAACACATAACATCTATATATTCTGTATATATTACTAGAAAAATCATTATTGCCCTACACTTTTTCAAAAGGGCTAGCATCCTTACTTTTACAATTCTGTAACTTATTTCAACATTATTTGATACATTTTATTTTTTTAATAATTTATATCCATACTTCTAAACTTACCTATGTTGAAACAACTGGAAACAATAAATTCTTAAGCATAAAACCAGCAATTTCTGCTCAATTTATCTTGTACAAGTACACTGAGTCATAGATTGAATTAAAAAAACCTATTTGTTTTAGAAACTAACCAACTTACTATGTGCAAATTCTACCATTTGTATTGTTACTTGAGCTTGATTATCTAATGAAAAGCAGTTGCTTATATCGTAGTTAGAGGGAGTACTGTATATTCCAGTAAATCAGAACAGTCGATTCTTTTTGACATTAAGTATTGCTTTAGGCTTCAACTTTTCTTATTTATCAGATAGCATAATGAGATCAATCTTGCATGATTAATATGAAGATCAAATGATAAAATGCATTTAAAGATATGTAATATCTATTAAAATCCTATGTGGTTAGTGGTGACTTTCTTATATTGAGATATAGCAAAGGTGAGCAGGTTGTGGTGGCACACGGCTGTAATCCCAGCACTTGGGAGGCTGAGGCAGGAGGATCGCAAGTTCAAAGCCAGCCTCAGCAATGGCAAGGCACTTAGCAACTCAATGAGACCCTGTCTCTAATAAAATAAAAAAAAAAAAAAGGTGGGGGGGGCTGGGGATGTGGCCCAGTGGTTGAGTGCCCCTGAGTTCATCCCTGGTACCAAAAAAAAAAAAAAAAAAAATTACCATTTTGATTTAGGAAATGGTGTTTAGAACATTAAGTTAAAAACTCTCAACCTGCTGTTGAGTCAGACAAAACTTATGAGAGAACCAACTGCCAGAATGTGAATGACATAAAGAGCAAATTTTTACCAAATCCATCATTTTTCCACAAATAGTCTAGGAAAACCAATTCTTTGAGGTCTAAGAATCCTTGAAGAAGATGTTTGTACAGGACCTTGATGGCCTTCTTCAAGTGTGAAGTTGAATAACATGATGGGGTTAAGTTTATATCAGAACAAAACTGGTGATTTTGCCACATACTCATTTCTGCCTTTCCATTATTCTGAAACCTAACCCTAAGGAGAAGTCACTGAAAATTCTCATTTCAACACAAAAAGGTAGGTGGCCATGTTCCACAAGGGGAGATAATGGCAGAAAAGAAAAACGCGGAAGGGCATAGAAGTACCTTGGAGTGAATGCATATGCATATATGTGTATATATGTGTGGTTTAGCAAAGACTCTTTGCTTGACCAAGCCCTAGTCAGGCTCTCAAACCTTCCCCCAGATCTGTGTTCTTTCTTATAAAATCCAATTTTAGTTAAAGAACCTTATAAAGTCAATTTGTCAATACCTCCCCTTCCATATTTAATCATTTTTGATACCCGATCAGTTTCCTCAGCTTCCACCATCCCCAGGTGATGTCTGATCACCTTGACTGTATTTAGAAAAAAATCTCATAACTCAGTTTAACCAGTCCTCCTCACCCTTGACATTTCCTCTTAGTAATATTTCCATCCACAGATACCCATCATGTTCCTTGTTATAAACTCCCATTTTCCCATACTGTATTTGTACTTGAACACAGTCTCTCTACTCCACTGCAAAATCCCATTGTCATTGTTCCCATACCAGCTGTGAGAGTCCTGAATACAGTCTGGCTTACCATTTAACAAGTATTATTGAATCATTTTATCTTTGTGTGTGAGGAAGGGAATTAAAGATGCTTCAATATATAATCAAACCACAAAAAAAAGGTATGTCAATGATACTTGCCAAAACATTATTTCAAAATCCATGAGTGCTTTCTTTATTCATCCAATGACTCAGGGCAAGACCTTATATTCTCTAAAGCTAATCTATGAGCAAATATTATCAGCTCTTTCTTCACAGTACACTCTGGATTCTGCACCTTCCAAGCATATCCACAGCTGTATTCCTAGTTCAATTGCTACTCTTTTTTACTAGGATGCACCTGTCTCACCTGTTCTTTTACGTAACTATGTTCTTCACTCCTCAAAGATCTTTCCCTACACAGCTGACATAATCATCTTTTTAAAATGAATACCATATCAAGTTTCTTTCCACTATAAAAATTTCCAATGATTTTCTTTTATACCTTATACCAGAACTCCTGATAGTGATGTAGAAGAAATTACACAACTTCTACCACTCTCCTTTCCTCATCATGTTCTAGTCACACTAGCTTTTTTTCTTTCTCTTGAACATGCCAAATATATTCCTGTTTAATAAACTTTACAATTGCTATTCCCTTTGCCCGGTATATTCAACCCCAATTGTTGGATGGGAAGATTCTTCTCATCTTTCAGGATGTCTCTAAATGCCTTCATTAATCTTATTTAGCATATAGCATTGCTTCCACTCCTCATTTCTATTGCTACTTGTTTGTTGTATTATATAAGTGTGCAACACTATGTATGTAACTCAAGTTACATATTTTTATTTGTACTTTTAATGGACTACAGTCTTCTTTAGAAGATAAGCTTCAAGAATATTATGTAACATGCAAACTAAAATGTTAACACTTTTTTTCCTCAATAGGATATTTTGATTATTCAGGTCTTTAAGTTATGTGTGCTCCAGAGCCCTTCTTTCTGGGAAAATCAGTTTCCGTGCTCATAGTGTTATTTAGACAGAAGTTAGCCATGCCATTTACCTCTCTGCTGACTTTATCCTTAAACAAATGAACAACAACAACAACAAAAAAAAATGAAGTGAATCAGCTGGGTCTTAACTTTTCCCAGGAAAAATATTTTCCAACCCAGTGAAATATTTATTTATTTTATTTAGTTTTATGTGCAGTAAAAGATCTTTCTCTTCTTCCTCACTTCTTGGAAAAGACTGAAACAAAGTTTGTTTGAAAAAGTTGACCAACTATTCTCATCAGTCATTCTCAGGTTAGGATTTGAAGGTAAATATATTAAGAATAAAGGTCAGAATGTGTTCCCTGAAGCTACTGGAAACCATCATCCCATCCTAACCACCAATAAACAAATGGCTTATACCAAAGAGCACAGAAGTTAAATTATGCCCTGAAAAATATGCCTTGAGATTAACAATAATAATAACAAAAACCTTTAAAAATTTGGATCTTTTTTCCAGTTCCTAAACCAAATGCTTGGCCCATTGAGTTTTTAAAAATATAATTGAAACATGCTTAGACTAAATTGAAAACCTCTCTTTTTTGAAGGCAATCATGATTTTAAAAAGTGTAATTATCATAAAGAAAACTCTGGAAGTTCAGAAGATACAGATAGTGTTGGTAAATAAATAATACCTATCTCATGAAGCAAAAGTCTTCACCACATTTGCTATTCAAACTACACTTTATTGAAGTCATAGTTTTCAAATAGAATATATGAACATTTTTCTTTTTAGTTTAAATCTATCCCATTCATTAATTCTTGGTAATAATTCTTGCACTACAGGATTCTTATTAAGGAATTTGGGGCCTAATCCGACATGTTGGAAATTGGAGCTTACTTTTTCTTCTATTAGGTATATTGTCTCTGGTCTAATTCCTAGGTCCTTGATTCACTTTGAATTGAGTTTTGTGCATGGTGAGAGATAAGTGTTTAATTTCATTTTGTTGCATATGGCTTTCCAGTTTTCCCAGCACCATTTTTTGAAGAGGCTGTCCTTTCTCCATTGTACATTTTTGGCGCCTTTGTCTAATATAAGATAGCTGAAATTATATGTATTAGTCTCTGTAGCCTCAATTCTGTACCATTGATCTACCAGTCTGTTTTGATGCCAATACCATGCTGTTTTTGTTACTATTGCTCTATAGTATAATTTAAAGTGAAGCCACCTGCTTCACTTTTCTTGCTAAGGATTGCTTTGGCTATTTTGGGTCTCTTACTTTTCCAGAAAAATTTCATGACTACTTTTTCTATTTCTTTGAAGAATGACATTGGGATTTTGATTGGAATTGCATTAAATCTTTATAATGCTTTTGGTAGTATGGACATTTTGACAATATTGATTCTACCTATCCAAGAGCAAGGTAGGTCTTTCCATCTTCTGAGTTCTTCTATGATTTCTTTCTTTAGTGTTCTATAATTTTCCTTATAGAGGTCTTTCACCTCTAAGTTGATTCCCAGGTATTTTATTTTTAATTTTTGATGCTATTGTAAATGAGGGTAGTTTTCATCATTTCCCTTTCAGAGGCTTTGTTCTCAGCAAAAGAAACAATCAGTGAGGTGAATAGAGAGCCAACTAATTGGAAACAAATATTTAATACGTGCACATCAGATAGAGCACTAATTTCTAGAATATATAAAGAACTCAAAAAACTTAACACCAAAAAACAAATAACCCAATCAATAAATGGACTAAGGAATTGAAAAGACACTTCTCAGAAGAAGAATACACAATTAATCAACAAATACATGAAAAAAATGCTCAACATTGCTGGCAATTAGAGAAATGCAAATCAAAACTACTCTAAGATTTCATTTCACTCCAGTCAGAATGGCAGCTATCAAGAACACAAACAACAATAAATGTTGGAGAGGATGTGGGGAAAAAGGCACACTCATACATTGCTGGTGGGACTGCAAAATGGTGCAACCGCTATGGAAAGCAGTATGGAGATTTCTTGGAAAACTGGGAATGGAACCACCCTATGACCCAGCTATCCCACTCCTGAGTCTATTCCCAAAGGACTTAAAAACAGCATATTTCAGTGACACGGCCACTTCAATGTTTATAGCAGCACAATTCACAATAGGTAGGTTGTGGAACCAACCTAGATGTCTCTCAGTAGATGAATGGATAAAGAAAAATTGGTATATATACAAATGGAATTTTACTCAGCAATAAAGGAGAATAAAATAATGGCATTTGCTGGTAAATGGATGAAGTTGGAGAATATAATGCTAAGTGAAATTAGTCAATCTCAAAAATCCAAATATCGAATGTTTTCTCTGATATAAGGAGGCTAGTTCACAGTGTTTTTGGATGGGTGTACATAGGAGGATTAGAGGAACACTAGAATGGTCAAAGGAAAGGGAGGGGAAGGGAGGGAGCAAGGGGGGAGGGAGGGGGAGAAAAAGGAAAAAAAAATTGGTGGTTGAATGAGATGGATATCATTATCCTAAATGCATGATTGAAGATCTGAATGGTACTTATATACTTTGTAAACAAACAGTTGTATATAAAAAGATGCTATATATGTTCATTATAAATTGTAATACATACTACTATTATAAATAAAAAAAGAAAGAAAAAAAGAATATATGAATATTTTTCTGTGTTCAGCTTGCATAGAGTTGGTTCTGACTTAAATGCAAAGGAATAGGAAAGAAGGCAGCATGAGAAGAAACTAGAAACCAAAGGCATTACATTTTCACAATGATTTTGGAGATGGCATTACATTTAGTTTTATCTTGAGTTTATGGGAAGTCCCTCTTACTTTCTATAATGATCCCAATTTACTACATTTAAAATTAGAAGTTTAAGTGGATTCTCTGGTAGTAACTTTTTGAAAGTGATCTTTCTATAATAGTCTTTTAAAAAGGGAATCCTTAAAAGGAACAAAACAAGTTTCTTTTCCTCCCCAAACTTTGAAAATAATTGTAGTTCATACTTTTGCCATATAGCATAATTCAACAACTAAAATACATTTCTGAAAGCCAAATAATTATCTTGGAAATACTGAACTCAATTTAAAGGTAGGGACTATTTTCCACAACTATCCCTAGACATTATTATGTTCCTGATACATAAGCTACTAAATAATGTTTTTATGAATAAACAAATGCTGTGATACATGTGGTCATCATGAAATAAAGAATATAATTATATTGTATAAAGGTAGGAACAAATTATTACTTCTAGTTCTATCACAAATTTATGTCAAAGTTTTGATCAAAACATGTATTTTCTTTAAAACTTAAATATGCCCTTTTAAAACACTGTACACATTAATATAATTTTTATTGATGTAACAATTTATTCTAGGGTGCCTGACATGACATATGTAGAGGATACAGAGGTGGGAGTTGTATTTTTTTCCTCAAGAAGCTCATGTATACAGAAAAAAAGAAAGGAACAAGTAAACATAGAATTACAATAGAGTGTAATGGGTGCTAAGAGAGGCAGGAGATATTGGTCACAGCACAATAGTACCTAGTCCAATCTAAGAACTGTGATTGGTTTCAAAGACAGAGTGAGGTCTGAGCAAAATGTGGACAAATTGGAGCAGCCAGGCAAACCGCATATTAGAAAGGGAAGGTGCACCTAGCAGAGAGGCACAGAAACAAAAATGAGACAAACTACAATAGAGGGAGATGCAAATACAGCTCACAATCTGCTTTACCTTCAAATTGAGTCCTCTATGTTCCAAATAATTATTTGGTTTGCACAAATATAATTGATTATTGAATGTATACAATGTTGGTGGTGGAGGGGATAGATTCATTCCAAAATTTTGGGAGGAAAAAATATTTTATACATCTTGAGGATTTCCTCCAGAAAATAGAAATATTTTAAAAGCATTACTTTAGAAAAGTTACTGAGAGTTCTTTCAAAATTGTTCTTATTTAAAATGAAGTAAATGAGGTTCAACAATAGGAGGATCTTCCTCAGAAACTCCAAAGTAAAACTAAATGTAATGCCATCTCCTTAAATGTAGTATGAGAATGGGAATTTTTTTGACTTTTAATTTCTATTGGAGAAGTTAAGTTTAATAGACCAGTCTATCTAGGTTGCATATTCAGTACTTATAAAACACTTAAACATAGATGACCATTAGAGATGAAGAATAGGACACTTCTATGGCTGAAGACAGGCCACAATTGGTTTCAGAATTCTACTGGGGCTGGAAAATCTACTTACCTGGTCCCAATGTTTCTACTTGAGGTCTCCATTTTTCTTGCATATCCACCTATGACCTTCATCTTCAAATTAATAAAAATCATCTAAGCATAAATCATCTGATGCAGAATCCCTGAGTTGGCTGAGACCACGGTCTCGGGACTTGGCCCAAAATCTCGCGATCTGGGGGGACTTGACGCGAGAGCTGGAGAGACTTACGCCAGGAAGTGAAGCCGGCTAGCGCCATTCCGCTTGGGCGCGTGAGACTGTGCCTGAGAGAGCGTACAAGATTAACGCTGTTGTGTGTATATGTTGTAGCTTCTTGTAAGAGTGCGTGCAGTGGTTTCTTGTGGGAATGTGTGTGTGGTGTTAGAGGTTACAGAAGCCAGAGAGAGAAGAATAAAAGAACTTTTTCATTTCCATCCTGCCTCCAAGTTTTCTTCCGCAGCACCGCTGTTCCAAGCGGCAGATCGCTACAGGTGCCTACAATCTGAGACTCAATTCCACTTCAAGTGGTATATAAATATAATACACCATTTGTAAAGATTAGTAGAAGAAAAGTAAATCACTGTTCTTTTGAAAACAATGTAATTCAAACGATTGGAATCTGTACATGGAATAAGAATAAATATCTCACATGTAATAATACCTCAATTAATAGGAAACACGTAAGCCCATCTTCTCATTCCTTTTAGAAAAACAAAAACCAATGTGTCAATTAAATCAGCAACTGCTAAAGGTAGTCATAAAACAACAATCTCAAAGAAAAAAAAAACAATGAAGAATCTAATGTCAAAAGACATGAAAAAGATAAATTTCACATTAAACAAAAGGTGTAATTGGTACAATGTATAGGAGTTTAGATTTTGGTTAAAATTGAGTACATGATAAATATGCATAATTTTAAAACTCTTCACAAAGATCAGAGATAAAAATAGTGAAAAGTAATGAGATAATATATGTGTATAAATAATAAAAATATACATATGCATGTATTTTTTTTTTTTTTTTTTTTTTTTTTTTTTTGGTACCAGGAACTGAAGCCAGGCATTCCCAGCCCTTTTTATTTTTTATTTTGAGATAGGTTCTCACTAAATTTCTTAGGGCCTCACTAAGATGCTGAGGCTGGCCTTCTACTCACAATCCTCCTGCTTCAGTCTCCTGTATTATCTGGGTTACAGGTCTATACTACAACATCTAATGTTTTGGATATTTGATATAAATTGCAATTTTTTAGTGGTTGTGTATTCACATATGAACATAGGAAAGTTATATCCAATTCATTCTACTCTCTTTTGTATTCCAATCTCCCCTCCCTTTCCTTTATCACACTTTGTCTAATCCGATGAACTTCTATTCTCTCCCCTGTGCCCTGTATTGTGTGATAGCATCCACATATCAGAGAGAACATTTGGTCTTCATTTTGGGGGGATTGGCTTATCTCACTTAGCAGAATAGTCTCCAAATCCATCCATTTACTGGCAAATGCCATAATTTGATTTTTCTTTGTGGATGAATAATATTCCATTTTGTATACATGCCACATTTTCTTTATCCATTCATCTGTTGAAGGACACCTAGGTTGGTTCCATAGCTTAGCTATTGTAAACTGAGCTGCTATAAACATTGATGTGGCTGCATCAGTATAGTATGCTGCTTTTAAGTCCTTTGCTGAGGAATGGGAAAACTGGGTCAAATAGTTGTTCCATTCCAAGTTTTCTGAGGAATATCCATATTTCTTTCCAGATTGGTTGCACCAATTTGTAGTCCCATCAGCAACATGTGAGTTTATCTTTTTCCCCATATCTTCATCAACGTTTGTTATTGCTTGTATTCTTGATCATTGCCATACTGACTGGAGTGAGATAAAATTTCAATGTAGTTTTAATTTGCATTTCTCTAATTGCTAGCTGTCGAACATTTTTTATATATTTCTTCTTCTGTGAAGTGTCTGTTCAGTTCCTTAGTGCAGTTATTGATTGGGTTATTTGTTCTTTTGGTGTTAAGTTTTTTGAATTATTTATATATCCTGGAGATTAATGCTCTGAGGTGTAGGTAGCAAATATTTTGGCTGGAAAAAACATACCACTCACATGGACTGTGGAAACAAGCAGGAGTTTCCATTCTCATATCAAATAAAATAGACTTTGAGCCAAAGTTGATCAAAAGGGATAAGGAAGGGTATTACATACTGCTTAAGAGAACAATACATCATTAAGACATAACAATTATAAATATTTTTGCCTCAAACAATGAAACATCTACATTCATCAAGCAAACTCTTTTCAAATTCAAGAGTCAAATAGAACACAACATAATAATTCTGGCTGACTTTAACACACCTCTTTCACCACTGGATAGACCTTCAAAACAAAAACTAAACAAAGAAACAACAGAACTCAATAATGTAATCAATAACTTAGACTTAACAGACATATATAGAATATTTCGTCCATCAAAAAGTAAATATAGTATTTCCTCTCAGCAGCACATGGATCCTTCCTAGAACAGACCATATATTATGCCACAAAGCAACTGTTAGCAAATACAAAAATGTAGAGGTACTACCATGCATTCTATCAGATCAGAATGGAATGAAATTAGAAATCAATGATAAAATAAAAAATAGAAGCCATTCAAACACCTGGAGATTAAATAAATGTTATTTATTATGTTATCAAATATGTTATTTAATAAACAATGGATTACAGAAGACATTAAAGAGGAGATTAAAAAATTCTTAGGGGTAAATTAGAACACTGGCACAACATATCAAAATATCTGGGACACTATGAAGGCAGTAGTGAGAGTAAAGTTCATTGCATTGAGTTCATTCCTTAAAAGAAGAAATTGCATTGAGTTCATTGCATTGAGTTCATTCCTTAAAAGAAGAAAAAGTCAACAAATAAATGACCCAACATCACATCTCAAAGCCCTAGAATAAGAAGAAAAAAATCAACACCAAGTAGTAGAAGACAGAAAATAATTAAAATCAGAGCTGAAATGAAAGAAATTAAAAAAACAAAACTGAAAAAAATTGACAAAACAAAAAGTTGGTTCTTTGAAAAAAATAAATAAAATTGATAAACCCTTATCCATACTATCAAAGAGGAGACAGAAATCTCAAGTTACTAACATCCATGATAAAAAAGGAAATACTGATGAACACTACAGAAATAAAGAAGATAATTAGACATAATTTTGAAAATTTGCACTCCAATAAAATAGAAAATATCATAGGCATTGAAAAATTTCTAGAGTTATATGATTTGTCCAAACAGAATCAGGACGATATACACAAGTTAAACAGATCAATTTCAAGTAATGAAATAGAAAATGCCATCAGAAGCCTACCAATCAAGAAAAGCCCAGGACCAGATAGATGCACAGCTGAGTTCTACAAGACCTTCAAAGAAGAAATAATACCAATACTCCTCAAATTATTTCACCAAGTAGAAAAGGAGGGAACTCATTCTATGAGGCCAATATCACCCTGATTCCAAAACCAGACAAAAAAACATCAAAGATAGAAAACTTCAAACCAATATCTCTAATGAATATAGATGCAAAAAATTCTCAATAAAATACTGGAAAATTGAATTAAAAATATCAAAAAGATAGTGCACCATGATCAAGTGGGGTTCATTCCAGGGATGTAAGTTTGGTTTAACATACAAAAATCAATAAATGTAATTTATATCATCAATAGACATAAAGATAAGAATCTTTTGATCATCTCAGTAGATGCAGAAAAAGCATTCGACAAAATACAGCACCACTTCATGTTCAACACTAGAAAAACTAGGGATAACAGGAACATATCTCAACATTGTAAAAACTATCTATGCTAAGTCCCAGGCCAACATCATTCTAAATAGAAAAAAATTGAAAGCATTCCCTCTAAAAACTGGAACAAGAGAGGGATGCCCTCTTCCACCACTAATATTTAACATAGTTTTTGAAACTCTAGCCAGAGCAAGTAGATGAAAGAAATTAAAGGGACAAGGATAGGAAAAGAAGAACTCAAACTATCACTATTTGCCAAGGACATGATTCTATACTTAAAGTACCCCAAAAAATTCCACCAGAAAACTTCTAGTTTTAATAAATCAATTTAGCAAAGTAGCAGGATATAAAATCAACATCCATAAATCAAAGGCATTTCTGTATATAAGTGACAAATCATCTGAAAGAGAAACTAGGAAATCTACCCCATTTACAATAGCCTCAAAAAAAAAAAAAAAAAAAGAAAAAGAAAAAGAAAAAAACAACAAAAATAACTTGGAAATCAACTTAATGAAAGAGGTGAATGACTTCTACAATGGAAACTACAGAACACTCAACAAAGAAATAAAAGAAGACCTTAGGAGATGGAAAGATCTCCCTTGTTCTTGGATAGGCAGAATTAATATTGTAAAAATGACCATATTACCAAAAACACTATACAGTTTTAATGCAATTTCAATCAAAATCCCAATGACATTCTTCATAGAAATAGAAAAAGCAATTATAAATTTTTTTCTGGAAAAATAAGAGACCCAGAATAGCCAAAACCACCCTTATCAAAAAGAGTGAAGCTGGTGGCATCACTATACCAGACCTTAAACTATACTGCAGAGCAATAGTTAAAAACAAAACAAAACAAAAAAACCCACATGGTATTGGCACCAAATAGACTTGTAGACCAATGGTAGAGGACACAGAGACAAACCCACATAAATACAGTTATCTTATACCAGACAAAAGCACCAAAAAACATACATTGGAGAAAGGATAGCCTCTTTAACAAATGGTGCTGGGAAAACTGAAATATGAAATTAAGCTCCTATCTCTCACCATGCACAAAACTCTACTCAAAGTGGATCAAGGACCTAGGAATTAGACCCTGTGCCTAATAGAATAAAAAGTAGGCCCAAATCGTCATCATATTGGATTAGGTCCTGCCTTCCTTAACAAGACTCCTATAGCACAAGAAATAAAATCAAGAATCAATAAATGGGAAGGATTCCAACTAAAAAGTTTCTTCTCAGTAAAAGAAACAACCAGTAAGGTGAATATAGAGCCTAAAGAATGGGAGCAAATTTTTACCACACACACATCAGATAGAGCACTAATCTCTAGGGTATATAAAGCACTCAAAAATCTTAACACCAAAACCACAAATAACCGATTAATCAATGGGCAAAGGAACTGAACTGACACTTCTCATAAGAGGATATACAATCAAATCAACAAATATATGGAAAAATGTTCAACATCTCTAGCAATTAGAGAAATGAAAATCAAAACTACTCTAAGATTTCATCTGACTCCTGTCAGAATGGCAGCTGTTAAGAATACAAACAACAATAAGTGTTGGTGAGAATGTGGAGAAAAATGCACACTCTTACATTGCTGGTGAGACTGCAAATTGGTACAGCCAATATGGAAAGCAGTATGGAGATCCTTAGAAAACTTGGAATGGAGCCACCATTTGACCCAGCTATCCCACTCTTCGGTTTATACCCAAAGGACTTAAAAACAGCCTACTACAGAGACACAGCCACATCAATATTTATAATAGCAAAGTTCACAATAGCTAAATTGTGGAACCAACCTAGATGTCCTTCAGTAGATGAATGGATAAAGAAACTGTGGTATATATACACAATGGAATATTACTCAGCATTAAGACAGCATAAAATCATGGCATTCGCAGGTAAATGGATGGAGTTGGAGAATATAATGCTAAGTGAAGTAAGCCAATCCTAAGAAAACAAAGGCCAAATGTTTTCTTTGATATGTGGATGCTGATCCATAATGGGGGTTGGGAGAAACATGGGAGTATTGGAGGAACTTTAGATGAGTCAAAGAGGAGGGAGGGAAAAGGAGGGGGCATGGGAGTAGAAAAGATGGTGGATGAGATGGACATCATTACCCTAGGTACATGTATGAAGACATGAATGGTGTGACTCTACTTTGTGTGTAACCAGAGACATGAAAAATTGTGCTCTATATGTGTAATATGAATTGAATGTTTTCTACAGTCATATTTAACAAATTACATTAAATGAATTAATTAAAATTATTTTGAACTTAGCAACACATTACATAAAATAAGAGATCTGATATAAGAGATTATTGTAACTAAAGCTGAAAATTATGAGCAGAGGAATTTTGAATACTGATTTTAAGTTTCACAAGAAGAGTCAATGCAATCAAATTAATCAAATATTTCTCTTTCTTCCACATTGAAAGACAAATAAGTTTCAAAGATGTTTTTTAAAATCTTAAAGTCAACATTGATGGAATTTAAAAATCAACATACTAAATACATTTCAGAATGTCAAAAGAAAGTAGAAGCAAAGAAACACTGTTTAAATGATAAATAACCTGAGGTTTCTTTCTTTCTTTCTTTCTTTCTTTCTTTCTTTCTTTCTTTCTTTCTTTCTTTCTTCCTTTCCTAAGAAGGAGCCATGAAAGAAATATAAAAATAAAAGTATTATACAGGTAAGAGAAACACAGGAATAATGTTAAAACGTATCAAACTAAATCCATGTGATCCTTTAGGTTTAAAAAATACATTGTGTGCTTATTTTTAAATAATAGATGCCACAAAATATATGAAAACAAAATCACAAAAACGGAGCTCATCCATAAGAAAGAGTAAGGCAGGTACTATTAACAGCACCGATATGGAGGTCAAAGAAAAGAGCATACATTGTGTGTTTGTCAGAGTTGTCCAGAGAAACAGAATCAATGAGAGACATAGATACATACATACATACTTACATGCACACATAGAGTTATTATAAGTGGCGTAGAGATACAAGAATTTGGATTCTGAAAATTCCCATATTCTACCCTTTGCAAAATGGAGGTCAGGAAAGCTGATGGTATAATTTTGCTTGAAATCTAAGACTTGAGAGCCGGGGAGAGAATGATGTAATTTCTGATCTGAATCCACAGGCCCGAGAACCATGAGCACAAAATTCCAAGTATAGAAAAAAATTGATGTCCCAACTTAGAGACACCCCACCACCACCACCACCAACACACACACACACACACACACACACACACACACACACAGTCACATTTTTTGTCATATTTAGGTCCTCAGCAGATTGGTTGACACCCATCACACTGATGAGGGCAATCTGCTTCACTAAGTCTGTTGATTCAAGTGCTAATTTCTTCCAGAAATCCCCTCACAGAGATGTTCAGAAATAATATTTTTCCAGTGACACAAGTATTCCTTAGTCCAATCAAGTTGATCATAAAATTAACCATCACAAGTCCATCTCTTGCCAACCTGGCCAGCATGGACATCTCCTCCTCCCCTCCTCCTTTACAACAATAGGGTCTTAATTCCATCTAACATGACACAAGTCTCTCATATAACTTAAAATACAATAACCCCTTCCCAAAGATGGGGCTAAGTACTTGAGTCCTTACTCTTCTCCTGATATCTAATGACTTAAATGATGTGATATAAAATTAACAACTCTTCAATACTGATATAAAGTAAATTCGTCTTAAGTTACATGATGAGGGAAAAAGAGAAAATAGAAAAAATATTTGTTTAATATTTGCATGTATACATGTAAACTTTCATAATAATAAAATAAGGAGAATCACAGTCATGACAATCTCGGTCCTCATTGCAGTAACAGTTCATGTGCTTGCATCTAGCATTTATACTATCTTCTTTTACCACCTATTTTATATAATATTTGCCTTTAGCTAACACCTTAGGTTGGCCTGGTTTTTTTACCCATTGGGGTAATACTTTTTTTTTTTCCCTGAAGGTTCTGGGCCATTAGTAGTCCTGTCTGGATTGTAGTTTTCCATTGATCTTAGTAACTAGTCATGATAATAATAAGAGATGCCCTAAAAGATCTCTTGTATTACAAAAAAATTCTTCCTCACCCTCACTGTATAGTAACTTCAGCATGGTAGTCAGAGATTAATCACTTCATCCAACACCATAACTCCCTATTTCTCCCTATTTGACAGTTCATTCAGAAGCATAAGTAACAAAAAACGTGGGCAGGTGGTGGTCTTAACTTTCAGTTTAATGGAATAATTATTTTGTCTCTTAAAGGAAGCATTCTTCCATCCAGAACTAATATCTCTAGTTTAGTAGGGCGTAAAGTCATGGGAACAGGAAGCAAAAAAAATGTTTTAGTGAGCATTAGAGGTAGTAATAAATATGTCACTTCCACTTCCAACCCTTCATTCCTGGATCCATGAACCTGAGTATCAGAAAAATCACACTCTATATTGGATACTGATTCAGAGACAACACAGCATTCTGAAAAACTTTGCTCCAATCCTCCAAGCTCTTACCATCAAAATGACACTGTGACAAGAGTCTTCAAAAGGTCATTCCACTATTCTATCAAGTAACCTGCTTCAGGATGGTGAGAAACATAGCAAGACCAGAAATTCCAGGAGAATTGGCTCATTGCCACACTCCCTTTGGTGTAAAATGAATTCCAAGATCAGAAGCAGTGTCATGTGGAATATCATGAAAATGGCTAAGTCTATGGATAGTAGTTTGGGCAGAAATATTATGTGCAGGGAAGGCAAATCCATATTCAGTATAAATATCTATTTCAGAAGGGACAAAGTACTGCTTCTTTCATGATAAAAGGTCCAATACAGTCAGCTTGCCACCAGATAACTGGATGATAACAGGAAATTTTTCCATATCAGGGACTTGGTTTTGGCCTTGGCTGCTAGAAGATTGGGCACTCAGTGGTGGCGATGGCATAATTAGCCTTGGTGA
This sequence comes from Tamias sibiricus, assembly GCA_025594165.1. Taxonomy (NCBI): domain Eukaryota; kingdom Metazoa; phylum Chordata; class Mammalia; order Rodentia; family Sciuridae; genus Tamias; species Tamias sibiricus. The sequence continues at coordinate 122,349,283 of CM046657.1, read as the reverse complement.
ATAAAACCCATGTTCTTAATCCCACATATAATCTCCATTCCTGCCACCATTTGCCACTTTGTTCATGACCCCATTGGGCATTGACAAGGGTGCCAAGGGAAAAAGTCTGACTAGTGTTCATCCATACAGTGGATGAACAGCTAGCATTTATACTACCTTCTTCTACCACCTATTTTATATAATATTTGCCTTCAGCTAACACCATAGGTTGTCCTTTTTTTTTTTACCCATTAGGGTAATGCTATCTTTCAGAATCTTCTGTAACCCAGATTGAATCTTCTCTTTGTCAGCTGATTGTAAGAAACTCCCCATGAGTCCATGGGGCAAACTGGGAGAGAAGGCAGTATAGGGATGGGGGCCATGAACATTTGTGCCACTTCTTCAAGGAACTGATTTGTGCCTTCAGGGCCTGTTCAGGTCTGATCATAGATGTACCGGTTTAATTTGAAGTTGAAATGATGCTGTGCATGACCAATTTTGTGGCTTACTGTTTAAGTTAATACCAAGTTCATGATGGGCAACTTAGGTCACATAGTAACTTGATGATCCATGATTAAGCATTTGGGCTTTACTGAGGCTAAATTGCAGACCAAGAATGGTTTCTCAAAGGAAGAACAATTATCTGTGGACGAGAGTAGGACCATGCTGTAAAATCCTAAAGGCCAATGTTGTGATTCTCTTGTAGAGGCCTACCAAAAGTTCCAAACCACATCCCCATCTGCAGCTAATACTCAGATCATCTTTAGATCTGCTAGATCATATGACCCAAGTGGAAAAGCAGCTTACACAGCAGATTGGATTTGTTGCAGAAACTTCTCTTATTCTGTTGCTTCACATAAAAATAGAAGCTTTTAGCCGGGCGCGGTGGCGCACGCCTGTAATCCCAGCACTTTGGGAGGCTGAGGCAGGAGGATCGCGAGTTCAAAGCCAGCCTCAGCAATGGTGAGGCACTTAGTAACTCAGTGAGACCCTGTCTCTAAATAAAATACAAAAAAGGGCTGGGGATGTGACCCAGTGGTCAAGTGCCCCTGAGTTCAATCCCCGGTACCACAAAAAAAAAAAAAAAAAAAGAAGCTTTTGGAGGTCACTTGGTAAATGGGCCAAGAAAACATGCCAAAATAAGGATCATGTAACTTTTAAATCCAGAGATATGCTATGATTTGTGCATGTTTTTCCTTAGAAGATGGGCCAGATATGACAAATTATTTTTGCTTTTAAAAGGGATAGCTCAGAATGCACAGTACCATGGGACTAGTGGAACTTATTACTGAGATGAGGGCATCTTGATTTTAGTTGGTTTTTGCCCCACCCTTTGACATGTAAATAAATGTCTGAACAATGAGTCTAAAATATCTGCTATTTCTCTCTCACTATCTCCAATCATCATAATGTTATCAATGTTAAGAAATGGTGTAATATCTTGCAGAAGGGAAAGTCAATTAAGATCCCTACTAACTAAAGAATTACATAGATCTGGTGAGTCAGCATATTCATGAGGTAGGACAATGAATGTGTATTACTGGCCTTATCAGCTGAAAGCCAAACTTCTTCTCCTGAATCGTATGGATTTAGACATAAAAAAGGCATTTTCTAGTTGAATACAAGCATAGTAAGTAGCAGGTGTTTTAGTCAGCTTTTCCAATGTTGTGATGGAAAGACCTGACAAGAACAATTTTAGAGGAGAAAAATATTACTTTGGGCTCACGTTTCAGGGATCTCAATTAATAGATAGCCAACTCCATTGCTCTGTGCCCAACGTAAAGCAGAACATCAGGGTAAAAGGGTGTAATGGAGGTAAGCAGCTCATCACACGACAATCAGAGAGCAGAGAGATGCTAAACGTGGATCCCCAGAGGCAAAATACATACCCCAAAGGCACAGCCCCAATGACCCACCTCCTCCAATCATACCCTACCTGCCTACAGTTACCACTCAATTAATTCCTATCAGTAGATTAACACTGATTAAGTTGAGGCTCTCCTAACCCAATCATTTCACCTCTGAATGTTCTTGCATTGTCTCACCATGAGCTTTTGGGAGACACCTTACAACTATATCATACACAAGGAATGTGTTAATTTGTTTAAAGAATAAAACCACATCTAGTAAAGCAGTTATAATTGGAATCACCATCTGATTAACCTTATGATAATCCGCTGTCACTCTTCAAGATCCATCTTCTCTTCAAGTACCTCTGAAGTATCTCTATGAATTCAGTATTGCCTTTGATTTATCGCCTTTCTGGATAAGGACTTTGCCCATTATCATACATTTTACCCCACAGGTCAGGAAACAAATGTGGAAATTCAGTCAGTTGCTAAGTATGTCTGCTCCAATTATGAATTCTGGATCTAGAGAAATAGCCAGGATGGGTTTGGAAATACAATAAACTCATAATGAGGTGGACCTGAACTAAAACTCCATATATCACCTGGCTTATTTTATAAGCCTATACTCTGACAAGAGGGCCACAGTTATATTGTCTCCTGGAATTAGTGTCAGTGTCCCTGAAAGTTCTAATTATTTCCTTTATGTATCACAATGTACAGTTACTTTGAAGGAAAAAGAATAAATTTTTATGTCCCACCCCCAATTCATGTGTTTAAACCTAGTCTTCACTGTGATTTTATTTGGAGGCAGCACCTTTAGGAGGTGAATAAGTCATGAGCTTGGCTTACTCACAAAGGAATTGCCCTTGTAAATGTGATTCTAGAAAACTCCCTCCACCCGTTGACCATGCAAAGTTATTGGAAGAAATCAGCCATCTATGAATAAGAAATAAAGCCCTCAGCACACATAAAATCCACCAACATTTTTTTCTTGCTCTCCTCAGAACTCCGGAATGGCAAGGAATAACTTTTTTGTTGTTTATAGGCCATCCAGCATATGGTATTCTGCTATGGCAGCCTGGATGGATGGAGTCTGAGGAATATGATTAATAGCATAAAATTCGAATAGGGTACTGGGACCCATCTTCAGGAGGACTTGATTTCTACTTCATTCAAAGGGGTCTGGGTATATAAATTAGCTCAAGTCTGGGAACTGATTGAGAGGCTGAGACTCTTTTTTATGATTCAAATTTTACTTTTGTTCACTTGTCCTAGAACATTTCTGTTTATACAGAAGAATCAAGAATTTATTAGGATCGTTATTTCACTTCTTGAAACACCATGATTAACTAGTCATTGGCATAGGTACCTTCTAGTCAGATATTCTGATTGCTGCTTTGACTCTGCTATTACTGCCATCATATCTGCCTTGCCTTTAATAAGTGCATGCTGCCACTTGACCCCTACCACCCCAATCCAATTACTAATTCATTGAGGTTTTCCTGTACAATGCCATTCCTGTTTCAATGATATTTTCACTGTAAGTTTGGTCTACAAAGGAAAACAATGATAGAGTTACCCTCACAAATTTCTTTCTCCAGTGTCCACTATCTTCTGGACACTGCCAGGGTGGGTTAGCATGTCTTAAAAGATAAGCCCATTCTGTTGTTATAAAATTAAAAACTATATTGTAAAGGAAAATTAAAAAACGAGTTTATTGTGAGCCAAATATGAGTGACCATTGCCTGGGAACACAAATTCAAGTTACCCTGAATAACATGTTTCACCATGGAAGAGGTTGCACGAGCTTTTAAAGTTGCAGAACAAAAGAAAGTTATAAGCTGACATATTTACCAATTATATAACATTTATACCTCACCTTTGTACCTGCTGGATATTGAGTCTAGCTACAGGTACAGAAGCTGAAAGGGTGCTAGGGTGTGTCCTGAAGAAAATCAATACTGTCTTTCATGGCAGATACCTCAGACCATTAGCATTTCCTCAAGAAATGCAGGGTGTATTCTCTCAGATGGAGATGGAAAGGCTGATCCAACTGTGGGTGGAAAGGCCTATTTCAAAAGGCATAATAAAATTGATCCCACTGGGGGTGGAAATTCCATTGCCACTGGGGTTGAGAAGGGTACTTTTGCTGTTATTTCACAGTTCTATTCTTCTGGAGGTAGGGAAAGTTCTTCTCCCAGAAGTGAAGACATATCAGAATGGGAAGCTAGTATCTCAAACTATCAGGATCTTGCCACATGTCATCATTCAAATAGATAAGGTCCCATTCCTTCTCAGTCGAGTCTCTCTCTTTCACAGTAGATAGCCTGTAAAACTGGATGTTCAACTTGCTTTGTAATTCAGCCAATCACAGCATGGGATTATGCATTTCATTTTCAGCAAAATTGGCTATGTAGCTATTGGAGATAAGGGTCTCTTTGGGGGGCATATATGGAAGTTCTTGGGTCCTTTTTATGGTGCTTGAGCAAGAAATTTCAATCCTTGAGCTTATCCTTTGTATTCATCACTTTGTCCAGCAACATTAAGAGTAAACTATTGACAATTGCATATGTTAGTTTTCCGAAAATATTTGGATATATAAAAAGTTCCTTGCTTTTTATTGTTTGTGGATTAGAAATAGCCAAGGCACATATTTTGTGTTTCTCTATTATCAGTTTATGTCATGAACTATCAGTGTTATCTTTACTGCTGGAAATAAAGTTGTTAGCATCTTTAAGCAGAATAGAGAACAAATTGCAGAGACCCCAAAACCAATTTAAAAATTCAACCTTAAAATTTTCTTTAGAAACATTTTAAGAAGTCATTTTAATTAAATATTATAAGTGATTTAAAGCTATATTAATATATAGTGGTCATAAACTTATATGTTCTATATGAGAGCTAAATATTCATAATATAGCCATAAACATAAAAAAATGGATAATCATAATTATAACAGAGGATGTACATTACTCTTATTTCTTGTCACATCAAACAGTTAAAGTAATGTCATGATATGGTTAAAAATATATGCTTAGATATGTGCCTTTGGGCTGTGAGAAGTTCATTTGTGAGGGCCTTTATTTAATATTCTTATTTCAACTTTGTAGAGTCTAGAGAGGCATTCAAAATTGAGGGGGGAAAAAAACCACCTCCACCACTCTGCAGTCATATTTGTAGTTTTTTACTGGGATGTGTTAACATTAATTATAAAAGAAACATTCTGAGATATCCTAAATTTAATTACAAAGGACTGAAGGGAAAACAGATGGGGAGATGTTAATCAGTAACTAGCTACAGGTCCAAAAGAACAAAAGACCATTTTAAATTCTTGAACATATGTTAATACCTTGACTTAAATCCCATCAGTTCCAACCAACAAGGCCACCTAGCCTTGTTTATGTAGAAACTTTCTGGACTGTTTAACTTCAACCTAGCTAGACAGAAGCAACAATTACTTCTTGTCAACTGCTGTCATATCCCAAGTCTTTCTCTGCTTTGCATAATCCTGCCCCCCTTATCTATAGCTGATGTAAGTTCAGCATAAACAATTTATGCTTTCCTTTCCCAAAGTTTATACAAATACTCTTAGCTCTGGGGTCAGCAGATGTTTTCCAATGCTGCTACAAAGCCATGTTGCTGGTAGTTGCCAGAACTTGTCTTAGGACTTGTCCTTTCTTCTTCTGGCTAGCATCTGTAATGGTTCAATAACACTTTTATTTCAGAGATCTCTGAACTTTCAAAAATGCTGATCTACCCAATGGGGAGAGATCATTAGTAAGTGGAGACCTCTAAAACCATGACAAATTTGGTCAAACTTGCTTCTTTGGTTAAAGATAAACAGAACATTTAATATATGTTTATAACAAAATTATTATTAATTAAAATATCACCCATCTGACAAACTTATACAATATGACCATGAGTGATTAATGGCTAGACTGTTTGACCAAAAAGGAACATTCTGACCTCCAAGTAAAGGCTGGTCACCACAAGACTTGCTTGGTTGCCATGTGACTTGATCATCAAGGAATTTTTAAAATATTTTCCATATCAGTAAGGTGTAACAGTGGTTAACTTGCTTAGGATTCCCCCTTCTTCCATAAATCATATGTAAATGTATATATATTTAGAGAGTTGAATTCTGGGAATGTCCCTTGCCTTTTCTGACTCAGAAGAGTATGAATTCCTTTGTTGTCCTTAAATAAATCTTGACCTGTACATTGAATACTAATTTGTGCTGCATTTTTTTCTTTGATAATTATCAAGAACCTGAATGGTCCCAAATTGAGGTACCCCTCTCTTTGGACTTCCATGGACCTCCTCTGGTGAGATAAATAACCTCTGGAATGTTGTGGCTGAGCCTAACCCACCCAACATAAACATCACCAGAACACTTACATTAACCTGCATTTGGGCAATATCACCAAACTCAAAACCTATTTGATAGTATGATGTTGGATAGCTTATGTAATTTATTGAAAATGGTGCTAAAAGCGAGAGAAGAAAATGATTGTGTAGGTAGAGGATGAACATTTTATATACACGATGAGATGTGAAAACAAAGCATCAAACACAATATCCAATAAAGACTGGCAATACAGTGCACTGTAGAGAATATGCTGTTTACCCTCATAATCTCATGACTTCCTGCGAGCTGCAGCTTAGTGTGGCTGCTTAATGTCATAAAAAAATTGTGGTACCTTAGAAAAGATCAAAATTCAAAATAATGTTTTCAGTGTGTACCCATTACTTTGCATCATCATAATGATTAAAAAATCACAAGTCCAACCATTGTAAGTCAGGAGCCATCTGATTATTCCCTGAAGTATGTAATATCATCTTCTCTGGCCATAATAGATTAAAACTAGAAAGAAACATTTAACAACTACAACTAAAACCAAAATTAATCTTAGAAAATACTCTCCTAGTAACTTTCAGATCACAAGGAAAAACAAACTTAAAATGCAATAAAAATGAACAGGTGCATGTCAAAACATATAGAATGTAGGCATAGATATAGGAAGACTAAATTTCATATTCCTTAACATTTTTATTCTTACTGAAAATAAATTAAAATAAACTAATCATGTAGATAAAGACAGAAAAGAATCTTAAATGACCCGGGAGAGAAATAATAGTAGAAGAATACATGAATGTATATAAAAGAAAGAAACAAAGAACAACAAATCATAAATATTTGGAAAAATATAGAAGGCATTTATTTCTATTTTCATATATTTTTAAACTTCTAAAAAAAGGGCTTTTAACACTTTAAATACAACAAAACTCTAAGATATTATAAAGTGTTAAAATATGTAAAAGCAAAATACATGACAACAAGGTTTATATTTTGTGGGTGATAATTACAATTATGTCATGTAATATTTTATATTGTTTGTGAAGAGATGAGTATATAAAGATAGATTTACATATGTGGAGATGGAGAGAAGGATGGATAATGGAATAGAGAGACTGTGTTTCAGGCTGCTCTGTGGCTCAGGAATCAAGCAGTGAGAGCGTAGCTTCACAGTGAAATGGATGACAGAGGAAAATTCACTGAAATCCAATATTGAAAAGAAACAGAATCAAAAAGACACAGATGAATTGTAATACATACTACTATTATAAATACAACAACTTTGAGTAACAAAAAGACACAGAAATTTGTGTGCTTTGAACATAGGAGAAAAAAAAGAGTATTTTGGAGTCAATTCAATGGTGCCAGCACCACCAGTTTACCCTGGGGGACAGGGGGAGTGGCACAAGCAGGAAGAGAGAGGAGCGTAGTGAACAAATTTATCATGGAAGAACCTGCAGAACAGAGACATATTCTGATCTTAAGTTAATCAGAGGATTGTTGGTTAGCTGGTATTTGAAAAGTGCTCTGAATCTGTGGGCTGGTAAGTGCAGAGCTGAGAAAGGAAGCCATCTTAAGCTGTGTGGTGGTTTTCTGCTGTTGGAGTCTGAGAGATCATAGCAAGCATTGTCAGATTGTCCCAACAAGCTTCTGTTCCCAGGCCTACAGTATCCTTTGTGGAGTGCAACTCAAGTGGGCTACAGAGATGCTTGTGCCTAGGTGAATTCATGATGGGGATACGGAGGGGAGAGTAGTTCACTTTGCTTTGGCAGTTCACAGGACCATCTGCAGAGAGTCCAGAAGCTGGTCAGGCATTTGGAATTGCACCAGGATCTGATCCAGGAAAGACCACATCCATGGGTAATGGAATGTTGGAGACCAGTGAAGAGTCTATGAATGGAGTTCTTGGGAGGCTACTAACATCCAGACACCCAGCAGAGCTTAGAATCTTACTGGTCCTAGGGTATGGTGATCTAATCTCTCTGGAGAGGATACTACCTGACAAAGTTCTGAAGTCCTGTTCAAAACTAGCCACCAGCTGTTGAAACTTCTCATTTAGAACTCTGCATCAGCAAAACCCTGGGAGGGCATTGATCTAGTCACTTCAGAAAAAAAAACTCCAATTATCAGTGCTTCCCATTCTGTCCTACTTATACTGGTGAGAAATGAAGGTGAGAGCTCTTACAGTCAGCCTCCACTCCAGCTGGCAGATTGGTGAGAAACACAAAAAATATTGGTTTGACAATTCTTTATCCTTGCTCTGTTAGTACATGGTAAAAGAAGAAACAGAAATGACCTCATCAATGATTTTGGCTACCTTAGCGGAGGTGATCCCTTCATTTTCATTACGAATGTTTTCACATTTTGTCTTGTTCCTTTTTTTGTGTGTTCATGTATAGATGTGTGTGTGTGTGTGTGTGTGTGTGTGTGTGTGTGTGTTTATTTCACCCATTTGTGATTTTGCCTTTATTCTTTGAAGGGTTAGGTTACTTGTTTGTTTGGTTGGTTTGGTTAGATTTTTTTGTTGTTGTTTTTGCTTTTATTTGTATTTCTTGTTACTCTTCCTTAACTTTTTAAAAAAATATTTATTTATTTATTTTAGTTGTACACAATGCAATGCGTTTATGTTTACGTGGTGCTGAGGATTGAACCTGGGCCACACACGTGCGAGGCGAGCGCTCTGCCGCTGAGCCACAACCCCAGCCCACTCTTCCTTAACTTTCTTCCCCCCTCTAATAGTTAAATTCTCTCTCCATCCCTCTGTCTCTCTCTCTCTCTCTCTTTCTCTCTCTCCCTCTCTCTTTATTTAGTTATTTTTACTCTTCCTTCTTTACAACCATCACTTGCTACCTCTATTCTGCTTTTGCTCTACTTTTAAAACAACTATTTTTTAGAAAGACTTTCTTTTGTTTTTCCATTCTATTTTCCTTTCCCTTAACTCTTTAGTTTATATAATTCCTACCCCTACAATTCATGTTTTGACTATTAGTACTGTGGATGGCATAGTTGAAACTTTCTATTTACTTTAATGCTAAATCTAGTTCATGGCTATTTGTTCTTGCTGCTGTTGTTAGTTTTTTACCCCTTCATTCATTCTTCTCTGTGTTACAGTTATTGTCATAGATGTCATAGTAGACACTGGGCATTTATTTTAATGTTGTATGTTGTTTGATACTATTGTTTCCAAGTTTTGAGAAGAGCTGAGAATTAACTGGGGTATTATATATTCCCAGGGTAGAGACTCTGCTTCTGAGCTACACTTAAACTCAGTCAAGTGGCAGCACACCTTGCTTCAAACACAAACTGACCCCACCCAAGCTTCATTCCATTTTTTTTTTGTGTTCATGTATAGATGTGTGTGTGTGTGTGTGTGTGTGTTTATTTCACCCATTTGTGATTTTAATACATTGAATAGGGGAGATTAAAAACCCCAAATCAATGCAAAGAGAGGTTCTAAGATTATCACTCAGAAAAACCAACAGTGTTTCAGTAGCTCTGCAAGAGTTAATTAAATTATCATCAGTTCTGCAGAAGCAAACTGAGTGGGATTGGCAGCTGAAATTAATACTTGAATTAATTTTTATTAATACTTTAATTAATTGAGTCTAGGTGTAGAAACTAAGATATATTAACAGAGCAGATATTATTACCAAAGAGATAACTACACACTGAAAGACACCCTCATAAAGGGGAAAAAAGAATTCATCTCAACAGATGCATAAGTCCAAGACCTTTGAAAATGTGAGAAAAGAGGCAAACAGTCTTCCCTCTCAAATTTGTAATTCTCCCACAAAAGAAACCAACAGATATGAAAGGGAATAATTCAAGAGAAATGCTACAAAATTACTATTAAATTTATTAATGTATTAGATGAAGACTTAGAGAATAAATAAGACAGCAAATATAGGAGATAATAGACCGTTTCAATAAAGAGACAGAGACTCTGGAAAGAAACCAAACAGAACTCCTGGAAATGAAAGATATAATAAATCAAATAAAAATATACTTGTGGGTATGTTACATTATGTAGAAAACAAAATTAATTCCTTGAAGCCAGGGTATTTAAATTTAACACTCAGTATGCAGTAAAGAAAAACAACTAAAAGATTATGATCAGAATATATAAAAATTGTGGGACAATATTAAGAGAATAAACTGAGAATTATTTGACATAGAAGAGGGAATGGAGAAACAGTCTAGGTCATTAAAAACATTCTCAGTGAAATAATGGCATAAAATTTCCCAAGCCTTGGAAATGAGATGGACATCCACATACAGAAATCATAAAGAACTGCAAGTAGACAAGATAAAAATAAGAAACACTTCAAGATATATCATAATCAAAATGCTTAACACAGAGAATAAGGATAGACAAAAAAAACCATCAGATCATATTTAGAAGTAAACCAATAAGGATCACTTCTGACTTCTCAGTTCAGACAACAAGACAGGAGAACTTGAAATGAGATAATTCAAGCTCTGAAAGAAGACAATTGCCAAGCAATATTGTTATATGCAGCAAAGTTATCATTCATTATTGAAGAAGTAAAAAACTTTCCGTGATAATAATAAACTAAAAGAATCTGTGAACATTATGCCATCACTACAGAAAATACTTAAAGAAATATTATATATAGAATTCAAAAACAAATCCCAGAGCTCTTCAATGTGTAAAGATCACTAGAAGTGCAGTAGACAAATAGAAATTAGGATCAAATTAAATATATAAATAAACCAATAATAAATAAAATAATAAACATCTCTTTTTAATTACTCTGAATATAAATGGTCCCAACTTTCCAATTAATACACAGCAACTGGAAGAGTTAATTAAAAAATGGTACCCGATTATATGTTGTTTGCAAGAGACTCATAGGGTTAAAAAAGATAATTCATGCAAATTGATTGTGAAAACAAACAGGGTAGCTATTCTAAAATCATACAGAATAGATCTCAAGCAAAACTTAATCAGAGTAAAGGGAGGTCACTACATAATGGTAAAGAGAAGACTCCAACATGAAGATATAATTTAACATATTTATGTCTCCAATGTTAGTGCAACTAATTACATAAAACAAACACTACTTGACATTAAGTCACAGAAAGACTTCAATACAATAATACTGAGTGATTTTAACACACTCTTCTCATCAATAGACAAGTCATCTGGGCATAAAACCAGTAAAGATATTTCTGACCTAAATAATGCTATAAACCAAATGAACATAACAAGCATCTGTTGAATATTTCATTCAAACACCAATTGAATTTAAGTTCTTCAGAGCAGCTTACAGACTCTTTCAAAATAGAATATTTGAAGTCATAAAGCAAGTTTTAACAAATATTAAAAGTTAAAAGAAAAAAAAAGATGTAATGCATTTCATATTATGAGATTATAATGAAATATAATTAAAAATCAAGAGCAAGAAAACTTATAGAAGGGAAGGACAGTGGAATGAATCTGATCTTTCTTATATACATATTTGAATATACCACAGTGAATCTCACCTCATGTGCATAGTGCTAATTTAAAGAACACTATAATTAAACAGCATAAAGATCAGTAAAGTAGAAGGAAGGGAACAAGCGAGGGAGGGGGGAAAGGAAAGAGGAAGTACTGGGGACTGATTTAGATCAAATTGTATTCCATGCTTTTATTATTATGACAAAATGAATCCTAATGTTATGTATAAATAAGAAAAAAAAAACAGTGAAAAAAAGGAAAAAAAAACTTATAGAAGCCACATAACACATGGAGATTGAATAATACTTTTTAAAACAAGAAATGGATCATACAAGAAATAAGAAGAGAAATTTACAAAATTTCAGAATCAAATGAGAGCAGTGATATAACACATCCAAATCTCCAGGACACTTGGAAAGCAGTTCTAAGAGGAAAGTTTATAGCATTTTTAAGTGCCTACATTTAAAATAAAGAAGAAGAAGAAGGAGGAGGAGGAGAAGGAGGAGGAGGAGGAGGAGGAAGAGGAGGAGGAGGAGGAAGAGGAGGAGGAGGAGAAAAAGTAAAATCCCAAATAAACAATCTAATGCTATATATCAAAGTCCTAGAAAATCAAGGACAAACTAATTCCCAAACCAATAGAAGACAGAAAATAATTAAGATCATAGCTAAAATTAATAAAATAGAGAATAAAAAATACAAAGTACCAATTCAAGCAAGAGTTGGTTCTTTGAAAAGACAAACAAGATTGATAAACCTTTAGCCAAACTAATCAAAAGAAAGACAGAAAAGACTAAAATCAATAATATTAAGGTGAAAAAGCATGTATCACCAAAGAAATTTTTGAAATCCAGAGGATCAATAGGGATTATTTTTAAAAACTTATATTCCCCCAAATTTAAAAATCTAGAAGATATTGATGAATTTCTGGACACATAAGAACTACCCAAATTGAAAGAAGAGGATGGAGAAAACCTAAAAAGACCACTATCAAGCAACAAGAATGAAGCAGTAACAGAAAGACTCCTAACAAAGAAAATCCTGGGACCAGATGGATTCTCAGCTGAATTCTACCAGACTTTTGAGAAAAACTAATGTCAAGCTTCTTCAAATTATCCCATAAATTAGAAAGAGAGGGAACACTCCTAAATTCATTATATGAAATCAGTATCACTCTGATAATACCATATAAAGACACATGAAGGAAATCAAACTACAGACAAAATATCCCTGATAAGCATAAATTCAAAAAATCTTTAATATAATATCAGTAATTCATTGTCAAAAACCCAATAAGAATATTGTACACCATAATCAATTTGGATTTATCCCAGATATGCAAGTTTGGTTCATCATGCATAAATCAATAAATGTAATTCACCACATAAATATAATTAAGGACAAAAAAAAATGACCATCTCAGTAGATGCAGAAAATGCCTTGAACAAAATCCTACAACCATTCATGTTGAAAACAGTGAAGAAACTGGGTATAGAAGGAAATTACCTTAACATTATTAAGGCTCTGTACAAAAACACCTAAAGTCAACATTATGCTGAACAGAGAAAAACCGAAACAATTCTTTTAAAATCATTAATAAAATAAAAATGTCCACTTTTGTTACTCCTATTTGATACAGTTATTGAACTCTAGCCAGAGCTATCAGGCAGGGGAAAGAAATTGAAGGGATTCATATAGGAAATGAAGAAATCAAGTAATCTCTGTTTGCTTATGACATGATCTTACACTTAGAAAACATTAAATACTCTACCCCAGTACTATATCTAATAAATAAATCCATCAAATTTCAGGATACATACAAAAGATCAACATACAAAAATCAATAGGTTTCTTGTACTCTAAATATAAATTGCTGAGGAGGAAATCAATAAAATTATTCCATTCAAAATAGTCTAATATTAAGAAATAAAATACTTGGGAATCTTACTAAAATAGTGAAAGACTTCTACAATGAAAATTAGACAACACTGAAGAAAGCAATTGAAGAAGACTGTAGAATTGGGAAAGACCTCCCATGTTCATGTATAGGCAGAATTAACATTGTCAAAATGAACATATTCCAAAAGGCAATCTACAGATTCAAAGCAGTCCTTTCAGTGACATGCTTCACATAACTAGAAAAAAATATAAAATTCGTGTGAAATAAAAATGGTATTAGAGGTATCACAATACACTATCTCAAATTACTCTATAGAGCCATGGTAACAAAAACAACATGGTATTGGCATGACAAGAGTTATGAAGATAAATGGAATACAAATGAAGCCACAGAGACAAATCAACATAGCTAAAGTTGTCTAATCCTTGAAAAAGGGTCAAAAACATGCCTTGGAGAAAAGACAGACTTTTTTTGTTTTTTGACAGATGGCAGTCATTTTTTTTATTGTTTTTTAAAATTCTGATTTGTTATATATGCTTACAGAATGCAATTGATTTCATATTACATATAAACAGCACAATTTTTCAAGTCACTGGTTTTAAATAAAGTATTTTCACACCGTTTGTGTCTTCATACATGTACTTAGGGTAATGATGTCTAACTCATTCTGCAGTTATTCCTATCCCCTTGCCCCTCCCCTTTGTTCTATTTAAAGTTCCTTCATTTTGCTATCTTTTCTTTTCCATACTTGCTGTTGAAAACTCAGCTCTCAGTTTGTCATTTCTTCACAGTTGGGCTATTCTTTTATGCTGGGAGTCTTTCATATCATCACTTTGTCTTTTGTGTTTCACAGTTTGATCAGATTGTTCTTCATAATCAATATTATATTATTGTTGTTGTTGTTATTATTATTATTGATTCATCATCCCTAGGATTCTTTGGTGTCCCAAAACTCAGGGCTTTTTTTTCCATGTTCTCTACACATTTTCAATTTCTATCCTATCAAATATGGATTTTCTTCAATTCTTTCTTGACCTTTCATCATCAGCTTTTGATATTGCTTCTCATTACTTCCTCCATCTCCTCATCCTTCTTATTTTACATCTCTTGGTCTCTATATAATTATTGTGGTATTTTTCTCTAGATATTATTTTTTTCTGTTCACTAACTTTCCCTGAAGTACTGTTGAACCAACTATTTAAATTAGCTATAGATTTTACTAACTTCAATGAAAAAGTTTTTCATTCCTATAATTGCCTTTGAGGATATTTTCAAACATTTCCATCATTCCTTATTCATTTTTACATGTCCAATTATCCAAACTATTTAACACTTGCATTTTGTATATGAATATACCAATACATGAGACTCTTGGGAATAAATTATGTTGCTAATTATTTTTGCTGCCACTCTTCTTGGCTTGTTTCCTTGTGCTTTGAGATTTGAGGTTGGGAGGTCTTCCTTTGACATTTTGTCCTATGTGAGTTATAATTCAAGTTTAGTCTCAGCAAGAGCTCAGCCTAGGTGGTGCCCTTTATTAATCACTTGCAAAACAGGTATTTATGAAAGTTAAGATTTATTGTTATTTTTTTTCCAGAAACAGTAGAGTTTGATCCTCTGTTTTCCTATGCAACAAGCAAGTTTCACTCTTTAAGTAGTTTCTAATATATGCATATTGTATTAAAAATGTAAATATCTATGAACAATAATATATTCTACCTTCAATGTTCTTATTCTGTGTCAGCATTTTATTCCTTCTCAATACTTTAATACTATTATTTTATCTTCCAAATTAGATGTTACTGTCATTATTACTTAGTAAGCCCGTTCATTTTTCTTATATCTCAAAACTTTAAGAGATATAAGATAACTTCTACCTGAAACATCTTCAGAAATTATTTCAAGTACTAAAAGTACATTTCTCTTTTGAGCAAGTTTTTCAAATTGTAACTTTGTTTTTCCCCACATGAGCTGCATTTGCCTTCTTCCTGCACTTCAGAGGCAGCGGCATGTAAGCATCAGCATCTTTGGTCTTTGGCTACTGAGAAGGAATGACACTAGTTCTCATTAGATTGCTCTTGGTTTAGAACCGGATGACCCTAAATTGCCACTTGTGTTTTTCTAAGCCAGATTTTTACTCTTAAGAGAGCCCTGTCTCACTATCATATCTACATGTATCTGGGTTATTTGGTCTCCACTTCCTCAAGCTGCCATGATCTCTTGCTTGGATGATAACAATAGGCTCTTCATTATCTCTTAAGTCCCTGAAGGCCCTTTGCAAAAATGTTCTTATTACTGAAATAACAAAACACTTTTTAAGAAAGTCTATTTATATTTAAGAAATTATCATTAAAACCAAAGAAAAGCTGAAGGATTTATAAGACACTGACTCAGCCATATAGTATTCTCAGTCTAAACAAAGGGACAGGGCCAGAAAGACATAATGGAGGTGAGTGAGGTGGAAGGAGAAGAAGGGTCTGGGTTACCAGATGGAGGAAGGTGACAAGATAAGAGGGGAACCAAGGGCTCTTTGAAGAGAACACTATTCATTCCCATTAACATTTCTTTTGGCAACATGAACTGAACTTGGTAATGGGGTAGAAATTGGAGGGTGGGAGAGAGGGGAAAGGAATTGCTTCACTTGACCTTAAAAGGCTCAGGTATAATAAATTTCATGCAACATGACAGTGTATCCCATTAGACCTTCTTGGGCACAGGCTAATGGGGTTTGGATGAGGTCCAGTGGAATCCACAAACCTCCCAGGCTGTGCTGTTTGCTTGAGTGCAAGCTGTTTGAGAGACAGCAGGAGGATGTTTGAAATGGTTGAGTTGTTGTCTAGGGGCCAATCTGGCTTCTACACAGGAAATGTTGGAAGGAAAAAGGTGAGACAAAGCACGAGGAGGAAATACACATATACTTCCTGAAAGAAGAAATAGGATGGAGGGTCTGACTGAATCTTTACTCCTTCTATGTCAAACTCCATTTCAAGTCATACATGGTTATCACAACCTAAGACTGAGTAGGTGTAAAATTTTCACTCATACCTACCTATGATTCTCTGCACTCTAAACTCATGAAATGTTCAGAAGAGGGGCACAAGAATAAGAACATAGACATAACAGAAAAGAAGAATAAACAGAAGACTAATTTATTCCTTTCTATCTCCAAATTGTTTACTTATAAGCATGAGTGATGCTACAATGACTTTAAGTGCATCTCAATCAAATGCAGTATGTATTTATCAAACTAAACATTATTCCTAGGTAAATCAAGAGAAGCATAGATATATTCCCTGGAGAGTGCAAAAAAAGATGTGATATGTGTTTGGAAGAAAGCATCTCATCCAACATTCATATATACGTATTTTCTTTTTCTTAGGCTTTTAGTGGATATAAATTGTGGTTACTTAAAGGAGAGGCACAGACTCTGTAACTGTACTGCTGGGGTTTCAATACTCTCCACTTGTGAATTGTGCAATCCTGGGAAGGTTGCTTAACCTCTCTGTGCCTCAGTTTCTTCTAATGGGAATTGTGATCATTCGATACATCATGAACTTTTTGCTATAATGACCATGATTCCATTAAGTCAAGTAAAATGTGGTTCAAGGCATCATTAACCAAAATCTTTAAGATGTCCCATACAAATCATTTTTGTGGCTCCTATTTCCTCTGTGGTGGCACAAAGACTTGGAGATGCATGCTCCATGTGGGGATAAACTAGGAGACCCATGGCTACCAATGCTTACTGCCCTCCATCATCAGTGTTGGTCCTTCTGCCACACAATGCTATAATCAAACAGCAGAGAGCTCTTCAATGTCATGGGGCACACAGAGATGCTGGCCACCAGGCAAATTCTCTATTTGAAGCCTTGCTACAGTGTAGAAGGACATGATACTTAGTGCCCAACCCACAAGCTCCGGAGACCCAGTCACACTCTAAGGTCCAGGTTTCTCCAAGCATACTGTACATGGGAAGTACAGGTCTCAGCCACCTCATATCACATAGCCTGTCCCCTCTCAATGAGCAGGGTACCACCTTTAACAAGTCCTCCCTCATTCTCACAGCACACACCTCCATTTCTTTCCTCCTAGAGAGCATCCTTTCTCACCTCCTTGATAGACCTAAGATTAAACCAATAGGGTTCTGTGAACTTCCTTATGAGTTTATGGGAAGCATGTGTCTCAGTGACCCAAAGTTGTGCTTTTGAGATACTTTTTCTATAATATCCTTAGTTCATAGTAGAAAGAAATAGATATGACCTATCAATCTTAATATCACTACACTGGGAGAAATTAAATATTATATTACTTCTGACAACATAATAGTGAACAAAAGCATATTTAATGTATTATTTCCAAAAATGTCTGAGTGTTTGAGGGTGGATGTGATACAAAGATGATAGGAACACAACCTCTTTCCTGATAGAATGCAGAGCCTGACTGGGAAGTCACAGCTTCAAACAGAGCAGACATTCCTCAGTACAATGGCATGAAAATGTACATCAGTTCAGGAAAGCCCACCATAGAAATGTCACTTTATACATCCTTCATCTACTCATTCCCTTGTTCTGCTTTACTCCCCAAAATGCCACCTTTGTTCAGATCTGTGGACAACAAACTGGTCTCATACTTGAGTTGTTTCTAACCCTTTGGATTTGTCTCCAGTCTCTATTAGTAACAACTGAGGCAAGATAGAATAAAGCACAGGTGTCTGCCTTTAAATAGGAGAACTGCCTAGCTCTCATCGAGGGACTTACTTGAAAACCTATGTGAGGATGCAGCCGTCAGAGCTGGGAGCAAATATCGATTCTGAGAAAATTGTTCTTTTCATCTGAGCACAATTCCTTTTGGTAAAAGAGCTGCCTGACTTGCTTCTACACCATAGTGAATATTTTGATGGGAAAACACTATGGTTTTAATCTGGGGGTGTTCCCCAAATCTCATGAGAAAATATAGCAATGTTAAGGTCAAATTATTAGATTATGAGAGCCGTGACCTAATCAGTAGATTAATCTATTTAATAGGTCAACAATTTGAAAGGATTACTGCACTGAGTGTTAACTATAGGCAGGTGGGGTATGACTGGAGGAGGCGGGTCACTGAGGGCAGGCCCTGAAAGGGTTATCCTCTCTGCAGCCCCTCCAGCATCTCTACTTCCTGTCCGTCATGAGCTGAGTAGCCTCCTTCTGTTGCATCCTTCAGTCTTGATGTTCTTCTTGATTTGGGGCCAGAGAGATGAAACCAGCTGACCATAAACTGAACCTATGAAACCATGAATTCCAAAACAAACTTCTCTTCTTCTTAGTTGTTTTAGTTGTTCTTGTCAGGTATTTTGATCACAGTTATGAAAAAAAAAAATTGACTAGCATGGAAATTGTCAGCAAGAAGGGGGGTCATTGCTGTGACTAATGGTTTAGAAGCCTTTAGAATTGATTTGTGGGAGGAGTTTGGAAAGTTTTAAGATGAAGCCTGGAGAAGTCTTAGGATTTTTTAAGAAGAACTTAATGAGAAATTCTGGTGGGAGCTCAGAAGACCAGAAAGCTGACAAAAAAAGACAGTGCTTATGAAGTTTCAGAGGGAATAAGGACTCAATTGAGAACTGGACTAGAGGTTACACGTATTACATTGTGGTAAAGAATCTGTCTACATTTTGCCCATATTCTGAGACTTTTTGTGAGACTAAATTTAAAGGTGATAGAATAATTAATCTAGTGAAGGAAAGTTCAAAGCAGTATAGCATTTAGTTAGTAGCATGGATATTTCTGGCAGCTTTTACCTAGGTTTGCTGTAAGAATTGGGAGTAGAAAGCCCAGGAAGAGGATTTTTTGAAACATGCAATTATCAAGAAAAATGCATCTAAAATTGGGGCCAAGAAAGATGTGGTTGTTGAAGGCATTATACCAACACTAAAGAGAAGTTAAGTACTTTGCACAGAGACAATAACAAAGATTTCTTGAGGGTATCTCAGAATCAGCAAGACCACATCAATTATAGACTCAAGAGTATAGAAGTTTAAACTCCATTAAGACACCGTCAGGGAACCCTGCATGCAAAATGGTGCCCAGAAAGTTGTTTCTCCAGGATTTATTTCATTGTGCTTGACGGCCCATGCAGTGAGAGGCTGCTGCAGGTATGGTCCAGGAGAAGCCAGTTACTTCTTGAGAGGTGATATATTGTGTAAGCATCCAAGTAGTGCTGATTCTGAATGAATACACAATGCTGGAGTTAAGAGTCTTGAATTCAAAGGAAGTCCTGGGAGGCCAGGAAAAGTGTGCCAGCTCACAATCCCCATGGGCAGGCTTTGATAGTGAAATGTGAAGCTCTGAGAAGAAAGACAAAGCCTAAGTTGAGAAAAGAGATGCCAATATTGTAAAACATCTGCTATAGAAAGTCTCTGACTGTCAACAGACCCAGCCTCAAATACAGGCATGAGCATGGCCACAAGCAAGGACTGCCCAAGACCAGAGATCACAGAAAAAAGACCAGATGTTGGATATGAAAGTATAGAACCTAATGTTTGCCTGTCTGGGTGTAGGTCTTGCTTTGGTCCCATTTCTTTTTTTTGTGCCCCTATTCCTTTAGGATGGTAATGTTCACTCCGTGTTATTATATGTTGTATTATGTAATTTGCTTTTGATTTTTTTGGGGGAGGGCATTAGCAGGGATTGAATCCAGGGGCATTTAACCACTGAGCCACAACCCCAGTCCTTTTTATTTTGAGACAGGTTCTCACTAAGTTGCTTAGGGGCTCACTAAGTTGTGGAGGCTGGCTTTGAACTTGCAATCCTCCTACCTCAGCCTCCCAGATTGCTTGGGATTATAGAGATGTGCCATTTTATACCAGCTGGCTTACTTTTGATTTTTATAGGGGCTCACAGCCACATTTGCCTTGAGTCTTAAAGGAAATTGGGACTTGAACTTTTGGAGAGCTTTTGGATAAGTTTTTTTTTTTCTGGATAAGCTTTTGGATAAGATCAGAGATGAACTAAATGTTGCATTGTGAGATGGACATGAGCTTTAGGGGGTCAGGGATTAAATGCTCTGATTCGTATTTGAGATGTTCCCTGAAAGCACATGAGGCAATGTAGCAATCTTCAGAAGTGAAATAATCAGACTGTGAGAGCTATAACCTAGTCTGTGGGTTAATCTCTTTGATGGATTAATAAATTGAAAGGATTACCATATTGGATGGTAGTGTTAACAGTCCCTATAGTCTTATAGACTTATCCCTACTGAAAGCAGGTGGGGTATAACTGGAGGAGGTATGTCACTGGGGGAAAGTCATGGTAAGGTTTACCTTCTCTGCAGCCCCACCCCACTCTGCTTCCTGGCCTTCATGAGCTGAGTAGCATTCCTCTGTTGGCACCCTTCAGCCGTTAGTGCTCTGCCTTGCCTTGGCCCCAGAGAGATGGAACCAGCAGATCATGACTGAACCTCTGAAACCACAAACCCCCAAACAAACTTTTCCTTCTCTCAGTTATTCTCATTAGATATTTTGGTCACAGTAATGAAAAAGCTGACTAACACAGAAATCCTGCTTTGAATTAGAGGTGGAAACATACATGGCTTCTTGAATCTCTTCCCCTGACACCTGCCCAGAATTCAATGAGAAAGAATTCTTGAAAAAGAGCCACAACCAAAGACCACTGCAGGCTTTGTTGCTATGGTAAAGTGGTCTTTCTGCTCCAGATGTGCATGTGGAAGAAAATACAAAGACGTTTAAGAAGATTTAGTTTAAATAGAACTGGATTGTTTCCAAATGTCTCTATGTTTGCATAAGAGAGTCCCAAATCAGATCTAAACCATAATCACTGCTTGAGTTGTAAGCCTTCCTTTTAGCTATTAGATTCTGCTAATTACACTCCAATGTGTGAGGGGTATTTGCTTTCTTGTATCTAAGCACCAGTTTTTCCTAAAATGCATCACCAACTTATAACCATTTTCAAACTACTCAAGTGTGCCAGTAGAATCTCTCCAGAGGCAGTATTGCAAAGTGGTTATGGGTATAACTTTTAGGTTGGAAAAAGCTGAATTTGAATAAAAATTTGTTACTGAATTTGAGCAAATTACTTAATTTCCCATTGCTTCACAAGTGAAGCTCATATGTGAGTTCTAAGACCTACAAGATAAAATGCAAGCCCCCTCCCACCAAAAAAGAAAAGGCCTATTATAGATTATGGTAGATGGTGAAGGATAAATAAGATGATAATCATTATCTTTTTACTGTTGATTAATTCTAGTAAGTATATAGTCTACTAAGTATATGATAATTATTTAATACAGTAATTATATGGTCCATTCTGAATTGCTAGACTCATCCATCTGCCAGGAAGTAAAATTATGAAGCCTTTATTTATATGTACAGCCACATGGCTAGAATTTGAATCACAAACCCCTTTGAAAATACAATTAAATCTATAGATACCCTTTCCTCAAGAAAAAAAATAGCCCATATTTTAAAAATAGTAAGAGTAATAGCAGCATTATTTGCAAGTTCTGAAAGAGGGAAAGAACTCAAATGTTCAACGGATAAAACAAAATATTGTGTATACATACAAATGGAATGAAAATTCAATCACTTAAAAAGGAAGGAAATTCTGACTTTCTATGACATAAATTAACCTCAAAGAAATTATGCTAAGTGAAATGAGACAGACACCAAAAGACAAATGATTTCATTTACATGAATTACCTAGAATAGTCATATCATACACACAGAGGTAGAATAATTATTACCAAGAGATAGGGAGGGGAGAATTGCAATTATTGTTTAATGTGTATGATTCCAGCTTGTGTACTGGAGACAGGTGATGAGGGTAGCAGTACAAAAATGTGAATATACCTAATGCTTGTAGTGTAAACTTAAAGATGATTAAAACAGTGAATATTATATTTTGTACATTTCCTCACAGTTAAAATTTAATACCAGGACATTAAATTTTGGTTTAGTAAGTCTAAAGGAAGGCTTACATATTTGTAAGTAGCTTTATTGAAATAATATACGTACTACAAAATTCACCTACTTTGAGAGAACAAATAGTCCAGTAATAGTGAATTTATATACTCTTACAACCATCACTATAATCCAGTTTTGCAATATTTTTATCACCAAAAATTGACCTTTTGTACTTTCAACTCAGGCCCAGAAAAATGCTTGAGTGATATCTGCCTTTTCAGTTTTATTTTTTTCTAAAAATTTCCCATGACACGTGATATTTTGTGTCTAGTTTCTTTCCTTTAGGATGTTATTTTTGAGATTCTTCTATGTTGCTACATATATCAGGATTTTATTTCTTTCTGTTTACCTGTACTATCTCATTATAAGATAAACCACAGATTGTTTATTCACCAGTTGATTGACATTTGGGTTATTTCCTGTTTGGGGATGTGACAAATGATATTTCTGATAACATTCACAAACAGGTCTTTGTAGAGACATAATCTTACCTGGAATGTAACTACTTGGGTATATGAAAAGTGTACATTTAATGATCCAAGATGCTGCCAACCTGATTTCTCAGCTATCTGTATCATTTTATGCCCCTATCAGCAGGTAGGCAAGATTTTGCTTTTGAGGTTAATCCATTTCATTTTGAAGTCCCATAGGCACCCAATGAACAGCTGTTATATGTCAGCAGATGAAACAGATTGAAGCCAGTTGACTAGGGAATTCAGTTGTTATCTAAATTTTTGTGGGATAAATGTAACTATTGATGTAGAGATTCATATTGTTTACTGTCCTTTTTTCAAAATATAATTGAGAAATTTTGTACTTAATTTTTCCAGTCTTTCATTATCCTGCTATTTTGTCTTGGCCTGTTTTCATTTGCTAATAGCACAATACTATAGAATGGGTGAGTTACAAAGAGAAGAGTTTCTCTTTGTCTCATACCTCTGTTCCTAGTTCAAGGAGATGCATCTGGTGATAGTGTTCTTTTTGGCAGATTCCTCAGACAGCACAGAGCATCTCCTGGTGAGAGATAGGGAACACTGAGAGAACTAGCCAAACTGGCTTTTATAGCACATCCACTCTGGAGATAACCATTAATGAATTAATCCATCAGTTGAAGAAACAGATTAATCTATTCATAAAGAAAGAGCTCTCATGGTCTAATTGCCTTCTAGAGGGTCCATCTGGTCTCACTTCTTAATATTCCATATGGGAATTAAATTTCATCATGAGTTTTGGCAGAGAGGGGGGAAAACCACCATATTATAACCATAAAACCTATTAACTTCTCTCTTAATCTGGATCCTGGGAGTATACAATGTGAGGGACAACAATTCATAAAGACGAGCCTAATAGGTATGTGTTACATTTTCAGGACCACCTCTACACCCAGGGGCAGAATTATAGACTGGGGAAGAATATGAGATCATGAGTCAGTCTGTTTAGTATGGAACCCTGGCTCCACCACTATCCATCTTGGTGTTTTAAAGAAATTATTTAACCTCTCTGTATGACATATTGTAAAATATACACATGCACACTCACACACAGTTTTAAAAAAGAAAATAAATGACCAAGATTAATGTTGAATCCAAATAAATGACTGGTAAAATACTAATATAAAGTTGAAGAGATCCAACTCAGTTCCACTTTCTGTGTGAGTCCCTGCAGGGAATATGAAAATGATTAAAATATAGTTCTAGAGCCAAAGGAATAAACTCATATATATATGAACAACATGGAGGGTAGAGGAAACTTAAATACTCAACAAATGTTATGATAAAGATCAGAAGCTTATTTCATTCTCTAATTTCTCTATTCTCTTATTCTGTGAGCATTCATAACACCTGTATTGTTCCTTCTCTTTTACTACTGCTCTGTTTTCCCCCAACCCTGCTCTTTCTCTCTCTCTCATATACACCCCAAGACACACTATGGAATGTTGCAATCTAGGATCTATATGTTGAGAGGATTCATGTGGAATGAATTCAGTATGTATGAGAAGAGAAATATTTCAATGATGCAACCAAAACATTAAAATGAGAATAATCAACAATTTTGATCTTAATTTCACAGAAGAAGCAAAGTCCTACAACATATGAAGGTTTATGTAGCATTATGTGGTAAAAATGAGGATGTCCATTATTCATTCTCATCTACCCCATCCTCAGAGAAAACCACCAGTGTGTTATGGAAAACATCTTTCTCCAAAAAGAAGTCACAAAAATGCGGGGAATTTTTTAAATTATTTTTTTTATTCTAAGATGTTATAAATGACAGCAAATACATTACATTTCATATTACACATATATAGAGCACTTTTTTACAAATCTCTGGTTGTATGCAAAGTATATTCACACCATTTGTGACTTCATATATGCATTTAGGGTAATGATATCCATCTCATTCTACTGTCTTTTTTTTTTCCTTCACCCTTTTTCCCCCTCCCTTCTCCTCCCTCCCCATTGGCCATTCTAGTATTCCTCTAATCCTCCTATGCTCCCCATCCCAACCGGACTGTGAATTGGCCTCCTTATATCAGAGAAAACATTTGGCATTTATTTGGCTTTTTGGGATTGGCTAACTTCACTTAGCATTATATTCTCTAACTCCATCCATTTTCCTGCAAATGCCATGATTTTATTCTCTCTTATTGCTGAGTAATATTCCATTGTGTGTATATATACCACCTTTTCTTTATCCATTCATCTACTGAAGGGCATCTATGTTGGTTCCACAGTTTAGCTATTGTGAAATGTGCTGCTAAAAACATTGATGTGGCTGTATCCCTGTAGTATGCTGTTTTCAGGTCTTTTGGGTAAAGACCAATGAGTGGGATAGCTGGGTTATAAGGTGGTTCCATTCCAAGTTTTCCAAGGTATCTCCATGCTGCTTTCCATATTGGCTGCACCATTTTGCAGTCCCACCAACAGTGTATGAGTGTGCCTTTTTCTCCACATCCTCTCCAACATTTATTGTTGTTTGTGTTCTTAATAGCTGCCTTTCTGACTGGTGTGAGATGAAATCTTAGAGTGGTTTTGATTTGCATTTCTCTAATTGCCAAAGAGGTTGAGCATTTTTTCATGTATTTATTGATTGATTGTATATCTTCTTCTGAGAAGTGTCTGTTCAGTTCCTTGGCCCATTTATTGATTGGGTTATTTATTTTTTTGGTGTTTTGATTTTTGAGTTCTTTATATATTCTAGAGATTAGTGTTTTTTTTTTTTTTTTTTTTTTTTTAGAAATTAGGATGTCAAATCTCTCTCTATATAAATGAAATCCAAGATATAGGCAAGTGAAGCAACAATATCACAATGATATATTTGCAGAATTAAGACTGTCATCCTGAAAATTTCTGAAAATTTTACATTCTACTAAATAATGTTGGGCCTACTGATCTTAGCCTCTTTAAACCAGAAGGAATAGCCCAGTGAAAGGAAACAAGCAACTGCTATTTTCCTAAATGCCACAGGGACCTTCGTATATCAACCTGACACTTGTATTACATCAGTTTGCTAACTCTTTCTGTAAGTATAAATACCTTACTTTCATTTTTGGGGAAAAGCTCCATTCCCCATTGAAACCCAATATAATATTGCACCCTGATAGAATTGTGTAGCCTGCTTTAAGCACATACTGCAGGAATTACACCAGTATTAACTTCTGACCTGACTTCTATCCACACTCATTTGAGGAAATCCTGACAAAAAGTCCCCGCCCTCTTGATATTCCATCCTCTTTTCCCCAGCCTCCAGTGCCTGACTCCAGACATGAAGAAGTTTATGACTAGGACAATAGCAGTAAATACCCCAGCTTCTCTCAGACCCAGCCCATTCAAGTTCTGGGATTTGTACCTGCCTGTTTCTTGGTTAATGGCTTCTATGAGAAGCCAAGTGTGACCTCTAGATAGGAAGAGACAAAAAACTCAAGGCTTGACTTAATTTTTTTTTTCCAAATCAGGTATTACATGGAGCAAACAAAAATGTTATGCTACATGACCTGAAAATATTAATGTATTTTCCCAAACACTGAAGCAGAATATCTGACAATATGAATGTCCAGGAAAGTCCTGACTTTTAGAAACTTTTCAAAATATTATTGATCTGTCTTTCTCCCACATCATTATCAATTTTGGTTGCATTTATTCTAGTCCAGATCTGAGTCCATAACACTCTGTAGACCTATGTCAACAATAGTAAATACAGAAGAAGAGTCTGTATGTGATGACCATTTACGAAGTGCTTAGAAGGTGCCAAATACTCTTTTTTGTCTATTATGTGGTGTATCATGTATTTACAATGGCTCAAGATAGAGGCAAAATTATTATCTCCATTTTGCAGATGAGGATGATCCTGAAGCTGGATAGTAAGTGACAGAGTATGGTATGAACCCAGGACACAGGGTTCCAGAGCTTTTGCTTCTACTAACAAAAGTGTATCATTAAAGTAAGTGATGGGCCATAGTTTGGCCAGGCCTAGATCAGTCCTGCTGACCTCCGCTTGAGTGTGGCTAGGCTCAGGTCAGTCCTGCCAACCTCGGCCAGAGGGAAGGCAGCACTAGGACAGTCCCACCTGTTACCCAGGAACGCCATGCTAAAAAGGGATGGTTTATTGAGGTGCCACATGGCATGGTAGGGGACAAAAATGGAAGGGGCAAGGGAAAAGGGAGAACAGGAACAGGGACAGGGAGAGGCGGGAACAGAGAGCGGTTTCAGTCCAGGACAGGCTTAAATAGCAAACTGGTGGTCAGAGAGCCCCCTGGAGTGAGTCCGTGTTCCATAGGCTGCCGGAGGTCAGGAGGTGGTGGCCAGGGCACCTGCTGGCCAGGTTTGCTGGCCAGGCTGAGGCACCTGGGAAATGTAGTCTTTTCACAAAGTACCTGGGGAGGTGTGGCTTTCTACCTGGGAGGCGCAGCCTCCCTGCCTGGAATCCAACACCACCAAACTCCACTTGAGTGCAGGTGGGTCAAGGTCAGCCCCGAGGACCTCCACTTGTGTATGGCCAGGCTCAGGACAGTCCTGCCAACCTCCGCCCCAGTGCAGGTGGGCCCAGGTCAGCCCAGATGACACCCACAGAGCAAAGGCAGGCCTAGGACAGCTTCACTGACCTCTGCTCAGAGGACCACCTCTTCCAACCAGCAGACCACTGCAGAAGCTCAGATTCAACCAGTTCAGCCCACACCAACCTGCTTGGGACCCAGCCCAAAGTAAGTCCAAAGTCCACTACCCCACCCCCACCTGGGAGCACAGGCCTAACCCACTTCCATCTTGAGACACTGCAGACATAGCCATAGCCTTCCCCATGCAGTAGCCCCTACATTTTGACAATAGACAGGGCCCCAAAACAGCCACATCTCAGAGCAGGCATCCCAAAGACATTATAAGGCCCACCATTTCAGTCCCATCTCTGGAAGACTTTGCATTCATCTTGGGGCACCTTCACTGTTATCTTGAGTTATCTCCTCTACTGCTGACACCACCTTTAGTTGCAGTAGCATACATCAAGGGACACCTGCAGGTTCTGAAAACCCAAAATTAAGGTGAGGCACAGACAAACTGCATGGATATTACAAGAATATAGGGAAGAAACTGTAATATCTCAGATCTACACTGCAAGAAAGGAAGGCAAATAGACAATATGAAAAAACAAGGAAGGAAAGTACCCCAAACAAACCAGGATATTACAATAACAGAACCCATGCTCAGCAAAGTTGATGAAAGGTCAAAGAAGGAGTTCAGAAGGTTCATAATTAAAATGATCTGTAAATTAAAGAATGATCTAAATGAGCAAATACAAGCAAAAATTTTATCACTACAACAAAGATATAAGAGAGCAAATACAGGTAGCAAAAGATTACTTCAAAAAAGAGATAGAAACTCTGGAAAAAAACAACAGTCAGAAATCCTTGAAATGAAGGAAACAATTAATCAAACAAAAAACACAATAGAAAGCATCACCAGCAGACTAGATCAACTGGAAGAAAGAACTTTAGATAATGAAGACAAAGTATATAATCTTGAAAATAAAGTTGACCACACACTGAATATAGTAAGAAACCATAAATAGAACATCTAAGAGTTATGGGACAGCAGCAAAAGACCAATGTAGGAGTAACCAGGATAGAGGAAGACACAGAGTTTCAAACCAAATGAAGGCACAATCTCTTCAATGAGATAATATCAGAAATTTTCCCAAGCATGAATTGGAAAACCAAATATAAGAGGTTTACAGGACACCAAATGTACATAATTACAACAGCTGTACACCAAGACACATTATAATGAAAATGCCTAGCATACAGAATAAGGATAGAATCTTAAAGGATGCAAGAGAGAGGAATCAGGTCACATATAGGGGGATACAAATTTGTATCACAGCAGATTTTTCAACTCAGACACTCAAAGCCAGGAGATCATGGAACAACATATACCAAGCTCTGAAAGAAAAGGGATGCCAACCAAGAATCTTATATCCAGCAAAATTAAGCTTTAGATTTGAGGACAAAATAAAAACATTCCATGATAAACAAAAGTTAAAAGAACTTGCAACTAGAAAGCCAGCACTACAGAATATCCTCAGCAAAATATTCCATATAGAGGAAATGAAAAACAATGATGAAAATCAGCAGAGGGGGGTTTTACACTACAGAAAAAAAAAAAAAAAAAAAACTAGAGGAGAAACTATGTCAAGTTAAACACCAAAAATAAACAAAAATGGCTGGGAATACAAATCATGTCTCAATAATAACTCTGAATGTTAATGAACTAAACTCAACAGTCAAAAGACATAGGCTAGCAGATTGGATCAAAAAACCAGACCCAACAATATGCTGCCTCCAAGAGACTCATTTCATAGGAAAAGACATCCATAGACTGAAGGTGAAAGGTTGGGAGAATTCCTACCACTCACATGGACTGAAGAAACAAGCAGGGGTTTCCATCCTCATATCAAATAAAGTAGTCTTCAAGCTAAAATCAATCAAAAGGGATAAAGAAGGACACTACATACTGCTCAAGGGAACCATACACCAACAAGACTTAACAATTATAAATATATATGCCCCCCAAAATGGAGCATCCATGTTCATCAAACAAACTCTTCTCAAGTTCAAGAGTCAAACTGACACAACACAATAATTCTTGGAGACTTTATTATACCCCTCTCACCACTGGATAGATCTTCCAAACAAAAGCTGAACAAAGAATCTGTAAAACTCAAAAATACAATAAACAACTTAAACTTAACTGACTTATATAGAATATTTCATCCTTCAATGAGTGAATACACTTTCTTCTGAGGAGCACATGGATCCTTCTCTAAAATAGACTATATACTATGCCACAAAAGAAATTTTAGCAAATATAAAAAAAAATAGAGATACTACCCTGCATTCTATCAGACCATAATGGAATGAAATTAGAAATCAATTATAAAATAATAAATAAAAGCTATTCCAACACCTGGAGACTAAATAATATGCTACTGAATGAACAATGGGTTGTAGATGACATCATAGAGGTGATTAAAAAATTCTTAGAGGTGAATGAGAACAAAGACACAACATATCGAAATCTCTGAGACACTATGAAGGAAGTTCTAAGGGGAAAGTTCATTGCACTGAGTTCATTCCTCAAAAGAAGAAAAAGTCAACAAATAAATGACTTAACATTACATCTCAAAGCTCTAGGAAAAAAAAAAAAAGAATAATCCAACACCAAAAGCGGTAGAAGATAGGAAATAATTAAAATCAGAGCTGAAATCAATGAAATTAAAAAAAAAAAAAAGAAACAATTGAAAAATTGACAAAAATTGGTTCTTTGAAAAAATAAATAAAATTGACAGACCCTTAGCCAGGCTAACAAAGAGAAGGAGAGAGAAAACTCAAATTACTAACATAAGCGATGAAAAAGGAAATATCACAACAGACGCTACAGAAATACAGGAGATAATTTGAAATTATTTTGAAAACTTGTACTCCAATAAAATACAAAACATCAAAGGCATCGACAAATTTCTAGAGTTGTATGATTTGCCCAAATTGAAGCAGAATGATATACAAAATTTAAACAGACCAATTTCAAGCAATGAAATAGAAGATGCCATCAGAAACCTACCAACCAAGAAAAGCCCAGGACCAGATGGATACACAGCCGAATTCTACAAGACCTTTAAAGAAGAACTAACACCAATACTCTTCAATTTATTTCAGGAAATAGAAAAAGAGGGAGCACTTCCAAACAAATTCTATAAGGCCAATATCACCCTGATCCCCAAACCAGGCAAAGACACACCAAAGAAAGAAAACTTCAGACCAATATCTCTAATGAACATAGATGCAAAAATTCTCAATAAAATTCTGGTAAATTGGATACAAAAG
The DNA here is from genome assembly GCA_025594165.1 of Tamias sibiricus. Classification (NCBI taxonomy): domain Eukaryota; kingdom Metazoa; phylum Chordata; class Mammalia; order Rodentia; family Sciuridae; genus Tamias; species Tamias sibiricus. The sequence continues at coordinate 122,318,406 of CM046657.1, read as the reverse complement.
TATAGTATACCATGATCAAGTGGGATTCATTCCAGGGATGCAAGGATTGTTCAACATAAATAAATCAATAAATGTAATTCATTACATCAATAGACTTAAAGGTAAGAACCATATGATCATCTAAATATATACAGAAAAAGCATTTGACAAAATACAGCACCCTTTCATGTTCAAAACACTAGAAAAAATAGGGATAACAGGAACATATCTCAACAGCTAGCTATGCTAAACCCCAGGCCAACATCATTCTAAATAGAGAAAAATTGAAAGCATTCCCTCTAAAAACTGGAACAAGATAGGGATGCCCTCTTTACCACTTCTATTTAACATAGTACTGGAAATGCTGGATAAAGCAATAAGAAAGACGAAAGAAATTAAAGGGATACAGATAGGTAAAGTAGAACTCAAATTATCACTATTCACTGATGATATAATTTTATACCTAGAAGACGCAAAAAATTCCACCAGAAAACTTCTAGAAGTCATAAATGAATTCAGCAAAGTAGCAGGATACAAAATCAACACCCATAAATCTAAGGCATTTCTATCTATCAATGACAAATCCTCTGAAAGGGAATTGAGGAAAACTACCTCGTTTACAATAGCATAAAAAAATTAAAAAATACTTGGGAATCAACTTAACCAAAGACGTGAAAGACCTCTATTATGAAAACTACAGAACACTAAAGAAAGAAATTATAGAAGACCTTAGAAGATGGGAAGATCTACCTTGCTTTTGTATAGGGAGAATTAATATTGCCAAAATGACCAGACTATCAAAGTCCTATACAGATTTAATGCAATTCCAATCAAAATCCCAATGACATTCCTCAAAGAAATAGAAAAAGCAGTCATGAAATTCACCTGGAAAATTAAGAGACCCAGAATACCTAAAGAAATCCTTAGCAAGAGGAGTGAAGCAGGTGGCATCACTATACCAGTCCTTAAATTATACTACAGAGCAATAGTAACAAAAACAGTGTGGTATTAGCACCAAAATAGACTAGTAGACCAATGGTACAGAATATATGTCACAGAGAATAATGCATATAATTTCAGTTATCTATATTAGACAAAGGCACCAAAAATGTACATTGGACAAAGGTGCCAAAAACATACATTGGAGAAAAGACAGCCTCTTCAACAAATGGTGTTGGGAAAACTGGAAATCCTTATATAATAAAACGAAATGAAACCTGTATCTCTCTCCATGCACAAAACTCAACTCCAAATGGATCAAGGACCTAGGAATTAAAGCAGAGACCTTGCACCTAGTAGAGGAAAAAGTAGGCCCAAATCTCCAACATGTTGGATTAGGCCCCAACTTCCTCAATAAGACCCCTATAGCACAAGAACTAAAACCAAACATTAATAAATGAGATGGATTCAAACTAAAAAAGCTTCTTCTCATCAAAAGAAACAATCAGTGAGGTGAACAGAGAATCTATAGAATGGGAGCAAATCTTTACCACATGCATATCAGACAGAACATTAACTTCTTCTTCAAGGATATATAAATCTCTCAAAAACCTTTACACCAAAAAAAAAAAAAAAAAAAAAAAGCCAAACAATCCAATCAATAAATGGGCTAAGGAACTGAACAGACACTTCTCAGAAGAAGATATACAATCAATCAAATATATGAAAAAGTATGAAAAAGGAGATCCAGCCGCCAGTTTGCCTGGCCTGCAGGGCCCAGAGTGGCAGCTCACTGCTGCTGCACCCAGGGCCAGACCTGGGGAAGCACCTCCTCCACTCCCTGGGGAGCAGTGCGACCCGCCCAGTTGTGAAAAGAGCAAGAGGTAGGCATCCGCCCAGCCGCGGGAAGGAGAGATCCAGCTGCCAGTTTGCCTGGCCTGCAGGGCCCAGAGTGGCAGTTCCCTGCTGCTGCACGCAGGGCCAGTCCTGGGGAAGCACCTCCTCCACTCCACTCCCCTGGAGCCGTGCGACCCGTTCAGTTGTGAACAGAGCAAGAGGTAGGCATCCGCCCGCCCGTGGGAAGGAGAGATCCAGCTGCCAGTTTGCCTGGCCTGCAGGGCCCAGAGTGACAGCTTCCTGCTGCTGAACGCAGGGCCCATCCTGAAGATAAGCCCCCTCCACTCTCCCACTGTGCCATTCTGCAAAGGGCCAAAGGTGTAGCCTTGACTCCACTAACAGGATTGCTGACTGGACATGATCCAGGTCAATTGGCTTAATCTGGAAGGGAAATAAGAAGGGCTTCCAAGGGTCCATTTGGCTTGAGACTTATTCCTGGTTTCAACGTTTTTGTTTGTTTGTTTGTTTTGTTGTTTCTTGGGGGGGGGTTGTTTGATAGTTTCTGGGTTTTTTTGTTTGTTTGTTTTATTTTGTTTTGATTGACAGTGTGTTTGTTTGCTTCTGCTCCTCTTTGCTTTCTTTCTTTTCTTCCTTCTCACTTTAGTATTTTTTCTCCTTCCTTCATCTTCCCTATTTACACCCTGCCATTGCATACTCAACAAAGGCAAAAACAAGTTATACACAGAAATTGGGCTTTTTTTGAACGAGTACAATTGAAATATATAGCAAAGTGGTGTTATATATAGTGTATTCTCTATTTTCTAGACTCACTCTCTCTCATACTAATTTCTACTCCTTGGTCACTTTTTTTTCTTTTTCTTCCTTTTTTTTTTTTTTCCATCTTTCTTTATTTCTTCTCTCAACTGCTGAATAAATTAGGTTTATATATAAATTGGTCTTTCCACCTAATCATTCACTATTTCCTCTCTCATCTGCTGATACTAAACCACTTCCATAGAACTCTCTTTTCATACTTTCTAAGAAAGAACAAGTCAGTTCAATCACTTCCCTCTTACTAAACATATCACCGCTGTGTCCATTACTTGAATCTATAAAGCCCCATTAGAAGCTTACAGACTAAATTGGAAACAATATCTGGGTTAACTAAATCTGTACATTGTGATCAAACTGGGATTCTCTGAATAGAAAGTGTCTGATTTTAAAGTGTAAAGGAAATATAAGGGGATCTGATAGCATTGTACTACAGGAGCAACGTAAGGTTCTAAAGTAAAATCAAAATAGTCAAGGTCCCATAGTGCAAGAAGAATAGACATAAAAGCAAGATGAAGAAACAAGGAAGGAAAGTAACACAAACAAATCAATATACCTCCTCAGTAGATTCCATGGCATGCACAGTTGGTGAAATGCCAGAGATGAAATTTAGAAATAACATTTGCCAAATGCTTGCAGAACTTAAGAATGAACTCAAAAATGAAATGAGGGAGCAAATACAGATGGCGAAAGATCATTTTGACAAAGAACTCCATAAACAAATACAGGAAGTAAAAGATTACTTCAATAGGGAGATAGAGGCTCTAAAGAGAGACCAAACAGAAATTCCGGAAATGAAAGAAGCAATAAACCAAAATAAAAGCTCAGTTGAAAGTATCACCAACAGAGTAGATCACTTGGAAAAAAGAACCTCAGACAATGAGGACAAAATATATACCCTAGAGAAAAATCTAGATTACACAGCAAAATGGTAAGAAACCAAGAACAGAACATCCAAGAATTATGGGACAACATAAAAAGACCAAACATAAGAGTGATTGGCGTAGAGGAGGGGGCAGAGTTTCAAGCCAAAGGAATGAATAATTTATTTAATGAAATAATTACAGAATTTTTTCCAAACTTGAGGAATGAATGGGAAAACCAAGTTCAAGAGGCTTACCGAACACCAAACATACAAAATCACAACAGATCCACACCAAGACACATTATAATGAAAATGCCTAATATACTGAGCAAGGAGAGAATATTAAAAGCCACAAGAGAAAGGAAGCAGATTACATATAGGGGGAAACCAAACAGACTATGTTCAGACTTTTCTACCCAGACTGTAAAAGCAAGAAGATCCTGGAATAGCATATTTCAAGCTCTGAAAGAAAAGGGATGTCAACCAAGAATCTTATATCCAGCAAAATTGAGCTTTAGATTTGAAGATGAAATAAAAACCTTCCACGACAAGCAAAAGTTAAAAGATTTCGCAGCTCGAAAGCCAGCACTTCTGAACATCCTGGGCAACATTTTTCATGAAGAAGAAGAGAAAAATAACAACGAAAATCAACAAAGGGAGATATTAAACTAAGGGAAATACCAACCAGAAGAGAAACCAAATCAAGCTAAAGATCATAATTCAAATAAAAATGGATGGGAATAAAAATCACATTTCAATAATAACCCTGAATTTTAACGGCCTAAACTCACCATTCAAAAGAAACAGATTATCTGAATGGATTAAAAGAAATGACCCAAAAATTTGCTGTTTCCAATAAACACACCTCATAGAAAAAGAGATCAATAGACTGAAGGTGAAAGGCTGGGAAAAGTCTTATCACTCACATGGCCTGCGGAAGCAAGCAGGAGTTTCCATTCTCATTTCAAATAAGGTAGACTTCAAGCCAAAACTAATCAAAAGGGACAAAGATGGATATTTCTTACTACTTAAGAGAACCATTCATCAACAGGATATAACAATCATAAATCTATATGCCCCAAATAATGGAGCACCTACATTCATCAAACAAACTCTTCTCAAGTTCAAGAGTAAAATTGACCACAACACAGTTATTCTAGGGGATTTAAACACACCTCTCTCACCAATGGATAGATCATCCAAACAAAAGCTAAACAAAGAAAACTTAGGCCTCCTTAAAACAATTAATAACTTAGACTTAACGGACATATATAGAATATTTCATCCCTCAGTAAACGAATACACATTTTTCTCAGCAGCACATGGCTCCTTCTCCAAAATAGACCATATATTATGTCACAAGGCAACTCTCAGCAAATATAAAAAAATAGAGATACTACCCTGCATGCTATCGGGCCATAAAGGGATGAAATTGGAAATCAACGACAAAACAAGGAATAAGAAAAACTACTCCATCAACTGGAAGCTAAACAACATGCTACTGAATGAACAAGGGGTTGAAGAAGACATCAAAGAGGAGATCAAAAAATTCCTAGAGGTAAATGAGAACACAGATACATCGTATAGAAATCTCTGGGACACTATGAAGGCAGTAGTAAGAGGAAAATTCATTGCACTGAGTTCATTCCTTAAAAGGAAAAACAAAAAAAACAAAAAAAACAAATAAATGACTTAACATCACACCTCAAAGCACTAGAAAAAGAAGAACAGATTAACACCAAGAGCAGCAGAAGACAGGAAATAATTAAAATCAGAGCAGAAATTAATGAAATCGAGACTAAGGAAACAATTCAAAGAATTGACAAAACTAAAAGTTGGTTCTTTGAAAAAATAAACAAAATTGACAGACCCTTAGCGATGCTAATGAAAAGAAGAAGAGAAAAAACTCAAATTACTAACATTTGTGATGAAAAAGGGAATATCACAACAAACACCTCAGATATAAAGAATATAATTAGAAATTACTTTGAAAACTTGTACTCTAATAAAATAGAGAATACTGAATGCATTGACAGATTCCTAGAGTCATATTATTTGCCTAAACTGGATCTGGAGGCTATACACAAGTTAAACAGATCAATTACAAGCGAAGAAATAGAAGATGTCATCAAAAAGCTACCAACAAGGAAAAATCCAGGACCAGATGGATTTACAGCCAAGTTCTACAAGACTTTCAAAGAAGAATTAATACCAATGCTCTTCAAACTATTTCAAGAAATAGAAAAAGAGGGAGCTCTTCCAGACTCTTTCTATGAGGCCAATATTACATTAATTCCAAAGCCAGGCAAAGACGCATCCAAAAAAGAAAACTTCAGGCCAATATCTTTAAAGAACATAGATGCAAAAATCCTCGACAAAATTCTGGCAAATCGGATACAAAAACATATGAAAAAGATAGAGCACCACGATCAAGTGGGTTTTATTCCAGGGATGCAAGGCTGGTTCAATATTTGGAAATCAATAAACATAATACATCACATCAATAGACTTAAAGATAATAATCATATGATTGACTCAATAGATGCAGAAAAAGCATTTGACAAAATACAGCACCCCTTTATGTTCAAAACACTAGAAAAACTAGGAATATCAGGAACATATCTCAACATTATAAAAGCTATTTATGAAAGGCCCAGAGCTAACATTATCTTAAATGGAGAAAAATTGAAAGCATTCCCTCTAAAAACTGGAACAAGACAGGGATGTCCCCTTTCACCACTGCTATTTAACATAGTACTGGAAACTCTGGCCAGAGCAATTAGACAGACGAACGAAATTAAAGGGATCCAGATAGGAAAAGAGCTCAAATTAGCACTATTTGCTAATGACATGATAATATAACTAAAGACCCAAAAAACTCTACCAGAAAACTTTTACAACTAGTAAATGAATTCGGCAAAGTAGCAGGATACAAAATCAATACCCATAAGTCAAAAGCATTTTTATACATCAGTGACAAAGCCTCTGAAAGGGAAATGATAAAAACGACCCCATTTACAATAACATCAAAAAAATAAAATACCTGGGAATCAACTTAACAAAAGAGGTGAAAGACCTCTATAAAGAAAATTATAGAACACTAAAGAAAGAAATCATAGAAGAACTCAGAAGATGGAAAGACCTACCTTGCTCTTGGATAGGTAGAGCCAATATTGTCAAAATGTCCATACTACCAAAGGCATTATACAGATTTAATGCAATACCAATCAAAATTCCAATGTCATTTTTCAAAGAAATAGAAAAAGCAATCATGAAATTCATCTGGAAAAATAAGAGACCCAGAATAGCCAAAGCAATCCTGAGCAAGAAAAGTGAAGCAGGGTGCATCACCATACCGGACTTTAAATTATACTATAGAGCAATAATAACTAAAACAGCATGGTATTGGCACCAAAACAGACGGGTGGACTAATGGTACAGAATTGAGGACACAGAGACTAATACATATAATTTCAGTTATCTTATATTAGACAAGGTGCCAAAAATGTACAGTGGAGAAAGGATAGCCTCTTCAACAAATGGTGCTGGGAAAACTGGAAATCCATATGCAACAAAATGAAATTAAACTTGTATCTCTCACCATGCACAAAACTCAATTCAAAGTGGATCAAGGACCTAGGAATTAGATCTGAGACAATACGCCTAATGGAAAAAGTAAGCTCCAATTTCCAACATGTTGGATTAGGCCCCAAGTTCCTTAATAAGAATCCTGTAGCGCAAGAACTATTACCAAGAATTAATGAATGGGATAGATTTAAGCTAAAAAGCTTCTTCTCAGCAAAAGAAACAATCAGTGAGGTGAATAGAGAGCCAAGTAATTGGGAACAAATATTTAATACATGCACATCAGATACAACACTAATTTCTAGAATATATAAAGAACTGAAAAAACTTTACACCAAAAAAGAAAATAACCCAATAAATAAATGGGCTAAGGAACTGAAAAGACACTTCTCAGAAGAAGATATACAATCAATCAACAAATACATGAAAAAATGCTCAACCTCTCTGGCAATTAGAGAAATGCAAATAAAAACTACTCTAAGATTTCATTTCACTCCAGTCAGAATGGCAGCTATCAAGAACACAAACAACAATAAATGTTGGAGAGGATGTGGGGAAAAAGGCAAACTCATACATTGCTGGTGGGACTGCAAAATGGTGCAACTGTTATGGAAAGCAGTATGGAGATTTCTTGGGAAAATGGGAATGGAACCACCCTATGACCCAGCCATCCCACTCCTGGGTCTGTTCCCAAAAGACTTAAAAACAGCATATTACAGTGACACAGCCACTTCAATGTTTATAGCAGCATAATTCATAATAGCTAGGTTGTGGAACCAACCTAGATGTCCCTCAGTAGATGAGTGGATAAAGAAAATGTGGTATATATACAAAATGGAATATTACTCAGCAATAAGAGAGAATAAAATAATGGCATTTGCAGGTAAATGGATGAAGTTGGAGAATATAATGCCAAGTGAAATTAGTCAATCTCAAAAATCCAAATACCGAATGTTTTCTCTGATATAAGGAGGTTAGTTTACAGTGTGATTGGATGGGGGTACATAGGATTAGAGGAAAACTAAAATCGTCAAAGGAAAGGGAGGGCAAGGGAGGGAGCATGGGGGGGGAGAAGGGGGAAAAATGGTGGTTGAATGAGATGGATATCACTATCCTAAATGCATGATTAAAGATCTGATTGGTACTTACATACTTAGTATACAAGTAGTTGTGTGTAAAAAGATGATATACTTGTACATTATGAATAAGTAAATAAATAATCTAAAAAAATATATATGAAAAAATGTTCAACATCTTTAGCAGTTAGAGAAATGCAAATCAAAACTATTCTAACATTTCATCTCAGCCAGTCAGAATGGCAGCTATCAAAAACACAAACAACAATAAATGCTGGCAAGGATGTGGGGAAAAGGGCACACTCTTACATTGCTGGTGGGGCTGCAAATTGGTGCAGCCAATTTGGAAAGCAGTATGGAGATTTCTTGGAAAACTTGGAATGGAACCACCATTTGACCCAGCTATCCCACTCCTCAGTCTATACCCAAAGGACTTAAAAAAAAAATACTACAGGGACACAGCCACACCAATGTTCATAACAGCACAATTCACCATAGCTAGATTGTGGAAATAACCCCGATGCCCATCAATAGATGAATGGATAGGGAAACTTTGGTCTATATACACAATGGAACACTACTCAGCACTAAAACAGAATAAAATTATGGCATTTGCAGGTAAATGGATGAAGTTGGAGAAAATAATGCTAAGTGAAGTCAGCCAATCCCAGAAAACCAAAGATCGATTAATTCCTTTGCTAGGATGATACTGAATTATAGTGTCAAGGGAGGGGGGGGGGGTGACAGGAATGAAGGAATGTTAAATAGAAAAAAGGGGGGTAGGGGAAGGAAAGGGGCAAGGGGATGGTAACAATGGCAGAAGGAGTTTGACATCAATATGCTAAGTGCATGTATAAAAACTCAAATGGTATGAAAATATTTTCTGTAAAACCAATGACTTGGAAAACTGTGCTCTTTATATGTATACAAAAGGGATTTCACTCTAAAATCATGTATAACAAATTAAATTAACTAAATAAAAATAATTTACATTGGAGAAAAGATAGCCTCTTCAACAAATGGTGCTGGGAAAGCTGGAAATCCATATGCAACAAAATGAAATAAAACCCCTATCTCTAACCATGCACAAAACTCAACTCAATGTGGATCAAGAATCTAGGAATTAGACCAGAGACACTACGCCTAATAGAAGAAAAAGTAAGCTCTGATCTCCAACATGTCAGATTAGGCCCCAAGTTCCTTAATGAGACTCCTGTAGCGCAAGAATTAATATCAAGAATCAATAAATAGGATACATTCAAACTAAAAAGCTTCTTCTCAGAGAAAGAAGCTACCAGTAGGGTGAATAGAGAGCCTACTAATTGGGAATAAGTTTTTACCACATGCACATCAGATAGAGCACTAATCTGTAGAATATATAAAGAATTCAAAAAGCTTAACACCAAAAAATCAAATAACCCAATCAATAAATGGGCCAAGGAACTGAAAAGACACTTCTCAGAAGATGTACAATCAATCAACAAATACATGAAAAAATGTTCAACATCTCTGGCTATTGGAGAAATGCAAATCAAAACCACTCTAAGATTTCATCTCATACCAGTCAGAATGACAGCTATTAAGAACACAAACAACAATAAATGTTGGAGAGGATGTGGAGAAAAAGTCACACTCATACATGGCTGGTGGGACTGCAAAATGGTGCAGTCAATCTGGAAAGCAGTATAAAAATTCCTTGCAAAACTGGGAATTGAACCACCTTATGACCCAGCTATCCCATTCCTTGTTCTATACCCAAAGGACTTCAAAACAGCATACTACAGGGACACAGCCACATCAATGTTTATAGTAGCACAATTCATGATAGCTAAACTGTGGAACCAACCTAGATGCCCTTCAGTAGATGAATGGATAAAAAATATGTGGTATATATACACAATGGAGTATTACTCAGTAATAATACATGGCATTTTCAGGTAAATGGATGAAGTTGGAGAATATAATGCTAAGTGAAGTTAGCCAATCCCCAAAAGCCAAATGTTGAATGTTTTCTCTGATATAACGAGGCCAATTCACAGTGGAGTTGGGATGGGGAGCATAGGAGGATTAGAGGAACACTAGAATGGCCAATGGGGAGAGAGGGAAAGGGAGGGGGCAAAAGGGTGAAGAAAAAAAAAAAGATGGTAGAATGAGATGGATATCATTACTCTAAGTGCATTTATATGTATACAAAAGGGATTTCACTCTAAAATCATGTATAACAAATTAAATTAACTAAATAAAAATAATTTACATTGGAGAAAAGATAGCCTCTTCAACAAATGGTGCTGGGAAAGCTGGAAATCCATATGCAACAAAATGAAATAAAACCCCTATCTCTAACCATGCACAAAACTCAACTCAATGTGGATCAAGAATCTAGGAATTAGACCAGAGACACTACGCCTAATAGAAGAAAAAGTAAGCTCTGATCTCCAACATGTCAGATTAGGCCCCCAAGTTCCTTAATGAGACTCCTGTAGCGCAAGAATTAATATCAAGAATCAATAAATAGGATACATTCAAACTAAAAAGCTTCTTCTCAGAGAAAGAAGCTACCAGTAGGGTGAATAGAGAGCCTACTAATTGGGAATAAGTTTTTACCACATGCACATCAGATAGAGCACTAATCTGTAGAATATATAAAGAATTCAAAAAGCTTAACACCAAAAAATCAAATAACCCAATCAATAAATGGGCCAAGGAACTGAAAAGACACTTCTCAGAAGATGTACAATCAATCAACAAATACATGAAAAAATGTTCAACATCTCTGGCTATTGGAGAAATGCAAATCAAAACCACTCTAAGATTTCATCTCATACCAGTCAGAATGACAGCTATTAAGAACACAAACAACAATAAATGTTGGAGAGGATGTGGAGAAAAAGTCACACTCATACATGGCTGGTGGGACTGCAAAATGGTGCAGTCAATCTGGAAAGCAGTATAAAAATTCCTTGCAAAACTGGGAATTGAACCACCTTATGACCCAGCTATCCCATTCCTTGTTCTATACCCAAAGGACTTCAAAACAGCATACTAACAGGGACACAGCCACATCAATGTTTATAGTAGCACAATTCATGATAGCTAAACTGTGGAACCAACCTAGATGCCCTTCAGTAGATGAATGGATAAAAAATATGTGGTATATATACACAATGGAGTATTACTCAGTAATAATACATGGCATTTTCAGGTAAATGGATGAAGTTGGAGAATATAATGCTAAGTGAAGTTAGCCAATCCCCAAAAGCCAAATGTTGAATGTTTTCTCTGATATAACGAGGCCAATTCACAGTGGAGTTGGGATGGGGAGCATAGGAGGATTAGAGGAACACTAGAATGGCCAATGGGGAGAGAGGGAAAGGGAGGGGGCAAAAGGGTGAAGAAAAAAAAAAAGATGGTAGAATGAGATGGATATCATTACTCTAAGTGCATGTATGAAGACACCAGTGGTGTGAATATACTTTGTATACAACGAAAGATATGTAAAATGTGCTGTATATATGTGTAATATGAAATGTAATGTATTCTGCTGTCATTTATAACAACAGAAAAAAATAAAGCAAGTGATGGATCTTAAATGGTACTGGTGGTACTTGATTTTCTACCACCAGCACAATTTTTATTTTCTGCTTTCCTCTCCTTCCTTCTTGTGTTGGTCACTTTTTCATCACTATAACAAATACTTGAAATTATCAACTTCGAAAGATGTTAGCTTTATTTTCGGTCAATTGGGATGTTACGGTTCATAATCACTTAGCACCATTGGTTTGGGGTCTTTGGCAAGGCAGTACATCGTTGTGGGGTGTGCATGATGGAGCAAGACTGCTTACTTCTTGTCCAGGTAGTGAAGAGAGAGAGAGAAAAAGACTGGGATCCCACAGTCTTCTTAAGGAATGCTACCTATGACCTAAGGCTTCCAATAGGCCCCAGCATTATGTTTTCCACTATGTCCCAACAGCATCACAGGCTGAGGACCAAGCCTTCAACACATGGGCCTTTGGGGGGGAAATACAAATTCAAGCTATAGCATTTCTTGCCAAACAATTTCTGACACATTTACCCTTATATTTTCTATTGTATTTTCCTCCTGCTTGGACCCTATTATTGCCAATAATGTCAATAAGCACAGTTTAACCCTGGGCTTAGAGGCAATTATTCCTTAAGTGCAATTTTTTGCTCTTTTTAAATAAACATATCATTAGATACTTCTTTATCCTATCCTTTATATACATCTTCATGTCTTCTCATCCTCCTTTCCTTTCTCCTTCTTTTTTCATTTGTCCTTATCAAATTAGATCATATGACAAACCATGAATCAGATCAGTGGTTCTCATATGGAGTAAGTTTGGCATTCCTTAGCCTTTACAGGACAATTTGGAAATATCTGAAGCCATATATGGTTGTCACTAGTGGGGAGGTCAGGGAGGTCTGGCATTTAGTGAATGGAGACCAAAGAGGCTGCTAAACTTCCTACAATGAACAGGGTAGCTTACCAAAAACAAAACAAATTATTGTTCTAAAATGTTGGTATCATAATTGTTAAACCATTAACTTAACATAGAGTAATTGGAGATTCCACAAGATGTTCATTATCTAGTGGAGGGAGCAGCTAAATGAAAAATGGTGATGATATCCATAGTGAAACCTTGATTAATATGTATAAGCTGTGGTGGGGAAACATTTGTGTGAAAGTATAAAGAAGATTACCAAAGAAGGCTTTGAAGGGGCTGGGCCTGGAAAACTGAGTACTAAAAGTTTAATACAACATTCCTGTGTAGGCAGAAGGAAAGGCTCTTGTCAATGGAAAAAAAAAAAAAATGTTGGGGGAGCAGGAGAAGCACATCCTGCTTTGATAAACATTCACTAATTTTCATTTCTGAAGAAAAGATTACAAAGACTTTAGATTCTGCCTTTGGGCTTTATCCTTTATTTTATAAATACTGGGGAATCATTTTAGGGATTAGTAAAATGGCAGAATAAGATATAATCTGTCCACCATGTAATCTGTCCATGGTTCTTGGAAGAAAAGGCACAAGATATCACTAGAAAGGAAGCTGTGGCTAGAGTCCAGGAAAACAATACTGTGTATGTGAAGCATGGCAGGGAATTTGGATTGGAGAAAGGGAGTGAAAATGAGAGATATTTGACAGACAGAGTCAATGACATCTAATGACCAGATTTGTATATAATCAAAGAAAATAATTGAGAAAGTTTTTAGGTTTTGGATTGCATAATTGTGCAGAAACCATGAAATGTGATACAAAGAAAGGAGGTGGGCCTGATAGGTAGTGTGTAACTTTTTGGAAGTTACCACCAGAGTATCTATGTTCATGTCACAAAATCTGTTACATTCTGTCTCTTCTTCCACTAGCCAGATTACAGAGCCAGATTCTTCTACTGTGGGCAGATTCCATCTGATTCTGCGACTTCACTATCCAAATCCCTGTAAGACTTCTCCACTATCTACAAAAGAAAGGGTAAATTCCAAATGCAGAAGCTAAAGTCTTTGTAATCTGTTCTTCAGAAATGAAAATTATCCCAAAGGGGATAAATGAGTATTTAAAATGAGCGTGTTGAATTTGTAGACACTTGTGACCTATAGAAATTGAAACATTTGGGAAGCTGTTGGATGAATCCAGAGCTCAAGGGAGAGGCCTAATTTGCATAAGCAACTGGAGAAGAGGGAAAACTGGAAGAGGTTGTTTTGGGGAAATTCACCAGTCCACTATTCAATGCTCAGGCAAGAAGACACAGCAAGCCCAGACCTAGGCATTATTTATAGCAATAGGTGTCCATTCCGCTGAACAAGTTCCAGTAACAGGACCTTTCAGAAAGGCAAAAGAATACTTCAGCCAAACTGGGGGATAGAATTAAGGCTTTCATTATGGATGAAGAATCAAGCAGCAGGAGATAGACCTGTAACTCAGGCTAAGACTAGCCGATTAGTTTGATCTGGGACTCTGGACTCAGCATGAACTTGAATAGATGGGCCATAAATGAAAATGGAAGTGCAAGCTGAGCCAAAGTGTTACAATGTACACACGTGGGGGGTCACTGGAACTACTAGCCTGTAGGTTAGAGAGGGTTTGAGAGTATCCCTTGCTCTATTAATAACTGGTTTAGATACTATGTAAAGCTATGTGTCCAAGAAGACAGTTTTAGGGCAAGCAGCTAAAAGGAAGTGGGTCTAAAAGGAAGTTAGTACATTTCATTCAACAAAAGCAAATGGAAGTTGAGGTTAAGCCTGTACCAGAAGTTTCATTTTCAGAAAGTGCCCAAATTAGATAACATATTCATATTCACACTTAAGAATTCAGTGATATTGGTATGACCACGTCTTTTTATCTAGCTTGTAAAACTACCAAACTCCTAAATGTAACTGAAGATTCAAGATGAAAGTGAAGATTCATCTTGAATGAATTTATCACTGACAACTCTGGAAGCATTCAATCACTTCTTTCTTTCTCTTCTTCCTCCTCCTCCTCCTCCTCCTTTTCTTCTGTTCTTTTCTGGTACAAATGCAATTTCCATTGCCTGATTATGGAATTTGTCATCCTGAATTGCAATTATTATTTACATGACATGTATTTATCTTGATATCCTTGGTGCCTTAAACATAGAAATCAATAAGTTTTAGTTAAAAAACAAAAAGAATGATGATCCTTTGTTTTAGTTAGCTTTTTCACTGCTGTGAATGAAAAACCTGACCAGAACAATTTTAAGGGAGGGAAAGTTTATTTTGGGGCTTATGGTTGCAGAGGTTTGGGTTCAGAGACAGCAGGCTCCATTTCTCAGGGTTCAAAGTAAGGCAGAACATCATAATGAAAGAGTGTGGTGGAGGGAAGCATCTCACATGATGATCAGAAAGAAGACAGAGAAATCTCCACTTGCCAGATACAAATATATACCCCAAAGCCATGCCCCCAATGCCCCACCTCCTCCAGCCACAACCCACCTGCTTTCAGTCGCCACTCAATTAATCACATTAGGTGGTTAATTCACTGATTGGATTAAGGCTCTCATAACCCCATCATTCATCCTCTAAAGTTTCTTTCATTATCTCACACTTGAGCTTTTAGGGGACACCTCACATCCAAACCATAACAGCCCTTAATCCACGTTTTGATTTATAAATCTTTGTCATTGAGCTTTTCTTTTAATCAATGGTCTGTTGCTTTTTCATTTAACTTCCTGAATTTCAAATTGTTAGTAATATGTACACATGTGAACGAACACACATTTTTGTTAGTTTAATAGTAAAGCACATTCCTTCTTTATGAGGCTAGTGAGTTCTAGTTTTAATAAGTTGCCTCATAAGCATCATCTTAATCTTATTTGATTAGTTACATTTTGGGGGTATAAAAAACATTTAAGCTGTGATTCTCAAATTATATTTGGCAGAATATAACATGTTTCAGTACCAAACTGGAAAAAAATATGATCTGATTTCCAAAATAATGTAAGGATCTAAAAAATAATACAGAAGTGGACCCAGCTTCAGCCTAAGCTACCCTCACCACTGGGACTCAGATATGTTTCAGTTTCACTGTTCAGCCAGTGGGACCAGCATTTAGTTGAATGAGTTAAACTGCATGTGGGGAAAGAACCTACATGAAGGAGGATGGGTAAGAAAAGTCCAGAGGATTTTGTGAGATCTTTTTGATTCCCTGAACCAGCATTAATAGTTCATATTTGAGCCCTGTTGAAAAGAAGGGTGGCTATAAAACAATGAAGGTGTTTGCACAATGCTGTGGTTTTCTGGGAGGCTCTAGAGCACAACCGGTTCTGCAGTGATGCTACGGCGACAAAGTGTACAAGAGGAGCATTCTATCCAAGTTTTCGCCAAATTCAGCAAAGTATTTGTGTAGTGAGATCTCTGCTCTGGCATTGAGACAGCATGAAGATTTTATGACATAGATACTACATGGTCAGCACTTCTCCATGGGCAAGAATGTGACTTTCCAAACTGTCTTATCAGGTAGCAGAAGATGGTACCAGAGCAGAAATTTGCTAATGCCATGGGGCAAGGGATTGTTTTCAAGCACCAGGTCATCCCAAGGAACAATTCGATTTGATTTTGAAGGGTTTCAGAGATTTTGTGGAACGAAGTGGCAGTTAGCATTTATGCAATTTTTACTATTGTTTCTGTACTGTCTGTAATCATAAGTTTGCCAAGCCTATGGAAACACACAGCATTATTTGAGGCAAAGGCATATAGATTTTATCAACCAGGTGAGTGAATGATGAAACTTTCTGCCTCATCTACAGGTCTTTCTGTTCACTTGTTTTCTTTTTCCAAAACAACTGTTTTTCCTTACCTGGATGTTTTAAAATTGATATTTGCAAGAATTTATCCATTTATTACATCATTTTGCAGAATACATGAAATATGATGGATGTGCTATAAGATTAGGTAAACATGGGCTTGAATCCTTTTTTTACTACTTACTTACTAACTAGATGACTACTGCCAAGTTTTAAAATCTATCTATGCTTCAATTTTCTCATAAGTAGAATAGGAATAATGTAAAAATAGCAATACTCACACATTGTGTTGATTTGTTGCAAAGTAACATAAAATAATTATTTCAATGTTTGAACATAGTAAGTGCTTATTAATGTTAGCTTTAATAATCATGATCAATATTATCATCTGTTATGTGTACAACTAATCAGGACAAAAGATCTCACAGTCATTGTCAAGGAACTCTAATTTTTTTTTCTTTTCATTTTCTGAATGGGTAAGAAAGTTAAGTCTTCTGTTTTTTTTTCCCCCAGAGCCATCATGTTGTCATGGACAGATGGGCTCATCAGTCCTCACCTCCATGTTTTTTTGCATGTGAAGAGCTGCTAGTTTCCTTTGATAGCCTCTTTTGTTCAGTGAAGTAATGAATGTAACACATTGTTCTGTTTATTTCCCTTGGTTTTATTTCTTTTCATTAATGTTTTTCCTTGATTCCACAAGGGCAAATGGCTGATGGAGATGAGAAAAGAAAAGCCTGGAAAGAGTGATTGGCCTGTATTTTCTACAGTGAAAATCACCATCCCTTTGCCCTGGAGGACATTCCCCCTCATCATGTTTTCTGGAGTTGAGCTGTTCCCACCTGGTGTATAGTAAGGACCAGATATCCTTTTGGACTTAGAGAAAGGAAAGCATAAATTATAATTTTGACTATAAAGGAACTGATCAGAGAAGAAGTAATCAAAAGGGAACAAGGAAAGACTTAGAGGGCTTCACACCCAGTAGGATGGCTATAATAGCAGAAACAGATAATAAAGTGTTGGTGAAGATACAGGGACATTAGAACCCTCCTCATATACTGCTGGTGAGGATGTAAAATGGTACAGTTCCTCTGGAAAAGGCTTAGAAGTTTCCTCAAAAGGTTAAGCATGCAGTGACCGTATGACTCAGTGATTATACTGCTAGATACATAACCAAGATAAATGAAAACTCGTATGCACACAAGAATATATATAGAAATACATAAATGTCCACAGCGTCATTATTCATAGTGGACAAAATCTTGCTCAAATGCCCATTAACATATATATGTATAAATAAAACATGGTATACACACATAATGGAATGCTATTCAACAATAGAAAAAATGACAGACTGATACATACTACCATACAGATGGGCATTGGAAACAATATGCTGAGTGAAAGGTGCCTGTCACTAAGAACTACAAAACGTATGACCCCATTTAAATGAAATCTCCAGAATAGGCAAATCCATAGACACAGAAAGTACATCAGTGGTTGTATAGGGCTGGGGTGGGAGTGGGTTGGGGGAAAATGGGGAGTAATTGCTAATGGGTATGGAAGTTTATTATGGTGTAATGAAACGCTCTAAAATTCATTGTGGCGATGGTTGCACAACTCTGAATATACTAATGGAGATTGAATTGTATTCTTTAAATGGGTGAATAGTGCAGGATGTGAGTCATATCTTAGCACAGTTGAGATGCAATAAATACACAGGTAATAACCTCTAACTTGTATCTCATTGCAACACACATTGGACTTCAAAAAATAACCGTGACATACTAAAACTTCACCCGTGGAAGAATGGGGACATTTATGCTATAATGCAAACATGGAAGATTTCTTCAAGAATGAAAAAGATATTAGAATGGTCAAAGAGAAGGGAGGGGAAGGAAGGAAGCAAGAGGGGATGGAGGGGAAAAAAAAGGTGGGTGAATAAGATGGATATCATTATCCTAAATGCATGATTGATGATTTGAATAGTACGAATATACGTTGTATACAAACTGTTTTGTGAAAAGATGCTCTATATGTTTATTATGAATTATAATGCATACTACTATTATAAATACAATAACTTTGAGTTAAAAAAACAAAAAAAGAAAAATATATTAGAATGAAAAGAAATTGAAATTTTGAGCTACAATTTAAAGAAATGGCTTTTCCTTTGGCTTATTCAAGGTATTGCTTCATCAAATAGGCTGTGATCAGAGTCTTTGCTAGAATATTTTCATTTCTACCACAAAACTGTATTAGAAGAAGACAGTGTCCTGTGAAATTGTCAAGTCCAAGGAAAGCAGCCCTAGAGTGGACTGGGAGGAAAACTCTGGATCTTTTTCTCATATTAGTCAAAGGCCTTTAGATCCTGGAGAGGTGAGAGTCACCTAGGAAAGTGAAGGAAAATATTTATACAAATGCTCCATGTAGCTTGAGGGAAGGCTTTTTCTCTTAAAGAGGCTAACTCCTGTGTTAGCTAATTCATCTTCCTGACTTCCCTATGGTGGGGTTTGGCATTGTCATCTCTTTCTAGAATGTGGAGGGAAATAGCCAGTCAACCACTGGAGCTCCTGCAGAGTCAAGAGCAGAAGACATTCCAGCAGCAAGTTCTGGCTCCATCCATGTGGATGACAGAGTGCAGCTGTTGTCTGGGCTCACTCAGGAGAACAAAGCAGGAGACACAGGACGTGTTGGCAGACTGATAACCACTTGCCAATCAGATGATTCTGATAATTTGTACAAAAATAGCATAGGAAATGAAGAAATCAAATGAGAAGAAAGAGAGAAGGAGAGAAATAGGAAAACTGAGCACTGACATCATATTCTCCTCATATTTTTCTCTAGAAATACAGCCTAGTAGAAACCATGTCCAGACTCTTTAACATATATTATCCAACTCTATATTCACATATCCCTTGTGTTATATGTTACATTAATTTTACAGATATAGAA
Source organism: Tamias sibiricus (assembly GCA_025594165.1). NCBI lineage: Eukaryota > Metazoa > Chordata > Mammalia > Rodentia > Sciuridae > Tamias > Tamias sibiricus. The sequence goes on along the minus strand of CM046657.1, from coordinate 122,299,065 downwards.
ATTCACATAAAGGTAAAAGATTGCCCAGGATCACACACATAAGGTGGTAGAGTCACTGGATTTGATTCCAAACCTTCCATATCAAGATTAGTTCTTTTCTCCATGCATGTATGAGTTTGTCAGGATGAACCCAACTACTACATGTTACCATTAAGCTCTAATAAAACATTTTTTTAAAGTTAGCATTTTTTTCCCATTGTGTACCTTTTGTTTCTAATAATTCCGTGGACTATCAAAAAATGCTTTCTTATTTTCTCCAAATATTTATAGTATTTTCCTGAGATTCATTACTCCAATGTGTAATAATTATGCCCGTTCCTGAATTCTTAAGCTTTCATCATATTTATTTAAAGAGCTTGTTTATTTTTATCTTTCTAATGAGAATATACATACCTGGGGCAGGAGCTGTGCCCACAAAATGCCTCTCTGTCAAAATAACGTGTACATATGCTGATTCATAATAGGTGCTCAACAAACATTTGTTGAATTGGATTCTTTCAGACATTTCTCTATTTTATTTCCTATTTTCCATTCCATTTTAGACTGTTTTCATGTGGCTGGCACTACGCTTAGTACAATTCACATTTTATCTCATTTAGATATGATTATTGTCTGCCTTTTACTCTTCTGGAAAGTTAGGAGAAAAAAAAAGACATTGGGTTTATTTTCCCAAGGTTACAGAGTGTGCTCCTTCATCAGCCTGATCTCAGACCATTACAGTATTTTGTCTCAAGACCACCCATCAAAGTGGTAATGGGACCTGAAGTTGAACCCAAGAGCTCTGGTTCCTTGGCTTCCTGCCTCATCATTAGCCCTCCACCAAGGGAAATCAACTAGTCAATAAGCCTTGTGCATTCTCTTCCAGCCATTTCCCTCCACCTGGGATAACATGGCATTTGCCAGAGTCACTTTCTACGCTGGCACACAAACTCTAACTTGAAAAGCTGTAGCATCCAATTCCAACATTAGCATGGTAAATACTCCATCTAATCATCCTACTAAATCATCATATCAAGTCTTGGGAATGCTAATTCTCTTTCTCACCATTCCTCTGTGCATCCCTTGAGGCTTTTATTTGAGCCTTTCCCACCCAGCTAAAACCAGATATGTAAGGATGGCATTATATTTCTTCACAGCTAATAGCCAGACTATGAAATCATCCAGCAAGCAACTCCCAAGCCATGTGAATCAGTCGTAACAAATTTCCTTCATTTTTATAACTCTGGAGATGGAAGGAGGGCCAGGAGGTGGATGAAGGAGAGGGTTATTGCCAGGTATTGTTAACTTTTTTCCCAGGGTAATTGAAGTGAGAGCAGACTAGGTCAGATTAGAAGCAAGATCAACTTGGAAAAGCTGGGACATACCAGGGCCTGGTCGACCCATATTGGATTGATTATGATGCAGGAAGTGAAATCTGACATGGCTGACACTTTAACACCCCTCACCACATCCTGTCTCCTAGACGATAAGAATAAAGATATTGTATTTTCAGTGGCACTGACATTTTTATACCTCTTAACAAAAGGGGGAACAACTTTTGGTTACTGGCTAAAAGGATGAGGAAGCAAGGAACACCTTCACAGGCTTTGAGAAGATAGAGGATTTGAGTAGGAAGTTGTATAAGGAAGGAAACCTCAAATCCTATATTTTAGCTGAATAAACTAATTTGCCTCAGCCTGGGCAGAGAATAGTTCAAATGAGGGAAAAAAATAATGATTCAAAACTAAAAAAAAATCTAATATTGATTTATTATCCAAGATAATTGAAATATTTTAGTATTTCATTCCCAATGTCTTCAATAATTTCCACATGTGAACATATTTTGGAAATTGCAGTGACTCTTTCAGGCTACTTGAGGATACATAGAATTGAAGCACACTTTTGATTGTCTAGATTAATTGCATATCTTGGTCAATAGATGACAAGTGATATAATCCAGACTGAAGATTTGAACCTATCCTTAGAAATTTCCCCTTGATGGTCCCAATCCAACCTCAATACTATTCTAAACAACGGAGAAGAACATTTGCAGGAGACTATATTTTGCCATCTCCAGGGAAGAGATAGCTGTATTTCCCTCGATAGCATGTTATTCTGCATAAATAGCAAGAAATTATTCTCTCTGTCATTCTGAAACTAAATCTTTTTTACTGTAATTTATGTCCATTTTCTCATATGGGATGAAATTGGAAAAGAATCAGCTCACTTTCCTTGTAATAAAATGTACAGTTGATTTCTGTACCAGAGGGGTAGATAGACAGGCTATTCTACACAAATTGGAACCACAGGCCCCACGCCCAGTGATGGAGCTGGGTAAATCGGTGAAGTGGCACAACAGGAATATCATCAACCATGACAACAATGGTAAAAGTAGCTATAATTATATCTAGCATGACAACAACATTTTATAATTTTTACAGTATTTTACATATCTCTTCCCATTTTAAATTTTAATTTATTTTATTTTTTATCTAAATTCTTATTTTAAAGTACATTCAGCCTATTTGCAGTTCTTCCCACACAATCATTCAAGCTCCTTAAAATTTCTCATGAGAATCTTCAAATACCTGCTTTTACTTTTATCATTAAAAAAAAAAAAAAGTGGATTTAATTATTCTCTTCTCCAAAGTATTTCTCTTTATTTTGGTTGTTTCTAGTGCTCTCTTCCACATCCAAGTGATTTCCAAGAATGTGATTCTCTTTTTCTGTCCTCTGAGCCAAGGAATCTCCAATAAGTGTCTTGAAGAAATAAATGCACTCTTATCCCTTCATTATTATCTACAATCACTCAAAAATGGAAATGACCTAAATACCTCCCTGGATGAGTGGATAAAAAAATACAACAATTAGGGCTGGGGTGTGGCTCAGTAGCACAGCACTTTCCTAGCATGCCTGAAACCCCAGGTTCAATCCCCAGATATAAAAAACAAAACAATAACAAAAAAACACAATAAGAAAAAAGAAACGTGGCAATTCTTTTTTTTTCTTTTTTCCACTTTCAAAGAGTAAGATCCCATAACTCTCTTTGTAGCTAGTGTTTTCCTTCTTCACATTCTTTACCATGACTGTCTCCACAGCTCCCTCACAAAAAAAAAGGACAAAAAAAAAAAAAAAAAAAAAGCAAAAACAAATAAACAAAGAAAAAAAAAAAAAAAAAAAAGCAAAGACCTACAGTTAACTGAGTTAACTGGATCAAAGTCTTTTATTATGGTGTATTCAGACATTCAGAATACATACAGTGGGATCTACTGTTCCTCACATGTATTTTTCTTTGGGGAATATGCTTTTTTATCTTTCTTTTGGGCCTTGGTTACTCCTACAATTCACACACACACTCACCTGTGTCTGTGTGCCATGTGCATGGACCTGTGGGAACTATATTCTAAGTTCATCTCACTATTCTATAGAAACATAGCATTAGTCCATTTCTTGATGGAAAATATTTGGATGCATTAAGAAAACAAATATCCAGGATTCAGTTAATCCATCTTACCTTGATTACTCTTGAGTCAATTCTTCTATTGTTGAAAGGTCATAGTCTTGTTGTCAAAAAACAAGATTTAGCTTAAAAAGAACTTCTACTAATGTGGACTTATGGCAAGACACCTGGTCCTCCCTGGGCATTGGTCAGCTCATCTGAGGAAGCAGTACAGTATTTTCTGTACCATTGTTCTCATGGTGATATAAGAAATCATGGGATTGTAGATGTAAACGCTTCATAAACTTTGAGGTTCTACATGGTAAGTTAAACAAGCAGGAAGTCATTAGCTTGAGGCTGTCTCCATACTTCAAGTTCTTGCATGACAAACTGCAACCTAACTTAGCCTAAATAGGTGCATAATAAACAGCTGAGTTTCAGCCAATCACAAGCAGCCTACTCATTACACCTCGACCAAATAAGGCAGATACTATATAAGCTGTAGCCAATCATAAGATTTCTCTTATTTCTGTGTTCAGCCAGTAAAAACTGCTGCTCATGCTGCTTAGAGGATCTCTCCAAACTTCTGGCACTCAGTGTGGCTTGATTCATGAATCATTCTTTGTTCAAATAAACTCTGCTAAATAAAATTTGTCTGAAGTTGTTCTTTCAACAAGATGAGATATTGATAATGATTTTTTAAAAACTCCAAATTTTAATTTACCATGGCAGCATATTACCATGGTAAGATATACAGACTGTGGAGGGAAAATGCCTGGGTTTGTCTCCAGAATTTGATACTTAGTAGTTGTGTTATCACACATAAGCTATGACTCAGCTTCCTCATAATAATAACAATAACTTAACTTCTGGGGTTACTGTGATCCTATTACAGTTAACCTGTGTAAAATACTTAGAAAAGTATTAGATACCTTTTAAACTCACCTGCTGTGTTATTGTTGTTATTTTTATTATTTTTATTTTCACAATTACCTTTTAAATTTTTCCCTCCAAGGCATGAACTAAGGATTTTTGTTAGTCTATTTTTAATATTCACATCTTCAGAAGAGTTGGAATTTCTTTCAATTTTCACCTTTGTGAAAGTTTTATTTTGTTGATTCATGCTTTGGTTCCTGGAATATTTTTCCTTATTTGTATTCCTAGAATCTTTGTTCCAGGTTTGCAAATGTGGTATTATCTTTGGAAGACCTGACCATGGTCAGCTTCCACCACGCTTAGCTCTTGGTGTCCTCTTCTTCAGAATCTGACAGATACATTCTAATAAAACGTGTCCATAACAACATGTAGAGGGCTCTATGCAGTTCTACGTATCTGTTCAGTTCACCTGTCATTCACATATATATACATATATATGTATTTGCTTAATTTGGGTTCATATAATTCTACTGGTTATCCATCTTTATTTCAATAATCAGGCTGTATCTGCACCATATTTTTGCACTGTCATAGACAGAAGATAATTGTTTGATGAACCAGATCTTTATGAATAAGTAAGCTTTAACTTCTTACTGTTGATTGTTGAGATAATATCTACTTTCTCAGAAGTTCAGGGAAAAGAAACACCTTCTCTCTTTGCTTTATGTTCCCTGGGTGCTTTTTATGTTTTTTAATCATTCCTGTCATTTTTGCCAGGCTTCATGCAGTTTTCTACCCCAGCTTTGTGTGTGTGTGTGTGTGGTGGGGAGGGGGGTTTCTGGTAATGAGAGTGAAACTGCTCAACCAGAACAGCTTCTACTCCAGGAATTCCACCTGTGGTTTACTTTAAAAACAGCCACAATTGTTGCTCTGTGATTTTATTCTTTCTTCTTTGACTAACAATTACATTGTGTTCAGTCATTCCTTACCTTGATGTCCCCCTTTTTCTAGTTCAGAACAAACGCCTTGTGTCACTTCTCTTAGGTGCTGTCTTGCCAGGGCTGTGTGCCTCTCAAGCCCATTGCTACCTCCCTGTCCCCTCTTGCTCACTCTTGGAGGGCTGGCATTGGAGCTTTGATTCTTGCTTAAACTCTTCATCACTTATCGCTTTGATCCTGCCTTTGAAACTTTCTTCCTTTTGGTCTTTGATTTTTGCTGTTTCTGCTCAAATTCCTTCACCTTTCCCCCTGTCTTTAAGAACTTGAATAAATGATTCCACAGCTGGAAATATCCATTTACTTTTCTAAAGATGGTGGCTTTATACTTGAAATCCTTCTCTTTCCCTCTCTCTCTCCCCTTACCCCTCTCTCTCTTTCTCTTTCTTTCTAAGGTTCATTATTCTCTGAGCTTTGTGGAAGTGAAACAGGACAGTCCTTATTTTTCTTATCATAGTTTAAATCTGTTCTTGTTCTAAAAGGAACATGTTCACCCTCCTTGTACCTCTGTCAAATTTGATCCCAAGAAATTTAATTTAGCCTTCCCAAAAGCATAACTAAAATAGGTACTATTATTCATTTAACACTTCTGACTCCACCACCCTGGCTATAAATTCAGTGTAGACTATTTTCCCACTTTCCTTGGTCAGGGAATGTCAATGCGAGGTCACTTTGACTTGTCACTTGTTCTCACAAGGTGTGTTAGAATTCTACTGTCAACACCATTCTTCCTGTCCTGGGAAGGACTTATACAGAGCAATAATATTATCAAAATTATTTTGGTACAAATATTATTTAAAGAGAATTTGCTATGTATTACATACTATGCTAGGTATTTTCTCACATTAATCTTTTAATAGCCATTAAACATCTGATTAAGCATGTAATAAAAAAGCAGAACCACTTTATGCTTTTTGAATATTAATTTTTATAGATAGAAACTAAGGGTTGACAAGAATAATGACCTACTCAAAAAAAATTTCAATTGTGTATTCCAATTTCCACTGTACCATACAAAACATTGTTTACTTCAATCATTTTTGTCATCAAAAAAATCATGAAATATTTCAAGTATGCTGAGAAATAGAAAAAATAAAATTATCAGCATAGCTTATCAAATTTTTGTTTATATTTTTATTAATGCATTATGATTTTACAGAATTGTGTGGTTCATTTTGATATATTCACAAATGCATATAACATAATTTGTTCCGTTTCAGTTTCCAGCACTGTCATCTTCCCTCTCCTCCTTCCTCCCCGAACCCCACCTGCACTCTATTGGTCTTTCTTCTATTAATTTGTTTTTATTTGGTGCATTATAACTATACATAAAAGTGGATTCATTGTGGTATATTCACATAAGCACATAGCATCGTTTGGTCAATTTTATTCTGCAGTTTTTCCCTTTTCCCATTCCTTCTCCCTACCACAATCCCCTTCCTCTATTCCACTGTTTTTTTTTTTTTTATTTTCATGAGTTTTCATTTTTAAAAAAATCTTATTTCTCTCTAGCTTCTGCATATGAGAGTAAACACTTGACCCTGGATTTTCTGAGTCTCGCTTATTTCACCCAACACAATGTTCTCCAATTCAATCCATTTACTAATAGTTGACCATTTTACCATATTTGTTTCAGAGTTGTTATTATTGTTAAGCCATATTTGTTTCAGAGTTGTTATTATTGCTATTATTAGTAGTAGCATTTTGCACAAATAAAACATCATTATAGGAGCAGTTGAAGACCACTGTGAATTCCAATTCAAGCTCATTATACTGAATTTGGTGGATTATTATTCTCAGTTAATATAGTATTGTGCTGGAGAAAGTGGCAGGTATTGGTTGAATTTTGTTTATGTTTGTGCTTGTGTTATGTTACTGAGAACATGTTCCTTTAAATAGTGCATTATTTTATTTCTCCCTGCTGTATTAATTGATGGTTGGGGTCAGGGGATCTAGTGCAGATAAAGCACATGGCTACTCAATACAGAACCAGACAGAAAAGCTGGTTCTGAAGTTCTAGAAAAGCAGAGTAGTTTGTATTTCACAATTGCTGCTCAAGTCATTCTTTATTTAACTTGGATGTTTGATCATTTTTGAATAATCGAATAAACCTGGTCATTTGTTTGTGTTTGGTCTGAGGAACTCTTGCTTATTTATGAAACTTACTTTTATGAATCAAATGTCTTTGTAAATTTGACTTTTGTTTTTCTGACTCATGAGGACCCTATCAAGTAGAATTAATGGAGAAGCTGATACTCTATTTGCAGCTATGGAATTGGGTTTGGGAATAAATAGATCACATCATGTATTATTAGATGCCTATGATAAGTAATAATCAAGACTACATTTATCCCTAAATGTAGTAGCAATTAAATAATAGATGAATATGTTTCTAAAAATCAGAGACCTGAATTATTCTTGTATTTAAGAAGACTGTTGATGAGTTCAACCCATTTGGGGATTTCAATACTGAGAATTTCAATTAAAAAAAAGAGAAAAATTCACAAAACAGCATTATAACAAAGAACCAAAAATTAGTAGCTTTTAAAATAATAAAGCTAATTATTAAGTGCTACTTAGATTAGGCACAACAGAAACTATTTTAAATATATATCCTTGTTTAATACTCATAATTACCTGATTAAATATTGTTAGTCTTATTTTTAAATAAGGAAGCTGGGATTTAGAGTTTAAGCAATGTTTTTAAAGTTACTCGGTAATTAAGTAAAATGACAAAATCAGTCTAAATCTGAAGATGTTCTCTTAACCATAATACTGGAGGTTGAGCTTTCCCCCTGCAGAGCCTGTCAAATCCTAGTATTTAATGTATTTGCATTCATCATGTGAAATAGGGAAAAATTAAATGAGCAAATGAAAACTCTGTGAAGTCCTCTATGTGTTTCTACAGCAAATACTGTTGAATTTTCAGTGGCTTGACCTTGTCTGTGTCATTATTGCATCGTTATTGAATTTTGTACAGCACTCTGCTGGTCAGCTTTTTGTTGCTGTGACCAATTACTTGACAAGAACAACTTAGAGGAGGAAAAGTTTTATTCTGGCTCACTGCTTCAAAAGTCCTACTCCATGGTTGCCCAACTCATTGCTCGGGGACCCAAGATGAAGTAGAACATCATGTTAGAAATATGTTGCAGGAAGAATTCTGTTAAGCACAGGGCGACTAGGAAGCAGAAACAGGGTGGGAGGTAAGGAAAAGATAACCTTCCAATGCATGCCCCCCCACCTACTTCTTGTCTACAGCAGGCCATACCCCACCTGCTTACAGCCATGCCCCTCTTGCTTACAGTTACCACTCAGTAGTTCATTCAAATTATTAATCCATCAAATGGATTAATCCACTGATGAGGCTACAGCTTTCATAAGTCAATCATCTTCTAACTTTGCTACATTGAGGATAATGCTTTCAACACATGAGTTCTCCAGGGAGGTTGAGGGGCACAGGGGGAGTGGGGTGAGAGGGAATTAGCATCAAGTGCTAATAAGGGAAGTTCAGAAAAAACATTTTTCCCCTTCTAGTTTAACAGTTCCTCAGATTCATGTAACTACAATAGTTTTACTTTTTAATAATGTACAACATACTTCTTTCCAAAGGAGTTCTATTCATTTTTTCCAAATAAAAGATAATAGTGATTACAAAATTAATACTGTTTCCAGAATGTCATTAAGCTCTTGTACTGAAGATGACATATGGAGGTAGATTCCCTGTTAGCATAGAGTTTGAAACAGTAAGTCATCAATAATTATTATTTAATTCAATTCTTATCTCTAGCAAAAGAAATCATAATACACTGTTATGACAATGCAAGAACAAGATACATGGAATTAAAGATCTACAATGACAATTTTCAATAGGCTTTTGCTCTAACGTAATAACACAAAAAATACACAAGAAAAATGTGAGCTAGCCTTTGAGTATGTGAGATTTTTTTAAGACCAAAAGACTTGTTTAATGTTTGCAACATGGAATTTCTAATAGAAATTATATTAACCAGACTCTTATTTATTTCTGTTCTAAGAAATAACCATGCATTAAATGAAGGAAGAGTCTCTGCTTCCATAGAAAATTATGTCACATGAAAATATCGCCTCAGGCTCAGAAGATGCTAACTGTAATTTTTATAGTACTTACCTAGAATTTTTACACAATTTATTTTAGCTATGAATAGCTGCAGAAGAAGAACTTAAATAAGTTACCCAAGGACATGGAACAAACAGTCCACATTTTCCATCTCCTAATAGGGGTGTTTCCAGAACTCAGCCTCACATCTGAGGGTGTGAAGCACATTCCTACCACTAATTACCATAATGTACTGAGAGAGATCCACTTTAAAACAATAAATCATTATGCTTGGATAACAGCAAACAATGGATTTCTATGAAGTTAATAAATGTATACATTTGTCTCTTATAATTATTTGATGAGGTTTTTGCATGTATGGTTGGTCATGATTCTGTGAAGCTCAGCTCCACTACTATGTAGAGCATAATCCACAACATCTGGACCTCCCTTGTGCTGCCATGTTCTGCCTTCACCCAAGAACTGAGTGCACCTGGGTACTAAGGCATAAGTGAAAGGTGGGACTCTTCACAGGGTCTGATGGCTCTCCTGACATTTTCCTGCTCTTTTCATCAATAATAGTGGCCCCTGTCTAATCCCAAATTAGAATCTGCCTCTTGATTACCCTGAACTGATGAAATTTGTATCATTGCTCGTCCTCCTCACATCCTCCTCTTGATTTAATCTGTAAGTTCATTGCACACAAGACTAAATAAAGCTTCCCTTTTATGTGCAGGATCTCTAAAATGTAAATGCAGATGTAGCCAGATCTGATAGTAAAACGGTTAGGAATGGAATATAAATGCAGGTTTTCCCAAGCTTGTTTATTGATGTTATTCAAAAAGCCAGAGAAATCTGTAGTCAAATCAATATTTAAAAACTGTATAGTGCTGGACATGGTGGCACATGCTCATAATCTCAGCAGCTCAGGAGGTGGAGGCAGGTGGATCGTGAGTTCAAAGCTAGCCTTAGCAAAAATGAGGTACTAGGCAACACAGTGAGACCTTGTCTCTAAATAAAATTTAAAAATATAATAATAAAAAGGGCTGAGGATGTGGCTCAGTGGTTGAGTGCCCCTGAGTGCAATCCCTGGCACACACACACACACACACACACACACACACACACACAGATCAAAAAACCTACATAGTGATTCTCTTCCATGGGTTTTCACTTTAAAGCCTTGGAGATCTATCATTGGACAAAACAGAAACAAAAATTGTTTAATTTTGTTTATTTAACTTTAAAAACATCTACTTACAACATGCTTATTATTCATTTCAGGAAAGGCAAATCCTTTCTCCAGCTGTATTTGCAAAAATTCTGTATTCCTCTCTATCACTTTCATTCTTAGGGATTTTACCCATCTTAGCTTACAATATATCCCACCAATAATGTGCTTCTAAATTTGTGTGACTGAATAAATTAATGTTAGAAAGAGTCTTAGCAGACAGGGCAACTCTTGGTTGTGGGTTGGATGTGGTTTGTCCCCTGAGGATGCATCTGCTGGAGGCTTGGTCCTCAACATGATGCTGCTGACATGGTAGAACCTTTCAGAGTTAGAGCTAAGTGAGAAGTCCTTAGTTCTTTGTGGGCACTATCCTCAGAAGCAATTAGGCAGCTCTCATAGTACCCCTGAATTAGTTCACAAGAGAAGTTTGTTACGAAAGAAGAAGGCTGGCCTGTCCGTAGCCTCTTTGTCTTCTTGTGATGTGATTTCTTGCTACTGCATATACTTCCACCATTTTGATGCCATTTACCATGAGTTCCTTATCAGAGCTGAGCTGATGCTGTTCAATCCTTATCAGTACTGTCTGCCTTTCAGTCCACTTCATCCTGGCTCCCCTGACCAGAAAAGTGAACTGCTAATAAGTTGGACCATGGGCATGATTGCATCCATTAATCACACATGTGACAGGCATCCCATCTCTTCCATCTCTTCTTGGCCTGATTAGTGAGGGCAGCCTTGAACCTCTTGAACCTCCAGAACTGTGAGCTAAGTAAATCTCTTTTCTTTATAAAGTTACCCAGTCTCAGATATTTTGTTGTAGCAACAGAAAACAGATTAATATGGTGGATTATTTTTAAAATATTCAGAATAAAATTATAATATGAAGACTACAATGCAAGTATTATCCTACACATAATATTTTTCTAGAAATGATGCATTGTTTAGTGTTAGTGTTTCTATATCTGAGATGTGCATAATATTACATGTTGTGTTTTACTGAAAATCCATATTACAGATCCTCAACTAGATATTGCATTCAAATATAAAATAACTTAGTGCCACAAAAGTGAATTTTATCCAAAATACCATCTCTTCCATCTAAATTAAAATCTTCAAGTGATAATGATATCAAGATAAGGCTTTACTTTAAATAGAATTCCATCACAACCTATTTTACAGTGGGGAAAAGAGATACACATAGAGTTTACATAAGTGGGCAAATGTCACTTAGTCACATTGGTGGACAAGTAAGTAGGGATTTTAACCCAAGAGATTTAGACTCTGGAAATATAGACCGTAAGTTAAAACAAGAATATTCTAAACAGTATGATTGGAAGTTAGAAAACAAGAAAGATTTGTTTTCAAAATTCTGACAGAAAAACTTTCAGCATTGAATTCTATACCCAGACTAACTATTAGATATGGTGATAGCATATTTCAGATATATCAAGACTATAAAACTAACTCATTACCATTGCATTTCAGCATGTTGTTAGAATATCATTTTGAGCAAAATATTGAAGAAAAATGGGATCAAAATGAAGATACTTCAACCAGCAAAGAGATTATCCAACATCAAAAGGAATTCTCAGGTTTACAACTGTGTGGGAGGCCTCGAAAAAAAATAATTCAGATTTGAGCAGTATGGATGTTTCTGGAAATTCTCCAGGAAAGAAACAACAACAACAAAAAAGAAAGACATACATGACTGTGCAGAAAATAATAGTGATACCCCAGTAGCAGAGAGATTGAGTTCTTTTTTTGAAATTTTTTTTATTTATAATAGTAGTATGTATTACAATTCATAATGCACATATACAGCATCTTTTTACATACAACTGTTTGTATAAGAAGTATATTTGTACCATTCACGTCTTCAATTATGCATTTAGGATAATGATATCCATCTCATTCAACAACCTTTTCTTTTTTTTTTTTCCCCTCCATGCCCCCTTGCTCTCTCCCTTCCCCTCCCTTCCTTTTGACCATTCTAGTGTTCCTCTAATCCTCCTATGTACCCCCATCCAACAACAGTGTGAACTAGCCTCCTTATATCAGAGAAAACATTTGGTATTTGGATTTTTGAGATTGACTAATTTCACTTAGCATTATATTCTCCAACTTCATCCATTTACCTGCAAATGCCATTATTTTATTCTCTTTTATTGCTGAGTAAAATTCCATTGTGTATATAACCACATTTTCTTTATCCACTCATCTACTGAGGGACATCTAGGTTGGTTCCACAACCTAGCTATTGTGAATTGTGCTGCTATAAACGTTGAAGTGGCTGTGTCACTGTAATATGCTATTTCTAAGTCCTTTGGGAAAAGACCCAGGAGTGAGATGGTTGGGTCATAGGGTGGTTCCATTCCCAGTTTTCCAAGAAATCTCCATACTGCTTTCCATAACGGTTGCACTATTTTGCAGTCCCACCAGCAATGTATGAGTGTGCCTTTATCTCCACATCCTCTATAATGTTTATTGTTGTTTGTGTTCTTGATAGCTGCCATTCTGACTGGAGTGAAATGAAATCTTAGAGTAGTTTTGATTTGCATTTCTCTAATTGCCAGCGATGTTGAGCATTTTTTCATGTATTTGTTGATTTATTGTGTATCTTCTTTTGAGAAGTGTATTTTCAATTCATTAGCCCATTATATTGATTGGGTTATTTGTTTTTTTGTGTGTGTGTGTTAAGTTTTTTTGAGTTCTTTATATATTCTAGAAATTAGTGCTGTATCTGATGTGCATGTATTAAATATTTGTTCCCAATTAGTTGGCTCTCTATTCACCTCACTGATTGTTTCTTTTGTTGAGAAGAAGCTGTTTAGTTTAAATCTATCCCATTCATTAATTTTTGATATTAATTCTTACACTACAGGATTCTTATTAAGGAACGTGGGGCCTAATCCAACATGTTGGAAATTGGAGCTTACTTTTTCTTCTATTAAGCGTATTGTCTCTGGTCTAATTCCTAAGTCCTTGATCCACTTTGAATTGAATTTTGTGCATGGTGAGATATAGGGTTTAATTTCATTTTATTACCTATAGATTTCCAGTTTTCCCAGCACCATTTGTTGAAGAGGCTATCCTTTCTCCACTGTACATTTTTGGCGCCTTTGTCTAATATAAGATAGCTGAAATTATATGTATTAGTCTCTGTGTCCTCAATTCTGTACCATTGGTCTACCAGTCTGTTTTGGTGCCAATACCATGCTGTTTTTGTTACTATTGCTCTATAGTATAATTTAAAGTCTGGTATGGTGATGCCACCTGCTTCACTTTTCTTGCTAAGGATTGCTTTGGCTATTTTGGGTCTCTTACTTTTCCAGATAAATTTCATGACTGCTTTTTCTATTTCTTTGAGGAATGCCATTGGGATTTTGATTGGAATTGCATTAAATCTGTATAATGCTTTTGGTAGTATGGACATTTTGACAATATTAATTCTACCTATCCAAGAGCAAGGTAGGTCTTTCCATCTTCTGAGGTCTTCTATAATTTCTTTCTTTAGTGTTCTATAGTTTTTGTTATTGAGGTCTTTCACCTCTTTAGTTGATTCCCAGGTATTTTATTTTGATGCTATTGTAAATGGGGTAGTTTTCATCATTTCCCTTCCAGTGGATTTGTCACTGATGTACAAAAATGCTTTTGACTTATGGGTATTGATTTTGTATCCTGCTACTTTGCCGAATTCATTTACTAGTTGTAAAAGTTTTCTGGTAGAGTTTTTTTGGGTCTTCTAGGTATATTATCATGTCATCAGCACATAGTGCTAATCTCTTCTTTTCCTATCTGCATCCCTTTAATTTCTTTCATCTGTCTAATTGTTGTGGCCAGAATTTCAAGTACTATGTTAAATAGCAGTGGTGAAAGGGGGAATCCCGGTCTTGTTCCGATTTTTAGAGGGAATGTTTTCAATTTTTCTCCATTTAAGATAATGTTAGCTTGGGGCTTTGCATAAATAGCTTTTATAATGTTGAGATATGTGCCTGATATTCCTAGTTTTTCTAGTGTTTTGAACATAAAGGGGTGTTGTATTATGTCAAATGCTTTTTCTGCATCTATTGAGATGATCATATGGTTTTTATCTGTAAGTCTATTGATGTGATGTATTATGTTTATTGATTTCCAAATGTTGAACCAACCTTGCATCCCTGGAATAAACCCCACTTGATCGTGGTGCCCTATCGTTTTGATATGTTTTTGTATACAATTTGCCAGAATTTTGTTGAGGATTTTTGCATCTATGTTCATTAAAGACATTGTCCTGAAGTTTTCTTTTTTGGATGTGTCTTTGCCTGGCTTTGGAATTAATGTAATATTGGCCTCATAGAAAGAGTCTGGAAGAGCTCCCTCTTTTTCTATTTCTTGAAATAATTTGAGAGCATTGGTATTAGTTCTTCTTTGAGAGTCTCGTATAACTCGAGTGTAAACCCATCAGGTCCTGGACTTTTCCTTGTTGGTAGCTTTTTGTGACATCTTATTTCTTCACTTGAAATTGATCTGTTTAAATTATGTATAGCCTCCAGTTCCAGTTTGGACAATTCTTATGGCTCTAGAAATCTGTCAATGCTTTCAATATTTTCTATTTTATTAGACAGCAAGTTTTCAAAGTAATTTCTAATTATCTCCTGTATATCTGAGGTGTTTGTTGTGATATTTCCTTTTTCATCAAGAATGTTAGTAATTTGAGTTTTTTTTTTTTCTTCTTCTTTTTGTTAGCATCACTAAGGGTCTGTTAATTTTATTTATTTTTTCAAAGAACCAACTTTTAGTTTTGTTGATTCTTTGAATTGTTTCTTTAGCCTCAATTTCATTAATTTCAGCTCTGATTTTAATTATTTACTGTCTTCTACTGCTCTTAGTGTTGATCTGTTCTTCTTTTTCTAGTGCTTTGAGGTGTGATGTTAAGTCATTTATTTGTTTTTTTTTTTTTTTTTTCTTTTAAGGAATGAACTCAGTACAATAAATTTTCCTCTTACTACTGCCTTCATAGTGTCCCAGAGATTTCTATATGATGTATCTGTGTTTTCATTTACCTCTAGTAATTTTTTAATCTCCTCCTTGATGTCTTCTTCAACCCCTTGTTCATTCAGTAGCATGTTGTTTAGCTTCCAGTTGTTGGAGTAGTTTTTTTTTTATTTCTTGTTTTATCATTGATTTCCAATTTTATCCCTTTGTGATAGAATGAGGGTAGTATCTCTATTTTTTATATTTGCTGAGAGTTGCCTTGTGACATAATATATGGTCTATTTTGGAGAAGGAGCTATGTGCTGCTGAGAAGAAAGTGTATTCGCTTACTGAGGGATGAAATATTTTATATATGTCCTTAGGTCTAAGTTATTAATTGTTTTAAAGTTTCTTTATTTAGCTTTTGTTTGGATGATCTATCCATTGGTGAGAGAGGTGTGTTGAAGTCCCCTAGAATAACTGTATCATGGTATATTCTACTTTTGAACTTGAGAAGAGTTTGTTTAATGAATGTAGGTGCTCCATTATTTGGGGCATATAGATTTATAATTGTTATATCCTGTTGATGAATGGTTCTCTTAAGTAGTAAGAAATATCCATCTTTGTCCCTTTTGATTAGCTTTGGTTTGAAGTCTACCTTATTTGATATGAGAATGGAAACCCCTGCTTGCTTCCGCAGGCCGTGTGAGTGATAAGACTTTTCCCAGCCTTTCACCTTTGGTCTATTGATGTCTTTTTCTACGAGGTGTGCTTCTTGGAGACAGCAAATTGTTGGGTCATTTATTTTAATCCATTCTGATAATCTGTGTCTTTTGAATGTTGAGTTTAGGCCATTAAAATTCAGGGTTATTATTGAGATGTGATTCTTATTACCATCCATTTCTATTTGTATTATGGTCTTTAGCTTGATTTGGTTTCTCCTCTAGTCGGTATTTCCTTTAGTTTAATATCTCCCTTTGTTGATTTTCATTGTTATTTTTCTCTTCTTCATGGAAAATTTTGCCCAGGATGTTCAGAAGTGCTGGCTTTTGAATTGTGAAATCTTTTAACTTTAGTTTGTCGTGGAAGGTTTTTATTTCATCTTCGAATCTAAAACTCAATTTTGCTGGATATAAGATTCTTTTGCTGGATATAAGATTCTTTTCTTTCAGAGCTTGATATATATTGTTCTAGGATCTTCTAACTTTTATGGTCTGGGTTGAAAAATCTGAACATAGTCTGATTGGTTTCCCCTATATGTAATCTGCTTCCTTTCTCTCATGGTTTTTAATATTATCTCTTTGCCCAGTATATTAGGCATTTTCATTATAATGTGACTTGGTGTGGATCTGTTGCGATTTTGTATATTTGGTGTTCGGTAAGCCTCTTGAACTTGGTTTTCCCATTCATTCCTCAAGTTTGGAAAATTTTCTGTTATTATTTCATTGAATAAATTACTCATTCCTTTGGCTTGGAACTCCGCACCTTCCTCTACCCCAATCACTCTTAAGTTTGGTCTTTTTATGTTGTTCCATATTTCTTGAGTGTTCTGTTCTTGATTTCTGACCATTTTTGCTGTGTAATCTAGATTTTTCTCCAGGATATATATTTTGTCTTCATTGGCTGAGGTCCTTTCTTCCAAGTGGTCTAATCTGTTGGTGATGCTTTCAATTGAACTTTTAATTTGGTTTAGTGCTTCTTTCATTTCCATAATTTCTGTTTGGTTTCTCTTTAGAACCTCTATCTACCTATTGAAGTAATCTTTTGCTTCCTGTATTTGTTTTTGGAGTTCTTTGTCAAAATGATCTTTTACACCTGTATTTGCTCTCTCATCTCATTTTTTAGTTCATTCTTAAGTTCCATAAACATTTGGAATATGTAATTCCTAAATTCCATCTCTGGCATTTGACCAACTGTGCTTGCCATGGAATCTACTGAGGAAGTATGTTGATTTGTTTGAGTCACTTTCTTCCCTTGTTTCTTCATATTGCTTGTGTGTCTTTTCTTCTAGCACTGTGGGACCTTGACTATTTCAATTTTACTTTAAAGCCTTATGTAGCTCCCATAGTTCAATGCTATCAGATCCCCTTATAAATACTTTACACTTTAAAATCTAACACTTTCTATTCAGAAAATCAGTTTGATCACAATGTACAGATTTAGTTAACTCAGATATTGTTTCCAATTTACTCTGTACGCTTATGATAGGGTTTCATAGTTTCAAGTATTGGACACAGAGTTGATATGTTTAGAAAGAAGGAAGTGAGGGTATTGAATTGTTCTTTCTTAGGAAGTATGAAAAGAGAATTATATGGAAGTGGTTTAATATCAGCAGACGAGAGAGGAAAAGAGAATGGAGTGAACGATATAGTGGAAAGACCGATTGATATAAAAACCTAACTTATGCAGCCATTGAGAGAAGAAATAAAGAATAATGGAAAAGAGAAACGAAAAAAAAAAGGTGACAAAGGAGTAGGAATTAGTGTAAGAGAGAGGAGAGAGAAAAAGTGAGTTAAGAAAATAGAGAATAAACTATATATAACACTGCTTTTCTGTATAGTTCAATTGCCCCAGTTCTAGAAATCCCAATTTCTGTGTATAACTTGTTTTTGCCTCTGTTGAGTATGCAATGGCAGGGTTTAAATAGGAAAGATTAAGGAAGAAGAAAAGAGACAAAAGTGACAAGAAAGAAAAGAAAAAAGGAACAGAAGCAAACAAAAATACTATCAAACAAAACAAAAACAAAGCAAAACAAAAACAAAAAACAAAACAAAAAAATTAAAAAATAACAAAGTCGAACCCAGGAACAAGTCTCAAACAAAATGGACCCTGGGAAGCCCTTCTTTTTTCCCTTCCAGTTTAAGCCAGTTGTCTCAGATAACGTCCAGACAGTCCCAGAGAACCTGTTAGTTGAGTCAAGTCTGCACCTTTGGACAGTGGCAGAGTGGCTCAGGGGGAGTGTGTGTCAGCAGATGAATGGCACCTGGAAAGGGTCCATCCAGCAGGCGCCCATTCCCCACTCCCACCCGCAGTTGTAGTGTCGCGTTGGCCTCAGATACGCCCTCCCCTGCTGGCTGCCTGTGTCTTACCCAGGTGTGTGCTGTTCTCAGAGCACCGGCCAGATCCCTGGATGCCTGCAGCTGCTTTTTCCTTTCTTTCTTGTTTCTTTGTCCTGGTCAGTTGCAGCTTTTCTCAAAGATGGCAGTGTTCTTCTCGGGCTCAAAAGCAGTTCCACAGACCTCTGTGTCACTCCCGAGCATGCAAGTTAGGCTTGGCAAGTTGCGTGAAAGAACTCTATGTGGACACCGCTTGCGTCTAGCTTCCCTTTTATCCTACTGTGTTGTTCAGTTTTAAAGCCGTTGTCCGGATCTTTCCCTTACTACAATACTACCGAGCTGGCTGCACGGATAGCACTGTTCCAGTCTATGGACTGTTTGAACTGGGCCCCGTCTGTCGGCGGTCTAGAGTTCCTTGTATTTCACCATCCAGAGGTGCACGAATGTCTCAGGTCCCTCTCAGTTGCAGGAGAATTTCTAGTAACGCATTCAAATTTTCCACTAAGCCTCTTTTAGTGACTATATCCAGAGAGCCCCTTTCTCCTGTCCACCATCTTGGAAAGTCTCTAGTCGAGATTGAGTTCTTGAGGAAAATATCAGTTAGGTTTTTCATAGACAACAAAACAAATAAAAAAATTAGGGACAATTAATTTCTAAAACACCCACAATAGAGGGTCTATAAGAAAGATAGAGTTATAATGATAAGTAGTACTTGGATAGGGACAAGAATATAAATCTATTGTCTTAAGAATATTTGGATAGTCATAAGTGACCTAATTGTTTTCATTCACAACTGTAACACATTAGCAATCTGGAATTAGAAATCTGGTATAGAAAAGACAATCATTATCTCCAATAGTAGGTTGTCTATACATAATATATAAAATTTAAAATAATGCTTAAACCTGGCAGAAGCCCATACTATTTAGAAATATGGAAGCAGAGCTTATATGAAATAACTTATGAGTAGTTGATTTAGGGATGAAAAGATCTGAGCAATGAGTAGGGCAGGATGCTTCTCCATCTTAAGACTTTAAGAATTAATTGATTATAAATTATTTATTTCTGATATAATATAAATTTTTTTTAATAGTTAGAAAATTTAAAACATGCTTTTGCTTATCTGTTTTCTTATTTACCAAGGAAGACTTTGTAGCAGACACAGAACTGGGGAGAGCAGGGAGAGCTGCTGTCTCCCTAGAGCAACAAAGTGTCCTTCAGTGTCTTTGCCTGAGTTGTTAGGGCTGGGAGGAGAGACTGCAGAGGCAGGAATGTGACACATGGATTTGAAACATTGGTTGTCAGTCCTCAGATCATGAGCCTTGAAGAGAAGGTTGCCAGAGGTTGTGGCTTTTTTCTTTCTTTCTTTTTTCCTATTCCCATCAGTGCAGATGCATGCCTAAACTCTGCTGTAGACTCATGCCAAACTGCCTGCCATTCAGTCCACTCCACCCTGGCTCCCCTCACTGGAAGAGCGGCCTGCTAATGAGCTGGACCATGGGCATGACGGCACCCATTAATCACGCATGTGACAGGCATCCTATCTCCTCCATCTCTTCTGGACCTGATTAGTGAGGTCAGCCTTAAGTGTTCTCTGTCCCTCCCCCCCCCACCCCCCACACACATACATATGCCTTGGATTTATGTGTCACATACTTTGGTTTCCTTCTTGATCAGATTAGAGGAGTGGGAGCAAAGGCATACATGTTGGCAGGGTGGGTGAACCCCAGACTTAAGACTTCACCCATCTTGGACACTGGCTAGTGTCAGGTATGTCAAATCAGCTTTGTAGCAGACCTCTGTGTTAAAGTTTGGATCTTTACCTAGCCTATAATAAAATGACACTCTTACTTACTTGTCATTTGAAGCTTTTATGTAGATCTCTTGGGAACTCAATTATTGCTGGGAAATGAGGACTAGATAATTACAGGGCAGCATTCAGGCATTCCTGGGTCTCGGATTATAATAGTCATTAAAAATAATATTTAAATCTGCTTATCTTCACTTCTAACAGGACCATGAAAAACAAACAGTTACACTTACCTCTGACAAGATTGCTTTGTTATGCACAAATATAAGGTCCCCAAGCACGTTGTTTTTGGTCTTGATCTCTCACATACCCTTGTGTAACAGATCCTTGACTATCCTTATTCTTTAGATACATGTTCTTAAAGACCTCTCCAAACTGTTCTAAATGTCCCTATGTTTTCATGTGATTTTGCATAATAATATTTGTTAATTTTATTTTATTCCTACTGGTAAATAAGAAATGAAATCATTCCATATTTATATCTATATCAAAACATCATATGGTAATCAATAAATGTATATGATTATGATTTATTGACACAAATTAATAATAATTTAAAAATTTAAATAAGTTTTTAAAAATAACATAGAAATATGTGAACCGAAGCCAATAAATAAATAAATAAATAAACAAATAAAATAACAATGTAAGATTAAAGGTAGGTAAATTTTACCCAATAAATTTTGGGTAAAGACCCATTATTCCAGTTATAGACATTAATCAAGTATGTATAGCTTTTTTCCTTAGTTCAATTTCATTTTCATAATGAGAGTCATATTCTGTCTATTCTCATGAGAGGAGCTCTGATTTTACACAAACGAAACATCACCTAACTCTGTGTGTAAGACACTAGCATAGGACTTACTTCATATAGAAACTCATTCAATCATCATGCCATAAATATATGGATTTATGGCAAATGGAAGTATTTATGTTAATTTGCCTAATTCTTAGAAAATAAAATTCTGTTAAACATCAATTTCCTCAGTAATTCCCTCATGAGAAATGGGGCATCTTAAGTGGGCCCAACTCAGAGTGATTCTTATTGGAAATAGTCAACATGGGGTGGACTTGCTGGAAATGTCCCCAAGTATGGAGCCTTGGATTTCTCACTCATGGAATTTATCTAGGTTGGATTTTTTTTTGAAGTTTCTGTTACTTATCTAATTTCATTTTTAAGTCTAAATTTTGCAGCAAGGAAGTGTTCAGATGTGTTGAAATATTAGTCTCCCAGTGAAAACTTCTAGAACAACATCTTATTTCAACACTCATGCTTAAATGACTAGTTGTTTCAAAGTTCCCTGAATCTCAACTCATTGCACAGTAAACCCTTCTTCTGCACATTGCCCATTTATTTGCATTTCTGTCCATTTGGAGGGAAAAACTGATTTAGGTATGGGGATGAAGGAGCCCAGGTTGATGTTGCCATCCACAATTGGGTGAAATCCAGCTGTTTTCATACTTGTGGTTTTAATACCATTGTTTCTTTATTTCCTTATGCTGTTACCATTTCAGAAAAAAAGGAAGTCAAGTATTAAAGCTAAAATTCACATGGAAGTTCTAATTAGACTCATTGACATAAAAATCTTAACTGTCATCCAAAGCATATTCCTCAAACGAAAACTAGATGATCATTATGAATTGGAATGTATTCTTTAATGCCCCTAGATCTTGTTAGTTTTGTTTATTGACTCCTCATAATTAGTGTTACCAATTTTTTTGCATTACTTTCATTGTAATAATGAGTTTGAGTAAGTTGACACATTAATAAAGCAAGTACAGCGTATCCATTGCTATTTCAGTTACTGAAGGAAAAATATAGAGCAGGGCATGGTGGCACACACCTGCAATCCCAGCAGCTCAGGAGGCTGAGGCAGGAGGATCATGAGTTCAAAGCTAGTCTCAGCAACTTAGTGAGACCCTGTCTCTAAATAAAATATAAAAAAGGCCTGGGGAGGTGGCTCAGTGGTTAAGTGTCCCTGGGTTCAATCTCTGGTACAAAAAGAAAAGAAAAGAAATATAGAAAGATAAATAACAATGTCTGCACCAGTGGGTCTACCTGGGAAAACTGGCATGTAATTGCTAACATAGGACATTCTCTAGTATAGAAATATGTAAGTGAAGTTCTATGGGACTACGGACAGAGAAGTAATTCTAATTTCTAATGCACATGCAAGAGAGAGATCAATAAGGCTTATATAAAAATCACCCTCACAAAATCCTCTTGCCTCTTTCCCTGCCTTGTCCTTACAGAGACAATCCTTGTCTGACCCATTTTAAGCCCTCACCACCTCTCTGTCACAACCCACATTCAAAGCTCTACAAATTACAGCTTGCACTTTGAAACTGTTTTCCTACGCCCTTTGTCCCAGCTCCCTGCTCCCCTCCAGATAGCCCCCTTGCAACACAGTGAGGGAGGGCGTTGCCTGTGTGGTTAGCAGAGCATAGGTTAGGCCAGGAAGCCTTGTGTGAAAGAGTAGTTGTTGGTGGTTTGGCTCAGAGAGCAGAAGTCTTGCCAAGGACGTCTTTGCTGCTAGCTTTAGAAGTGATGGATGGTGGCCACAAGGCTGTTTTTGACTCAGAACTTAGAAAAAGTTTATGAAAAATGACATTATTGCACATGGAGAATATCTTGGCAAGCCAGCGCAAGCTCACACACAGAGCACACGCCCTCCCATGGCTGGGGATATTTTATACCTTCTCTAATGAAGAGGAAGACTGTGAAGCTTATGTGCCCTGGTAGTGGGCTTTTAAAGACTGCTCATGAGTAGAATAGTTTGAGATGTTAGAAGAGTCTCCACACCCAATGCATGTCTTCTGTAAGCCACAGATTTGGCCACGTGGTTTGTTTACTTATTTTGTATTCACAAAGTCCCTGCTCACCTTAGGGTCCACCATTAGGAAAGACAAGAGGTGATTTCTAAAGCCCCAGAATACATTTCAAACTGTTTTTGCTTATTTCTTCATCCTTTTCCCTCTATTAAAAAAAGAAACAATATCTTACCACATTTTCATAGAAGTTTTGTGTAATGAAAGTAAAACAAGGCAAGAGAGGCAAAAAGACAAGATACAGAACAAAGTCCCCACCACATGCTCCTGTGTTCACATAACCAAGAAAGAGACATGTATTTGACTTTGCACTGAGAATTAGAAAAAGCAAGAAACTGAGGAGTAGACAATTACTGATCTTTTGGACCAAATTCTGTCCAGTTCATTCGTGGAATGCCATTTAATCAGCAGGCAGTTGACTAAAAACTTGTGATTCAAAGATGTATAAGATGTGGTTCCCAAACCCAAGGAGTTAACTGAACATAGACAGGTCAACAGTCACTTGTAATGATGTGTGGGAGGTATTGAAGATCAGAGATGTCCGGTTTTGCTGGAAACACAGAGGCACTACCCAGAGGTAGGACTGGGCTCCTCTATGAAAGGAAGTTGAGCAGATGGAGGGGGGGTAAAACCTATTTGAGGTGACTATTAAACATGAGTCAAAAAAAATCTCCCGGGAAAAAAAAATGAGGTCCAGAAAGATGTAGTGACTCACTTTGGGGGTCCACAGGTAATCAGACAAGAGCAAAGAGGAAGGAGGGTACACAGCTAAGCATCTGCAATGGACTGTAAATACCAGAGACAGCTGGAAGACATGTCAGCATGTGAGGGAAGAGTTAATGCCTTTCAAAGGAGTACAAAAGGAGAGTCTATTCCAAGAAGATGCCACAAGGGGGCAGAAGGGTGCCAGAGGTCAGGTATGGGTGACACAGGCCTGTAATCCCAGCTGCTCCAGAGGCTGAGGCAGGAGGATTGCGAGTTCAAATGTAGCCTCAGTAATTTATGGAGGCCCTAAGCAACTCAGTGAGACCCTGTCTCTGAATAAAATATTAAAAAGGGCTGGGGATGTGGGTCGGTGGTTAAGAGCCCTGGGTTCAATACCAAAAAAGAAAGAATAAAAAAGAAGAGTGTGTGAGTACTCCTCCAGATGATCTCTGCAGAAGGGTATACATTTAATGTACTTTTAACTCTTTGATTTGTAACAAATTGTTTTGAATTCTTATTTATATTTTGCCCTAGCTCCAGTCCCATTCAGTGACATAAACATCTTAGGGACTCACAGAATGACCCATGGCATTATTCAATGGGATTTAATTAATCTGTTGATTAATGCTTTACTAAGGCTAGCAATGCACAAGAGAGACCCTAACTTATAGCCTAGGGTGGGAGTTAAGACATTTGCATGAATAAATAAAATAAAAAGTGTGATGAAATAGGTTATTTTAAATATAAAGCATTAGAATTTTTCCCCTGGAAAGACTTTCTTCTCAAGGTTTCTATCAACTTCTTTTTTCCCTGTCTTGCTTTGCTCCTGATGGCTCTTTGTTAGTCTGTGCTGGCTTCTCTTCTTTCAGTTTTCCACTCGACTCTTCCTCTTCCTACAAGTCCCCACGGCCTCATTGACAATGTGCTTAGAATCTTCTGGAGCCCTCATTTCCATGCTGCTGCTCCTCAGCTGTAGGTGTGTCATCTGCACCCTAGAGGCCTATCAAACTCATCAGACCTGAATGTTAGAACTCAGAAGGCCTAGATGAAGATTGTGACCCAAAATGGAAACTCTAAGAGATCTCTATTTTTTATTTCTGTCTCCCCTGGCTTTCAAAGTCATATCTTCTCTCCTTCATGCATGTGACTTTGGTCCTTCAGGCACATGACTGCTTGGTTCATATTGCTCTTGGCCTAGCTCAGTAGGTATCACATTATAAATTATTATTATCATTATTATTATTATTATTTGGCACTACAGATTGAGCCTAGGGTTGCAGTACACCTGAGCTACACCCTCAGACCATTTTATTTTATTTTACCTTTTGAGACAGGGCTTCACTAAGGTGCCCATGCTGGATTTGAACTTGTAATCCTTCCACCCCAGATTCCTGAGTTGCTGTGATTATAGGGGTGTTCCAGTATGTTGGACTCACATTGAATTCTCAATAGTGGTGAGTGTCTGGCTCACCCACCGTATTTCCCAAAGACCTTAAGGTCCACCCCCCCCCCCCCCCCCCCCCCCACCCCTGTGGTTATGTTTTGTTCATCTTTACATTCCCCAGGATTCGTCACAGGCTGTAGCCCACAGTGACATTCAGTAAAGGCCTGCTACATGTTCGTGGCAATCTCAGTACAGAGAACTTCATCTCTGGATTAGTCTCCAGCCATTTCTGGCTTCTGCATGTCCCACCACTGGATTCTCCTGTCTCCCCTGTGTTCATGCCCAGTACATTCTTCACAGAGCAGCAGGAGGACTTATTTTGAAGGCAGAGACAGATCATATCACATCTCTGCTCTGGTTTCCCCCTACAGAGTAAAAGGCCCCGTAGGACCTGACCCTGCATGGCTTCCTCCTACCCTGTCCTCACTCACAGGACTCTAGGCACAGTGGCCCCTTCCTGTTCCTCCACCAGAGGCTTTGCCTGGAACCCTTGACTCAGACAATGTCTTGGCCTACATCTCCACAAATATCAGGTCTTGGCTAAAATAGTAGCTTATGGGAAAGTTCGTCTATCCAAGCCCTCCAGACAATGGCATAATCTACCTCCAACTGAAGCAACCTGTGCCTCTTTTCCTGAACACCTGTTATTTATTTTGCTTTAACTCTACATTGTCTGTCTGTTTGAGTGTTTCTTAAATTTAGAGACTTCTGATTAGTTCTCTACTGTATTCCAAACTTAAATCGTAGTTGACACTAAGTGCTTAAAAATGTTTATTGAATGTGTACATAAATAATCATAAAAACATTTATGGTGATTTTCTCATTTATTTTCTCCAATTCAAACCAGTTTTTTGTGGCTTTCTCTTGCTGCTACTGTAACTCTATTGAGTTTATTGTCAAATTGGACACACGTCCTCAAGCTTTGATGGGGGAGATAATATTGAAATCACATGTAGTACACCTCCATGTTAAGAGAAAAAAAAATCATATGAATTTTTTTCTATGGGAACTAGAGGTGTCAGGGAGAATTTGTGAATTCTAAAATATATACAGGTGTATCTATATTATGTGGGTGTACATGATTATGTATATGTTTATGTGTGCAGATATAAAAATATATGCATGTATGTGAATGTTTACAGTTCTGAATAGGTGTGTGTACATGTGTCTGTACATGCAAACATTTCCTAGCTCTGTCCATTGGAAGGAACAAGAGGTAAAGACATCCTAGGAGCAATGAGTGTGCTTAGTGTCCAAATCCTGGTCTCTAATGTTAAAAGGAAACAAGGATCCTCAGAGGAATAGCTAATAGGGTAGGTACAAGATGATCCAAGACCTTCTTATGCCAGCCCAAAAGGATCAATGGGGGCATTAATCAAGTTTGGGACACTTGGAACATCTGTAATTAAGTTCAGTGATGGACTCTAAACTCTTGAAAACTTAGGAATTTATAAGTGCATAAGATTAAAAAGTAAATAAATTGAGGAGGAGGACTTTACATTAGAACCCAATGCTGGGAGCTGGTGAGCAAATGTGGAGGGAAGGCTGGAAATGGAAAATCATCCTTGGCCACCATCACAGTAAAAAATTGTGTCAGAAGAATAGCTAATGGACCCTAGATCTTGGGGGGAGATGATGAGCAGGGCAATCTTATGGTTTCAAGTGACTTCCTATAGATAGCTAATTGTTGCAAGAGGAGCAGTGATTACATGGAGTCAAATTTGAGCTCCTTGAGCAGGTAATCAAAATTGACATGACCAAGGAGGGAGAGTTGGTACCATATGTCTCCAAGTGGGATGCTCTTAGGACTCAGTGTTACCTGTGTTGTGTTCTGAGCGAAAATGCATGATCTGAATGTGTTTAAGAGGAAACATCATATAAACCCTGAATAAGGGACATTGTATATTATAGGGGAATAAATGGTATTTCTCAAATATACAAATGTAATTGCAATAACAAAAAAAAAATGGCTCTAGAGTTGCTCAAGATTAAATAGTAAGTATAGTACCTGACCTTAGATTATGTCCTGCACTGGAAGAAAATAAGTGGTATTCAGAGCATCACTAAGCCACAGATAGAACTGCAAACATGTGGACATCAGACTTAAGCATCACATTGATGCTGAATTTGCTGAAGATGGTGACTGCGCTGCAATGACATGCAGGATATTCTTATTTGTAGAAAATGGACACTTAAGTACTTAGGGGCCAAGTGCCATGATATATACAATTTACTCCCAAATATTTCAATGAAGAAAGCTATGTGAAAGCATATGGATGGATACGTAGAATAGATCATAAGATAAATAAGGTCAAGTGCAAGCAAGAGAGGAATCTGGGAAAGAGTACATGGATGTTTTAGTACTATTCTTATTTTTAAATTTTATGTATGGTTTGAAATAAATTTCAACTGCAAACTTCAATTTATTTTAAATGCATGACTACCTTTTAGAGTGTGTTCTCTTCCCAGCATTCATGCAGGCCCTAGGAGAGTCCATGCAGTCCCTGCCCATCCCTGCTGTAAGCTCTCATTGGGATTTGTGGCTGCCACCCTGTCCTGCTCAGGCACCCCAAGCACTATCTGTGCATATAAGTGTGCAGGGGATTTTTACCGAAAGTTTGGAAATAAGAAGGGTAGTATTAACTACACAGTTTAGGGATGGGTGTAGCTCAATGACACAGAATGTATGCTTTACCATGCACGAGGCTCTGGGTTCACTCTGCAGCACCAGGGTAAAAAGCTCAAAATTGATTATGATACCATTGTTCTTCACTTTTCCAGGCCTTCTGAGTTGATGGGAGTAGTTATCTCCTTAGGATGGTCCTTAGGTCCTGGTCTCCCATCATGGGGCCCCAGAGCTTCTCTCATTTCACCCCTCCTCTTTCCTGGCCCTCCCTGCACATTTGCTCATACCCCACAATTCAACTTTTTTTTTTTTTTTCCTGTCTCAGCCTTGTTTCTAAGCAGCACTCAGCTGCTTCCTCTCCCTAGAGCAGAGACTCATCAAAATGGTATCTCAACAAAAAAAGTACTATATGCCCCAGAGATGCAGCCAGCCACTCCTTAAGCAAATAGAAATGACTACCATCAGACTTTTGTTCTAAAATACTATTTTTCTTTTTCTTTTGTACTTCTGCTACAGCCCCTGATGTTTAGAGAAAAAATGAGGTGCCATTACCAACATATGGAATTCTTAATTTATGCCCTCAAACTATCCAAAGTTCTTTACAGTCATAATTTTATTCAATACTCAAAACACCCCAAGATATGAGTGTTATTCTGATTCTCATTTTTCAGGTGATGAAATTGCTTTGTGTCTATCAGTAGCTAAGGTTTTTATGCTGGGGTTCTTAAATCTTTCTGATTAGCCTACATTACATGTTTCTACTGAGATGTCTGACTTCCAACTCCAGAGAAAACAGACAAAAGAGGTTGTGAAGTGTCTTCAAAACAAAACAAAAGTAGTGTATTTGCTGCATGCATTTTTTAAAAATTACTTCATTGTATTTTAATTAGCATCTCTGGGAAATCTGAAGTAACATGGGAAGAGCTCTTTTGCCATCTTGTGGCCATGGTGCGCTATGACCCTCATTAAGACATCTGCAATTTAGTTCAGCAGGTGTACTATCAATACCTGAAAATGTCACATAGGAAATAGAGTATCCATTTCATTTTCATGTCAGGTTCTGGGGCAAAATCTTTTCAAGCTCAAGACACACTTGCTTCTGGAAACCAAGCTTTGGGCTGCCAGATGGCTGTCAGCAATCATGCTCTCATATGCTTTCTTTCTTTCTTTTTTAATGATCAATGCTACCGGGCAGTTTATGACATCCTTTTTCATGTCCTAAATATTTAACTTTCATAACATACCTGTAGTATAACTAAGTATCTCCACTTTATAGACGAAAAAGACCAATGTCAAAGATTTTGACTTTCTTAAGTCTTCAATGTTAGTCAATGGGGCTGAAATTCCTTTCATTTTCTATTAATTCAACCTTTTCTTTCTTCCTTCCTTCCACCTCCTTCCATCTTATGCTTTCTTTTCCTTCCTTTCTTCCTTCCTTTCTCCCTTCCTTTCTGTCTTTCCCTCCACTCTTCTTCCTCCCTCTCTCCTTCCTCCCCGCCTTTCTCTCTCTCTCCAGTATTTATTGCAATCTGGGGACACCATTAACACGCTGGTACCACACAGGTCCTCTGCCCTCCTCAGACACAAGGTCAGTGAGACACAGGCCAATGTCTGCTGTATGGTTCTGGGAAAGAAGCGTTTTCCTTTCCTTTCTTATCCTCCTCCTGGAACAATGACATGGGACTCCAGCTGTTCAAAAAAAAAAAAAAAAAAAAAAAAAAAAAAAGGAAAAAAACATGGAGAGAATGGGGTTCCATCTACCCCAAGACTGCTCATTATAGAAGAAAGTTGACTTTTCCATTTGTTTAAGTAACTGTCATCAGTGTTGTTGAGACTTGTGGGAAGGAGGTCATGGTGTGAGGGGAAGATCAGGTCTCCACCTGGCAAAGCCCACAGTCTACCCCATGGTGCCCTGCAGAGGGACCCCACTGTTATGAGCTGTTTCACATCAGGACATCTTACTCCCAACCTTACCCTTATATGTCTCTGCTTTATTTTATATAGTTTTCTATAAAAATGTCAACTAGAATTACAAGAGGAAAAACAAATTCAAGAGAGTGAATTTGAGAGGGAACCAGGAAGAAGAGTCAAAGTGGGTGCATTTGGTAAATCAGGTTCTGAAAACCCTAGGCCACAGACACTCTGCCCAGGCTAGAAAATAAGAGCCTCGGCCCTGCGCCATTTCTTCCTGGCTGCTCCTTGTATTGATTCTTTCTTCTTCATGAACTCCCTGACTCTGAGAATGACACAAACAGCTCCGTGAGGCAAACCTATTACACGTTTTCATCCTGGCTACTCTGGGAGCTTCCATGCTGAAATTAAAAAAAAAAAAAAAAAAAAAAAACCAACCAAACAAAAAACATTGGAAAGAAGGCTCCAAGCGAATCTCCCCTCTAGTCAGGCCCAGCTCTCTTCCTGTCAGGCCCTTATCCACCAGCTCAGTGACCTTGACCTGCTGTTGCCGCCACCACAACAAGCCCCAGACCTCTCTGTCAGTAGACTTTGATAATCCCCTGAGCACCTTAGGAGCTCCTTCAGGGACTCACCTGCCACCCACTGTTCACCTACCACCCTCTGTTCCAAGCCCCATTTGGGGCTTCCAGTTCCCATCTCGTGCTTTGTTCTTTTGATATCATTTTCCTGCTTCTCTTTCCAGCATCGATGGATAAACCTGTTGACCAGGCAGCTCAGTTTCTTCCATCAGCTTTCCTCTTTCTCTCAGCTTCATGCCATGACTTTGAGTGCCTCTTTGTACCTGTGTGGACTTCTATAACTTCAGGCCAAGACCTGGGCAGGAGTTCATATACTTAACCACAAGGGAGGATGTTTTTTTACATGCTAATTCACCTGCATTCAAATGGTGTGTCAGTGCTTTGAAAGTTAACTTTTTTCAAACACTAGGAAGTTGCCATTGCAAAAAGCCAAGTGCTGACACCTGCAGCCACCACTAGAGAACTCTCCCTTCCCCTCTTAACATGGCAGGGTCATATGTCCATTGGGCTGCAGAGCTACATTTGACCCAGTGGTAAAAGCTAAAAAAATAATGGGTCAGTGGTTCCAGATGGCAAAGGTTTTGGTTGAGCAGCTGCCAGATGGGCAAAGCTTAGCAGTAACTCCTAGGGTGGCTCTTGGGTAGAGGGTTAAGTCTCTCCTGGAAAGCCAAGGTCAAGGAACTTGCAGCTGATAGTAAGAAAAATATGCAAACGAATGTTTTAAAGCAACGGACAGCAAGGACTTCTGCCCATCTACTGGGAGGTTCCATGTTTTTCCAAGGGCAGATTCTTACAAATATTGATCAGCTTAATTGTTTTCTTGTTTGCTTCTTTTATCCATGTAACTAGGCATCTGTTAACCACATCCTTCTTTTCCAGAGTTTGCTGGGGAAGATCCAGTAAAGACAAGGGGATGAAAAGTTTGCTGTGTTCCTCTGCCTTCTGTGGCTGAGGAGTCTGTCTTGTCTAGGTGGAATGAGAAGGGGGGATGTCGGCTACCACCTCTATTTGTTCCAAGGATGTGGTTTAAACCTGTCCAGCTTATGGAAGTGAATTTTTCTGCACAATTAAGTCAGGGAAGCCACCTTTCAAATAGCTGCCTCATGAGGAAATGTGGATGGGTTTGCCCAAGTGGTATTGGTGAGCATCGGATTTGGGAAGTGGTCATAGCATCAAGCTGTATGGGCCTTTAAACTGTGCTCCACAGAACACTTTTGGCCCACAGAGTCCATTCTAGAGTAACAGAGTTTGAGAAGCTGATGGGGGGAGACAGGCCACTGAGCGACCTCTTACTACTTTCCACTTCAACCACAGAAATACATTGTTATTTTCATACTATCTAGTGTAGCAAAATGTGTCAAAGCCCAGAGTTTTCAGATAGATGACTGGGACTAATCTTCAGTATTGTTCAGTATCTATGTGCTTCAGGGTACAAAATGGGGTAATATGAACAATTACTGAATTTCTTATGGAAATTACTATGCACTTGGTAATATTAGTTCCATGTGCTTTAAATTTATTCAACATTAATAATAAATTATTTATGTTTATTGTGACAAGCACTGTTTCAAAGCAAAAATGCTACTTACAAGAGAATTAGATTTTCCAGGCATGGTGTTTTATGCTTGTAATCCCAGCTATTCATGAGGCGGAGGCAGAAGGATTGAAAGTTTAAGGCCAATCTCCACAACTTATTGAGACCCTGTCTCAAAATCAAAACTAAAAAGGGCTGGGGATGTCGCTTTGTGGAGTGCTCCTGGGTTCCATCCCTGGTATCACACACATCCATAGCATTAAATTAAAGGCAATACCTATACTCAAAATGGCCCTTGAAAATTCCTCAAAGTTCTCATAAAGAAAAATACATTTTGCAGGGTTTGTGAATCGAGGCCTGGATGAGTTCTCTCAACATTTTGCACTTTTCAACAAACCTCAATTTATGTCTCATTTTCTTCCTCAAATGTGTTGGTGAAAAAAAATTAACTCTCTTTCCTGGGCATCTGAATATTGATGGCACCTTTGTATCTGTAGTCATAAATCCTTAAAATCCATTTTTCATTTTTAATGATAAAGATAAAATCTCTACTCTTTCTAACATGTCGTAATTTTTTTTTTAGTAGCTAACATTTTTGAGCTTTACTAAGTGCTGAACTCTGTTCTGAGTCCTTCACATATAGCATGTGCTATAGTAGTTACTATTCTTATCTTTGTCTTACATGTGGGAAAACTGAGGCCTAATGTGATAGATATGAACCCCAGGAGCCAGGCTCCAGCACCCCTTCTCTTATTGCTCTACTATGTTGGCTGTTCAAGGTAGGATTCTTTGAACTGACTATAAGCCATGCTCTAAAAATTTTACTAGAGGTGTAGAGTTAAATTCACATAAATCTAAATGCTATTGGGAAGCTACTCCTTAAAAATGTTATCTTATTTCACATGTGCCACAAACATTAGGGTTCAGTTCTATTAGTAAGACCCATTTTACTGATGAGGAAAAAAAGGGTTAGGAAGGGTCAAGTATTGTTCAAGTTTCTCTACTGCACTGCAAATGGTAGAACTGACCCAGGATAACTGATGCCAGTGCTCATAATATCATTCCATACCCTATACTGCTTTCCTTTGCAAGACAGTGGCTAGGGATGGATGAGATGATGACTTTTGGAAGCCTAGCACAGATTCTGTAGCATCATGAGGTTATAATAAATGTTAGTTAATATCACAACTGAGTTTCCAGGAAATGGGCTCTGAGATTGGACAGAGATTGGAGAGCAGGAGGTTTATTGGGGGAGCCCTTGTGGGTCAACACATGAGGGAAGGAGAGGAAGGATGTGGGGCTGGATAGGAAGACCAGCTGTGCTGAAAGGAACCCTACCTAAGCTATCAGCCAATCCCATGGAAAGCACTTGGGTTGGGTGGCCCTTTGGAGCTGTCATGAGTTGGAACAAGGATGCCACACCTTTGTTTCCCTGCATGGATCAGTCATTAGATGAAGGCCTCCTGTGGAAGGAAGTGTGATCTGGAGTTTTGCAGTTTTCTTTAACTGAGGCAGTCACAAAAAGGCTGACAGCTGAAACTGTCTACTGCTAGCAGCTAGGGAGAAGGAATCCCTCACTCCTAAAGAGGGAACCTGAATGTCCCAGTGCCATGTCCACAGCTTTTAGTAATGCTTATAATATTGATGATGATGATGACGATGATGACTGTTTTCGCCTTAAGAATTTATTCAAAAATTTTTATGTTTAAACATGTTTATGAAAATTTATTATTTAAGCTAATTCACTCCTCATTAGAGAGGGGGAAATTGAGTCCTGGGGAACTGGAGGGTTCCCAGAGCCATAAAGTTAACTCCAAAGGTTAGGGTCATAGCCGAGGTCTCTAACATCCCAGCCCTGTGTGAGTGTTTGGTCCCCATTTCTTTCCTCCCCTAACTACTGGGTGGACCCAACATACTTCATAGGCATTTGTCAGTAATAGAAGCAATCCCACACTTGTATTTCTTTCACTGGAATATCAGTATCTTTCAAAATCTGACTTTTACCTTGCTAGACATTTAGGTGTTGAGGATGCCATTAGAAGAAATAGGATCTACCTCATGACTCTGGGATTTATAGAAATAAGATTCATGAGATTTATAACCATGAAGGCCTTTGAAAAGAATGTTCCTGGTTATAAATTAGTTATGGAGTATAATAGCAACTTCCCTGAAAAGAAGCATGGAAGTTGGGCTCTTGTGGATGCTCAGTGCCATAGGTTGAGTCTCCTTTACCTGAAATGCTTGGGATCAGAGTGTTTAGACTTTTTTAGATTTTCAAATATTTTCATTTATATAATAAAAAATGGGGAGGATGGAACTCAAGTCTAAATATGAAATTCATTTGTGCTTCATATAACTTATACATATAGTCTGAAGGTAATTTTATTTTATTTTTTTACACAAAAATAATTAATGTATTTATTTTTTATTCTATTTTGTTATGTATGAAAGAAGAATTTATAATTCATAGTACACATATAGTGCACAATTTTTCATATCTCTGGTTGTATGTAAAGTATATTCACACCATTCCTGTCTTCATACATGTACTTAGGGTAATGATATCCATCTCATTCCACCATCTATTTTACCCTCATGACCCCTCCCTACCCCTCTCACCCTTTTTCCCTATCTAGAGTTCATCTAATCCTCCCATGCTCCCCCTCCCAACCCCACTATGAATCAGCCTCCTTACATCAGAGAAAACATTCAGCATTTGTTTTCTGGGATTGGTTTACTTCACTTAGCATTATATTCTCCAACTCTATCCATTTACCTGCAAATGCCATGATTTTATTCTCTTTTATTGCTGAGTCATATTCCATTGTGTATATATAATACCTTTTTTATCCAATGTTTTTTAATGCACCTGAGTTTTGATTGTGACCAGTTACGAGGTCAGTTGTAGAATTTTCTCCTTGTGGTGTTATGTCAGCACTCAAAAAGTTTCATGTTTTGGAGCATTTTAGATTTTGGATTAGGGGTGCTCCTGCATTTCTCTAATGAAAAATGTTGGGGATTGTTTATGTATTTATATATGTTATTATGGTTTGTATCTGGAATGTCCCCCAATGTCTCATGTGTTCATAGGTGACCCTTTGAGGAAGTGATTGCATCATCAGGTCTGACCTTGTCAGTGGATTGATTCTTTGAGGTCTGCATGGACCACAGGGAGGGTGTATCTTTTGTTTAACCCCTTTTTCTTTCTCTCTCTTTCTCTGCTCCCCAGCTGCTAAAGCTGAGAAGCTCTCCTTTGCCATACCTTTCCATCATGATATTCTTTCTCACCACAGGCCCAAAGAAGTGGTATTGGCCAACCATTGATTGAGATTTCTAAAATTTTGAACCAAAATAAACTTTTCCTCCTCTCAGTTTCTCTTGTTGGGTATTTTTGTCACAACAGCAAAAAACTGACTAATACAAACACATACATACATACACACACACACACACACACACATAAAGTATATATATGAGATATTGGGAAATCATCATCACAAAAATAAAAGCCACGGTGAAGGGAGTGGGAGTGGCAATTTTGTCTAAACCCTGACCTTAGGATAGTTATTGAAGTGGGGCACAAAACTGCCTCTGACCTTTCTGGTAGCTAAGCAGGTCTCAGAGCTTTGCAACCCTCTTACAACTTCTTAAAGGAGGAGAAAACAAGGGCTCAGAGAAAGCTGAATCCTGAGTTTGGGAGAGTCCTACCTGAGATGGATTCATCTTGTTTTCCCCTTACACATGGTAAACAGGGGAGCCCTCAATTTCATTTGACATTTGGAGAATGTGTCTGTAGGTGTACGTGAGTGTATATGTGTGTATGTGTGTGTGTGTGTTTGAATCTTCATATTTATTCCTGCACAAATTTGTGGTGGCTTAAAATTTCCCAGCTGAACAGATCATCTGTGCAGTGCTTATCTATCAGTGCCCGAGAATATTCAACAGGCATTAACCCTGTGGGAGAAAATGCTTTGCTGATACCCACTTCTAGGCAGATGACAAGTGCAATTGTCCAGTTGTCATTTTTGCCCTTGGGGCTCGAGCAGGATATATTAATGAGGCCAGGTTGCTATAGGCATTCTGTTGCTCTGTAAGGCTACTTCTCAATCATTTAAACCATCTGATCATTCTACCTCCCACCCAAAGCCCACAACAGAGATTCAAAGCTCTTA
This sequence comes from Tamias sibiricus, assembly GCA_025594165.1. Lineage (NCBI taxonomy): Eukaryota > Metazoa > Chordata > Mammalia > Rodentia > Sciuridae > Tamias > Tamias sibiricus. Next base: position 122,262,849 of record CM046657.1, on the reverse strand, counting down.
GGAAAGTGAAGGCAGTTTGAGATCATGAAGATTTTATGAAATGCATCTTTCTTGAAATACAGCATTAGAACAACACATCTTGACCACCCTTTAACAAGCTTAATTTGTTAGGTATCCTTACAGTTATTGTTCAGGGACCCTGGAAGCCCTAAGGGTATGACTATATGGTAATCACCACTATACATAAGCACTATGTTCTCTGCACTTCTCTGTACCCAGGATTATTGGCTGACACCATTAAAATTGGTATATTTCTTCCTTCCTCCCTTCGTTAATGCAAAAAAATGAGTGCAACCATAATAGATCATCTTTGAAGACAGAAGTCTATGTTCCTGATCAATATACCAGCATGACTACTTGATAAAAAGTGTTAGCATGGTATTAGAAGCTAACATTTAAAAAAAAAAAATGGAAAAGCTTACATCAAGCTGTGTTAGGGTCTTAGTATCTGTGGCCCAATAATAAATAATGCTTAGTGAGCTATTATAAGGTGCTCAGAGCTGGGAAATCTCTCTGCATGCATGATCTCATTTAATCCTTTCAACAGCCCCGTGGGGCTGGTACTATCCTTAAGACCCTGTTTGTAAATGAGGAAATTGGGGTTTAAAGTAATTTGCTCCAGATGACTTAGCTGGCCATGGGGGTGTTGACCTAGTGCAGACAGGGGTGCAGAGTGGAACTTCTCGGCCATCATGCTCCACATTCTTTCACCAAATATATAGAGAGAGTATATAGAGAAAAGAATGATTTCTGATTCTACAGGCTTCTCTGTGCCCCCTGCTGAGTCTTCACACCTACAGATAATTCTGATTAGAATTTGAGCTAAAAATTGTAGCACAGCTCCATACGGTTGCCAGTCTATTCCAAGAAGGCTGGGAAGCTACTTACACTTCCCACCTCTTACCTTCAATGCACACTAGGTGATTGCACCCACGGCAACAGGTATCTCAGGGCCTCTGTGAAAAGCCAAACCCTTGGTAATCCAGGCCCTCCAGGATCTGGCTCTGGGGGATGCGTTTCATCTTGTCTCAGCTGCTGGCACACACCATGTAGTGCACTGTGGACTAGAGATATGAAGGACCACTCAGCTTGCACCAAGTCTGGATCAGGTCATTTCTGTGTTTTCCTTTCCTCATCTGGAGAACCTCAATTTGTCCTGGAAAGAGTCTCCTAAGTGTTTCCTCTGGTGTAATCCACCCTGATCCCCCGACACAGAATAAATCTCTCCTCTATATGATGCCAGAATGTTTTCAACAGCTCTTTATTCCAAACCTGCATTAGTCAGGGTTTTCCAGAGAATCAGACCAATAGGGTGTGCATATCTCTATAAATCTATATTTCTCTATATGTATTCTTTATCATCGTCTGTCACCTATTCAACATATCTCTATCATTTATTTATCTATCATTTATCTAACTTTTCTCTTTATCATCTCTAAATCTATCTACCACCTACCTGCCTATTTATCATTTATGTATCATCTGTCTATTGCATATCTATTTATTATCAATCTTTTTAACCTTCATTTATCTATCTACATGTTTATCATCTTTTTCTGTCTATCCATCTATCTATTGAGAATTTATTTTAAATGTATACACTCATGTAATTAGAGCTCGCAAGACTGAACTCTGCAGGCCAGGCCAGCAAGCTGGAGACCCAGGGAGGAGCTGATGTTGCAGCTCGAACCTGAAGGCCACTCAAGGCAGAATTCCTTCTTCTCCAGGGGGCTTTAGTCTTTCTCTGAAAGCCTTCAACTCATTGGATGACCCCCACCCCCCATAATGGAATATGATCAGCTTAACTCAAAGTTCTGCTGATTAAAATGTCAGTTCCATCCGATGTTCTTGACAGTAACATCTAGACTAGAGTTTGATCAAAAGCTGTGTATCCCAGTCTAGCCAGCTGACACATAAAATTAACCATTACAGGCTCTTACACTATTCTGTAAGTACTTGTTTGTCTTCCAGCTTCTCAAGAATGTGAGCTGCTTGTGAGCAGCAGCATTCAAACTGTGACCATATGCAAATGCACATTACTTCTTTGGGCATAGAAAACTCACCCACTACATCAGCTATCAAACAGTATGTTCTTGGAGTGACTTGGTGGGTAAGACAGGGAGCAATGAAGGAAACAGAAGTGACCAAACTACAATCTGACTATAAAGAACTGACTTTGTAGGAAATGAGTGAGCACCCTGGCTTCTCTAGGAGAGCAGTTTTCCTCTGATCAGCAGACCACCTCAAAGCAGGTGGGATATAGCTCCGTATTCCAGGCACAAGCATCAAGCTCTGGGGGAGGCCAAAGCCCCATACTTGTGTTCTGAAGCCCAACGGGATGGTGGGAAATGCACTCCTTGGGTAGGTGATAGAAGGACTGATCGCCCAGGGAGACCATCTAATCCTCCACAAAGCTTTCCATTAACTTCTTTCCTGTCTATCTCCTTACCTGTTGCCCTGCAGTCTTTGGAGGGATGAGGGGCAAGGAGGCAGCCCTTGGCCGTCCACAAGGTGGCAGTGGAATCCCACCTCTGCCCTGCTCAGCGCTTTCTGTTCTCTGACCACCAGATCTGGTGAGAAAACTTGTGATCCACAAGCAGAGCACTGCTGGGAATTTCAGGTTAACCGATTAAGTCACTTTAATTTTCTTGGGAAAATAGTTGCAGTCACATATCAGATAAGAGACTCCTGAGGCACTGAGACCTGCTGTGCGTGTAAGGCTGTTCCGTTTTTGCCAGCCCCTAGACTGGGAGAAACTTCTGTCTCCCAACTACACACATGTCCCCTCCCTTCCCCCATCAATGAAGTCAAAGCTCTGGCATGGTCCAACTCAAAGTCTGTTCACTTCTGCTTCTCCAAACCAGGACATAGTTCATGCTTCATACCAGCTGCTGGTGTCTGTCAGTGGCCTCTTGGCCTCTCTCAGCTTCTAGCCTGCTGCTCCACCTGCAGCAGGCTGTCAGTCAATCGTGGACCACATATAGTAATCATCTGAACAAATAGTTTGCAGCATCAAACTTCTTAGTGGGCAAACTGTGCAGATGACTACTATCTGCAATCAACTACTGACAGACAGGCTGCCCTGCTTATTCCTGGGGAGTAGACACAAGAAATCTAAGTGGGGAAAAAAAAAAAATTCTTAAGTCAGCCAAACACACAGAGTTGGGTATTTAAAAAAAAAATTAACTTCCATGTTTATCCTCTTTCATATTCTCTCTTTCCTCTATGAATATATTTACATCATTTCTACAGCTAACAACTTTTGAAGGGCAAACTTTCCAGGGACAAGAACAATTTGTGGATTTAGTTAATTCGATGTGCATGCTATGAAACAGAGAGCTGGGCAGAGCGAGTGCTCATAAATGTTACTTGATGCGACACTTCTCTCTGGAAATTTTATATAAGAGCTCCTTTCTCTTTGTGACTTCAAAGTCCTTCACCTACAGGATCTCATTTTCCAGTTAGAGAGATAACGAAGGGCCATGGATTATCATCCTCCATTTACAGGTAGGGATAATAAGTCAGGGAAAAATGATCTGCCTAGTAATGTGAAGCAAGTCAATGATGTAGCTGACCGTTTCTCTGTTTTTGTCAGCATCTCTCTGCCTCTTTCAATGAGGTGCTATCCTGTTACCCCCAAACCCTGAACCCAAACAAAGTAGAATCAGGAACCCTTGAGGTGGTCCTGAAGCCTGGACTGCTGATGACCTACTCTCTCAATGGCCACCACTATCTCTTCTTGTTGTCTCTTTTCACTACACCCTAGTCACCAAAGGACAGCTCATCAATGCAGACTTCTGGTAGATCAATAGTCAACAATATCTCATTACTGCAGAAATCAGATCGTTCCAGCAGTCTAGTTCTGATTTCCCTCAAGTCAGAACATTAAGGGATGAGGCACTGTTTGTATCCAAGCTCTTTGTCTCATTGATCTGAAATTCCAAGACACTGTCAGTTTTGGGGGCTGTAAAACTCATCTATAGAGTAATAGTGACAGAAGCCCCTAAATTCTGCAATTTTAGTAACTTCTACCAGCTGATGTTCTATCCTCCTTCAAGATCTACTCAGGTCACCTTTGTGAGACCTTCTAACCCTCCACTTCAAAGTTGGTATGAACAGAATGCTCCTTCAAACATAAAATTTAGTTATTTCTTATAATGCCTTATATTGGAGCTATTTATTCAAAAAAGCTTCTCCACTGCTTGCAACTTGCATTATTGTAATCATACTGTCCTAAGGAACATGCATCATATCATATTTACCTTGTGTAATATCTTAAGGTAGCACACTGCTTGTCCCTATGACCATGTCATAGGACAATGGCTCATGTCCATAGAAAACTTCAATAAATGGTTATTGGATGAAATTTAATTCTCTGAATTAGATGCATAGCCTTTAGCCATATCTAATTCATTCTGGACTTGGCCAGATTAATCTCCTTATAAGAGCTCTGTCTTCATGTCATTTTTCTGCTAAAAAATTCTTAATATTCGTCCACTGCCTATAGAATTTAGGTTTAAAATGGGGAAGGCTGATATGCAAAAGTCAACTTAACTCATTCTTGTCCTACTTTTCCAATTCTACTTATTGCTATCCCCAACTTTCATCCTTTACTACCTGAGTGCTTTACACTGCCCCTTTCATAGTTTTGCCTACGTATCTTTTTTAAAAAGCAACGGAGAGGGAGGGAAAGGGAGGGGACAAGGGAGTATAAAGGGGAAAAAAAAGATGGTAGAATGAGATGGATATTATTACCCTAAGTGCATGTATAAAGACATGAATAGTGTGAATATACTTTGTATACAAACAGTGATATGTAAAAATGTGCTCTATATGTGTATTACAAATTGTAATACATTCTACTGTTATATCCAACACTTTGAATAAAAAAAAAAAGCCATGGTTTCACCTAAAATTTCCTCTATACTGCTTTGCCGCATTTCTTTTTTCTTTTCTTTCTTTCTTTCTTTCTTTCTGTTTTTTTTTTTTTTTTTTTAAGAAAGATGAAGAATGAGAAAATATAAAATATCCCTGGATTTTGTAGAAGAGAGATCATTAATAACACTGAAGAATGGAACATGGAACTTCAGTAGAATTGGGGACAGAGGCAAAGAAAGGAGAGGTGGGAACAGATGTGTGACTCACTTACTTAGCTGTTGGGCAGCAAGCACAAGTGTGGTCACTAATACCACTCTGGACAAGCTCAGTGGTTGCAGAGGCCACTTTATTTGGGTTGGTGATTGGTGGAGGTGGTGGTACGGGAATATCTGGACAGAATACTACTAAAGCTGGGAGAGGGACAGCTTCAGCATACTGGCTTTCCCTCCAAAAGCTTAAATCTGGGCTTCAATCATAAACTTAGCCTTCTCCCTTCTAGTTTTCTGTTCAGTTTTCATTGTGTCATTGTCGTTTCTGGATCCCTTTCATGCTTAGACAAGTCCTTAACCGGTTTTCTCCATCACTCATCAATTCGATAGCACCTCAAATCCTCTTTTCTTCTGCAAAAGAGTACTCCTATTTATTCAAATACTAACACTGATGAATCGAAACATCTACTATCTTTGTGATTCTAAACCAAGATGTGATGAAAAATGTACAAAATAAGACAAATTAGTTCTAAATTATATTTATTGTCACAAAGCTCAAATGGTCCCACAGAGTGCAGAGAGAGTCACACCACATTTCACAGTAGGCTTATCCTCCCACACTCATAGGATTCTTCAGATGTGCCTCTTATTCACAATTATGTTCTCATTTCTCAATCCCTAATCCCTCTTCCTTCCTGCACCCTATGTTCTTGTGCTAATTCTCTTTATCAAAAGAGAATCTCACTCACGTTTTTTAAGAGAACATAGAAGCCATGAGATGGGAATTCCCCCGACATCCCATGAGCACACCAGTGTCTGTGGCCTTTCTCTGCTCCTTCTATCCTACCACAATAGAGCAGCTGTCCCCACACCTACACAGTTGACATGTCCTGGGCTTTGTTCTCTGAAAAGACATAATTTCTTATCCATCTTCTCTTTTTGGCCCTGTTTCTCAGTTTGCTCTTCTCCATCTGCATGTCAACCATACTTTTGTTAAAATCTTTCACAAAATTTCTAAGGTTACCAATAAACCCCACAGCAGTAAACAGATCAAACAATTTCCAGTTTTGATATCACTTGACCTCTTGGCAAAATTCATTGTTTTTGGCCACCTCGCTTTCCTTGAAGCTCCTTCTTGGCCTCCATAACATCAAACTCTCCTGGTCATATATCTGGGTGTCCCTTAACTGTCTTCATTCTAGAAGGTCAGTTCTTACCTTCTCATGCCTGAAATTGATAGTAACAATGATAATAATAAAAGCGGAAATAATTAACAAGAAGCAGTTGAAGAAACAACTAACATTTGGTAAGTGCCTATTATGTCCCAGACACTGTTCTTAAAACTTTATATGTGTTATTTCACTTAATACTTCCAAAGCCCTAGGGTATAAGTATTATTAGCTCCATTTTTATCTATGAGGGAATGGTGGTTCTAAGAGGTTATGTAAATTGCTTCAGGCTGCAAAGCTACTACATGAAGGAATAAGAACTTAAACAAAAGCAGTCTGGTTTCAGAACACCAAATCTTTATCACTGGATTTTAGTTTCCTATTTTTGGAGTTCCCAGTATTGAATTCATAGCATACTCTTCGTTATGCCCACAACTCCATTTATCCCTGTGTGCCAATGACTCACCAATTTATATATCTAGCCTTGACTTCTCCTTCTGACTCCAGACTTGACCACCTAATGGCCTATTTGTATACACTTGAAAGAATTAAAATCTTCCCAGAGTAAGTCTGATGCAAATCTGGGGTACTCACAGACTGTTCTTCTTTTAGTATTTCCTTTGTCAGGTGATGGTGTCTTCATTCACTCAGGAGTCAATACCTAAACTTAAGTCAATAACTGAACTGCCACCCACAGTCCTTTTATATCTGTATGTCATATCAGATACAAATCTGATTGTGTTATAGCTTTGTTTAAAATAATTCAATGCTTTTATGTTGACTACTTAATAAAGAATAATGATAAGAGAGGTAGGAGAAGAAACAACTAATATTTAAAGAACCTTATCTCACACCACTCTCTTACATACTGTGCTTCAGAAACCAGGCCTTATTTCAGTAGGCACAATGTGCCATGTTGTTCTGACCCAGGACCTGTCCTTTCCTGTCAGGAATGCTCTGCATTTCTTCTAGATAAATGCTACTCAACTCTTAGTTCTCAATTCAAATACTTCCTTAGAGAAGCCTTTCCCATTTCTCCAAACTAAGTTGGGTCACTGTGTTATACGCTCACATCATATATTTCTCATAAGGGTAAAATGCATTTCTTTATTGTAATATTAATTTTATTTTAGTTAATTGATTGATATCTATTTCCAAATTAGACTGTAAGCTCCATAAAGGCAATGATTTTATCATCACAAGAATAAGGACAATAATCAGACCCAGCATTTTAAGAACTCGGGGATAAGACCAGGAAAAATAGGCAATGTGCCAAATAAAATATTTTTTTCTTTTCTGTTTCCTATATAGTTAATTTATAAGGAAATTAACTAGTGGGAAGACATCAAGTATTTTGACAATGAAAAGATGATTCAATGTTTTTAGTTTCAGATGACAGGGAATAATAGAAGGTAATGTGTGTGTGTGTGTGCGTGTGTGTGCGTGTGTGTGTGTAGGCAGGTAAAAGAAGAGGGATTTACAATCAATAATTTCAAGATGCATTTATAAAGCTAGACTCTTTGAGTCTGTTCATGTGAAGAGCTAATAAATTGGCAGGCAGTTATGAACTTTGCCTCTGCTATCACATAGCAGACAGCTATCACAACCATCTCAGTAACTTGTGAGACCATATGGATGAGGCTGAGACAATTTCAAGATTTGCTGGGCTGTAAGATTCCATAGAAAAGTATTTGGTACTTACAGGCTAGAAAAAGCCCTTGGGATTAATCATAAATGATTACAAAGAAGATACATCAGAAGAACCAACACTTGAAGGTATTCTGGCCATGAAGACATGAAGACCAAGGCCAAGGTGATAGGTTAGATGGGCCAGTGGAAGAGCATGGCCTCGTGGACACTGACCATATCTAAGGGTGATTCTCTGCATAATTCAAATGAAAGGTATGGATGTTGCCTCATTTTGCTTCTCCTTTCTAAAACCTAATTTCTAGTAACCTCTGTGTCATTTTCTGGTCTGCTGGTGCCCACTTGTATTTCTCCTTTGCTCTATCTTACTTGCTTGTTCAGGGACTAGTATTGCCAATTTCATAATACAAAGTACTGAAACATGTGGGAGCCATTGAAAGAATGGAACATTGGCAAAAACAGGAAAGCCTATAGGCCATGAAGTCCAGGGACCTGCATCTGAGTTGCCAGAAGAGATTATCCCTAGGGAAGGGCAGTGCGTTCTGTCAGCCTTTCATAGAACTCCTAACAGGAATTTTATACAGATCTTTACTCTCTCCACTTTGGAAGCAGCTCAGCTGGTCAAATACCAGACTATCAATTATTATGTTAACTCCCTATCTGATAGGACATTACCTAGCTCACGATAGCCCCTGAACTAAGAATAGAATCATTCTTTAGAACCAAGTCCCAAAACTTGGACCATGCAAACTAACTTAGATTTCCCTACTTTCAGATAGCCCTTTTCTGTTGGACCTCTGCTGTGCCTTTTATACCTTCTCAATACCTTATTTTACTTATCTCACTGAGTATTTTATTAGTGGCAACTGGATCCACCTTTTTTCCAGGACACGCCTCACTCCTTAATTAGATGAACAAGTTAGTTCTGCCCCCAGTCTTTCCCTCTTTGCTTTATCTTTTTAAGTTTTATCCATTCAACTGCAGCTATGAGGCTGAAATCTCACAGATGGTAAATTTCAAGACCAGACCAGACCTCTCAGAGAAGGTTCTTCACCTATGGTAGTGCTAGTTCCAGAGCTTGGAATGAGCTGGAGGGAACCTGCTGGTCTGATGCTTAAAATATGCACAAGAAGAGTTATAGGTGAAAGGTGGCACTCAGAAAGCATTTGCTAAAAGCATGCATGAATAAATGTAGGGGTTAAAACTGATAAATTTCCACAGACAGCTTTATTCAGTCCTTGATTTTTACCTCCACTGAAACAAAAATAATTTATATTTTTCTTCAACAAGACTGCATCAGGACTGAGACATGGCACAAAACCTTATCAAAGTCTGTTGGAATTTAATATTTAGAGCAGATATTCTATTCAGATAACCTCCTTCAAGGTAGAGCAAATACATACGATGCTTATAGGTTGGTAGGTATCTTGCATGCTGAAGAATATTGCTTCTTGATAGCTCTTTCCCCATCACAGTTTAAAGGTACAAGTCATGAACACATCCTTCTTAGAAACTTTTGGATGATTGTTTTAGTGACTTAGGAAAAAACTGTAGTATTTTGTATTTTATTTAGAGACAGGTTCTCACTGAGATGCTTAGTGCCTGGCTTTTGTTAAGTAAGGCTGGCTTTGAACTCACAATCCTCCTGCCTCAGCCTCCCGAGCTGCTGGGATTATAGGTGTGTGCCAATGCACCCAGCAGGTTTTGCTATTTCTTAAATTGCAATGGTGTTATTTGCTTCAAGAAAGATTTATCCAGAGAAGTTGAAAATGCCTAGAGTCACACTATTGGCCCTTTCTTTAGAAAGGATAACAACTGGTCCTGCAAGTCAGTTCTCACACTTGAGGAGTGTGTTAGTCAGCTATTGCTGTTACAAAATACCTGAGAAAAACAATTTAAAATGAGGAAAAAGTCTCCTATTTTCAGAGGTTTCAATCCTTGGTCAGCTGGTTCCATTCTTTTAGGCCATGTGGTAAGGCAGATCCACCATGGCAGCAAGAACATGTGGCAGAGGAGGCTGTCAGCTCATGGCAGCCAGGAAGCAAAGAGGGAGAGAGAGAGAAAGGAGCCAGGTACAAGAAAAAGCCTTACAGGGCATGGCCCCAGTGACTTACTTCCTCCAATGAGGCCAAGTCTCTTACAATTTCCATCACCTCATAGTAGTCAAATTATGAAACTATCCATTGATGAGATCAGAGCCCTCACAGTCCAATCACATCCCAAAGGGCCCAATTCCTGACATTGCTGAATGCAGGATGAAGCCTTCAACTCATGAACCTTTGGGGGACATTCCATACCCAAGTTATAACAGGTGAGTTCCTGTGTGTAGCTCTTGCCTATCTTGGCATGCGAGTCCAGCATCCTCATTAAATCCTCATCTCTAACAGTGTGCTTTTTCTCCATGTGCTCCATTCAGTGAAAAGTGTTTCTAAAGCCAAATATGTAATCCCTAAGTGAAAGACACAGCAAAACTGATTCTCAGAGCAAAACTACAGTTCAAGATCTTTGTATCATACCTTCACATGGGAGAATGTTTCCTAGAAACACATCCTTTCTAAGGACAAAATCCATTCCAGGAGGCTCATTGTAATTCAGAAATGTATCCTGGAAGCATCTTAAATGCCCAAGGAGGCGAGCTCAGCCTTGACCCTGGCAGTGCCTTGTTAGACTTGGGGGACAGGCTCTGGAACAATACAAATGGGCACAAATCTCAGGCCATTTAATGCTCACAAAGCTTTGAAGTGCTCTTGGAGTTCTTAGCGTATTGCTTTCCTCCTCTGTACACAGGGAATCCTATCACTATCTTGTGGGACCAAGTGACAACTGATGCAATTCCAATAAAGTGGCCATTTCAGTGAATACCCCAAAGTGGTTAGTTTTGTTTGTTGCTGTTTGTTTGTAATTCCTATGCTCATTAACTATCTTAACATCTATTCAGTCCAAGCTGGCAATTTTGCATCTGTGAATGAGTGTGAATAGTCAATCCATATGACAGAAGTTCTCTTTGGTATGTGCATATTTGTTTAACAAAGACAATAATGTGGATGAAGCTCCAGTCTAACAATCATATGAGATATAGTTTAATTTCTATAGCAGCTTTGATTCTTGATTTTATTTCAGTTTCTCTGTTTCCAAAATATAAAAAATATTCTCCATTTCAATTGATCTCACTAAATGAGATGGGTGTCACTGAGATGAATGAATTCTGAGATCTTAATATACATTTTTAATAGCCCCAACTACTGTCTTGTTTAGCCTCAGTAATTTCTAGGAGTATTATTTTAGACTCACCATCTTTGGGGTATTATTTTGTCTTCAACAGATGCTGTACTTCATTTCCTCTGAAGTGCTCTGTTAAAAAAATTCACCAAATAAAATTCATGTTTCTATCATCAATTATAATTTTATTAAATGCCTTATGGATTGGCATTTATTTTGCCACACTCTAGATTTTCCAACATAACCAAATGTCATTAGTTTTTCCACAAAATTAATACTGGTTTTATTACAGTGTATAGAAGTATTGGCACAGCAGCAGGGTTCCTCAATCCCAACAATGAAAAAGCAGGTATCTTTCAAAAAACAGAATCTTTCAATCTCTTTTTTTATAAGCTTCAGTAGATAATATGAAGGACGAAAAACAACTGGGGAAAGGTACTCATGACCTTTCTTTTACTTTATAAAAATAAAATTTATCTCTGTTACCCATGTTTTCTTCTTTGTTCTTCCCCAGATTTCATTATTTCATGTAACTCACCATATTCAACTATTTGTCCATTGATTTTGTTGTAGAGAGTTCTGACGTTTTATTCTCTAGGATAAAAATTAAATAGCAAATTACATTTTGTATTTCCAACAAGGGCTTATTTTTTCCATATTTTTTCTTCAGTTTTTCTTTTTGCATCCCCCTGCGTCTGGTGCTATTAATTGTTAATGAAATTTAGAAACATGCCACTCTGGGGTTCTAGTGCAAAGAGGGAACCTGTAATGAAAAGACAGCAGAGCATGTTAATAGAATCCAGGAGGTCAGACCAAGGTTTTCTCTTAAAGTTTAGATACTCAGTGTCATGCTCCAGCCAGCTTCCATTGCGAAAACTCGCTGTGCAAAATGACTGGGATTCTGGAGGAAGGAGAGTTGGTATATTATGATAAACCAATGCACCTTGCAGCTATTCATTTCCTGTGCTTAGAACTTAATTTATTTCTCAGTCATCTGATGAGCATAATGCAGAGAGAGTCTCTGGTTTTTATCTACTCTGGACAGGACAGCATATTGCTCTAGTAAGCATAATAGGTGGAAATTAGGCTCAGAATTCTGGCTGGAGAGTTCCTTCCATGTGAGGAAAATAGATACAGATAAATCACCCTTTCTGTACAATGCCTTTACAGCAAACCAAGGAAGAATGGCATGGGGAGGAGATGGTGGCCACAGCTCAGTAGTCTCCATGAATGGCTTTGGTAAATAGGAACAGTATGGTATAAGACCTGATGTTGCTGCTATTGATTGCAGATCTAAAGGGTCTGTGCTTTTTAATACAGGAAGGGGACTAAGTGGAGTGAAGTTTATTGTCATTTCTTGACTCACTTAGCCACTTTCTTTAGCTCACCTTTCTCTCTGCACCACAAACTGACAGTAAAGTTTGCCTACCTAAAGTGTTTGACACTAGCAAGAAATTTTCTACCTCTATAAAATTAAAGTAAGAGTTTTAAAAGGGGAGATCTCAAAACATTCAGGATATCGGAGCTTTTTCCCATGAGGAGAGCTGATGTAAGAAAGCTTAGAAGATGGTGATGTGAAAAGAAGAAATTAAATCAGTAAAACTAATGAAAATTATAATCCCTGCCAAGCTCCTGAAATATAGTTCAAATATTTCCTTTGATACATAAATATGGTATATGTAAATGTTATATAAATAAACCTCTATGTTATTATGTACTTTTCAAAGTGCTTCTGGAATCACTCTCTCATTTGAACCTTACAGTAAGGAATATGGGCAAATACGATTCTCATTGTTCTTCTTTTACAGAGATTGAAACTCAAAGAAGTAAAATGATTTTTTCAATGTCAGGATAAGTTAGTAACAACACCTCACAGAATGTCTGGCAAGTATAAATAACTAGGTAAATATTATTTGAGTGAATGGATACATGAAGAGGGGGTCTGATCCCTAGTTCACTCTTTTCCTCTAATACAACTCCTCAGAAACGCCTGTTACCTTCTGGTATATTATAAGTCAGAGCATTAATTTGATACACCCTACTAAAGAAAGTCACAAACTTGCAGAAAACTGCTCCATCTATTGTTCCTTCTGGGTGCGGTTTTAAATAATTCTGCAGTTCATATCTCTGTACCTTCCTTTCTTCACTCCTTATGAGAGGAGCAGTTTTTATAAAGCTTTAAGAATGAGAATATGGGTAATCAGAGTTAAATCTTCTTCATCCTGTAGTTAAATATTGAAAAAGAAGACAAGGACTTTAATTTTCAGCACCAGGTGGTCTGTTCAGTTGAGTTGCTTCTAATTTATGTAGAAGCACTAGTTCACCTTTCTTTATAAGAGTTCCTAAAAAGTGATGGGAATAGACTGAAAATTAAATCATAGTTTTAAATTGAAATGAATCTTTCAGTGAATCCCTTGCATAGACTCTCTGAGGAAGTATTCATGGGAAGTGAAAAGTCATAAGGAGAAATAAAAGCCAGGACACTTGAAGGCATTGAATCCTCTGGCACACATGACTACACCAGATGCTAAACACAGCCCAACTCCTAGCATCTTAACATAAATGCTTACACTGAAAGCCAATTCACATCAATTCCCATTATCCTATATAACATGTCCAGCTTAAAAATAACCACACAAAAAATTGCAAGGTATTTCAAAAGCACAGTGTGAGAGACAAAGAAAGCATAAGTAACAGACTCAGACATTACAAAGAGATATCAGATAAGGAACTCCAAATAACTATGATTAATGTGCTAATGAAAAAAAAAGGCAACATGCAAGGAGAGGTAGGTAATGGAAACGAAACAGAGATAGAAACACAGGAAAGAATCAAAACGAAATTGTAAAAATTTAAAAATGCTGTAACACAAAAGAAAAATGTTGTTTGATGGGCTCTCACAGATTGGACAGACCTGAGGATAATCAGGAAGACTGAAGATCAGCCAAATGTATTTCAATACTGAAGTTCAAGGATAAAAAAATAATGAAAACCATAAAGCAATATTAAAGAACTGTGAACAAATTTTGAAAGGTGTTAACATATACATAATTACATTGCCAGAAAGAGAAAGAAGAGAGGACAATGAAAGAAGAAGAAACATTTAAAGTAATAATGTCTGAAACTTTTCCAAACTTTATTACAGACACTAACTATAGACCAAGGAAGTTCAAGAGAATCAACAACAAAAAGCTCCCAGAATGAACAAATTAAAAAAAAACCCTAAACTTTAGGAATATTATATTTAAACTGTAGCAAATCAAAGGGAAAAACAAAAATCTTGAAGAAATCCTGATAGTTACAAGGGTAGGGGAGATTCCTTACCTATGGAGGAGTAAGGATGTACAGTGGGCTTCTTAGCAAACTTACCAATAAAGAATGATGTAAAATCTGTCCAGGGTTGAGAGAGAAAAAAATGATGCCACCCTAGAATTCTAAATCTAGTGAAATGATTTTTGAAAAATAATAATAATTTTAAAAAGACTTTCAAAGACAAACAAAACTAAGGAAAACCATTGAGAGCAGAATTCCCTTGCAATAACTATATCAAAACCAGAAGAAGTTCTTTTGAGAGAATGACAATAAGCAAAGAATGAAAACTCAGACCTAGATTGAAAAAAAAAAGAATAAATAAAGGTAAAGGAAATTCTCCAATGTTTCTTATTATTTGTTCATCTAAAGACAATTGCTTGTTTACAGTATTAACAGTAACACCATATTGGGTGATTATAGCATATGGAATAGTGAAATGAATGATATCAATGTCATAAGCAGCATAAAGGAAAAATTAGGAATTTTTTCATAATTCTTGTGAAGTGGTATAGCACCTTTGAAGATGGATCTATTTTACTTAAGAGTATATATCAGAAACAGTCTACCATTAAAAATTCTAAAAAAGTGTATTTGAGAAGAGATAAAATGGGGTCTTTTGAAAAGCTCAATTAGGATCAGAGCAATCAAAACAAAACTAAGGGGGGGAAGAAAACAAAAACAATGAATAGAAGACAGTCACAAACACGGTAGATATGAAATCAGCAATATTGATACTTTATATGTGAGTGATCACAATATACAAGAAAAATAAGTGTTAAAATGAGTTTTACGAAAAAACTCAATTCCATATTGTCTAAAAGAAACAACATAAATATAAAGAGGCAGGATAAAAGTAAAGGGATGAAGAAAGACATACTATGGAAGTCATAATCTAAAGAAATCTGGAATAGTTATGTTTAAGTCAGACAAAAAAGATATAAAACCAGGAAAATTACCAGGAATTGAAAGGAATTCTGATAAGAAGCTAATTCTCCAAGAAGAGTAACTTTAATCTTTAAAGTGGTTACATCTAAAAATACATCATTGAACTATGTGAAATAAAAAGTAAACAAACAAACAAAAAATCTTGATAGAAATGATAGGAGAAATAGAGCTGTCTTATTTAGAGAATTCAGCACTGTTATTGTTAGATCAGTAAATAACGCTGTAACACAGATAATCAGTAAATAAACATCAACAGTCAACTTGATCTAATTGACATTTATATCATTCTCTATACAACAAATGACAACTACACATTCTTCTCAAACACACATTGGAACATTAACCCAGATAAACCAAACAGGATCAGAATTAGTCTAAAATACACCTTCACAAATTTAAATGAATAGAAACCATGCAAGGTAATTTATTAAATTAAAATGGAATTAAACTAGAAATTCACAACAAAAAGATAGCTAGAAAATCTACAGATAAAGAAACTAAACAATATGCTTTTAAAATATACCTGGGCCAAAGAATTCTCAAAACAAATTTAATTCAATGAAAATGAATATTCAGCATATCAAAATCCACGAAATGTAGAAAAAGTCATGGTTAAATGAAAATATATGGTATTAAATACATGGATTAGAAAAAAAGAAATCCAAATCTTATGAAAGTAGAGAAAGAAGAACAGGAAAACTATAACAATATTAGAGTAAAAAATCAATGAAATTTAAAATAGGAAATCAATAGAGAAGGTTAAAAGATGATTCTTTCAAAGTATCAATTAAATTGATAAGCTTCTTTGCTGGCCAATTTCTTTATATCTGAAATGAGAAATGAGATATCACTGTTGATGTCTAGGGCATTAGATTGATAATAAAAAACTATTAATAGCTGGGCACAGTGCCACACACCTATAATCTGAGCAATTTAGGAGGCTGAGGCAGGAGAATTTCAAGTTCAAGGTCAGCATGGGCAACTTAGAGCCTCAGCAACTTAGCAAGACCCTGCCTCAAAATAAAAAATAAAAGAGGTTGGGGGTGCAGCACAGTGGTTAATTGTCCCTGGATTCAATCCCCAGTACACACACACACACACACACACACACACACAAATTAAGAACAATACTGTACACACAAATTTTGTAACTTAAAGTGGGCCAATTCCTTGAAAGACTCAATTTACTACAACTCACATAAGAGAAAATAATCTGAATAGGTTCATACGCAATGAAAAATTTGAAATACAATGAATAAATTGAATTAATAATCAATAGCTTTCCAAAATAGAATGAGAATTCCCCTGATAAGGAAAACACTGGTAATTAATCCAAACATTTAAACCATCAAACAAACAGAATAACACCAATTTTCAACAATTTCTGCCATCAAATAGAGGCCAAGAGAAAACTTCTTAACTTATTCTATGAGGTTAGCATTACTGTAATATTAAAATGGATAAAGGCATTATAAAAAGAAAAAAAGAAAGAAAAACCACACACTAATTTCACTCATGAATATAGAGGCAAAAGAAATTCAATGAAATGTTAGTAAACCAAACTGTGTATAAAAAGGATTATATACCATGATAAGTTGAATTTATCTCAAGTATACAAAGCTGGCTGAGTATTTCAAAACCTATATATTCCATCACAACTGACTAAAGAAGAACAACTACTGTACCACATCAGTTGGAAACTTTTGCTCTACAACCAGGATGAGGACAAGAATATCTACCCTCACCACTTATATTCATCACCACACTGGAAGGTCTCGTTACTACAATAAGACTACAAAAGAAAATAAGACATACAAATCAGAAAGGGAAAAAGTAAAACTGTCCTTATTCACAAATGATATAATTTCATGCCTAGAAAATACCACAGTACTGACAAAAACAAAGAAACAAACAGAAATCTAGTGCTAAGTAATGTATATAGTGTGTGTAGTTTAGATCTGGAATGTCCTCCAAATACTCATGTGTTAAAGACACTGGCAATGTTCAGTGATGAAGTAAGTGGATTGTGAGGGCTCTCACTTTCTCATTGGATTAATAAATTTGATTTTTGAATTGACTATTGGGAGGCAGTAAGTGTAGGCAGGTGGGGCATAGTTGGAGGAATTATGTCACTGGGGGCATTACCTGGGGCACTAAATTGTCCCTGTTCCCTCCCCCCTCTTTCTCTTTCTCTGCTTCCTGGCTACCAGGAACTGTTTTGAAACCAGCCAACCATAAGAATCAAACCTTGAATAATATGAGCCAAAATAAATATTCCCTCCTTTAAGTTGTTCATATTAGACATTTGGTCACAGTAATGAAAAATTGACTAACACACATTTGGAAAGGTTGAAGAACACAAGGTTAATACATAAAAGTCAATTACCACTGTAATTCCAGCTACTCAGGAATCAAGGCAAGAGTATTACAAGTTCAAGGCCAGATTGGGTAATTAAGTGAGGCCCTGTCTCAAAATAAAAATAAAAATAGCTGGGGGTATAGCTCAGTGGAAGAGCACCCCTGGTTCAATCCTCATTACCTTCTCCCCCAAATCAATTGGTTTCCTAAATGCCTGCAATTAACAACTATATTTTAAAATAAGACAATATCATTTATAATAAAAACAAAACTATAAACTAGTGGGTACATGGCTAATAAAAATAGAATTTATATACAGAAAATTAAAAACTCAGATGAAAGAAATTAATGAATATCTCAATAAATGTGTAGATATTCCATGTTCATGGATTGGTAAACTCTGAATTGTGATGTTAGTTTGTTACTACTTTGTCTCAAAAAATGGTATTCACAAAATCCCAACAAAAATATTGCAGCTATTTATTTATTATTATTATTTTTTAGCTTTCAACAGAGTGACTCCACAATTTTTAGAGCAAGAACAGTCAACCCAATACTAAAGAAGAACCAAGCTGAAGGACTCACTTTACTCACTTGCAAGACTTAGTACAAAGCTCCAGTGATCAAGACAGCATGATATTTGAGAAGCCATGGCTTGTACAGTAATGGAAAAGAATGGAGAAGACAAAATCACTCAAAAGCAGTCAACTGATCATTAATAAAGGCAATTCAATGCAGAAAGAATAGTCTTTCATCAAATGGTGCTATGATAATTGGGTATTTACGTGCAATAAAATCCCTAGATACAGACCACACATCTTTCACAAAAATAAAGTCAAAATAGATCTTAGAACTACATGTAAAATAAAAACTATAAAATTTCTAGGAAAAAAAAAACAAGAAAATTTAGCTAACTTCAGATTTGTTAATGAGTTTTTAGATACAACATCAAAACCATGATCCATGAAAGAATAATAATTGATAACGTAAATTTTACCACAATTAAAAACTTCTACCAGATTATCCAGCTATACCCCTCCTGAGCACATACCCAAAAGAATCAGTGTTGGCATCCAATAGAAATACCTGCATGCTCATGTTTCTCATGGCACTATTCACAATAGCTAATTCATGGAATCAGCCTGCATGTCCATTAGTGGATGAATGTATAAGGAAAATGTGGTATATATAAAAATTGGGGGTGTTCATAAAAATGAATATAAAGTGTTATAAAAATGAAATCATGTTATTTGAGGGAAAGTAGATGGAATTAGAGACCATCATGTTATTTGAAATAAGTCAGACTAGAGTTGTTTCTCATGTAGAATCTAGAAAAAAGAAAAAAATATGAAAGTAGAAAGAGGTCTATTAGAAAGGGGACTGGAAGAGGAGAGGTTAGCAGGGAAAGTCAATATGATCATGTGATATGGATGCATGAAAATGTCACAAAAATCCTTGATTTTGTACAAATAATATATACTAATAATTATAACACAGATTAGTTTAAAAACCTACTCTGCAAAAGATGTTATTAATACAATAAGAAAATCATCACAAACTAGAGGGCAATATTTGCAAAACAAAACATAACTGATATAAAACTTGGATTCAGAATATTCAGAAATAACTTTTAACACTAGATAACAGAAAAACAAATGATCTAAATAAAAAATTGGAAAAGTTCTGCCAGACACCTCACCAAAAAAAAATACAGTGATTGTAAATAATTTTATGAAAAGATATTCAACATTGTTGGTCATTAAGGAATTGTAAATTAATACTAAAATACCAATACATACCTGTTAAAATGGCTAAAATCCAAGAAAAAAATGGCAATGCCAACAGAGGGCAAGAATATAGAGAAATAGCAACTTTGATGAGAATGAAATGCTTCAGCCACTTTCAAGTCCAGTATAGCAGTTACAAAGATAAACGTAGGCTTTCCACTGGATCCAGTAACCACCCCCTAGGTATTTACACAACTGATTTGAAAACTTATATGCACACAAACCCCTGGACATTAATGTTTATAGAGGCTCTATTCATAATCTTCAAATCAAAGCAAGCAAGATGCCTTTCAATAGGTGAGTGAATAAACAAACTGTGGTATATCTACACAATGGGATACTATTATTCAGTGATAAAAAGAAATGGACTAACAAGCTGAATAAGACATGGATGAATCTTAAATGAATTTTTATGCACAAGAAGCCAGTCTGAAAAAAAAGCTACCTATTGTATGATTCTAATTATGTGACATTCTAAAAAAGACAGAGCTAAAGAAACAGTAAAAAAGTAATAAAAACAATCAGTGAGTACTGGGAGAGTGGAGGTGCCGAGCTGAATAGATAAAGCACAGGCCATTATTTTTAGAAACTATTCTGTAAGGTATCAAAATGGTAGACATAGAACAGTATGCATTTTTTGATGACCATAGAACTTTACAGCACACGTTTTCCTCCTTAATGTATGTGCAAATTTTAAAATTTCACTTACAAATCTGACAAAACAATTTAATTGTGTTACAAATATCCAGAACAGCTCACTGAAGAAGGTGAGAAGGGGAAAGGCACTGGCTTATGTGAACACAAATAAATAGTGCCTGTAAGATCAGCGACAACAGAGACTACCTTAATTAATAAAGTTGTGCCCACAGGAGTTCGGGTTAACAATTCTGATATCTGCATGCATGTATATTTGAACTGAACTAGTAAACTAAGGGTAGATGGTGGGAACCAGATTACATACTGTTAGAGTGGAGGTTAAACATAACCCAGGATAGGAGGCTGGAATGATCAACATGATCATGGTTTATACTTAAAGACATCACTATTAATTCATGTCTAGTTCATATAGCAGTTCCTCTGTTACTTGTGCCTCACTATGATGTTACACCTTGCCACAGGACCCCAAAACAGAGCCAATTGACCATGGGCTGAAAGCTTTGAAACCGAGAGTCAAAGTAAGCTTTTCCTCCTTATAAGTTGTTTCTCTCAGGTACTTTTCATGGTGACTGAAATCTGACTAGCACCTGGTTACAAATGTGTCTATATATATAAGGGTTGGTATGCACACAGATATTTCCTTGCAGTCAGTGGAAGGGTCTAGAAGCAGCTCCCCCCAGGAACAACAACATTCCAAGATCAAAGAGGAGAAAACAAAACCAGATTCAGACTGCCATAGCCTGTCTGTAGTTATGACTTAATCATTTAATAAATAAATGAAACCTCCATTATGTCATGGATTGAAGCTATGCTGATCTGCTGGTGTTGCACAGATTCCTCATTTTCTTCATAGTTGTAATGATATTCTAAGATTGTAATGGGGGTTAGGCTAGAGCTTGCTTAGAAATGACAATGGGATTATTACCATCTTTTGATGTCAAATACGAAGCCCAGGAATCTCTTATGCCATGAATAGGGCACAAATAGACTCATGTATAAATAATATTATAACTGATAATAAAATGAGCAGTAAAACTATGTATCCTGCATGGCTCAAAGCTTTATGTGTATCATCTCATTATCTTATTGAAAACACACAACAATAAGTTTAGGTAAACAGTACTACTGTTTCTCTTTCACAGCTAGGGAATCTGAGAATAAGAGATTTAATAACTTACCCAAGGTTAAACAGCAAGTAAATGAAGGAGCTGGAATTCTAACCTACGTACTTGAACTTCTGAGCACACATTCTTTACTCATGTGGAAATTGCTTTGCAAAGGTAAGGCACTATTAAGCCATCCTTGCTCATTGTAAGAAGGACACTATATCACTGACAGCATCATCTGCTGTGGAGCACCCACATTCAGAAAGAATGGAGGCTTTTTAATGATCCACCTAGTCTCTGAAGCGTGAGATTTGATTGCCCATCATTTAGAACATAAGTGCTTTAATGGCACAAAATAATTTGGATCATGTGGTATTTTTTTCTCTCTACCATTTAGAATATAAAGAGCATGTCTGTGAAGGCAGTGTTGCTAGAAGGCAAGAAGAAATGTTAGTGCTGGATAATGGGAAGGAATCCACTGGTTCTTATGTGTCTCTATAAATGAATGCAATGTGAATAACACAAGCCTCACTTTAGTGAGCACCTAGTATGGGTGAGGCACTGTTCTAAGCTCTTAATACATATATCTCATTTAATCCTCACAATAGCACTCTCAGGCAAGCGTTATTCACAGGTCTTACAGAGCAGCATATTTGTAGACATAGGAAGTGAATTAGCAGGCTTAGATCATAAGGCTAGAAAATGGCATTCAGGATGTCTGCTTGCATAATATGTGCTAATACTGACAAGATTGAAACCATCTCCCTATGGGCAGTTCACATCAAATAACAATTAGAAAGTGACAGATTTCAGGAAGATAGATTTGGGTATCATGGAGACACCAGAGTTCTATGATTTCTTGTAGGTAACTGAGATTTTCCCTGTACTTTAAAAACAATCTGCACAATAGGTATTCTGCTCATGCAGTTAAGAAAAGCTAATTACACATTCAGGTAGAGTGCACTCCTTGCATGGCTCATAGAAATGAAGCATGTGTTCCAGAATGTCTGTCTCATTCAGTTAGTTTTAAGATTGTTATAGTGAGTCCACGCTCAGGATTTGATCCGAATGGGCTGTTTAGTTGTGTCCATCCTTGTGTGTGTTTGTGTGTTTTCCACTGACACAGGAATCATCCTTCCCCCTGTTACCAGCCAGCAAATGGCCTATTTTCATCTGGATCAGTGGATCAATGTTATGATAAAACAGGACAGAATTCCTGTAGTAAGGACTACAGGATGATGTAGTTTATGGTGATGATCTGTTCATTTACAAAACTGCTTAAAATTCTAGCAAGCTACTGCATCTCCTTACATAGTAAACCAACAGATTTTTCAAGGCAAAGCATTGACTCAAAAAATGTATCCTCTTGGCCTCCAGGCCACATGAGGAGAGCTATGGTAACTTATTTGCATATGGCACTTCACCATAACAAGGGACTCTCAGATCTTTATGGGTCCCTCTGCCATTGGGAAAGGCTATCTTAAAGGGGTAAAATTGAGACTGTTAGGCACTGGATGACTAGACATGTTTAGCTCTCTAGTATGTGTACAAATTAGCTCTTGAATCAGTACCAAATCTGGTACTTACTCAAGGATAACTTTTTACTCTAGTTTGTCAATGGTATATAATAAAGTTATTCTTGCATGTGTCTGTGGGGTCAGAAAAAGCATGGACAGGACTCACACAGACCTATCCCTGATGGAAGTGAATTTTCCTGGTGTAGGACAGAGAATATTTGGGGAAAATTCTTCAGTGATCAAAACCACTAAACTTTTTCTAGCCATGACATTTTATATCGATTCTGTCTCTGAGAAATATTTAAAAAAATATTGTTTACACACATGAATGGTCAGATGTGAAAATTATAAATTAAAAATTATAGAGTAAAATTATGAAGTAAAACATTATGAAGTAAAAATCATTCATATTAGTTAAAAGATATAATCACTATAACTACCTGTGTTAGTCAGCTTCTCTTCACTGTGACCAAAATGGCTGACAAGACCAATTTGGAGGAGGGCCAGTTTATTTGTGTTCACGGTCTCAGAGATCTCAGGCCACGGTCAGCAGGCTTCATTGCCCTTGGCCCAAGGTGAGGCAGAACATTATGGTGGAAGGGAATGATAGGGCAAGCTTCCCAGCTCATGGCAGCCAGGAAGCAATGAGGTAAGAAGTGAGGAACTAGGGACAAGATATAATCCCCAAGGGCAATACCCCCAGTGACCTGTCTCTGCCAGCCATGCCCACCTGCCTACAGTCATCACCCAGCAGTCTGTTCTAGTTATTATTCCATCTAATGGATTAACCCACTGATGAGGTTACAGCTCTCATAATCTAATCACTTCAACTCTGAACATTCCTGCATTGCCTAACACATGAGCTTTGGGGGGACACCTTATATCCAAACTCTAATATACCTGTATGTCTTCTTATGCAAGGTATAACACAAGTTCACCTTTGCAGGCTCCCTGAGACATGGACAGAAAATGACTTTATTTAAATATATTAAGCATTTATTTATTTATCTATTTGTTGTTTATAGAGATACATGATAGTAAAGAAACACTTTTTAAAGTTTGTGGCTGGAATAATACCCAGAAAATAACTATCTGTAATATTAGGAAAATACTAGAAAATTATGTGCATTAAGACAGAGAAGCCCACAGAGAATATGGATAGAGAAGCCCCAAATAAAGATTTTGGAGAAAATTAGCCTTCCATCTCAATTAAGGGTTCAACAGTTGAGGCTGACCTTGTATGTTCACAGCTGTCATTTTAGATGCTTGTCTAACTCAATTGAAAAGAGGAAAAAGAACAAGTTGCCCCCGGAGTGAAGAACTCTTCTGGCTGGTCCCACCTTGGAGTTCTACAGGCACACAGCAACTTGACCCCTCAGTGCAGGAGCCACAGATTGCTGCTCTGACTTGTTACTACCCCATGGGAGAATCTGCCCACCCAGCCTAGCTTCAAGAGGAAATGTGTAATGTCTTTGTTCAGTGCCTCCTCATCTGCCATTTTGGATGTGTCTTCAGGTAAACAAAGGTGAGCCTGCACCATTGTTCTTATCAAATAGCCCGATTCTCAGCATAGTGAGGAACAGGAAGGAAATGAGATGGAGCAGGAGCAAGAGGGGGTTTGTGAGTATGCACAGTGTTTTGTTTCTTGGTATGTATGTGCAGCTTGCAAAACATCCTTCAGCCTGTGAATTTATGGAAGGAACATTCTCTGAGTATGTATTTCATTAAAATTAAAGAAATAAAAAGTCTGGCTGTGTTTTGTCAGTCATGGTAGATGGGCAGTAGTCTTAGGGTAAAAATATCTAATATAAAACTCTTGAATTAGGACTTTTGAATTTCAAACCCAACACACTCAGGTATTTCAAATGCCTGGAGCAGTATGCTTCGGTTCACATCCTCAGCAGTCAGAGTCTTGTAAACAATGTAGGCTAGCCTTGCTCTTCTTCCCTGAAGGTTGCTTTATTTCAGAGAAGGGTGGGAAAGTCTGCTAAACAGGACTAAAGCCATGTCAGCTGTCTTGTAACTATGGCTAATCAGCCCTCCTTGGCCTTCTCTGTAGACCCAAGTGACTTATGACTGCAGAATACAGCTACCTTTTCTAACATTCACCATAATTTCAAGAGTCACAGAATAACTTTGGTTTCTGAACAATGCCTCATTTTCCTATAAAATGGGAAGAATCATGTGTTCTGGTATAGGAGAAAAGTGTGTGCTGACTTATTTTTCCTATGGGAATGTTAGTACTGGCTCTCGGGTTAGACAATTATAATAGACATGCTGCAAGGTCTGATATAAAAAAATAATAAAATACCTTTGATCTCTACTAATCAAACTATACATTTTAAGTGTACACATACACACACACACACACACACACACAAATGCTGCCATTTGTGCACATTTCCCTAAAGCTTTTTAAAAACTGCTGAAAGTTTAATCACCAAGTCAGTTGCAGAAAGCAGAAGTTAACTAACAAATCTTATTCCCTAAACCATACTTATGCAGTCAATGATCCTTTTACAGCAAACCACAGTCAAATGGAGTCTGATTGCCTAGTATTCTGTAGGAGAATAAGGCTGGTAAAATGAGGGGGAATAAGAGTTATGGAAGCTGAAGGAATGGGTAAAGTTGACTCAAAAATAAGCCATCTTCAAAGAAAATGTGGTATATATACACAGTGGAGTATTACTCAGCAATAAAAGAGAATAAAATCATGGCATTCACAGGTGAATGGATGAAGTTGGAGAATATAATGCTAAGTGAAGTTAGCCAATCCCCAAAAGGCAAATGCCAAATGTTTTCTTTGATATAAGAAGGCGATTCACAGTGGGGTTGGGACAGGGAGCATAGGAGGATTAGAGGAACACTAGAAAGGTCAGTGGAGCGGGAGGGGAATGGAGGGGGGAAAAGGGTGAAAAAAACAAGATGGTAGAATGAGATGGATATCATTACTCTAAGTGCATGTATGAAAACATGAATAGTGTGAATATACTTTGTATACAACCAGAGAAATGTAAAAATGTGCTCTATAAGTATAATATGAAATGTAATGCATTCTGCTGTCATTTATAACAACTTAGAATAAAAATAAATAAATTAAAAATAAATAAGTCATCTTCTCCAAGGTTACCCATTGGGGTTATACCAGTGCAAGAATCTGATCTAAATTTATTGGGGTGGAGGTAATGGGATGGAGGAGGGCTCCAAGTGTTTTCCTCTAAATCTGCGTTCACATGTACTCACTGTTGTGTGCTGTGCTGCCCAGCTCTGAACCCCACAGTAGGAGCAATGGGAGCATCCTCACCAGCAGCAATGGCAGCACTCAGGTTTCAGGCTTCTGACATATTCAGGATGCACCATGTCTGCAAGTTGAATACTGTAGATTGATTTTAATCTAGTGGTTCATTTGTACCACCCTACTTGATCCACATGAGACCTGGAAGAGGAGAGAGAGAAGGTCTTTGCTCAAGGACAACAACATGACCAAAGACCAAAACTATGATCTCCATCAAATGATCAGTGCTCAAACTCTGGTTCCATCACTAATTAGTGTTGAAAAAATAGGGGTAGTCACCTAGAGCCTCATTCCTTCATCTATTTCTTCATCTATGTTCCTTCCTGATAGGATGTAATAATGCAAGGTTGTGCTTAGCATAACACCTGATGGACAGCAAGAGCCCAGTGTATGGCAGCTATTATTCTCAGAAAGCATGGGCTCAGAAACTTCCTGGGGTTAAAGCCAACAGCCCCTCCAGATGGTGACCCAGTTATGTGAGAACTACACACTCCAAGTGTGGATTTGACTGCCAGGTCCATTTAGCCTCTCAAAAGCAAGCCCTGAGGACTCTACCCACTCTTTCACCTCCTCAGAATCCCTCACCTGAACAAGCTGTGCCCACCAGCTGTCCTCTCTGTAAGTGCATGAATCTTCCTTTGTTTCTCTGATGACACTCCCTTTCTAAGTCTCTCTCTCTCTCAGCAGTATTCCATTTACCTGGGCTAATGATGTAATTATGATGTTGCTTGTGAGGTGCAAAGAAGTAAAACTACATATGTATACAATTAGTATTTAGGTCATTGGGAATTTTTTTTCAAGAGAGAGAAAGTAGTTAGTTAAAATTTCCAACCCAAGGATAAATGATAGTGTGCATGTTGCATAGTAGGGTTAGCCTCCTATAAGTTGAATTGTGACCACCCCAAAACAAAACCATACTCACATACCTCAGAATTTGATCTTATTTGGAGATAGGGCCTTTACAAAATGTAAGCATTTTCAAATGAGATCATAGCATGGGTCTTATTCTGACATGGCTGGTGTCCATACAAAAAGTGGAAATTTGGACACAGCTCAGGACAAGCCCAGAAGAAGAATGCCATGGGAAGATGAAGGCAGAGATCAGGATGATGCATCTTTAAGGAACTCAAGACTTTGCCAGCAAACCAACAAGGGAGGCATGGAAGAGATTCTGCCTTACAATATTGGAAAGGAACCAATTCTCTTGATGCACTGATATCAGATTCCTAGTTTACAAAACTGTGAGATAATAAATTTCTACACTTTAAGTCTGTGGTACCTCCCTAGGAGACTAATCTTCATCATTTTCTCACCATGGCTATTTATCTAGAAGAGAATTAATGTATTTTGGCTGAGCTTTTAAATCTTGTCGCTTATTGAATCATAATGCAACGTGGGTAGTTGCATATCTAAGGCGAAATAAAGATATTGATTAAAAACAACATATAATGATGATTTTCTTGTCTTGAAAATTCATGTTTAGATTCTGCATTTGCAGACCGAGCAGAAATTTCCTCTTCTCTTAGAGTAAGATATTGATATCTCACACTCAGTTCTCAGTGCTCTTTCCCAGGTTGACTGAGTATAAACCTGAAGTCATAAGGGCTGATGTTTGGAAAGGTTCCTAGTTAAAGCTGCAGCACTGTGGATATATTTTATGTCCAAGCTATCTGTCATTAGCATCTTCCTCTACTTCAAATAATGATTACCAGAGCAAGGAGCTCTGTGTTCAATATGTTTCTCTGAGAGTAGAGGCTTAGGAATTGTTTTACATAAAATATAATTTTGAGCCTATCAAGACTTAAAATTAGTTGATGAATTTGGCAAAACACAATACACAATATGTGCAGTTAGAGAGTAGATTATATGATTTGAACTCTAATACTTTATGTTTTTAAACTTGAGACTCATGAAGCTACTATAAATAGTACAGAGAATGTTTAGAAAAAATAAAATAGGGGAAATTTTGATCATATTCAAAACACACTAATTTTTTTCAAAAGATGTCAGTTATACACTGCATTTAGTTCTCTGTAGTCCTGTCCAATACTTTGATGTTTCGGTCCTTTAATTCCCATGGCCAGTGGATCTTTGTACTTAGAAATAATTAATACAGTATACAGGCTGAACATCCCTAATCCTAAAATCCCAAATCCAAAATGCTCCAGTAGTAATCAATAGTCTATGCAAGTATTCCAAAATCTAGAAAACTTCAGGGTTTGAAACCTTTCTAGTCCTAAGCATTTCAGATAAGAGATACTCACCCTGTACTGGAGATGGGTCTTTAAAATAGAGATTAATTTAGCATTTAGTAAAGACAATAACAGTAGTTCTATTCTGAATTTTAAACAGTGGCCAACTAGGAAGCTGTTCTTTCAGGAAGCAGACCTGGGCCAATGGAAGCAGGAGCAATCATGAGAGATTAGTGTACCAGAGTGCTTTAAGCTTCATTGCATGACTTTGTCTCATAATTGCTAGCTGTTGAACACATTTATTGACACACTACATCTATTTAAGATATGTTTATTCCCAGCAACTCAGGAGACTGAGGCAGGAGGATGGCAAGTTTGAAGCCAGCCACAGAAACTTGGTGATATCCTGCTTAAAAAAAAAAAAAAAAAAAAAGAAAGAAAGAAAGGAAAAGGAAAAAGGTGATGGTGGGGGCTGTAAATGTAGCTCAATGTGAAAGCCTCCCCAGATTCAATCTCTAGTACCAAAGAAACAAAAAAGTAAGGAGAAAAGGAATGATTATTTTCTCAGAGGTTCTTAGAGGATAACATCTTCAAAGCTCAGCTATGGCTTTACCAAGGATCATGGGAGTCATTGCCTTTTGACACACAGTTTGTGTGTCCCTATATACCATAGGGCATAGCTCAGTTCCTGAGGGGTACAGCATGGAGAGGAGGAGGGATGCAGGTAAGGACAAATCTCCCTCCACTCAGATTCTCAGAGAATAGTAATAGCAGATAACTGGGCTTGGAAGACAAAACCATCCCACCATATTCTAGTTTTTGAACGTTCAACTTCAAAATTCTTCCTTTAAACTTAATTATACAATAATTTCTATGAACAAAATTATCTTTCCAATTGAAACCTATCCTTGGGAAAAAGTTAGGGCTTTATCTTTTGCATTTTTATGCATACCTTAGTTATCATATTTAGCTAAACACTTCCTTGTGAATTTTGATTAAGAAGACACTGGTAAAGGGAGGGGTGATCTTACAAATTGGGCCTCTCCACCAGTCTTAGGTGATTACCTAAGCTTCACATAGCCAGAGACCAAAAACAAGCCTGAGGAGGAGAGGTAGTTGGTTCCAGATAGTAGTGGCAGGACCAAACTTCCATAATATGCAATTTTTCTGAGGGTTCTCAGGGCATTAACTTCCAGTAGATTTGTATGAAGCTTCTGGCACAGGATCTACAGGCTGTCAACTGAGCAATCTACCCCGTCACTATTCTTACTAACAAGGTCGTCTCTCACAGTAGAGGTCAACTCTGCCAGATATCTGATTTTTTCAGTCTCTGATTTAGCAAAAATGTCATCTAACTCTGGCCAATGGAAAAGCAAATAAAAAAAAAAAAAAAAAAAAAGAAAGAAAGAAAGGAAAAGGAAAAAGGTGATGGTGGGGGCTGTAAATGTAGCTCAATGTGAAAGCCTCCCCAGATTCAATCTCTAGTACCAAAGAAACAAAAAAGTAAGGAGAAAAGGAATGATTATTTTCTCAGAGGTTCTTAGAGGATAACATCTTCAAAGCTCAGCTATGGCTTTACCAAGGATCATGGGAGTCATTGCCTTTTGACACACAGTTTGTGTGTCCCTATATACCATAGGGCATAGCTCAGTTCCTGAGGGGTACAGCATGGAGAGGAGGAGGGATGCAGGTAAGGACAAATCTCCCTCCACTCAGATTCTCAGAGAATAGTAATAGCAGATAACTGGGCTTGGAAGACAAAACCATCCCACCATATTCTAGTTTTTGAACGTTCAACTTCAAAATTCTTCCTTTAAACTTAATTATACAATAATTTCTATGAACAAAATTATCTTTCCAATTGAAACCTATCCTTGGGAAAAAGTTAGGGCTTTATCTTTTGCATTTTTATGCATACCTTAGTTATCATATTTAGCTAAACACTTCCTTGTGAATTTTGATTAAGAAGACACTGGTAAAGGGAGGGGTGATCTTACAAATTGGGCCTCTCCACCAGTCTTAGGTGATTACCTAAGCTTCACATAGCCAGAGACCAAAAACAAGCCTGAGGAGGAGAGGTAGTTGGTTCCAGATAGTAGTGGCAGGACCAAACTTCCATAATATGCAATTTTTCTGAGGGTTCTCAGGGCATTAACTTCCAGTAGATTTGTATGAAGCTTCTGGCACAGGATCTACAGGCTGTCAACTGAGCAATCTACCCCGTCACTATTCTTACTAACAAGGTCGTCTCTCACAGTAGAGGTCAACTCTGCCAGATATCTGATTTTTTCAGTCTCTGATTTAGCAAAAATGTCATCTAACTCTGGCCAATGGGTCCTAAGGGAAGTGAATAGATTTTAAGAAAGACTTTCTTTCCTGGGAAAGAAATGATGAAAGATGGGCTGGGATTGTGGCTCAGCGGTAGAGTGCTCGCCTGGCACGTGGGTGACCCAGGTTCGATCCTCAGCACCACATACAAATAAAAAACGCATTGTGTACAACTAAAAGCAAATAAATAAAAATATTTAAAAAAAAAAGAAACAATGAAAGATATAAACCTTGACCTGTTTGTGGGCGTGGTTATCTTAGGACACTTTCTGAGCAGCAACAATTGTCTTGCATCTCCAAAGCAACAAGGCAGAGTATAGAAAACCCTGAAGTTGAGGATGAAAAGTAAAAGCAAAAATAACTGAAACAGGGACAGATCTCGACAGATCAGCAGCGCTCTTTTTTATTAAACAATGGAGGGACACATTTTCAGGAGAAAAAATGGCAGCTGGTTACAAGAGGGGTCTGAGTTTGTAGGGTTCAATTAGACTTGAATCACAGCAGAATGTGCCAGTGGGCAGTCTGGGGGAAAGTTGTGAAAGTTCAGAGCCCATCATTGCTGGGAAATGGTGGAAGTCCAGAGCCCATTTTTTCCCTTCTATCCCTGGGATCCATTGTCCTCCTTCTCTTCCCCCTGGGGTTTATTGTTTTCCATATCCTTCAAAAAAGGAGGCTGAATCGTAGGGCTTCCAAGCACCAACTTTGGCATAATTTACCCCCAAATGTGATATCATATGGGATGAAAACCTTTATTTTTAAAAAATCATGATATGTTCAGTATTCTGTTACTTGATGCTGAAAATATTCTCTCTGGCATTCAGGGTGCTAATATTAATTATAAATTAAAAGTATGTAATTGTGAATGGATATAAACCTATACACAGTTATGTAAAAAAACAGCATGCATCTTCAAGTTTCCTCTAGTATGCACAACATGAAAAACAGCATTTATTGATTTAATTTATTAGAGGCTACGTGGGATAAATAAAGGTTGAAATAAACATAATTGAGTGTTCCAACAGTTCATGCCTTCATTTTGTTATTTTAATTCTTCAAACCTATAAGGCTTCCTGCTAGGTGATAAAGATATAAATGGAAAATAAAACAGAGAAGGTCAGTGCCCTTGTTAAGCTTTCATTACAGTCTAGGTTGGGCGGGGGAGAGGAGTTGCAGTCATCACTGTAGAGTAAGGAGTTGAAGTCGACCCAGGATGTATCTAATCCTTGTTTTACACTTGAGCTTCTGACCTCTTCTGGGGAAATATTCAAACACAGGATGTTTGTGAATGCTTCATCTCCAAACTCAACAGTTTCAACAGAGCCTACACATCCAGATCTCTCCCACCCTCCACTGTGAATGTTTCACATCTTCCCCATGACTCTGAAGGCACCAAAGCCAACTCCCTTTCCTCAGTCTTTACAAATGCTTACCTTCCTACTTTTCAGCAGGAGCAGGAGTCAACAGGGCACTCTGCTGATCCCCAAGAGCAGCCACACTTACAGAGGTGCTTCCTTCCCTCTCCTCACATTGGATTATATCTCTCCAATGCTAATATGCCCATCTTCTCTAGGACCCATGCCTTCTCCATTATTCAAAAAACAATTAATTACCCCTGTTTTAAAGTGATCTTTTAAACATGATGTAGTTCTTCTGTCTTCCAAACAAAACAACTTCTTCTATTCTGAGTTTCCCTCTAACAATGTAGCTATCTCCTCTTTCTAAGTTTCCATTTAGCTTCTCTTTTTCTATTAATTTTGAGACAATTTTGTAAAAGTCACTGATTCCATTTATTATCATTGAGGAAGTGAAAATTTTCAGCCTTTAATATACTTGAGGTCAGCTAGGCACAGTGGTACACACCTTGTAATCTCAGCAACTCAGCAACTCGGGAGGCTGAGGCAGGAGGATTCTAAATTCCAAGTCAGCCTGGATAACTTAGAGATATCCTCAGCAATTTAGGGAGACATTGTCTCAAAATCAAAAATGCAAAGGGCTGGGGATGTAGCTCAATGGTAAAGCACCCCTGAGTTCCATCCCCGGTACCAACTGAAAAAGAAAAAAAAAAAAAAGATAGTTGGGGTCTATAAAACAGCTGGCCAGCTGACTTTTCTTTCCTTGAAGTTCTCTAATTTCTTGGCCATCCTGACATCATTTCTCCCTGGTTTTTCTTCTGTACTCTGGAGATTCCTTCCCTGGATTCCTCCCCCAGGTCCACTGCAACATGTATACATTCTTCCCCGCTGACAGCACTCAGCAGCCTGGCTTCTGCTATTAACTTCATATATTATCTTCAGGCCAACGACTCTTCAAACTCCAAATCCATCATACCTGTATTTCCCATCACCATCCAGTTGTCTTGCATGCAATTCAAGTTCAACATTTCCAAGCTCTACCTCCTCATCTTGCCCCTTCTTTCAGGCCTACTATTTCTCTCATATTCCTTATATCAGAAAATGACTTCATTTTTGAAACTTCACTGTTGTCCATGAAGTTTCCTGAGAAAAGAGGGAGTTTTCTCCTTTCATCTCTTTTACCTATCAACTCTTTCCAGCTGTATCAATACCTGTAGGCTTTCGAATCCGTTCTTAATGTCTGTAGCTCCTAATCTACTTAGGCCTTAATAATTTCTTTTCTTCATTCATTGCAATTACATCACTTGCTCCAACAACATCCTAGCTTGTATCCCTGCCTCATATGACTACAATCTATTCTTGTGCAGATGGTGAACATACTTCTCAGGAGGACCACCACCAACAAAAATCCAAATTTCCCATCCCCTTCTTTACTATGGTTGACTCCTACTTTATTCTCTGATTCACTTTGTGACTGTCCTATCTTTAAATTTTTTGGCTCTAACTACATGAAACATATCCAAGTCTACTTAGAGTAGTCCACATCTCAGGAGTTCCCATCTGCTGCTCAATGTCTGGAAAGATCTTTGCTTATCAGATATCTCGAAGCATTGAACTGTCAAGTTATAAGACTCAGAGATCTTATCTAGCCATTAGATTTCCTAATAATTTCAAGTAACTGCAGGACCAATGAGTTCTCTGCAAGAATTTATTTCCCTTTAATTTCTTGTTTCCATTTTTAAGTCTGGCTTGTAGGACTCATACCTAGGTTTATTGAATTTAGTGAACAAACAATGATTGTTTATAAGATTTCCTCAGAGATATGTCTGTATGTCTTCTTCTTTTTTTTTTTTTTTTTTTTTTTCCCAAGTGGATCTGTGTGAAATCACACAAACTTCAGTTGAAGTTAGAAATTTGCTTTCAATTTTGCTTGAACCAGGCCTCAAGGTAAGCTACAGATGACTGACTGTTTTTTTCCTTTCCCAAGAATGCAAAGTCTCAGGCTGACTTTTAGATCTCCTGGAACGTGTGAAAGCTACTAAAAGGTCCCCATGTTTGTGTAGGTCTCCAGGATTTCTATTTTAAATTCCCAGGCAGGGACTGCAACCCTTAGGGAGTTGAGATGTTGCCTGACATTTTGTGAGGCCCTGAGGATAAATTCCCACACCCTCCTCCACCCATACCTGAGCTGTGCTTTGAGTCAGATCAAGTAACCACTGCACTGATTTCCCAGGGAGCTTCGAGGTTGACAACATATGGACTGTGCTCAGGGGATTGTGCTTTTAAAGCCATTGGAGAAGCAATCACATCACATCGTGTATTGGCTTTTGTTTGCTCCCTTGCAGAGCTGAGAAGGGAGGGGAAATAGGTGTGTCTCTTCAAGTTCAAGCTTCATATTCTCACCAAGCTTCAGTTTTTTCCTCTTGGATATATGATTTTCAGTTCATTCTGTAACATGTTTTTGCTAGATTTCTGAAGTTATTTATTTTAATTGTTTTGATTGTATTTTTATTGCTTTACAGGGAGAGTAATTTTTCCAAAGTTCTCTTCCTTCCAGAAATTGATCTCCACATATTTCTTTTACCTCTACATCTAGGGAATGTAATTCCCCACCTGCCACTGGAGATGGTCTCTTAATGTTAAGAACTGGCCAATATATTAACTTACACCATAAAAGGGAATTTTCAGATGTGATTAAGTTAATGATTTGGGGAGGCCTGAATTATGTTGGTTTCTCTGAGTGGACCTCAAGGGCTAAATAATGACAAGGGTCCTTGTAAGTGGGAAGTAGGTGTGTAAACATGAGAAAAGGAGACAAGATGGCAGAAGTATGTACAAGAATCAGGAAGAGATTTGAAAATGTTATGCTGCTGATTTTAAAGATGAAGGAAGAAACCATGAACCAAAGATTTCAGGTAAAACTGTAAGAAAAAAGTAAGAAAAGGGATTTTCCCTGCTGGGTTTGTACCTTGAATATCCCCCAAAGGTAAAATCTTGGTTCCCCAGCAGGTTGCACCACTTACTGAGAGGTTGTGGAACCTTTAGGAGGTGAGTCCTAGTAGAAGAAAGTTATGCCCTTGAAGGATATATTGAGACCTTAGTCCCTACTCTTTTTCTATTTCTTGGTTGCCATGAGGTTAGCAGCTTCCTCTGCTTGTGCATGATATACTACTTTGCCGTAGGCCAAAAAGCAATATGGCCAACTGATCATGGACTGAAAACTTCATTTCTTAGAAGTTGACTACCTTAGGCATTTTGCCACAGTAACAGAAAGCTGATTTACATAAGCACCTGTCTCAAGAATGAATGCAGTACTTATGACACCTCAATTTTAGTCCAGTGAAATATAACTTAAGTTTTAATTTTTTAGAGATTTAGATAATAAATTTAAGTCATTAAGGTTGTGGCAATTTGTTATAATAGCAATATGATACTAATGCATTCTGTCTATGAATTTATCTAATATATTGTTTTATATATAGTGGCTTAAAATAACACAAATTTACAATCTTTCTATCTGTATATCTTATTATAAATATTATTTGTACAGGGGTTTTAGTATCTGTTCAATGACCATGTAAGCTTCTTGCATTCAAGGACCCTTTTATTGTGATCACTTAACAGTATGCATGACATCTATTAGAAACTCAGTGAATGTTCTTGAATGTTTTCATTTGCAGGGAGATTTTTCCTTTTCACCTGTCAGATTAAAGAGCTAGGATCAGGCTAGAACTATGATATCCTCTTATTCAGAAGGAAAGTATAATTAAAATAAAGAATTAGATAACTGTGGGTAGATGTTAAGGCCACCTTGTAAAATTTTATTTTTAAGAAAGAAAGTGAAAAAGAAGGAAAATAATAGTTTTCATGACTGGTGAATATATACATAAAGTTGTCTGATGCAGAGGTTCCCCGTTGTTACTATCATGGTTGTCATTTACTTAGAAATGAAGGTGTACCTATGGAATCTTAAAATTAAAATCTTATACTAGATGTCTAAAGTGTGAAATATTCTGTGAGATTTGGAAATATTTCAATGAAGTACATTCCCATCAACTTGCATGTCCACATACAAAACAAATTCACAAATTTTTAAAATGTCATAAAAACAACACTTTAAGCTGCTATGCAAAATTTCATATTTAATATACTTTTACTAACAAGTTATGTTTTATGTAAAAGGATACAATCCTCTTAAGAAAATAATATCTGAAAGCCATTAGATCCAAGAAAATTTATAAATGTTGAAAAATGCAAGGATATTTTTCAAGATGTTTTTTCAGACAAGTGTTGCATTTGAGTTATAATTTACCTCACAGAAAATTAATTTTCTCATCTGTAAGTTGAATTTAACAGTACTGATAAATTTTAAAGTACTGGTAATTTGATTAAATGTTACAATGTGCATTGAATACTTCTCAGGTATTTGCTTTTACTCTTGTTTTCCTACATGTTTCCCATTACCCACTGGGTAAGTGCATATGTATCTCTAACTATCTTTCTCAGAGTCAATGTGGCCGAGAGCCAGGAATTTGCAGCCAGATACAACTAGGTTTGAATTCCAGATATGACACATTCTATCTATATAAAACCTTGTTCATGCTAAGCTTGATTTTACTCAGATGTGAAAATGAGAGCAATGCCATTTACTGCATAGGGTTATTGAGTAGATGATGTGGACTGAAAACACAATGAAGTGGTGTCTTCTAAAAGATGTAGCTAAGAAACACACCACTTGAGAGTACTCAGGAACTTCTGAGGAATTGAGGACATCAGGGTACATTCCAGAGAGAACCCAGAGAGGTGGCTCTGGCATTTCCAGTCTGCTTCTTCCCTGGAAGAAGTTGCCAATTCTAAAGCAATACAGAGGGAAAAGCTATGATTTTGGGTACAGGGCAACTAGTAAGAGGTAGAGAAGTCAGAAGAGATTTTGACAGTCTCTTTTTTTAAATATTTATTTATTTGTTTTAGTTGTACACAATGCCTTTATTCTTATGTGGTGCTGAGGATCGAACTGGGGCTGTGCATGTGCTAGGTGAGTGCTCTATTGCTGAGCCACAACCCCAGCCCTTTAACAGTCTCTTGAGGCTGGTAAAAGAAAAATGAAATTGGGGCTGTTGAGGTACACAGGATGTGAAAGGACAGACTCCCAGGAAGAAGGTTTGTACAGATACTCCTCAACTAGTGATTGAGTTAGGTCTACAGAAACCCATCCCAAACTGGAAATATCAGTAAGTAAAAATGTATTTAGCACACTAACCTATGGATCATCATAGCTAAGCAAGACAGCACACTGTAGAGTATCAGTGGTCTACTTCTTGATGGTGGCTGCCTGGGAGTATAGCTCTGGCTGCCACCCTGCTTTTCAAGAGAGGATCCCTAGTCCTGGAAAAGATCAAAACTCTAAATTCAAAGTATAGATTCTTCTGAATGTGTGTCACTTTCACGCTATTGTAAAGACAAAAAAATAAGTTAAACTATCTTAAGTCAGGAACAATCTCCACATGCATATAGATGCACATGGAGAGAGGGATGGGGTGAATATACAAAGAGGGGGTGGAGAGAGAGAGAGAGAGAGAGAGAGAGAGAGAGAGCAATTTTAAAGAATTGGCTTACATGATTGTGGAGGTGCAAGTGTAAAATTTGCAAGGTAGATTGGCAGTCCAAGGAAGTGCTGCAGGATGTCTGCTA
Organism: Tamias sibiricus; assembly: GCA_025594165.1. Taxonomy (NCBI): domain Eukaryota; kingdom Metazoa; phylum Chordata; class Mammalia; order Rodentia; family Sciuridae; genus Tamias; species Tamias sibiricus. Next base: position 122,225,187 of record CM046657.1, on the reverse strand, counting down.
ACAAAATTCCTTCTTCCTCAAGGAGTTAGTCTGTGTCCATTAAGGAATTCAAATGATTGATGAAGCTCACTTACATTATAGAGGGTAGTATTCTTCATTCAAAATTCACAGATTTAAATGTTCCAAACTCTTCCAAAGAATGCTTTCATAAAAACTTCCAGAATAATATTTGACCAAATATGTGGGTACCATGACAAGCAAAGTAGACACAAAAATTAATCATCACAGACATAGTGAAAATAAATGCACATACCAATAAAATAGAAACAAATATACAATAAATTGAAAATACCAGAAAGTCCAAAATTGGTGAATCTATGAAAATATTAATGACATTTACAAAGTCTTAGTGATATTGGTCAAGTAAAGAAAAAGAAATATAATACAAATTTCCAAAATCAGGAAAGAAAAGGCAATGTTACTTTAGATTTTATATTCATTTAAAATTCTCATAATAATATTGTAAAATGTAGATAAATTTGAAAATTTTGATGAATTAAGAAAATTTCTTGAAAAGTACAATTTACAAAAATGAATAAAGAAAATAAAAACCTAAATGTTATTTATCTTTTACAGAAATGGAATTTTTCCTCTGAAGAACCTTCCATTCCCAAATTAATTCTTCCAAGCAAATAGGTAAGAAATAAGCACAACTTTGTACAAAATCTTATGGAAAATAGAAAAAGTCACTCTTGTAACTCAAGATTTATTTAACATTCTTTAAAAAAATTTAATAATTTCCTCCATTAAGAGAATAATAATTATTTTAGTAGATTCAGAAAAGGCATAAAAAAACCAATACATAGAAAAATAATGCGCTGGAATAAGTACTTTAAGGAATTTCAGTTTTAGCACCAACAACCTGAAAGTCATGGAGAGCCATCTTCACAAGAAAAACTTTGCACAAACTGAAAATCACTCTCATTAGATACATAAGAATCAAAGTTACAGGGCAAAGTGCTGCCCCAAAATACATAGAACCAAATATAGGAAACCCTACTAATATCAGCTTACCTGAAGCAGAAGCTCCTGGAGCAAGGAAATGATAGAAATGCTTAAGTGATAAACTTGTTGGATTTCTCAGGGCTGCAATATGAACTAGTCTGTGAGTTAAAAATCCCCAAGGGCACATTTTTTGGTGGAACCCAATGGCAGGACCCCCAGCAGACACTTGGGATGAAGATAAAAGGAAAATGCCCTAGTGTTTCAGGCAGATGAGGGGAAAAGGTAGCCATTTGGAAATAGACCCAAGAACACTCCTCATAACAGAAAAGTGTTCTTTTTTAGAATCTTGTTTGAGTAGGGGAAGGACAACTAGATAATGCCAGTTTGCTCTCTAATTTAGGTCTCACATGATAGTATAAAAAATTCCACTAAATGCTTCCAAGACTCACTAGTTAGGGACACAGACCCACCAAATTTGAGATTTAGTTATAATTTACAGAACACTTTCTCTTTCTAATACCTAATCAATATAAAACAAATTTCTAGTATAATACCAAATTATGACTGAGAAACTAAAAGGTATATTTTATTCAAGAAGGAGTTCTTAGGGAAACTCAAAGAAAAAGATTAGAAAAAAAGTGACTGGAGGAAACTCAAACTTCTTACATTTAAATTTACAGCAAGCAATAAGCAGTTTAATTTTTAGCAAAAGGAAAAAAAACTAAGCAACACACAAGGAAATATGGGTAATATAAGAAAGATATGGAAATTTTAAGTGAAATATCAAAAGAAATAAATACCAGAAATTATAATCATTGTAACAAAAATGAACAATATTTTGAACAGGCACATGAGCAGATTGGACATGACAGAGGAAAGAATTGTTGATCTTGAATACATGTCAGTAGAAACTATAAATTGGAAAGAAAATAGAAAAAAGGAATTTCAAAAAGGCAATATCCAACAGCTGGGAAATAATTAAAAGATTTAACATATGCATAATGCAATTACTAAAGAAGAAGAAAGAGAAAATGGAGCAGAAGAAATACTTGATGATAAAATACCTGAGACTTTCCAAAATTAATGGCAGGTATCCCCTCATAGATGCAGGAATCTTAGAGACAACCAAGTGAGATAGATAATGAAAAAAACTACGCCTGGGCATATCACACAAAAGCTGTAGAAAAGTAGAGAAAATCTGAAATCTTGAAAGGATATGTGGAGAGTAGAGGGGAAATAACTTGCCCCTAGAGAGAAAAAACAATTTTTATATTGAACTTTTGTCATAAACAACAATAGATGTATGAGAGTGAAATAAATAGTTGAAAGCACAAAAATATAAAAAATAAAACAATAAAAACGGAATTAACCAAAAATATCAGCTAAAAATCAGTAATCTGAAAATTTCCTTCAAAAGTTAATGAGAGAGGAAGGAAGGAAATGCTGGGGAGTGGTATTGACCAAGTTATACTATTATATTGTGTGCATGTACAAATATATACCAACAATTCCCATCATTATGTGCAACTATAATGCATCAATAAAAATGTGAACAAAAGAAGTGAATGAGAAATAAGGATTTCCTGGAAAGAAAGGAAGTGAAAGAAAAAAGAAAGAAAGAAAGAGAGAGAAAGAGAGAAATAAAGAGAGGAAGAACAGGAAGAATTTGTTATCAGTAGATTTGCCTTACAAGAAAAATAAAAAGAAGTTCTTTAGAGGGAAGAAAAATGGTATATAGGTCAGAAACTTGTGTCTGCATTAAGAAAAGAAGAACATTACAGGAAGAAAAATGAATATAAGGTAATGTCTAGTTTTCTGTTCTTATTGAGCTAATAAATATTTGATCAAATTAATAATGTCAACAATGTACTGGGTGATTATAACATCGATAAGAAATTAGTGATAGTGTTGTTGCATGGGATATGCTGGCAGAATAGAAGTAATGCGTTATAAATTACCTGCATTATACTTGAAATGACATAGTTTTTTTTTTAGAAAATGTGTTTTGATTAGGTATGAATGAAGGTTGCGTATTCTAGGATATTAATTTTTTAAAAGAAGTGTAATTACATGCTAAGAGAGGGAAGACAATGGAATCATCTAAAATGCTCAAATAAAAACAGAGAATAAGAAAACAAGAGAATCTTAAAGAAAGACATAAAAGAAGTTTAACAAATAGATAATATAACAGTCCTCTAATTTAATAACTTAGAGGAAAAAGGTAAGTTCCTAGACATAAACTATTATCATTTAAACAAGGAAAAACAGATAACCTGAGTCCTGTGCCTATTAAAGATTTTGAGTCAATAATTAATAACTGTTCAGAAAGTAAATAATAGGCCAGATTGGTTTACCATTGTATTCCACTGGATATTTAAGGAAGAAATAACCAATATCTACTCTTTCTGTCTTAGAATGATAAAAACAGAAGAAATGCTTTCTAAATCATTCTGAAGTCAGCATCACCCTAATACCAAAATACTACAGATCAATATCTTTTGTGAACATAGATACAAAACTACTCAATGAAAAATTAGCAAGTCAAATGCATAATGTACAAAGAAAATTATTCATCATGACCAAGAGGGATTCTTTCCAAGTCATGCAAAAGTAGCTCCAACTTAAAAAAAAAATCAAGTGATATAATACATATAGATAACCAATTAAAGAAAAAGATAAGACCAGAAAATGCATTTGACAAAATTGAGTATCAGTTCTTGAAAAAATTCTAATCAAATAGAAATAGAGAGGATTTCTTCAATTTGAGAAAAGACATATAAAAAACTTACAGGTAATACCATAATGAAGGGAGAGAAAAAGGAGATTTTCTTCCCAAGATCAGGAATAACCTCAAGGCAAGAATACTCCCTCCCTATACTTCTATTCAAGGATATATTGAACATCATAGCCATTGCAACAAGACAAGAAAAGGAAATAAAAGATATAGGGAAGAAGGAGTGTCATATGTCTTTGTTTATAGACAATATGATTGTTTATGTAGAAATTACCGAAGAATTGGCAAAAACAAAAACAAAACAAATATAAAAATACACTCCTGGAATTAATAAGCAACTATTCCAAGGGTCCAGGATAAAAATTAAACATAAAAGAAAAAATCAATTTCTTTAACATATGTCAGCAATGGAAAAATTGAATTTAAATAAAAAACACATTTATATTACCCCCCAAATTAAATACTTGGGCATAAGTCTAATAAATATGTAAAAAAAAAATCTATAAGAGGAATCTACCAAACTCTTAGGAAACAAATTAAAGAAGAGCTAAGTAAATAGAGAAATATTCCTTGTTCATGAATAGGAAGCCCCAATATCGCTAGGCTTCAATTCTTCCCCACTTGATCTTCAGATTCAATGAAATAATAATCAAAATCCCAGCAAGGTATATTGAGAATGTCAAAAACCTGTTTCAAAAATTATGTTGAAAGGCAAAGACCAGAATAGTCAACATATTACTAAAGAAGAGCAATGTTGGAGAACTGATATTACCTGAATTCAAGCTATAATAAACAAGATTGGTATTGGTGAAAGAACAGACAAATAGATTATTAGAACAGAATGAAGAACACAGAAATATGCATACACACAACTAAACTCAACTGGTATCATAAGTGAACAAGTGCAAGTCAGTTGATGAAAGACAGGCTTTACAACAAATGGTGCTGGGACAATTGGGTGTCCATATGTGAAAGAAAATTTAAATATAGACACAAACCTTACTTATTATAATATCTGCTATGATTAGGTCAAAATGGGTTATAAACTAATATGCAAATTGCAAGATGCAAATCTATAAAAACATCTAGAGAAAAACAATATAAGGTAAAATCTGGGTGATTTGAGGTTGAAGAGGAGTGTTTAGAAAATAAAATAAGCATAATCCATAGGAAAAAAATGACAGTATAAAGCTCATTAAAATTAAAAAAGTTGTATGAAAAACACTTTTAGAAAATAAAAAAGATAAGTCATAGGCTGAGAGAATATATTTGCAAGCAAATATCTGATAAAGAACTCATGTCCAAAATATATAAAATTCTCTTAACATTTAACATTATGAAAACAGGGATCAAATTAAAAATGTTTACCTCACCCAGTTTTTTAGTTTTATGTTTAAGTCCAAGATCTACTGTGAGTTAACTTTTGTTTAACAGGTGGGTGTTAGAACAAAATTAACTTTTTACTTTTTCAATAATCAAAGTGTTTCTTTTTCTGATTTCTTGTCAGAACGGAAAAACAATAGAGAATCAATGAAAAAAGAGTCCTTCAAAAAGTTTAACAAAATTGAGAAAACTAGTAAATCTGGCAAAGAACAGAAGAGATTAGACACACATTTCCAATAGGATGAGTGAAAGGGGATCCATTATAGAGCCGGCTGAATGAACAGGTAAATAAGAGAATATAGTGACCAACTTCTACCTACATGGCTCTGATAACTTAGTTAATGGAGTGACTCCCTGAAAAACAAATTGCTTAAATCATTTGTTGATAGCCTTTCAACAAATGGAGCCAATTTCTCCAGCTCCATTTGTGGAAGTACTATCTTTTCTTCATTGAATGACTTGATTCTAAAAAAAAAAAAAAAAAAAAATGTGGATACTTTGGTCAATTTCTGGGTTGTATATTATGTTCTGTTGATCTGTATTCCTCTATACCAATATATCACAGTTTTTTTTTTTTTTGATCACTGTAACTAGTCTTGAAATCAGGCAATTTCTTGCAGTTTATTCTTTATTTTCAAAATTGCTTTAGCTATCATGGCTCATTTGTCTTATAGGTATTTCAGAATAATTTTTGAGCACCTAGAAAATTCCATGATGGATTTTGATGGGATTAATTTTAAACCTCTTTATCAATTTTGAGAGAATTGATGTTTACTATGTTCATTATTTCAATTGATTATCATGTTTTATCTCTTATTAATTTAGCTCTATTTTTCTTTTCATTAGTATTATGTAACTTTCAGAATACAAGTCCTGTGCATGTTCATTGGAATTATACCTAAGAATTTCATTCTTTAAAAAAATTGGTTGTGCTGTGCTGGGGTGGTACAAGCCTGTAGTCCCATCCACTCAGGAGGCTGAGGAAGGAGGATCACAGGTTTGAGGCCTCAGAAATTTATCAAGACCATAAGCAACTTAGGGAGACTATTTCTCAAAATAAAAATGGCTGGGGATGTGGCTCAGTGGCAATGTGCCCCTGGGCTCAAACCCCAATTTTAAAAAAATGATTTTAACTGGTGTTGTATTATTAACTTTCATGTTCACATGTTTACTTCTGGTTCATTTCTGGCATATAGAAATATAGTTGATGAAATTATATTGTATGTTATTCCTTCCTTGGTTTCCACTGAAGAAGGAATTCCTCTTTCTGCTGGATGGAGATACCATTTTTCCTTGGGCTATCCACTCTCCACACTGCATGGAGAGGGCCCTATTACTGCTGCTATTTCAAAAGTTCTGATGCTCCACTAGGATTCCACTAGACCACACCCATGGGAAGCAACATGTTCTCATTTCTGTTTGATGGGGCCAGAAATCCAGGCTCCCTGTGTTCTCCACTGACATTATGAGGATGGGGATCCCTCCTTATCAGCCAATGGATGAAGGTCCCAGCTCTCCACTTAGCCTCTGCTATCATGGGTAGTGGTGAGACTACAACTTTGGTTTTTTTCTATCATGTTCATCCGAAGTAGATGACTAGTATAAGTTTCTCATCTTACCAGGCTTCCCCTTTTCTTGTCCTTCAACCCCAGAGAGAGAGAGTCAGCTTTTGCTTTGGTTTTGGTTTTGTCTGTGCTTGTTGGCATTTCTGGTTTGCCAGCTTCTTTAGCTCTATGTCTGGGACAAAATGCAGCCAAAAGAAAATTTCAGTGCACCACTCTGTCATTTCTCAGGTCCCCAAATCCCTGAAAAGTCCTTCTTCTCTTTATCTTTTGGAATTTTTTAATGTTTAGAGGTTCTGCTGCACTTAACAGGGAGAATAGTTAGGAAGTACACCTCCTCAGTGTTTCTGGAACTGAAGTGTCCATGAGGTAGTTTGAAATAAGCAACTCTATGACTGTAGATAATTACTAGTATGGAATAAACTTACTTATTTTCATATCGACCTCCCCTCTACTTGCTTTCTTGGCATCTTTCCCCAGATAGTAATAGATTTCTCCTTACCGCTGTCATAATAGCTTTAATTCCTCTTAATTTCTAAGAACCAATGGGAGATCAAGGAAGACCAATGTGATCATTTATTCTTTTTCTATCTTGTTTTTTCCCTAGAAAATAAGTCACCATTACTACTCCTTGACATTTGGATTCTATGCCACATGAAAAAAAAATAAAGAAAATATAATGTGAAATATTTTGATCACCATCATGGATTTCATAAACCATCTATTGGATTCATGATTTTAGCATTGCTCCAGGTTCAAAATCTATTACAAAGTCATTGAAAGAGAACAAGGAGGCTGTTATACAATATACACAATTTTAATTCTACTGTCTCATAGTAAATTAAGAATGTATTTTTTAACATTTTCTTTAGTGTATCTAGCATTAAAAATCATGCAATATATATTTGTGTATTTTTTGACAGCTCTCTTTGTAATGTCAAAATGTGGCAATAAAACATTTTTAAAAAGTTTAAAAGAACAATATTGGAAACACTGTTAGGTAAAAATAAGACTTAATATTTTATAACCTTATGAACTGTTTAATATCATAGAGAAAAAAAGCTTTAGATACTTTGGTTATTCGTGTCAAATATTCACCCAAAATATCAAAACATTCCAGTTATTTCAATTATTTATAGAAAAAAAAAACTTCCTGAAAAATGTTCTACAGGTGTAAGCACAAAAATAACAAGATCTCAACTTTGTAGAAGGTCCATGAAAGGAAAATTAACAACAAAATTTAAAATGAATACAAAATTTTAGGACATTAAAATATCATAAAGAAATATATTATATCTTAAGCACATGAATCTAGCAGAGACGAGATTGTCTGGCATTTAAAGCAGTGTTGCACTGGACTTCCTTATACAATTTTACCTTACTAGACATTTGGAGGGTTAATTAAAAAGATCAGTGTGGAGCCCCATCTTTCCAAATCAATATCACATTTATAAAAAGTTCAATTATTTGAACTAAGATAGAAGATGAAGTTTTATGCCAAGGTCTGTTCCAAGCCAAGTTGATCTGGCAGGACAAGTTAATGAACTGATATCTACCAGGGTGTAAAAAATTGGAATATAATATGTTCAAATATGTTAGTTTTATTATAGTTTTAAAATACTTTAACTAGATGTATAAAATAAAAGTTGAATCAAATTCTTGAGAAAACAATCATGAATCTCAGTGTGAACTAAATAAATGGTTAGCCTCCTACAGTAAAGGACTATCATACATTTTAAACACCTCTGATAATCTGCATTTTTTTTTTGTAAATGATCATTTAATGGTAGAGGAGCCTAGAAATTATATGTAACTGATGGGGAAAGATGTTGGACATAACTTACTCATCTCTCTTTGCATTTAGGTGTTAGAAATAAGCAAAACCCAACCCTTCTAGATATTTGTGTGCATTGCCATAAATGGGATTCCAAGTGTCTTTGGGAAGAAAAGATATTGGAACACCACTCTTGCCCTTTCTCTCTATAAAAATGTCTGATAAGCCTTTTCCTGCTATAAAAATGTCTGATAAATTAAAACAGGTCTGAACAATTCAACTGAGGTGTGATCATAGGAAGGAATGAGACAAAATATTATTTGTAACTTCCTTATCAATATCCTCTCTCAGGTAAGATAAGAAGAGAGTCTGGACTGCCCTTCAACTCATTAACACATTAGAGTATTAATCCAGATAGAGGGCAGGATGACCCTCATTTGGGACCCTCCCTGGCATTGGGCCTTGAATAAAGGCTACTTGTTACAGTAAAGCTATAAAACTGGAGCATAGATAGTTGTTTATTTATTTTCCCCAGAAAAACTTGTGTGTGTATGTGTGTGTGTGTGTGTGTGTGTGTGTGTGTGTGTTGGTGGTGCTGGGGATTGAACCCACTGCCTTGTGCATGTGAGGCAAGCACTCTACCAACTGAGCTATATCCTCAGCCCCAGGCCTCCCCAGAAAAACTTGAATTGATTAGTTCCTTTTTACTCTAAAGAACAAGTGGAAAGTAAAATAGGACCAGAAGAGTGTTAACTTCATGGCCTTCACCAGGAGGACAAAGTCCTGGGTCAGCTGTGCCCCTAGGCTTCCACATCTGTAGGACTGAGGAGGCTTCAGTACAGGGGTGATCTCTTCTACTGTGTGCTCCTCTCACCTCTTGCTCCCTGGAGGAAAGTAACAGTGTATAAGTTTAATGATACATGCTGTATATTTTAGGATTCTATGATATAGTTGAAAAAGAGGTCACTGCTAGTAAGTGAATAAAGACTCAAAAACATTTACATGTAATTGTGAACAGATATACAATCTTATTTTATACTCAATGGTTTGGGGGCCTAAATTTATTTATATATTGGTGACAGATACATAAGTAACTAAAAACATTTAAATTCAGCTCTTTTAATAAAAATGATCTTCCCCTTTAATTTAGAACATTCATGGTTATAAGTGAGGCAAGCATAAGACTATGCACAAACCTTTCAAACACATACTGATAAGCACCCACAGAAACTCATCAATACTGGCCTAGCATTGGCAATAAGTAAAAAAGAACAGATAAATATTGGCTTTTATTTCCCTCTCAGCTTATTTTCTTTTGATTTTACATTTTTAAAAGTGCATTTACAATAGGAAAACCAGTGAAAAGTTCTTTACAAATTGCAAAAAGTAAAAGTCTATACTTAATCTGTAGCCTCCAAGAGTTTCTTGGAAAGCTCAATTAAGGAGCAATTCATCTGTGTATTCTGTTTGGTCTTCTAAAGCCTGATAATGTTGTAGTCTTAATTAAAGGGGGGAAAAAACTTAATGCAGCTTTCAGTTTTCATTTTGTTAGATCAAGGGGAAAAAGGCACTAGGTACCTCTGTCAACATCACTCAGAGTGGTTCAGTTGCAGGTTGATTTTATTCATTTAAATATCAGTCTGGCTAGAAAAATACCCTCTAAGAGTCCATGCTTTTGCTTCAAAGTTAAAATATGAATGTTGAAACTGTTGATGCTTAATCTAAGACTATAAACAACCAAATTATCAACTTTGGGCTGTTCACTTACCTAGTTGGCCATCAGACTCAATAGTAGGCTGAGGATACCCCTCCTTAATGTACTTAAGATCTGAGACATTGTTATGTAACCCATACCCCTTTATTGTCTTTTGCAAAGTTCAAGTCTAGGCCAACATTTGCTTCTCACTCCAAAATTGATTTGTAATAAAAGTCTATGAGGGTATCTCAGTTGATGTCCTGGTAGGTTTGAATTGTGAATCCATCGATAAAAGACTACAGCCTTTTGACCATATCCTCATTATAAAAGCTCCCATGCTTTTCTCAGACTAAGAAACACCATTGACTCATATATCTAAGGATCTTCAGGACTATAAGGGGGTCTCAAGAAATCAGCCCTTATAGTTCTTAAGCACACAAAATTCTAAAAGGAGCCTCTAGGCCATAATTCAAAAAGGGTCTGTCTCACTTATAAGAATTCAAATTGTAGATCAATCTGTTCTATCAAGGATTTACATCATTTGAAAAACAGCAGATCTATAGATGCTGTAAAAACTAAATGTGCAATGAGTATTTTCAATATAATCACATGTGCACACCATACTCAATATTTGTTTGTTTGGTTTTCTTTTTTTCACTGATCTCTGCATGGGAAGGAAAACAGACAGGTAACCTAACTATGTCACTTTTTGCTTCAGTCAGGTAGAGATTCTTGGGTAGTGGTGGGGTTTAGGTAGTACTCAAGGGAAAAGAGGAGAAACATTAGATTTGGTAGAAGCACAGAGTGAACAGAGAAGAGCACCAGAAATTAAAAGAGAAATTTATCTGGACAAATTAGATGGAGTTAGTAATAATCAATAATTTAGTCACTTAGTTGTGAAGTTTTGTATGGGTTTTATTTTTGTTTTTGCTTACAGAATGTAAAACTGACTCTTTCCTTGGGAATCCATGATGCAATCTTTATTTGAATTAAACTTTGAATGTCAGTGCAAAGGAAAGCAGTGAAGTTAAGTAGTACTAATTATAAGTCTAATAAGCACTTGGCACTTAGATTATCTAATTAAAATTTCATAATAACCATGTGAGGTGGAACTTGTTGCCTCATCTTATCAATGAAAAGTTAACAGTTAAAAAAAAATAGCATGGCAATAGTAAGTGAGATCTAGAGCAGTGAGTCTTTAAAATGCATTCCATTGGCAGTTTTCTGCTTGTGTCATTATCATTGGAGGACAAACCACTGTCATTTCCTGCAAAATCCACTCTTGCACTCAACTCTGTCTCAAGGAACTATCTCCAGGAGGCAGCCTCATTTTCCTCTTTCTCTTTAAGGGAATGAAATTAGTGGGAAACTTTGCTTGATTTTACATTTGAAAACACATCTCTCTTTCTAGGAACAAGCAGTGATTTAAAGGCCTGTTTAATTCTAATTAATTTAATGACAAAATAAATTAATGTCCATGAGAGAAAAGTTGTTAATTATGCCCTAATAATAGGGATGTCTTTCCCAACCCCAGATGCTATCAGCAAGCAGCCCTGCTCTGTTATTTTCAATCCCATTAGCTTGCATTACTGCTTAACTGAGAACTTCTTCATTTGGATTGCATGGGCTAGACATGAGGAGTTGGGATTTTGGGAATCCAATTTTTATTTTCTCCATCTCAGGCCTTTCCTGGATAAAATAATCTGAACTCTTTGTGAGGTAAGATATATTCATTCATTTCTTAATTTATTTAATTTCTCATGTGTTTAAGCCATTTGCTTCACCCTGTGCTAGAAACAAAGAATTTGAAGAGATTTAAACAATTCCCTCCTTCATTCAGCTCCAAGTTTAGAATGACAAATCAAACCAACACTCCAAAGTGGAAAACGTACAGGCACAAGTTCAGGTCCTCTAGGAGCACAGGGAATGAGCAACCTCCACAAAGCAGGTGGAAAGTGAGGACTTGGAGGAGGTACAGTAGAGAACTTTTACCCTGATGGAGAAGCATTAGGTAGGTAAGGTCCAGGGACAATGTGTGAGTGGCAAGAATTCTAGGCAAAGGAGAAAATAAGAACAAGAGAAAGCAGCGGCATGATGTGTTCTGGAGATAGACACTGTTCTGTGAATAAATGTGACTCAAAGAACAGTAAGAGTTGAAACTGGAAAGGGCCGCATGTCTCATCGTTATTGACCGCTGGAACCAACACTGCTAATTCCCTTCCCAGTGATGTGCTCATCTTTAGGCACATGTTCATGCTCCAAATGTTCAGGAGAGAAAGGCCCAGATCTACCCTCATGTAGATAGCAAAACACTATCAGTCCAAGCCAGTCACAGTTCCTGCTCCCCTGGTAGTGATGTCTTGGTAATGAGCAGGAGACACAGCTCTGGCCACTGAGATGTGAATGGAATATCCTGATTTACCTAGGGCATGCTTCTTTTCCTGCAATATGTGTTAATACTACTACCATGCTCAAAAGTGTCTCCATTTGGAAGATAAATTATTCATCCTGACTGTGGTTCTTCTGGAAAATTCTTCCTGAATTTTTTTTTTTTTTATCTTTTTAAACATTTTTTTGGAGAAAGACTCTCCCTTTTTCTCTGGACACTAATGTACAATCATGTTGCCTAGAGTTACTGCAACCATCTTATGGTCACATGCTGAGGAGGGCAGAGGGCAGAGACAGGAATAAGCTAGACTATTGAAATGTTATGGAGTCTCTGAATAAATCAACTCTAAAATCACCCTATATTAAGTTTTCTTGTTATGTAAAGTAATAAAATCCCTTGTTGTATACATTGATTAAATAAAATTTTTCTATTCCTAAAGGTAAAAATATATTATCTGGTTGTAGTGATTTGAAATTTATTAATATTACGAATTATGTATATAGAAGATGTATACATATATATGCATATATATATAGTATACACACACACACACACACACACACATATAGATATATATAAAGAAAAACATAGAAAGCCTTAGGAATCATTTCATCTCAGCACTCATTTTTCTCCCAAATGAGTAGCCTGAAATGTTAGTTGAAGATCTGACACTAGTACTTGACCTTCCTACAACATCTAAAGTTTATTTTCTGCTCTACTATGTGGTACAGTAGGAGATCTGGCCCATATGTATTATAAAGGAGGCCTCTGCATTCAGGAGTCCAGTGTCTAGATGAGCAAAGATGATTTAAGGACCTGCAGTATGTCAGACAATGAATGACCTAGGGAAATTTGCAATATTATTTCAGTGAATATTTTAAAACAATTCCTTGAAACAGACACTCTTATTATCTTCACACTGGTGGAAATACTGAGAATCACAGTTGTTTAGGTGATTTTCTCAAGGTCACAAAGCCAGTGGTGGGATGGACCATGGTCATCGACTCTAAAAGAAAGGATGGCCAGAGAGAATAGCAAAGAGACAGAGAATATTTAGGGCCTCTGTGAACTCTGAATAACTCCCAACTGTAGTCTTGAGTTCTCGGTCTCAGATCTCTTCTAACACACATAGTTTTGCAATTTATGTAACACTTTTGTGGATTGGGCTTATTATCGTTGGGAAAAATTTATTTCAAGGAAGAAGTCACAATATCTCCTAGTGTTGCTAGAAAATTTTTCATAGTTTTGTCAACCTGGTTAAAGCTCATGGTAAAATGTTTCATGAAGCCTCACTGATATATATTTTTGTCATCATCCATAGCAAAGTATCTGAAAATGAGGTCGATTCAATGAGAGAACCAAGCTATGAGGTGGAAGGGCAGATTCTCAATGGCATTACTTTTCATTCTTGAGCATCTGGATTCAATTGTTTCTGAATTCCATTTATCCTTTTACCTTTTAGTGGCATGAAAAAATAAGGTGTTTTTTTTTCTTACTAAAGTCTATTTGCACAAGTTTATTTCATTTGTATTGAAAATGACCTAACATGATGACTTAGCTATTACTTTCATTTATTTTCCTTCTAGTGATCAATTCTTTTTACCTAATTTTAAGCTTCACATTCAAATTGTAAAGCAGTCGTGATCAGAGGGGTAAGCAATTTGGTTTCAGGATTGATGTATTCTTAGGTGAGTTCTCCTTCCAGGTCCCTCAAGAAGCACCTGTATCAGGAATGAAATATTGATCTCTATTCAAATAGCTGTGGCCATTGAGCATGGTTATATGATATTAATATTGAAAGTTCATACATTTTAAAAGTATGTGTTCTTGCTTTGTTTTAGAGGTGACCTATGGGCATCGCAGATACTCAGAGCCAGAAATCCAACATTGGACCACTTTTGTTCTCCACTCTATTTGTGGCATGGCAATTAAAGAGTGGACTTAACTGACCTTGTTTGGTACAATAGGAGAGCTTCCAAAGTGTTGCATGTAAATTGAATTCTATTTTAAATATGCTGGAGAGTTTTCTATTGACTCACGTCCTACTGTGAATCCTTTAAAAAGTGAATAATTAGTTTCTAAATTTAGCCTTTATGTAAACCCAGATTTTTTAAACATTGGACTTGCCTAGAGTAAGATCCTTTGCAGAAGAGAACACAGTTCTCTTTCATTTGCGTTCCTCATAACTTTCAAAGTTGTTGAATGTCCTTTTCCAAACCTATTGCCAGCTCACTGCAGTTCTTATTTAATAAATAATCTGGCCATTTTTGACCATACCATAAGAATGTCAGTAGGAAATAAAGTTACAAAGTAAGTGTCCATTGATTAAGAACATATATGATATACTCCCTACCCCCACCCCTTGCCATACACACACTCACTATAACGCGTGCTAGAACAGTTCCAAATGACTTCCACCCCCACTGCAGTGCTTTTATGTGGGAAACAGTGTTGCTGTTGTCTAATGGCATTGATAGTGTTTGTCATATGTTTTAGAAATATGCTTTATCTCCCAAGCATTTTCAAACCCCGGGTTGAGAGCTCCAAAGTTAGATCATTGAAGACAACCTGATCATGTTACTCCTATTCAAAAAAAGAAAACAATTATATTACACCTGTTTTAAAGATATCAGGCATTGCTCTGCAAATAATGCCCAACATGAATTCCCACCTAGAAGCAGTCCCTTTGCAACCTGGTCTTGGCCTCACCCTTTGTCATGAATTTCACATTTGCTTATCAATAGCTGTAGACATTTTTTTTTTTTTTTTTTTTTTGCCATCATTCAGAAATCAATTGTCTTTTCTTCAGGTGGCCCTACTCCCCCCTCCTAGGCAGTTAATGGCTTGTTTCTCTGATAAATGTTATATAGTACATATTTCATGGCACTACATGTGTGTACTGCAATTGGTTGTGTCTGTTATGCTCATACACTAGTGCAGTGGGCATTAGACTGGGATTTCCTCACTGTGGGATATCCAAAGACTTTCTTATGTTTTTATTATAATTATTAATTCATATTAATTGTGCAGATTAATGGGTTTCTCTGTGACATTTCCATACATATGCAAAACTTTTCTAAAAAGTACATGAAATGAATAGTGTTTAGGGAATTGTTATATATTCTCAACTTCCCTGTATACTTTTTACTAAAATCAATTTCCTCTAAACTCAATTATGATCATGCTGGTTTATATATTTATTTATCCATTGTTAAAATCACAGCCCTTTCATCATGACTCTTTGCATTCAAATTTAACAAAAGAAAGACCGCTTTCTCTTCATCTTAATATTGGGCATCACACTGAAAAAGCAAGGTATAATCTGAAATACTAATATTGGCTAAACCTTCCTTAATTCAATACCTCATATGCCCCCATCTCCTTTATTATGAGATAAATTGGCCCTTTCCAAAAATGGAAGAAATAATGTTCTTTATAATGATTTGTCAAATTTTATGATACATAATTCTGCTTGATCGATTGTAAGGTAACTTGATCTAGGAGAAAGTTTTAAAAATTAGATGTGTGTGTGTCAACATTTTTAAAGAAAGAATTTTTGATACAATGACAAATAAAAGATTATAAAGAATAAGGCAATTAAATTTGAAAAAAACTTTGTAAAGATAATTGAAAGTATGATTTCAGGAATGAAAAAAAAATGTAAAATTTAACTATTAAGTATTTTTATAGATGACTGATCATATTGTATTAAATTTCATCAGCTATAGGAGAATTTTAATTTAAAATAGCAGTGCTTAAAGTATAAAAATTATGTTCTTTGCAAATACTTACAACATGATAAAAAACATTATATAGAAATTTAAAAATGTGTGTGGATCTGTTTTAAGTCCTCTACGCTGAAAATTAATCCTAGAATACTGATCGTTAACTTTAATATGTATGAATTATTTTGGGGAGCTTGTGAAAAAGGAGATTCTGATTCCATATATCTGGAGGATGCTGAGAGTCTGTGATTCTAATGAGCACCTAGAAAAGGTCATAATAATTGTTGTCCTTAGGATACCCTTGAAGTAGTGTGTTTCTAGAGCAAAAAATATTTTCAGAATGCTAGTCATTCTACATTATTGGGTAGCAAAATCTACTTAGTGGATCCAGATCAATATTTTTTTTAATAGGGAAAAAGAATAGAGACAAAAAAGAAAACCATAAAGAGAACATAAAATAAAAAAAGTGCTTTGAACATAGTAAGGGTATTATTTCATGGACTTCTGTTTTTATTTTATGAGTGTTTGTATATAGGTCTCAGTGTAAAATGTCTTTTTTACAGTAGGTTATGGGCAAAAAGTTTAAAAGTCCCTGTTACAGAGGGAAGGTTTGCCTTACTAATTTTTTCCCAAGTGTCTACAACAGTACTTAGTAGGTGATAAATTGGTTGAGCAAACAAATATATAAACAGACAAATGATGGTACTCATACAGCTAAAACTGCTTGTGACTGAGGAATTGGTAATCCTAGATTTTTTTTATTATTTATTTTATCAAATCAAAGGTAACAGAGAGGGACTCACTCTTGTGTCCCACATTGATGAGGGTATTGACAGCAAATGAGGAACATCATAAAGATAGAGAAGACACATTTCTTGTCCCTAAAGAGTGTTCAGTGTCAGTAGGAAATAAAGTTACAAAGTAAACACACATGAAATGCTGATCAAAACAAATCATACACTCTTGATTCTTCAGTGAACTTTAACAACTGCCCAGGTTTTGACCATTGAATGAAATAATAATCTAAACCCTGAATGTTTGCAGGAGGCAAGTCCATGTGAAAGAAAGATAATTTTTTAAAAATTCTAAGGCAAAATTTATTCTCTTTATGTTTTGTTTTCCACTAAAGTAATCTTCTTGTCACATTTATGGAATTGTTTCTTATTAGACACTGTGTACTGAACAGACAAAAACAACTAATCTAAGGAGGGGCTGGGGATCACTCTGCCTGCAGGTGGGAGGCAGAACTATATGACCTCCAGAGCTGCTTTCCCCAAATATGTTTCCATTTAATTCATTTTTTTCAGAATTTTAAAATTACACTCTGCAAAAGTGCCTCAAGGTGTGAACACAATAAATAGTGACACAACGAATTCAAATATTTTTAAAGAGTTTGAGGCAGCACTAAATAGAGAGAAATAAAAGCAACTAAAGAACATAGGATTTCAGTGTTATCTTTGCTCACCCTGAGCATGCCAGCCTCACAAAAGCAAGATTGTTCCATTTTGCACTGGGAATTCTGGGAGGTAAATTTTAAAATATGGATGACCAGGTTTCTTGGGGACCTGGTGCTAAAATGAAATGTGTGGCAGAAAATTTAGGGAGAAACAAGGATGTTGGAATAACATTGTTAAATAAAGACCATCAAGAACTAAAGGCAAAAGATGTAGTATTTACCTAGTATTTACCCCCTTGAATTATGGAATGGTTTTATGCATATCATGAAACCTCTCTGAGTTGCTTCACTGTTCCCAACTGTAAGGACAGTGATGATGTTTATCCAATACTCATGTCATGGAATGTATAAATCAAAATCTGGAAAATACTTTATACATGGTATGTATGGTTCTATAAAGTGCCTCCATGGGGTGGTGTGGTAGGCAAAGCAATATTTTACCAAAGATGTCCACATACTAATCTTGGTACTGGAGCATATGTGACCTTAACATGGCAAAAGGGACTTTGTAGATATGTTTAAGTAAATAATCTTGGAATGGGAAGATTAGTTCTCTGGCTGGTCTGATGTAGTACAAAGGTTTTAATAAGTGAATGGTGGAGGCAGGATACTCAGTGATTCAGGGTGAGGAGGACTCCACCCTCCACTGTTGGCTGTGGAGATTGAGAAGTAGGCCATGAATCAAGGAATTGGGGCAGCTTCTAAAAACTGGAGACGACTAGGGGTGAATTCTCCTCCACAGCCTCCCAAAGGAACATAGCCCTGATGGCATCTTGATTTTACCTCAGTGAGAAATTTGCATCAATCCATTAAGTTTTTTTTTTTTTTTTTTTTATTTGCTACCACAATCTTAGAAAAATTATACAGGTAACAGAGACAGAAACAAACAGATATATTTAGGGTATAATTAAGATATATAATATCTTCTATCTGATGGATAGTTTAGGTGCTAAGGAGAACAAAGTCTGGTTTTATTTTCTTTGTGGGCAATTTTTACAAATGGGAAAAAATGATCGAAGTTCACATGTACGCAAAACTTTTAAGTCAGATATATCCCTAATCTTGGCGAGCTGTGTTAAAATGCACGCTAAGGCTTATCTGTAATAAAGGAAAAAGGACTGAATATTTTAACTAAGTTTTTAAGATTATGTTTGTAAATAAGTATAATTTACATTTTATGAGTTTATAAATGTAAATACTCACAAAGATACAACTTAAAGGTTTTGAAAATACTTTCACATAATTAATATCATTTGATTAATTCACATACTTCTATAGGTATAATTATATGCATTTTACAGAGTTATATGCATTTAAATTGAGGCTTAGAGAAGTGAGGGAACCTGATAAAAGTCACAAAGCTAGTTAATGGAAAAGCCAGGATACTATAGCCCTGGTATTTGAACTATAAATCCACCTTTCAGCTCTATGCTTCTCTCAGTTATGGATTATATTGGAAATGGACCAAAATTCAGATAGATAAGCCAGTATACAAATGGATCTCTTAGCCCTGTCAAAAATAGGAAGTTAAATTTATTTATTAGGACTATTTGATCTGATTTTAAAGTAAATGTAATTGCTCCTAGTTGTGCAAACTATCTTTTTCTTGCAAACCAGAAAGAAAAAATCCTAAAATCATAAGGGCAGTTGTTTGCAATGAGCACTGTTGTTGTGCTAACTACGCCTTTTACAGAAGCAGATTCTAGGTTTATATTGTCAAATGTCATTCTGCAGGATGTATTGACATTTTACTTTGTTTTGAAAAAAAAAAAAAAAGTGTGTGTGGACACCTGTGTGTTTGTTTATGCCAGCATAAATGCATGTGTGTTTATAGAATATGGATGAGATGAGCCAGGTAAGTGACATGTCTGAGAATTAGCTGATTTTATATCTGGTAAATAATACATTTCCTGGGAAATCGGATCAACTACTTTTTAGTGCTTCAGTCAGTATGGTAGGACACTATTCCTATTATAAAAAGTTTGCCTTCAGCTGTGGTTTGAATGTGCTGGAATCTCAATTCCCAATACAACTGTGTCAGGAAGTGCGGCCTAATGGGTGGTGTTTAAGTCATGAGGGCTCCAATCTCATGACGGATTTATGTTGGGTATAAAAGGGCTTGATGCTGTGCATTTGATTTTTGTTCTCTTTTTCCCTTTTTGCCTTTCCACCATGGAATGATATGGCAAGAAAGCATGCAGCAGATGTCTTTGCCTTGTTTTTGAACTTCCTAGCCTGAAGAACTATGAGGGCAATGATCTAGTCTCAGGTATTTTGTTATAGCAGCACAAAACAGATTTAAGACACCTCTACTTAGATTTTGTTTTCTTTTTATTTTTATTTTGAAATAACTTATCACTATTAAATACTTGCAAATGAATTTGAAAAATTCCTGTATATATTTGAGATTCTCTAGATGTTAATATTTTACCCCTCTTGTCTCATGATTTATTGTCATTATACCCATGTATATACATATATAGATACAGACACACTTTCATATGCACATACTGATGTATATACATATGCATACACTTATGTATTATATGTACGCATCTGTATCTATATAAATATACAAACATGTACAAAATATATATTTTTAGAAATATTGCTAAGAAAGTTGTAGATATGGCAACACTTTGTTTTTAGATACTTCAGTTTGCATTTTTCCAAACCAGGAATCTTTCCTTAGAAATCTATGTTGTATTTATCAAAGTCATGAAATTCTTATTGATAAAACATTATTATCTAATCCAAAGATTTTATTCAAATTTCACCAATTGTCCCCTAATAAAATATACTTTTTCTAGTATAATGTCCAAACCTAGATCACACATGCACTCCATTGCCTCAAAGACAAGTTTTTTAGACTTCTGTTTTCTTTCATGATCATGAGACTTTTGAAGAGTGATGGTGAGATGTCTTACAGAATGGGCTTCAATTTGGGTTGCCTGATGCTTTCCCATGATTAGCTGCAACAGTGCCACAGAAGCCATGTCCCTCTCAAAGCCGGCTATCATGACTGGATGTTAACAACAGCCTCTTGGTTCAACCTTGATATCAACAAGGTTTTTACTATGATTTTCACTCTTAATTTTGTAGTTAGTAAGAATCCTTCAGATTATTATTTTGAGGCTATATTTCTTATCATACTTTTCTCTAAAATTTATTATCTGTTGATGATTCTTCCCTGAAACTTTTTCTGGGGGGATTGATTTTTTATTTTATTTTACATTTTAGAAATCTCATGCCAGTGCAATTCATTATATGACCTTAGAAGTTATTTGATATTTTTTCCTTGAATAATTAAGAGATTTTTTTTGTCTGAATTTTTGAAACTTATCTTTGTTTTTTAACTAGGAAATGTCTCAGAGTATATTTTTTCAATTTTCACCAGGTTCTCCACTTGTGTTTTTGATATATAGTCTTTTATTTCTGCAGTATTTTCTCAGATATTATTTTAAATATCATTTTTCCATTTTTTGCTTAAATCCTTCAGGGCTCCAAACATACTAATGTTTTTCCTTCCTGTCTTCCATTTCTACCACTTTATCTCTGAACCTTTTTACTTGTTTCTGTATATCATTTTAATTTTTTTGGTTGTTTTCCCATCTCCAAAATTTCTTATTAAGTTTTCACCTTGCAATTTATTCTTCTTATCAAAGACCATTTTCTTTTACTATTTTCCTTTAATTCAATAAACTCACTTTAATTTCTTCTTTCTTTTTTGTCCATTTTTGTCTTTAATTTTTGAATTTCTAATTAAAATATATTTTTATATTTCCAAATGCTTGTTTGAATATCTTCAACTTAGTTTGCAGTGTTGTGTTACATTTTTCTTTCTGCTTGATTTATGGGAGTTTTCATGGGGTGGGGTGTGGAAAAGAAAGAAGGTGTTTCAAGAGTTAAAGAAGTAGATGCAAAATTTTCTAAAACTTTAATAAGGTTCCTAATTCATTGCTATTCTCTGCTAGCAGTATAGCAAATTCTACTCTTTTTACCGAGTTTTTATTTTTCTTGTGGTGTATAAGAATCTGTGAATCTTACAATGTATTCTTTGCTTTGCAAAAATCTAAGATTTCTTCCAACAAATTTTTAAGAGGTCTTTTCCTTCCCTTTTGCTTTTTTCTTCTTTAGAACTTCTGTCCTATAAAATCTGCTACCTAAAATCCCCGGCTAGGAATTCAGTGTTTTCAGCTACTGAAACCTTCTTTTAGTAATTTTGTATTCTTTGTGATCATTCTTCTTTAGAAAAACTTTAGGTCTGGTACTAATTCCCATCTTATCCTTCCATACATAGTGGTTTGGTTTTTGGTTGCCATTGCATGTTATAGACTATTAAACTATTGTGAGGCAAAGTTTTATGCTGGTACTACAAGTAATTTTCACTGGAATTTGGTGGGGTTTTAGTCCACCTTTTAAAATTTACTGTATACATTAGGTGTGAACATTGTGTCTGAAGAAAACCAAAATATTTCTCCCTAAAACGTTGAAGATTGTAGGACTGAAGGTGGTTAAAATGCAGGGAATTTTTTTTTTTTTCTTTCCTCTGTCTTCCTGATGGCAAAGCAGAAATTCACACAACGGAAGGGCCTTTCTACTCTCCTCTCCCCACTCCTTTCCAGCCTGAAGGTGCACTGTGAATCCTTCTTTATGGAGACACCATTAGCAACAGAAACTAGAACACCATAGGAGAGGAGTCTGAGCAATTGGGTTCACTGGTTTATTTCCAGTGAGTTTCCTTCTCATGTTTTCCTCATCTTTTGGTACTGTTTCTCTTTGTTTTCTGATTTCCCTAGGATTTATGGCTCTCTGTTAAAATACTATTTAATACAGAGTTCCAAACCACTGCTTTGAAAGAAACACTTTCTTAAACCAGTTGTTTCTCCCATAACTAGCCTGCTTTTTCTCTTGTTAATCTGTCTTTTGTTATGGTAATCTGACCCAAGTACAGAAGGTTGAGCAAAATTCTGCTTTCCCAATGAAGCCAGAGTCTGACAGGCAGTCAGTATAGATAGGTAAATGGAGTGGAGAAAGTCAATTTTGAGTGAGTCCTGGGAATTTGGAGGAATTGGAATGTTAATTCCTTTAGACCCCTTCCTCCATCCTTATCAAGAACCTGTCCCTGCCTCAACCTGTTGCCAAGGTAACCTGTTCTGGAGGGGCAGGGGGGGATTGTCCCTCCCTATAGGGAGCTATAAAGTTGTTAATTGATGTGTCCTGGGTTGTACCATCCTGCCCTTCCCCCTTCAGCCCATCTGCTTCTCACTTTTTGGCCATCCCACCCACCATTCCTGAGCCTCGTCACTGGGCCTGGTCACATATGTAGGAAGAAGAGAGATAAAGGAAGAGAGTGGGAGAACAACAAAGGAAGCCCAGGACATATAAAAAGGGTAGACCTGCCTTGCTTCTTGGGATACCAGGATACCAGCAATGGCCCCCTTCTCCCTCCTGGGAGAAGTCTACCCCTTTTAAGTAAACCCTGCTTTATATGCTTGCCTCAGAGTACTTCTCTAACGTTCAAACTTCAACATTTGAGGGAGCAGAACTCATCACCGACAACTGAAGTTATCACCATCATGTCTCATAGTTTATATAATTTGCTTTTGTCATGATTCTGTATTATATGGGGAGGATATACAGGCAGGTGCACACTGCAATAGTCTGACTACTAAGAAGTTTTCTCCCTCTTGTCTTTAACAACCAACATATATCGTTCATTTTTTTTTTTTTTTTGTTTTACATTTGTTTGAAGTATTAGTACCTATGTATATGCATTAACATCTATGTCCTCATTTATATAGTTTTTATTCTTCTAAGACTTGAGGGGAATTAAGCTATGTTTGTTCCTTTCCATTTTCTGACTTTTGGCATTAAGGGAACTCTCTTTGCAGCACAGGATTACTGACTTTTTTTTTTCTCTCCTTATTCTCCATTGAATATCCAGAAAATAACAAGAGACACATTGCAGTATCACAAATATCAAGAGGACACTTCTTTGCCCCTGTATGATCCTGATTTCTATGCTATGGATAGCCTTGCTATGCCATCTTGGCCCATAAGAGCAAGTGTCAGTTTTTCTTTCTCATGTTGGACTGAAACCAGACCTTTTAACCCATCAGGAAATAGAAGTCAGGCCAAGCACACCCTCTTGGGCTTTGAAAAAGAGAGGAAACATTATGGTCAAATTTATTTTCTCAATCTCAGCGATGACTTGATATGGACAAAACAAACAAACAAAAACTAGGAGTAAATAAAATAGAATATATCTGCCAGACAAGCTACTAGTAAAACCCATAAAATAGAATGTCCATACAGAAATTGAAAATCTTCCTGATGCAAGTATTCTTTTCTAGATTTCATTCACAGGATAAGATGAGAAAACTCATATTATACAATGTTTTGGTCAAAAGAAGTCTTCAAAAATCATGCATACCAATTCCAATTTCATGTAAGAAAGTAGTAATGACAAACATAAAAACATCCAGTATAATTTACTGAACATTGATATAACTGTTACTGTACTAAGGGTTTTTGCATACATTATGTTTATTAGTCTTTACAATAACCTATTGAAATACATTGGGGTGGATATTATTTTTTCCTTATTTTGTTCCATTTTGTGTTACTTCCTTCTTAATAGAATTGCCCATGTACTTTGGATGACTCTGTAGTAGATGCTATTAGCATCCAAAAATATCCATGTAATATCATCTAATAGTAACAAGTTTCTCTCTCTATTACACTTGGATTGGCAATCTGAATAGTCCTGACTAGTGAAATATAAGCAATGAAATGTACTCTTTTTGGACTCGAGGAAATATACAGCTAAGTGTTCAGTGTGCCTTCTCCATATCCATTATCTCTTTTCCCCTTCTCTGTTGGTTGAACAATGTCAGGGTGACTTGAAATTATAAGAGTAATTACAAGAGTAGCTCCATAATATTGAAGCATCCTGATACCTAAATCATTGTTTAAAAGACAGTTGCTAAATCTAAATTGAGCTAAGAAATGAACTCATTTTGTGCAGTCGCTAAGACTTGAAGGTTTATTGGTTACATGGCATTGCCTATTCATTATTGAATCATAGAAAAATCTATACTAAGGGTGGTGTACTGTCATAACAATAATGAAAACCCTAAACCGTATGGCATTGGGTTATGAGTCAGAAAGCAGTGGATAAGAAAACTGAGCTGAGCTTGGAAACTTGGTGATTGTATTAAGTGAAATAATCCAGACCCAGAGAGATAAATACCACATGTTCTCACTCATGTGTGAAGACTAAACGGTATACCTCAGAAGAGTGGAGTGCACACTAGTGGTCACCAGAGACTGGGAAGGGCAGTGGGAAGGGAGGCAGCAAGAAATCAGATTGGTGGGGGAGGGGCAGTGAGCTAGGCAGCAAGTCCCAATCTCCAACAGCACAGAAATGAGGCAGTGAAGGAAAAGCAGAAAGACATGGGCGACAAAATAAATGCTCTAAGACTCAATATTTCAAAGTATGAGACCTGGAGAGACTTGAAGATTGGTTACCACAGCAGAAAATAAGTTCATAGTCCCTCCCCTAACCTGAACTCAAATGTGGGAATGAGAAGAGAAAGTGGGGGTGGGGAGGAGAGAGAAAGAGGAGTGAAAATTTCTTAAGCTCACACTCTTAAAACATTTGGAAAGATAGACAAAATTTAAAGCACTACAGAACTAGCAGGATCCTTTAAAAAGAGCAAAAATTTTAAAAATTAAAAACAAACAAAAAACTATGCCAGGGTTTGTAGCCATCTTGTGGACCCTCAGCTGACCAGTCACCCACTTAAATCAACATTGCATCTTCCCACTCCCAGACAGCTGCAAATTAAACCACAGGGAAGTCCCCTGTAGTGGGACAACGTAAGAATCAGGCCAGAAAGAACTTCTAGAAGGACACTACTAGCTGAAAACCCCCTCTCCCTTTCCCTCACCACAAACAAGGGGAACTGGCTGGTAGGGACTCTTTCCAGGAAGTGCACCTAACCCTGCTCAGCCCCTGCAACTCAAGCAAGGTGGAAAGTTCTGCACAGCATCTGCTCCATTCAGACAGAGACAACAGTGAAGCAGCTTTGGCCCTGACCAGAGGAAAGGGTATTCACCAGGTTCCAATCACTGACATTAGGGGAGGCAATGTGGGAAGTCTAGGGATGGTCCCCAGGATCATACAGCCATACCTGAAAGTAGCTGCCTGAATATTCTGACATAAAGACCTTGTTCCCAGATGGTAGCAGCCTGGACAGAAGGCTGCTAGGATAACTTTCCTGAATACCCCAGGAAATGTAAGCTGAAGCCAACTACAAAAACAGCCAGAGGGAGATCAGTTAAGGCAGAAAATGACCAGAGCCAAGACAATAGGAAGTGGTTACTCCCAGCTTTAACTGGTGCCTAGCCTGACCCCTGGTCAGTGAAAGGGCATTGTTTGAATACTGGTGGTGTGACCCGAAAAGCAGAATCCATGGGAAGGAGAGGTCTTCTCCCTTTTATGTCTAAGGTCTTCTTTTGTTCCCTACATTTCTGTCCTTCATTTTGCTTATCTCCCTCTATCCTGCATGTGATGGGGGATGCCCAAAAGGAGGAAGACAGGTGGGCTGATGGGGTGGGGAGGAGTGATCTGGACAGGATGGGTCTAGGGTGATTTGGTTAGCATCTCCCTGTTTGCTGGGAGCTGCTTCATTAACAGTTGTTTGGGTTGGGTCCAGGCCTTTTAATCTCCCAGGTGTTGTTCTGGTTTCCCAGGCTCCGATCAACTCCATTTTCTTTATTAGACTTGATATTAGACATGATTTACCTAGCTACACTAACTACCTATCTTTAAATCTGGATTTAGTGGGACCTGGTAAACAGAGAGAATCAACACCCACTATTCACAACCTGGGCCAGTGGA
Organism: Tamias sibiricus; assembly: GCA_025594165.1. Classification (NCBI taxonomy): domain Eukaryota; kingdom Metazoa; phylum Chordata; class Mammalia; order Rodentia; family Sciuridae; genus Tamias; species Tamias sibiricus. Next base: position 122,198,615 of record CM046657.1, on the reverse strand, counting down.
GACTGGAGCCCAGGTGAACCACCTGTGTCCTTCCATTACAGTACCCCAGAGTGCTGTCGGGTGGGGGTATACTTCTGCACCACAAAACACCCATGGAAAACTCACAACCAGAGTTCCTGCATTCACAGACAGCCACCAGGATCTTCACCACCGGGGAAAGGATCCTTCCTATAGAGGAGGGCAGGTACACAGACCCACAGTAATCACAGGGACACTCTGCCAACACACAACAGTGAACCCTCCAAGCAGTCAGCTGCTGGCCCCTGAGCTGAGAAACCAGAAGCTGCTGGTAGGAGGTTCCTTGCAACTAGGGAATTGGCTCTTGTGCCTCTGCAAGTCTGGAGAGATTCACAGCCAGACTGATGGACCTCAAAATGTCCAAACTCCAGGGAAATCCAAACCAAGATTCAACAAGAATCTTCTTCACCTTGACATGGTTTACTATAAATAATTCTAACATCATCTTTCAGCATATAAACAACACTTTAACTTGGATGATAATTGTTATCCTAATAGCCAGCACTGTACTTTCAAACTCTTTTAATGTATTCCATCTAATGGCTTAAAGTGTTATTTGGAATCTATCTTTCTATCTTTGTTTTCATAGTGCTAGTTTAGTTTACACTTGCTCCCCTTACTCCCTATTCATACTCTTGTATTATCTGCTACTACCCCAAATACCCATCATTCATCTATTTCTCCTTTGAAACTTTGAGTGAATTATTCTTTTATATCATTTTTTCTCTCTCTTTCTTTTTTTCCTCTCCTATTTTCCTAGTCTTTTTTCCTCCTCACTTTAACCCTCATTTAAGGTTATAGTAAGTTTACTAAATTTAGCAATTAATTTTTTGACCTATTCCAGAACTTCATTAGAAGTTTATACCTGGATTTGAAGAACCATAAAGAACAATAACAACAAGTTGTTGTTTCTTATAAGGTTGACTAAAACAAGGGTTGGCTCTTGTGATTATAGTAATCACAAGATTATAGCTCTGAAGTGATTGTAGTAAATAGGACTCAGTGTCATCTCTTAAAGTGATTCTGATATTGGGATCAGCAGAGGCCACACATTGACTTAAAATATTATTATCTGGATATTCACCCAATCCAAGGCTCTTAAGAAGAAGAAGCTGACAAGGTAGTTCTTCACTTACAAGAAGTGAGAACTATACCAACAGATAGGCAGACACACAAACAATATTAAAAAGCAAGAAAACAAACCATCCCCAATAGCCTATAATGTTTCAACTGACTTCATCAATGCCACAGAGGAGGAGATGTCAGAGAAAGAATTTAGAAAGTTCATAAAGTGTTTTTAAAGCTAAGCGAATGTGTAAGTAAAAAGCAGTTATAAAACTTATTTGGAAAAATAAGAAACCTAGAGTAGCCAAAGCAATCCTTAATTAGAAAAGTGAAGTAGGGTTCATCACAATACCAGACCACAAATTATACTCAAGAGCTATAGTAACAAAAACAGCATGGTAATTTCACCTAAACAGGCATTGAAACCAGTGAAAAAGAATAGAAGACACAGAGACAAAACTATATGAATGCAGTTATCTCATATTTGACAAAAGTGCCAAAAACATAGGTAGGAGAAAAGATAGCCTTTTTAAGAAATGATGCCAGAAAAACTGGAAATCCATATGCATTAAAAGGAAAGTTAACCCCTATCCCTCACTGTTGGATTCCGGGCAGGGAGGTAGAAGGCCACACCTCCCCAGGTACTTTTTGAAAAGACTACCTTTCCCAGGTGCCCTTGCTGCTGCCTCCTGACCGCCGGCAGCCTATGGAGACACTTGCCCCCAGGGGTCTCCCTGACCACTACTCTGGTATTTAAGCCAGCTCCCGACTGAAACCTCTCTCTGTTCATGCCTGTCCCTGTTCCCGTGCGTCCCTTTCCCCCCCCCTTCCCTACCCCCCTTCCCTTCCCTTCCTTTCCCTACCCTTCCCCACGTGGCACCCCAATAAACCCTTTTATTTCACTAACACGGTGTTCCCAGCTAAGTTAACTTTGTTCAGCATTTTCTAACACTCACCCTGCACAAAAGTCAAATCAAAGTAGATGAAAGACCTAGGGAACTAGAGCAGAAACCCTGCAAATGCTAGAAGAAAATGTAGTCCCAATAATCCAACATGTCATATCAGGAACTAACTTCCTTAACAAGACTCCTAAAATGCAAGAAGTGATATAAAAACTAAATAAATGGGATGGCATCCAATTTAAAAAAATATTCTTCAAAGTAAAGGAAATAATTAAGAGCACAAAGGAGAGCCTACAGAGTGGGAGAAGATCTTTGCCACCTGCTCCTGAGGTGGAGCATCAGTATCCAAGATATACAAAGAACTCAAAAACTTAACAACAACAACAAAAAACAATAATAACAAACAATAACCCAATCAATAAATGGGCAAAAAACTAAACAGACACCTCTCAAAAGAAGAAATATGAATGGTCAATAGATATTTGAAAAAAAAAATCTTCAAAATCTCCAGCAATTAAGGAAATGCAAATGAAAACTACATTGAGATTTCATCTCACTCCAGTCATAATGGCAATTATCAAGAATACAAATAATAATAAATTTTGGTGAGGATGTGGAAAAAAAGGTACACTCATGCACTGCGGGGACTGCACATTAATCCAACCACTCTGGAAAGAAGTATGGAGATTTTTCAAAAAATTAGGAAGGGAACAACTATATGACCCAGCTCTCCCACTCCTCACTATATATCCAAAAGATTTAAAATCAGCATACTACAGAGACTCAGCCACATTAATTTTATAGCAGCAAAATTCACAATATCCAAACTATGGAGCCCACCTAAGTGTCCTTCAACAGACGAATGGATGCAGAAAATGTATTATATATACACAATGGAGTATGGCTGAGCCATAAAAAAATAATCACTGGCCAGGCATAGTGGAACACACCTATAATCCCAGGGGCTTGTGAGGCTTAGGCAGGAGTATTGCAAGTTTAAAGCCAGCCTCTGTGACTTAAAAAGACCCTAAACAACTTATCAAAACCTGTCTTGATATTAAATAAATAAATAAATAAGGTTGTGGATGTAGCTCAGTGGCTAAGTGCCCCTGTGTTTAATCCCTGGTACCAAAAAAAAAAAACAAAAAAAAAAAAAAAAAAACAAACAAACAAACAAAAAAACACCATTATGGCATTTTCCAGTAAATCCATGGAACTAGAGACTACCAATTCTAAGTGAAATAAGCCAGTCCAGAAAAGTCAAAGGTTGAATGTTTTCTTTCATATGTGGAAGCTAATCCAAAATAAGGAGGTTAAAAAAATAAAGAAAAGATAAGTAGATGACAGGAAATAAAGGGAAGAGAGGAGGAATGGGATAAGGGAAAGTGAGTGTAATGAATCTGACCTAACTTTCCTATGTACATGTATGAATATATCCAGTGAAGTTCATCATCATGTAGACACTAATGTAAAAAATGTATATAGATAATCAAATAGCAGAAATATCAGTAGAGTAGAGGGAAGGGAATAGGGGAAGGGAATAGGGGAGGGGAAGAAGAGGAAAAGTGGAAGTACTGGGGATTAAATTAGGACCAATTATATTTCATGTTTTGCAATTATGTCAAAATGAATCCTAATGTTTTCTATAAATAAAAACAATCAACAAGAATGGAAAATAAATTAGAAAAGGATCATCAAAACATGGTTAAAGAGGAGGAATTGGTTGTTTTTCTATAGTACCATGGGATAACTATTAGCTATGACAATGTATAATTTATTTCAAAATAACTAGAGGAGTATGAAAGTACTCAACATACAGAAATTACCATACTGTACTCCATAAATAGGTATGAACATTATATTTCAATAACAAAAGAAATGGAGAAAAAAGGGACGTCAGCTATAACTAGAAAGATAGACCAAAATTGTTAACTCTAGAAGATGTTGGGAAGCAGACTGTCAATCTTGCCTGCTAACTACCATTGTTACATTTATCAAAGTACCACAGAAAAAAAATAATATTAAGAAATAATTGGATGATTTGCAGGCAGAAATAAATAGAATAAACAAAGTCTAGACATTCAGACCCTTTTGCATGGTTGAAAATTGTCCTATTTCTAGTCTCAGAACATTAAGATTTGGTTTAAAAAATATATTGAGAAACCAAGGCCCGGTAAAACTTCTCAGTTGATTAAAGTGACTCAGGGCACAACTTCTCTGTGGGAAAACAAGAAAAAAATTACTCAGGGTAAAAATCAGATTAACAGTGTGGTCTTCTCATCTCCCATTCCAGATAGCCTTAGGGAAGTAGTTTTTAAACTGCAAAAAGGAGTTAAGGAAACCAAATCAATCAGGTTCTAGAATTATATCTGAAAAATAACTTTGCTAATGTTTCCTGGCCATGGAACTGAACAGAAGCAAATGGATCAAAGATCTAATAATTGTTTTAGGAAATTGTATTAGGAAAACAAATAAACAAACCAAGCAGTATGGACAACATAGGCTTTGATTTTTGACTCTTAACAGAACCCTGGGGATCACCAAAGGTTCACAGTCAGGAGGCCAGGCATGATGAAGAATCTTTAAAGAGCATGTGCTTCACAAGGTCCAGTGTGGATAAAGCTACAAGGTTAAAGAGAACAGCAGAAACTCCAAAAGAACAGAGCCAGGAGCACTGCTGAACAGGGACTGGGCATTGCCCAGAAAGCAATGTAGAAAACATCCTCTACCACCTGGGTATGGAAATTCCACGTTTCTAGACTCTCAAATTTTCAGAATATAAATAACACTTAGTGTCCATTGTATTTCTCCTTCTTTGCTATTCTACACATGTGTATTCAGTATGATTATTCATCCAGATGCATTGTATATTGAATGTGTATTTGGAGAAACAGATAACTCTTTTAGTTTATAGATTGGCAGTCTAGGCAGGGACTCAAAGAACTCTGACGAAGAAGCCCATGTACCACAAAGATTTAGTGCTGGATATAAGAAATCAATGATATCTTGGGTTGTCTCTTGAGGAATGGGCAAGTGTGTTTTATGTAAGTGAAGAAGAAAGAAAAGGGACTTTAAAAATGAGTTCAAAAACCGTTATTACTCACTACTCATTTCTCAGACTCCCCTGTATTTGAATTTGCCATTTGACCTGTTTTGACAAACGTAATGTGAATGGAAATGATGGTAGTTTGTGCGTATGATACCTTCTCCAACCTTGTTTGTTCCTCCCATATGCTGAACTGTTAAATGAAGGGAGCACAGGACAGGACGCTGCAAAATGGAGGAGACACAAGACTGAAGTAGCCTGAGACTTCAAGTCACAGCTTAGAGAACAGTTGTTTAACCAAAATGAAACTAGAAATAGCTTCCATTACATGGAACCTCTAAGATTTCACCATCTCTACTATCACTGTAGCAGAGCTCCTACTATCTTGACTATTAAGAATTATAAATTTGGTTCCAGGTCAAGGCTTGGGTCCCTGCTGACCTAAGACTGTCATCACATTGTATTCCCATGACCTTAGTTACTTCTTTAAGGATGTCAGGTGAACTTGGTTGGAAAGCTTGACAGAGGTTCCATCTCTCTTCTGGTTAACAAATTGTAGCTACATGAACCCTGAATCTGCAGTAGCTATTTTGTCACCATGAAGGAAGCCAAATTTAGGATAAAGTGACACTGTGGGAGACCACATGGAAAAGAAATGAAACTGGGTTCTTGATGACATCATTGAGCCACTGAATCAAACAAACCATGGCAACTATTCTAACTGTTTTTCAAGATACATATAAGCTGATGCAACATTTTATGGTTTAAGGCAGTTAGATACAACTTTCTATTGCTTGCAACTGAATAATAATAAAATTATGTATTGTAATCACATCTATTTTAGTGATGAGGAAATTAAGGAATGGAGTTTATCTAAGTTGTTTAGCATCATGTAATCATTAAATGGTTAAATCAGGAGTCAAATCCCAAACTGTCCAACTCTTTTTGCAATATGCTGAATGTTGATTCAAAAACAGCCAAAATAATAATAAAAAAAATAAACAACCTAGAACAAAAACAGCATTCCTTTGTCCTAAGATATTATTCTTTCTGGAAGGCTTGCATCTATTTTCAGCAAGCCAAATTAGAAAATTGATTCCTCTTTTCAAGTCCTGATCATCATAGAGGGGCCTCTATTACCCTTGAAGGAGTGCAGACATAATAACAGGCCCAGTGATTATTGGACTTGAGTTCGCCACCCTTGCTCAAGAGGAACTATAGAAATGGGAACATGCTGTGGAATCTGTGAATGCAATATCTAAAAACAGCCATCAGCTGTGTCTGATGAACATCTGGGCCCTGTTTCTGCCGGGTGGGAGGAGGTACATGGCCACGTCAGTTACTGCATTTCGTAAAAATCAATAACCCAAAACTTCAGGTCAGCATGTTTAACAAAAACAAATCTTTTACCTCCAGGATGTGAATGCATTTTAAAGAATATGCGCATCTGTAGGTATTTGATAGGAGAATAGTGAATATATGTATTTTTCCATGGGTGGGTGGTTTTAAGATTAGAGGTTCTTGCTGATCACTGGGAATCACAGGAAGATGCATGTGTGGGGTTAGGTAGCTTGACTGTGACAAAAAGTTATAATAATTAAGCAGATGCCTTGTTCTAACACCACATTTTAGAAGCCGAAGATTCCCCAGATTTATATAATAAAAGTATTCTCAGATTAACAAATATTTTTTGCTGTTGATTGACATGTTTTTAAATTTTTTTCTATAAGTATAAAGAGAAATCCACTGTACAGATTCAAAGAATCATCTGTGACTCTTGCCCCTACACTTTTAGTAATATTGCCTCTAACTCTCGCTATTCATTATCCCATTATGCCACAGAAAGAAAAGAACAAGTGGAAGCACTTTACAGATGCTGCACATTTCTGAAATGACATATTAGCAGAATTCCAGATTCATCAGCTATCAGAGCTGGAGAGATCTCCAAGTTGAGGTAGCACAGTGAAGTACTTGAAGTCATTTACTGTTTCTACTTCAGATGGGACACAACAAAGTCAGCCCCCCACCCACAAAAAGAGCAAAAACCACTGCAGATCTTGCTGTTTCACAGCAAATCTTGCTGCTCAGATCATCTGGATGTATGAGCACACACAAGCCACGAACATTCTTATTCTTATCCTTCATTCATCAAATGGGAGAAGTTTTTTTTTTTTTTTTCCTTCCAGGTCTCATTTATTGGATTCTAGTCACTCTAACATAACATGCCTCCAAGGACTGCTCAAGGAATCAGGATTGCCATTCTCAGCTCTCAGGCTGGAAGGGGTGAATGCTGTATCCTATTGACCTACAATAATGGAGAGCTGAATTGAATGTGTCTTATTCTGTCCCTAAGAATTCTCATGAGAATTAGAGTCTATCCATTGCCTGAATAGGTCTATGTGAACTCAAATTGACAGGAAAGAAGACCAGAAAGCAGAGAGGAAGGGGAGAAAGATGGAACATTTGGACAAAAGAACACAAGTACCTCTCTGCTTTGCCCAGTTCCTACCAGTACAAGGAAGAAGGTAATACAACAGAGCAAGGTAAGGCTTTTCTTCTCTGTGGGTTATGGCATCATGTATAGAAGTTTGCCTAGGCGTGTCAAAGGACGAACAGGGTCAGAGAACCTGGGCACTAATTTGAAAGAGAAGCTCCTCCAGTCATCCTGTCCTCAGAAGAGGACATAGCAGGCAAACTCCTGCCTTGAACCAAATCCAATCTGACACCTGTTTTTGTATTAACAAAAATTAAATTAAATTTGGAAAAAAATAACATCAGAAGAACAATAGTTCATGACAGGAGAGGATTCTACAAAATCCACATTTCAATGTTTATTTCTTAGAATCCAGCCATGCCCATTCCTGTCCTGTGGTAGCCTCCATGCTGGTGACAGATGACCTATGACCTACACAGCCTAAAATATTTATTCTTTGCTATCTTGCAGAAAAATTCTGTAGACCCACTGACACCAGCCATAATCTCTTAAGAAGAAGTGAGATAGTGAAGCAATCATACATATATGTGAAGGTGTAAGCACATGAAAGTCTGGATTTATCTAGAGCACATTCTAAGAGGGCTTTTCTCTTAAAAGATGATGCCCATCTTATGGTACCAAAATATGCTAAGTTGGGAGATTATTCTGATTTGCTTATTTGGTTATTTCCTCCTCTAGCATGCTTTATTAAGAAACTACTGCATTCAAAATATACTATCCCATGTTGGGGGTGGGGTTAAAGGCAGCATAATTGTGCTTTTGTTAAATGTTTGACCACCTGGATTTTCTCAAGTACAGTGCTTTCAAAGCAGTCATTTTCCCCTCAAGCTATATAGAGTATCTCTCTGATAAAGGCATATGAGTTCTTCCTCTTTCAGTTGTAAAATAAAGGGTAAATATTCACCACATAAGTATCAATCTCTTGTAAGTATGACAATAACAACAATATTAGTAATCCCCTAGCAGTTTTCCAAAAAATGGGTCCTTGATTTTTTTTCATTCTCAATGTACAGATGTTAGTTTGCCTCTGAAGAGCCCTCTTTTGTGCAGGAAGAACTTTTATATGCATCAAACCATTTATCTATTGAGGTAGGTACAGTTAGTGTTTCAAGAAGTTCCCATTTCAGTTTCCCTAATTCTAATGTCAATACCTCTTCTCTTGGAAACTGAAAAATTACTTATTTTGTATTTGAGCTTCACTTTTTATTCTAGTTAAGAAAAGAAAAAATAAAGGGAGAAAATTTGAAAAACCCTAGGAAAATATATTCTTGAGAACTGTTAACTGTTGCTGAGGACTAGAAAAATTATAACTTCTCTGAGCCAGTGACTCCAATTTGGACAAACCAATAATTCCCTTTTAGGTTTTGAATACTATACATTTTTATTTTTAAATTCTGCTTTGCAAAACCAAAGGAAGACAGATGATGTGCTATAATAAAAAGGGAGCTCAGTTTGGCTGCAGAACACCTGGCCAGATCAAGTTCTGCTCGCTCACTAATGAGCTGAGTGTCCCTCCATTTCTGAATCTCTGAACCCTGTTATTTTGGGAGGAGTGCCTTAAAAGGAGAGTGTCAAATTAGTTATATTCTAAATTACTTCCAGGGTTAATGCTCTGAGATTGTATAAATTCTTTTCTTGGTATTTTTGAATCAGTGCTAAATTTGATAAAAGGTGTCTTTTTTTACCCAGGAATTATTATATTTAGGTCATGAAATTTCTTTTATAATGATATTAAATATAAAGTGTGTTTTCTTTGCATAAATACTACTTTGTGATAAGGCAAAAACATGTTTGTTAGACCTGATATATTTCATTCTCTAATGAAATGGGGGGAACTGGAGTAGGCCTCTGTTGCCCCTGGTTCTACTTTCTCATGAAATGGTCTCACTCTCCCCTGACCCACAGAGCCAGAGTCAAAGTGGTTGTTTTAGGTTTAAGTACATTCTGCTTTGTGGCTTCTTTTCTTGTGGCATCTTCTTATCTGTTGTTTAAATTTTAGTCAGTGGAATGTATATCTGCCTCTTGCCTTCCTAATTAGATGTTGAGCCCCTGGGTAGGAGGCACCCCATGTCTTGTACTCTGAATCCTCAGGGTACTGATTATAATGCTTAGTGTGTGCAGAGCTAGTGCTCTGGAGCCGTAGTCCCAACTAATCAACTTCCACTTACTAATATGTATTCAACAAATTGAGTGGACAGGCATTAATCAATGCCAGCTTAAAAAAATCCTAGAAATAAAACTATTTAAAATATTTCCTCAACACCCAAATATTGTTAATGTTTATATAATAAACTTGTTATGATTTCTCTTAAATGTAACATATTGTTGTTGAGACACTTGATAATAACAATAAATGTTAACCAAATTAATATCCCCCATCCTTGGGATAATACATCTGTGCAAAATTTTCAATTCCCTATTTTTCCTCAAATGATATAACCAAAACATAAATATTAAAGAAAGGGTCCACTGCATTGTTTTCTAAATTTGTTACTTTATTTTTAGCTCTCGTTAAAATCCGTATATTGATTCATTCGTGCTGTGTTTTAGCTCTGGGATTTAGGGCAACACCTTGACATAAAGACACCTGGAGGCTGGTCTTGTAAGCAAAGAAAAATTTGGTTTGAAAATTGCTGACTTTTAAATTATTAACACAAAAGCACACCAGGAAAAGAAGGGTTTCCTTAGCAAAATGCTAGAATCACAGCCCTTTCTCTTGAAATTGTCACCATTCCATGTGAAAGATTGTTTGATGTTGCTGAGGTTGAAAAACACCACTCATTTATTTTTTTAATTTTTTTTTTTCCTGAAGAAAAGCCTTTGTTTCGCAGTTTGATATTTTTCATGAATAATTGGAGACTGGGGAAATTGAAAAGGATTTTTGTTCCTGGCTGAACTGAAGTGGTAAACATTCTTAGAAATCAAAACCTGCAAAGAAGCAAGTACTTTTTTTCCCCCAACTGTTTAAACATAACCTGAATATTGGGAGGCAGAGAGAGAGAGAGAGAGAGAGAGAGAGAGAGAGAGAGAAGAAAAAACCTACAATAGCAATGGGGTTTCTGCTCCATACTATATGAAACTAACAGCGAAGTGTTTATCCAGGTGACTGTAGTCTATTTACAATGCAATAGCTATTATTCCAGAGAGTGTTTCCTCCCTGGGCTAAGGATAATCTCTATGGCTCACTTAAATAGATATTCAGTCTTATCAAAGCTTACAAATATGGGCATTGTGTCTTGTCATTCACAACATTGCTTTGTTTGAGATAGGAACCAATTTGTGCTACCTTTCTACTCTCTGCAGGTCAACTTAATAACTGATAATAAATAATACTTACATACATACATCTATACATTTATAAGAACAGTTAGTATTAAAATATACCAATTTGTCAGGTATGTGAAGTACTACATGGCTAATGGTTTGAGTTAATCTTCACAACACCCTTCCAAAATAATCATCATCTGGCAACTTTAGTTCTAGCATGCAAAGGAGGGATTTGAAATTTTCCTCCAGGACAGATGCTATCTTTAGTAGAGCCAGAATTAAGCTTTTCTTGGAGTTGCCACCTCATTCTTGGGATGCTTTAAAACCTAGATGAGGGAATTGGACACACTTAGAAGTAGGAACATGGCCAAGTAAACATTGTTTAATACTGGATGACTGATATAGGCAATGTCCAGAGAAGAGGTTGCTCATTTAGAGTAGGAACAAGGTGGGTGGCTCAGTAGAAGAGCTTATGGAAATGGAAGTAGGACTAGTAAATCACCTTGTGGATTTGCAAAAGAGAATGTAGTATTTTGAAGTAGGTGAGGAGGGAGAGAGGAGTGCTGCTAAAGAGGCTTGTGTCCTTTTCTCTGAGTGATAGGATGCAAAGACCATCTCATTTGTACCAGCCATTTCAACCCTGTATCAGAAAAGAACCTCAAGGTAAACTCTCTTAACAAAATGTTCATTCTAGTCCTGCCTATTTGCCTTGACCTGCAGATAGCAGGTGAAGTGAGAAGCAGGTGAAATTTAATGATTTGGTCTTATTATAGCTCTTTTTCTTTTTGGGGCCAAAGAAGAAGTGAGCCTGGTGGGGAAGTACATTGGAAGGTATGAAAGGGAGGCAAAAGGACTTCATGTTGTATTAAAACATACCAAGGGCAGGGTTGACTTTGGGGGTCCCTTGGAGAAGTTCTGGTTGGCAGGATTTCCAAGAAAACTATAAGAGTAGAGGGGAAAGAAGTAGGATCTTTAGGCAGGGCACAGATGACAAGTGGAACTTGTGCAGTCCAGGTCCAAGCTACTGAGTTGGATTTATGACTTTAGAAATTCATAAACAAGCATCTGACACTAAGCAACTCATTTCAGGACTTTTACACCAGAAAAGAAAATGAGAAGTAGAAAGTAAGATGTTTAACCAAAAATCAAACCAAGCCAAACCAAAAGAACAACAAAAACAAAAAACAAAATACAGCTACTACAGTAGGTTGAGCATCACTAATCTGAAAATCTCAAATCTGAAATGCTTCAAAGTCTGAAAGCTATTGAGTGTAGACATGATGCCACAAGTAGAAAATTCCACAACAGGAAACTTTGCTTCATGTGCAAAAGTATTAAAATTATTGTATAAAATTATATGTATAGACTATATGTATAAGGTATATATAAAGCATGAATGAATTTCATGTTACATCCACAAGATATCTCATTATGTTGTGTACATATTCCCAAGTAAAATAACAACAACAACAACAACAACAACAACAACAACAAAAACCCTCATAATCTGAAACACTTTTTGTTCCAAACATTTCAGGTAAGATATTCAGTGTATAGGAGGGATTCAGGCATAGACTGTCTTGGTTACATGAAGTACACTTCTGGTATTAATTCAGTCATAAGACAAAGGCATGTGAGAACGAGGAATAAAAATGTCTGGGTGCCCCAGAGATACAACCTAACAAGGAACAGTCTCAACAGTCTGAGATTCCCACAGAAGGAGGAAAGAAGCAGCACCAGAGAAGTGCCCAGACTGGCAGCCTAAGAATGACTACCAGGTTTCATACATGTATGATTCGGGGTTAGGTTGAGGCTGGATCTGATGTGGGGAAGCTTTAATATCTTATAAGGAGATCATGGACTCCTGGAAGACAAGCTTCATACCTTATGTAGTTATTTATTTATTTCAAATTGAACCCAAGGGTGCTTAACTAACTAACTAAACCATATCCCCAGCCCTTTTTACTTTTAAAAAAAATACCTTTATATTTGTTTTTATTTTTTATGCGGTGCTGAGGATTGGACCCAGGGCCTCACATGTGTGATGCTGGAACTCTATCACAGAGCCACATCCCCAGGTCTTTATATTTTTTATTTTGAGACAGGGTCTTGCTAAATTACCTAAGGCCATGCAAAGTTGCTGAGGCTAGCTTCAAACTTGCAATCCTCCTGCTTCAGCCTCCAGGGCTATAGGGATTAAAGACATCCACCAAAATGTCCAGCATTATTTGATTTTTAATATCCCTGAGAACTAACATGAGAATTTGTTCAGAGTCAATGATTTTTAATTTGTTGGTAGAAAAAAAGAAAAGAATTGAAGAGAAAATATAGGCAGGCATAAAAATGGTAACTATAGTGGAATGAAACAGACATTATTACTGTATGTATATATGTGACTACATGACCAATATGTTCCTACAACATGTACACTTTGAAAAATGAGAAATTATATCCCACCTATGTATGATATATCACAGTGCATAAATGCATTCTACTGTCATGTATAACTAATTAAAACAAATTTAAAAATTACAAAAACAAGGTAACTAGAAATAATGTGCCCTTTAAGGAAGAGAAATTTTAAAAAAAGGCTTCTTCTAAGGAAGAAGTTCTCTAAGTTTTCTACCTGCAGGATGACTCTGCTAGTTGAAATCCAAATGGCATGACTTTGATGGAGAAATGTATGTATTCAGTGAGAAACTTTTCATCTATATGCATGACCTCATGGGAAAGATAGCCCATAGCATTGACAGCACTGATCTATCAGGCAATGGGTACAGCTGACAGGACACCTGGACCAGCCATCACTGGCATAGATGTTGCAGTCCTGGAAATCTGTGCCCCATTGCTAGAGCAGAGAACCTAGTTTGTGAGCATGTGCAAATCCAAATTTACAGTTGCATATTGTTATTCATAGGGAAGAAGGAAGGAAACTAGAGAAAAATAACCCCAGAAAACAAAGCAAAGGAATATGTCCAAAGTCTAACTAAAACAGAGAAAGTTCTGAAGAGAAATGAAATTTATTTCAGAAAGACTAATATGCCAACACAAAAGCCTCTTTTGTGACAGTGCAAAAATCCTTAAATTTTGCACAGCTCCCACATGGGGGAGAGGTTTCCCCTCCAGAAGGAAGGGCTGACTGAGGAATAAAAGTTAAGCAAATAGTACTACAAAATAACCACAAGACACAGAAATATAGTTTCAGAGCAGGAGCAGCCGGGCCAAGCTGACCAGACTGGTGCAGTTCCTAACAATGAAAGGAGCCCAGGATTGCTTTATTTATATCAGCACAGATCAAAGGGTTCCAATTGAAGGTTCTTTGCTAAAACAGGATAGAGGTGGGGGGCAGGTAGGCTGCTTGGTTCCTAACAGGTCATGCCCATCTCTGGTGCTGTTGGACCTTTTGGCAGAGCTGAGTGGGAGTTCATGTGCAACCGGCCAACTCCTCCACAGGATTGAGGCTGTGCATTCCCACATACCAGATCTCCCCCCTCAATGGCGTCAATGCTGATCTGGTCCACACACATTTCACTGGTGGCTTCCTGCATTTATGAAAAGGAGTGCCTGAGCCCCACCCAGCTCAGTCTGCCCCTTCCCATCTATCGAAGTGGTCTCCCACGGACAACACCTGTGAACTTGTAGGAAATGCAAACGTTTGTCCTCAACCTGGAAGCTACTGAATAAGAAACTCTAGGGACAGGGCTCAAAAATCTGACCATGATTCACTCTGAAGTCTAAGACACAGGGTCCAATCTTTGATCAAGGGGATTAGTTTATTTTGAACTCCTCTCAGTCTGAATCATTTGAGGTCCTTCAACAGAAGAGATACACACAGTAGATCCAGTGTCAAGGCCACATCATCATTTTTTTGCAATAAAGGCTTTTGTGACACTGTGGGGAAAATCTTGGGGATGATCCTGACTGTAAAGAATTATGCTGTTCAAATTACTGTGAAACAATATAATTTATAAAAAATTAGAAATACAATTCATACAGATATAATTAGTACATGTCAAAGATCTAGCCAGTCCATTAATTGATGAGGAAACAAGTAAGATGGTAAAACTGAGGAATAGGACATTTATAGATGTTTAAAAATACAAGAGAGAGAGGCTGGGGGTGTAGCTTAGTGGTATAGCATGTGCCTAGCATCCACAGGCACTTAATACAGTCCCAAATACAAAAAGGGGGAGGGAAATGAACAATGTTAGAGTAAGAATAAGATCAGAAACAAAACTGTTTAATGCCCCATGGGCAATAAAAACATTATTTGGGGATTATCATTTAGTAGGGAACCTAAATCATTTGTATCTCTACAAGACACAAATCTACATGTTAACACTTTACTTTTCAGAATATGAGAATTTAATTAACAGTAAAGTCAAACAATACTATAACCTCCTAGAAAATTCTTGGGTGGGCTTGTTAAATAATGCTTTTAAATGACATTGAAAGGGCAGACTCATGTTCATAGCTTTCCTTGTAAGTTTAGTTTTTTTTTTGTTTGTTTGTTTTTCCTTAACTGCAGATTTAGGCTTCAGGTCCTTATTCTTGGTGGGGTTGGGAAGAGCTCTTGGCTCATTATTAGTCTGAAATCTGTATGCAGGTTAGAATGCCAACTCCCACTTGATCTTGAGTATGTGTGGCAGCTGCTGTTCTTCCATGTTTCCATGATCCAGGGGCTGGGACAGTCTCTCTGTTTTGCCCATTACCCTCCTTCACCATCTTTGTGTGTAATTATTTTGTTCTCCTAGAGGCAATCTGCAAAGATTGTCACCACTTGCTAATTCAAATTCATAAAGGAGAAGTTTAAGGACTTCCATATTGTTTAGAAGCCCCTAAACAGGACCTTGATAGTTACTGAAAATTTATTTCAGATGCTGATCTTGTCTCAGGTAAGCCAGAACGATCTCTCTCTCTCTCTCTCTCTCTCTCTCTCTCTCTCCCCATCCATACACACACACACACACACACACACACAAACACACACATTCTCCTTTTATCATATATATACAAATTTGCATACATATGTATATCATATATATACATATATATGTATATATATATGATAAAAGGAGTGAATTTTAAACATCAGAACTAAAAAGACATAGATAATGGTAATATGACCAGAATGATGCTGTGACCAGGATCCTGATGGGGGAGCCACTGGTGGCAGCAGCTAAAGAAAAGCAGCCTTTCAAAGAGAGAAGTGGGACACCTGCAGAACATATAACTGCATTTAATTTCTCCTAGCAGAAAAGCTGAGAAATATACATATTTAGATATCATCTTCAATCTATAATCTGCTCATGATCTCTCTATTGCTGGGTTCTTAACTTAGAAGCCACTAACTCCCTAAAAGATGTAAGGACATAATGCAAGAGATCGATGAACTTAGGTGGGAAAATGTTGAATCATTATTTTCACTAAATTTGAACTGGAATTTAAATTTCTTTCTAACACTAATGAGGGCAACAAAATCTGAAAGCATTAGCATTATGACTTCACCATGAATATTTTTACAATACTACATTGTCACTGTTTGATTTTGTTATTTAATGAATTAATAAAGAAGCACATATAAATTATATGACTTACTTAAACTTGATAACCATATTTTAATATAAAAAGCTTTCTTTATACTCATGTATTTTGCTGCATGCATTTAGAAAACATTTATTCTGAGGATAGATTCTTAGAATATATCAGATTTCTGAAGTGCTTTATGGCACAAACAGGCTTAATAACCCTTGTGTATTATAACTTTAAACAAAAGAAAACAAAAGATAGGTTTTGTTTAGTTTGCCTGCCAACTTGTATCTTGCAGGTTTTGTGGTGGTATATATTTTTTTTTTGCTTCTACTAAACTAAGAAAATAATCTGCCTCTGGTTATTTCATACATTATTCTCCTATGCTTTTTCTTCTTGATCTGACGTGTGTGTGTGTGTGTGTGTGTGTGTGTGTGTGTGTGTAGGTACATGTGCACATACACTTATATTCTTCTTTCTTTTGGAAAGACTTCCTGGCATTTAAGGTTTAAGGCAGTTTTTTTTTCTGTGAGAACATAAGTGAAGAGCAGTTCCAAATATTTGAGGACTTCAAGACATTCAAACAAAAACTCAAGCAACTAATACCTATTAATGCAGAATCAAAACAACTTGCACTTTCTGACCTTACTAAATCTTTTCCAGAGCTAGCAGCTTTTATTCTTCTTAAAACCTCAGGTGGCAGATCAGGAGCAAAACAGTCCTTCCCAATTCTGTGCTTCTACAGTCATTGTCTATAAGGGGGGTAGCAGATAATGAAAGGGATATGATTTTAGCTCATGACCAAACTGGATTGTTCCCCATACACTTTTTATTACACTCAGCATTAGGCAGTCTGTAGAAATTCCCTATTGGGGTAGGGAAAGGACAAGTGTTTATCTTTCTCTTCTTTTCAAATTTGGCTGAAAGATGAAAAACCAGGCAACAAAGGCTTTTAGCTTAAGCAACCACTTTAATACTTGGAGTCAGAAGCTAAGAAAGAACGCGTTCAGAGGTAATAGAGATTGACTCAAATGCCTGCACTGGTACTTAATAATTGTGTGATCAAGGACATGTTATTTAATCACTCAAATTCTCAGGCAGTATGAATGTACTTACAGTGTCTACTTTTAAGGATTACCATGAATTAATTGCATGCTCCAACAGACTCTAGTGTTTGGTTTGCTCACTTTATAGTTTTCAAGATGGGAAAGAACATAACTTAGAAATTTATGTCTAGGCACCTAAGTAAAGGTAGGTATAATTAGAGGGGTTGGGGCATGGAGAAGATAGACTGGAATCTTATCTTATCTCCCTATCCTTTTCCCACCATGAAAATGAATGTCTAAATTGTCACTGAGATGGGTATCACAGGCAGCACTGATGAGATCATATTTTAGAAAGTTCTGTAAAATGCAGGTCATAGGTGCCAAAGTATCCTTAGTGGTAAAACATGAAAGAGTAGAGAGATGACCCACATCCCTCTTTTTTGTAGGGAAAATAGCATGGCTCCAGAGTAATCACGACAGAGGGATGAAAGGGGATTCAGGAGCAACTCTTAAGTGTGTTTGGGAGGGACCGTCAGAACATAACTTCCAAAGAAGCTACATCTCAGGGAGTGAAGGTGTCAAGGTCAATGGGAGAATGAATTGCCACTTTCCACTGACTTCATGGACACTGGACACCAGTGAAAATGAAGAAATTCAATAAACCTATTTTTTCTCACTATTACATATAGGACATCTTTGAGTATTCCCACAAATAATTGTCATAGAGAGAGAAAGGAGAACTTGATGTACTTGACTGTATAGGCAGAAGCAATGAGCCAGTAGAATTTGAGTTATTTCTGTTAATGTTTCTTCTTTCAGGCTGGAGGGGACCTGAGGAAGTTTGGATTATATAAAGATAAATTAGAGGTAGTGGACTGTGAGACATCTTTGTAAACTATATAGCCTTATTAAAATGTAGGTTTGGGGGATATTTCTCTTTTCCAACAAATTTCTCAACCCCTTGTGGACAGTACACAAATGTCTACTGCTTGAATAAAGGAATAAACACAAAAGAGCTAATTTTAGGGTTGACCAAACTAATTTACAAATGATGTCTATTTCAGCCAACCAAGAGAATTTCTCACATTGGCAAACCAACAAAAAACTTATTCATGTGTAAACCCAGAGAAAAGAACAAGTGAAGGAGAGCAAGAAACAGTTAGAAACCAGAAGCTGGTTCCACCAGCCAACTAATTTTCTCCTTCTGCTTTGAGATAATACGCACTCATCCTGTCTTTCACTGCTTTCCATATTTTGTTTTCAATCATTTAGGATTCATACTGAAACCCTTTCATTGAATTCATAGCAATATATTTTCCAGTATTCATATTTGGAATACAGAAAGATAAAAATAAATGTAGTTTTATGATATGTTAGATATTTTTTATTTCCCAAAATAGACAGCATTATTGGAGATTCATCTTTAAAGAGTGATGTGTAAATATTCAATAATTATTTTAAAGTTCACTCCTTAAGTATGAAACATACTTGACAAAAAAGCATTGAGTAGATTTTATGCACTTCTCCAGGCCCCTCCGGGTATGTGCAACTCTGTTTCTTCTTGGAAATGCTAATAGTTTGATATTATGAGGTTCAGCTAATCATCTATAATCTCACTACCCATATGTAATAAAATAATACATTACATTATATCCCATCACACAGATATTTGTTAAGTAAGCGAACATACTTTGTTAAGGATGTACATAGTTCATACTGTTTGTGCAGCTCATTGAGTTTCTGACTCCCTAAAATTTTTGAGTGATCCAGTTATACCAGTATAAAGGATTTATTCAAGTCAGCCACAACCACTTTCCAAAGCAGAATTCTATTATGCTAAGCATCATTATCAGCCAAATTGCCCAACTCAATAGAGGGACTTGAAATCCTTGCAATCTTTTTTTTTTTTTTTTTTTTTTTTTTTTTGGGGGGGGGACCAGGGGTTGAACTCAGGGGCACTTGACCACTGAGCCTCATCCCCAGCCCTATTTTTGTGTTTTATTTAGGGAAAGGGTCTCACTGAGTTGTTTAGTACCTCACTTTTGCTGAGGCTGGCTTTGAACTCACAATCCTCCTGCCTCAGCCTCCCGAGCTGCTGGGATTACAGGTGTGAGCCACTGCGCCTAGCTTTCACCTTTGTTATTATAACAAAATACCTAAGACAAACAACTTTAAAGGAGGAACTGTCTCTTTGGGCTCATGGTTTCAGTCTATGGCAACTTGGATTCATAGGTTGTGGGCCTGTAGTGAGGCAGAACATCATGGTGGGGAGTTCACAGTAGAACAGAGCTGCTCACATTTGAGGAAGGGGCTAGGGTCAAAATGTACCCTTAATGGGCACACGTCCCAATCACCTACTTCTTCCAATTAGACTTTACTTTGTAAAGTTTTCACTACCTCCTAAGAGCCCATTAATTTTTTGTTATGGTTTGGATATGAGGGGTTCCCCAAGAGCTCCTGTGTTAATGCAGGAATATTCAGAGGGAAAGGATTACATTATGAGAGCTATAACCTAACTGGTCCATCCTAGTTTGAATAGACTAACTGGGTGGTAACTCTAGGCAGAAGTGGCATGAATGGAGATAGGTCACTGGGGGTGTGCCCTGGAAGAGTTTGTCTTCCTGCAGTCTGTTCCCTTTTCTATCTCTCTGTTAACTGCCTACCATGTCCTGAGATTCTTTTCCTTCTACATGCCCTTCTGCCAAAATTTCTGCCTCACACTGGGCCCAGATCTCTGGAGCTAGTAGCTGTCCATGGACTGAACCTCTGAAAACATAAGCCAAAATAAACTTTTCTCCTCTAAGTTTTTCTAATCATGTGTTTTGTTCATGGCGATGAAAATCTAACACACCTGTAAATCCATCAATGGATTAACCCATTCATGAAGTCAGCCCTTATGATCTAATGACCTCACAAAGGCCCCATCTCTGGACACTGCTGCACCTGGGACCAACCCCTTAACACATAACTTATTTTCAGAAATATAAAATTCAAACCATAACACTGTTTAAGAAATAATCCTTAGAAGACCACTAATTGTATAGGCAATAGACTACTCTACAACCTAGCATTCCTTTTATGCAAAGATGAGGTATGTCTTTAAAATATTAAAGCCTACACAGCTACCTTATATTACCATTAAATATAGAAACACATATGTATACAAGCAAAGATGTATACATGTACATTTGCTCACAACAATTATAACTTAGTCTAGTTTGTGAATCAACAAACTTTTTTCTTAATAATGATTTAGGCTGTAAATATTTTAGGATTTTCAGAATACACCATCCCTTATTCAAAGTGTATGTGGTAATATCTGTGTTGCCACTACTCAGCAGTGTCATTGTAGTGCAAAACCAGCCATAGACAGTCTATAAGAGAACAGATATGATTGTGTTCTGGAACCTAATTAATAGACAAATTTGAATTTCCTATTATTTTCTCATGTTGTGAAATATTATTTTCTTTCAACTTTTAAAACATTTAAAAATAAAGGGTGTGAACCAATTAAATAAATTTTATTAAATAAATATTTTAGGCCATTTGCATTACTCTCAATAGTGTTAAAATTTAACTATGGGCTGTGTACTTTGAAGCTTATCCAGTTGTTAAGGATATTTTTCTATGGTAAGATGTCGTTCATGAGACTGTCTGATTTCTCAGTCATTTTCTAGGTTGTAGCCATGTCTCCTCTGTAGTTGCTCATTTAATATTATTTTACAGACTCTGACATTGTAGTAAAGCCAGGTGCTTTCTTATAGTCCTATTTGGACCTAATTTTTTAGAGGTTTTCCTAATGACATCTAGAAGGGACAGAGTTGAACATATTTGTGAGTGGAAAATGGGGCTTACCACTCCTGAATTAAGCTGATGCTTAGAATGCCACTTCCTTCCATGTGATACCTCTCTACACACATAGGCACACACTGCTCCTATTCATTTCTAATGAGAAAAACATTTTCAACAAGAATTTTGTTTACTAGGGAATTTAATTTACATCATGAAGATGTCTCTGAGATTTAAGTTCATAATCCCTCTCTTTGCCAGCTTTAAATTTTACCAAAAATCTCAACTTGCTTTCAAGAAAATGATTTCTTGTAGCCATTGGGTATTCATAAAATTCAATATCATACATATGTATATACAACAGATTAATATTTAATAAAGAAAAATGCAAAAATGATTTCAACTCGTAGTCATGGGCCATCCCCAAACAGGCAGTGGGTAGTATTTAGTCTGCAGACTGTAGTCTAGGGACCCATCATCTGAGCTGTGCTCCATTAAAGTCAACTCTTGACACTATAGCATATGTCCTATGACCAGAAAAGATGAAAAGTGAAAAGGCAATAATTAAAGAACATGTATTTGCAAGTATTAACTGACTTGGTCATTATGGAAACCCTTGTTGTAAGCTATATTATTTTCATTGCTTTATAGAATTAGAGAGTTCAGTGAACTTGTAAATACATACTTAAGAGTTAAGTACAACCCTAAATGATTTCAAAGTTCACATGCTCTTCAAAGTCATTCTTGTGAGTTCTCTTTTTTGAAAAAAATAAAACTTTAATGGTGTTAGAAAAATCAACAGATGATATACTTTAAAGAAGCAGACTCCACTAAAAAGAAATAAATGTCAGGATTTTTTTTTTTTTTTTAGTTTTTTTTTTCTTTTTAGAGAGGGTCTGGGTCTGAGATTTTTTAAAATTTTTTAATTGGCTCTTTTTAGTTATACATGACAAAAGGATATACTATGACATAATATAAAAGCATGGAATATACTTTGTTCTAATTCAGTTCCCAGTCTTCTTTCTTCTACATACTTCCTTCCACCCCCTTTTCACTTCCCTCTACTCAATTGATCATTCTGCTATTTACTTATAGTTTGTTTTTGTCAGCGACTCTGCTGCCCAGTGCCAAGAATACTGATCCTGTTGTCTTATGTGTGACCAGCTACTTTGAGCACATGGAATACAATGTAGATGAAGCTTCTTGACATTCTGCAAAGAGCCTGATCGGTTTTGTTGTTGCTATTTTTATTGTTGTTGTTTTTTACTAGTAGGTTTGGGGAAGCTCTGATAAACCATTATGGACTTTAAGCTCTAGGTAGACAAGATCAAATTTTAAAATGTAGTGCTGAGATTTGAGACTGCATTTCAGAATAAAAACGTAGCACCAAATGCATCATCAATACGACCAGCTTATACAATAAAAGCAAAGATACAACCATAAAAGTCTATACATATTGAAATGGTAAAAATATATTTCAAGTTTTAAAAATAAACATACATATTTTATGCATGAGGACCTGATTAAATATATATAAAGCATACACAAAATAAAATTGTGCTTTTTCTTACATTTAACCTGAATGATGCAGTAAATAAATATTAATTAAATAATTAACATTCATTTTGTTTACTTCTTGGAGTTAATGAAACAATAATTACAAATGTTCCTTGGAAGGATACTCTTATAATACATATAAAATTCATAAAATCGCCACTCAAAAATACCACTTGTATTTACTTTTCCTTGTATGTGAAATAATGCATATACAGTATCACATATTTTTATATGAAACTAAATCATTAGAAACAATCCCCATGAATATATCTGTAGTCAATGAATACAAATCTCTATGGTCATATAATAGAAAAATATTTAAAAACACAAGATTGATCTGTGTAAATTGCTGCTGAAAGATCTCTAGGTTATGTTGTTTAATTTAAAAAATATTTACATGTCAGTACAAGTCACTGATTCAAAATATATCACGCTGTGTTTCTGTTCATATGTGTGTTTTATCTCTGTGTTAAATGATATGTAATTTCTAGAAGGAGTACCAACAGAGAAAAACAAAACGGAACAAAATAAAAGCTTTAAATAAAGCTATCTAGGGAAGTGAGAAATAACTGATTTATTTCGTTTTGGTAAACACTCATTGAGTAGCAAGCCTGCACAGTCAAAATTCCTCCCGCAGACTCGTTGCATTTCCAGAGTAACAAGTGTTCAATGGATGCTGTTTTTCTGTAGATGATGATACCCTTAGCACTGCTTCTTCCTCATTTTTAAATGGCAGAGTTGATCTTTCCCCACAACATTTGCTAAACTTTACAGTTTACACAAACACAACCTCATAGTTTCCAATGAGTGGCGCTGCCCTAGTAGCACTAGATCACATTTATTGAATACTTTTTACATCCCATACCTTGTTCTAAGAGCTGTGCATACACAGTTCATTCCATCCCCTAACCAATCCTCTGGTACAAAGTGCTATTTTACAGATAAGGAAACTGAGTTACCAAATGCTTAGATTCCCAGAGGTCACATAACTAATACGCGCAAAACCTGGTTTTGATCCAGGCAGTCTGGATCCACTGTGCTCTGCTGCAGATATTTTATATCACTGGGGTCAACAAGTTGATCACAGCCAATCACCCAAAGGCTCTACTTGGTCATGATCATTTCCAGTATTCTTTTTTCCTTGGTTTCACCAAGTAAGAAGTCAACTACTTAGGTCAGCACTTCAGTTTCCTTGCAATCTTACAGCCTCACCTGTCTACTCCTCCTGGCCACAGTGTCCTATCATGAGCTGTATAGAGTTTCCTACAGAGTCTATGCTCACTTGTGACCCTGAATTCATTTGGCTTTCCTTGTATGCCAAGTCCTTCTACTCCATGCCTACTGACACCCACTCACTTTCAAAAGCTAGATCAGACTTTATGTCCCCCACACTCTCTCCTTTCTTTGTAACACAGACTCACACCACCCAGATTGTTAGTCCTTGTGTTCTTCTATCAAGGCATTTGCCCTGCAATGCAACAATAACTGTCTGATAGCACCTCTCATTTTCTCAAGATTATCTGCAATGATGTTATGTCCCCAGCTCCTCCTGTGGAGGCTGGTTATTAGTAGAGGTTTGATAAAAGTATTAGAAATGAATAAACATATAAAACCTTCTAAGGAAGAATTGAATCTGCTTGACAATGCTCTGGAGCATGATTAATTTTCTAAGAATACTCGGTGATGAAACAGCTATGATTTCCATTCCATCTAAGTTGATGTAAATGATGGAAACAATAGATATGAAGGTTTTTAATTAATGAAAATCACTTTCTAAAATTTTCCTTGAGCACTCAACAACTCAATAATTTTAACTTCCTGTTTAATACTTTTTCTATTAAATATTTTTAAATACTTTAAACAATGATAGCAACTCTTGCTGACTTCCTAGAAATCTATTCTACTCTCTTGGTTAATATTCAGCTATTTCAGAATTCATTAGATATCTTTATTTTGAATTGTTACATAGGTGTAAGTATTGATTATTAAATGATTGTCATCTTCAAATGAATACGCATGCTTTGTGTTTGTAGACAAATCCTTCCAAGTTACTCAGATTCTATTTTCTTCAGTTTTTCATCCATCAAGTTAAAATTGG
The DNA here is from genome assembly GCA_025594165.1 of Tamias sibiricus. Classification (NCBI taxonomy): domain Eukaryota; kingdom Metazoa; phylum Chordata; class Mammalia; order Rodentia; family Sciuridae; genus Tamias; species Tamias sibiricus. Next base: position 122,173,804 of record CM046657.1, on the reverse strand, counting down.
TTTGACTCTCTAATTGTTTCTAGGAGTATTTTCAGTAAAAAATGATGTAATCTTCTTGTAAAGACATTTGCTTATTCAAATTTTTCATTTTATTGATTTACTCATAACTTCTATTTTATTCTCACTAAAACCCTACAATGAGAATCAGCCTGAGGGAAACTGGGGCACAGAAAGTTAAGAGGCTTGTGCAGAGTCACACAATAAGAGGCAGAGCCAGGATGCAAACCAAGGCAGACACCAACCATACTTATTAGAGACAGAGACTACCTTGCAAATAGTTAGACTTTAAAGGGTTAAAATAAATGCAATGAGAGAATTTATTCAGTAAGAGACTTAACTGTGTTTTCACTCATAGCATTACCTCTCACAGTCTAGGTAACCTTGAACAATGCACTGCATTTCAGGTATTTTTAAAAAAAATGCTTATTGTTTTAGTTGTACACAATGCCTTTATTCTTACGTGGTGCTGATGATCGAACCCCAGCCACGCACATGCTAGGCGAGAGCTCTACCGCTGAGCCACAACCCCAGCCCATGCATTTCAGTTATTTTGAACCCACTATTTTACTACTCCATGGCTGATGCTATTTCTTCAGGACCTAACTACTTGGGAGTTAATGAGCAGGGAGTATGCTCTGGTTTTATGACTTGAGCCCACACACTATAGAAGAATACCTACAGTCATTTATCTCACAAGTCCCAATTGACATCTGTCATTCTCCCTTGTCCTCTGTGGTGGTGACTCTGCCACTGCTGTGGCTTCCTGGGGGTGTCTCATCATGCTCACTGCTGTCAGTGTGAAGAATCAAACCAAGCAGGCTCCTGCCACATGTCCCAGAGCCTCCCACTCCCCTATCCCCATCACCCTCACATCTAGGATTGCAGCTGTCACTTAAGCCTCCAGACTTGTGATCACTAAAGCACTGCAGACTGAGGATGGTCATGAGTGGAGCTTTTAGATGCTCAAAGCTGAAGCTCCTTGACAAATGGAAAGGTTGAGCTTCTGTGCTTCATTCAACTAAACAGGTATGGAAACTATAGCATCCGCCTCCTTGATTCTCACATAGAGTTAATTAGCTCTTACGTATCTTACCTATAGCTGTTTGTTGTGAATTGATGGAAATTGAACCAGTGAAAAAATCTGAGTATCAGGTATATTTTGCTCAGAAAATAGCTCCCTTGTGGTATCTTGAGCACTGTCATCTGAGCAAGGTTGTCTGTGACATTGATTCCTTTTTGATAGATTTCCCTTAAACAGTTCAGGATCTGATGTCAGGATCCTGTTGGAAACACACCTTAAATTCCAGCTCAGTCCTCGCTCATACTAACCTCTAACTATATATGGAAAACACCCAATAGTGGATAACAGAGTACTCTCTGCCTTGACAGCAAGTAGCTGTGTGTGTGTGTGTGTGTGTGTGTGTGTGTGTGTGTTTAGAAGGGTGGAAAGGAGGAACAACATAGTCTGGGATGTGAGCATAAAGGTAGACACAAACTAGAAATCATGAAACTTCACTAAAAAGAATTTTTTTGATAGTCCTAAATTCACTGAAATTGAACCAGAGAAAGCATCCTCCCTTGAAGAAGACAATAACAAAAGGAGACAGCTTCCAACTTGAACTGGCTGGTTTTGTGTGTGGGGATCCCAACCACTTAACAGAAATATCTTGCAGACATCATGAAGGTGACTACATATAACTGATCATTGAAGACAATTTACAAGTATAAGACTTATCAAAACATGAGCATTTGGCCCCCGTGCAGGAAGCTTGCCAGGTGGCATGTGCACTGGCAGCCATGTAGCTTGCAATACACCTGGATGGAGCAGATGAGAGCAGCTCTGTGCTTGGGACAACAGGCCAGGTGCGTTTGCCACAGTCCCAGGAGGAGTCTGGCTGCAGCAGGGACTCCCAGCATCTCCTTTCACTTCAGAGTAAAAGCTGCAATGTAATTTATTCAGGATGGGCCCAGATTCTTAATTGGACAGGTGTGTGAGAAAACTCTGGCTGTGAGCACAGCGTGTTCTACCATCGAACTTTTCTGTCGACATCCTTTTCAGCACTTCCTGTCAGGCTAACCTTAACTCTGTGGGGTCAGACACCGGCAGGTGGCGGGGCTAGCAAAGAATGAGAGAAACATGAAGTTGTGAAAAATCAAACACTAACCCACAGGAGTGATGTTTTGCCCCTTTTCTCAAGTTCCCAAAGGCCAAAGGGAAAAAGAAAAGAAAAAAAAAATAAAAAAGAAGAAAAGAAAGCTCTCATCTTTTCTTTCTCTAGGATCTGCAGGACTGATTCACCATCTGTTGACTTTGATGAGTTAACTCTTTCCCTCTTTCCCTGATATCATCTCTGCCAGCACCTTGAATGAGGATTGGGATGTATTGGTAGAGGGGAGGAAGCAAAGGGAGGGAGGAGGAAGGAAGGGGGAGAGAGTAAAAGATTTTGTTTAATTATTGGAGATAGAGAATCACTGGGGGATTGAGATGAGATTAAAATTTCAGGGATGAGGAGTCAAAGAAGAAAGCTAAGGAAAAGGAGGGAAAGGAAAAGGAAGGAAATGAAATTTAGTTCATTTAACATTAAATGTCAACATTCTTTCTTCACTCTCATTTCAGGGAGGAAAAAATACTTGTCAAGCATAATATCCTGCAGCATTTGTTCTCATATAATCTAGTTTACTAAGGGGCTGGTCACCTGGGTTTCATTTTGCCTACAGTGGTGATATCCACTGCATGACTTTTTACATTTCCCACTGCTTTTAAATATCTAATTTTCCCTAATGAGAGAAATAGATCAAGGATACTATACTAACCCTCCCAAGGATATACATAAAAAATAATGCCTATAAGAAATATCAATGGAACGGGGTCTAGCTATCTACAGAATGTTATTATTGATGTTGTTTTGAGATGTGCTCATGGTTATTCAGGCTGGGAACTAAGCCAAATTGAAACTACATCACCTTTTCTCCAAACAACTAAGTAGTTGCCATTTATCACTCCCTAGAAATAATGTCTCCAACACCGTATGTTAGGTGTGAAAATTAGTCAGATGTTTCCCAGGTAATTACCACAATCAAATGCTCTTGAGCTTAATACACCCCCCAAAACCACATGAACTCCCACCTACCAGCCAGGGCAACTGGGTGGCCGAGAGCCCAGATGCTACTCCATACTTCTGCCATGCTGACTCGCCCCATGTCCCTCATGTGTGGCACCTGCTCCAGGGATAATGAGGTACTCCAGATCTGCAGAAAAGGCTTCAGCCCTCTAGCTCCCTGCTGGGTCTTCCAGATGCTGAAAGGTACGTCTCATCTCCCCCTGATGATAACTAGCTACTACAGAAGTTAGACTCAACTTGCTGGCCTCCTATAGACCCTATGCAAAGTTCAGGTTCCCCAGGTGACCTGTGACTTTGGATTTGACCCATGAGAAGGCTATCAGGCTTCAACTGGTCTCTATACACACCACAGTGTGCAAGAGCCCATAATGTATCATGGGAGAAAGGTTTCCCCTCAAAGGGACCTGTTTTATAAATTTTATTTTATTTTATAAGCAGAATTAAAAGAGCTTTTAAAATTTCTTCACCTCTGTATTTTCCTTTGAGTTAGCCAAAATTAATATGTACACACACATATATGTACTGTACAAATAATTCCCAAGAAATACATTAAAATCGCATTATTTCTTAAATTTACATGGAAGTGAGAAAGTAGCAGGGAGAACCTAGAGGAGGAGAAGCAGTAAAGAAAGGGTCTAGGGGGAAATAATGAATCAATTTTTATATGTAACTTTGCAAGGTAATAATGGAAAATAAGAGTTGCACGATAATGGAGATCTAATAAAGGTTATCATAATAGCTAACACTTGAGTTCTGATTCTGCTCACCACCTTACATGTGCTGTTTTATGTAATCCTCAAATGGTTTGGTACAACAATAGCTCATTATCATTTTTCTCCATTTGAGAACAGTTGCTAATGGATGGAGAGTTAGAATTACAGAAAATATATTTTCTTTCCATGCTCAGAACATTTTTTTTTACTTCCTGTTTTATCATTTTCTAATAATATATCCTCTAGAATTGTAGCTTTTTAAAACAGGGCTCTGGGCTAGAATATGAGCTAAAGATAGCAGGGGGAAAAAACACAAAGAAATCATTGCGCAGGAGACAGGTGGTAAAGTAGTCTGTCTGTGTTCAAATGCTGGAAGGATAGAATCCTTGCTATCTAGTCTCCTGCCTTTAGGAAGATTCTTGTCTCAGTCATCTCAGAAATTGACAAGTGCTTCCCTCAAAAACAGAAACAGAAACAAAAACAAAAACAGAAAACCCAGCTGTGGTGACATACCCAATACAGCTCCTTTTCCAGTGTTTACCCATCCTGATGCTTTGTCTCTTCTTCCGTGATGATTTCATTTGTTTGGTTTTTGGATATCAGGCACTATAAAGTGAGAATCCTCAAGGTCCAGGACTAATATTTGCAACATGTCATATGAAATGTTTTTTTGGTTTTTGTGTGTTTTCTACCTTACTCAAATTCTTAGAGAAACATGGTCTTCTTTTACTGACCTTTTTTCTTGAAAGGATATCTATAGCAAATTTAAATTGTCCAATATAAAAATAATTGGCTTTTTGCCCTAACATTTTTTCTTTCTCCCACTCCTTACATTCCTCAGCAAAGCTTTCCTAACCATCACAGTTTATTTGATTACCTTATCAATCTGCTAAAAACATTTTTATTTGTATTTCATAATTATTATTAACCAACGTTTATGTAATTATTTAATATGTTTTTTTTCCCCAATGCACAGTGAGCTCCATGAGAATAGGAATTGCACCTGTCTTGTTCAGTCTTTTATCTCAAGGATCTAACACTTGGCAAGGCACAAGATAGATGATTAATAAATGTCTCTGCAGTAAATGAATAGCCATATTTTATTTCATTTAATGGCTTTCTTTTAAATAGTCATATTTAATATTTACAACTTCTTCCTCAATATATAAACAATCACCAAGACTAAGGTTTGAAATGTGTACTACCTCTCTTTTCACTATTTCAGTCCTTTGTTAGGTAATAATTTTTGCACTTGTAGCATTCAAACAAACTTTATTTAATCATCCAGTCTTGGATTCAGCTTGATCCTGAAGAAGTCACTACACATGACACTCATCAGTGCATGACACTACCCACAGTGAGTTCCCTCAACACCATGTTTGCTTTTGAGCACAGAAAGAAAATAAAGGAATACCTGAAAGTGAATGAGAAACTTCTTTTTGTTCCCCCCTTGGTGGACTCTTGTTTTAAAAATTTATTTATTTATTTTAATTTGTTATACATGCCAATGTAATGCATTTCAATTCACATACTAGGCACATTTTTTCACGTCTCTGGTTGTATACAAAGTAGAGTCATACCATTTGTGTCTTTATACATATACTTAGAGTAATGATGTCCATCTCATTCCACCATCTTTCCTAACCCATGAGCCCTCCCTTCCCCTCACTTCCCTTTGCCCTATCTAAAGTTCCTCCATTCCTCCCATGCTCACTGCACCCCCCATTCCCATTATGGATCAACATCCTCATATCAGAGAAAACATTCAGCATTTGATTTTTTTGGAATTGGCTCACTTCACTTAGCATTATATTCTCCAACTTCATCCATTTATCTGTAAATGCCATGATTTTATGCTCTTTTATTGCTGAGTAATATTCTATTGTATATATATATACCACATTTTCTTTATCCATTCATCTACTGCAGGGCATCTAGGTTGGTTCCACAATTTAGCTATTGTGAATTGTGCTTCTATAAACATTGATGTGGCTGTGTCCCTGTAGTATGCTGTTCTTAAGTCCTTTGGGTATAGACCAAGGAGTGGGATAGATGGGTCAAATGGTGGTTCCATTCCAAGTTTTCCAAGGATTTCCATACCTCTTTCCATATTGGTTGCACCAATTTGCAGTCCCACCAGCAATGTATGAGTGTGCCTTTTTCCCCATATCCTCGCCAACACTTATTGTTGTTTGTATTCTTAATAGCTGCCATTCTGAATGGAGTAAGATGAAATCTTAGAATAGTTTTGATTTGTATTTCTCTAATTGTTAGAGATGTTGAACATGTTTCTATATATCTGTTGATTGATTATATATCATCTTCTGAGAAGTGACTGCTCAGTTCCTTGGCCTATTTATTGATTGGTTATTAGTTTATTTCGTGTTAAGATTTTTTAATTTGTTATGTATCCTAGAGATTAGTGCTCTATCTGATGTGTGTGTGGTAAAAATTAGCTCCCATTCTGTAGGTTCTCTATTCATCTCACTGATTGTTTCTTTCACTGAGAAGAAGTTTTTAGTTTGAATCCATCCCATTTATTGATTCTTTATTTTATTTCTTGTGCTTTAGAAGTCTTGTTAAGGAAGTTGGGGCATAATCTAACATGATGAAGATTTGGGCATACTTTTTCTTCTATTAGGCATAGGGTCCCTGGTTTAATTCCTAGGTCCTTGATCCACTTTGAGTTGAGTTTTGTGCATGGTGAGAGATAGTGGTTTAATTTCATTTTGCTACATTATGGATTTTCTGTTTTCCCAGCACCATTTTTTGAAGAGGCTATCTTTTCTCCAACATATGTTTTTAGCGCCTTTGTCTAATATAGATAACTATAATTATGTGGGTTTGTCTCTGTGTCCTCTATTCATTGCATGGAGTTCATTCTTTCAAAGAAGAAAAAGTCAACAAATAAATGAATTAACACTATGTCTCAAAGCCCTAGAAAAAGAAGAACAATTCTACCCCAAAAGCAATAGAAAACAGGAAATAATTAAAATCAGAGCTGAAATCAATGAAATTGAAACAAAATAAAAACAATTTAAAGAAATGACAGAAGAAGTAGTTTCTTTGAAAAAATAAATAAAATTAATAAACATTAGCTATGCTAACAAAGAAAAAGAGAGAGAAAATTCAAATTACTAATATCTGTGATGAAAAAGGAAATATCACAACAGATACTACAGAAATACAGAAGATAACTAGAAATTATTTTGAAAATTTGTACTCCAATAAAATAGAAAATATCGAGGCATTGTCCAGGAGTGGTGGTGCATGCCTGTAATCCCAGCACTTGGGAGGCTGAGGCAGGAGGATCCTGAGTTCAAAGCCAGCCTCAGCAATGGTGAGGCACTTATCAACTCAGTGAGACCCTGTCTCTAAATAAAATACAAAAACAGGGCCGGGGATGTGGCCCAGTGGTCAAGTGCCCCTGAGTTCAATCCCTGGTACCAAAAAGAAAAAAAAAAAAAGTGTTAAAAAATATATATATATGTATTGAGGCATTGACAAATTTCTAGAGTCATATGATACGCCCAAACTAAATCAGGATGATATACACAATTTAAATAGATTAATTTCATGCAAAGAAGTAGAAGATGGCATCAAAAACCTACCAAGAAAATCCCAGGACCGGATGGGTATACAGCTGAGTTCTATAAGACCTTTAAAGAAGAACTAACAGCAATACTTCTCAAACTATTTGATGAAATAGAAAAAGAAGGAACAATCCCAAACACATTCTATGAGGCCAATATCACCCTGATTCCAAAACCAGGCAAAGACACATCAAAGAAAAAAAAACTTCGGACCAATATCTCTAATGAATATAGATGCAAAAATTCTCAATAAAATTCTGGCAAATTAAATACAAAAACATATCAAAAAGATAGTGCACCACAATCCAGTAGGGTACATCCTAGGGCTACAAGTTTGGTTCAACATTTGGAAATCAATAAATGTAATAGATCACATCAATAGACTCAAAGATAAAAATCACATGATCATCTTCATAGATGCAGAGAAAGCATTTGTCAAAATATAGCACCCCCTCATGTTCAAAATGCTAGAAAAACTAGGGATAACAGGAACATACCTCAACATTGTAAGGCTATCTCTCTGCTAAAGCCCCAGACCAATATAATTATAAATGGAGAAAAATTGAAAACATTCCCTCTAAAAACTGGAACAAGACAAGGATGCCCTCTTTTACTACTTCTACTTAACATTGTTTTTGAAACCTTAGCTAGAGCAATTAGACAGATGAAAGAAATTAAAGGGATACAGATAGGAAAAGAAGAACTCAAATTAGCACTGTTTGCAGATAACATGATTCTATACCTAGAAGATCCAAAACAATCCACCAGAAATCTTTTAGAACTAATAAGTGAATTCAGCAAAGTAGCAGGACATAAAATCAACACCCATAAATCAAAGGCATTTCTGTACATCAGTGTCAAATCCTCAGAAAGAGAAAATAGGAAATCCATGCTGTTTACAACAGCCTCAAACAAAAATAAATTACTTGGAATCAACTTAACAAAAATTTTGTGCAGCTTCCTTTCCTTTGCTTGGTTCTTATTTCCTCACACATTCTTTGAGGATTTTAGACATCTTATTTCAGTTTCATTCATTTTGTTTAATTATCTCTGCTTTTTTTGTACATGGATTATCTTATTTATTGCATCTTTGATGCTTTTTAAAGCAAACTTTTAATTTTATATTAGCTTAGGTTCAGAGAAATATTGAGAAGATAGTACCAAGATTTCCCATTAGTCTTAAACCAATTTCACCTAATGTTATCATCTCATGTCAGTATGGAACACTTGTCCAAATTAATAAACCAAATAGTGATATATTACTATTGACTCATGTCCATATTTATGCAGACTTCCTTTGTTTATACATAATGTCAATTTTTTGTTTTTGGTTCCAGGATCCCATCCAGGATACCACATTACATTTAGCCAACACCTTTCTATATGTTCCTCTTGACTGTGACAATTTCATATTTTCTTTATTTTTGATGACTCTGATAGTTTGAAGACATACTGGTCATGTATTTTGTACATGGTTAAGATTTATCTGATATTTCTCTCATGACTAGACTGGGGTTATTGTTTTGGGGGAGGAAATTTTCAGAGGTAGCATGACACCCTTGTGCTATCACATCAAGGATATGCAATATCAATGAGACTTTCAACCTTGGTCACCTGGCTGAGGTAGTGTTGGTCAAGTCTATCCATAGTAAAGTTACTCTGCTGTCCCCTTTCATATTGTACTCTTAGGAAGGACGTCATTGTGCACAGTCCATACTTAAGCAGAGAGAAGTTATGCTCCATCTCCATGATGCAGAAGTATCCATATAAATTATTTGGAATTCTTATACATGGGAGAATTGTTGCTTTCCCTCACTTGTTATTTTTATACTTTGATTTATAATCCAATTCTATCTTAATATTTTTCTGATCAAATGGTCTCCTTTTTGGTCTTTGAGAGTACTATAGTTAGTTTCTATATCCTTTTGGAATAACTCCATTATTGTGATTTATTTTTCTTTGATTTTTAGCCCCATTTTAATTCACATTATATGATTATAATAATTGAAAGATGATAATAATATTAAGACTATAATTGTAATACATTTTTTGTCTATAGTTACCTGACTGTGCAAATGATCTCAAAATCTATTTCTCCTATCTATATGAAATTTTGTACCCTTTGATCAACTCCCCATCCATCTCTTTTCCACCCAACCATCAGCTTCTAAATCCGTCTTTCTACTCTCTAGTCTATGAGTTCAACTCTCTTAGGTTGCACATGTAAGTGGGATCATGTGGTACTTGTATTTCTGTGCCTCACTTATTTCACTTAGTTTAATGTCCTTCCAGTTTCATCCATACTATGGCATTTTCTGGTACATGTTGGTTCAGGTCCATCTTGTAAAATCCTACTCCAGTCCTCAAATCACTCATTTATCAGAGGAGCCTTATTGTATTTCTTGTAAGATAACATTAGAATTAAAGGTTTGGTAAAAAAAAAAAATATATATATATATATGCTTGTTTCTAGATTTTCTCAGATGGAACATCATTAAAAAAATTTTTTTAGTTCTAAGTTGTTACAAGTGACAACAGAATGCATTACATTTCATATTATACTTATAGAGCATATTTTTACATATCTCTGGTTATATACAAAGTATATTCACACCATTTACGTCTTCATACATGCACTTAGGGTAATAATATCCATCTCAATCTACCATTATTTTTTATTCACCTTTTGCCCCCTCCCTTCAACTCCTTGTCCATTGGCCATTATGGTGTTCCTCTAATCCTCCTATGCTCCCTGACCCAACTCCACTGTGAATCAGCCTCCTTATATCAGAGAAAACATTCAGCATTTGGCTTTTTGGGATTGGATAACTTCACTTAGCATTATATTCTCCAACTTCATCCATTTACTTGTGAATGCCATGATTTTATTCTCTTTTATTGATGAGTAATATTCTATTGTGTATATATACACCACATTTTCTTTATCCATTCATCTACTGAAGGACATCTAGGTTGGTTCCACAGTTTAGCTATTGTGAATTGTGCTGCTATAAACATTGATGTGGCTGTGTCCCTGTAGTATTCTATTTTTAAGTCCTTTGGGTATAAACCAAGGAGTGGGATAGCTGGATCATAAGGTGATTCCATTCTCAGTTTTCCAAGGAATCTCCATACCTCTTTCCGTATTGGTTGCACCATTTTGCAGTCCCACCAGCAATGTATAAGTGTGCCTTTTCCCCCACATCCTCTCCAACATCTACTCTTGTTTGTGTTTTTAATAGCTGCCATTCTGACTTGTGTGAGATGAAATCTTAGAGTGGTTTTGATTTGCATTTCTCTAATAGCCAGAGCTATTGAACAGTTTTTCATGTATTTGTTGATTGTATATCAAATGGAACATCATTGTGTTTAGAACCCTTTAGCTTCATATTTGTTAACACACGCTTCTGATAGAAAAAGCTTTATCAGTTAGAATATAGTTCTTACATATCTTACATATGGTTTCTTTGGCTTTTAGTCTGAAAAATGCTTCTCAATTTCAAAGTTACTTAGTAAAGGACCATTTCCCCTCACCCATTTCAATGAAGTTATAATAACACTTAAATCATCTCACATTCAGCATTTAATTCTGAGATTCCCTAAACTTTTAAATTATATCTTATCATTTGCATATATTTAGTTTCACTATTAATGCTATAAAATTCTATGAGTTTTTTTTTTTTTTTTTTTTTTTTTTTTTTAACCAGGGATTGAACACAGGGATGTTCAAACACTGAGTCACATTCCTAATCCTTTACAGTCATGCACCACCATGCCTGGCAAGTTCTATGAGTCTTGATAAGTGCAAATTGTTGTGTCTGCCACTACAGTAGAACACAAACTATTTTAATCATCCTAATGAAAAAAAAGACATGATTTTTCAAACTCTGATTGTTCTTTTAGCATGTAAGTGATTTAGAAATTGCCACTCCATGTAAATAAGTCAAAAGCTGAACAGACTGAAAAATCAACAACTCTTATTGAGTCCTTAAGAATGATGAGAACATAAGGCAAACCACTGTCCCCAAGATTGAAGAGCAAGACCAGTGAAGACAGGGAATTCTGGCTTATCATAGAAATTGTGAGAACCAGCACCTTAGTGGTAAAACCTAAACTGTAAGCAAAGAATTTCTGAAGGCTCAGTGTGGACATGGCTGAGAGTTAAAAGCTATAGGGGGATCCAAATTTAGGGGCACTATACTGTTGTTTGTTTAACTCTATGAACTCTACCAGGTGCCCACAGTAGATATCAGAAAAATTCCCCTCATGTTTCTTGCAACAAAAGGGAAAAAGGAACAATTTTAAAATCTGACAGAGCACTCAAAGCTTGCCTTCAGAAAAAAATAAATAAATTTAGCCAGAGCATAACTGACCTTGGGAAGGAAATACCCAACTATAAAAGAAGGGAAAGAAATTATATAAAATGTTCAATTAGGGCCGGGCGCGGTGGCGCACGCCTGTAATCCCAGCACTTTGGGAGGCTGAGGCAGGAGGATCGCGAGTTCAAAGCCAGCCTCAGCAATGGCGAGGCACTTAGCAACTCAGAGAGACCCTCTCTCTAATAAAATACAAAAAAGGGCTGGGGATGTGACCCAGTGGTCGAGTACCCCTGAGTTCAATCCCGGTACCACACACACACAAAAAAAATGTTCAATTAGCACTACAAAAGGCAGAAAAAGTGGATGATAAAATAAGAACAAAAGTAACAAATAAAAAAATAGTAATGAATATGATAGGTATTAATCTATCACTAATAACCTTGCCTGTCAATGGTCTAAATTTATCTATTGAAAGATAGAAATCGCCAGGGTAGATTAAAAAAGCAAAACTCAACTACATTTTGCAAACAGTCTACAAAAATTCCACTCAAATATAAAGACACACATGAATTTAAAGTAAATTGATGAAGACAAGTATACCATGCTAACACTAATCAAAACAAAACAAGAGTAGTTATACTAATTTCAGATAGAAAAGACTTTATAGAAAGAAAAGTTACTATGAATAAAGAATGGCATTACATAATTATAAAATGGTTAATTCTCTGAGAAGATGAAACAATCCTTAGTGCCAAAATACATAAAATTAAAAACTCACACAACTACAATAAGAAACATGAATCCACCTTTATATTTGGAGACTTAACATTCCTCTGTCAGGAACGAAAGATACAGCAGGCAGAAAATTGGTAAGGTAATAATTCAACTCAATAACACTATCAAACAACAAGAAATAATTGGCATCTATTGTCTGTTTAATCCAACAACAGTGAAATATGCATTCTTCTCAAGTTTACATGGAATATATTCCAAGATAGATCACACCCTAAGCCATAAAACATAATTCAGCAAATTTAATAGAACATAAATTATGCAATGTCTGTTTTCAGACCACAGTGAAATTGTGCTAGAAATCAATAACTGAAAGATGACTGGGAAGTTCCCAAATACATCAATTAAATAAGACTCTTGGGTTAAAAAATAAATCTCAACAGAAATTCTAAAAATAGTTTGAACTAAATAATAATGAAAATCCTCAGAGTTTTTGAAATCAGTGAAAATAGTGCTTAAAGGGCAATTCTTAACATTGAATACATATTGTCAATAAAGAAAACATATCTAAACTAGTTTCCACTTTAAGAAACTAGAAAAAGAAGAACAAATAAATCCTCAGGGAACATAATAAAAGAAATAAAAGATAAAGCAGTAAACAATGAATTTGAGAACAGTAAATCAATAGAGAAAAAAAGATGGTTCTTTGAATTGATTTTTTAAAAATACAGGAAAAGCACTAGCAAGGCTAAAGAGAAAAAGAGAGAGCACAGTTACTAATATCAGAAATAAAAAGGGGAATCATCAGTACAGATCCTATGGAATTTAAAAAGATAACATGAAATTGGGCATGGTGGTGAACACCTGTAATCCCAGTAACTTAGGAGACAGAGGCAGGGAATCTCGAATTTGAGGTTATTCTCAGCAAGTTAGTGAAATCCTGTCTCAAAATTAAAAAAAAAAAAAAAATAATAATAAAAATTTTAAAAAAGAGAGGAAAATACCAGTGAAATGATATAAACAACTCTAGGAATACAAGCTTCATAATGTAGATGAAATGGACTATTTTCTTGATATACACTTCCAAAACTCACACAAAAAGACATAGATGATCTAAACAAGTCTATCTACTAAGGGATTTAAATCAATTAATTAACTTTCCCACAGAAAGGACCAGGCATTGATGGATTCCCTAATGAATTCTACCCAATATTCAAGGCAGCAATTATATGAATTTTCTATAATCTCATTCAAAAAATAGAATCACAAGAAATATTTCCTAACTCATTCTATGTGGCCAGCATTAGCCTAATATCAAAACCAGAAGATGCATTGCAAGAAAACTATAGATAAGTATGTCTCATGAACATAGGTGTAGAGTATCAACAAAATATAAGAAAATTCAATCCAACAATTTATTAAAAGAATGATATAACATAACCAATTGGAATTTATCCCAGGAATAAAAGGTAGTTCAACATTTGAAACTCAATTTATGTAATCCATCACATGAATAAGGTAAAAAAAATCATATTACTATATTAATACACAACAAAATCAAACATCCGTTCATGATAAAAACTATAAGTAAAGTAGGAACAGAGGGAATTTCCTTATTTGATAAAGAATGTTTACAAAAACTTACAGGTAACTTTGTATTTAATGGTTAGAAACTGAAGCTTTCCCACTAAGATCAAGAACAATAGCATTCCTTTTTAGCATGGTACTGTAGATCTTGGCAAATGCAATAAGACATAAAAATGAAATAATATATGAACACATTAAGAAGGAGGAAAATATGCAGATTTGTTCATGTATGACATCATTATTTATGTAGAACATTTAGAGACCTGACAAAAATAAATCATGCCTGAAACTAATAAATATTTATAGGAATGTTGCAGGACACAAAGTTAATGTGCAAAAGTCAATACATGCCAGCAATGAACAAGTGGGAAACTGAAGATAAAAGCCCAATGCCATTTGCATTATCACTTCCAAAAAGAAATATTTAGGGACATGTCTTTAAAAACATATTGAAAGTTTATATGAGGAAAACAACCAAACTGATGAAAGGAATCAAAGAACTAGTACATAGAGAGATATTCCATATTCATGAATAGGAATATTCAACTTTATTACATGCCAATTCTTCCTAACTTGATCTAAAGATTCATCATAATCTCAGTGAAAATCCTGGCAAGAACTTTAGTAGATATCAACTTTAGTAGATATCAACAAAATGATTCTAGAGTTTAATATGGAGAAAAACAGAGTTAGAATAGCCAACATATTACTGAAGAAGTATAATACAGTATTTGTTCTCCTTGGCATCTACACTAAGAAGTTAAAAATGTATGTTCACTAAAAACCTGTACTTGCCTATTTATAGCAACTTTATTCATAATCGCCAAAAGTTGGAAGAAATCAAAAGTCCTTTACTAGGAGAATGGATAAATAACCTGTGTCATATCCAGGAATGAAATATCATTTAGTGATAAAGACACTGAGGAGAATTATATGCATATTGGCAAGTGAGGAAGACCAATCTGAAAGGGCTACAGACTGTGATTTCAACTATTTAACATTGTGGAGAAAGAAAAGTTATCAAGTCAATAAAAACATTAGTAGTTGCCAAAATTTCAGTATTGAAAATATCGATATCTATATTTCAATAAAAATTTCAAAAAGCTACATCTAATGCATAAATAGATGAGCAGTGAATTGTAAGTAAATAATTGTAAGTATTGACACTGTAAGTATTGACAAGATATGAGTTTGGGATTACTATTATTTTTATTATTTGATATTTCTGAAGTAAAATGAACTACAATCTTAAAACTATAAAAATCTTTGAATATTTTGAAAATTTATTGACTCACTCTTCTGGCTTTGCTTTCTATTTACAACTTTTTCTTGCCTAGTCTGAGTTTCTTTATTTAATATATACTTATTGAAGACCTAATGCTAGTATCAGAACCAGGTTTCTGTGACCAAGACATGTGACTCTAGATACATTACTTGGCTGTTTTCTTTTGTAAGTTCCCTCAGTAGTAACTATATTTTCTGTAATCTTCAGCATTATTTGAAGCACTACTGAATATATTATAATGTCTACAAACATATTCATATTTAAGTTCTTATAATTTTTTACTAAGTGATATATGGGATACTAAATGTGTACTTTATAATCATTTTCCTCAGAACATTTGCAACCTACTTGGGGGAAATGAGACATACCACCTGAAAATTTTAGATTATAGTACAAGAGGAGTCTAGGATTAAGTAAAAAAGGAGGAGAAAGTTCTTAACACTGTCTTCAAAATGCCTGATTATATATATACACAAATATATATCATGTTTATTCCCAGGTCTCCCTATTTTCTAAGTTCTAAGAATAAGATCCTTGGTCTTGAGTTTTGAAAAGGTAGAATAGGCTTTGGTGCCACACAGACCTAGGTGGGAATCAGTTCTGACACTGAACTTAAGTGAATCTTTGTATTAATCTAAGCATCAGTTCTCTCAGCAGCACATGTAACACATGTAACCAAATACTATGCCTGGCACATTAGACAGGAAACCTACCACTCCCAGCTTATAGAGAGAGTTTTGCTATATGTCAAGAATTTTTCTAAAATCTTCATGTGTTTCCTTATTTAATATATGAAAAACCTAAGGAAGAGAAGTCCTAACTTGCCAGAGAGCACACAGACTAAAAAGAGTAAAGACAGGATATAGAGAAGAATAAAGTGCCACAATGGTTATAAAAACTACTAACTTCAACTATGAAAATTGAAAACTCTGAATAAATAGGAAATACATTGATAGGAAGTGTGAATAAAGACATTTTGTATTACCTAAGTAATTTCAAGAACATTATGCCTTCCTTGAGCCAATAATTGAACATAAAACTTCAATGATAATCCAAAGCAGAATAATAGGTACTGGATTATATTTTAAATCTAAATATGATTGGCGTGTTTATTACTCAAATATTCATCATACTAAAAACATTAAGAATTATATTTATTTCTTAATCTTTCAATTTAAACTGTGGATTTTGGAGGAAATTTCTTTCTTAAAATTTATTTTTTGTAAGAATGTCATGAAATCAAAATTTCTACTCTCCTACTAAAATATTTCAAAAGAAGAAATATTCCACAATTGCAATTTATGACATCCATGAAAAATTATGTTGCTATATATAATTAAAGAATGTAAAAATGTAAAGAAATTTCTTTTTACTAATCAAACTACAAAATGTCACAGATAACACATATTTTTTAATAAGACATTTCCTTAGGGTTGGAGTTGTTGCTCAGTGGTAGAGTACTTGCCTAGCATTTTTGAGGCACTAGGTCCAATCCTCAGCACCATAAATAAATAAATAAATAAAGGTATTGTGTCCATCTACAACTAAAAAAATTTCCTTATACTCATGAGTCTGTAAAAATCTAATAATTCATACACAAATTTTATCAATATGATTTCTAAATTACTGCTATTTTTAGCAGTTGAAGGATTTTTTGAGATTTATCCAAATGTATAATCTCACCTATGAAATCCTTTTAGAAAAAGACATGTAACTTAAATCTTTCTCCCTGTTCAAATCCAATCAAGTACAAAAATCATACTATTAAATACTCTGAGTATGTCTATTTAGTATTGCCAATGTACAATATAGTGACTGTAGAATTAATCTAGTAGCTATCGTATTATTGTGTACCATATTGCCAATATGTTAAAATGAGACTGTTAAAACTTTTAAATTATAAACAATATCAATAACTTTTTTATTATTATTTTTTATTCTAAGATGATATAAATGACAGCAGAATGCATTACATTTCATATTACACATTTAGAACACTTTTTTACAAATCTCTGGTTGTATGTAAAGTATATTCATACCATTCGTGACTTCATACATGCACTTAGGGTAATGATATCCATCTCATTCTACCATCTTTTTTTTCTTCTTCACCCTTTTGCCCCCTCCCTTCCCCTCCCTCCCCATTGGCCATTCTAATATTCCTCTAATCCTCCTATGCTCCCCATCCCAACCCGACTGTGAGTTGGCCTCCTTATATCAGAGAAAACATTTGGCATTTGGCTTTTTGGGATTGGCTAAACCTATATCTCTCACCATGCACAAAATTCAACTCAAAGTGGATCAAGGATCTAGGAATTAGACCAGAGACACTACACCTAATAGAAGAAAAAGTAAGCTCTAATCTCCAACATGTAGGATTAGGGCCCAAGTTCCTTAATAAGAATCCTGTAGCACAAGAATTAATACCAAGAATCAATAAATGGGATAGACTCAAATTACAAAGTTTCTTCTCAGCAAAAGAAACAATCAGTGAGGTGAACAGAGAGCCTACTAATTGGGAACAAATTTTTACCACATGCACATCAGATAGAACACTAATCTCTAGAATATATAAAGAACTCAAAAATCATAACAACAAACAAACAAATAACCCAATCAATAAATGGGCCAAGGAACTGAACAGACACTTCTCAGAAGAAGATATACAATCAATCAATAAATACATGAAAAAATTCTCATCCTCTATGGCAATTAGAGAAATGCAAATCAAAACCACTCTAAGATTTCATCTCACACCAGTCAGAATGGCAGCTATTAAGAACACAAAAAACAATAAATGTTGGAGAGGATGTGGAGAAAAAGGCACACTCATACATTGTTGGTGGGACTGCAAAATGGTGCAGCCAATATGGAAAGCAGTATGGAGATACCTTGGAAAACTTGGAATGGAACCACCTTATGACCCAGCTATCCCACTCCTTGGTCTTTACCCAAAAGACATGAAAACAGCATACTACAGGGACACAGCCACATCAATGTTTATAGCAGCACAATTCACAATAGCTAAACTGTGGAACCAACCTAGATGCCCTTCAGTAGATGAATGGATAAAGAAAATGTGGTATATACACACAATGGAATATTACTCAATAACTTTTAAATAAAACTTCAGGTTTATCTTGAAAATCCCTTACACAAAGTATTCCCATTTTGAAAAGATGTGCTGAAGAGGAACTGGCAGAAAAAAAAAAATGTGGACAAATAATTAACAGAAACCAGTCATTATTTGTATGGAATTGAATGAAAGGAAAGAAGAGTTAAGACCAAAGGATGATGGTAATATCATTAATAGGATTAGGTGAATGGTTTAGTAGCAGAAATAAAGTAAGTGAGAATAAAGTTGTTGAAGAAGACCAATTTAGTGTCAGATGTAGTTTATTTGAAGATAAAAAATGTTCAAAGCCTTAAAGAAAATGTGGTGCTGAAGATTAGAAGAAAGCCTACTCACTTTCTAGGATCATTTATTGTTCAGTGGAGAGTCAAAATTAGACACAGTCTCTAAGAGAAAGCATGATGATAGAAGAGATGAGGGCTCAAAATAAAATCCTTGTGATTAGTCAAGACAGAGCAGCTAAATATGGAGGATGGGAACCAGGATGATAGGAGCTATGGACATCTTTGCTTAGAGGCACCCATGTGCAAGAAGATATAATAAGAACTACAGTGCTTCTAGGCTTGGGAGATTCTTAGAGATGGAAATATATTTTTGGCATAGACAAAACTGATTTGATTTTTATTCCTTCCATTGGTTTCTCACTTTCTTCTGAAGCTTGGATTCAAGAGAGTATAAGAATTAACTTGTAGGTGGTTAGTGATAGATAGCAGATCTTATTTCTAGAGGCCATTTTAAGGAGCACTGTCAGACTAGAATCCTCATTCTCCAACCCGCTTTCCCTGAAGTGGACTGTAGTACAGTTCAAAATATTTGCAATGTCTCCCTAAAAAATATTTATACATTAATGATCCACTGATGTCAACTTCAGTCATGTGATTATCTTTAGTCAATGAAATGTGAGAAGAAATGATGTGCCCTGTTTCAAAAAGTTTAAAGACCATCTTTATGACTTTACTATGTCCTCTTCAGATGCATGGCTGGAAGTGTCCTACAGATGGGCTATACTTTTGCCTGGATCCTAAATATGATTACATGGAAGAAAGTCCTCAGTTTCCCATCACTGTGACAAAATACCTGAGATAATCAACTTAAAGGAGGAAAGCATTATTTGGGATCATGGTTTTAGAGTTTTGAGTTCATGGTTAGTTTGCCCTGGGGCTTTAGGCCTGTGGTGAGGCAGTACATCATGATCAGAGTGCATAGTCCAGGAAGCTGTTCATCTCATGGCAGCTGGGAAGCAAAGAGAGAGAGATGAAGGGGCCAGGTCACAATATGCCTTTCAAGGGCATGCCTCCAATGACTTAAAAACTTCCCATCCCATCTCTTAAAGGTTCCACCACCTCCTGGTAGCACCACAGGCTGGGAATCAAATCTTCAACAAATGGGCCTTTGGGGAACATTCCAGATCCAAACTACAGCAGATCCAAAAAGGGGGCATAAGTGAAAAACAAACCTTCTGTTGGAAGCCATTGAGCCAGTTGGGTTGTTTGTTACTGTAGTATTGCTTAATCTAAGCTGGCTGGTACAGTCCTCACAGCAGTTCTTTAGTTATCCTAAAGAAGGGCAAAAGGCATGGATTAGAGCAAATTTCCTGGGGCTTATGAGGAATAATCTATCTAGACTCTTTCAATTGTAATAGGAGGGTGGCTTTTGCAATTTGGATTTACCAATTTTTCCTTTTTAGGAGCACTGCAAGATGATTAGCATCTTTGATCCCTGAGCATGAAAGCATTAAATATAAAATGTCACCTAATTTCACCAGATTATAATACCTTTCCTATGATTCATTTAAAGCAAACAAATAAAACAAATAAGATGGAAAAGAGAACAAAGCAAATCCTCTGATGAGTGGTCCTGTTTGAGAACTGCTAGATCAGCTGATGCCAATGAACTGCAAATGGAGAATGTATGAATGGTAGGTGTCCTGCTTACACATAGCCCCAGACATCAGGAAAAGAATCCTGTGTTTTTCTGCATCTCCTCCAGCCCTTACCAATTACTGTTGAAGGAGTTACACTTCTTAAAATATTGAATGACCTAAGATCATTTTGAATGCTGATATATTCCGGAAAGAGGACCACAATCTCCTCATCTTCAGCCCACAGGCAATTTATACACAGGAAGTAGAATTTCCTAGATCTCAGGATAGAAAATGTGAGAAGTTATATACACTTGTACCTCTTCATTTAATGTATAAATATACTCTCTCCTGGGAGCTTTACCTTCAAGTAAAATTTTTTCCTATCACCCAGTCTAAATAAATAAATAAACCAAACACTAAACGGTTTTTAGAAAGGTCTGGGTTGTGGGAGGTATCTTGTGAACCTGCACCAATAGGAACATCTTACATGGCTCCTTCTATCCATTCCAGATATGAATGGTGACCTTGGGCCGCTAACAAAGTTCCCTGAGCCTTTGCTCTGAGATCACAGAGAGACTAGACAGGCAGCTATGCATAAGGGTGTCTACAGTGTTGCTTTCTCTCTGTGGGGCTCATACCAGAATCTGTGTGTTGTTGCAAGTCAAGCTGCTCCCTTCTCTGCTAATTGGATCATGGATGGTAACAAGTGCCAGGTTTATCCTTAGGCGATATAAAGCATTGAGACTCAAAGAAGGAAAGGAATAATCTCTAGTAAGAGAAAGCTGGCAGGAAGACAGGCACAGATGACACTTCTCTCAAATGCTGAGCAGTGGGAGGTGGTACACCTAAGGGAGTTAGGTCCAGGATATCAGCATTCCTCATTAAGGATGTTCAAGTCCTTTATCAGAGGGTTAGAATGGACCAGCAAATTCACAGACCATTTGTTTGAAGCAAGATCAAACAGCAGGGGGTTAACAGAATGGTAGCCCTCTTTCCTATGTGAAACATTCACTTACCCCAGAAACACTCTGCCAAAGCACTTCAGTATGTCTAAACATGACTCAAAACTCATTATGTTAGTCACGCCAGGATACTAGTTCCATAAGTCCACTTGGGTGCGTTTCCAATTGTTTCACACAGTATATTATTTGTCCAATTTAGGTTGTGATTCCCTGAGAAAGAGAATTTTCACTCTGCATCAGCAGCAGCATAAGTGATAACTTCACTGATGTCAGCCTTGTCTCTCCAATAAGTTTGTTAAATCTACTTAGGGCGAAGTCTCTGTGCTAGTTTTCCTCTCATCCCTCCCAGTACTTTCCACAGTG
The DNA here is from genome assembly GCA_025594165.1 of Tamias sibiricus. Taxonomy (NCBI): domain Eukaryota; kingdom Metazoa; phylum Chordata; class Mammalia; order Rodentia; family Sciuridae; genus Tamias; species Tamias sibiricus. The sequence continues at coordinate 122,152,131 of CM046657.1, read as the reverse complement.
GTAGATCAACTGTTGAGTAAAAGAATAGAGTGTATACTGAGTCATATTCTAAGCAGTTATTCCACTTTCCCCATAATCAGTGATACCAAAAAAGTATGTTTTCCATTGAAGTAGCAAATGCATGAAGAAGCACTGATTTATGGTTGTAATGTTCCCATCTTTCTTGGACTATGCCTGAGCCTTTATTTAAAGTATGTGCATAATAAGAAAAGCTGATACAAGCTAACTTTCTGAAAGCATAAGTCATGTTAGAAAACTTAGATGTTTGATGGTTCCTAAGGCATAATTTGAGAGTGACTGGTTCTTTGTTAACTACATAGAATCTAGATCTTTAGCTCTTGACACATAGAGACTGTGAAATTTATGTCCTTGAAAGGAGGAGAAATAAGGCAGCCAGTTAGGGTTCACCCTTTACTCTCCCCCTGACTTGCTTTTCACTGCCTTTTATATTTTTCCTGTGCTAACCACAATCTGATTAACTGCGTGTCACCATGGTCTCTTTAAAAGTGATGGCTGGGGATGATGGGATTGATGGTACAGTGAATTATGAGTGTTTGAAAATTCTCTGCAAATATTCCATGACTTAGCAGAGAGCTCTTCTGATTGGATTCATGGGAATAACTGAAGCTCAGAGTCTCTGGACTCTTGGGGACCCTTCTGTGTATTGAGTGTACCGCTTGGAAAAGCAGAAATATTTTCCAGATTTGACAGGATTTATCAGACTTCCCCAGTTATTGTTCTTCCTTTTGATTTCACATTTCCTTGATGGTGAACCAAGGATATTTATAGATAAATTCAATATTCTTTGCTGCTCAGGCTTAGGGTCATTCTTGATAGTTACTCCAGAGACTCATTGTGCAAAGATAATATACGAGGATAGAAATAACATGGGTTTTGAGGTTACAAAAACCCAGCTTCATATTTTAATGTCTTCTTAATATGTAAAATGGGGAATTGTTGTGAAAATTAAATGAATAATATGGAGACATCATATGGCATTCAAGAAGTAGTAACTTCATTACTTAACATGATGAATCTTTATAAAATAAAAGGCTGTATTCAAATTTCTCTCTTTCAGGGCTGGGGTTGTGGCTCAGCGGCAGAGCGCTCACCTCGCACGTGCGCTGCCCGGGTTTGATCCTCAGCACCATGTAAACATAAATGCATTGCTTTGTGTACAACTAAAGTAAATAAATGAATATTTAAAAAAAATTCTCTCTTTCATTTTGAGATATAAAAGATTAAGGTAATAGATATGCTAATCACCCCAAATTGATCAATATCCAATTTATACCTGAATCACATCACCACATTTATATCTCATAAATATATACAAACGTTATGTCAATCAAAAATAAAAGAGAAATAAATTTAAAAAATTTTTTAAAGTAAAATAAAAATGCTATTTCAAGGTAAATAAAGAAGAATGCTCAAACAATAATAAAATAATGATAATAATTTTTTTAGAAAAAAATTCAATAAATGTAATAATAGCATCTGAGAGATATATGGGGCTGTAACTTCTCAACTGTGACATCTCTTTGAAGACTCTCTCTAATATAAGTGTCCTTTCTAGCTTTGCCTATCTAGTTTTCTTTACTTTTCAGTTGGAGATTACAATACCTGATCATTGCCAGATAAATTTGTTGTGAGATCAAATTAAATTTCATAAATATGAATTTTTTTTGAAAAGTGAAAAACCATGTGTGGAGAGAAGTTATTTTTCAAATTATATCTCCTTTACTGATATCACTGAGGAATGAGTATTTTACATAAACTAATTTCCATAAAAAGGAAGTCTCTCTTTTTGTGTAAGTTTTTTTTTTTTTAATAGAAATGGTCCTAAAATGTTTTATCAACTTCCCTTTGTTTAGATGGTTTATAGTGTGACATTTTTTTATGACTCATGAGCAAGATTATCAACATGAATCTTTCTAACCTCTGTAGGGGAGCAACAGTATCAGAAATGGCTGACATGTTGAAAACACTGTTTCCTGTTATGCTTAATGATTTCAGACTGCTGAATTATAATCTTTTTGACTATTCTTGCATTTTTTCTGTCAATTTCTTAATCATTTTTTTGTAACAGAGCACATAAAGAAAATGATGATATTATTTATTTTTAATTTGATTTGTGATTTCTAATCATCTATGGTGTATCAAGATAACAAAAGCACTTATTTTAATGCAGTAGTAGATATCATAAGACATCCTAGGATTTCTAAGTTTCTAAATTTTTCATGGTTTAGTTCTTATTAATATTATGTTTATAAAAATAGTATTGCACAAATATACTTTACCTAATTTAATCCTTATAATACAGAGAGGGAGCACCATTAATTTTTCTATATGACAGATTAAAAAAATGGTTTTTGAAGACTTGTAGATTTTGTCCATGTTTGAATTAAATGTTGAAGAATTCAAACCCAGTCTATTTGACTCTATAGCCCAGGCTCTTCACAATGTAACTTATGGAGAAATGTCCACTATTATAAAGAAGTACAGGCAAGTGGAAAAGCCAGTGATAACATATAGAATATGCCAACTGTTGCGAAGTAGAGAAGAAGGTAAGAAGGGGAGAAGAGGCAAGAAAACGCTGTCTACCAGGAATGCACCCAAATGCATATTTGTAGAATGAAGACTGGAGAAAATGAAGGATCAGTCACAAGAAGAAGAAGAAAGTAGAAAAAGGTTGTCCTTTGAGGCAACTGAAAAAAATAGCAGCTATCTTCCTTTAACTAGTCCAAATTGTGGCAAAAGACTGAAACAGGAAAAAAAATAAACTCAAAATATGAACTTAATTGCCAATGATTTTGTTGCCCAAATGGTTTCTTTACCCTCCTGGCACATATAGAAAATGATACTATTTCCATGGAAACTGGGATAAATAGATGAGGCTTCTGGTGCCCAGTGATGAATTCAGCATATGGAGTTTTGGCAATCACAAAATCACGTTTAGCTCTCCTGTGTCCTGAGACAGAACAGAACACCAACTGGGAAAATCCACTGTAAAAGTGTAACTTGGCAGATGTGACTTGTTCTGAACCAAAAGGATTTCCTAATCAAATCCTGGAAATGATCTGGACAAACTGACCCATTCCCAGAGAGCACTAGACTAGCAAAGGCATTTCCATCTCTAACACTGTCAAAAAGGTTGAATTTATGTTCCTCTGGGCATCTGGTCTCCAAAAGGAAAATGGGAGGAGCTCAACCCAGGATGCCGAAATGATATTTTTTCCAAATCCATCAACAGTCACAGGATAAACTACACATGTATAATCCAAGAGATTCTCCATATTGTTCAGAATTTTCCAGGTTGGCAGGAAACTAGGAATTTGTTTCTGGGTCAGTTCACATATGGAATAATTGGTACTAAATAGGAAAAGAAGTTCCATGAAGAAATTTCTGAATATGTGTGTGTGTGTGTGTGCATGAATAGGTATAGATACAGGTATAGATACATTTTTGTGGGGGAGGGGCAGAGAAAAAATGAAAGGAGCAATTGGGGCTACTTAATCCATTTTTGCTTTGCTAACATTTTAATTTTGTTAAGTGCAGTGAAGTCTTACATTGACATTATAACATAAATACATAAAAATCACAACTTAATGAGAATAAGGGTTTTCATTAAGAACCTTTATGTTCTTATGTTTAATTAACTTCCCTTTGTTTAGATGGTTTGTAGTGACATTTTTTATGGCTCATGAGCAAGACTATCAACATGAATCTTTCTAACCTAGGCTGGTGGTATAGCTCAGTAATAGTGAGTATGTTTAGCATGTATGAGGCCTTGGGTTCGATATCCATCATTGCAGGAAAAAAATAAGTTTATTTTGATAATCATAACTTAAAGTGAAAATCTTTACCACAGCTTATTTCTATGCAATGACTATGTAAGCAAAATGTCTGTGTATTCTATCCCATTCTTCCTTGGGAATAAGGAAAGACAAAATTGCTTCCTGTTAGGGCTTAACCTGAATGCCTCTCACCCAAAAGTCAGAAAGTTGATGGGAACAGATGGCAGTAGATGTTCTAAAGGCAAACCATATTGCCAGGAAAAGGTGAGTCACTCTTTGAGACAGGGACCCATTCATCCCTTGTGTAAAATTATGCACAGTTTTCAAACTTATGTGTTCATATTCAGGATTTTATTTTGCCAACTGGTATAAATAGGAAATGAATCTAATCTTTTCCACCATACCTGCTAAGGAACATGCTTTCATTAAAGATATACTGACATTTCTAAGACAAGCAAGTATATTACTTTCTTTAGAATTCATAAGGTACTTTCTATTACTGATAAACACAACTTGTCATTTCCCATAGTTAACAGCAAATCGATGACTCTCCCACTTCACTCAGTCACAAGCCCAACAGTGGGTCTTGTAGATTTAAGATTTAAGGAATTCTTAAAATCTTCAAGCACTTGATGTAGGTGGTCTCTTGTTATTTTCCAAATTGAACACTCAACTCCTTAGGCTGAAGAATGTGGCAAGACTTTCTCTAAAAAGTGATTTCCATAGATAAACGCTTATAGTAAATTCATAAAAACCCAAAATCATACTGGACTATGCCCAGACCTTGAAAAATTATTGTTAGAAATATAGTAGTGCAAGAAATGTATAAAATGATTGGGTAAATACCTCTGTTTTGCTTTGGAAATTTTTTCTTTGACACTGGTTCTCAAGGATGGGCAGGTGAGTATCAAAGAAGAAACAAATACAAAATCAGAATGACATGAATCTCAAGATATCCTTTACCACATTTTCAATTAGAAAATGTCCACAAATGGCTTTTACTGATGATGTTAGTGTGTGGGAGTTACCTACATTTAACATATAACGCACTTACAGAAACCTGAATAAACATCTAGTTCACTGTAATGCATTCCTGGGAGAATCTTTTGGAAAGCTTAGAAACTCAGGTCATTATCTGAGTATTGTGGAGCCCATTCCACCATTGATCAAGGAAAGTTCTCAGTTATTTTCCAGCCAAGTAACTACGAAGAGATTTTAAAAACAGGAGTTGCTAAATAACAGGAACAGAGTTTCAATAGTGCAAGATGAATGACTTCTGGAGATATGATATACAACATTTGCCAATAGTTCAAAAATATGGGGTTGTACATTTAAGAATCTGTTAAGACAGTAGATTCCATGCTAAGGGGTTTTACCAAAATAAGATAAAAGTGAAAGGATGGAGGGACATTTATATTTGTCTTTCAAGCTTAAATATATATGTTATTTTTACTCCCTTTTATGCCTCAAAGCTTATTGCTCTTTTTTAATCACAATACCAAGAAACTTCTGAGGGAAGCAAGAACAATGAAAACAACAGGGATAGAAACGTATTGAGCAAAAGATTACTGAGAACTACAATGTTCACTTTGACAAATGAGTGTCTTGGTGATACAAGTGAGACTTTCACCAGCTGCTTCTGCTCTTCCTCTTTACAGCCAATATCTTTTGGAGAAAGTAGTCTTAAACTTCTGTTCACTAATAGCTAAAGTTCCCACTGGAGCTTCGTCACTTCCATAGGAAAAAATCTGCTTTAAGGCCAGTTGATCTTCACTTGTGTCTATTGGAAATTAGTGGAGAGAGTTCTAACAAATTGTTTGTTTGTAGAAAATACTGGAGTGTATAGAAAGTTTATTTTAAAAAATGAACAAATATTGGCTCTGTTAAGTTTACGTTTATATTATTATCTTTTTCCTGGAATAAAATGTTGAACTTTGCATTTTTGCTTGTGCCCTGGAAACTGTATATATTCCAACACATTTTTCATACATGGTAGCCCCTTCTTCACTTTTTCAGTTGCATTTCTATTGAGTTATGATGAAAATAAGGAATTGTAAAAGTTCTTCCTCAGAAATATTTTAAGGAGAAGGGTCACCAACATCTGGATACATTTAGTGAATGTAATATCTATGTGTGTATTTGTTATGGTTTATATCTGGAATGTCCTCAAAGTCTAAGCATTGAAGGCTTAGTCCTCAGTACAGCAGTTTTCAGAGGTGGGACTTCTGGGATGTGATTGTATCATGAGGAATCTGACCTCATAGTGGATTAATTCATTGATGGCTGAATAGACTATTAGGAGGTGGTGGAAACTGTAGGCAAATTGGGCAGGTTTGGAGGAAGTAGGTCACTGGGGGCATGTCCTTGGGGACTACATTTTGTCTCTGGTCCCTTCATTGCACACAAACATTCTCATTCTCTCTCTCTCTCTCTCTCCCCCCACCCCTCTTTTTCTCACTCTCTCAGTTTCCTGTCTGCCAGGAGCTGAGCAGCTTTCTTCTACCACATCCTCTTCCATGATTTTCTGCCTCACCTCAAGGCCAAAGTCATAAAGTGAACTGACCACAGACTGAAAATTATAAAAGTATGAACCAAAGTAAATCTTTTCTCCTTTATGTTGTTTTTCTCAGATATTTGTCACAGCAGTGCAAAGCTGACTAGCAATATATTTCTAATGGATTTTATGGAGAAAAAACAGATTGTGACTCACTATTGGAGTACAGGTTCCCTTGGGTTTTAAGAAATTGAATGAATACCATACAGGTACCCTTGGAGGCCAGTGTGGCAAGAAAAGGCTTCAAGAATCTTGGGTGAATAGAGAAATCCCCAGGTAACAGCATTTACTGGGCATGTTCCATAGACCACTAGTTCCACCGAATGGTCATATTAATTACTCAGTCATAGAAAGGCCTTCTCCATATGTCAGTTTTGGAATTGCTAAATTAAACAAAGTTTACTGAACTTCTTTATTTTGTAATTATCAAAATCTTTAGCATACTAAGGTGTACTATGAATCTCTAAACAAACTGTAATATGTGGTATTTCTCAAACTTATTTGGATTTAAGTCCCTCTTTTTTTAAAAAAAGCATTTATTAAAACCAGTGTTCTGTAGAATGTGACTGAAGAAATGATATAAAAAGTACTGGAAAGTAGAAAATCTAAGGGATTAACAATAATAACAACTAATATTTGCACAGTGCCTCATAGTTTATAAAGTGTTTTTTCATTTATTAACTTCTTTGATCCTCAGGCCAAGGGGGGAAATAGCTCAAAGACCTTAAGTGACTTTCTGAAATATGCACAGTAATAAAAAGAATTTGACTCGGCTGTAAGTCTTCCAGCTGAAGCTAAAATATCCTCTTCCCTATGCTATGCTTTAGTGAGTACATCACATCTTTTGCTTCAATTTGTGCCAAGAGATAATCCTAAGTCATATTTCTCAATAGTGGTATCGTGAGGTCCTTTTGTGCCAGAGCAAGTTCCATCAGTTTTATACTCCCAGTCCCTAACTTCTTCTTCCCACTGGAATCTTGCCTTTTTATTGTTCCACCTTTACTAAATGTCTCAGGAGAAACAAATGACATACTCAGAGGATTTCATGACAGAGTTCTGATGAAGAGATTTTTACAAAAATGGCAAATAAAATGTGAAAAAACAAAAGAGGATGGTTAGTTTCTTAAGGCTAGTAGTAGTTAGTCCTCTTACCACAATGTCTGAAAGACAAAGTGATGGACACTTTGACTTCACTTTCCTTCCATTCTCTGATCTCTTGATAGTCCTTGAAATTAACCAAAATCAGTAAGAAGCCACAGCATATACAATGCATCAAGTTATCATCCTGGGTCACAGCCTATTAGAGTGCTGAACTAGAATGAAACCTGGATCCAAGGAACACATGGGGCATATCCAGCATGCCAGGTTATCAAGGTTGCCAATTTCTGTCAACAAATTAAATGGGCGGGCCTTAATTGCCAACCCTCAATATAAGCAGAGGAGAAAATCTTTAGGAAAAAATTGGGAAACGATGCCATCCAGCATTACTATTGAAATTATATTAGTTTCCCATGAAGGATATTTCAGAATTGGCTTTCCAATTTAGCCAGAGATGGAAATAGTAGCCAGAAGTAGTATGCTCACCTGGTTTCCATAACCTACTGATTGCCTTTCTTTCTACTGGGAAGGAGACATTTATAATCACTTGAGCCCCAGTACCCTTCCTGTTGTCAGGTTCCAGTTATATCATAGGTGGGGAGAGATTTACGTTTTTCTAGCAGTAGTGCAAACTTGAGTCATTTTGCTGCCAGTTTCTGCAGATTTGGTGCTCAAGGTCAAGGATCACATAATTAATTAAGGTTTTTTGTTTGTTTGTTTGTTTGTTTGTTGCTGTTTTTTAATGCTTCTACATCCTGGTCTTGACCTTGCTTCTGTCATTGTTCTATGACTATGTGAAGAAGAAAGAGCTAGAGTCAGAAAGAGGTAGAAAGAATGAGAATGAGAGAAAGAAATAAGAGCTCAGTGGTCAAATCCTTCCTCCTATATATTTGGGCCTATTTTATGAGACTTTCAGATGTCCATCGTTTGTGATTTCAGAATTAATTTGAGAACAATCCCCACATTACTATCAAAAGGTTATTAGTAGCCTATAGGTATCTATAAAATTAGTATAATTAATCAAAGAATGGTCCTTTGAGATTATTTGCTGTTCCTAAATTCTGTTGACATTCCCTTTACATCTTTTCAAGGAATTCATTAGCATTCCCTAGAGATTTCCAGACAGCTAACAAGAACAAATAAGTGTGGTGAACAGTGATTTTCTTCAAGTCAGACAACCCACAGATGGCTTCAAGAGACTTGTTGACCTCAAGGAATGTTTCTAACCAGAGCTTGATGCTGAATAAATCCTTCTTTAGAATGCTGATAGAGTAGCCATGGGCCCATATTACTAAATATTGTTAATATGGGTCCCAGCCTAGGACAATCTCTATTGAAAAGATAGGCTGAGCTTCTCCAACACTTCTCCCAGGAAAGGATACTAATTTGTTTTCCCCAATGAATGCTTCAAAGAATTCTAAGCCTTTGTAATAAAGTTCCTTTCCTTATGCTATATTTTCAAAAGTGAAATGTCTTAAGTACCATATCCCAGAGAAATATGGGTGTCTAATGCCCAACCTCTTGCATTTTCTGCGGGTACACGTGAAACCCTCCTCACACCAGCACCAGGGACATTTAGGCACCGATTGCATAACCTTGGTTTCCTGGTTTCCCCTGGCAACCACCGGTTCTTCCAAGGTTCCAGAGGATAACAAATTAGAAGTAGCAAAGTGGGAGACTGTTAGAAGCAGGCAAACTGAAAAGTGACAGGTGTCAGAGAGAAGAGAGGAGAAAGGAGGTATGCTAACTGGAAATGCCTGGCAGCCCACGTCCAGTAAGTATTGGCCACATAGCCCTTAGTACCACAATCACCCCTGAGGGCATCACTTTATTTGAGCCATACCAATGGCCCTGAGTCATCAAGAAAAGATTAACTTATGTCAAGAATATTCTGTTTAGTAAGGAAAATAAGTTTGCAATACATTTAAGAAATATTTCCATCAAAATGATTCAATATATATTTTTTGATATATTTGAATTATTAAGCTTTAGCTTACTTACAAAATTCACATAGTGGGAACATGTAGTAGTTTAAAATGCTGAATATAGACGTTTTTCGGTTTATGTAAGATTATTTCTTCCTAGGGGCCAAATGTGGGTGCAGGGAGGTCCTTGATTGCTTATTGGCGTGATAGATGATAATTCTTGTTCCCAGATGGAGTTTGCCAGCATTTTTCTAAGTTACTTGATGAAGATAAACAGGAATAGTTAGTATGTAGAACGATGAATGGACAAAAAAAAAGCATATATTTTTAAAATTTTGAATTTTAGACTATAAGTCATGGAAAGAGGATGGTTGAAAAACAATAAACCTTATAACTAATTGCTTCCTCAGTTTCTCCTTTCTTCACTGCCTCCACCCTTTTTCCTGCATATTCACTTTTTCATTTTTTTATTCATTCTAAGTAGTTATACATGACAGTAGAATGCATTTTGATATATCATACATAAATGGAGTATAACTTCTCATTATTCTGGTTGTACATGATGTGGAATTACACTGGTTGTGTAATCATAGATCCACATAGGATAATAATGTCTGATTCATTCCATTGTCCTTCCCATCCCCATACTCCTCCCTTTCCCTTCACTCACCTCTATCTAATCCAAAGTACCCCTGTTCTTTTCTAGCCCCTTCCCCCCTTATTGTTAATTAACATCTGCATATCAGAGAAAACATTCTGCTTTTGGTTCCTTGGGATTGGCTTTTTTGCTTAGCATGATTGTCTCTGGCTCCATCCATTTACTGACAAATGCCATAATTTCATTCTTCTTTAAGGCTGAGTAATATTACAATGCATATTTATACCACATTGTCTTTATCCATTCATCTCTTGAAGGTCACCTAGGTTGGTTCTATAGCTTAGTTATTGTGAACTGAGCTGGTATAAACATTGATGCGGCCAAGTGACTATAATATGCTGATTTTAAGCCCTTTGGGTATAAACCAAGGAGTGGGATAACTGGGTCAAATGGTGGTTCCATTCCAAGTTTTCTGAGGAATCTCTGTATTGCTCTATTAGTACTTGCACCAATTTGTAGCCCTATAAGCAATGTATGAGTGTACCTTTTCCCCTCCTTCCTTGCCAATATTTATTGTTTCTTGTATTCTTGATAATTGCCATTATGACTGGAGTGAGATGAAATTTTAGTGTAGTTTTGATTTGCATTTCTCAAATTGCTAGAGATGTTGAACATTTTTTTCATATATTTGTTGATCAATTGTATTTCTTCTGTGAATTGTATTTATTCTGTGAATGTATTTCTTCTGTTTGGATCCTTAGCCCATTTATTGATTGGGTCATTGTTTTTTTTTTTTTTTTTTTTTTTTTTGAGGAGGTGTTAAGTTTTTTGAGTTCTTTAAATGTCACGGAGATTAATGCTCTATTGGAGATGCATGTACTAAAGATTTTCTCCCATAATTCACTTTTCTTTCTGAAACCACTACCAGTCCTAGAAGTAACTGAATTGCCAAAGCAGAATTCTCTCCTGTTACCCAATTTTGGATTGACATGCAACGGATCTCTCCAACCTTCCCCTCTTTGGCTTTCCTCAGCTCATCCCCTGTTTCTCATTTTCCTAATTTATTTGGTTGAAAATTGAAGGGAACAGGCTGGAAGCAGAGGTGACTGTTTCCCATTTTGGGCTATATAGGCACGAAACTCTGATGTGGCTTCAGGAAATGAGAGTAGGCTGGGCAGAGGTGCTTCTGGGATGAGTCCAAGTAGAAGATCTGTGCCCTATAGGAGAGCAGAAGCTTCACTCATATGCCTCTCTCTCTTTGGCCCTACTTTTAATTCTCAACTAAGTACCTCAATCATTTTAGAAAATTCAGGAAATAAAACTCAACATTGAACATTAGCAAGATAGCAGTATTTCCTCTAAAATAATAACAGTCACTACATATAAACAGCACTATATCAGAGGATTGAGTCAGTTCAAAGTAAAAAGTGAAGCATATGAAAATGATTTAAATGGAAGAGATTATCATTGTTTGTAAATGACACAACAATCTGAATAGAGAACCAAAAATAACCAACAGACATATTTGTTAAAATTAATTAAAAGTTCATCGGTATTGACCAATACAAGATCAGTGATCAAAAGTAAACAATGATAATAGATTATGTAGAGGGAAAAAAAGCCGATTTCCAATGAAAACATAAAAATATGTTTCCTAGGGAAAGTGATTTACAAATAATATAAATTTTTTTGTGGACATTATTATAACAGCATACTATAGAAGGGTATTAAACAAGATCTAAATATATGGGAATGTAGACTTTGCTCATAATAGATGACTTAGTAATAGCAATTTTTCTCAAAGCACAATTACAATGAAAAACTCTTTCAAAGTTATTTTCAAGGGATAAAATAAGGTGATTATAAAATTAATATGGAGGGACAATGTGCTGAACATTGCTAAGGAATCCCTAAAATAAAATAATCAGGCAAGAACCTTTCCCTCCCAAATGTCATAGATTATTTTAAAATTATTAAAATTAAGACAAAGTAGGGTTAATAGAAGCTTAGACATGTTGGCCAAAGGAACAGAATAACTAGAGAATCTAGAATAACTGCATAAATGAAAATCCAATACATAAGAAAGTTGACATTCCAGATAAATGAGAAAATGATGACCTATTTAGTAATAGTCACAATGATATTCTTTTTTATTTTTATTTTTAATTTATAATAGTAGTATGTATTACAATTCATAGTGCACATATATAGCATCTTTTTACATACAACTGTTTGTATACAAAGTATATTTGTAACATTCAGGTCTTCAGTCATGCATTTAGGATAATATTATCCATCTCATTCAGCCACCTTTTCTTTTCTTTTCTTTTTCTCTCCCCCTCCCCCTTGCTCCCCACCTTTCCCTCCCTTCCCTTTGACCATTCTAGTGTTCCTTTAATCCTCCTATGTACCCCCATCCAACAACACTGTGAACTAGCCTCCTTATATCAGAGAAAACATTCGGTATTTGGATTTTTGAGATTGACTAATTTCACTTAGCATTATATTCTCCAACTTCATCCATTTACCTGCAAATGCCATTATTTTATTCTCTTTTATTGATGAGTAAAATTCCATTTTGTATATATACCACATTTTCTTTATCCACTCATCTACTGAGGGACATCTAGGTTGGTTCCACAACCTAGCTATTCACAATGATATTCTTAAGAAGAAGATGCTTCCTTTCATCATATCATGTAGAAAAATTACTTCCAGATGGTTTAAAGATTCAAATGAAAAATAAAAAACAAGATATAGGGTAGAGGCACATAGATGCTTCAAAAGTGGGGTATCATTTTTATTAAACTTTGTGGTGAGTGAGTGTCTAAATGTATACTTTCTTGTTTGTCTATAAACAGTGTGTATGTGAACATGTATGTGTATAAAACATATACACATATACACATAAACACATATGTGTTTAATATGATATAATCCATACTAAAATATAAAATTTGTACAGATAGAAGTGCTATAATTTACATATTCAAAACCTGAATTATTTTGGTTTCTATACTGGACACTTCTTGGGAGAAGTGATACTCCCACATTGTTTTATGTATATATGTATTTCAGCAACTCTGTTTTCACTAGAAAATATTAAATAAAAGTTCTGTAGATTTTCAATACTTTTACAGTCTCTGTAAGTGAAGCTGAAGCCTGGAAACATATTTTGATTCCACTGATTCTTCATTATTTCATTCAAAATGAAAAAACTTGGTGGACTTGTATCAAGTGACCTGACAGAGAATGAATAATAAATAAGCACTCTTTACTTATAAAGTCTTGACTCCTGTGCTGGTTAATCTCTATTAACACTCCATGTCTAGATCCACTTTTCCACTCTTTCTTGCCCCACTTTATGTCCTGAGACACTAACTTTTATAAATTGCCCTTGTTAGTTGGCTTTTTGTCACTGTGATCAAAATACCTGACAAGAAAAACTTGTAGGAGAAAAGATTTATTTTGGCTCATGGTTTCAGCATTAAATCCATGCTCACTGACTCCATTGCTTTGGGCCTGAGATAAGACAAAACATCATGGTGGAAGGGCATGGCAGAGGAAAGCTTATTAGCTCAGGACAAAAAGGAAAGAGAGAGAGAGACAGAGAGGACATAGACAAGAAATACCCTTCCAGGGCATACTGCCAGTGACTTACTTCCTCCAGCTAGGCACCATCTCCTACAGTTTGCACTGCCTCCCTGGTAGTCCATACTGCTATCAATGGATCAATCCACTGATGAGGTCATAGCCCTCATGATCCAGTCAATTCACAAAAGACACTTTTGGACATTGTTACATTGAAGACCAAAGCCTTTAATACCTCTAATATGTGAGACTGGGGGAGGCAGGGGTAATGGTGGTTATATACAAACCATAACACCACCTGACCTAATCTCCCTTACCCTATAGTTTCTGGTTAGGCTTGAACAAGAGAAGGTGGCAGATTTCAATATTCCAAGAGAATTCCTCACTTCTCTGAGTCCCTTCTCATCTTTCCAAGGCTTTGAGAATTACTGTTTTCCTAGAGCCTCCAACACTTGTTAGGTGGCTTTTCAGAGCTCCAGCTCTCACAGTTTTGAAATCATTCTTCCCCCCCTTTGCCTTTTCAGAATAAGGAAGGGATCAGCTTTCCACCCTTCCTAAAACTGGATGCTGTGCTATCCCTTCTAAGGCCTGTTTCTCTTCCTCTCTTTTCAGCTAAACTTGGTGAGGATGTCAGTTTCTTACAACTAACTTACGAATCTATAAAAAGTGCCAGAAATAAAACCAACAAGATATCTATCAGACACATTTTAAGTACCTCCCCTGAGCCTCTTGTTCTTACCTATCTCCCATATCTTAGCACTTATGACACAAAATGATGCAGCACAATGATTCCATGTGAGTCCAAGTGAGTCAAGAGGGTCCCCATTTGGCATAAGCCCCAAATGCAGAGGATTATCTCCCCTGTGAGGTAAACATTGATCAGTGGGGGAGAGGAATGAGAAAAGACAGGGCAGGAATGGCCTCTTCTTTACCCCCTGGAGTCCATCCAGTTCTGAGAGATTCCCCTAGCTGGTAGGTGCAAGTGCTGTGCTCTGCTCTGTCTCCTCACTGGTGTGATCAGTGAAGCAGTGGCTGGCATTTTGTATCTGCTCCTTCTCCCTCCCTGCTTCTCTTTTCTTTTCTCTCACTCTCACTGCCCTGGAGTGGCACTTGCCCCAGAATTCTTCAATACTTCTGTTTGAACTTGGTTTTCAAAAATCAGGTAAGACATGGTGTTATGTTAAATAATAATAGGGAACTCCCTTACATAACACAGTTCAGATAAACTTCTTTGAGGAAGTCACATTTAAAATCAGAACTGAAGAATAAGAAGAAAGACATATGAGCCATGTCTCAATCAAAGAGAAAACCAATAAGCATTGTTTTAAGGCAAGAATGAGCATGTTTGAGGAACTGTAGGGAGTCCAGTGTGAGTAGAGCACAGTGAGAAATAGGGAGAAGCGATGCCAACAGGTTGGGGTGACAGAGGTATTAAAGCTATATAAAGATAAAGACTTCTGAGTTTGTCGAAGTATAAGATGTGAAATAAGAAGCCATTGGACACATTAAAGCAGGAAAAGGTCATTTGCATTTTAAACTCTACTCTGGCTGCTGTGTAAAAATGGCTTTTACTGGGCTGTGGTTGTGGCTCAGAGGTAGAGTGCTTGCCTAGCATGTGTGAGGCACTGGGTTCAATCCTTAGCACCACATAGAAATAAAATAAAGATATTGTGTCCACCTTTATCTAAAAAATAACATTTTTAAAGTGGCCTTTACTGGGACTATAACTGAATTATAGAAGTTGTGTATAATTCTAAAGTCTTGGCAAACTTGAACACCAGTGATGGTGAGACCAAAGAGAGAAGTGGAGTGACAGAGCATGCAGTCTACAGGAAAAACAATGAGATACCCAGGTTTGAATTGGCTATGGGGGTTGAGGGAAATGGAAGTGTAGATTCTAACATCTAGGCCTTGGAGTTATAAATCTAGGGATGATAGTGCAACATTGTTTGAAGTAAGGGCGTTTGGTGGAAATCCAGATGGTGGAGTAACTAGAAATAAAGGGTTCCATTTTTGACATTTTGAGTTTGAATTACCTGTGATACAACAAAGTAGAGATATCTAGTAGAGATTAGAAGCACAGGACAGAGTTGCAGAGTAAAAGCTGTGGTAGGCATCATCATAAAGTTGGTATTTAAAGCTATGCAAAAGGAATATATCATGTGGAAGAAGTGATAGGAAATAGTTGAATTGATTTTAGAGATGAGGAGAGTCTGAAGGAGCAGACTTTGAGGAACAAGCCTGGGGAATCAAAAACTCAGTTGGCAGTTAAGCTAGGGGTGTCAATTGGATACCCAGGTGGTGGTGTAGATTAGATAATTGTGTGTCTGTATCAGTCAACTGCTCAGTGGAAGAGGTAGAGTTTATTTGTAAATGTTGGAGTCACCAGTATATGCATGGTACCTAAGGTTAGAAGTCTGGATGTGATCAGCTGGGGAGAAACTTCTCTGAATCAATTCTCTAAATTCACTACTTCTATTTCCTCCACTATTATTCAGATTTTTAAAAAGTGAAAAGAAATAATGGCCTATGATGGACCTTGTCTAATAGAAGATGGTGAGAGAGGAGACTAAGAAGGAGCTATGGGAAGGTGGCAGGATGTGCACTCTCCACATGATTGAGAAGAGAATATTTCAAACAGGGTACCACCAGCTGAGTTGGATGCTGTTGCCCTGTAGAGGCAGATGAAGGTAAAATATCATTTATTCTTTTGGCCACATGGACATCATTAGTGACCAAAGCAGCACATTTAGTGGACTGGCAATACTGAAAGCCAGACTACAGTGAGAAAAGAACAAAGGACAACACTGAAATGTCATTTCACATATAACAGATTAGCAAAAATTAAGCAGACCAAGAACATCAGGTGTTGCTGAGGATGCTCACCTACTTCAGGGGATTTGTAAATCGGAAAACACGTTCTTTTGCAAAGCAATTTGGCAGTTTGAGAGTGGGGGCAGCAGAGGATCTTTATCTTCTTGACCTGGATACTTTACTCCTTAGCATTTGTGCTGGAGAAACTGGTCTACCTGCCCAGGTATATGCAGGGATGTTCATTGAAGTCCTGTGGTAGTAGAGATTCAGGGGAGACAGTCTAAGTGTCCATCCTGGAAAATGGGTACACTTAATTTTATTTATTTAAACAGTGCTGCAATATACATAGCAAGTACAATACAAGCAATCTGTATCTCCATGGATAATTTTCAAAATAAAATTCCGAGTGAAAAGAGAGTTGCCAAATAATTGCAAAGTTTGACACCATTTATGTAAATGTAAAAACATGGTTTAGTATTTTAAAACTCATGGATACATATGTCTACAGAAAAATGAAATTTAAAAAATGCTCTTGGGAAAAACACATCAGCTTCGATAAAATAGTTACTTCTAGAGAAAGGAGGGGAAGAAATAGCAGCAAAGACCTTTAGCTATTTCTTTTATATTTTAATTTTTCAGACAAAACAACAGATGTCTGAGGATATATGGTATCATGTTACTATCTTTCTTTAAATATTGGTAATAGTTACTAAATGCATTGTATTACTTTCTGCAGCTTTCTGTATATTTGAAATATTACATAATGTTAAAATTAATAGTACTAGAGGAAATAGAGAAAGTGAACCTAGAACATTGATTTAGAGAATTATCCCCCTAGCTGATCTCAGCCAGACCTCTAACTTCAGTAGCACAGATATACTGGTGACTTCAACACTTTTATTTCCAACCCTAAATTCTCCCCTGAATAGTAGACTGATGTTTATACATGAGTACTTATTTTACTACCTGGTTATTCAGTGGACATCCCAAACTTAAATTTAGCCCCAAGTTTTTACCTCCCCACTCTTATTCCCAATGAAATTGGCTCCTTGCCCATTTCCTCACGTCTGTAATCGACCCCCCTATTCGCCCAGTTTCTCTGACCCCAAACCTAGGTCTCATTCATAATCCCTCTCCTTCCATCATACTCCTAATTCACACTGTCAGCAAGTCATTTAGGTTTTAGCCTAAAATCTACATACCAAATCTGACCACTTCCTACTGAATCAGCTGTCACCATCATTGCCCAAGCCACCATCTTCTCTTTCCTTCTCTGTTGTAACAGACTAATAACAGGCTTTTATTTTCTAATTTTTCTCTCTATATTGCAACAATAACCTTATTATTTTTTAAAATGTGAATCACATCAGGCCTTTATATTGTTCAAACTAACACATGAAACAAAATATAGGTTCCTCTCTATCCCTTCCATAAAGCGAGAAACATTTTTATATAACCTAAAATGTATGTTGCCTGGATGAGTAAATGAATGGGAAAAGATCACTGATGGAATTGAATTGACGCAAAGCAACAGGCACAAGTGGAGAAACTAGACTTTAAAAGGAAGTGAGAAATGCCTATACTGTAACAAGAGAAAAGAGATTGACGGAGGCTTCTTTGGTGAATGGAAGAGAAGAATTTCCTCTTTAATGTTCTCTATCCCTTCAGTGAAGTATGAGGCAACATCAGCAACTGATAGTGTGTTTAGTAGGATGAATATGAGGGAAAAAGAGAAAATATGTATTGGAGAACAAAAATTTAAAATTTAAACTGAAGTAGGATTTTACAGCACATGTTTCATGCCCATTATAGTTTTATAATTTTAAATTTAATGTTAATCTACTCAGCAGTCATATCGTTTTTCTCTTGTCACATTTAACTGCAGGCACAGAAAAGATGATGAAGAGTTGCTGGCTATGAGCAGGGATTTTGCCACTGAAGTATGATAGAGGGAGAGGGGATGGTGTTTGTATAGTGATGGTATTTAATGATGTATCATGAAAACTAAGCTGGGCAAAGACAAAAGTGAAGATAGGGGAGAGGGTAGGGATTGGAAAGAATTGGTGATGTTAGTGGACTGAAGATATAGAGGTGACTTGGATTACACTAGGTGACCCTTACAGAAATAAATACACTTTGTATAGAGATTACCAAGGTGGAGCAGTGGCATCACAGAGGTTGTATGCCTGAAGAGGAGTGTAGGAAAAGGCTATTGACTAAGAAGAGATCAGATTTTTCAATCATAGTGAAGAAGAGTTACAAGTGATGGGTATTGAGGAGAAAGGAACTAAAGTCTTCAGGAATGGGGGATGATGATAGGGAAAGTAACCAAGAAGAGTGGGTGCCATTAACATAATAGTTTTATGCATTTGTTTCAGAAAGAAATGCAAAAGGGGAAACATCTAGAAATGTCACTAAAGACCAAGATCATATTTACCATGTTTCCTGTTAGGAAGGAACCAAATCTAGCAGAAAAATTCATTTTGGAGAATTATCAGGAGAAACAATATATTCAGATAATCATCACGTAATGCACACTGGCAGGCACCCAATCACCCCATGTACACCTTGACTATATACACTCTTCACATTTCAGTAAAGTGGTTTTTAAATAAAAAATTGTGTTCTGTTTTATTTTTCAAGATTTTAAAAAGAAAATTTCGACTATAACTGGTCATAATTTTAACAATGTTTCCATAGTTTAGAATAAAAGCCCTTAATTGCTCATTATTTACTCTCTAGTTTTACTTCATATTTTGAGCATATTCTGAGTATTTAAAATGAGAGTCTTATGTTTTACCAGTAGTAACAATGTATTTTTCCATTAGTAATTGATATGTGAAAAAATCAGAGTTAATAAAGCAGCTACATATGCAAGCAGTGTTGGATTTTAGTGAAATGAAGAACTCATCAGCTATTTAAAAGGAGGGAAGGAAGGAAGAGGTGGGGAGAAAGTCAGAATGCTTGAGTTTTTCGTATCTTTTTCTGGATGACTTTGAGCAGGCTATTTAACATGTCTTATTTTGAATTTTTAACCTATAATGTAAGCTGGACTATAGGATCTTAAGAGTCTACTTAGGTCTAGGATCCTATTTCTTTATATTAATCATATTTACCACATTGCCTTTTTTATTTTATCAGTTTTCAATTATTTTGGAATTATATCTGCTATTTGCTAAAAATGAACTTTAAATAACTTAGATCCATGCGGTTTCCTTCAATTTCCCAAAAGACAAAACTGGTGGAAATGCAATTATCCATACAGATAACACTTGGTTAGCCACCCTAATGGAGCTTAGCATCATTGATGATAATTCAAACATCGGATAATAAAAAAGCCACTTTTATTGGGATTTGAACCACACTGTGACTTTATTTTGCAAGTGTACCTTCCTAATTACATTATAAGCTAAACATTATAAACTAAACACAGTTTGAGTTCTGTAGGTAATTACCAGTAGGGAGTCATGAAAAGGAAGAGTTCTGTCCTGCTAATTGAAGAAAAGAGGCGAGGGTATGATTTCCAAATAATCAACAAATAATGATCATCAATAATAAAATTCAGTAACCAGAAATTAATTCACTGAATAATGGAGATTTAACTAAATATGTGTAGTTCTGTTTGGCCATCCCCAACTTATGTAATGACCTAGAATGTAAATATCCTTGCACAGTGATTGGCACACACACAAAAAATCAATAATTATTGAGTTCCTCCTTACTTCCCTTGACCATTAATAAAAGTTCCTTTTTAAATCTTTCTATAACTTATATGATGGTAATTTCTTATCTTCTCTATTGATTTCAGTCCTTGGAGAAGGAAGAGACCATGCATACAAAAGGCAAAAACATTGAAGGCTTGTTCTTTGGCAGAGCTGAATGTGACAGTAAGAATGGTTTCCCTTGCTGTGAAAGTATTGTTAGGAATGTGTGTACTCCAAGCTAGAATCAAGCCTATTTATTTTGCAGATATGGGTTAAATTGCCCCTTCGGTTACTGAGATAGGACTATATGGCATCATGATAATGATTATTATAAGCGACCATCTTAAAATGGACAGTTTGAACATAATACAATATATTTTAACAAATGGGTTTTTAACACTCTCCAGGTATTTTCCCCGCTGTGTGAGATCTGCTGTGTTAAATTTCTTTGTTCAGCTGAGACAGGTCATTTGTCAAATTCTTCCCATTATTAAAAATGTATTCAATGCCATTTAATGAGTACATATGGATTCAGAAATGATCACAAATCAAAATTTCAAAAGCCATATTTTTATCTGCACTCTCCAAGGCTATGAATATGTAGCAAGTCCTTAATGTGGACAATTCTTAATGCTGAAACAGGAACCAATCCTTATAATGCTCATGAAGTTTTTATAGCCCTCACTCCCTTTTCTCGTTAAAAAAAAAAAAAAAAAAAAAAAAAAAATTACCAGAAGATGGTGTTAGTATTAGGGGGAGAGAAAGAAAAAAAAAAAAAAAAAAAAAAAAAACACTCCAAGAATGGGGCTTGATGTTATTGGGGAGATGGTATTAGTATTAGGGGTAAAAAGAACAAAAAAACAACTCCAACAATGGGGCTTCTGACCTGAAAATTTGAAGGTCAATCCCACTACTCTTTCATTTGGCGGCTACATGTTTAATGTCTGCTAATTCATTCTTTTATTCAGGAACTAAAGCTTATAGAGGGCTTTGCAAATAAATGGTTATACAAGTAGTATTAATATTAATAATTATTATTTTAATATGTATGGTTATAATTTTAGAATACTTGAAATCTTACTTCCAAGTATAGTTTTTTTTTTTTTTTTTTTTTTTTTTGTTGTTGTTGTTGTTTTTCCCATACTGGAGATAGAACCCAAGGGCACTTAACCAATGAGTCATATCTCCAGCCCTTCTTAATTTTTATTTTGAGACTGGGTCTCAATAAGTTGTTTAGGACCTTTCTAAATTGATGAAGCTGGCTTTGAACTTGTGATCCTCCTGACTCATCTTCAAGAATTGCTGGGATTACATATAGGCTTATGCACCTGCACCTGGCAAAGCATTGCTTCTTGTCTTGGGGAGAGTACATCTCCAAATTAAAGGGTGGGGAAAGTTCCTTTGCAATTCCATGCAGAGAGAGAGAGGCCTCCCAGCTGTTGCCTAAACTGAAAACATTTATGTTAGTAATGCTTACTGTTTCCCAAGACAGAATATTTCACAGGATTAAGAACGATGGCAATCTGTGGAAGCCTTCCTTATTTGTGCTAGGTTCTAATCTAAGAATGTCTTTAAAATGTGGTTCATACAAGGATAAAAATTATACAAGCAAGTGGGTACAGCAGCCATCTAAAACTAAGTATAAACATTGAAGGATAGTTAGGCTCAGTTTTCAAGCCAAAAAATGCTCACCCAAGCCTGGTCCACAAAAACCTCCCTCATCCACTCCTTTTGCCCTTTTACCTTTCGCTGACTCAATGAAGATGAATTTGGAGACTTTGGAAGTCATGGATGAATGAAATGGATCCCTGAACTTGGTGCAGCCTACATCCTCCAACCACTGTTTGAATGACAGCTGCTTGTTTTGAATAAATGTGAGCAAATTACAAACTTCCACTTCAGGGTGTACATGTGTATACACACACAGACACACACACACACACACACACATATAAACATGATATATATAAATCATTATGTATCTCAGCTGACCGGAGAACTAGACTAAGAGCAATCTTCCAGAATTGCAGCGCAAGATCAGAAGGACAACAGTATGACCACCAGATGCTGAGTACTGAGTATCTATCCAGTGGTTTTCCATCTTTGCTGACCAAAAGCAAAATTGGTGCCAGACATCAGGATGACACTGCAGCCCACAGATGGAGATCAAGTGGCTCTAACAGCGCAGAAAGGAGCATCATGGGGCCAGGCCAGTAATTTGGTAGGTCCTGACAGCCGTCTCTCAAGTTACTTCTTTGTAATCTTTTGCAGGTGGCCATGGAAGGCAGATTC
The DNA here is from genome assembly GCA_025594165.1 of Tamias sibiricus. Taxonomy (NCBI): domain Eukaryota; kingdom Metazoa; phylum Chordata; class Mammalia; order Rodentia; family Sciuridae; genus Tamias; species Tamias sibiricus. Next base: position 122,129,758 of record CM046657.1, on the reverse strand, counting down.
AGCTGAGGCTCTCTGCTGAGCTACTTCCAGCTCCTGCTTAGCTACAGAAGCACTACAGGCTACCTCCTGCCCTGTGGACTTTTGTCACTAAAGACCCTGTCAATACCAGGTGCATGCTGGGCTTGTTCAGGCCGGGCTCACCTTTGTGACTCTTCTGTGTTTAACAGCAGGCCAGCTAACTTCATAATCCTCCACTGGATTTTCCTTCCCAGCTTCCATCTCCAAGAAGATTACAGTCCTATAATATCTTTCTTCTTCACTCTATTTACTATAGGGCTGTGTCTAAATGTGATTAGATTTACTCCGTGCCAGTGCTTCTTGTGTCTGGAGTCACAGACTAAAAGGTAGATAGATCCAAAAGATGCTCAACAATTTTGCCTTCTCATTTTGCCTTTTTATTTCTCTCTCTGAAGCCCAAGCAGCGTAGGTTAGAACCAATTTATTTCTTTCTCAGACAGACGCTGCTGCTATTACATTGGGGGTTAAATGGTTTTCACTCTCCTAAAATGGTTAAGATGGCTGTGTTATTGGGTTACTCCAGCTCCCCGTGATCCACATCCTGTTGCCAATAAAGGTCACTGAGATTTTGGAAGCAGAGTAATGGAGTCTTGGGGATTCTGGTTTTATTTAAGCAGCGTCAGCACATCATCAGTGATGAAAAACCTGCAAGTCCTGCCTGCTATCCCTTTGTATTCTCTGAGCCCAAGCTAGGATTAGGAGAGCAGAGGAGGCTTTTCTTTCCTACTACAAGTATAGCTTCTATTCTTAGGTTCACATCCAAAAGAGCAGGACTGCCAAGGGCCCTTCAAAATACTGTAGTGACATCAAGTCTGGTGACCTACAGCTGACGGGGAATGATGCTCTCCCTCCACTCTTCAATATGTTAGGGGAGAAGCATCTGAGAATTTTTCATCATAACTTACTTGTATGCCCATTCTGAAATTCAGCGCATTCCCCATTATGTATAAGTGTAATCCCTCTTTTTAAATCTTTATGTATCTGGACCTCCTTATTTTCCTCTTTGCTATCAAGCTTCAATAAAGAAATCCCTCAACAACCAAGTCCTATTCCAATCTGTTCTCTGCTTCCCTAGAAAAAGCATGCTGCAACCTGATCACAAGTGAGCAGCACCATACACTTTATACCTAAAAACCTCCATATTCATAATTTTATATATTTTTTCTTGTACTATAAAAAGTCAAGTAAAATTAGGGATAATCAGAGATTTGAGGTGTGGTTTTTGCTGCTCTTGTAAGACAGAGTGGAATATGTCTTTACATCCAGTGATGCCATGATATGGAAACTTTTTGCTCAGAAATAGGAAGCAGAAAAGGAAGTGGATGCCCAGCAACAAATACAATTGGGAAGGAGTGGCAAGAATCCCAGGAACAGCTCTGGCCAATTGCTGGGCACTTTTACTTAGCCTCTGCTCAGCTCATTAGGGTGATTATAACCAAGTGTATGATTTTAGTCTTCTTATTTCTCATATAGATCACCTGTCAGGTCTTCATTTCCTTCCTCTTTCCCTAGTTTGGACTCTAAAACACCTTTCTAATGCCATTTCCCTGCTTAATAAGCTTTAATGGCTCCTCATTGCCTCTAAGATAAAATTGCATGCACAATTAACTATAATACAGTAAGCTAATAATAGCTAGCATTTATTGAGTCCCTTTTTAAGTGCATTGTGCTGAGTGCATTAAATGCATGATACTCACATCTCACAACTACTCTGCAGGCTTGATATTTTTATTCCCATTGTACAGATGTGGACTCTTCATCTCTTATGAGGTGAAGGGCTTACTCAGGGCCAAAGAATTATCAATTGGTGAAGCCATGATTTAAAGGCAGAGTCTTTTGATTTCAAAGTCATTACCCTCACAACAAAATAGGATCTTGTGCTCATTCATCAATTCATTCATTTACTTAATTGACACTGATGGCCCTTTAATCAACAAAGTATTATGGGAAGATAATAAAAAAGGAGCAATTACATCAGTTAGAGACATAAAGGATGGTTCGTATTTGAAGAATAGAGTTGTGCCAAGTATGGGAATGTGGGTATGCCCAGTATGTGGGATTGTTTTTTGGAAAATGGCTTTTCTAGCACCATGAACAACATGAGAAGATGAATACTCAGTTCAAAATGAAACATTCTGTCCTAGCAAATACAAACAAGAGACTTAACCCCATGAGAAATATTCCTTTTTTGATTCAGTCCAACTTCATTGACTTTCAAAAAGAAAAGTTGTATGATTCACTTTAATTTTCTTTGCAAAAAGGAATGTTGGTTTGGGGAAAGTGGTGATGCATATTTTATCTTAAAAATCTACAGCTTCCTAAAGAGGTATTTCTTCATAAGATAGTGAGCTAGACTCTAGGGAAGGGCATACATATGGGGAATCATCAAAGCTGTCGCCTGAATCTTCCTTTCATTGGACCCTTCTAGTAGGTGAAGCATACTAAACACTTGGATGAGTACTATTTGAGGGAGAAAGGACCCTGATGGAAATTACATGGGCAGGAATCTCCTTTGTTATCTCGGGAGCCCCTGACATCCCCTGAGTGGTGATCTTATGCTCACCAAAGGCCACTTTTCAGGTCCTCTTACAGCCAGTGCCCAGGTCCTCTTACAGCCAGTGCCCCTGAGACGTGACCTGCCTTTGAAGGCGAACATTTCACATGAAGACTGGCAAGTGGAGAAATGATTTCCACTTAGTGTGCTCATTTGCAGAGGCAGTGACTGACATCTCATTCTAAAACAAACATGTGTGAGTGAAAAACAACCAGGCAACTCAGACAAAACCCACCTTCCAGCATTCTGCCTGAACTTGAAACAAACAGTGGACTCAGACACAAAACACAATCACGTTATCCTGTCAAATTCTGCTCTTCCTAACTCAATTTCTCCTGGTAACTACAATCTTTACTCTCTCCTTTCTTGTTTGCTGCCATTCTTTCTGAGACTCATGAAAAATAAGGTTGTTTTGTTTTTGCCTGCAACTCAGATTTGTCTAAATATGAAATCACCATGGTTTTCTCCTCTTGCTCTCCTTATGTCTCTGTTTCCAACACACATGTTAAATCATCTCATGTGATCTGGGGACAATTTATCTGAGTGTGCTGAGCTAGTGTATAACACCCCATGTCCCATTTCAGGTCCTATTCAATATTTCTTCTTTGATACAGGATTGGTCTTCTCTACTTTCCTTTTTTAATACATTATTTTTTTATTTTGTAATTATCATTTTTATTAATTTTTAAATTTGTTTTAATTAGTTATACATGACAGTAGAATGCATTTATGCACTGTGATATATCATACATAGATGGGATATAATTTCTCATTTTTCAAAGTGTACATGTTGCAGAATCATATTGGTCATGTAGTCACATATATACATACAGTAATAATGTCTGTTTCATTTCACTATCTTTCCCATCCCCACATCCCTTCCCTCCCCTTCCTCCCCTCCCTTCACTTCCCTCTACCTAATCTATCACTATTTTTCCCTAGTGCCCCCCGCCTTATTGTGAATTAGCATCCACATATTAAAGAAAACATTCGACCTTTGGTTTTGTGAGATTGGCTTATTTCAATCAGCATGATATTCTCCAACTCCAACCATTTACTGGCAAATGCCATAATTTCACCCTTCTTTAAAGATGAGTAATATTCCATTGAGTATATATACTACATTTTCTTTATAAGATAAATAATGATGAGTGAGTCAACTAATGTGGTTTATTCTATTTCAGAGAAACCACAAAGGAAAGAAAATGCACCCACAGTTTTTTTTTTTCTCTCCCTCAGCATGTGATGGAACACACCTGTTGAATTTATTTTAATAATCTGATTTTATAAGTTCAAAGACCATGGACTCAATTTTTTTTTTTCAGCTGTAACTTCACCAATTTGGAAAACAGACCTCAGCTTTGGCAACCAGGGCCCTTGAAAACTGTAGTACTAAATTAAAGACCAGGGGTAAGTTACAACCATCTCACTAGCTCTCATTTCCTTAGGATTCATATGTTTAATAGACATGTTCTAACCTCCTTTGAAGGTTTGCATTATACAGGTTATAAGTGTGACTGTTTTAGGTGCAACCACAAGAATTTCCTCTGATGAGAGTGGTCACAAAAAGCCAAATACCTGATTTCTGTTTCTTATGTCTTTACTCACTATCTATTTGACCTTATGCAAGTCATTTACCTTTTCCATCTTTTCTGTATTTTTCTGCTGGAGAAAAAGAATTGAACCCTGACTGCTGAATGTGGTGGGGTAATACTTACTTTCAATGGCAAGTTGAATATGGGTCTTTTCTCCTTCTTAGGAAAAGTAAACTAAAGAATGAATATTATAAACTCCAAAGAATATTATAAACTAAAGAATGAATATTATAAACTCCAAAGGCTAAAATCACAGAGGCCAGCAGTTAGGCAGGTCATGAAGAAATCTATGATTTAGAAATAGAAGCAAGATATCACTTATCCACACATCTGGAGATATCAGTACAATCATATACCTCCACACACAATGCTTGTTTCCTCCTCAGTCTCTCTTTATATAGATACAAAGACTTTACATTATAACAGTGTTGTGTTATATTTTGGCCTAGGATCTTGCTCAGTATTTTATATACTCAGAGTCAAACAGGAGGGCATCACTCTTTCCCTGCCTCTTCTATGGAACTCCCTGTCCCAGTTTAGGTTTCCTTAGCTCTTGTGCTTGGTCCTTTTCCCACTCCATATGTTTCTAGTAAGACATCGTGGTCTGGCTGTGCTCTCCACCTGCACCCTCTTGGCCTTAACAGCAGCCCCATGTGTTCTGCCCCAGATCCATTACTGAAGGGACTTTGCTGGAGAAAGGCATCTGGCCTAAGGTATCCCTCACTGCTAAATTTAACTTTATGCTTGCTGTCTCAGGCAAGCCATTTCCTCTCTCTATTTGTGCCTGCATTTTGCCTCATATGAAATGGAGATAATAACACTTACCTTCTGCAGCCCACCAGGGTGTTAGGAGGATTAATTAAAGTTCTTTGAAGATGACAAGTTTGAGCAGTTATTATTAGCTAAGCAAACTGCCTTTTTTAATACCAAGAGTCTCCTGGAAGGTTGGACCAGCTCCCTCTAGCACAACCTTTCCTTCCATTTTCCCATGTTTTTCCATTTTCTGCCAGCCCCAGAGTGCAGAGGACCAGAGGGTGTTCTTTGGAAGAAGTGGCTTTTCTATGGGATTAAACTGTGTAAGTAATTGAAAAGCACCAATGTCCCTGAAGAGTGTGCAGCACCTTCTTGTTATATCTCTCCTTCCCAGCCACCTCCAAGGAGCTGTGACTCAGAACCTAGCACAATTTTCTGAAGTAAACACTTCAGAGGTCAGTGTTAATTAGTTCTTGGCTTGTTCAGACCATTCTTTTCACTTCAAAATATTTTACAAAGCCATATTTAAAAAAATAAGATTAGCTCATTGATTCACATTTCGGTGATGGGAAAACTGGGGTATAACTATATGAACCCTTTTTCCTAAGGAAATGAGAAGGGAAGGACAATGGCAAAATTGCATTCTTAAGCACATAGATTTGGAGGTGGAAAGATTCAAATTGTTTAAAAAGTAACATTTTAAAATTTAGAACTGTCAACACCTGATATTTGTGGCCTGAGTTTGGTGACTTAACAGTTCTGGAAGCAATGGAAACCCACAGGATGGCTGTCAGGCTCCTGGCTGTGACCCACCTCCTCCAATTTATGTCCTATTATTATTGGTAAAATATCACTGTTTTGGGACATCTGTTCTATTCACTCTTCCATAAAAATGCAACTCTTTTGTGTCAGACTCCTTAAAAGGTGATGTTCACAATATCTATCACGTACTCTAGGTATAGTTAAACCAGCAAAGAGTAAAAGAAAATGTTTTACCTCTCCTGTTCTAGAAAGGATTCAATCTTACACAGAGGATGCATCATACTGATGACCTATATTCCATTTAATGTCAACTAACACTTCCACATCATTTTCACCTCCTGCCAATGAAGGATTATTCTTTTCTCTGTCTATGGTGCAATTGATTTTTGACCTATATGCAAGACTTCACATTTATAGATATTTGTTTAGCACTCTAGTCTTTGTTTGTTTTTCTCAGCTTGATTAAATTGTCATCAACTCTGACTTTTCCATGAAGTCTGGAAACTCACTTTCTCTACCAGCAGTAGCAATGGTAGGCCCTTTATTTCCTTTACTGCCTTTACAGATTGTCTCCTCTGCAAAAGAAGATGTCTCAGGAATCATAAAAGCAAGGCAGAAGCAAGAAGAATGAATGCTAATGAGTGAATAAAGTAACAAGGAGAGTGATAGTGGAAAGGCAATTTGAAATCTCCTGATGTCTCACCAGAACTTTCTAATGGTATCAACATTGCAAAATTGGAAGAATTTCATTTTTCCCACATCACACAGTAGGAACATGACTAGTATGAAATGAAAAGTGAAAATTTCTAATTTTGCAAACATTCTAACTTGTTATAACTTCCCTGTGTCATTGCAGCTTCCAGTTGCCCATCTAGAGTATTGAAGAGCCACACTAATTTAGGGTAAAAAGTTTTTTTTTAATGGGCCGTATAAGGTAGTTCTTATTGATGCAGAAGTCATTCTATTGTGTTCTGGGGATCTGGATGTAGTATCACCTACCATCACAATCAGTCCATTAGTTGCCTGACTATTGAGCTTTGTTTGGCTATTAAAAGTTCACCCCTCTACCCTGTTTTAGAAATGAAGCTATAGGGATTGTCTTTCATTTCTATTTTTATTAAAAATTTTTAATGCATTGCCATTTTACCCTCTTGCCTACAATGATTGCACAAAGAACCAAAGAGCAGCCAGGAAGAATTCTAAGTAATCCTTAGAGAAATAAGACCAAGTCATAATTGAATAATCTGCAACCAACAGTTATTATCTGGGTTACAGTCTTACTGAGCATACCTTCATGCTGGAGTGTGGCGGTATAAATAGACACGTGCTCTGGGAAAAGGAAGAATGAACCTGTGAGACGGAAGACAAAATAGAAAGGGGGAGAGTATCTTGTAAAAAGCCGAAGCTTTAAAAAATTAAAGCTGTAATAGCACAAAGATTGCCTTTTGAATTGTACAAGTGAGATTCTCTCCTCTGAAATCCAGTTTAGGTTAATGGCCTGAGGAGAATCTTGGCTTTAGCCTCCTACAAATGTATAAATTAGGTTTGAGCAACACTTGCTGGAGGCTCTCCACACATCTCGGAAAAAAGGCTTGGTGCCATTTGTTTTTCCTTAAATCAACAATAAGAATTTAGCAACACAATTTAAAATCTATTAGCAATAATAATTGTTAGCAGTAAAAATAATGTGGACTGTATTAAAATAAGCCAAACCACTGAGATTAGAATACCAATCATCCACTCCTTTCCTTTTTACTTCATTATGGACCCAGAGTAAAGCATGCCGGTGATGCAGGCCTTCCCCGGAATATGATGACAATCAGAAGAGAGATTAATTAACTGAGAAGATTTTGCTGCTCCCGCCAGCCCTACTCCTTCCTCCTCCCTTTTCATCTCTCTGGTATACATATACTGACTTTGCTGCTAAATATCTCACAGCTGTTAATCCCGGCTGTCATTAACCTCTAGATAACATTTTCATTTTCTACTTAGAGACCCAAAGAGAACTCTTTTGGCAGTTAGAGCCTGATGAGAAATCTGTGGTAGGGTGTAGGGCACCAAGGTGTAAATGGGCCTACCTTGGGTGCATCTCTTGATCTTACAGCTTGTTTGGAAACCTGGGACTCTGCTTGGGATGCAGAGTCATTTTGAAAATTTATGAACACAGGTCCTCACATTAACCCCTGAATATTTTTCTATCTTAGGGAATTTCAACCATTAGAGGGAAATTTGGTTAGAGATTGGAGGGAGTAAAAAGGAAAAGTTAGTGGGATGGAGCACAAATTGGTATATCATAAAGATAATTACAGACATCTGGAGTGAGCATTAGACTGGCTATAAAAGAGTGACTTAAGTCAATCTGATATTGCTGAAAACTGGAATGGACCAATAATATGGGACCATTGATGGAGAGATGCAGAGTAGCCACCAGGCCTCCAGGTAATAGTGGAAGAAGGCCTTGGGCAGGAGAAGACAGGTCCATGGGACTGCAGGGCTTTGCAGATTGTGAATCACTGTTGGAAGAACTCCTTTCTTCCCATAAAACAGCGAATCCTTCCAAAATTCTAGCCATTAACAACATATTCCATGGGTGTGACTTTGAAAAAAATAATTCTACAGAATATTCAATATCTTAAAAACAACAAAAGGACTTACAGGCATTATCTTAGTAAATATACATCCCACGCCATTCATCTCAAATAGTCCCCAAGTTGGATTATGTTTTGATACATGGTACTGTTGAGGACATGCTTCAATCCAGGACCTGAAAGCTGTAAATTCAGAATCACTTTCTTCCCTTACTTCTACTGAGCAATTTCCATCAATATCAAAATTCATCTCAGACATAATTGGTTGTTATCTTCATGATCCACTCTGTAGCAATATGTCTTGGCTTCAAATTTAACATGGCTATAATTAAGGTTTGTCTATTTCCAATTTACAGAATTGGAAACTGAGAGAGAAAGGTGATAAGTGTAAGGTCTATACTTACATAAATAAAACAGAAGTAAATGATTGACTAGAGAAGCTGTAATAACAAGGTAATTCCTGAATTTTAACTAAAGCTTTCTTTTTCCTTCAACTACCAGATAAATCAAACTCTCCTAAAATAGCATAAATCTGGCAATGAGATTAGTTGAACTTGACTTTCTTCCTTTATTGGTAGTGGTGATTTTGCTCTGCAGGGGATATGGTTGTTATTAACTTGTGTTTTCAAAAATTAAGTCTGTGTGACATCAAGAAAGGTGAATCAGGATATCCATGCTAATAATCTCTCATGCTGCAGCACTACCCACGTCAATCATGGCACTATGTTAGAGGGGATGATTAATGTCCCTAAAGCCTTTTATGAAGAAAAGCTTTCTTGGAATAGCAATTCTGGCATAATAGCATCCAGACTTTGGAAAATCAAAACTATAAATTGATGCACAAGAGGATTTAACTGAAGTCTAAAGTCCCAGGACTGAATGGATAGATAGATATCTTGGCATTCCTTTCAAACATCAAGTCAATTTTCAGTGGGCCTGTAAATGGTGTTTCCTTTCTCTGAGCTTTGTTTCCTCCAGGAAGCAAAAAGAATTAAAATCAGCACCCTGGACCAACAAATTAATACCATTAGTGGATTTAGCAGGCTTCCCTCATTCTAGTGAATTTTCTCCAAATATCTAATTATTCAAGGACTTCCTGCAGGCTGTCATATTTTTTTCAAGAATATTTCCCCCCAGGGGCTCACTAAGTTGCTTAATCTGGCTTTGACCTTGCAATCCTCCTGTCTCAGCCTCCCAAATGCTGGCATTACAGGTGTGTGCCACCTTGCCTAGCTCTTCAGGGATTTTAATAGCCAGTAGTTCTTTCATCAGTAATATCTTAGGGGATGGCCACAAAAGTCCTTAAATATACTTCAGTGAGTATCTTTTTATATGCATGAAATACTCCTTTTTTTAAAAAAAAAAAAAAAAAGCCTTTGCCAGGTATTGATTTTTTTCCTTTCTTTTTTTATTTATAATAGTAGTATGTATTATAATTCATAATGCACATATATAGCATCTTTTTACATACAACTGTTTGTATACAAAGTATATAAGTACCATTCAGATCTTCAATCATGCATTTAGGATAATGATATCAATATCATCTAACAAATTCCTATTGTTTATTCATTACTTTTTCTGACACTCATCCTTATCTCAATAAACATCACTCTCTCACATCTATCCTCTGTTCCATTTCTACATTGCTTTGAGATTTTATCCAATTATTTAGTCATTCATTAAATAAGCACATATTGAGCACTCACTGGGTACTAGGTGCCAACAAATCTAGTCACTGAGATATGACAGCGCAGAAGATAGGTAAGGTCTTGGACCTCAGGGAGCTCTCATTCTGAAAGAAGGAAGAGAAACAGTTAACATTTTAAAGGATATTTTTTTCCTATCTGAATCTGTTTACAAGGTTACTTCACATAAATAGTGCATGATACATATTGGTTGGGTTGAGTTCAATTATGTTTGTGGTGTTAGGTTACTTGAATCACCTGAATTCTTACTCATGAGGCTCTACCCAGGCAATGGACCTGGTAAGCCTTCAATACATCTCACCTATGCTCTGAAGTCATTGATGCCTAGATGGTTACCTGGTCTCTTATTTTGCTATGGTTATGAATTATAAACCTTTTTAGGAGTGTTCTTTCTTTTGCCACTTGGCTCAGAAATGTTCTTGGGACACTCCATGGGTTAATGTCCCTGCTGTTCCCATTGCCTACTCCAATCTACTGCTTTTTGTTGGGCATGAGCTGGTCATGCCGCCACTGACTTCTGCAATACTGATCTCTTCATGAGCTACTACTTGCATTAGTATAAATATCTCCATGAGGCTACCAAGGACACAATGGGAATGGTCTGATATAGGGAGTGACTCTGGTGATACTCTGTTCCCACTATGGCAGTTTGTTAATTTTTCATGTTTGAAAACCATTTCCTTTTTCTTTTTCTTCATGGAGAGACTCATCAGTAGCTCAGGCCCTGAGACTAACACTTAATATACACAGTGTTCATTCCTGAATGCACACAGAAAATGCAAGAGACAGCTGAGTCTTGGTGGAATTTAGCAAAAGTCACCATATTGTGATTTTAAACATTTCACCTTTTTATTTTTCTGTTTGTGTTTCAAGTCTATTTATTTTTCCAGACTCATTTACCCAGGATGGATTTTCTCACAGACAGCCTGAAATTGCAATAGAGACCCACAGTTTCACCAAGCATACACACAAATCCCAAACGTTTGCATGGTTTAAGAACGTTCTAGCTAGGAACATCCTAGCTCCTATGTAAATCAATGGTTACATAAGGATAATGGACAGGAATGGCATAAAACTTGTCATTTAATTCCACATTAGATGCCCACCTGGGAACCCCACTACGTATTTAGGAGGAGAATAAATTAAGTCTTATAAAAATTTGTATTTCTTCCCTGAAAATTATTCACAACATAGATTTTATAGTCATTCTTAGTTTACCAGTCTTTTAATCCATCTTATGTTTTCTCTAATAAGAAAATATTTGAAAAAAATATATCAGTTGCCTTGTTTTTAACACTGAAGCCCTGAAGTCTAGATTATTTCAGTGAAAGCAGCAGAAAACTCAGAAATTCTGTCTCAAAATCCAGTACTTGTGCCATTTTTATACAAGATGCTCATTTAACCTATAAAATACATACTGGGGACTATAACTCCTGCCTCCGCCTAAATTAAAGGGACTCAGAGAAGATGAGATAAATTTGAGTTTGTGAGTGTTCTATGTCCCTATATTATTAAAGCAGTCTTACTTTGGGAGAAAGAAAGCCTTAACAAATAGTATTCTTTTCTCCTCTCTCACTATATCCAGTTCAGTAAAAACTGAGATATCCTGCTTACTTAGTGCAACTCAAAACAATTCTTGTTCAGGAGATTCATTACCAACCTCTTAAAAGTATTCTCTTTTCAGGCCTGAAAGGGAGAGGAAGATGATAACTATATCTCAATATAAGCCCTCTATCAGTTTTGACAAATAAATTTAAGTAGTCCATAAAAAATGACTAAAAATGAAATTCCCATCTCAATTTCTCTGAACCATGACTAGGTTCAATGGACACAAAAGAGTAATGAAAGAAAAATGGGAACCATGGAGACAAGGGAAGGAAGTCTAAAGCATACTAGTTTTAGGAGATTTTCCCCAAGAACATTCAAATGGGAATTTTGTCTTCTGAAACTATGGTATGTTATAAGGACATATGTTGGACTTTATTGCTGTTATTCGTTGTCATCAAGTAAGGATGCAAACTATCAAAATAGGGTGAATGGCTTCCTCAGGCTACCACCCCAGTTTGTAAATATAACCTGTTTTATCCAGGGAGGTTAAATTGGTCAGCAACATATTAAATAATATTGCATAGCCTTAGGCTGCCTGACTACACATACACAGAAGCACCAGATCGATAAAGCCCCAGAGTGTGACCCTTTTTACCTGATTAAATATCAGTTTGAGAGTGGGTAAAAGGAAGTGGAATGAGAGAGCATTGGATGTCTATAACATGGGTTTATCAGATATCAGCTTCATCAACAAGAAAAGCTGGATTGCCACAGCTGATAGATGGGCTGTTGCAAATCCAGTCCTTTCTGTATATTTCAGTGTGTAGAAACCTGAAAAATACATCTTTCTTCATCTTCCACTATCCATATCAGTGTTTCTCTGGAGATTTTATACATCTCGATAGTGCAAATTATGACTATGTCACAGAAAGAGAAATGAGTTTTTTCAAAGCTTTGAAGTCCCAGATCAAATCCACAGGGTTGGACAACTTCAGGTCATTTGATCCTTATGGCCCTATAGGGAATAAAATGGGATTTTGTTTCTTTAAAGATGGTAGTGTATTTTTCTCATTAAAATGTGTTTTCTTTTCATTTTATTGTCAGTTCTGAGTTTGTTTGGTCCCTATGGGGAGAACTCCAGGTTTAGATGCCCCTTATTATCCAGTTTTATGACTCTTTGAAGTTCCTCTTCAATGCTTGCTTGTTTAGGGAATCAAATTAACTACCTAATGAATTATACTAATGTAGACCCATAGACTGCTGAAGTTTGGATCTTGAATATCCCCTGACATCTTGTTCCCCTGGGTTGCACTTTTGGGAAGTGGTAGAACCTCTGAGAAAATGTGCCCAGTGGTAGGTCTTCAGCTTATTGGGAGCATGCCCTTAAAGGGAATTGTGGGACCCAGGCCATCTCTTCTTCCTCTTTCATTACTGTCCATGAGCAGCTTTGTCTGCCATATGCTCTCACCATGATGCACTGCCCCACCTCAGGCCCAAAGCAACAGGGCCAACCTATCATGGACTGGAATTATCAAAATTGGGAGGTAAAATACATCTTTTCAGGCTAATTATCTCTAGTATTTTGTTATAGTGATGGAAAACTGACTAACACAGAGGCCTGGAGGGATGGTCTCAAAGCACAAAGGTCAGTCTTGAGGCCTCTATCACTTTGTCAGTTTTCAAAGCCAGTGAAGACCATGTGGGCTAAGCACATACATATGTCTAGAAGAGATAAGGTATGACGAGATGACTCTGAGCCCATTTAATTGTATTTGACTGAGAAATCAAAAACAAAATGAAGCAAAACAAAAGCAAAAACAAAATCGCTATATAGATTCCTGATTTGCCAAATTTCAACGTTCATTTTCTCCTTTTATACTGAGCTGACTACTTCACTTGCCCTCTTCCTCTCTTTCTCCATGGGTTCTTTTCAAATATATAATCTTCTATCTATCAAAGTTGTTTTTTATTAAGGTTCAAGAAATACATTGCTTGTTTCCATCTGCATTTTCATAACTTTGGTCCTATTGAGGAAGCTTCTCCTTTTCTTTCTCTTTCCTTTAACTTCTGCCATTAGTAGACTCTGCAGTTGTTAATGTGCAGTCCACAGGTTCCAGGGAGTCCCCAAGAGCATTTCTATGGGCCCTTCAGAACAAAGTTATTTTAATATTAATACTAAAATACTATTTCCCTTTCTCACTGTGCTGACATTTGTGCTTAATCATTCAGAAGTGTGATGGGTGACACTATGATTCAAGGTAGTATAAATAAGATGTACCGATAGTCATTATAATCACTACTATACACTTGTAAGGAAAAGGGGGAAAACAAATTCTACATAAGACTGAGATTCATGAAATAGAAAAAATTTGATGTTATCAAATATGACCCTTGAGTGCCCATATTTTTAATACTCTGTGTGACAAAAATGGGATGAATACATAAAACACTTGGTACTTCTCCTGGTTACATGTTTTAGCTGGCATGACATGAGTTACAACTAAGCAGAAGCTTAAAGAAGCATCAGGATAAATGTAAAAGAGTAAGGAATAAGCTAAAATCATAGCTAGAATCAATGAAGTAGTTCATCAAAATTTTGGATTATTACATCAATACATAGAGATCAATCATATTTCTCTACATTATCCATGAAATGAGCATTCTGAAAATGAGATTAAGATGATTACTTTTAAAATGCCATAATTAATTAGGTGTGAGTTTAACAAAAGATGATTTATATTCCCCAAGCTACAAAACATTATTGAGGAAGATTTAGAAAGATATAAATAAATGGAAATATATCCTCTGGTCATTGATCAGAAATATTGTTAAGATGTCAATATTACCCAAATTGGTATACAGATTCAAGACTTTCACTATCAAAATTCCAATTGACTTTTCACAAAAATTGAATAGCCCATTCTAAAATTTCTATATAAATGCAAGGGACCTAGAATAACCAAAATAATTTTGGAATGAAAGAATTAAATAGAGGACTCATGCCTAATTATTTCAAACCCCACCTAAAGCTACTCTAAAGAAGACACTGTGGTACTAACATAAGTATGGACATACTGAATGTTGAAATAGAATTAAGAGTCAAAAAATAAAGCTTCACATGGTGGTTAATTGAATTTTACCAATGGTGCCATGACAATTCATTGAGGGGAAAGAACTGTCTTTTGAACAAATGGTGCTAGAAAAACTGGATATCCACATGCAAAAGAATTAACCTAGGAATCTCTGCTTCACATCATATGTAAAACATAACTTGAAATAAAACAACTTAAAAGTTAGGGTTTAAGCCATGAACAATTAAAAAGACATATGAATTTTTTTGACCTTGCGTGGAGGCAATGATTTCTTGCATATGACTCAAAATTCATAGTGACAAAGAGAAAGAGTGAAAGATGAAATATCCTACATCAAAATTAAAGACTATTGGACTAAAAGTAGTACCATCAAAATGGATAGATAACTCAGATTGAGAGAAAATATTTGGAAGTTACATATCTGATATAAATATATAAAGAATATATAAAGAATTCATATAGAATAAAGAATAAAGAATTCATAGAACTCTGCAACAGAAAGACAAATGACTCAAATAAAAAATATGAAAAATATTTGAATAGGTCTTTCTTCAAAGAAGACATGAAAATGGCCAGTAACCACATGAAAAGATGGCTAACATAATTAAGCATGAAGAAAATGCCAACCAAAATGATAAGCTATCATTTCATACCCAATAGAATGGACAGAATCAAAGACTGGCCCTGACAACTGTCAACAAGAATGTAGAGAAGTTGCAATGTTCTTAAATTATTAGTGGAAATATAAAATGTAATTACTTCAGAAAACTGTTTTGAGGTTTCTCAAAATGTTAAACATATGATTACATGGTAATATGCTCTTCAAATACTTGCACATTTATATTTTGGTAATGTTGGAAGTCAGAAAACAAGAGGCTCTCCTTCAACTGCTTATAGAGAATTTTCTCCAGGGAATATTCAATTTATTTTACCATGTTACACAGTAATTCCATTCTTAGGTATAAACCCAAGATAAATGAAAACAAATATATACACAAAACTTGGTATACAAATTTTCTTACCAGCATAAGTCATAATAGTGAAAAAGTGGAAATAATCCTAATGTCCATTAAGTGATTGAGTAGATAAATAAAATATGAATCCACACAATGCAATATTTCAGGCTACAAAAATTGAATAAAGTACCGGTATATGCTACAACATGGATGGAGCTTGAAAACATCGTAAATAGAAGATGACATATGACTTAATTCATACGACATTAGCAGAATCAACAAATCTATGGTAACCAAAAATAGGTTAGCATTTAAAGGTGTGTCATGATTTAGATGTGAGGTGTCCCCCTAAAGCTCATATGTTACATAATGTAAGAGGGTTTAGAGGTGAAATGATTGGATTCTGAGAGCTGTAGCCTAATCAGTCCATTAATCCCCAGATAGAGATTAACTGGGTGATTAACTATAGACTGGTAGGGTGTGGCTGGAGGAGGTGGGTCACTAGGGCTGTGCCTTTGGGATGTATTTTGTCCCTGAAGAGTGGAGCGCTTTCCTCCCGACCCCTCTCTCCCTTTGTCTCTCTCTCTCCCTCTCTCCTTCCTGGCTGCCATGTCCCCAGCTGCTTTCCTCTGCCACATACTTCTGTCATGATGTCCTGCCTTCCCTCCAGCCCCAAGGAATGGAGTCCACCCTCTAATGACTGAGACCTCTGAAACCGTGAACCTCAAATAAACTTTTCCTTCTCTAAAATTGTTCTTGTCAGGTCTTTTGTTCACAGCAGTGAAAAAGCTGACTAAAAACAGGAGGGGTGGGCTAAAAAGAAGAAAGAGTGACAACTAATGGATATGGGTTTTCTTTTGGAAGGATAAAAGTATTCTAAAATTAGATGATTTTGCACAACCTTGTAAATATACTAAAAACATAGTAGTGTACAATTTAAGTGGGTGAATTATATAATATATGATCTATAATCAATTTATTGATCTATAATCAATAATTTTTAAAAAAAAAAGAAGCAGTATTATGATGTTCTACCAGAAGTCTACCAACCCCTGGATGTGCTATTGTATTTTGGCCACCAAAAATTTCCTTCAGAAGATAAATATCTTCTTGAGTATTTTCATTCTGTCCCACACTATTTACCACTTGCTCACAGTTCACTTGTAACAGTTATTGAACATTTAAGACATGTTAAATGCTATGCTATACATTAGATTAAGATAGGTGGGATAAAATAAATGTTTTAAATATCGGCAATACCTATTTTCACTGAATTTATAATTTATTGAGCAAAAGGGATTTGTGACAATTCACAGTCACACTTCTTTTGGCTTTCATTCATTGTTTCCTTTTATTTTTCCAAATGGCATATCATTGACTACCTAATTTACATCTATCCATACAATGCCTGGCTTGCTGCTGAGAAGTGTGTAGAAACTAGAAATAAAAATAAAAATGTTTGCTCACTAGTTGGAATGTGTCCTAAACAAATCCCAAATAATATTGTTTCTAAAGAAAATGAGGAAGTTCTTCAAATACTTGCACATTTAATACTACTATTTTGGCAATGGTAGAAGTCAGGAAATAGGAAGACCCTCTTTTAAGTGTTCTACACATATTTCTCCATGGAATGAGCAATTTCTTTGCAATGACCCCTGTGGATCATGCACCAACCCCACACAAGGGACCAGATCATCCCACTCACAGTAAATGTTCTCCAGGGTGCTATTTTCTCAAAGCTATTTGCACCCCGTACTAAACAGTAATCAAAAAGTGACCCTGTAAATCTCAGGCTTCCTGCATCATTGTGCATATCCTGATTCCTGAGAGGGACTCCTGGGATTTGTCTCTCTTCATTTAGACTGTAAAACTGTAAAGATTTTGAGCTAATTGAGTTGCATCCTTTGTTGGCGCTGGGCTCTCCAGTAGGTTTTCTGATCACTGAGCCTGCCGCCTCAGGGGCAGAACTAAGGACAGCAGCATCTGATCTAATATGCCAAAGAGAGACCAGGATTAAAGTGCCTGCAACATTTGCATTCTCAAAATATAAGACACAATTAACTTGCAATTTTGCAAATCTTTTTAAACTTATTATTCTATTTAAATGAGGTAAGCAGTGAGGATGTCTGAACTGTTGGAATGGGACTGAGTAGAGAAGAGGGGGTGGTTATGGAGATGTAATCATACCCACGGGTGAAGTCAGAGCCATAACCAATGTCTCTGAGGCCCCAGGGAGGTGGCTGCCTTATTATTACCGCACCCCCTGGAGTTGCTTTACAGTCTGCATAAAACTTTGCTCAAAAAAAAAAAAAAAAAAAAAGAAAGAAAAAGGAAGGGAGGGTGGGGAGGATGTCATTTTTACTTTGGATGGAAGATTAGGAAGATGAAACTGACAGCTGAGATGTTCTGGAATCAACCTGATCATCTCATTAAATAATGACTTGTAAGTTTCCTCCTTAAGTAAAAATACCATGTTGGGGATATTCCCTTTTAGCTAACTCTTGGGTTATGGTCAGGGAATTTATTAGGCAATCCATCCACAGAATGGATTCTGTTACTGCTTAGCCCTCTGAGGTAAGCAAATAAATACAAAGCAAATAACTTCCTTTAAGGAGATTCATCATCTAACAAGAAAGACATACTCTAGAGAAATAAAACTCAAATTGCTAAGGTTTCCTACAATTTCGACACGACATGATTATCCTTATTATTCTTATGGGTGTCATGATTTGGATCTGGAATGTCCCCCAAAAGCTCGTGTATTCAAAGCATGGTCCCCAGTGCAGCCAGGTTCAGAGGTGGGGCTTTTAGGCAATGATTGGACCATGAGGGCTCTGATTGCATAGGTGAATGGACTACTGGGATGTGGGGTCCAGTTGGAGGAAGTAGGTCACTAGTGGCATGTCCTGAAAGGGTTTCTCACAGGTCCCTTCCTGCCTCTCTCTCTCTCTACTTCCTGGCTGCCATAGCTGAGCAGCTTTCCCCCACCAAACCCTTCCACCATGATGTTTACCTCAGGCCCAGAGCAATGGAGTTGGACGCCATGATTAAGACTTCTGAAACTGTGAGCCACAATAAAACTTTCCTATCCTAAGTGTTCTTCTCAGGTATTTAGGTCACAACAATACCAGGCTGCCTAACACAGCAACCATGAAATTTAGACTGGAAACATCAAATAATTTCCTCAAAGTGATTTGTTTAGCAAAAGTTGGGATCTAAAGTAGAAAGGGGCTATCTGGCTGTTACAAGAGGTTTGTTTTGTTGTTGTTGTTGTTGTTGTTTTCTGCAAACATACTTTGACTTATTTCTAACTAGCCATGGAAAATGAAAATTGGGCCAGAATGATGATCCCTCCAAAATTCACTGGTTCACTACTATTGTCTCAGGTTCCCAGAGGAAATAGACCATGTGGAAGGATACTCCAAGCAAATGAATGCACCTTGGCTGGTTTCTACTTCTTAGCTTTTATTGTAGGGTTTTGCTCACCCTACATTCAGGATGCTATCTGAATTTTAAATGACCTCTAGACTGGACCTCATGATATAGAAGAAAACGTTAGTGTCTAATGTGCAGAGCCTAGATTTAGAAATTGCATAGGCAACCTGAGCAGATCTCCTGTTCCCAGGCTGCACATTACTCCAGTGAGGAAGACCATGGTTCTCCCAGCAAGAATCTCCCATGCTGCATCTACAGCTTGGGAAAGAATAAGGAGGACAGATCCATAGGTATATGGAAAAGATAGCAGGGATTACAGTGCAGGAAAGTCACAGGAGCATTTCCATCATTGCAGTTCCAGGGAAAGCTCATTCCTCTCATTAGCACCAAAACCTGCCTCTTCACCTTTTTCTTTTCTTTTTTTTTTTAAATGTGCATTTCTACATTTATTTTTAATTTTTTAAAATATTTATTTGCTTTAGTTGTACACAATGCAATGCATTTATGTTTACGTGGTGCTAAGGATCGAACCCGGGCCGCGCACGTGCGAGGCAAGCGCTCTGCTGCTGAGCCACAACCCCCGCCCTTAATTTTTTAAATATTGCCTTATAACTACACATAACTGGAATTCATTTTGATCTTAACTGCATAGATTTAATTTTCTCCATTTTAATCTGTGGTTGTTCCTCTTAACCTCTCCTCCTCTCTAACCCTATTCCATTTTCTCTACCTTGCTCTCCTTCCATCTGTCTTTCTACTCTTCACTAATTGAGGATTTTCAGATATACTTTTTTTTATTATTTATTTACTTATTCATCATGAACAAGTATAGTATCTTTTTACATACAACTGCTTGTATACAAAGTATATAAGTACCATTCAGATCTTCAATCATGCATTTAGGATAATGATATCCATCTCATTCAACCACCAATTTTTTTTTCCAACCCTCCCCTTACTCCCTCCCTCCCCTCCCTTTCCGTTGACCATTCTAGTGTTCCTCTGATCCTATGTACGCCCTTCCAACAACACTGTGAACCAGCCTCCTTATATCAGAGAAAACATTCGGTACTTGGATTTTTGAGATTGACTAATTTCACTTAGCATTATATTCTCCAACTTCATCCATTTTCTACAAACACAGTTCCTCCTTCCAAACCTGAGATTTTATTAATCTAAGTAAATTTGCTGTTTGCTTGAAAACAAAATCTCATCTGATCATGCAGGAAGCATGGTAAACAGGGATTGGGTTATAAACCCTTTTATTCTTATTCTCCTTAATGGATTCTAGCCACAGAACAAAAGAAGGCATCACCAATCTGATCTGTTGCATCAGCACCCACCAATCATTCCTGTATTTGAGCTGTCAACCCTGGCTCCGGGAGGATAGGTGTGCTAGTAGGCCAGAACACTAGGGAAGCAGGTAGATGTACAAAAGACTACTTCATTCTTAGGCAAGTGAGAGGTTATGCTCAAGGGTTGGTGAGGGAAAGAGCAACTGAGGAAGGCCAAGGCCAAAAAGGCAAAACCTGAGGGAAAAACCGCAAACAAAACATAACAAAACAAAAAAGGCGATCATCTGCTATGTTTTGTGTTGAAAACTACTGTTGCCATTTCTGCAAATATTGGAGTACATTTTGTTTAAATCTGCAATGCATTTTCATTTGTTCCTTTGAGAGAGGGTCTCACTAAGTTGCCCAGGTCTCTAACTCAAGATCCTCCTGTCTGAGCTTTGGAGTCGCTGGGATTATAAGAGTGCACATGCTGTCTTAAATTCACAAATTTCATTGAATTGAGAGTTAAGATGTTAGAGGTTTTCTTTGCTGCTTAGCCCATCTGATTTTTCTGTTCAAATGCAACTTTGCACATAAAGAGGTTATGACCTCTCCATCTCTTTCTCTTCAGGGAGATTCTCAAAAGAGGACACATCATTTTATGTGAGTAACTGAAATCTGTAAGTGTTCCATTTGGCAAAATCATACACATGCTTTACTGTTTTAGAAGAAGAAAGTCTCTATTTTTTTTCTGTTACATACACAAGCAGGTGGTCCACCACTCGGCCAGTTTCACATATATATACAACCATGTATCTATTCAAGGATCAAGATTTTTCTCTAGAGGCATATAGAATGCATTCTGCCAAGTCTTGACTTAACAGAGAAGGGGATG
Source organism: Tamias sibiricus (assembly GCA_025594165.1). Taxonomy (NCBI): domain Eukaryota; kingdom Metazoa; phylum Chordata; class Mammalia; order Rodentia; family Sciuridae; genus Tamias; species Tamias sibiricus. The sequence goes on along the minus strand of CM046657.1, from coordinate 122,108,579 downwards.
GCTTTAAAATATTTGTTAGACATTGTTTTGCTTCATTCTTTTTTCATCTTGCATATAAATTATCATGGCTTTTTTCTTGGCCATATTATTTAGTGTAAAGCTTCAGTATAGCTATTGTGCTGATAATTCCCTTTTAATTCTTTCAGTGATTTTGCATGGCTCTGAGATACAATAAAAGGTTGATATTGGTTGGCACTCTATGATTCAATAAAAGCAAGCTTAAATTAAAAATTAAGATAGCAAAGCTCAAGGTGAAGATTCTATGACAGCAAAATAGAAGAGGAAAGAAATGAGTCTTATAATTATTTCGGGTAGACATTTCTCTGGATTCTTTTTCCAATTTGGCATTAAATCATACTGGCTATTTCTCTTTATATGCTGGGATTACCATATCCAGGGTGTGTTTTTACTTTAAAGATTTGTTTGCAAATGAACCCTTGGAAAGTAATTCTCTGGGCTGAGTACAAAGAATCCCAAGAGTAAGAAAACCACTGGCTCATTGAAAGCCCCAGGTGAACCAGGTTGAAATAATGAAGAGCACAGCAGGATGTGGGCCAGAAGGGGCCAGAAGCAACTAATGAAGCAAGCAAGAGCGGGAGAGATGGGCCTCTTGGGTCGGTAGGGAAGAGAATAGGCTCTTAGGGCATAGAAAAGGAGGGAATGATGTTAAAAGAGGAAAACACACCTAGGGACTTTCTTTGGGAGGAAAATTGCAGATACAAGGGTAAAATTACTGTAGTGTGTGACTCAGAAAATCAGGGGAGGAGTAGAGACTTGTCAAGTCCAGTTATAAAAACATTAACATCAGAAATAGAACTTGAACTGAGACCTGTATAAACAGGGTAATTTCCCCAGTGCCCTGTGCCTTGCCAGAGAGGAGATGGAAAGAGTCCATCTCATCATCTGAAATTATTTTATGAAGAATCTGTCTTTCTTTAAATAAGCCAAACTATTTTTCCTAATTGCCTAAGTCTCTCCCTCATGGTGCATGTTCTTAATAGTAATGTCTCACAGCTGTATAGTGCTTTACTACCTACAGGGCACTTTCCCATGCATTGTATCAATTATTACATGGAATGGAATACTATCCAGCTCTCTAAGGAGATACTTAGAAAAACATTGCTTCAACTCATGAACCAAAGATCCAAGCTCAAATCCAGAAACCAAGATTGATTCTGTGCGAGAACATTCAGAAACATAGGGCTCAAATACAAAGGGCCTAAATTCCTGAGAGTGTTTCTGATTCTGGCAAAGGTGGGCACAAGCATGGAATTATTTTTGCCTTTCACAAAGATACTGCTAACTCTCTTTTACACTGAGGCATTCAAAATGGTAAGGGGAGTGCTGTAGTTTGAAGTTTAATGTCCCTCAAAGGCCTGTGTATTAAAAGCTTGGCCACCGGTTTGGCACCATTTGGAAGTGATGGAAACTTTAAGACTTGGAGATTAGTGGGAGGTCTTAGATCATTGGGGGCGTGGCCTGGAAGGGGATTGCTGTGCTCCAGTCTCTCTTTCTGTTGCTTTGTGGTTTTGCTTCACTCTGCATTCCCAGTCGAGGTCCCATCACGATGTACCCCTGCAGGCCAGAAACAATTGTGAGCCAAAATACACCTTTCCTCGTTTTAAGTTGGTTTATACTGGGTATCTGTTATAGTGATCAGACACAGAGACATTAGTTGGCTGATGACTATTACTTGGAAAGGGTTAAATACTTAAAACTACAATTAACATTTTGATAGATGGGAGGTCGGATAACTAATTCAAAAAGGTTAGTAACATTGGGGCATATATTTTGAGTTCTTATGATATTATCATTAGGCGCAGAGCCTGAGAATTACACCACTGGGATTTAAATCCTAAGTCTATCACTTAACAACTCTGTGTACTTAGGAAAATGACTTTGCCTCTGTGTCTGTTTTCTTGTTGAAATAAGGGAGTAATAGTGCATTGTTGAGATGATCAACATAAAAAATGTGAAACAATTAGTTCAGTGCCTGGTACAAAGTAAGTGTCCTTTTTTTTCTTTTCCTTTTTGTACTGGTGGTTGAACCCAGAGGCACTTTGCCACAGAGCTACATTCCCAGGCCTTTTTATTTTTACTTTGAGACAGGGTCTCCTTAAGTTGATGAGAGTCTTGCTAAGTTGCTGAGGCTGGCCTCAAACTTGTGATCCTCTTGCCTCATCCTCATCCTCTTACCTCATAACTAGAGTTGCTGGTATTATAGTCTGATAGATGGGCTACCCTCCCCTGAGAGATTTCCATATCCTGAGCAAAGCAACCTTGTTTCATTTTCCAGGCAGGATGTTTCTTCCCTGGACAGGTTGTTTCTTTTCCCCGGGCAGGAGCCAATAGGCTTAAAGGTCGCCCTGTTCCATGGGCAATGAGCCAATGGCCTTGGGGTTTCTCTGGTGCACCCCCCACCAGAAATCCCTATATAGGGTACCGTTTGAGAGACTCGGACACACAATAGCCCATGGTTGCTGAGAGGAGGAAGCTGAGAACACAGCAGCTCATCCCTGAAGAGAGGAGGAAGCCACTCACACAACAGCTTGACCCTGCAGAGAGGAGGAAGCCACTGCACCAGCTCCAGACCCACCACCTTCAGCCTGACAGCAGCTCCCCAGCCAACAGCTCCAGCCTCCAGCCAGACAGCAGCTGCCCCAGCTGACAGTTCCAGAGATCCCAGCCAGCGGGACCAGGCACCCACTTTCTGTTCAGAGCTTGCACACTCCCCTCTCCCTGACTCCTCTCTCCCACCAGAGCTTGCACACTCCCCTTTCCCTAACTCCCCTCTCCCAGCACCTCTTTGACCTCCAACCAGCCACAAAGGCTGTTGAATAAATCTCTTGGCTGCACGGCTGTCCCCGGTGTGATTTTTGCCCTTCTTAGTCAAGCACCCAAACCCCTGGCTAAGTGTTCTTAATCACTGAGTGATTAATAATAAGTTGTGAAGTTGACCAAATACTTTGTCTTTTCTAAGTGATTTGATGGCCAACAGTCATGGTTCTTAAGCTGAGGTGGGCATCAGAATCATGTGTATAGCTTGATCAAGCACATATGGTTGTATCCCACCCCAGAGTTTCTGATTCATTGGATCCAATGCAGAGCTTCATATTTCAAATTTCTAACGAATTTCCAGGTGAGGTCCATGATATTAATCCAGGGACTCCCAAGCCCCATATTTAAATAATAATTTAAAAAAGTCTCTGCGGGATGAGTCCCTGGCTTTAATAGTTTTCTTAAAAATTCACATCGGTTTCTGCTCTATAGCAAAGTTGAGAATCACTAACAAAGGATACCTTAGTTATCAAAAGAGAAATACTTTATTTGACTATGCCAAATAATGGCTTGATTCCTGACTTCCCAGGGTATTAGAGAGGTAGTGTTTGGCATTAAGATGATCTATATTTATTAGGTACGGAAGTAGGGTTTAAAACACAACTTTGGGATAGGCAGCTATACAATATTTACACACTTACAGAGCTGCAGACATTAGAACAGAAGTAGAGAGATTCATTTGTAAATTCACCTGGGAGTTGTAAGTAGATAAGGTATAATTGTTTGCATTTCTATGAGAGCTTAGGGCAACTTTTCTTTTGGAAATTACACTTTGTGTACCCATCTCTGCATTTCTTGTTGTAAAACTTGATTAAACAATAAAAACTAATTTTCATCTACAACTTTACCTTGTCTCCTATCCATGCATAAAACTAATTTTTGTCATTTTTATTTTTCTATTATATTTCATCTTTTGAACAGATATTTTTCTCCAAGAAATACTTTAATGGTATTAGAAAAATGCTTACAATGTAATGCTACATGTGGGAAAACTCTCCTCCAATATATCAAATATTTAAATAAATACACAGCTCATTGATAGCTCTATTCCATTTTTTTTTTTTTTTTTTTTTTTTTTTTTTTTTTTTTTTTTTTTTTTTTTGGTACCGGGGATTGAACTGAGGGGCACTCAACCACTGGGCCACATCCCCAGGCCTCTTTTGTATTTTATTAAAGACAGGGTCTCACTGAGTTGCTAAGTGCCTTGCCATGGCTGAGGCTGGCTTTGAACTCAGGATCCTCTGATGATCCTCCTGTCTCAGACTCCCAAGTGCTGGGATTACAGGCATGCGTCACCACGCCTGACTTCTATTCCATTTTTTAAATGAGCATTTTTTTTAGTTATGTAATTAGAAAATAAATGTATTTAGCTTCTACAAATGAGTCAAGGTTAAGGAATTTACTCTTTTTTTTTTTTTTTTTTTTAAACTAAAAACCAGGAGAAACATGTAAGTAAGAAGACATACCTCATGAAACTTCCAGAGGAGTTTACTTCCAAGTATGATTTCATATTCAATTGAGGTACGGGGGAGACCCATACCTACAGGTTTGATGACAAATAATGATGAAATAGTTTCTTATCTGTGGTTTCTGTGCTGGAAAAGGCAACAGTTAATGGAACTCAGGAATGTAGGTCACTTGCAAAATATCGTTCATTCCACTTGGCCACTGTCTTCCCTTGCTGAAGAAAGTAATTCCATTTTTTCATATAGAAAACAATTTCTATTTTATTTGCAAATGTCATTTCCAGACTTGACAGTCATTTGCATTTGGATGGGTCTTTTCCATAGAGCATTGGTGGGATTATTTAGCACCTTGAGGTCTACTCTTGCTTAAACGTATGGCTTCCTGGTCACACTACCTCAGCAATTCTCAGTGAGTGATTCCCACACAATAAAGATCACTTGGGGTCTTGTCCAAATACAGTTTCTCACAATCCAACCCAAACCTACTGAATCAAACACTTTTGGGATGTGGGCCAGAAATCTAATTTTAATAAGCAGTCCAGGTAATTCTAATCTCTGCTAAAGTTTGAGACCCTCTGTTGCATTCAATAAGGTTTCTGGTGTTTGTTCTGAAGTAATCCACCCAAAATTCAATGAGAAGTTCACTTCAAATGATAGTGTCTTTTAACCATCTGATTGGTTTGCTTTGACATAGCAGCAGTCTCCACTTTGGGAAGCCCACTTCAATGAGGTGTAACTGTTACCCTTGTAATACAATAGAAGCTGTAGCTTGTTTAGGCCCATTATTGGCATACACAGGTAATCCTGGCACCCACTTACAAGAGCTCTAGTGGCTGCCCTGGGATAGCACCTCACCCAATTGCCAAGCATCAGCAGTGATGACAGCAGTGACACAAATGCATGCAGACAGTGTTATATTTCTCTGAAACTGTTCTTACGATCTACTGCCATATAGTTCAAGACCCTCTTCTGCATTGATATTTGAAACAGCCCCTAGTGATTTTTCAAGTAAAGTTCAGGAATTGTTATCTTCAAACTCGTATCTATTACCCAGAAGCTGCAGAGAAGCCAGGGCGATGGGTTTTAATAAATTTGTCAGATGATAAATAGTATGTTCTGCCCTAAATTAGCCTATAAGTTCTATACAGGTGAGGCTATCAATACACCATAATTTTCCCTGGACACAGCACAGATCCTGGGATATGTCATAGTGCTCAATATGTATTGTGCTAAATGAGTGAATAAATGAAGAATTCACAAAGAAATGAAGGGACAGATTAATTAATAAAAACAAAGAGATGAAGGAATTCCAAGGACAACTGATCCTTGGGCATTTTGCTAAAATAGAGGCTTCTAAACTGTTAGAACTTTTATATCAGTTGAAGTCTGATTTTAATTAAACCTATCTCTACTTCAGGGATAGGGAGAATTCATGAGTGGATATTCTTGTGCAGCTGTATGAATTATCTGTAAAAACTTTTAAGTTAAGGCTAGTTCTTCTTCTATCCCACTTGTAACCAATTGCCAATTGCACCCAACCCAAGCAATTAGCTACAGGAGAAACAGGGCAGACATGCATTCAGGCTGTTCAAACAAATGTTACCCCAACTAAAATGTAATTAGAAAAGGAAATCCTCGGGAAAGATAAGCAAATTCCAAAGGGAGATTTAAATGACTGTTTAGAGTTTATGGGATGTTTGAGATTTTTCTTTTCGCTACATTTGAGAATGATCCTGTAGTACTTGGCATGTGGTGATTATGGATGAGAAGTGTGAGATCTACATTTCTCTAATTGCCAGCGATGTTGAGCATTTTTTCATGTATTTGTTGATTAATTGTGTATCTTCTTCTGAGAAGTGTCTTTTCAATTCCTTAGCCCATTTATTGATTGGGTTATTTAATTAGAGAAATGCAAATCAAAACTACTCTAAGATTTCAATTCACTCCAGTCAGAATGGCAGCTATTAAGAACACAAACAACAATAAGTGTTGGAGAGGATGTGGGGAAAAAGGCACACTCATACATTGCTGGTGGGACTGCAAGATGGTGCAACCGCTATGGAAAGCAGTATGGAGATTTCTTGGAAAACTGGGAATGGAACCACTCTATGACCCAGCTATCCCACTCCTGGGTCTATTCCCAAAGGACTTAAAAACAGCATATTACAGTGACACAGCCACTTCAATGTTTATAGCAGCACAATTCACAATAGGTAGGTTGTGGAACCAACCTAGATGTCCCTCAGTAGATGAGTGGATAAAGAAAATGTGGTTATATACACAATGGAATTTTACTCAGCAATAAAAGAGAATAAAATAATGGCATTTTCAGGTAAATGGATGAAGTTGGAGAATATAATGCTAAATGAAATTAGTCAATCTCAAAAATCCAAATACTGAATATTTTCTCTGATATAAGGAGGCTGGTTCACAGTATTGTTGGATGGGGGTACATAGGAGGATAAGAGGAACACTAGAATAGTCAAAGGAAAGGGAGGGGAAGGGAGGGAGCAAGGGGGGGAGGGAAAAATATTAGTAAATTGGTGGTTGAAAAGATGTAAAAATTTCAAAGAATAAAATTTTCTGGGAATTTAAAAAAAAAAAAAAAAAAGTGTGAGATCATCCCCAAAAGAGGTGGGTTCCTTGGAAAAATGCAGGGTCTCTCTTGCTGCAAACTTTCCATATAGTGCTCTAAATGATTTATGAAGAAAAATCTGTTCATTTTGTGGATTTGCAAAACAGCAGCACTTTTTTTTTTCCTTATTAATGAAAATCCTGAATCTTGGCCTGTTAAAAGGTACTGAGTGACCCTTTCTTGTGGCAAGTCAGAATAAATAAAGCACACAGGTGAGGGGTTGCAATTTCACATTTGATATCTGTCTGGGGCTAGAGCTCTGTCTACCTGTGGAGATAAATGGAACTCCAGAAACAAACACATCAGGTTCACCAATGGATGGGCTTGAGTTTCCAGTGTCTAGTTCCATAGGCTTCCAGGCACCTTTGTAGAGTAACAAATGATGGAATTAGGCACAGTGCCACATTGCAAAAGAATGAACACAAAAATAAGGTTTTACTATTTTTCCTACAGCCACAAAAGAACAATACCCATGCACTCCCACACACTGAATTTTTACCAGGGTAATTCACATGGGAAGTCTAAAGCTAGTTCTGAAAGGCTTCTTATGCAAAAATCCTCTTACTCTTTTACAGCCCCTGCTCCTTCTCCCAAGAGGCAACTTTGCATAGTGTTAATCTTTTCTTTTGATTGTTATTCTCTATATTTTAACACATATGCTTATATTGATGTTTCATATTTTATTAATTTTAGAATTGACTATTTACTTCCTTTTATGTAGTTACCACTAATAGCAACTTTGCAGTCTCTACCAACCTTCCAATAAGCAGCACAAAGTTTGACTGGAATAGTGACTTACACAAGTAGCTCAACAGCTTTTAATTATTACTTTATTTTAGTTATTTTTTAATTTATAACTTCCCTCTCTTGTTTATTTCATTTTGATCACCGTTTTTTTTCTTTCTTCCTTTCTTCTTTCTTTCATTCTTTCTCTTTCTGCTTTTGTGATGGATTCAATATCTTCTGTTCAGAAAAAAAAAAAATTAATTCTAACATTAAGGGAGTTTTCTTTTGTGTCTGTCTGTATGTTTTCCTTTGAGTTCTTTTATTGATGTTTGTATCTTCTTTCATACCAGAGGCTTTCTTTAAATGTCTAAATTCTGGTAGTCCATGATTGCTCACATCAAACTCTGTTCATATTAAAGAGCAGATTGGAAGGGCTCACTGGAGTTTCTGTGGTTCTATGCAGCCACCTGCATTATGGACAGCACTGACAGACAAAGAAGTGATGAGTCATCCTTTCATTAGGGAACCTGTCATATCAGAATATGCAGTAAGATCTTTGCCATGGGTTATTCTGTTTCCAGAGAATCTCCTATACCCTTATACAAGAGATATGGATTAGGTGGAAAGATATATGCCTGACAGGATTCTGAAAGCGAGATGAGGGAAGGGCCCTGAGGTTCTCTCTGTAAATTATTTTCACCGTTTGGGGCCCCATACATCACTCCTGCTATCTTCTGTCTTGATGCATGTAATAGGCTCTTTCTATTTATCCAGATAATAGTCATTCCTACATTAGGATGTGGTGGGGCTTAGAGGTGCCTGGATACCCAGCACATGGGAAGGTGTCTGAGGGATTTCCCAGTACAGTGACTTTATTTTTTGTTGCTGCTGTTTATTTATTTATTTAGGGATTGAATCCAGGGGTGCTTAACTACTGGGCCATATCCCCAGCCCATTTTATTTTTTATTTTGAGACAAGAACACACTAAATTGCTAAGGCTGTTTTGAATTCTAAGCCTCCCTGCTTCAGGTTCCAGAATCACTGGAATTATAGGCCTGTGTCCCTATGCCCAGCTCTAGTACAGTGACTTTAAAGTGGAAGCTCATCCTCATCCCAGCCTATCATCCATCATTTTTGAGATACTCTGTGTTTCCAAAAGATGAGCAGAGTTCAGGGTAGTGTAGGAACAACTGGTTGCTTCTTCAGTCTTCCCCACATGCAAGTCCTAAACTCTAACTCCCTTTATTCTAGTCATGTGTTCTTTTAAAAAAAAAAAAAAATGTAACTTGTTCTCCAATTTTGAAATTCTTTGGTCATTGCTTAGTGGGGTTTGGAGAGAAGAGGAAGATAGATAAATTTCTTCTGCTGTGTTTAAGTGGAAAGACATGATAGGATCTTAATTAGGTCTTATTATTCATTCATACATTTAGAAATAATATTATTGAGTAATACCGAATAAACATTTGAATTGAAGAACTAGGAAACCTCACTAAGATAGAATTACAGTGTTTTCTTCTTGAAATATGTAAAATAATAGCTGACATAGAATTAACAGAAAAATTAAAACCTATGCTGATAGGGGGGACAAGAATGGTCCAGAGATAGTTCTACTTTTATGCTTGAACTCCAGAAACCATTAAAACTTTGTGACTTATACTTTGGAAAGTATAAGTGCAGATTGCCTTGAAAACAACAGTAGTTAAAAGAAGTGGCAACATTAACAGAGTTTTTGTCACAGCAACAATAGTAGTTATTCTGGCCTGAGGTAGCTAGATTTAACAAATAAAAATACAAATGCCCTGTTAAAATTCAATTTCAGGTAAATAATATTTTAATTTGGGTTATACTTGAACTAAAAAACAAACAAACAAACAAAAAAACCCCTCATTGTATATCTTAAAGTTAAATTTAACTGGATGACCAGCACTGTTTGTGGCAAGCCTATTACAGATCTCCTCCACAAACCAACACCTAGGGAAAGCTGTCCCTCCTTGTCCACACAGAGGACTAGAACCTTCCTTCTAGAAGAGATGGTCCAGAAATGTTCTGGACACAGACCCTCACATCCAACCACTCACTGTCAGAGGGGACTGGCTCCCCAGCACACACACCCAGTCTCCTTCCCCTCCAGGGCTCTGTCAGGCAAGGAAGCCAGGCCCACAGTGCTCTGGTAGGAGATTATCTTAGGTATATTTTGATCCCATTAAATCAAGAAACTCAGCATATAACCTATACCCACCAAGGAGCTTCTCAAGGAAAACAGAACTTCCAACAGCTTTTTGGTAACTCATTCTTTAGACATTAACCGTCAGCTAAGAAACATGAGATATTTAAAGAAAATCTTTCATATAAAGGACAAAGATCAAAACAAAACATTAAAAGGGGAAACAGGAAGAGAGAAAAGCAATGAAAGGATCAGACAAAAACTTAAGAGATGTGTAGTCTTCAGAGAGATAAGATTCAATTTATTGATCCTTGAAATAAGAAGGAAATGAAGTAGGAAAAAGAAGACTCAGAACAAAAACTCTTGAAATTAGAAGTATGAGAGCAGATTAAAAAAAAAAAAAAAAACTCAATTCATGCTTGCAGATGAAATTCCAGGAAGTAAAAAAATAAAATAAAGCTTTGAAAATATGATAAATGATAAGAAAATCACAGTTCTCCTATATTCAATGATAGAAGTGGAAAGAACAGAACAAATCAGAAAAAAAGAAGTTTGAGATACATTAATGAAGAATGTAAAATTAGTAAAGTTTCCCAGAACTAAAGAACAGAAGTTTCTTAATTAAATGGACTCAACATGTACCCAGGTTAAGGCCTGGAACAACAAAAGAACCATTTCAAAGCATATTGCTGTTAAGTTTCAAAAATCTTGAGAAGATTCTAAAAGTTTCTGGATAGGAAAAAAAGAGTGTAAAAGTGTCACAGATAATCAGGAATTATACATTTTATCATTAATATTAGAAGATAGAAGAGACTACAACAATGTTTTCATGATTCCAAGGAAATACTAATTTTCAACCTGGAGTTTCCTACAGCTGAACTATGAAAAAGTATGAAGTGGAAATACAGTTTTAGATGTGTGAGTACTAAAAAATGTACCCCGAAGTGTTTTCTAAGGAGGTTACTGAAAAACAAGTTTCAGCAAACTGAGGAGGCAAATCAAGAACAAGCAAGATGTGCTATCCAAGAAACAAGGAATCCAGTAAGGAGAAGAAGGGAATTCCCACATGATGACAACCTGGGAACCACAGGTGAGACTGAGCCTGGCCAACACCAGCCCCACCTGAAGACAGGCCTCCCAGATCCATGTTTCTAAGAAGCAAAAGTATATAATTTGGGGAAGTGGGATATTTACACTGCTGAGTGAATATTTGGATATAAATATTAGGTTCCTGGAAAACAGAGGGAGAGGAGAAGGAAAGGAGATTGATTCAATTTTCAATACAAGGGAAAATATAAAGCAGGTCCAGGAAAGGAAAGATAATTCTAAATATCCTAAAGGAAAGTTAAATTGTATACTAGATGGGTCAGCAGTAAATTATACTTAAAGAACTGTATTTTTAAACTAAAAATAGTAGCAGAAGATGTGGGAAGAGAAAGGTTTTGAGAGTAAATGGTTAAGAATATCTGTGTCTTTGTGTTTAAAGAGTTAAAAGTTTGCAAAAACCATCCTTTTATAAAGTCAGTAGAACCTACAACTTTTAAAAATAGAAATTAGAAGTAATTAAATGTTGTTCTGAAATATTGAGACTAATACTAGAAAAAATATCTAAGTGTTAAAAGATAATTTGCATCTGGGAGTTGAAGCTGTGGAGGGGAAAAATGGGGAACTGCTTTTTTTTTTTTTTTTTTTTTTTGGTACTGGGGATTGAACTCAGGGACACTCAACCACTGGGCCACATCCCCAGCCCTTTTTTGTATTTTATTAGAGACAGGGTCTCACTGAGTTGCTAAGTACCTGGCCATTGCTGAGGCTGGCTTTGAACTCGTGATCCTCCTACGTCAGCCTCCCAAGTGCTGGGATTACAGGCGTGTGCCACAGCACCCGGATAATTATACACTTTTGATAAGTTTTCTTTTTCAAAGGTCTGAGTGAAAACTATATAAAATAATGTATGCATATATTTGATTAAATATATACCTTTTTAATATTTAAGGCAAATATTTATCTTTCGAACAAAGATCTATTTGGAGTTTAACAAGCCTGCAGTCTAAGATACACACAATAAAGAAAGTTTTCAGAAATCACTTCATTTGAGAAAGAGAGATCTATATGGACCTGGCAGTGTAATTATACTAATGCATGAGACCATGATAGGGATGACTTTGTCTAAAATTTTCCATTCACTGGTGACCAAATGCCTACAGATCCTCAGAACCCACTCTAAATAGTAGTAGAGAAACAGCCAAGGCTGTCCTTAAATGACCTCCTCCTCCATCTAATTCATGAAGGTAGATATAAATTTCAGATTTTGGGGTTCAAATTGACTTTGAAACATGGCTAATAACACCATTTGCTCTAGAATGATGATGAATATGAAAGGCCATGATTGACAACTACAAAAATTAAATCAAATCAGGCTTGTAGGCAATATACTGGGATTTCAGAACTGTGAGGAATCCATTGATGCTTGGAAGAGCTAAGATAAAACAATTTGAAGTAAATGCCATTTTACACAGCAGGTAATAAAGTTTATTGGAACTCATTAGGTTAAGGAGTAAAGTAGGAATTATAGTTCCTAAAGAGATTTAAATAAATTCATAGATGACTGATCTGTAATGGGTTATTAATGAAAATTGGATTGTGTTTTCAAGCTAACCTTGCAAGTTGATGCTAAGAAAACAGTAATAACAACACAAGTAGCAACAATAAAAGTAAGAATACCACTTATTGAGTGCAATTCACTATTCAAGGTACTCTATATTATCTTGTTTAATTCCAGAATAGCACATAAGCTAATTATGATTCCCCACAGTTTACACCTGAGAAAAACAAGTCTGTGATAAATTAATGATAGGCATCAGATCTTAACCAATCCAAAGACTTTATTCCAGAGTAATTCAAGCCTCTCATACTTGCTGGCCCAGGGGCACATGCTAGGTCCAGGTCTGGTCTGCATTTCCTTGCTCTCAATGTATTTATTAAGGTGAAAGTTGTTAAAGTGGAGATAAAGACATAAAATGGACCACAAGAAGTCTGAGCAGTATATGCAAGACGGTTATAAATCCTAGTTTTCCTGGGATAGAGCCAGAGTAACTGTTACCATAGCCCACTTTCACTCTTTTGTTTACTGTGATTTTTATTGGTGCATTATAATTATACATAATAGTAGGATTCATTCTGCCAATTCATACATGCACACATCATTTATCAATCTCATTTCCCAGAACCTTCCTTCTTCCTCCCTTCCTCTTCTCTCCCCATCCTCTTGTTCAACTCTGCTGATCTCTCTTCCATTATCAGTATTGCTATTTTAATTATTGTTATAATTATATAACACTATGCCCAAACATCCATACACATACAGATACATTCTAGTAGAGTCCTACGTGGACACAGCATCATTTGGTAGATTTGATTTCTCAGTACTTCCCTGGGCTCTCCCTTTATCTGTCCCTCTGTCTTCATATTCCCTTCCTCTACTTAATTGATCTTCCTTCTATTTTTATGAAATCACCCCCCCCTTTTTTTTAACTTCCCCTTTTCCCCCTCTCTCTTTCTCTAGCTACAGCCTACTTTAATTTTTAAGTGTCCAGATTTAGAGAGAAAATTTATGGTCACCCTAAATATGTCTGAGGGAAAAGGAAGAATTAGAATATTTAGGAACTAAGTGAGCAGATATACTGAAGGTTTTAATATGTAATATGTAAAATATGTTCTCAACAAAGGAAATTTTCTCAAAGTATGAGGCCCTGGGGCCCTTACTGCATCACGTCCTTCAATGCTAATGTGACTCCCCCCAAAAAATTCCTTGGCTTCCTCCATTGCACATGTGTATCTTCCTTGTTCAGAAAGAACCCTGAATTACAACAACATTAAAACCAACTATGTGCCAGAGTTCCATAGGCAAGACACCTGTAAAGATGTAAACTGAGCAACAAAGTTACCATAAGTAACTTCAGGTGTATTTAAGTATATTTGTGGTTCAAGTTTTTGTAAGTTTTGTACATATGGGATGCTGGGACATAATGGGTTAATCAAGTTATTTATTTGTTCAATTCCCAAACATTCATTAAATAAATTTCACAATGTCTGCATCCATACCACTAAAAACAAAACTCTACCCTATTAGGAAGAGTCAAAGTAGAGTCTGCACTTCTGTTTCCATCTTACACTAAGGGCATACAGCCAAGTTCCATGATAAATGTTACTCGGTTTAGTTCTTCCCATCTTTCAAAGTAGTGATGTTACTGATTTGAAAAGTGGTGGATTTTGTCTGCATGTAGTTTTAGGTTTTTCTGCTTTATTTTCCATTTTAATTTGTTTGAACATTATCTTAATATGTCATTATCTTAATATGCTTTGAAACGTTAAAACTATGCAAAAATTTATATTTGTAAAAATCCCACTATTCCCTTCTTCCTCCACCATCTACTTGCTCTTTTCTGTCCCTCTACCTATGCGCCCCATGCTCCTGTGGGTAACAAATTTCACTATTTTTCAATTATCTTTACTGCTTATTTTATGAAAATATGCATTTCGTTGTTTTTTCATTGGACAGTATAAAAAATTATTTTATACATATCTTCCTCTTTCTTCTTTTATAGCTACATAATATTGCACTGTGTGTACAAATAGTATTCAGTTTTCTGACCTTTAACAATCTAATTTCCAATTATTCTATAATTAAAAACAACACTGCAATGGATTATCTCAGAATAATTGTTAGATGCGTATTTTATAGTAAATTTTTAGAAGTGGGGTTGTAGGTTCAAAAGTTAAATATGGGTGTAGGTTTGGTAGATTCAGAGGAACTTCCTCCTTCCCCCTGTAGATGCTAAATTAATTTACATTCCCAATGCCTTTTAAGAGAGTGTTGCCCCACAAACTCACCATAATATTGTCAAGTGTTTGAATTTTTGACATTCAGATAGATGAGGAATGCTATACCTATGTGATTTTAATTTACAATTTTAAAAATTATGAGTCAAGTTGAATGCTTTTCATGTTCTAAGGCATATATATATGATACTTTTTGATAAAATCTATATTTTGTCAACACTTCTTCAGCTTTTTAAATTTTATTTTAAAAGACCTTTACATATTAGAGATATTAGCTCTATCTCTAAAATACATGATACAAATATATTCTTATTTGTCTTTGCTTATTGTATTTTTTTGTTTGTTTGTTTTGTTTTTTTTGGGGGGGATTTTTGTTTTTTGTTTTTTGTTTTGGTACAGAGGATTGAACTCAGGGGTACTCGACCACTGGGCCACATCCTCAACCCTTTTTTGTATTTTATTAGAGACAGGGTCTCACTGAGTTGCTAAGTGCCTCACCATTGCCGAGGCTGGCTTTGAACTCGCTATCCTCCTGCCTCAGCCTCCTAAGTGCTGGGATTACAGGCAAGCGCCACCGCGCCTGGCTCTGCTTATTGTAGTTTTAATCATGCATAAATTATTTTTGCCTTTTTGTCAAATTATCAATATATTGCATTTTTTATCACTGTTATAAAGCTTTTCCATATAACCATGTTATAAATTAAATATTATTCATTTATGTTTTCTTCATATACTTGAATTATTTCATTGTTTTACATTTAACATTAATGGAACTTTTTCTCATAAATGTCATGAAAATTTGATCTCTTTATCTAAATGTTCCCACAGATGTTTCAATATTCTCTATCCCACAGTCTATTCTATGATTTGAGTATCATTGTTATATATCAGAGTTTTACATATAGAATGCCTATTTCTGGACTTCCCAGTTTATTTGGTTGTTATGACCATTTATTCATAAGCCAGTATCACTGTTTTAATTATAGTCATTTTAATAGTTGTTTTATAATCTATTAGGGCTAGTTTCTCCACATCTTTTCCTGTATTTACTAGTTATTATGTGTATATTTTTTTTCATGTGGGCTGTTATCAATTTGATTAGTGCCTCAAAAGCTCTCTTTTAAAATTGAGGTCATATTAAGTTTGTAAATTGACTTAGAAAGGAATAATGGCAGAATGAGTTGGTCATCAATACACTAAGTGCATGTATAAAAACTCAAATGGTGTGAAAATACTTTGTGTAAAACCAGTGACTTGGAAAACTGTGCTCTTTATATGTAATATGAAAGGAATTGCACTCTGCAAGCATGTATAACAAATTGAATTAAATAAGAAAATAAATAAATTTAAATATAAAAAAATGTCATTTTGATGATGTTGAATCATACTAATTAAAAGAAAAAAGATATCTATCCATTTATTCCTGTCTACCTCATGTCATTCAGGTGTGTGTAACAGTCTTCTGCATAAGTTTTAAACATTCCTAGTATTTTATCATTTATGTTATTATAAATAGAATTTCCTCTTCTATTATGTTCTCTGACAGGTGACTATTTACATATGTTAACACTACCAATTTTTGAAAGTTAATTTTACAACATGCTGCCTGGCTAAGTTTTTATTGTTACAGTATGTTTTGTCATTGTTTCTCTAGGGATTCTTAATGTTATCTACAAATAGATATCATTCTCTCTTTTTACAACTCAATTTTAATGCCTCTATAGCTCTCTTATTTCTTAATGTTGTTTAAACACTGTAGAAAAAATGTTATGCAGTGATGTGCATGCTGCTGTTCTCAGATTTTTTTTTTTTTTTTAAGGAATAGGTGTTGAATTTTTTGTCAAAGGATTTTTCAGCATCTCTAAAGATAGCCTTATGATTTGTTCCTTTGAACTACTAGTATGGTAAAGTATTTTAATGAATTTTCTAGTACTGAACCATCTTCAGTTTTATAAACCCCATTTGGGAATAGTATATATATTTAATAAGAACATTTATTGAGCTATTTATTAATATTTTATTTAGTGTCTTAATCAATATTTATAAATATTTTTCCATAATTTTCTTGTTTTGTACCATCTTTATTGGTTTAGGAAACATTATAATAACTATTCATAAAAATATAGGATGTTTTTCTTTGTTTTCTATATTCCAAAACATTTTAGTTAACATTAGGACTATCTGGTTCACAGATTTAACGTAACTACCCTGCTGAATTTTGGTAGGGTAATTTCTTAACATTTTCACTATTTACTTTGTAGGAATAATGCTCCAATTTTACAGAATTATTCTCTAAGAAATTATCTATTAAATCTAAATGTCATTTGCATGTGCGAAGAGTCCCCTAATTTTTATACTATGTCAAAGATTATTTATCCCTTCTGTAATACGTTTATGAGATTTCTGTTCAGCTTGATTAAATTAGGTAGTTTTTCTATTCTTAACATTCTATCATTTTTTTCATAAAATCAAAACCTTCCATATATTTCCCTTATTAACTTTTTCCTTTATTCTTACTAAATTCTGACTTAACTATTTTCTACCATGTACCCTTTTTGTTTTACTATTTTGTTCTTATACTTACGTCTTAGAATATCCTACAAGTGGAATCCTAGAGTATGTAGGCTTTTAATATTGGCTGTTTAACTTAGTAATATGCATTTAAGTTCTCTCCAAGTCTTTTGCTAACTACATATCTCAATTTTTAGCACTAAGTAATACTCAATTATATGGATGTGCCTCAGTTTATTTGTTCATTTACCTACTGAAGGATCTATTGGTTGTGTTCAAGTTTTGGCAATGATCTATAATAACTATGTGTTGACATAAATAATCAGTTAAGCTAGGCATGGTGGTGCACACCTATAATCCCAGCAGCTTGGGAGACTGAGGCAGGAGGATCTTGAGTTCAAAGCCAGCCTCAGCAACTGAGTGAGGCTCTAAGGAACTTAGCTAGACTGTGTCTCAAAATGTATATGTGTGTGTGTGTGTGTGTGTGTGCGTGTATGTATATGTGTATATATATATGTATATGTGTATATAATATATATGTATATGTGTATATAATATATATGTATATGTGTATATATATATATATATATATATATATATATAGGGTGGGGATGTGACTCAGTGGTTAAGCACCCTTGGGTTCAATCCCTGGTACCAAAAAAAAAAAAAAAGAAAGAAAGAAATAAAGAAAGAAATCAATTAATTTGTATAAATATTAGGGAGCACACTTTCTAGATAAAGAATGTGTTTAGTTTTGAAAAAAGCTGCCAAACTGTCTTCCAAAGTGGTCATATAACTTGGCATTCTCACCAGCAATGAAGTGTACGTGTAGCTCCACATACTTGTAATCATTTGATGATGTTGGAGTTTTAGAATTTTTACATTCTGGTAAGTGTGTAGTTATATCTCAGTGTTTTTACTTACTATTCCTGAATGACATATTGTTACTTCCCATCTGTTTACCTTCTTTGGTAAAGTGTCTTTTAAGATATTTTGAATATTAAATGTAATTTATTTTTTATTGTTGCATTTTAGAGTTTCTTTTTATATTTTTGAAACAGTCCTTTATCAGATGAGAGTTTTGCAAATATATCTTTTCAGTCTATGGCTTTTCTTCTTATTCTCTTAACATGGCCTTTGCATAACAGTTATTTTAACCTTAATGAAGCCCAGCTTTTCAATTATTTCAAGCCTTTCTTGTTGTATCTAAAAAGTCATCACCATATCCAAAATCACATAGATTTTGTTTTATATTATATTCTAGGATTCCTTCATCTTTTTTTTTTTTTTTAAATGTGGATATCTAATTGTCTCAGCACTACTTGTTGAAGAGATTGTCTTTCCTCCATTGAGTTGTCCTTGCTCCTTTGTAAAATATCAGTTGACTATATTTATGTAGGTCTATTTCTGGGCTATCTATTCTGTTCCATTGATCAATTTACTCAATCTTTGGTAAGTACCCCATTCTGAACTACTGCACATGAAAGTAATTCTTAAATTTGGGTTATATTAGTTCTCACATTTAGTTTTATTTCAAAACTAACTTGGCATTGCTAGGTCTTTTGCTTCTGTGTATGTATTTAAGAATCAGTTTGTCAATATCCACGTATGACTTGTTGTGATTTTATCAGGATTACATCAGATAAAATGAAGTTGGGAAAACAGACACCTGGACCATATTGAGTCTTCTTGTCCATGAACATCAACTATCTTTATTTCTTTGATTTTCTTCATCAGAGTTTTGTTTTTATTATGTTATGGATCTCATATATTATGTTATGAGATTTATATCTAATGATTTAATTTTGGTGGCATTAATGTAATGGTAAAGTATTTTCAATTTCTAGTTCCACTGGTTCATTGCTAATATATAGAAAAATGATGGATGTTTTAAAAAATAGTTGAATCTTATATCCTACAAAATTGCTTTCATTTTTTATTGCTTCAGGAGTTTTTTTAAATAAATTATTTGAATGTTCTTCTTAGACTATCATATCATTTGTGAAGAAAGTCAGCTTTATTTCTTCATTCACAGACTTTGGGATTTTATTTCCTTTTCTTAATTTACTGAATTATTTATGGCTTTCAGTGCAATATTGACAATAATGGTAAGAGGTGACATCCTCTTCTTTTCCCTGATATTATCAAGAACACTTCTAATTTTTTATCATTAAGTGAAATGTTTTACTATATGTTCTTTATCATGTTGAGAAAATTCTCTTCTTCCTAATCTAATAAGAGTTTTTATCATGGATAGGTGTTGGGTATTTTTCAAGTGCTTTTCCCTTCACCTATTGATTTTACCTCTTTATCCTGTTGATGTGGTTTACATTAGTTGGTTTTCAAATATTGAGGCATCTTTGAATGCCTGTAATAAATTCTACTTGAGTGTGGTATATAGTATTCTTTTCACAGAGTGTTTTAGTTGGTTTACTAGTATTTTGGCATTCATGTATGCATTTATGTTCATGAGAAATATTGTTCTGTAGTTTTCTTCTAATGTCTTTGAGTTTCATATTACGGTTGTGCTGGCATAGAATGAGTTAGGAAGTATTCCCTTTCTCTATGTTCTCTATGTGATTGTAGATAAATAATGTAATGTTTCCCTCAAATAAACATTTGGTAGAATTTATGAGTAAACTCGTTTGTACCTGGTTGTTTACATTTTGGGAAGTTTTAATTAATGATTCAATTTGTTTAATAGATATTTTCCTGTTCACTTTATTCTTCTTGCATGAGTTTACACACAGTGTGTCTTCAAAGGATATCTATTTCATCTAGGTTATCAAATGTTTGGGTGTAGAGTTGTTTATAACATTCATTTATCTTTTTTTATTCAAAGTTGTATTTATAATAGTAGTATGCATTATAATTCATAATAAACATATAGAGCATCTTTTTACAAAACACTGTTTTGTACACAATGTATATTCATACCATTCAAATCTTCAATCATGCATTTAGGAGAATGACATCCATCTTATTCAACCACCTTTTCTTTTCCCCCTCCATCCCCCCTTGCTCCCTTCCTTCCCCTCCCTTCCCTTTGACCTTTCTAGCGTTCCTCTAATCCTCCTATGTACCCCGACCCAACACCACTGTGAATCAGCCTCCTTATATCAGAGAAAAAACATTCAGTATTTGAATTTTTGAGATTGACTAACTTCACTTAGCATTATATTCTCCAACTTCATCCATTTACCTGCAGATCTGCAACATTTTTATCTATTTCATTTTTGACATTAGTAATGTGTATTTTCTCTGTTTTGTTAGTGTGCTTATTTCTTCTATTTATCTTGAAGACAAGTTTTGCTGTTTTCAATTTCATTGATTTCTGCTCTAATTTTCATTTCTTTCCTTCTGTTCACTTTGGGATCAATTTACTCATCCTTTACAGTCTCCTAAGGCAAGATTTAATTTAAATCTTTCTTTTGTAACACATGTCCTCAATGCTATAAATTTCCCTCTAAGCACTGCTTTTATTGTGTTTCACAAATTTTGATGATTTTTTAAATATTCATTTAGTTCAAAATTATTAAAGTTTTTTCTTGAAATTTCTTTTTTGACCTGTCACTTTAGAAATGTGTTGTCAATCTATGTGATTTTTAAAAATTTCTAGCTAACATTCTGTGATTGATTTCCAGTTTAATTCCATTGTTTTCTGAAAGCAGACAATGAATAATTTCTTTTTTTTTTTTAATTGTTAAGATGTGTTTTATGGTCCAAAATGTTATCTATATTGATGTACATTTCATGTGAGCTTGAAGAATGTGTAATCAGCTGTCTTTGGATGAAATTGTACATAGATGTCAATTATATCCAGCTGATTGATGGTGCTTTTGCATTCAACTCTGTCTTTTCTGATTTCTTGACTACTGGATTGGTTCATTTCTGATATAGAAGTATTCAAGTGTCCAATTATTATAGTGGATTTGTCTAATTCTCCTGTAGTTTTATCAGTTTTTGACTCACACATTGAGATGTTCTGCTGTTAGGCATATACATATTAAGGATTATTATGTCTTTCTGCAGTATTGATTCCTTTATTAACATGTAATGTCTCTTTTTATCCCTGATAACATTTCTTTATCTGAAGACTCCTCCGTTTGAAATTAATATAACTACTCCTGCTTTCTTTTGGTTAGGAGTAGCCTAATATATCTTCCCCCATCTCTATATTTTTAATTTATATATGTCTTTATATTTACTGTGAGTTTCTTGTTTTTGATCTTCTCTGGCAATCTCTGTTTTTTTTTTTTTTTTTTAATTAGTGTATTTAGTCCTTTGACATTTAAACTGGCTATTGTTATTGGATTAATATTTGCTAAATTGTCTGGCATGGTGGCGCATGCCTGTAATCCCAGCAGTTTGAGACATTAAGGCGGGATGACTACAAGTTCAAAGCCAGCCTCAGCAAAAGTGAAGCTCTAAGCAATTGAGACCGCGACTCTAAATATAATGCAAAATAGGGCTGGGAAGGTGGCTCAATGGCTGAGTGCCCTTGAGTTTAATCCCTGGTACACCACCCCCCCAAAAAAAAATTTTGCCAAATTGATGCTTTCTATTTTTTGGCCTCTTTTACTTCTATTTTTGCCTTTCATTCTTTTACTGACGTTTCTAGTTTTAACTGAGCATTTATATAATTTGATTTTTCCTCCTTTCTTAAACTTCCTTTTTCACTTTCTTTAATGTTTGTTCTAATGTTTGCAATATAAGTCTACTTTGAAACACTATCACATCATGGATACTAAAAATGCTTTATAATAAAACAATCATAATTCTCCTACTACCCTTTCTACCATTGTTATCATTCATGTACTTATCCATAAGCATATATAAGCATACATAAACATGTGTGTGTCTGTAAACACAAATAATCATACACAATCATATATTTTATTTTTTCATTATTTTGAATAAATAATTATCCATTAGGTCAATGGAGAATAAGAAATTTAAATTATTTTACCTATACATATTTATTCTGTGATGTGCTTATTTTCTTTTTTATTCAGTTTTGAATTTCCAGTTCATATAATTGTTCTATATAAAGAATTCCTTTTAACACTTATTGCAAAAAAAAAAAATTCTACTGACAACTAATTTCTACAATTTTTTGTTCTCTGAGAAAGATTTTCCTCTTCTTCTCTCTTAAAGGATAATTTCATAGTCTTTAGAGTTCTAATTGTTTTCATCTTTAAACACCTTAAATATTTCAGTCCACTCTCTTCTTACTTGCCTGGCTTCTGAAGAGAAGTTCAGATATAAATCTTTGCTTCTCTATAGGTAAGGTGGTATTTTTATTTCTGACTTTTTTCAATATTTTTCTGTTTTTTACTTTATCCAGTTTGAATATGGTATATTGTATATTGTGGGGGTTTTTGTTGTTGTTGTTTTGTTTTTTGGCATTTATCCTATTTGGAATTCTCTGTGCATCCTGGATCTGCAGTTTAGTATCTGATAATTTGGAGATATTATTAATTATTATTGTTTCAAGTACTTTTTTCTCTTTCTCCATTTTTTCCTATTATTCACATAATTAATATGCTTTTTGTAGTTGTTTTGTTTTTAGATTTTTTCCTATCTTTCTTTGATTTTTAGTTTGGGAGGTTTCTATTAAGAAACTTCAAGCTCAGAATTTCTTTTTCTGAACTGGTGTTTAAATCATTAATGAGCCCATCAAAGACATTTTCCATTTCTGTTACAATATTTTTTTTATTTCTAGCATATTGAAAATTCTTCTTAGAATATACATCTCTCATCTTAAATTACCCATCTGTTATTATATGTGGTCTACTTTCTCTCTTAACTGCCCCATCCAATGTTGGTGATAGCATTTTAAAATTCCTGGCTTTATAATTCCAAAATTCTTGCCATATCTGAATCTAAATGTGGTACTTGTTCCACTCCTTCAAACCATCTTTGAGTATGCCTTGTAATTTTGTTGTGCTTGTTGAAAGGTGGGTGTGATCTATTTAGTAAAAGGGGCCCTGGTAAGTAGATCTTTGGCAATATGGTAAGATGTAGGGGGAGGAGCAGTGTTTAATAACTGTATGTTTGGGTGTCAGTCTTTTAATGAGTTTGTGCCCCTGGACCACAGGCTTCATAAGTATTTCTGTCCACCTTCCCTGAAGTGAAACAGGATAACAGGAGGGAAACAGATTTAGGTAGTCCCCAGCCTCCAGTTTAGTTAGATTCTGATAAAACTACAGCATGTCAGACTCTGGCTACATAGTTTCTCCTGAACTCAAGTCTTGATAAAAAGAACAGAATGCTCTGGTGTACTTCATGATGGTTCTTTTCCCCCTTTCTCTTCTAGAAGAATTTTTCTCCAACCTTCACTGAGGTCATGCTCATGGAGGTAAACTCACAAAAGCATAGGAGTCTCCCTGATGGCTAAGTCCCCCTTGAAACTACAGCTCTCAACCTCACACAGTTTATGAAATATAGTTCAGATTTTCCCACCTTGCACTGGTTCCCAAAGTGGTTTCTACTAGTGAGGTTTTCTCCAGTAATTTGTTCTTCTCTGCATCTGACTGTTCATCTCTCCAATTTAGGAGCAGCAGATTGCCCTGTGATGGTTGTAAATAACATTGATGATCTTTTCAGTTTGTTCAGTTCTTTACTTATTGTTAAAATTAAATGAAAATTTCCAATCTCCTTACATGCCAAACCGGAAACCAGAAGTTATGTGTTTTTACCCATATTTACTCTATAGAGTAAATTTTCTATAGAGTTAATTTAATACTTTATTTGTTGTTGTTGTTTTCTATCTCAAGGTATCTTATGGATAAACTTCTCTTCCTAAAAATATATTCCAGAGTACTAATTTAATAGATGATGCATAATGTGTGTGAGAGAGACAAAGAATGACCTGGCTTGTTCCTATTTTCTTATTGTTTCTTTCAGGATCCTTAATTTCTCCCCTTTGTTTCAACCTTTATCATTCATGAGAAACTACCTCTGGATCAGAACAAATAAACAACTTTTCTATAGCCAGTTCTGTGAACAACCATATCCCGTATTTGTGTTCAGTTTTTTTTTTTCCTTTTCTTTTCCTTTATTGTTTTTGTTTGCATTTAGTATTGGACTTCTTGCTTTCTGGGAAGGAAAACCCACAATATTATATGAGGTAATTCATTTATTTGCCTGCTCTGCTCTCCCCTTTTCCAGTAGTCCTTAAACTTCTCTACCTCTTCATATCACAAGTTTTTAGGGTTGCAGTGGCAGATCTTTTGTAAATTATCCAGTAATTTACAAAAGTTTAGCCAGTGAATAGATATCTTAGATACATTATTTCTGAAAACGTGCAGAATACATAGGTCACAGGTGACTTCATTTCTGCCCCTTGTTGGTCTTACAGTTTTGGGGGAAGATATGCAGAAACGCTCAGATTCAGGAGGACACCACTCTGCTCAAAAGCAATAAACTTTGAGAAACAGAACTTTAATAGAAATGAAAGAGCATGCACCCTGTATGGAGAAAAATTTGTAAGCAATACTGTGGAATAGATAAATTTGAGGGAATATATTTGATAGTCTTGTAGAATGTGCTTCCTAAAAATTGTTGCATGATAAAACTGGGAAGTGCTATTGAGTATAGAACTTAAAGGAGCTACAATTCTATGCTGAAAAAAATGGAATTTATTTTTTATGCAGAGAAGAGTCTGAAATGGGTTGGGGAATGATTACAAGTTTGTTTATTATTACACAGCTTGTTTTTTCCAAGAAAACTAAAATATACACTAGAAAAACTAGGGATAATAGGAACATACCTGTACATCATAAAAGCTATATATCCTAAACCCAAGGCCAGCATCGTTCCAAATGGAGAAAAATTGAAAGCCCTCTAAAAACTGGAACAATACAAGGATATTTCACCACTTCTATTCAACATCATCCTTGAAACTCTAGCCAGAGCAACTAGACAGTAGAAAGAAATTAAAGGGATACAAATAGGTAAAGAAGAACTCAAAATATCACTATTTGCTGATAAAAAAAAATAAACTAAAATAACTGGGAATCAGTCTGACAAAGAGATAAAAGACTTATACAATGAAAACTACAGAACACTAAAGAATGAAATTAAGAAAACCTCAGAAAATTAAAAGATCTCCTATGCTCCTGGATAAGCAGAATTAATATTGTCACAATGCCCATACTACGCCAAGTGTTATAGAGATTTAATGCAATTTCTATTAAAATCCCAGTGACATTCTTCATAGAAATAGAAAAAGCAATCATGAAATTTATTTGGAAAAATAAGAGACCCAGAATAGTCAAAGCAATGCTGAGCAAGAAAAGTGAAGCAGGAGGCATCATAATACCAGACCTTAAACTATACTACAGAGCAATAGTAACAAAAAGGCATGGTATTAGCACCAAAATAGGTATGTAGACCAATGGCACAGAATAGAAGACACAGAGAAAAACCCACACAAATGCAGTTATCTCATACTAGACAAAAGTTGCCAAAAACATTCACTGGAGTAAAGATAGCCTATTTAACAAATGGTGCTGGCAAACTGGAAATCCATATGTAGCAAAATAAAAGTAAACCTTTATCTCGCACGCTGCACAAAAATCAACTCAAAGTGGAACAAAGACTTAGGCACTAGAACAGAGACCTTGTACTTAATAGAAGAAAAAGTAGGCCCAAATCTTCTCCATGTCAGTCTAGGATATGACTTCCTTAACAGGACCCCTAAAGTGCAAGAAGTAAAATCAAGAATCAATAAATGGAATGGATTCAAATTAAAGAGCTTCTTCTCAGTAAAGGAAATAATCAATAATGTGAGGAAAGAACATACAGATTGTGAGAAAATCTTTACCACATGCATCTTTGATAAAACATTAATCTCTAGGATACATAAAGAACACAAAAAATTTAACACCAAAAAAACAAATGACCCAATCAATAAATGGGCTAAGGGACTGAACAGATACTTCACAGAAGAAGAAATATAATTGATCAACAAATATATGAAAAAGTTTTCAACATCTCTAGTAATTAGAGAAATGCAAATCAAAACTACTCTAAGATTTCATCTCACTCCTGTCAGAACAGCAATCATCAAGAATACAGTAAATGTTGGCAAGGATGTGGGGAAAAGGTACACTCATACATTGCTGATGGGACTGCAAATTGGTACAACCACTATGGAAAGCAGTATGAAGATTTCTCTAAAAACTTGAAATGGAAGCACCATTTGACCCAGCTATCTCATTCCTCAGTTTTTACCCAAAGGACTTAAAATCAGCATACTACATTGATTTAGCCCCATCAATGTTTAAAGTAGCACAATTCTCAATAGCTAAACTCTGGAACCAATCTAGGTGTACTTCAATAGATGAATGGATAAAGAAAATGTGCTCTCTCTCTCTCGCTCTCCATATATATATATATATATATATATATATATACATATATATATATATATATATACACATATATTCATATATATATTCAATTCAATATATAGTATATTCTATATATATTTAATATTGAATATGTATATTCAATAGAGCATTACTCAGCTTTAAAGAAGAACACAATTATGGCATTTGCCAGTAAATGGATGGAGTTGGACAATATCATGCTAAATGAAATAAGCTAATCCCAAAAAAACTAAAGGAGAAATGTTTTCTCTAATATGCAGATGTTAATTCACAATAAGGTGGGGGGAGTTAGAGAAGAACAGAGTTACCTTAGATTAGGTAGAGAGAAGTGAAGGGAGGGGAGGGGAGGGGATGTGGTGGGAATAGGAAGGATAGTAGAATGAAACAGATATTATTACTATATATTATATATATATATATATACATATATATATACATAACATATATATACATATATATATTTGGGTTTTTTAATTCAAAACTGTATTTATAACAGCATGTATTATAATTCATAATACACATATAGAGCATCTTTTTACATAACACTCTTTGTATATAAAGTATATTCATACTATTCAAGTCTTCAATCATGTATTTAGTGTCGGGACCTTACACTGTCTGCCAAGGGGATGGAAAAGCTCTGGCTTTCTGGCTGCTTGCCATATTACCACGCCCTGTTACAGGACCTAGGCTAAGCAGGGGGTGTGGCTGTGAGAACTGAAACCACCCCAAGGATAGGCCAATGGCTCCGCCAATGGCATCTGCCTATGCTTCTTATGTGTCCCTATGATCTTTCTGCTGATTGGCTGATGTTCACTATAAAGCATTGTTCACCCCTTCAATAAACGAGTTCTGGCATTCTACTGACTGGGCTCCCCGACGCAGCTCTGAGTCTTTTGAAGGTGGGGGAGGAGGCATTGGTGGCCTTTACTTCCCCAATCCAGTCTCATCATTGAGGTAGGCCCCTCTGGCCTCTTTTGGTAGACAGAAGAGGTCCATCCCGGGTACGGGAGAGCTATAGACCTCAACCCCTTATAATAATCCGACAATTTAGGATAATGATATCCATCTTATTTTACCACCTTTTTCCCCCTCCATACCCCCTTGCTCCCCTTTGACCTTTCTAGTGTTCCTCTAATCCTCCTATGTACCCCGACCCAACACCACTGTGAATCATCCTCCTTATATCAGAGAAGACATTTGGCATTTGGATTTTTGAGATTGACTAACTTCACTTAGCATTATATTCTCCAACTTCATCCATTTACCTGAGAATTCCATTATTCTATTCTCTTTTATTGCTGAGTAAAATTCCATTGTGTACATATATCACATTTTTCCATCCCATTCCTGGGTCTATTCCCAAAGGACTTAAAAAGCAGCAAACTATAGCGACACAGCCACTTCAATATTTATAGCAGCACAATTCACAATAAGTAGGTTGTGGAACCAACCTAGATGCCCCTCAGTAGATGAGTGGATAAAGAAAATATGTACACACACACACACACACACACACACACGACTGCATGACCAATGCAATTCTACAGCATGTATACTCGGAAAAATGAGAAATTATATCCCACCTATGTATGATATAACAAAGTGCATAAATGCATTCTATTGTTGTGTATAATTAAAACAATTTTAAAAATTAAAAATAAATAGACAACAGATGTAAAATCTTTAAATGCCTGCTACATAGTAAATATTCAATATTAACAGCTCTACTAAATTTGCATTTATTAAAGAAAGGATCAGCTAACATACACAGAAATGAATAAAAATTTAAACATTAAGAAAAAAACAAAGACAACTAAAATTTACTGTATGCCAGTTGTAATTCACTACATTTTACTTAATTTTTATAAAAGCTTATAAGGTAAATAGCCAGCATTATTATAAATATAAATAATTGGTAGGTGTTCAAAATAATAAGTTTATAATCTAAACCTAGATTTGTATGATTGTCAACTCCATGCATTTTCAAAAATAGAGGGAGACTGGGACAAAGAGGCTGATCCAGACATTTGCTAACAGAGGTATAACTAAATTATTGTTTGTGGAGATGT
This sequence comes from Tamias sibiricus, assembly GCA_025594165.1. NCBI lineage: Eukaryota > Metazoa > Chordata > Mammalia > Rodentia > Sciuridae > Tamias > Tamias sibiricus. Next base: position 122,079,926 of record CM046657.1, on the reverse strand, counting down.
GAAATTGTGAAAAGAAATGGGGTAAAGTTCAACATTAAGATCACTAGGAATTGGGAGCAATGTAATGCAGCACTTATGAATATGAGTTCTTTAATCAGACTGGCTGGGTACAAATACTGGCTGTGCATTATCTTGGAAAGCTACTTATCTCATTGCTTCAGTGTTCTCATTTGTCAAATACAATTATGAACTTCAAATGGATTGTTGTGTATCTGAAATGAGTTAATACTTAACACTTAAATGGTATCTGTATTATAATGACTATCAACGAATACAATAACTATCAATACAAAAGATCCCCCAAATCTCCTTTCTATTTTAGGTGACTGGGGAGACAGTGGTATTCTGAAAGTCAGTAGAATCTGTAGAAGAAACAGATTTGTAAAGGAAAATAAATCCATTCATTTGTGGAAGTTAGAAGCAAGATGAGGACTTTGCCCAGCATTTCTACAGTCTGCTCAGTTCCTATGTCTGTGGAAATTTTCTGTATGGGGACTTCTCAATAAACAGTGTTGCTGCCTCTCCTATTCACTGACATGCTGATACTGGCATTGAACTGGTTTCCAGAACTTGAATATCAGTCCGCACCAATCAGTTCACCATTTGGCACCTGCTGAATTTTACATGTTTCCTCCCAGAGTCTACACTCGGCTGCCCTCCTTTTTTATTCACCTTTATCCTCGCCATAGCTCAGCGCCTGGGAATTCATTTTGTACCTGAGTTGAATGAACCACAGATGGCAGCTTACAAATATCAAGAGTTACATAATACTCCCTGAGTAAATGTACATGTTTTTACATATTACCTAGGTTATTCAGCATTTTAAAGTTGTAATTAAAAAAATTTTAAGGGTCTGGGTGCACAGCTCAGTGGTAGAGCATGTGCTTCACTATGGGTTCATTCCCCAGCACCAAATAAATAAATTAACAATGAAACTGTAACCTTGTGATAAATGTGTTGAATAAACTATTTTATACTTCCAATTTCTTCCTGAAACTCAAAAGAGTATCAGTTTACTATTTTACTAAACATACCAAAGAAAAATACATAATTGATATGCTTATTTATACCTAACAATTGAGTAGGATAATATATAATTTAGCAGAAAACAGTTCCTGCTCCCAAAAGGCTTTTGGAATCATACTGGTGTGCTAAGAAAGCTACTGGCCACAACAGTGTAATGAATGCTGTATATAAGGTGCTATGATGTTATTAGAAAAGTGCCTACTAATCCCAGGCAGGGAGAAGACTTCCTGGAGTTGTTGGATTTGGAGGAGTGAGGAGGGTGAAATTTCAGATGGAGGATCTCACATTTTCAGATGGAGATCTCACAATCTCAGATTGTGGCTGGCTTGAATGTCAGAAAGAGGAGTTTTAACATTGAACTGATGGGAAAGGAAGTTACACAGGGTGGAGAGTTAGGGATAAGAGGAATAATCAGGTTAGTACTTTGGAAGGATTCCTTTTAAAGATTTTTTTTTATTCTAATTTGTTATACATGCTTGCAGAGTGCCATTCATTTTGTATTACATATAAGGAGCACAATTATTCAAGTCACTGGTTTAACATAAAGTATTTTCACACCGTTTGTGTCTTCATACATGTACTTATGGTATTGATCTCTAATTCATACTGCCATTATTCCTATCCCCTTGACCCCTCCCCTTCCTTCCCTCCCCTTTGTTTTATTTAACATTCCTTCATTCCTCCATCCCCCCTCCCTTGCCATTATAAGTCAGTATCATCATAGCAAAGGAATCATTTGACCTTTGGTTTTTTGGGATTGGCTAAATTCACTTAGCATTATTTTCTCCAACTCCATCCATTTACCTGCAAATCCCATGATTTTATTCTCTTTTAGTGCTGAGTAGTGTTCCATTGTGTATATATACCAAAGTTTCCCTATCCATTAATCTACTAATGGGCATCAGGGTTGTTTCCACAATCTAGCTATTGTGAATTGTGCTGCTATAAACATTGATGTGGCTGTGTCCCTGTAGTAAGCTGTTTTTAAGTCTTTTGTGTATAGACGGAGGAGTGGGATAGCTGGGTCAAATGGTAGTTCCATTCCAAGTTTTCCTAGGAATCTCCATACTGCTTTCCAGATTGGCTGCACCAATTTGCAGTCTCACCAGCAATGTATGAGTGTGCCCTTTTCCCCACATCCTCACCAACACTTACTGTTTGTTTTCGATAGCTGCCATTCTGACTGGAGTGAGATGAAATCTTAGAGTAGTTTTTATTTGCATTTCTCTTAATTGCTGGAGATGTTGAACATTTTTTCATATATTTGTTGATTGATTGTATATCATCTTCTGAGAAGTGTCTGTTCAGTTCCTTGGCCCATTTATTGATTGGGTTGTTTGTTTTTTTGGTGTCAAGGTTTTTGAGAGCTTTATATATCCTTGAAGTTAATGTTCTGTCTGATGTGCTTGTGGTAAAAATTTGCCCCCCATTCTGTAAGTTCTCTATTCACCTCACTGATGTTTCTTTTGCTGAGAATAAGTTTTTTAGTTTGAACCCATCCCACTTAGTAATTCTTGGTTTTAATTCTTGTGCTATAGGGGTCTTATTGAGGAAGTTGGGGCCTAATCCAACATGATGGAGATTTGGGCCTACTTTTTCTTCTATTAGGTACAAGGTCTCCGGTTTAATTCCTAGGTCCTTGATCCACTTTGAGTTGAGTTTTGTGCATGGAGAGAGATAGAGGTTTAATTTTATCACATGAGGATTTCCAATTCTCCCAAAACCATTTGTTGAAGAGGCTGTCTTTTCTCCATTGTATGTTTTTGGCACCTTTGTCTAATATAAGATAACTGTAGATGTGTGGGTTAGTCTCTGTGTCTTCTATTCTGTACCATTGGTCTACTGGTCTATTTTGGTGTCAATACCATGCTGTTTTAGTTACTGTTGCTTTGTAGTACAATTTAAGGTCTGGAATAGTAATGCCACCAGCTTCACTCTTCTTACTAAGAATTGCTTTGGCTATTCTGGGTCTCTAATTTTTCCAGATTAATTTCATGATTGCTTTTTCTATTTCACTTATTAATTTTCATATTAATGGAGTTCAGCGATGATATTTTCATACAGGCATGTAATATGCAAAAATCAATTCCAATCTTTAAAGAGACCGTGGAGGAATCAGGGGGGACAGAAGAGAGAAGATAGAGAAGAAGAAGAAGCAACAATAAAGGAACTACTCATTCCCAGTCTGCCTCCGATTTCTTTCCTGCGGTATCATTGCCTAATGCGGCAACAAGTGGTGGCCCGTACAGGGAATCGGCATGGCAGGTAAATACTGAGGAACCTCGCAGGAGTCTCTAGCCAGAGCAGTTAAGGGCAAGGGAAAATGGGTTCGGAAATTTCAAGGAACCGAATTGTCAAGGCTATTGAAGATTTGTTAAAGATAGTTATGGAATGCCTGCTCTCAACTAGACCTAGGGTTCAGGAAAGTGTTATTGAGTCAGTTAGGGCTAGTGAGGATAGTATTAGTGAGGAGGAATTAAGTGAAAGTGATCTTGAGAGCATAGTCTTTGATAATATGAGCAAAAAGGAATTAAAAAGGACCAGGATGGAGGACCTACAAGTGGAGAAACCACTTGTGCCTTCTGCTCCCCCATGGGATGACTCAATTGCAGAGTCTATTAGGAGTCTTTCTAGGCACTTGCATGCCCTTGAGTGTCAAAGTTCACAGGAACTATGGGATCTGCCAGTGTTTGAAAATCAAAATGAACAAAGATACCATCAATATTTAGATTTTAAAACTATAAAATATTTTAAAGAAGCAACAATGACATATGATCCCCAGCTCCTTTCACCATAAGCATGTTAGAATCTCTTAATACTTTGAATTTAATTCCTACAGATTGGAAAGGCTTATGTAAGGCAGTATTGAGTGGGGACAATACTTAGTTTGGAGGTCTCAATTCCAAGAACTCTGTGTTGAAACCACTCGTAGAAATGCTGCTGCAGGATTTCCAGATCGCAACGGTAGACATGTTAACTGGAGAAGGGCAATATGCTGATTTACAGGTTCAAATTCAGTATGATCCTGGAGTTTATGCTCAAATATACGCCGCAGCTCTTAAGGCATGGAAAACATTGCAAGGATCTGGTGACTTACAATGTAGCTTGTCTAAAGTAATTCAGGGACCCAATGAGCCATATGCCAAATTTGTTGATCATCTTTTACAGACAGGAAGTAGGGTTTTTGGAGATGTTGATCAAGCCATGCCATTAGTTGTTCAGCTGGTATATGAAAATGCCAAGAAATATTGTCAAGATGCTATCAGACCTTGGAAATCTAAAAAGGACCTTTCCGTTTATATAGAGCTTTGCAGGGACATAAATGATGCATTTATTACAGGTAGTGTAATTGCAGCAGCCATGAGAGGTGCTTCTCCTCTTAATTTTACAAGAGGGGCTCGACTTAAAAGTTATTATCAGTATAGTCAACCAGGTTATTTTAAAAAACAATGTCCCCAAAGAAGGCAAGAGACAATAGAAATAAAACCAAGCTTGTCTCATGCCCCAGGACGCTGCCCCAGGTGTAAAAAAGGAAACCATTGGGCTAGTGAGTGCAGATCTCAAACTGATATTTATGGTAACATTTTGTCTGGCAATTCAAAAAAACGGGGCACAGGGCCCAATGCCTCAGGGCCCACAAATGTACGGGGCATTAGAGAAGGAGTATCCTCAAACATCTATCCAGATGATTCCTCGACACAATCCCTTTTACCCATTAACTCCCTTGTCAGAGGGACAAGAGGAAGTGCAGGACTGGATCTCTGTTCCACTGCCCAGATAGTGCTAACACCTGAGATGGGGGTTCAATTGATTCCCACGATAAGTCCCTCTTCCCTTAGGGACTGTGGGACTTATCCTGGGGCGAAGTTCAACTAGCTTATCCGGACTTCAAGTTACTCCAGGAGTGATAGACTCTGATTATCAAGGAGAAATCAGATTATGCTCAGTTCACCTCGAGGCATTGGCTCTGTTAACCAAGGTGATAGACTTGCTCAGCTACTTCTTCTTCCCAGTCTACATGACTCATTTAAGTGTATGCCTCAAAATAGGAAGAATAGGGGATCCTCCTCTTAATGATTCCCTTACATAGTGGAGAAGAGGTAATTTGTTATCAATCTGCGCACCTGCGTGAGTTTGTCTCTTTTCCGACAAGGGGACCTCGTCTTTGCCTTTTCAGCTAAGAAACTTTTAAGCTGCGTGCTTTTTCCTTCAATAAACTCACAACTTAAGTCTCATTCCTCCCGCCCAGGACGAGAGGATCTCTCTTTAGTGTGCACACAATTGTGTTTTTCTTTTTTATATATGTCTTTATGTCTGTGCGTCTGTCCAGATTTCATGTAAATGTGACGTCACAAATAACACAAACTGAGCGTTCATGAAAATTAATTAAAAAAAAAAAAAGGATCCAAATACCTTTAATTCATTTAAGTCAAAAGTGTTCAATTCAAATTGGGTAAAAAAAATAATAATAATTAAATAAAAAAATAAAAAATGAATGTACCTTCAAACTTAATATATAAGTATCTCTAGGACTTCTCTTCAGCAAGGAATATGACTAATACTGTTCAGCCTGATATTTTGGCATTTGACATGGGATTATTTATTTGTAATTAACTTTATTTGTTAAGCAGCTGATTAATTTACAAAGTTAAATTGTTTCAACAGGTATATTCATAAAAGTTGCTGTGTATGCAGAGGCTCAAAAGTTTCAGCTAACAAAATATTTTTCTAAATACTCTCAGCCTTTCTTTAATCTGTTCTGAATGTGATATTTTGCCAGCTAATGTTCATGAGAGCTCAAGCAGCAATGTATGTGAGCAGAGATCAACTTCAGAACTAAAACACCTAACCTAAGATCTAATAGTTCTATTTTTTAGTTTGAATTGCACTCCTACAACTCGCTTCTTGACTCAGTGCTAGAATGGCACTGCCTTTCCTCTAATGATTGTTGCTTGAGTTCCTAGGTACATCCCTATGCCAGTCTTAGCGGGCCCTGAAGACTTGCCGGTGGCATTGTCTAGACATAAAAGAGACGGCTGTTGCTGCTACAGCTGCAGGGGTCGCAATCGCTACTAGCATTCCTACTGCTCAAGCATTAAACAACTTCACCAGCAGTGTGGTCTCTGCTCTGCATGCACGGGGCCTCCTAGATCAGCATCTACATTTTGAAATTGTCAATCAACGTGTTGATCATCTCCAAGAGCAAGTGGACATTTTGGCAGATCTTTCTACCATAGGATGTTTAGGACATTACACGGGACAGTACCTTACGGGTATCCCTTTTCTTAACCTTAATAGGGCAGCTGATTTGTCTAGATAACTCAGTACGCTACTTAATGGAACTTAGGGCAGCTGATTTGTCTAGAGAACTTAGTATGCTACTTAATGGAACTTGGCTCGTCGGCGCAAAGAAAAATGCACTTGCTGCCTTAGGACCTGAGCATCTCCTCATGCTTGGTTGGCTCAATTGGATGGCTGGTAGTCAAAGACGGGAAAGTCTCATGTGACCAACATATCAACCTAAGACAGGAGTCAAGGGCACATTATTTAAGGCCTTGATTATCGGATGACGGATAAGAATGTCGGTTGCACATGCAGACACCTAAAGACAGGCACAGTCGATCCTGATGTGGTGAGGGTCGTCACCCATCCATTTAAGCTATCCCTCTTTTAAAACAAAAGGGAGAAAATGTAAGAGCCTTTAATGAGGAAGTAGCTAAGATGGCAGCTGGCTGAGAGCCAAGAGGAGGCGTTTACTTGTTTACACCTGACCTTAATGTAATTGACTAAGAATCTTTCTGTGCCCGTGGGCACTGTGCACCACACCTGTAAGTTGAGCTTGTGACACGTGTATGCTTGTTAAGGTAAAGAGTATTTAAAGAGACTGTGGGGGAGCCAGGGGGGACAGAAGAGAGAAGATAGAGAAGAAGCAGCAGCAACAATAAAGGAACTACTCATTCCCAGTCTGCCTCCGATTTCTTTCCCGTGGTATCATTGCCTAAGGCGGCAACACCAATCACTCTTTTCTACCTTCCCATCTCCCCCACACCTTTCCCAACTTCTAATAATCACTTTTGTACCTTCAGGTTGACTTTTAAATTTTCCACACATGAGAGAGAACATGCTATGCCTGTCTTTTTGTGTCTGGCTTATTTCATTTAACATAATCTCCAGTTGTATACACTTTGTTGCAAAATACAGGATTTTATTTTTCTTTGTGGCTAAATAATACTGCATTGTGTATTACATTTTCTTAATGCATTCATCTGTTGATGGGCACCTTGGTTGACTCCATATTTTTACTATTGTGAATAATGCCATAAGAAACATGGGTTTGCAGGTATTTCTTTGGTATGCTGATTTCATTTCCTTTGGATAGATATCAAGTATGGAATAGCTGGATCATATGATAAATCTATTTTTATTTTTTTTAAGAAACCTCCATACTCTTCTCCATAGTGGCTGCACTAATTTACATTCCCACAAACCATAAAGAGTTCCTTTTTATCCATCCTTGTCAGCATATTTAAAATAGTATCCATTCTAACTGGGGTGAGATGGTATCTCATTGTGGTTTTGATTTGCATTTCCCTAATGGCATATTGAACATTTGTTCATATATTTGGCCCAGGGAATGAGTTCCTCAGTAGGATTCAAAAGCATAGGGAGAAAAAGCAAAAACCAACAAATGAATTACATCCAACTAAGAAAATTCTGCACAGAAAATGAAACAAACTACAGAGTAGGAGAAAATATTTGCCAACTATTCAGGTGACAGAGGGTTAACATCCAGAATACATAAGGAACTCAAAAAATCTAAAGCAATCCAGTTTAAAAACATGGATAAATTATCTGAATGGACACTTCTCAAAAGAAGAAATACAATTGGCCAACAAGCAGAGGATTCCTTTTTAGCAATCCTGTGAACTGAATATCAGCCTGTGTCTGTGCTCTCTCAGCATTCTAGTTCCCACAGCACTTGAGCATCCAATCAATAAGACTGAAACAATCACAAGTTCTTACCTCTATGTTAACAGATCAAAAAGCAGGTTGTGGATGGATTGCCCAAATCACTTTGTCAACATAAGGCAGCAGCCAGTCTGAACCCTGATCAATATTCCAGCTAGCAGAAAGAGTCAAAAAGCCTCTTAATTCAGAATCCTGCAATCTTCAAGTAAGTACAAAATTTCAAAAGCTTCCCAAAATGAGTTGATTTCAACAAAATTGAACTGTATTCTGTGTGGAAGTTAAGAAGCAATTATGAGTTTTTTTTTCTGGATATAATTTTACTGCTCTTTATTGTCTCTTACTAATGTTGGAAAAGGAAAGATGAGCTTTTGTTTTATTGTTGTTGCAGTGTCTTGGAAAATAAAAGACCTGGTGAGGTACAGGGTGGGTGTGTAGTGAGCAACTCACAGAGCAGAATTGTATTTGGATAATATTGAAGAGCATGTCTTAATAGCTTCTAGTCTTTTTATTGAAAAGAACAGAAATTGTGTGGAACGGGTCTTGGAGTATAGGCTGATTCAAGTCCAGTTCTATCAGCCATCAATTGTGGGATTTTAAGGAAGTCACAATACTTTTCTGAGCCTGCACTTGTTGGAAATTGGTCCCAGATATAAGAGGGAATGAAGTCTTATACCTTACAGGTGCTTTAATTTTTTAAACAGCAGCTTTCCCCTTTATTTTCATCTCAGAGTCAGGGACATATAACCCCCGAGGGCAGGAATTTTCTCTGTGTGCCATTCTTTCCTCAGCTTCCATAGCAGAGCTCTTGGCTCCACCCTATAAATGATTTGACAGGCTTTGTCAGCATCCCAGCATGCTGAAGTTGCCATCCAGGAAATTTCTTGGGATAGAAAATAAATACATCAATATCCTCAGGTTCCCATGGGCCTATCCATGGCTTCTTCCATAATGAGAAATACAGGACAAATATTCTCCCCATAGGAATGAAACTTTAGTGACAGAACTAATAATTTAAAAAGAAAAAACTTCCTCTGTAACCTGCATGTTGATACAGATAAGGTTTTCTCTAGAGACCACTAGGTTCAAAGAATATGTAACATGTCCATTTAGGGATCAAAGTGCTGTCTTGTATGCTACACAATTCTTATATGCCTAGGTAGAAATCTCAGAACAAATGGACAAATGGGGTAAATATGGGCCATATATTCATGAAGTCAGTGTGTTTTACTAAAGAGAAGTAAGTATACAGCTCTGTTTCATAGCCTGAAGGAAGAAGAGACTTATATCAAAATGATTCAGAGATCATTTCTCTGTTCTAGGACTGCATTCTCCTGAGACACCAGGCAACAAGGCAGATTGGAAGGTTGGAAAGATACCCCTGCCTCTCCTAGAAAAGTGAAACACAGATTATCCCACTGAGTAAATACCTGTCTCAGTAAAGGAGGACTCCTTTCATCTCTTTATCTCTTTATTTGAAGATAAGATTTTCTTTTAAGTCTTGGAATTCATGGGCTTTTAATACAATTTGGAAACTCTTAATGCTTTCATGTCCCCCCTCATGGATTAAACCTAAATCCCACTGGAAAATTCTGATCATACTTCAAGAGAGCCCTTGGACTCTTTTAGGATGGACTTAACTCTCATCTTTGCCAAAGGACAGTGTTCCCATGGTGATGAGGATGACACATCAAGACTGGCTCCAGCAGTGAGGATAGTCCCATTGCTCACCACAGGAATAGATGGGATGAGAGATGACAGCATTTGCGGTTCAAATACAGATAACTCAAAGATTAGCCAGGCTAACGAGCCAGGAATTTTCACTAAATATAAGCCTGATAGATTGTTTAAGATTATTATCCTTTTCACTGCCAAAGGTACTCTAAAATAGCAGGAATTCTCCTGTCCTACTAGACTCCTCCAAGGATCTGTAGACCATATGGGCAGGTGGCAACTTGAATACATTACTGAGATGCTAATATTAGGCTTTTGTGAGCATGAAAAACTTTCACTCTCTATTAAGCCAAATTACATAAAGCAAAAGCTGGAAAGAGAACTACATTGTGCCTTTTGCAGAACGCTGGAAAACTTAAATAAGTTTTGCAACACACTATGGCTTTCCAATCACCCAACATTATTCTTCTAAATGGAAAAGTATATTTTTTGAAGAATTCTATTATATCAGACCATTCTTATATACCCATTAGAATAATAGAAGTACCAATCCATATGTTATAGTCCTTCCCTTCCCATGTTTAGCACCAGCTTTACTAATGTAAGTCTGGGTATATTGTAGCCTAGAATTAGTGGATTCTTATGTCCTCATATAAACCCTTCAATGTCTTAGCTTTCAAAAGTATAACAAAGATATTTATATGTTTGTCCATCCATCTAGCGAACCACCTACTGTTTATTGAGTTTTGTTGAGTACTGTTTGTACTTTAGGTATACCATGATACACATATGAAATAAAAAGGACACTATGATATGGCTCTTGCCCTAGGAAAATGCAAAACATGATGAACATGTACACAATTGCAGTGCATGGTGATGTTTTAAATAGGGGCTCACACAGAGATGTATACAAATGAAAAAAAAAAAACTGACTATTGTGTGATAACCAGGGAACATAAAGGAAGAGATGGTATTTCAGATGGGCCCCAAACTAGGTTGGTACTGCCCTTGTTAGGTTTTGCATTATGTCTGGTTCACAAGAGAAGTCTAAAAGATTAGGAATATGAGTATCTATCAGGGAAAGCAGCAAGAACCTTGAACCTGCCACTTAGTGCACATCCCTGATAATCTTGTCCTGATAATCTTTCTAAGTAGTTAAGCATCAAGGTCATGCTGAACATATTTCTGAATATTGTCCTTAAGAGTTGGCCCAAGATGGGCACCAGTTTTTGTCTTAACCTTATTTGGGTTATAAACTCTTTGAAGAATCTTATGAAATTTTCACACCCACCCCACCACCACCCCAAAAAAAGTTCACAAATACATTCCATTCCAAGCTTGCAAATAGTTTCACAGATTGCCATGAGCACTTTACAGAGGATTTATGGAAACCACACTAAGATCTTTTAGATTAAAACAAAGACTAGAGCTACATTTCTTTTATGATCCCAGGCTATCCAAATCTCTCAAACAATCATGGATAAAAACATGGTCTAGGAGCTAGTATCTAGTCTTTGCTGTTTTATAAGGTCAAATTCATCACTTGTTAGCTCTATTATCTCGGATAATTTCCCTAATCCTCAATTTACTCATCTTTACAATAGAGATACTAATCTCATCTTTCAGAATTTGTACACCATTAGAACATATGAAGTCTCTATCATACTCTTTGGCACACTATTTGTTTACCTTTTATTATCATTAGTATTAGTATTGTATAATGAAAGCAATACAATTATTTCAGAAAAATCAGGGGTCAAATCAAAATGTCCACATGCAATATCCATTTGAATTCTTCAGATATATGTTAAACTTGTTTATTTAGAATCCCCTGTGCCCTCAAATGATTAATAAGAATGTTGCAATTACAGTCTAAGCTCTCTGAGCAGAAAGCATGGCTCCTATATATTCACTACCATGCTCAATAAATGTTTAATAAAATTATAATACAGCTTGGGCTTTCTACAGTTTTTTTTTTAAATTTTATAGTCTCTAAGTACTTTATAGATATTAGTTCATTAATTCTCCCAATTCCATGGAGATGAGGAAGGTAGCAAATGTTAAAAGTATCTTCTTTGCCCTTTGCTTTAAGCACAACCCATCCCCTCAAACTACAGGGGATTTATTTGCTAGGCTATGCCACTGCCTATCAAATATACCAAAGTTTAACCCCTTTCTGGTAACAGGTCATTCATCACCTTTATCCAACTACTTTATTCCACCTCACTTGACTTTCCCAGGCCTTCCTTTCTTCTTCCCCATTTTAATTTGCAATTTGTTTCTTTTTAATAGATTCAATGTCTAAAATGGGCTAATTCCTTAATAGACCCAGACTAAAGACCATTAAAAAAACAAATACTAACTATAATATTTTCTCTCTATTGTGGATCAGACACTGGAACATATTATCTCCTTTGTGTCTCTGAAAACCCCAATGTGTGATATATCATTATCTCCATGAGATAAATGGGTCCATATGAAATTAAATAAGCTTGTATAGATCACACAGCTGAGGAGGCATCTCTGGCATCTAAATACAGGTATGTCTATCTCTAAAACTGAAGATTTATTAAAAGCTATGCAACTTATCCAATTTCCTATTCCTTAGTACACTCTGGAGACCAAAATCTCAGAATGCCTGAGACAACATGTTAATGTGTGTTCAGGAACATCAGAAGACAAGCTTTGGTGCTGGGACTTGCGGTACAGTGTGCTTTCACTGAAGCTCCACTGATTCAAATCTCCACTGGTTCTTTCTCCTTTCCTTCCCACATACCACCCATCAAAGGATCTGTCAGGTCAAAAACAAAGAGGGTTTTGAACTGATGTGCTGTTTTAGTCAGTTTTTTCCCTGCTATGACTAAAAAGACCTGACCCGAACAATTGTAGATGAGGAAAAGTTTATCTGAGGGCTCACAGTTTCAGAGGAATCCAACCATAGACAACTGGTTCCATTCCTCAGGGCATGAGATGAGGCTGAACATCACGGTGGAGGAGTGTGCCAGAGGGAGCAGCTCACATGATGAAGAGAAAGCAGAGAGAGACTCCACACTCAAGATACAAACTATATACCACATAGCCACGCCCCCAATGAACCACTTTTTCCAGCCACACACCCCCTGCCTCCAGGTACCAACCCTTTAATCCCACCAGGGATTCACTGATTAGGTTAAGAGTATGACCCAATCATTTCTCCTCCAAATCTTGTACTGTTTCACATGTGAGTTTTGGGAGACACCACATCTAAACCATAATATGTGCCATCCCTGAAGAATTTTAGTGACCATACAGGAGGACTTTTTGGAAACCAGAGTGGACACTACACACCACAGCTCAGATCATCTCTTAAAGACTTCTAGTCTGGAGGGTCGAAGAATCTCAGTGCTGTCTACAGAACTGTTCACTTCCTGAAACCAAATCCACTGACCCCTCAGACATATAATATTCTTTGTTAACCTTCATTAAGGACATCTCATATCAAACATTCCACATATAATCACACATAATCACTCTTCTCTGAAATCTCTGAGAATTCTTAGACTCTATCACTATTGCAACCCCATTCTTCTTTATAACTTCTACCATGCCAAACTTCTCATTCCAACTATGGTCCATAGACACGCACATGTAATAAAAATATTAATTGGATTAATTAATTTATGAGAAAACGTATCACATATCAAGGGCTCGCTTTGAGGGTCTCTAATGGCAAAACATACCCACATAACATAAGCTCATAATGATATTGCCTTTTTGATCTCCATACTATTAATAAGAAACTAAGTTCTGGAGATTTGAGTGACTTCCCTAAACACACACAACCATTAAATGCCAAAAAAAGAGGATTCAAAATCCACATCTGGCAAAGGTTAGAGCTCTAGTCTTTAACAACCTCATTAACTTGGAGTGGGGAGTCATCTGTACCCCAGAACTCTGTCATCCTATTTGCTCTAGTTTGTCATCTGGGAATGGATAGAGTCCCCAACCTTTCTTTGAGTATTGTGATTAAATACTCAGAATGTGTTCTTCAACAAAGGAGGAAAAGAGTAGTGTGTTTTGTTGGTGGTAAGACTCACTGGGGCAACCATCAGGAAGTGACAGGTGATAGTGATATTCCTGAGCTATGGGAATCAGAAGGAGTTGCCAGAGTATGTTTTGAGATGTAGTTAATCTTGGCAATTCACCATTTCTCAGGAAACACAGGGACTGCTGCTTCTGTTTATTACCTTCATTTGCTCATTTTCAGGTGGTTTGATTTATGCCAGGAAGATGGAATGCATTTTTCAGGTTAAGCACCTACATTAACTGTTTATACTCAAGTTTGTCCTAAAAAAAAATTGAAGCTGATTAAATGGAAAACTCTTTATGAAAGATATCAGGCTACTTAGGTGCTTGGGAGATATTTACCACTGCTATAAATAAAGTTTTTCAAATAGTGATGCTGATACTACTTTATTTCATTAACTAGGAAAATAAGTAAGTAGGCAAACAATAAAAAAGCACAAAAAGGAAACCAAAGTTATAGCTTTATAAAAGTTTTTTAATAATACACTAGCAATATTTGGAGGATTCTAATTCCTGCTCTTTAGGAATATTTTAAATAATCATTTTATTAAGTACCAATTACATTTTCTCTTGGACCTATATAAATTCAGCTGTAACCATTGATGCCACTAGCAAGATTCCTACTGTTCAGTTGTTATGAGCACCACATGAAGGAGAAGTGAAGGGTCACTCAGAACTTCCTAGTTGTGCCACAACATATGTTTTGGTGCATATTAGTCCTCACAACCACCTAAGAGGGAAGATGTGATTTATACCAGTTGACAAATGAAGACATTGACACACAGAATTAATAGGTTTACAGAAAATTGGTAGAATTGGGGTTTGACCATGTCTACATTCATCTAACTCAAAGCCCAAACTTCATTTTCTAGTTCATTTTTTTCAAAGTCCATACTCTGTTAGTCTGAGTTATGCAATGTAAAAAAGACCCATCTCCAATAAAGTCCTCTACAAATTGCAGTTCTCATCAGATGGAAGCCAGAATGAAAGTCACAGAGTTTGGCCTCTAAGATGTAAGTGGAACTCTTGGTTGGTTGCACATGGGCTGAATCTCGGTAGGAGAACTGAACAAGCCATCATTTGAGCCAAACTGTCTCTAGGAATTCCTGAAGCCAGGCCCATGAACTCCCAGCATCTTAGGAAACACTGATGTGTGCTCCCTTGCTTCAGATACAGGCCATGCTGAGGATGAGGAATAATGCTCAATTCTTTCTCTAGTTTTGGAGCTCTTTCTGTCTCCTCCTACCAAGATTGAACTGCAATTTGTTCATCAGGCTTTTGTGGATATATAGCCTTCCTCCAGTATCCTCTAACAGAACCTATTGCTTATTTAGAATCCATGGGGCGTATACCAGAAACTTTCATCTAGAAATATCTTCTTTAGCTTAAGGATGCGATATGATTATTTCTCCCTGTCCCTTTATTCCTGATGATATGTCCAAGAAGAGGGTAGTTAACAGAAATGCCTGTTATATTCTTGCCCCATGTCCAGGACCCTCTTCCCCATCTATAATTATCAACCCATTGATTTTCTGAGCATTGTTTTTCTTCCAAACTCTGAATCCTGCCTTGTATCCTAAAACCTAAAACACATTTATGTGGGCATAGAGAAGGTGATAGAACCTGAGTCTGATTCACTCCATCAGCTCAATTAAGAAACTTAACTAAAAATGAAACATATCATTTACTTCCAGCACTTTTATACTCAAAATATATTTCACATCCTTAGCCTCATATAATGCACACAAGATCCTTGATTGTTAGGGAAGAGATAAATTACCATCCCCTCTTAATAAATAAAACAAAGACCCAAATGGATAGCATAACCCAAGTAGACTTTACATGATTCATCAATAGCATTCAAGTTCTCTTGAACCCCAGATTCCAAGACATTTTGTACAGATTGAGGATGCTTTCTCCCCTTAATAATTTCCCCTAACATATAGTCATTCTTCTAGAGAGTATTGAGAAATAGATTTGTATCTGGTATTTTATATCCCACTCCTATTAAAATCATAATATGGTACATTATCACCTGTGAACAAAAAGAGTAACCACCCACTTCCCTCTGCACATTCAGGAAATCATTCTTTTCAGAGACTATAAAAGGATAATGATACTGTTGGTGGTATTAACTCAGGCTACACCAGGCTGAGCCCAGGCAGCAATGTGTCTGCACTTTTATGTGGCTAAGGCACTGACACAATCACAGCATCTTAACTGACTGACGGTTTTGGTTCATGGTTTCCTAACAAGAAGAGCAAAGGTATTAAATTTAGCAGTTGTCATTTTTACAGGATTAAGGGAAACCATTCAGGTGAATAAAAACTCAAAGTCCCAAGACCAAAAGTCTCATTAGAAGATGTTCGAATATCATATTGTTTTATTCCAAAGGTTAGACATTTAATCCATTAGGAAGGACTTCTATAGAAAGCAAGCAGGGCACAGTTTGTCTTTTGGTAGCTGCAATGCAGACAGGCCATTGCCACATTAACCAGTGAAAGCCCACAGCAGACATAGGAGGCTGGGTGGCCCATTCAGACAGTCTTGGGATATAGAAAAACACTTAAGAAGCCAATTTGGTTCTATTATCCTCAAAGGCCAACCCAAATCCCTTAATTTTATTAATGAGATAACTTGGAATTTAGGCCAATTGAGAATCAACAGGGTCATATGTCCGGAGAAGCTTGCATCTTGCTATGTTTGAATGGACCTATGGATGGGAATTGAGTACATATAACTGAAGATAGTTCCTTTAAGTCCTGGTTGCAGCTTCTCCAGTGCCTTATGTCCAGTACAATATGCCTCAAGTTATAGGAAATTTGGAGGAGCTGAGAGGATTTAAGGAAGAAAATTGAAGATGAATAATGAATAGAAATTAAAAATAAGTATATAAAATAAACATTTAAAATACAGAATGGAAAGAAGAAAATTGTGATTAACTGCATGGAGAAAAGAAGTTGATTTTCTTCTGGAATTTGAAGGTGTATCCAGGAACAACTTTCTATTGAGTGATTGGAAGTTGTTCTTAACACCAGAATGTGAGAAGTTGAAAGGAAAGTGTTTTGGCTCATTTTGTGCTGCTATAACAGAATGCCTAAAACTGGGTAATTTACAGGAACAGAAATTTATTGGCTCACAGTTCTGGAGTCTAGGAAGTCTAATATGATGAAGTCAACAGGTGGTAGGGACTTTTGCTGTGTCATTACATGGTGGAAGGAAGAGGGAACTTTCACCCTTTCAAAATGATGCCAATCCCATTTACGAGGGTGAAGCCCACGTGACCTAATTACATTTTAAAAGCCCCACCTCTGGGTATTGTTATAATGTCAATTAAATTTCAAGATGAATGTCTGAGGCACAAACATTCAAATAGCAAAGTGTCAAACCAAACGATAAGTATTCCTGCTGAAAATTTGGTGCCCTGCCTGGAACCAGAACTGTGGCCCAAGCATCCCCAAGGCTCCTTCCATAATGTGATGATGTGGAAGCTCAGGGACTAGTGTTGTGAGCTGTTTTCACCACTATCAACAGTTCAGTGTGACTCAAAGCACTATTGTGTTTTCAGGTATAGAAGGACAAGAGGTGGAAACTGAGGTCTGAACATCTGTTTCTTTTAAGGTCAAGCACAAATATCTCTTCTTTTAAGAGTCTTCTCCTACCTCCTGAGGAGAAATTAATTTCTCTCTCATTATTACTCCCATTTGAAAATTAATTTCCTTCCCAATTAATCTCACCTTTTCTGTGATGTTTTTCAGAGTTGTCTTTATAAAACACTAGATAATTCCCTAATAACTACCACATTTCCTTGTGACAATTGTCATGTCCTGTTCATTGTGGTGCACTTCACGGTGCCCAACAGGATTCTTGGCACTAGAATAAGTTGAATAAGTGTAAACTGAATGGAAATGAACAGTTATCCAGGTCTCCAAGGGAAATTTAAAGCAACAGATGACAAAACAGCCTTCCTTGGGGACTTGACTTTCCACATTTAGTAGACGAACCTCACTTGGAACAATATATAAAAGCCAAGCAGGACACAATTGAACAGTTTCAGAGTAGGAGCACTAAGAACAAATAAGATTTGAGACATCTTGCAAAAATTGTTAAGTGGCTACTCCCTGCATGGGAGTACACTACAACATCTGATTTTAAAATAAAAATTTTAAATTACAAGATAAATATTATTTCCACTGGGGAAATTCAGAGAGACAATGTGATTTGTCTAGGATTACATGGCGCTGTTTAATACTTAACTTGGGCTCAGAGAGTCCAGATTATCCTGGTAACATATTAGTGGTTTTTCGCTCTACAGATTTGCTTTATAAATGGAACGCATAGGTTGTAGGGAATGGCTCCTGTATGCAAGGTGCTCACCAAAAAATAAAAAGATGACTTTTCTCTACCATCCCGTTATTGATACTATCAACAATTTGTTCAACTCAAGACCTTTTTTTTTTTTTTATTTAGCATTTTTTTTACATACAATTGCTTGCATACAGAGTATATTCGTACAATTCAGGTCTTCAATCATGCATTTAGGAAAATGATATCCATCTCATTCAAACACCTTTTCTTTTCTTTTTCCTTTTCTCCCTCTCCCTCCCCCCTTGCTCCCTCCCTTACTCTCCCTTCCCTTTGACCATTCTAGTGTTCTTTTAGTCCTCGTATGTACCCTCCCATCCAACAATACTATGGACTAGCCTCCTTATATAAGAGAGAACATTTGGTACTTGGATTTTTGAGACTGACTAACTTCACTTAGCATTATGTCTTCCAACTTCATCCATTTACCTGCAAATGCCATTAATTTATTTTCTTTTATTGCTCAACTCAAGACCTTTGCCCACCCAACTCACCAAGCAGGTGTTGGTATTTCCAGGGTTTTGTTGTTAAGCTAAGTGCCATTGCCTTAGTAACACTCTGGTGAGTTGATCATGTGGTCCATCAGCATCTTTGTTAGGTCTGATGGTTTAGCCCACCTGCATCTCTCTGCATGCTGGGGACTAGTTCCTCTGGGTGTGATCTCTCCCAACCTCCCCTCTTTTGAGAAAAATCACGTTTCCTCTCTCTTCAGATTTCCTGGACATGCTGAGGTTTTCAAACTACAGTTCAAGCTAAATGTTTTCCCATTTCAATCTCAATGGAAGTGGAAAATGCCTCTAGAGAAGAGTCATTATGTATAGACATGTGATTCCATGGCTCCTCTGAGCACAGCTGTTGGGTTGAACCTGAGCTAGAAACTTTAATACAATGTGAACTTTAACGTGGCAATTAGCACAGGACCTTTTCCCTGAGGCAATTAACTTCTGCTCTTCTGTCTAACCATGATTTCAACACTGGCAGCAGGCAGGAAATGAATGTCAACTTAGATTTGTACCCACAGGGGCCTTTCAATTCACCACTTTTTTGCATCTTTCATGCTTGGGGACCCAAGATAAGATTTCCTTTAGGTGCTATGACTACATTAGAAGAGAAAATGCTCACCAGCAGCCCCAAAGCCAAGCCAGACTCCTCAACATCTGGAGAATGTTACCACAGTGCATTTCTGTGCTGGCATTTTCTCAATGCCCTTAATAAATAAAAGAAACTGTATGTTTTCCTATGCTTATGTCTCTAAATGGTAATAGTTTGGGCATGCATATTTGTTTTATGGTCCACCAGAGACTTTTAGCAGTGGTGGAATGTCCCATATCCACAATAGGCAACAGATAAATGGTTTAAAAAAAACAATTTGGAAATTTTTAGGAAAACCTTCAAGAAATATCTCCATTTCAGTTTGGAAATGTACTGAACTCAGAAAGAAAAAGAAGAAGATTGAGAAAGAAAATAAAGGTTGGGAATATATAAACCTGGCAGAGAAGGAGGTAAGTTACTATTGGGACATAATTTTCAAATTTAAACTAAGATGATAATGACAACCAGCCATTCTTCACTGAGAAAGACACAGGAAGAAATGTGACAGAGAATTGTATGAATAGCTCAGATATAACATTCCTTTCTATAACTTTTATGATGTCTTAGAAGAAATGAACAAAGCATAACTCAAAGAAAACTTCTCCTAGAGCAAGAAGAATTCTACTTGCAACTAGGATCTGTGTGTAGGATTCTTGTAACCCATGGGTCTGTAGTTTGGGCGTTATCTGATAAATGGTTAAAAAAGCAAAACCAGAATCTATCATTTAAGACCCATTTACACACAAAACATCAAATCTAGATAAGCTTCAGACTTATCTGTAAATTAGACAGCATTAATGGTGAATAGCATTTAGTTTTTTGTTTGTTTGTTTGTTTGTTTTTAGTAAGAAAATCAATTGTTCAGCCCACCTTTCTACTTTTTCTTATTGCTTTTATGGTTCTCTTACCTTGTATGGCTCACAATTGCATCTATGCATCTTTAGGAAGACCAAAACCTTGAACTGCATGGCAAACCTGGGGTTCTGACCTTGAACACATTCATTCCTGAATACCTAGACATCCCGATGTCACTATGTTAATTTTTGAAGAAGCTTTTTAAAAATTAAGGCATGTATCTGCACATGTGCACACACACATGTGTAAATGCACACAATTAAAATAAGTTTAGAAAAGTAATAAAATAACAATATTGATT